>OY365748.1:1346104-2689708 GCA_959347395.1 Mechanitis mazaeus
TTGGACACAAGGCTATGAGATCAGCTCATATAGCCGAATTTGCCTGACGGTGTTCAGATGCAATAGCCGGCTATTGGCGGTCCGGCTATCATGTCGAGAACAGCCGACGTTCATTTCATAACCAAATCACAGTATTGTAAATCTTGTTTTGTATCCAACCACATGTACCGTATAAAGCATTTGATTACGAATATATTGAAGTGAACTGGCTTGTTTTGGAAATAAACTAAGTGTACTTACACATTGTTTGATACGAATTTAAATTAAACTAACTCAATAATCAAGCACCATTCTTATAATACATTCCAGGGATGTCAACGTTAAACACATAATTACTTCACTCGTCACAACACGGTTAATATATCTTATATGTACAATTTGTAAGTTATAAAACAAGCTCTAATAAGAAGGCAGCCCTGGAGAAAGGTCGAAGGCGGTTAATCCTCTCGAGATGAAAAAGTAGAAAAGATATAAAAGCTGGCGAGTAATCGATCCACTGAATAGAGTAAGAATTGCAAACTGTAGCTGTGCGGGGCGAGCTGAGACATTACTATGGAGCAGACATCGGTTTTATTGAACTCAAAACTAATTATTATATAATATAACTTTTTATTTTATAACTATGAAGTCTCTAGTGAAATGCATTTACAATGCAATGAGCTTTGTCAATAAAGATACAAAGGGAATAAATTTAATGTTTTGTATACTTTTTCATAATAATTGCTATCTTTAACTAAATATATATATATATATATATATATATATATATATATAAAATATGACTCTAGAAGTATGATTAATATACTGGCGACTCCTCAGTGGGTTACTTATAAAAGTGTTTAGAGATGAATCGCTCTCTCTCCGAAGTTAAACCACAGATAGTAAGTTAGAAGTTAACGTGAATACTCGCGGGTATTAGGTAACAGATGGCGGGAAATGATAGAATTATTGTCCTTTTATAACTATATATTTTATTTTACTGGACCATATCACATACTACTACATTATAATATATTTTAAATAATGTTTTCTAAGATTTACACGAGTACTACATATTTCAATAAAAACTATTTTTCGGATATAACTCGCGTTTATTATTACATTTTTATATTTAACCCGACGTTTCGAATGCTTTGCAGCAAACGTGTTCGCGGTAAGACGAGATGATGGTGTCTGACCGCGAACACGTTTGCTGCAAAGCATTCGAAACGTCGGGTTAAATATAAAAATGTAATAATAAACACGAGTTATATCCGAAAAATAGTTTTTATTGAAATATTTTACATAGTTTGTCGATATCTATAGAGCAACGATGAATTAATATAATAATAAAAAAGCAATGAGATCTTAAGTTTTGTTTCATCTACGAAATGACATTAAAATAATTATATCAAATGAACAAATACATTAAATAAAATCGTTATTATATGTTGTTTTTAAAACTCTCTTTTTTCTTACAACATTTATTTGGGGTTGTCACAATATGTCCGTCTCTTTCATGCTCTTTTATCTTATGACATATTTTTTTTCACGCATTCTACCCATGTCTTCTTCAGTCCGTTCATACATACAATAGTAGAAGCGTGAACCAGACCTAAATTTTGACTCGCTACGTTCGCAAAATCTCGGTATGTGTTAGCATATTGAGCAAAGCAAGGTGCAAACAGCACCGAAGTTGCATTTACAAAACGTCAACGCATTCTGTCCTCAACTATTTTTTTAAAATGTTTCTTTCGTTGTACGGTTAATTTTTCGAGCACAAAAATTTGAAATCTATGAGATTTTAGTTTTTTTGTGGCTATTTCTCACGACATCGAATATTTGATTTTTTTTTAAAACCACCACCAGACTGTTGTCTATCAATGTGCAAAAGTTAAGTTAAATGTTATTTTTTAATAATGTCCCCACCTACTCTTCTCGTATACTTATTTACTTTCACTGTAATGAGTAACAGGAAGAGATTTCTTGATAGAGATAAGTTCAAAATTATTATTTTATAAAGTGTTGTAGAAGTTTCTGGTGCATAAAATAAATAAATAAATAAATAAACAAATAAATAAATAAATAAACACATAAAAGTTGAAATTTACAAATAATAATAATAATAATGACATAAAAGTATTAAACAATAGTGTACAAGATTTCAACAAACATTATAAGATTACCTGCTTTAAGATATAACTTGTATTGCAGGTAATAAATTAATTTAAAAACACTCCATGTATCAATAAAGTCATAAGTAACATATAATAAGTCATAAGTAACATATACGGATATACCGTTTTTGATCGATGCTTGCACAAAGGATGCAAAAAAGTCTCTCATAGAGAGCTTCGCTCGCTCGGCTCGCTTTGCTCAATAATATATATATTCTAACATATGTATATATAGATATATATATACAAATACCTGAAATATAGTTCCATTCAGAATCAAAAGTAATACTTACCGATACATATCAATATCATCTTTATTAAAGATTCTAGATATATTGTTTCAAACATATTCTTGATAATTGAAGTGTATTTATTATATATGCAATAGGAAATAGGCTTAGTTTTTTTAATACATTAATATATATAAAATCTTAAAAAGAAACCATTAGTATAACTAGAGTGTTTAATAAAACATTTTCATCTGTAGGTCTGTAACAATGACTCCAGCTATATTAAGTTCTATTCTGATCTTTGCATCATTATAGTTCACTTTGCTCGTTTCCACATTGTCGTGACAGACGGCATTGTCGAAGGGTATATAAAATGCTGCATTCAAACTTTTCAGGTTACAACATGGCCGTACATACGTTTTATATATTTTATATTACAAATATAGAACATATAAAACGTATAATAATTATTATAGTGAATAAAATTCCTGTAGCCCAAAATTAGTAGAAAAAAACTCAAATAAGCTGTCAAATTACATGTTACTGATTGGTTGACGGTGTGACTGTGACAGCCAATCAGAACCTTGACAGTACTGTCAAATTATTTTTAAGTGATCTCTGTACAATCCGCATCTATCTATCTGATAAATGTTTCTATATGAATAAGTAAAATACTTAAACTCATCTCATATGCAAGAGTGTATAAACATTCAAGCTCTCCGTATTATTTTATTGGCGAGTCTTACGAGTATAACGTTTAGGTGTATTTTTCAACTTCAAGTTTATAGCATACTTTAAAGTGTTTTAAGTTTAATATTGGTTTTATTATGCAGTAGGAGTATATAAAATCTTAATTGAGAAATTATGTTGCATATTGCCACCAATCCTTTCTTAAATGGTTTCACTTCTCAGCTCACATAAAAAATTGAATGTTTATTCAGACATTATTAAGACGTTTTGTGAAGGAAACATCATTAAATACTTAAGAATCTGAAATTCAGATTATGTTAATACATATATTTTTATTATTTATTTTCATAAAATTTTATATTAACCCAAGTTTAAGTTTAAGTGAATGTAGAAGTCAGCAGCATTTTAGTGGCTCTAGCTGCTGGCTGTTTTAATTGTGAACTATAAGCGCTAATTGACAGACTACCTTCCTTATCTGCAATTGTGGAGTTGAACTTACACGCGGTAATTTGTACTTTGTAGAACTTGGAACTTGTTCCGACTTACCACTTACGATTGTATTAGCGAGTATATAAAAGACATTTGTATTTAACCATTACTTTATTATTTAGATTGACTTAAAATTTAAAATAATATAAGGTTTTTATTATATAGAAGTAATCTTACAATCTGAAAAGTGAAGTTAGAAAACCGACAAAATGAAAGTCCGCCAGAAGGATTAATTAATATTTGTGTATAATTAACAAAACCGAAGAACAAATAAATATTAAAAAAACACATTAAACAGACTTAATTGCCCATTATTTTAAAGTAAACAATCTCTCATTAGTTTATTTTTGGGGTTCCGTAATTTTTATTATAACATTTCAAAGCTTTTTTGATAAGATATCTAACATATATTTTTTATGCTTAATTAAATATGTTTGAATACATTTTCTACACGTATGAATTATTCCTTTGAAAAATCAAATAATATATTGCAACTTTACTTTTGATTATTATTCAATCTATGCTAATATTATAAAGCGGAAAGTTTGTTTGTTTGAAGAGGCTGTGTATCATTACGCTATTGCTCTTAATTATCTTAATTAGTAAATAAGATCGTTTGTCCGCGGGTGGAGCCGCGAGCAACAGCTAGAATAATAAAATATTTAACAAGCTGTTATAAATTAATTAATTTAATATCCTACAACTTAATACAACATGTGGGGAACCCTAAAAGTATTAAATATTTGTCAGATTTCTTACTAAAGATTAAATAGCTGAGTATTCAAAAGAATTTAAACCTTAGATATGAGCATTAAGATTTAAATTCCATCATCACTTCCTACAAATAGAGCTTACCCTCATTAGTAGTTGGCAGCTTTTTTGATTAAATGATAAAACATGTTTAAGCTTCGATGAACTTAGCGACACGAAATATCATTAATAAAGACACCTCTTATAACACACACATGCACAGCTAATGAGTTATACGTGTGTTTGTGTCAAAAATTTTTAATAACCATCCTCAGATATACAGTATTCATCATTTTATCTTCCTGAAACTGAAAGTTATTACATTTGTTTTGAGAATTTCGGAGTTCTTTCTATATCTACTTGTTCATGTTATATTTTGAATGTTTTAAAATAACAGCACTATACTATATCAATATTTCAAAAAAAATAGGTTTGAAATTAAAAATATTTGCGACTTAATTAACTCATATATTATTGATTATTTATCTCTATAAAACTACTTGCTTTATCGAAATAACTCAGTTCTAAGATAGTCCAAACCAAAAAAATCATAGGGGATGGTACATATATAATCTGGTCTCACCGTCTCTTAAAACTATCAACTTTAAAATTGTTTTCATTCAATATTGCAATAACTTCTTCAGACCTTTGAGATCTTAGAAGAAGAATCCACTTATAACACCTCATAGAATGTAAGACAATCTCGTAAAACAATACAGTTTTACAAATATTGTGGTTTGAAACGAAAAAGTAAGAATGTTGCAATATTACTTTACATTGTCCCAAGCTGTCACCAGCTGTTATTAATACCAAAACCTCTAAAACTTATTTTATAATATAAATATTACTTAAAAATATTTTCCGTAATAAAATTGAATATTAATTTTTATTTCAAAATCTAGATATAAAAGGCAAATATTTTTTACATTTAATTTCCGATCGCGATATGAAAATATGTTTCTCAAGTATTCCGAATATTAAAAGCAAAATTTCACTGCAATTACATGAAAACGTTTCTCAAAGAACAGTTCAGTTCAGTTCAGTGCTATCGGAGCATCTTTTGGGAGTGCGCGCAAACTAAAAATAAACCAAATAAACGTGTGAAAGACCATTCAGCTTCAAAAAGCTTGTAAATCTAAAGACATCTTTAGAAAAGCGTATAAATTCATTTGAAAGCATTCATAAATATGTTCGTGTTTTTTTAATATCAATGCTATTCATTAAACTCTGATCTTTGTGTCGTTAAAACAAACGTAGGATTATTTAACTCTCAATAGGGTATTACCATTAGCATATATATCTTGAAGGTATACTTCAACTTTTATAACATGATACTATTCAAAATGTCTGCCTAATCTTGACACATCGCTTGAGACGGCGACAGGTATTTCGTAAAATATATTAAAGTGAAATCTGAAAAGCACTTTAATGTTTGAAGCTCACTCAAAGTACAAACAAAATGATACGAACACGACACAAAGGATATGTTTCACGCAAAATCAATTTACACTTTACAAATGTCTTTTACGCAAATTCTTTGATATTCATATCAGTTCTTCAATATTACGGTTATTCACATTTATATGTAAATTGATGTACTTTTGACAGTTTCAAGATATTTTGTCACATGACTAAAATTAAATACAACTCTACACGTTTCTGTTCTTGACTCGAGAACTACTATTCTAATTTACGTAATTCTACATGCATTTAGCTACAAATTTAGATCATTTTGTTAAAATAAAAGTATTGTTATAATTAAAACATTTTTACTTCTTTTGGAAAATACCATTGAAAAAATAGTTTGGCGTCCTCTCATAAATAAGCGAACCTGACAGAACTCTATGAATATAAATAATAATACAAAATTCCTTAGATTTCTGCTTTTCAGCAACACCGTTCCATCAATCGTAAAGCCAAACAATACCTGATAAAAGCCGTCATATCAAAGAGTCTCGCGGTCGGTACAATACACAAGAGAAAGATATCGCGCTTACAGAAACTAGATCAGATTTTGCAACAGATATTCTTCAAACCGTTCTGCTCATATGTATTGCATAAAATATATTTATATATATCTAGGTTATATAATAAATATTATTAAAAACTTTTAAAGAAAGTCCTTAATAATATATACATATATAATGATAATGGTAAACATTTAATATATATATATATATATATATATATATATATATATGTCTATATTATTATTCTGTAGTATATTATATTTATTTTTGTTTGTATCGTATATTTATCTCGTTGTTTAGTATTAATGTATATTTATTGTTCCCTTACATTTTTTGTTTTTCGTACATTAAATATTAAATATCGCTGTCAGTCTCTAACATAAAAATGTTTATGTAAGTAAAATTCGATTGTGAGCCGACAGCCGCTTTCGCCTGTCATTTTACATTTTTGTGGGTGTCATCTTTATAACGCAAAGAAAGGGTGTAACGTCTAGTGGGTGTCGCTGAGATATATAGAAAAGAATCATTTTAACCAATGGAGTAATGCAATTGTGGTTTTTGTGTTACATTTAAATGGAACATATATTTTTTAAATCCATTCATCGAATTGCGGTTTTTATATAATATACTATAATATTCATAATTCGTGTTATTGAAAATAAATATGAAAATAAAATTGTGTACAACACATGCAAGTTATTAACAAATTTTGTTATTAACTTCATATTAAAATTGTTCCTGTAATGGTCCGCAATCATTAGTCTTAATTTCAGTTGCTATGAAATAAGCCAATACCGCTGTGAAAGCTAAGCTAAGAGTATAAATAATATCATTATTATGATTAATGAAGTTACTTATACACTCGTTTAATTGCATTACTTCATAATATGTTAAATTAATTAATATATTTGTATATAAAGAGCAATCGAGAAACAATGTATCGTCAACATTTTTAATGAGGTACTTTTATTATTAATGATATTATTAAATAAATAGTGGTGGTAGATATATTTCTCCCCCCTTTGTATAACCAGACCTCGGACTGAAAAGCACAGTCAGGTTCGGATCGTGATTGACGAGCGGCAGCGCTAAGCAAATATGGCGGATACCTTTACAGTATACGACACGACTTACGACATGACAATAACAGAATGATATACTTACTATATTAATATTATATATCCTATATTTAGAACTGATTTATATTATATATACAATAATATTTTTGCATATATATATTTGTTAGTTTGTCGTCGTCCTGTCGTCGTCGTCGTAGTCGTGTCGTCGTATAGAGAGAGCCATCACAAGAGTTATTAAATTCACACACGTGCCACTAATTATCGGACGGACCCAATCTATTTATCAGAAAACGGATGCGTACAGACAGACGAATATAGTACTAATACAAATAGCTTAAATATATATTTGTTTTCAGTTGTATGTTGATGGATGTTTCAACAGTATTAACATTGTAAGTTGAAAGCTTTGAGACCATTGTATATTGTATAAAGTTGTTATTTCTTAATAATAAAATCACACGAGATTGTTAATTAAATGTATATATATTTTTTATATAGTATCACAATACTAAAGGTTGCTAACAAGCTGTTATCGTTCAATATTTCTAATAAACCGCCTAGAATACACCACAGCTATGATCAAACTGACGGGACATAAAACCATGTTCTAAGTCAAAATTTCCATATGCATGAGGCGCTCGTGGCACGCTCATATACTTAATGTTATTGCGATTTACACTCTATACCGTTCACATAAAGCTGTATATTGAATGAGATGCTCTCGAGAATCCATTTGACTACGCATTAGTAAGTTCTCTCCAAGTAGGGTGACCGCGCGTTGTAAAAATATTATTTATAGATATACTTTATCAACTATTGCGATACTATTAAGTATATTTTAATATTTTGTATAGTTATAATTTTATATTTTGTGTCTATATTTTATTGGATACAATATTTTATAATTATTATTACTTTTAAATGGATTTAAAGTTCACTTCCAAAAAAAAATGTCTCTCTAGAAATTTCTTCACAGACCCTATCACGTAGACAACATATTAGAAATGCAATTAACAAACTCTAGTACCATTCTCTCGAAACAAGATGCATACATTATACAATACATACTTCATCCATCGCTAACACATACAAACAAATCAATTCAACCCCTTGTATCCACCCTACTTCTCACTATCCAAAATAAAATATTTATACAGAGAAGAGTAGTTTTTCTCTTTGATTCAGTGGTTTTATTGGTTCGGCTGCTTCGTAATAAATGTGTTGGGGAGGCTGACCATAAATAAAATTAGATCTCAATAGCCGACTTAGACCTAGCCACTTACGATATTACCACACTGACACCACCATATTTACATTGACCATAATAAAAAAACAACTGAGGTTTTGATATTCGTATATTTTCATAAATTAATAATGAATTAATACTTACATTTGATATTTATTTATTTACTTATTTATTTATATATTTTCCACTTTCAATCAATACCAATGACCACTTGTGTACGTCAAATGGAAATGCCAGGAGGACCTATTTTGATGCCTTACATATCGAAATAAGCCCTTCTATAGAGTCACTGTCCAACTTACAACTAAAGCAACGAGGATTCCAAGCGCGCCCTGGTCTGAACCACACAACAAACTCAGCCGGGTTTTTTTTTTATTGTGATCACTGTTTCACAACCGTCGTAGTAAACAATTTACGAACAACTAGAACCATCGCAATCAATTCCTTGTGGAGGCTAAATTATAAAAACCAATTTAGTCAAATAAAATTAAACTATAATTATGATACTGAGCCAGCGAGACGACCAGTCACCGCAAAAAGCACCCGTTCACCAGTATAACGCATAACGCATATTAACTAAAACAACAATAACCACAATTATATAATCTTTAAAATGATCAAGTAACACTAAAATAACAGATATTATTTATCAAAATATGTATCAGCAACATTTTTCAGACACAATAATTATGAATATCTGCACTGTACAATTTAAGTTATAATTCACCTCAGAGCTATAATTTAGCGAATGGCAGATTATAAAGTCTTCAGTATTCTGTTTAAATCGAACTGAATTCTGATGTGAAAATTGTATGTAAATTAACGGGTTCTGTACTAAGAGTGACTCACGCGACGTCAACGTACCATGGAGGGATTAGGGTACCGCAGCTGAAATGAAACCATCGTGCCAACTAATGACATTTATTAACGTCATTCTAGAACTACATTTATAACCAGTTTTAGGCAATTATATAACACTGTACTACGTACATTTATTTCAAATTTGATAGACTATAAAGAAATAGACAAATCTTTGTTTTATATCCTCGTTGTAGCAATAATATGTAAGTTTTAATCACGAGGTCAATTCCTTTTTACTAGTTTTCTGTAAATGTAAACCAGATTCTTATGATGAAGAAGATTTTAATTGCGGAACCGAATACCTAAATTTTGAGACGATATATAGCTTGTGTGGCTGTGAGTTGTAGATCAGAAATAAACTAAAAAAAAACAAAGCTTTACGTAGGGCTTTTGGGACTTCAGTCGGTTCCTGCTGAATCTATCACAATATGAACAATTATCATTCGTACATGCTTCTAAAACTATTCATTAAGGATTATTATAGAATTATAGAACATGAATTGTACCGATTGTAATACATGAAATTATATTAAATACACTTCACAGTATTACACATTACTATTGTGTGTTTAGCTTTAGAGTTCGTTTGTGTCTATTGTGTTGTTTCTATTATTTCTCTCTACAAATGTGCTTTTATGATGTTCTAAACACTTTTTAGTTTATTACAATTGTGATCATTTTTTAAGAAAACTTTTGTTGTGTAGAACAGTGCTCTAGTATATTAAGAGCATTCTTTGTACATAATAAGTACATTTTTGCGTCAAGTAATATGTTTATATTAATATATTGTTATTTTCATGTTAATACAGAACAAAGGAGATATGATAGATATTTTTCTACTAATTACAGAATATACATTATTACTAATATATTAATTGATGAAATCTTAAGTGTAGATATTTTTATAAAATAAATGTTACCTTGAACCTGCTCTATTCCCGTGTTTCTTTATCAAATATTAAAGGGCTGCGGTAATGTTTTTGTTTTTTTTTTTCAAGATAAAAAACTATTTTTCTTGGACCCAAAATTTAATAGTATCTAAATCTTAGCTTTAGCATTCAGACCTTTCAGACCTCTCTTTTTATAATCGGTGATAGGTATACATATATATTAAACCGAAGACACTGGAACTCTTTCTCTCTCTCCTTCTCTCTCTATAAAGGCAAATTATGTGCCTCTATCCACTGTCATCATATCTGCTGGTCTGTTCAATGAGCAGTCTCTACCCAAAAACTACTAACAGATGAATATTCTATTTCAGGAAACATTTAATACTTTTAAATTTTATTTTTTCCAGAACATGCCACCGTTAGTTTTAAATAATGACACATTTACACGGATTAGTATTTTTTACTTTTTAGAAATGTCCTTTGTAATGGCCGTCTTTAATCTAGGCTGCATTACCGGAGCCATTCTGAAATCGACTCTACGTGGTCGGAGTAAGATTGCAAATAGAGTGCCGATTTCCACAAAGGATTATTGTTAATTCCCTGCATGCATATGTGTGGTATTACTTGTATTACAACATTTAAATATTACTGCTGTTGAAACAAGGAGACGTGTCTGAGACTACATATGTTAAATATATACAATTTGATATTATATATTTGTATGTATGTATGTTTTTTAATATATGAATTGGAGAATAGGAGGCAATTTTTAATCCTCTTTAACAACTCGATTGTAAGTAAAATTCCTTCATACTCTTTTCCAACTATAATCTTTCAGTAAACAGTTAATTACGTCACGTCAGTTAAAGACCGAATAGACATGTCATTGGCTATTATTAGACCAAATAGTCCCGCGTTATTTGAAGATCAGATTAATTATCATTCTTATTTATTATACTTTAAAGTTGTAATCAGCTTGTTATAAATATAGCTAATTCTTTGGAAACATATTGAATTATGTTTTATTATATGTTAAACCTGGTTTCAAGTATCATTGATATTCAACTTAAACTTTATTCCAAGTAAATATTTATTTTCATATATCTACGTCATATTTTACGTGGATATGAATTACATTCATATGGATAATATTACAGATATAGATGCTATGACATGTTCAATGAACCATTGTTAAACGCAGTGTAACAAGCCGCTGCAGCCCACACGGACGGAGTCACAGGCAACAGTTAGCATTTAAAGAAAAATATTACAAATTTAGATATAAACCTCAAAATGTATAAAGTTTATGATTAACAAAACTTTGTATATATTTTATTTGGTTGTATACCAATCTTTACAAAAACATATTAAATTTATATAACATATATAAATATATACAGATTGTTGTTGTATGAAAAAAAAATAATGTTGGCAAAGATGAAGCCACAGCTAAAAGTTAGTTTAAAACACAACATATGAACATAAATCCAAGGCACTTCATTAGAACCATAACCCTTAACTAAACGGTTAATTATGCACGAGTCAATTTAACCAAATAAACGTTTCGTTTGCTTACTAATGGAATGATTTGTTCGTAAGGATTACTTCGAAACGCTTGATAAATAATTAGCAGTCTTACATCACTCGTATGAAAGTTGTAAATAGCTTGATGAGTTTATCGTGTGAGTTCTGAGGTTGGAGTTTTATGTCTCTAAGTATGGTTTCAAATATCATTGTAAGATCGTAAAATAAATAAGAAAAAACGCGTGGGTTCATGAAATATTGAAGAACACAAAAACATCTTGAACAAACGATAAAATGAATTTAATATAAATTAAACTCAATACATTAAACTATAATATATTTTTATACAAATTATAAAACCAAATTTCATTTTTGTACAAAATATTAAATTTTGTTTAATATCCAATATATTTTGGTTTCGCAAATTTTTATATCAACAATTTTATCAAACCTAAAGTAAATTAAAAATAAAAACCAATCAGTTTGTTATTTTTTGCGAGGAAATAAATCTATTTGAAATCATCTATAAACATGCATGATTATATGAAACTTATTTATTGCAAATTCATAGAAACTAGTATATATGCGGTAACTCAATTGGTACAGCGACGAGACGGTGTCCCGGAGGTCTCGGGTTCAATGCTCGTATCGATAAAATGTTCATTGTATATATATTTAACTCCGACTCCAACAATGGGAAAGTCATTACTACATCCGCGAGCTCAAGTTGTCCTGGAAATTTAGTTCTATTGATATTTCTCGATATACAATAGTTTTAGCAAAACTATTTTTCTAAATAAGTTCCATAGAAAGTGAACCTAAAATAGATATTTGCTTCAATTGCTCCATTTCCATCTGTATTATACAATTAGTCGTCAATAGGAGCTCTTTCCGCAAATGTCCACCGCAGCTAGTTTAGGAGTGAAACGCTTTTCATGTCGGTGCGACCATTACCTTCTGTGGTACATTTATAATAACCGACAACTTAGAATTTACGTGTAAATGTCAGTCTTCATTTGTATATATTTTGTTTTTGTTTTTAAAATTGAATAAAACATAGAATCTTCTAAAAAACCTACCCTGTAAATAATAAATAGCAAACCTATAAATATTCAGCAAGTGATTCCAAGGGCAAAAAGCAACTCAACGTTTTACAATCCAAGGCGAGCCCCGTCACGTATGGACCCCCGCAAATATTAATAATCTATACTCTGTAGGGTTGGCGAGTGATGCCAAAATATTTATGTTTCTTTAGGATTAGTTCATAATATTTTACATTAAATCGAATTTTCGGGTCGTTGGTGAATTGTAATACAATAATAATATTCATTATGAACATTGTTCATTCGTTTACACACTACGAGACAAAGAGACATCCAGATCCCAACCCTGAGTCTGTAATATTCAAAATGGTATTCATTTACTCGACCATCGAGTACAGGTTACAAAAAACATGTCCATTTATTTATTAAAAACATCATAATACCTGAAACTATTCAACATGCATCAATTATATTGTCAGATAAATGATTTATCTGGGGATAATCTACATTGAATATTTGTATGTGCTCGGAGCGATTTAATTTTAATAAAACTCACAGATTTTATAATATCTGATTGGATTCCTTTAATGGAACATTTTAATTAAATGAAATAACTAAGAAGATTAAAATAGATTATATTTAAAAACTATTTATGGGTAATGATGTTGCTGCAATGACAGTAGCAATATAACCCAATGCTTCTCCATTGGAATAAGAATATAATATTCTTTCTATAGTTATTATATAATAAGCTATATATAATGAACTTATAATTAGAAATTCTAGTAATATCGAATAATAATTATGATTATAACCATTAAGTATAATTTGCATGAATATTTTATTTATAACTGACAACTTAAGATTTTTACTACATTCGAGAAATACTTCCAAATATGAGGTAGACAAAGAGCCTGTATTATACGAGACATTTACAAAATTCAAAGCAAAAATGTTTCCGGACATTTTCTACATTACCTCATATTACCAGCGATTTAAAAGATTACCATACAGATAGTTCATATGTTGAAGCTCGCTACATACATTATGTATCTATATTTAAGAAAAGCACATGAATATATCAGGAAATACATACATTATTATACTGAAAAATACTTAAACTTTAACTCGATCTCGAATACATAATAATATATGTACATTAACATATATATATATTACGGAATGACATATTAAAAAATCGGTGTTTTTGCACGAAGCAAGTTGTTGACTAATTTAATTGGGACATTCCAAAAGTCAAAATGTCTCTCTTAATTATAGATATTTAAGGCGGCCACAAAAAAATCAATAGTAATAAAAGCTCAAGCTGAAAAGGTATAAAAGTAAACGAGGCTCGAAGTCAGGTGCCTGCAAGCAGCGGCCATCATTAATTTACATTTTGTTCCGAATCGCCAGAATACATCGCTAAGCCACTGAGATGTTAAAATATTTCTGAATTTTTGTTAATGTAATTGCGTATGAAAGTTCAAATTGTATTTTGTACACTATTTGTTATATACTATACACTGCCGTATAGGTTTTACATGTCTCAACCATTACACTGGTTGCTTGGAAGAAATCGCCGTTAGGTGATAAGACCGCCTTGTATCTCTATCATTTTCTGTTTCTTTTTACTTATTTTATGATACGTATGTATGCAATAAAGAATATAAATAAATAAGTAAATTTTTTTTACTATAATCACCGAAAATTTATTATAAGTAAATATATATATATATCAATAGAATAGTTTTTCATCTCCAATATTCCATAAAATTCGAAAAGAACGTAAGTTATCTGTTGCTTCTGTCGGTCTAAACGAAAAAATAAAATATACCTATAGTAAAAGATTTAAATTTATTCACAAACTTATAGTGATTTATTATTTAAAATTAAATTAAAATCTGTAATGATAGCTATTATTAGTTTAATCGCCATGTTAGATGCATGGCGATTTCTTTTCAATATATTTATATATATTTTTTATAACACCACACTGGTGAAATATGCTATACTCAGGGAGATTAGTCGTTGAAAATTTTAAATTCTGTGTGTCTTTTAGTAATAATTTCGCCACCGAGTTGCACGAGTTAAATTTACTCTAACGACTCTCCAAGTCTTTGAATTCATACAATAACACTCAATCTCTTTGTAAGTTAAACGCAGTGAATAGCAAACAGTTTGCTTAAGTGGATCCACAGCTTAACTCATCGGACCTCAGATATTCCGCACCCTCGGGAGACATACCTGTTCGAGTTTCACGTTGGGACTGTTATGAGTGCGGCATTCAGTTTCCTACAATATATATATATATTATATAAAAAAACTGCATTTGTGAGGTATTCATACCACTGCCGTTCTTTAAAATCAATATACATTAAAAACAACATGATGTTCATAAAACTTTAATTAAAGTGAACTTAATTATTTTGTATTTTCATATTTACTTTAACAAATTAACGCCCGAATTGGAATCTGTTTGAAATTACAAAATCCCGTTTTATCTGTAATGAGGCGTTAAAGCTTTATTTGAAACTAAATAAACGATAATTCAATGTAAATATATTTAATACATAAAATATACAAGAGACAGTATTTATTATTTTCTCATTTAATTTTACAAATTGTTAACAAATTGAAATGTATCCATCAATTAAAATAAAACATTTATGAGCGGCACTTTAATAACTACTCGTATATCTGTTACTTTTCAGAGAATGCAAGTGACAGCTGAATTTTTTGGCTTCACATAAGAACGTGGAGTTTTATAACAAATATAGTTTCTATAATATATATAATATAGTTTCTTGACAAACTAACGGTTCTTATAAAATGTATATTACTGTATGTAATATCTATTTATTTTACTTCAATCTTATTAAATTATGGCTGTCTGGAATACAGATAATGTCGCAGCATTGTGAACAAAAATATGTTACCAATTCATTGTTTTTATTCTTATTTTAGCTAAACTTTTTATTTATGTGGTGTGCAATAAAGAATATTATTATAATATAGATATGTCATCTATATCATATATAATAATAGATAAATTAATGTTTAATTCTTCTTTTTTCTGTCTGTATCAAAGAAACTTGCATATTAATAAAATAATAAATAAACATAAAACGAATTAGCTCAATGGTTATTAATAATTCATAATAACGTAATTAATTTCTATTCCATATCCATCAATTGCATCCGGCATTCATGGTCGTCTCGAGAGGAAGTTGTCGTATATCATTATTTGCCTTTGCATTGTCATACTTCACTGACAGACTCATTTACATACCAAATACTTTTATACAATTGTAAGTTTTTACGATTTACTCTAATTTTATAATGTTTTAAGTACAAATATACGATATTAACGTTTTAGTAATAAAAATAACTGTAATCATTTGTTGTATTACTTATTAATTTTATCGATACAGCTTTTTTTTAAAATTCTTAACTATAACAGACTTAAAAAAGTTTCAATTTATTAATAAAGTGAATAATGTTTTATCTAATCAGTTTTATATAAATAATACATTAATATATATAATTAAAGGTATAACCGGATGCGGCACTGCGGCAGTGCAGATAATACATCTTATCAAATGTTTAGTTATCTGGCTCACTTTCAAAAACACTCGTATAATTATATATATTTATTTGTAGCTCCGTTGTGTCCGTCTGTGTTATTAAATTAAATATTATATTTTACTCAGAAAATTAAATGCACTTCTGTTTGTAGTGTTAATGTTTTATTGCAACGAGGTGGAAATTGTTACTTATAATTAAATACATTTTTGTGTATCTTTACACTTTGCATGATTCTTAGTTTTAAACAACTGTTATTGGAATTCAATATTTCCTTTGTCTTAAGTTAAATAACTAACTAAAACATTTTTTATTTACAAACATATTATTATTATTTTAATTGACATATTATTAGCGAATAAACGCTGAATATGATAATAAAAGATGATGTTATATGATATAAATTAAGTATTTAAGCTTGGTTGGCTGGAGTCTAGCGGTAGACATTTGACTGCTTGTTGTATCAGAGCTGGGTCGCGAGTTAATACCATCCTGTCATAGATGTTCAGTCTGGATGAGCTGTTATAGACAACCAGAAGTCTAATCGAATGTTCAGAACACAGTCTAATATAATGTAGAGCGACGTTAAAAATAAATATTTTCTTTTTTCCTCAATTAATCTCATCCATTATTATAAATATGGATACGTTAGATTTATTTATGTCCACGAAGAATACGAAGTATGATATCGAAGCGACAAAAGCTTTATAATTTGATTATTATAAACCAATATACAACAGCCTTAACAACACCAACAATGGAACAGATTATATCATTTGTACATTGTGTAGTTATAAAACTATTGTCAAGTGATTGAGAATATATAAAACCGATTATACTTACAGTACCAATTGATACTGTCATATAAAATATACAATGCTTTAATAAATAAACAATACGACATAGTGAATATTTAAAATAGGGAACGCTGAGAGATAGTGGAAGAACAAAGTAAATCTGAGCATTTTGGAGCATGTTTTATTGAAGGTTGGTGGCTAAGCCGCTGATATTAAGCAACTTGTAGCGGTGCTTTTAAATTTAATAAACCGAGACACGCCTCTAACTAAAAACATTTAGTTAAAATTCACACAAGATTGAAGATAACGTCGTAATGGAGTTCATGAACGCGAGCGTGTTACCCGCTTCAATGAAAGTCCCGAATTTGTACAACTTTGTTGAAGTACCGTGTGTTTTTAATTCAGTTGTATTATATAATTACTTAATTTCGTAAGCATATAATCTGCTGATTTATGATTACTTTGTTTTGATGTCGTGACATACACGTGTTTAATTCTAAATGAGAAAATCTGGTTACGTAATTTGATGCAAGAATAAAGTTACACTTTTAAGCCAGACGTGAAAACCGAGGTCTGTTTTTTTCTGTCTGTAGCTTTCTTGCTTCTAAATACAAGTATTGAAATGTTTTTATTTGCAAGGTGCTTTAATCAAATCTGAAGTTTTAAATTAAATAAATCATTATTATTATTACAACAAACGAACATGAAATCTCTACTGAAATATAAATTGAATTCGTACTATAATTATTATTATATTTGTTAGCAATACATATTGCAAATAAATAAAACATTTCTATTGTTAGTATTACAGAAGCGGAGCTCGCGATAATATTTTATCTAGTTAACTTGGATAGCTGCCAGCGAAGTTTAATTTTCTTAACTAGAAATGTGTAAACCGTTAACAAAGAAAATGTTTTAATTTGCTAAATAATTGACTTGATGAAAGAATTTATATTAGAGTTATAGATTACAAGTTTTATTTATTTATTCAATCATTGAATTCATTTCAACGCTTTTTTGACACATAATAGTTTTTAATAAATATAGTTAATTATAATTATTAAAATTTGAACACTTCTGTGTTCACATACAATCTTTACCTCCAACAAGTTTTGGTACTAATTCTAAAGAACAAATTTTATTCATATTATAAATTTTGTATGTGTATTATCATTAGTGTTGAAAAGTCTTGTTCACAATCTAATGTCATCTTGCAGCCGTACTTCGACGCAAGTAAAATAAAACGGTAATTGGCAGAGTAATTCAATTATATTATTTACTAGCTGTTACTTGCAATTTCAGCGGATGAACGATTGTATTTACTGTTATAATATCTGAGAGCATAAGTTTAATGCTAGTTTTAAATAATTTTTCAAATCCATTCGGTAGTTTTGAAGATTAGTGCTTTTAGACAAACAAACTGTTCTGCTATACTATATTAGTATAGATTATTGTAAGTCCAAGGACAGGTCTGTTGAGTTTTCAATTAATTTTTCAGCTATTTGCATATCTATCCATGTAAATAAAATCGAAATCACTCACACACTCATTACGAAATCTCGAAAACTACTGAACCGATAAAAATTAAATAGGTGTTGCAAGTTTGTATGAAACTTCGTAATTTTTAACTTTGACACATGACATTTTAGATTTAAATTTATTGATAAAAAAAAATAAAAGTTTGAAAATTTTCTATGCTGGCGAAATATGAGTTGCAAATTTATATGAAATGTGTATTTTTACTTTTAGTAGTTGGTATTTGTCATTCGCATTTAATGACTACACTATATACTATATAGAAATTGTGATACGAAAATTTAAAGAAAATTGCGTTGTGTATTCGCAGGCGAATTCGCGAGCGAAAGCTAGTAGTGTAGACATTTCTTTTAGTAATTATCATACAGTGTTAAGTAAAATTTGAAATGTTGAATTTAAAAAGAAAAACTAAACACAAACAAGTATTCTAGTTAAAGCTAACTTGTAAAGCTTCAAGTGAGAGCTGGAGTTTAGAGCATGCGCCATGTTTTTAAAACAGAAAGAAAGTAGCATAATTACTGGAAGAAAGCCTCAACACTAGCGACACCTAGAGACTGCACTGCTTCACTGCCGAGTGAATCACCACTCGGCAGTACTTATTTGTATAAAAATGTATGAATATGCATTATTAATGAACTTTGTTAATATAACTAATATTATAGCCCAATTTTTTTATTAGTTTCGTTAAAATAAAACAATCCTTTCAGTAGGGGTTCCGACATAAAACAATACAAACACGTCGTGAATAAATAATATGAACACTAATCATAATGCTGTCGGTATGACGGAATGATTTTTTCATATTTTAATCATTTGAAAGCATTCATTATGTAAGAAATAATCACATGTTAGAGCACTTTGCCAAGACCTAATTGTGGAAATGGATTATTGATTTTCTATTTGAAAATACTAAAAAAATAATGTTATTTTTTATAACTTACTGTTACTCGCGGTAGCACGCGCAGACGAAACGATTTTATTTCTATTAAGATAACTAAAAATATTTTGTAGCGTTATGATAGACAGTCAAACCAAATCCAGTCCGTAGCTTCAAGTTTAGCTCGTTTAAACAAATAAACAATTCCGCTTTATTTATATATAATACTGATATTGTATTATATAAACAGCGAGTAGGTTTATAAATGTGTGACCAACATGTTTATAAGATTATATCAGTGATACCGTTTATGTAACTATCAGGGACAAGTTGTTAACAACTATTTTAATAGAAATTTGTAATTTTTTATTGTAGCGATGTTTTTGTTTAGTTTCAATGTTGTTCTTCCCCAGGCTGCTCCTTTCCGACACGCTGGCAGGGTCGCTGGTTCCAATCCGGGGTCATCCAACCTATCATGATAGAGGGTGCGTTACTTTCCAACAAGGGAAGATGTCTCTCCTCCGAGGGTGACAAGTTTCTTATTGTGGACGAGTAAGTATTTGGAACTACACTGCTACTAATTAACACAAACTATAATATCTCCAGATAGACAAACGGATACGCCAATGATTTATGTAAGCAAAACAATACAAAACAACAACAATAGTTTCAATATACTATTATATCTTACTAAATAATATGTTTTATCGCATATTTTGTAACAGGTTTTATATAAATAAAATATATCCACAGTGAACAGTTGAAAACATCTTAAATTGAAAACGGTTTCCAAAACAATGATAGTGTAACAAATTAAACATCTTATAAAACGGCATCCACTCGCTCACCTCATTTCAGCTGATTCAAAATATTTCATGAGATCCGAGGCAGAGAATGGGGCAATAATTTTAATCTTAGAATTATGCGAGTCAAGATGTCATTGTCGAGCTGTTGAATGTTCCTCCGAGTGTCTTTCGATAAAATCTGGAACGAGGACATTTATCACTTTTGTCATTTTACATTACGTAGGTCTCGGTTACCTCCAGACAATTAAAATTTATCATACTTTAGCTGTTTGGTGATATATCGACGTTGTTTGTAGTCGTTTTGAATAATAACTAATTAATAGCTATTATTGATTCTTTAAATGTCCATAAAAATAAATTCGTTATTAATAGTTTATATGTTTTCAGGAAAGGCTGTTACCGTTGTGTTGTGATGCATGAAAAACACATTAATGTTCTTCAGTACAAGGAAAGTAAGTATTTAAAATCATATTTCATTGTCAAATAAATGTACGACTAATGAAAAATGACTAAGGAAATATATAAATCTTTAAACGCGGGCAGTTATATATTTTATAAATACGGATAAAGAATGACTTGCAATAGTTATTAACGTTTACAATTAACTAAAACAATAGAAAAATTATAGACTAAATGCACTACTCAAAACCTACGTACAGAAGAGACTGTACTTCCATGAAACAAAACTGAAAAAGCTGATAGAACTATATAACAAACACATTTATATAAATATTACACACATTCATAAAACGCAAACACACACACACTAACTAACCCTCATATTTTTTACAGCATTCTGTCATCGTCGAGACGCTCTTCCTCACCTGTGCTCCATGATCACGGGTGATGCTCTACTCTACTCCATGTTCAGAGAGAATGCGGAACCAGTTGATTGTCCGCTTAAAGGACCGTTCTCATTCACTTATAATAGGTAAGTTTGAAGAAGACTAGTCGTTTTTATTAGAATTTTGGTAGATAAATAAAACTTTTCAGTGATATGATTTATATATCAAATACTACGAAACAAAACTTCAAAATAAACTGATACCCCCATCTATTTAAATATTTTTTCCGTCTTTCAAATTTTCTTTAGAAAATATTACTCACAATCGATACCAAAATCACAAACTTATTATTAACTAGTAATCTGAATTTATTAGCATACTCTTTCATGCCTGTTAATAAAAATAAAACCACATTTGTATATACTAGGCCCACAAGTCTATTGAATTCTACAGTAATACAAGTCTTTATCTGTAGTAATAAAAATTGAGTGAAGCGAATTAAGTCCTTAATTATTGAATAGTGGTTGAATTAACAGATGTGTTGATTAACATCCGTCAAATTAAAAACTCATTACCGCAGATGACGTGATGACGGCACTGGTGACTGCTAACGGCTATTAAATGGTCGATTTGTGGGAAAAAACACTTATATGATTAAAATGTCAGAGATCTTGACAACTTCGATGAATGACCTCTTTATAATAGATACGCGTTCTTTAGACAAAGTCATAGATGATGTTAAATCAGGATTTTACTTATAAATAATTGATTGGTGGATAAAACACTTACATAGAGGTGGCAGAGCGGTGAATCACACTGAGATCTGATCTTACTCTAATAGCCAGATACACAGTATAATGATACAGACATCGTTTAAACACATATTGCTCATTTTGATTTTATATATAATTGAAGCATTTAATCATCTTAATTAAGTATTAATTGTCAACTTAAAGTTTTTTATTTTTTAGTAGCATGTATGCTAGATATTAAATTGAATCCGAAATTATTAACCTTGCTACTAGTGTATTCATCACACTACAACGCCTACAACTATGGCATGTAACCAGTGGGTTTATGGCTCACTAACCAATACTGTCTAGGAATGTCAGTCATGTCTGGAGTTACGAAGCATATATCAAATAATTTTGGTGAAATAAACCATATAGGATATTTAAGAAAAGATCTTAAATTGGTTTTGTTGTAAGAAACATACAGAACCTAATGATATGTAACGCGATACAACTTTTCAGGGGACATGGAGATTGCAAGATACCAGCGTCTTCTATAGAGAGCTGTACAGAGGACTCCAGGCTGTTACTGAATTATCAAGCCTGTCCTGACGTATACGGATCGGAGAGCACAGGTACACTATCTTTGTTCTTGTGTGTCGAGTTAAGCTTTTTACAGTCTGACAGTCTAGTTGTTGAATTACTTATTTTTATAGGTACGATAAAAATCGTTTCAAATATTTTATCATATCACTATATTCGTGATATTTTCTTGATAAAAATATAATAAACAATACTAATAAAACATATTATTCAAAACACTAATGCCTATATAAAATCTTAAATCCTGTTACATCGAGTCTCACCGATGTATTCCAACTACTTGATATAATTTCACAAGTGGCTCACAATGGCCCGGGCAATCTTCCAGTCATCTATTGTTTAGTGTCTGGCTTAAAATAGCTCTTGGAATGGCTCAGCGGTGTTAGGTTATTTTAACTAGATTGTATCATATTTTGTTTTACTGTGATCTATTTATATAAATTCTACAAGTGTATCTGATTTCTGTTCCATATGTTTGTTCAGTAAGTTATTAATTACTTTGATATACTAGTACCCAAACACCAATTAGACTTTAAAATGAGTCTTATAAAAAGGAGAATAATATGCAAGTAATATAAATCTACAAACAATATGTTACCTATCAGACTACATTTACTGTAAGTTTATAGAAAATAATAAAATATTAATTTATTTATAATATTTCTAAATAAGACAATTGATTCAATTTACTAATCGCAAATTGGCAGTTGATTTTAAAAGGCCTTCTCCTCAAAGTCAAACATTCTAAAAATGGTTTTTAAAAAAAAAAATGATATGTGAGACGGTGTTTTGATATTCTGTTATATTTAATTGCCGAACGGTACCAACTGAAAAATTGTTGTACAAAAATTGTCAGTTATTCTTGCAACACTTAATATATATTATCGCCAGTGGAAGAGCTGGAATGTCTAGCTACGTGGAAGGAAGGTAGTCTTCGCTTTCTGGTGGGCAAGTTACACCACAACCACGCGACCAGCAACGAGGACAGATACCGCTGCTTCGTTTACGAGAAGACAAATGGTATTGGTAAGACTTAGAGTTTTGGTTTGTATTTCTTCGTTTGCTTCTTAATAACTGTTGCAGTTAATTGAATATTTATATTTATGTTTTTTGTTATATTATTGCAGATTTTCTTAAACTTAGATCAAAGATAAGCTCAAGTTTAATGTACTTTTATTATAATTTCAAAAGAAAAAGTTTTTATATCTATATAAATAAAAATGTCTATCTGTACTAATATGAGAGAGTATAAGTTCATAAATTTTTATGTAGTAGGTAATATACTAAAAAATTTCTCATTATTGATTTCTTTCAGGTGCATAATTTTACCAATTACACACCACAGTACGTATTACTAATTAGTTAATTTTAATTGCAGCTTCAGGTAGCAGCATCAAGGAGCCAGCTCCGGGTGGAGTGGAGTACCGCGTGGCGCAGTCGGGAGATGCCACTTGCAATGGACTCTTCAGTGCCACTGAGGGCTCACGGACCATGGCGCTGAAACGAGGTGGGGGATTTATGTTTAATCTAAATATTGAAGTATATAATTATAGTTATTGGCTTTATATTTATTTATAATCAGTGTGAAATCCAATGAAAAGATGTAAATAAACGTCAAAGTAGTTCGAGTCTCTACAACGTTAAGTAAACGTTAGTGCCATAAAAGACTTTATATCAATCATAATTTTCTTTAAAAAATAATATATCAGTATCTATCTCTGAAGTAAAAAATGATTAACAACTCATTAATTCGAAATAATTTCTTGGTGCTAAACGAACTTGTACAGTTTCAGTACGTTTCAACTGTCAGTTTCCTTCCTGGATGACGTTTTCCCACACTTGGCACACTCTGGACTTCAGCAGCAACTACACTTTCTATCAACGCAACGCAACTCTCCGCATTACAAACCAGACCGGTGCGGAGATAAAAGTGTATTGTGTTAACATTAAAGCTAGTTCGCCGAGCGGAAACTCTGTCGCGTTGGTTGCTCATTGGCAGCATCATTGGTAAGTTTAAATATTAATTTAAATATTATATTTTAAAGGCACATTTATTGCTATTTGTTAGAATTTACTTACTGTAAAATTTTGTTCTTTGGTTTACAATTTAAGTATTTATTTACATCCCAGATTATAAGCAAAACACATAATCCAACTGCCTTTATCATCCATTTTTTGACGACCAGTAGCTAGCTTGACGTCAAGCCTACATGGGAATGCATGTTAATAATACTTCAAGCACATTACTTATAAGTGGTGTAAGATAGTTTCCCTTTGTATTTTTGTCTCTAACCGGCTCTTACAGCAGTATTGAGGAGACCTGGAGTGATCTAGCCTAAGCGGCGACCGAATCCTTTATGTAAAACCATCTTAAACCCAAATATGGTGCATCGATCAAACAAGTCCCCCTCTAAAGCTCGAGTTTTCTTATGCTCTACTGTTTTGAACTCCATTCAAACACACCTCAATCTGCAGTGCCTCTCGCTTCGTATGCGTGGTGCTGTACCGTCGCGATACGTACATCGCGGAGCTCCAGCGCGGTTCTGCCGCCGCTCGCGCTGACGACGCGTGCTCCACACACCATTTCAACGCAGTCACAGCTCCATATGTCACGCTGGTCGGTGAGTGTCAATCCGTTTCTATTCAGAATTGTTACTCATCATAGAAGAACTGTTGATTTAGTACCCCTAATTCCACGGTCAATGTATAATTATAGTTGTGAAATATTTTTTTTAATCAATTTCGAATCATTGAATAATATGGCCTTGATTTCACTACACCCAACAGTCGATACATTTCTTTGTTTAAATCATAAAATCAAAATCTTTATTTAAGGTAAGTTTTATATACAACAACGGTTCATTGTCAAAGTTACTACCAGCTATTTAAAATTATTAAAACAGACCTGAGAAGACCTGGTGACAGAAACTCAGCGGACTTGTCTTTTATTATTATTTTTTTTAAACCATCCTTAAAACCTATATAAAATTTGTATTTAAAGATGATGTAGTAACATAAAATTCTCCCCAAGTGGTATATACAATTAATATTCATATCATTTCATATTTTGTGTTGCAGCAAGTAATCCGGAATCAAAAGAATGCCCTGATTCTGGAAAGTACATAATATCAAATCATCGACACAAAAGAAGTTTTACAAACGAAGGAGACACCAGGTTTAAGCGGGACAAGAAATTCGAACATAATCGTAGGGTTAATAATACTAGACTGTTCAATTTTAGTGTAAGGAATATGTCTGATACACCTATACTGAGGAGTAGAAGACATTCGGAGGAGACGAGCTGCGTGGGAGGTGTCTACAATAGGCTAGAGATCGGCTGCAACTCAAATAAGAACATGGAGTTTTATTCAACATGTGATAATAAAGATATAGTGACAGGTACACCAAATTCATTAAAATGTTAATTTCAAAACGCGAATTTCGTTTTTGAAGATAAATGTTTAACTCCTATAATACATCTAGAAACTTGAAATCGCTAAGGTTTATATTATATAATATTGAAATGGTTTAAAAACAATCAAAGTTAGAAAACAAAACCTGCAGCTTGTCAAGTTATTTATTATATTAATTGGCCTTGTTTGATATACCCATAATCCCCCGGTGACGCTGTAACAGCCATTAGGGCTATCAGCATGAGACTTGAGACAATCTAAATTCTTAAGTCAGTGTTTTATATATTTTTAGACGAACCATCAAATAACAAGTATCTTTTTTTTTAACATTGGAAAAATCTGGTACCGGTAAAAATTGCAGCATATTCAAGTTGATCATAATATGAATGTGCTGAAATTTTTAAAGGCTATGTACTAAAAATTCAATTGTTGCCCTCATCACCTGCCTGCGATGCAACGGGGAGAGCTGTCGCATTCATCGTGACATCCATATCTTTCCTTAGCGTACACGTGTCACGGCGGCTGGTACGAAGGCGGGTCCTCGTTCGTGGTGACGACGCCGGTGACACGTGACAGCACAGCGGCACGGCGCTACTGCTTCGTGTCGCGCGAGGCCCGCGGCATGCTGTCCCTCGCACGATCAGAGGACAACTGCGAGCGCGGGGAGCGGGGAGCCGTCGTGTTCGATGCTGGGTTCACGGGTGAGTGAGAGAGACCGCTTGGGGCTGTTCAAAGGGCAGTTTGTAGAGGAACTTACAAGATTTTACAATATTGATGCTACGTTTCACAGTAGGCTTCTAATCTATATACATTTCAGTCTTTACAGAAATCACCTAAACCCTGTATGCGTTTTCTATCAAATAATAAAAATAGCTCCCACATGTGGGCACTTTTGCGAGAACTATGGAAATGTGCAGAGCGACTCAAAATCTTGCGAACTAAAAACGTGTTAGTGTAGCGTTTCATTTGATTTGCTGTTCTCATTGCAGGTAAATGTCAAGACGAACCAAACCACCAGCCGCTTCAAACAACACAATCAGCGTTCATCTTTTATATTATCCCTTTCATACACTACATTGTACCGAGATGATTCACGAACTAGAAGTTACATAGAATAATTTAACCGTCACTGCGTTTATAACAACAATATTTATTTGACTTGTGTTGGTTAATATTATTTTTAACTTATTAATATCTAATTGCTCATCACTATAGTATTAAAATTATGTAGATTTAGATCATCTGTTTTGATATGAAGGCATTTTATTTGTAAGGGATCGTTCTGACATCTATGATATGATATCACGTTATAGATATTTTGAAATCACTATTGAAGAATTGTTAACACTGACAAGTAGTAATACTGTCTTATTATTAATATTGTATGTATTTTCATCCAGATTATATGTTTTTTAATGAACGATTCCTGAATGTATTAGATTTATTTTATGAAAGTTTTAAAATGTAAAATAATTTTGCACTCATAAAAGTTATAATTAAAATAGGATCTTAGATAAATATTTTCGCTAAAAATCATGCTCGTTTATCTCATGTAACTATTAACTGCACATTTTATCTACTTCCATGAATTACACTTAGAGAAATAATAAATATTTCTTTAAAAGAATAGGGATGTATTGAAGTACCTAACCTCTAAATTATACATTATATATATTAAAAACATTCGAATGCAATATTTCTCTGAGTGTAACCACATGATACATACTTTTAATATAATCTTTATTAACTACAACTACATATTATACATTGTATCCCTTGATATTTTATTATATACCTAAACAACATGTATTGTAAAATATATTACAAATGTTTGTAACTTATTTTGAATGATATGAGATGGTGCAAATGGTTGTGAATATGTGTTATTGACTCGGAAGGGAGGCCATCTTGAATTTCAAAATGGTAGTTACAATTGAAACAGCTGTGTCGGGATTGTATTTATTATATGTTAACTTGCATTTTATTGGATATTAGATTGTTTTTAGTCTCAAAGTGTTTTAGTACCTCTCTTTTAGATACGTTAGATAAATCACACTCTATTCAATAGTTCTTGTAATTAGGTCTTTAGATTATGCTTAATTATTTTATTGTTATATAAACCTCACGTTCGTAATTAAAATAAATTAGCTTTAAACACAGCATCGAAGACTGTATATTCAGAATGTTAATATCTTAAGAATATTTTCTGCTTATATTCATATGTATGTTTTAAATAACAAGTTTTCATAGTTACAATATTTAATAGAAAGAACACGAAGCTTAGGAAATATGTACAAAGTTATTATAACGTTGTTGCGTAGCTAGAATAATTTAGCGATTACTTTTTTCTAGACCATTTGATTTAAGATTATTAATTAAAATCAAAAAGTAATGATATAATTTGAGTGTAATAATATGTAATTATTTTTATAATTGTACATCACTACTACTATTACTAATTTGGTGAATCTGAGAAAATTGTGGATCTGGACCACGTGTCACTGAAGACGCGAGTGCTGTCTTAATACCATCACAGCATTCAGAGTTATTGATTATACAATTATTTGTACAAATGATTGAACATCATCATCTATGGACATGTAGCTACCCAACAGTTATAATTATCTGTTTACTAAAATTAATACTCAGTAACTTAATTTTAAATATTATTTATAAAATCAGATTTTAGTATTACAATTATGTGTTTTTTTTTCTATTTATAAAATAAAAGTACTCTAGTAATTATTTATAGTCATTGCACTAAAAGCCGTATTACAATCTAAGTTGTTATTAAACAATGGCTCAACTGGATGATTTTAAATTAAAATATCAATTGTATAGGAATTAAAAAACTAAATTCATGATCTAAGTCAAAAAACATAATATTTTATAATATATTATTTTCAATTCGGTTACATTTTAATTATTTAAAAAGCTTCTAAATGAATGTAATACGGTCTTAAATTCTTAAGACCCACCCACACGTTTGTTAATGCGCCATCTGATGGCTGCTTATGTATAGTAATATTTGTTACAATTTCCAAGGAAAGTAATGTTTTCCTTCATCAAGCAATACTAAGATAACATTAGTTTATAGAATATACATTAGGTAAGAAAGAACGAATACTCATTTTGAGATAAATGGAACTATACATTAGTTAGTTAAGATGAATTAGGCATAAAATCGCGACAGCAATAATATATTTGTATGTATAGCTATTGAGCGTTAAATTTTTAATAGTTAGTAGTTAGTTGTGAATAATTGAGCTAGTGTTGTTATTTTTTAATGGGACAGAGGTTATTTCTTCGAGTAAGAGATAATGGAGAGTCGAAAAAGGTGTCACGTCTGATGTCTGATGATTCTCACAACACATTGTCGTCGTGGATAACATCGTGTGATAGATACATTTAATTAAGTATATAGTCAGCATGGATTAAAATAAACTCAAAATGTGGAAGTGTTTATTATTTAACATTCCTGAGACCTTTTTAATTGATAAGGTAATTTAAATTTTGATTATTATTTTGTCGTACATATCAGACTAATTTATATTACATGGTACCCTCTCAGTGTATTATTTATATATGATATCAGCTAGTAGACGGTGTATAAAATTAACTAAATATTTAATGAGTTAGAATGTAATACTACTTACACTACATTCTAAGTCTATATCATTTAATTAAAAGAATGAGCATTTAAAGAATCTGAGTTAGCAAAAAGAATAACCCAATGATCACAAAACTGATTTGACATCACATGTAGATCATATACGAGTCACTGCACTTGTATATGTACAGACAACTAGGTATGACACCATACTAATGTAGAATATGACATTTATAGGATAATAGCTTTCGCTCGCGACATCGCCAGCTTGGTGAAATAACAATTATACTTTCAAAGTCCCATTAATGCATTATTATTTTTTACTAAGTACAAATTTAAAGCTAAAATTTCATGTTTTCAACTTAAAAAATGACAAAGTTTCATACAAAATTGTTTTACCACTATATGATTGGAATTTCTAAAAATCCTTTCTTAGCGGTCGTCTCCTAGTTACCAAGTACCTTCCTGTCAAATTTCATTTTTATCGGCTCAGTAGTTTTCTAGATTTTGTCATGTGTGAGTATTTTTTGCTTTTATATATATTATATAGATTATGTAACTGATGTCGAAAAATCAAAAAATGGCAAAATGGGCATATTTCCGAAACAGCATTTCATGGATCATGTTACCACTATAAAAAACAATTCATTTAACTTTTTAAATGAATAAAGTTATAAATTTCTGAAGCAAAACAATTTTTCCTAAAATTCAATAAACACATTTATGTCATTATTATGTCCGACTTACATTAAGCAGTGTTGCGTTATGTAAGGTTCGGTCCGTTAGTCTTCAGTGTTACTAATTAAGTTGGAAAAACATGTTATATTTTTAAGTGTTGTAGAGGTAAGTGCAGTCGTACAGATTATTTGTTTAGCTCTACTCATAATAGATTATAATTATATTAAATTTCTGAGAAATGTACCATGACGATGCATTCGGTCTCATTTATTTTCTTCTTTAAAGAGAGATAACTGCGTTGAAGCACATTAAATCATTTGATGATAATTCTGTAAAACCATATATCATCCTCACAAGATATAAATATTTTATAATATTATATAATCTTTGTAAGACAAAAGAATAATATCAAATCTAAATATTGTTTTCATTTTGAACGCATCCAATCATCCAGTGCTGGCAAAATTATGAACCTTATAAAATGTTGCCATAATACAAAAATGAAATGTCATTTTGAAAATTGTAGTTCGTAGTGGCAACTGGCAATGCCAGCTTGCTTATTTTCTGCCTTAGTTGCTTTATTCGAACGCGCGTTGTTAGTCAATGGACAGCTCGTTCAAAAGAATTCAATATACATAACATACAAACTAAATAAATAAACTATTCCGTGCGATTACATTTACTTTTGTGCTGTAAAGAACTATAGAAGTTGGATAATTTAGTGATGTGAAAGTGACAGTCTAATAAAATTAAATATTTTTTGTATATTAACAATTGTTTCGCATAGTTTCGAGTACCGCCACATAACATTTGTGATGGGTGAACTGTATTCCCCTAGTATTGTGGAACACTATGTTCGAAGCGGGATAAACATTACAAGTTCGTGATCATCAGCTAGAATGCAAGACGACTATTCAGAATCGAAGAGGAACTTCGAGCGGAGGCCTACCAAAGTGCTGCAGATAGCCGAGAGTTTTACAAACTTAGACGAGACAGCTAAGGCTGGTCGATTTGTGAGGGGTCCGAATTCAAAGGTCGGGAGGAGATTCCAAGAGAATGGCGGACGGAGTAGACACGGGTGTTGTGATAATGATTGTGCGGAGTCAAGTTTAAGTGATGGTGAAAAACTTGGTGATCGCAGAGTAACCGGGTCCTCGTGCTCCGCGCTCAGGACTGCGGTAGCCGCACTTTACCCATTTGACGACTTTGTACTAGAGAAAATAGGCGCTGGATTCTTCTCTGAAGTATTCAAAGTGAGTATTTTTTTTGGATTCCTATTGGCTTCTTATTATCTTTGTTTTTAAGTGTTTTGATGAAAAAAATTAAACACTTATATTTAATTCCATGCTCTAAGGAATTCAGGTTAAAAGTCATGAGAGTCAGATAAAATGATTCAATTTGTTAGTAAACATTGTTAATGTAATGATGCCAAATATTTGACACTATTATTATTAGAACAACTAAAATATTTCTGGCATTTTGCCTCCTGTACAATATTTGAACTAGAATTTTGTTAATGAGGATTTATGCTGTTTATTTATAATGTGTTATAATTATAGGTATTCTTTTCTACATCTGAGTCTAAAAACCATTCATAACATGTTATTTTGCTTTACCATTGAAATGTTCTGCTTATAATTTTAATAAATATTTGTCCTCATGTTTTTAACATAAATAGTCAATAGTATATAAAAATTTTAATATGTGTCTATGTCATTGGGTGAGTATCGGAGCCATTTTTAAAAATATGTATATTTTATTATTAAGTAACAGTTTGTTGTGTTTTGCCTGCCACTTGTATCTTTGATTATAATATTTTTGTATTATTTTTTGACCTTCAATATTACACACACACACACAGTATTACAGTGGAGGGTTGGGTTGACCTCCTCCCCCAAATATGGCGAGGGGGGTGATAGCTGACCCTTGCATTTTAGTCATGAACACGTGCCGCTTGCGATGACTGATTGTGTTGCAAGCCAAATTGCAAGATTTATTGATTAAAATCTTTAGGGATTTATATTGAATTGATTGCAATGGCTATTCGTAAAAAAAAAAAACAATTTTTTGATGGTTGCAAAACATTAATCACAATAAATAAAAATACCCAGCTTAGTCTTTGTATGGTTCTTCTCAGACCAAGGCTTATTTGAAACCCTCATACCCTCTTGAGTTTGAGAGTATGCAGAACGCATATTTCGATAAGTATAGTATCCACATGGGTCTCCTCAATCTTCAAATTGACATACACTAGTTATCTCTGGTATGCATACAAAGTGGAAAAGATATAAATAAGAAAATAAATAAATAAATACATTTCTTAATTTCCTAACAAACACTGAATTATCGAAAAAGTGCCTAATAAGGTGTTTAAAATGAAATTCAGTCTTTTAAAGACTTAGAATGGTGATACTTTTAACAATTAAATATTCATTCAGCAAGGAGAAGCTACAAGTCTTGTAGAAGTACTATAGTTTTAAAATTATAGTAAATTATTATTGATTTTAAATAAAGAATAATAGTATATTATTGTAGTTAGACATAGTTTATTTGCTAACACAAGTTCCCTTATAATTGTCATTGAACTCAATATTAAATGTATATAAAATGAGTGTTTGAAATAAAACTTATATCGCACAATATATATCAAAAGTTTTTCCTATATGTATATACAACAAGTAATGATGATTCATTTTAACATGCAATAGATGTAGGACCTAAAGGTCTTATGGGCTGCCTTGACCTTGCCAATGACCTCTAGTTTGACATTTGAGTGTTCAATTACTAGTCCTCAGTACCTTGAATGCACAATATGATGTTCCTAAGAACACATGACTAATAAAAATTTTGATATTTATCTGTTTATTTCCGTTAAGAATAAAATATATTAATATTCATTATATTATAAAAATCAAATGTATAATCAAAAATATATAAATATTAATTATATTATTTTCTATATGAATATGAGAATGTGTATATTTCTTATTTGTCAAATGAGAAAATTTAAATACAAAATATATGCAACAAGAAAAAATTTAAATTCTTAAAACTTTGTTATTTAATAGTATAATTAAAAGAATAACCATGAAGATATTTGTCAAAGCATTGTTGTTAGCTCAAGTGACACTAAAGAAAGGCATGCTTCAAGACTGACATCATGAGTTTGTAATGTTTAGCTTCGTATATAGATGCTCTTCAAACTCCAATCGGCTCATTCATGAGTTTGATTTTGACAATTTTGAAGAACTAATGGTCACCATATTATGCGCCATGAGTAATGAGTAGGTAATAGTAATAAAGCCACTTTATTTTCCTTCAAATCATTTCAATCATTTCCAATAAGATGTTAGGTACTTAACAATAATAACCCTATAAGAAAATACAAATTTTGGTCTCAAATGTCAAATCATTCTCCTAATGCAGGTTATATAAAGGAAAATCTGTTACGGAAATTAGGCACTTAGATACTAACATTGTATATGATTAGGTATGTTTCGATTAAATGCAAGTCATTAATGTAATATAGTTTTGATGCCTAAGCATTGTTATTAAAATATATATATATTATTATTTCTTATTCAAAACTACAAATTACTAAACCGTGAAGAAAAAACGAATAATTATACCTCATTTAATATTTCCTGCTCAGTTCAATTTTAATAAAGACAATAGTTTTATCTAGAAAAAATATGGAAATGCACGTGATCTTTGACGAGTGATGTGCGTTTGACGATCGTATAGTATATATGTGTGAGTTTAACAGCGCCATTCTGAAATATTATTGCATAGATAGCAAAACCTGTTCATTACTACTATTACATTTAATTATTACTATTACATATATGTAAATCAAATTAATTTTTTAAAGCTTGCTTATTGTAATGTTTTTCCATTGCTTAAAAAAAATATGCACAATTATTGCAAGGAGTTAGTGAAGTAAATAAAATCTGCCTTCTCTGTCGCCGTCCCCAGGACGAGGTCGGTGTCGGTTGCTTATAAAAATATACTCTTTTTACAGTCACGTAAGAGAGCAGGTAATTCGTTCCTGTTTATTGGTACAAGTTGGGAACAACCTTTCATAACAGTACAATAAGAAATATTTATATTAAAAACTATTTCAACAACGAATCATTTTTATAAAAATTTTAACATTGTATCCAAATTTTTTTAACAAAGCCCTTTACAAAATGTTCTACGGAAGAAAATAAAAGAAACTTTTTGTGACATTGTAATCAATATTGGATTGAATACAGGAAAATGTATCTAAGGAAGTTAATAATATCAACAGGATGTTACCTTGAACCAAGGCTTGCTAAACATTATTTACCTGCAATATGAAAAAACCGTTCATATCAAGTTAAGAGTCTTCTTGACGAATTGGAACAATTTTGCAAAAAAAAAATATTTATGTCTATAAATTTTTTTAAATAAATTATGTTGATAAGAAAAACTAAATAAAAGATTTAACGTAGTTAATGAAAATTCATTTCACTAGATCATAAGGAACTTACAATGCAATACAGGATGTTGCCTTCAGTTATTTCGCGGCGTCACAGTCTCCAGCGTCTAAATATAGAGCACGTGTGTTGTGGCAGAGGGTTGAATTACATTTTTCAATTTGCTCTTGTACTCATTAACTATCAATTATAATTACATAGTAGTATCAAACTGACTTTGTAATTATATTTATATTACATATTTGTAAAATGGTAGCAATTGTATCTATAATTTAAATGTTGACTAAAAATTTAAAGGTCTCGTTTTATATACTATCTGTCGGTTTGTTGTTTTGTTTTTTTGTCTTTTATCAATATGTTGCTTGGGATGATAATCTAAAGTATACCATTTTTTAAAATTGAGTTTATTATCACACAGAAGAGATAGTTTTGATCACAAAACAATTATCATACCACAAAAAAAAAACAAATTTCTTGACGTTTAAACCTATACGTAGAATATATATTTTTTAATTTACCTAAAATAAAAAATATTTTTTTGGTCAACTATATTGCAATTTTTGTTTATATTTAACATTTTCTTTAAATTATTAGTAACCTCTCAGTACCTATAGACAAATGGCAAGCATTTGTCGTTGATACTCTTAAAATTTATGGATTTAAGCGATAGTGAAGCGTCGTTTTATATCAAAAACCATACCTATATCAATATGGAATAACGTCAATGCCACTTGTCTAGGACCTTAGGCGTTCTAGAGACAACTTATCTTTAAAGGCGCCGCTTATGATATATCTTTATTATTATAACGGGCTGCTATACTTAATTACAATATGATTCATAATAATGACGTCGCTCTAAAGAGAGGTCAATGAGGCTGTATCTACCTTGATAAGACTGGTAAGATGTATCGTCTTGTGTATTTAACTTTAGTAATTAATGTTTGTATAATATTTATTAGCGTGTAATTCTTATCTTGAATTACTTTATTACGTTTAAGAAGTTTTATGAACCTTCGCGAAATTAGGTTGAGACACCTCCGATGGACATAACTGGTTTTTCTTTTAATCTGAACGCTCAGCGTTTAATACGACAAGATGAAGACCTTTATCAAGGCCGTCGAACAGGTTCCAAATGACTCCTATGTGCTTATTGACTGTTATTGACACGTCATTTCATAATTATTATTAAGTACTTTTAAACACATTGTTTGCTTGCGTATAAATAATTAATTATTTAGGTTATTTCCTATCCATAAATAAAAATAGTCTATAATGAAATGGCAGAAATGTACTTGTAAATGTAAATAAATTCGTTTTTTTTTTCGTTGGTGATATTCAACACATATGGTACGCGAATCAAGTTTGCAAATTTTTAGGTTAATGGCTCGTGTATTGAAGACAGCCTTGCCAGTAAGGTTGTGGTTTATCAGTACACTTCACTTTATTGCACTTAAAAGGTGACGAGGGGTTGGATAAGACATGCAAAAATACGACTTTACATTTTTTTACATTACATTATGTCAAAAAAGTTCATAAGTGATACTAAAGGTTTGGTTTCCATAATATCATTTTATTATAACTGGGTATCGGTATCTTTTAAATACTTTATATATCTGTTATTATTATTTACTCATTCAATGGCTATTGTTACTAGAAAAGTTAAATTGAATCATGTTTTCCATTTTCAGTATGGAACGTAGTATTTTCAATACTGGATAAATTTATCTAGCACGAGTATACAGTTTGAAGAAAACGTTTATATTCACAATCATAATATGTTTATAAATATAAATTACAACAAATTAATTCTAAACAGCCATCACAAGAGAATCTTCATTTAAATTGTCCTTTGTTCTCGCCGTTGATACTTAGAAAATATAAACGCAATCTCATTATTGTGTGGAAAATCTTTTCACGTAAATAATATTCTGTTAATTTCCTTATTTGTGTTGGAATGACTAAAGATTGATTTGTATTCAAAGTGTTTTCTTCGACCACCTGTTTACATTTTATTTAATCATGAGCCTTAAGCGTATGTTGTTTTCATTTGTCAGGTAGTCTTTTGTACCGGTTTTCCTCAATTATCTTGATGTGTTTCACGATTAATTACAGGTAAAAGTGAAAAGTAAGGTAGAAGGGGACACAAAACTCATTCGCATTCAAAAGTCATTCACATCTGAGGTAATTACAATGCAGAGCGAATCCAGTTTCACTTGTCATAAAAGTTACCCGTTAATCATTTTTCCACTTTTAACGATGCCTGTACCACCGAACTTTCCCAGTACAGACCATGATTGTGCATGACAACGCGGTATCACTGCACCAAATGATCATCACTCGCATTTGCACATCTGTATTGGAAAGTTGTCGATGCAATGATGGAAATCTTAAAATGTGTGAAAGTCATAATATCCGACATCGCAATGAATATCAACGAGTGACACTTAAAATACTTTATTTGTGAATAAGATATGACTATGGAAGGGGCACATCGGCATATCGCATATTTGTTTATATAGACGCTTTATTCCCCATGAAATCATGTTTTTATTGAAGTAAGGTTTAAGTTAGTTAGTTACTGTTAAGTTATTTAATGATACTCTTGCGCACTTATTGTAACATATACTACGAAGCTCAAGCGTCTATCGTATTTTATTGTAGTACGAAATGCTTGGCTACAGCTTGGCTACACAGAACTGGCGAAATCCTCTTGATAGCTATATATTGATAATTTTATTGCTGCTCTATCGCGAATTTATATTGTAATTTCCTACAAGCTTCTGCGAGTGCGTTATTATTATTATACACACAAGAGTTGAGCTCATATCTTGTCTGTTTATGTTTTACAAAAATATTTTTAATAATAGCAAAATATTTTTTTTTAAAACATAAACATACAATATGACTATAATATGACTATATGTGACTTCAATAAGGATAAAAATCTAACATTATATAAAAGCAATTATGGCTTCTGAAGTTGCACATACACTTTCCGATAACATTAATTATATTTAGGATATAATTAACGTATACAAACAAATAATCTACACACGCAGTCTGTTGGAATCTTTTTATCGTCAATATCATTCACGGCAGCAGCGCGGCGTTCAATTACCTAAATTGATGTGTGATGTGCACATAGATCCAACTGGGCGAGGGGACCTTTGGCGATTTAATTCAATCAATCTCGCTTATACCAGTCGTCTCCCTCATTCATGTTCTGTTCAGTTATTTTAGAACTAACCACTATTTGACACTTGAGCCTAAATAATCGAGTTGCATTTACTTTTATTGATTTAAACATCGTCTAGATTGTATGAAAATAATCCATTTCACTGAATACTGCCGCAATCGCAATTGTAATAAGTTTTATTTAATTCTAAAATGTTAATACCTGTTATATTATTATCACCATGTTAAAATAGAAAATATTTGTTATAGTATAGTTTATATTCTAAATATACAAAATATCTTGCTCTAATCAATCAAATATAAATTATAAAATTTGTTTTCTTTTTAGTAAGCAACTTTTTTTGCAACTGGAACTACACTAAAAAAAAAAATATTTTCTATCATTGGGTGATCGTCTCAGGATTTATTTAATATTCAGAATTATTTTTAAAGATTTATGTATTAAATTTTATAAAAATACAATGTATCTTGACTTTTGAAATATGTAATTTATTGTGTGGTTACTCTTCTTCCCATTTCTTCTGAAATCAATAGAAGAACTAACCGTCCTCTCTAAAAATGTTTACAGTTTGACTTAATTTATTATGGGGTTATATTTTCTACTACTGTTTGATCTTAGAACTCATTAGTTGGTACTAAGGTACTGTACTAGTTCTATCAGCGAGTTCAACTCTTACAATTCTCTGATTACTATATTCAAAATAATTTATATTATCATCACGCGAAGCATTAAATTTAAGTTTCCATGTGGTAAATCGTTACTTTCTTCCCCTTTCCCCACTTTACGTTTGGTCAACTTAATATTTTATTCTCTTTCATTTGCTTAAGTTGTTTGTCAATTTTTTTTCTTTGTGTCATTATTAAAATCATCAATTTGTATCTTTTTCGTCTTTCACATATATATCATATTCACCTTGCCATTTTGACCCAATCGTTGTTTATGTACAAAGTTTATTTGTTTCAGCCTTTTATTGCTTTACCGAATTTAACCTTTAAATTAATTAATTATTTTTTATTATTATATATCTATATTGTTGGTTTTTTATTGCTAGTGAATTAACAAACTTCCTTTAGTTCTATATTGGTTACTGTAACATTATTTAAAACACAATAACACAGTGGCTCTGTATGTTTGTCCATTTAATTTATTTGAAGACCTTGTCTTAATGATGTCCGTGAGAAATATATACAATGGAAATCATCATCTGTAATTACAGTAATAATAATTAAAAATGGCGTTATTGTGGTTTTAATAGTCGTTCGAGACATCAAAGTTATAATAAAACCTAATTATTGTGAACTAAAGGGTTAAAAATAATACATAATTGTAAAACAACTATTGTTTTTACGTATGACAGTTACGTCGTCCTAAATAATAAAAGAAATATTTTCATTATATTTATAAACCTATCTTTTGTATACAAAGCGTCATCATGATACCGACAGACATGTGAAAGTTTAAATAAATTATAGTTGAGATATATAATAACATCAGAGATACAGATTACATCGTTATATATAAAAAATACGTTAGAAATTCACGAGGTTCTTCAAAAGGAAAATGAACATAAATTGAGTATTCCTATGAAAATATTATTTTTAAAAGAACCATAATCTAATAACTCACAGCCGTCCGACCGCAGCACAGCCGCAAAATGACTTTATTTCCAACGATTTATTCAATTTAGTCGATTTTTGTATTAAGTTGAATACAAAGTTATGATGGTTAATCAGTTAAATAATCCTCCCTGACCTTGCAGCGTAACACATACGTAACTCCAAAAACAATGGAGCTCCCACGTTAGATACATGTGTGAAAACTTTCACGCACTAGACTTTCGCCACTAATTAAACGTGGCGGAACAATGGTGCAGATCTCTCAGATGCCATTAATTGATCACCCACGCTTTCTACTACTACGAACTCACTCGATATTCATGACATTAGACACTGAGATTTTCTAGATTCTATAATTTGAATCTAGCTTGCAGAACAAAAAATAAACAACAATAGGTACTGGTCTATCTGTTTTTTTTATATTGTCTAGAAAGTGTTTACAAATTTGTTTCTTTTTATACAGCTTTTAAGTAACGATGAATAATTACTTAGCCTCAGGATATGAGTTTAATTGTCTGACTTAATGAAAAAAGACATCTTAGAAGCTAGAAAATATAAACATAAAAATATTTACATAATATTTTTATATAAATATGTAAAAATAAATTTCTATTTTTGTATTTCGTATTTTAGTTTAAATTTCATTTTTATTGTAATGCATTAAGAAGCTTATATATGAATTAATGGTATAATGTGGTAACTGGTTATATTTTATGTTGTGTCTCATGTTTTATATCTAAATACATAACATTAGATTTAATTATGTCCAAATAATCAATATACTTAAAAATATCAAAATAACTTATAATGGTCATAGAGTTTTCTTTAACTTACATATGCTTAACTAATAAATATACATTTATGTATTAGACACTGTCTACTTCAATGCGAGTTGTTGTTTCTCTTTTTTTATAGCTTTAATTTAATAAACACGTGATTTTAAAATTAAATATTGGTTATTCATAGTTGACTATTACGATTATACCTACTTTAAAATGTATTCAAGTTTGTTTATTTGTTTGTTTTTATGTGAAGTTTGTCCTTATTATAATTATGGTTACTTGAGTTACAAAGTTTGTTTGTCTTGAGATGTTATAATGTCTTTGTGAAGAAGTAAAATAATATTTTTTTAATTGAAATTTAGGGATCTTTGAATTTTAGCTGACCTTGAGTAATATCTAGGAACAAGTACCCGCTATTCAACAATAAGCCTGCGCAGGCGCAGCTTAACCGGCATAGAGTCATTGACTTGTGGCGGGTTAGCGCACGAGATTTCTTAAACCGATCCGCTTATTAGGTATTCCATATCGTGAGCTGGTTTCGACGTTGTCTTTTTTGGATTATACACATGTTGGAAACTACTATGGTGGAATCCTTACAATCTTTAAATTAGCTATGTTGCATGTCCATACCATGAAGTATATACCGAGATAACCTATATAATTTGTCAAAATTACATATACACAAAATTATGATGTTGTAAAAAATATTGTGTTCCTCTCCCCCAAAGAGGTGCTTATAATATTTGTTTTATACTTTATCCGTCAAACGAGGCGGCGACAGTTAATCAATGTTACGCTATTCGTTTCCTTCCCATTCAGTGTCTCCCCTCAGCCTCTGGCCCTTAAACATATGACGAGTTCAACGACCCATGGATAATGGTAAATGTATTGAAATATTTATTATATATTCGCTTAGTTATAGGAGAGTTAGTTGTTGATTCGAATAATCTGAGGTACGATAATTACTTCATCAATATTTTATTTGTGCTATTTAAGAATTTTATTTATATTATACATATTTTTAAAATAAACTTTACATTACATAACGATATTTATAAAATCTGGGTGATATATAAATAATTAAATAAATACAATAATAAGTATATCTATTACAGGATCTAAAATTCCAATAAATATTTTGGTAAAATGTACATCAATAAAATTGTTGATGCATAATTTGCTGAAGTAGGACATCGTTTATGCAACGTTATAAATATCTTCACTGTGCAATTATTTTTAATTTTATTGCTTTTTTCTGCATCTGGCAACAGGTTCCTATTGAAGGTCCAATTCTTGCTATTGAGGCTTACATTTTATTGCCCGCGTTCTGCATTCACAGATCTGCTTTTGTTCGATGCTTTTAAATAGCTTTGCACAAATAACTTTCTTTTTAAAATTGTCATTAGATATTGAATATACTTATCAAAACAATTTTAAAATAATGAGATAATCAGAATAAGACCTAAACAATGTCTAACTTTTAAAAATTATTCAATAGTTAAATGATTATATATTGTTGCTTTAATCGAAAGTTTTATTATAATAAACAAATTTTCTAACATTGACTATTAAGAAAATACGTTAAAACGTGATATATTGAACATTATTTTAAAGGACGTAAATAATTTCATTTTAACGATATATTCGTTCAAATTAAATTGAAAGCCATCTATCTTACTTTCTCATAATTACAACGCTCTTTATGGCCTCTCAGACTATTCAATTGAGTTATATGATTGTTTTTGTAATCTTATCTTTTATCTACAGGATTTAGATAGTCTCGTTGGTATCTTTATATTTATATATCTTTATTAACAGCTCTTACTACTTTTAATTGCATGTGATGATTATAAAGAATATCTGTAATAAAATATATATAAGCTTTACTTAATAACTATAATATAATAACGCAACGCAATTGTTAAAAATTTACTATTCTTTTTTTCCTTCATATAAACATTAATTGTTAAAGAAGAACATATTATTTCTTGTTATTATGTATCATTATCTGAATCACGCAAGGCGAGTTTTCATCAGACAATTGTATAACATAAACCCAAAATTCATAACATTTCTTACATATTAACAATGGACAATAATTGGAAACTTACGTAAACTAAGTTGTGAATGTTATAATATGACATTCATAACATAAAGTGTAAGATTACATTTCGCATGCGACCAAAAATGTTAATAAACACGGAGTATCCATAAAAGAAAGACATGAGAAATTTTGCTTCTCACGTTTTACATAACATCTCTAATAAATAGACAATACATTTTTCAAATCATCATATCATTAGTATAATGTACACAAGTAATTTGATATTTTTTAGATTAAATTTTATATTCTGTGTGTAGTTATTTGTTATTTTTATATTTTGGGAATCTATACACAATAAATCAATAATCTAAACATGATAAATCATATTTTTATTTTCTTTCATCTAACATTATTCACAACCCACTAAATTTAGTAATACTATGCTCATTAAATTAAATCATTTTCCAAGTACCGTACCTAATCTATTATATCATCAATGTAAACAAGTAATATTAGAATGTATAAAGTTTACGTGTTATTAATGTCATATTATATTATAATAGACCCTGTAATTCAATCTTCAACATGCTGTGGGGCGAAAGTGAACAATCTTGTAACTTTTGTAGTTTCGCTTGAGAGTATCAGAATTATGCGTACATTGGTATAATTCCGTGATAAAATCTACGCAGCGGCCGCTGTTGCAATTATTTACGGTCAGTTTATGGGAGCTGTTTAGATTCTTTATGTAAATTTTCATAGTGAAATGGAAAATTTCTGTTTTGTTTGTATAATACGCTATTCTTTCTTCGTGTTTCAAATATGAAATCCAATATTTTATTTAATTACATAAGATTAAATTTTTTTTTTTTTACATTGATTTAATATCCTGCTATTTTTTTAACTTTTTGATAATTGAGTCTTTTTTTAGTACACAGTTCATAATGTCAATTAACAATAATAATATTATAACAATCATTAATTAAAAGACTACCCACTATATTCTATGACTAGAATGTATTTTTATTATTATTTTTTAATGTTCCAATAGTGAAATCGAGAGCAAAAACCGTTCGCATTTTTTGTTCGATGACATTGCAGATATGCAGACTAACAAGAGTCCAGTAGAAAATCTGAGTTCGTTAATTAGTCAAATGTATTACAAAGTTTCGCAAATCAGTTTTTTAATGATGTATTTATTTAAGAAAAAAATACCTCTGTGTCAATTTTATTAACGAACTCATATGTTCGATGATTTCACTTTTTCATAGTATGCGAAGTGACAATTTATATATCTATTTCTTTGGCTTCTGCTTCTATTATACATTAAAATTAATTATTAAAGCAACTAACACGCGATTTTTGTTCTAAATTAACATATTTATAGTTTCGAAATTTCATTATAATATTATGTTGTATAATATAAAAATTATTTTTCATACCATTGTATGAAAAACGTTCAGTCATCATTTTAAAGACAATAATATATTAACCAAATTCGATACATGTTGATAAATGATGTAACAAGATAATCTTTCATTAAGTCACCTATTATTTGTTGTTTTGTCTTCAACCAACTAATTGCTGCACACGCTCATTCAATACAATAGTGTATGGCACGCGAATGTATTTTAACAATGAGTCACATATCAATTGATATCATGAATCATGACTTCACTATTCGGGACATGATATAAGGACTACCAAGTTACGAAACACAAGGTCATTGAATCATCAAAATATTAAACTATCTTCGAAAGCACACGGAAATCGAGTCTCCATATCCGTAGAAAGTGCGAGTTAGCAAAAACTAGCTACATACAGTCGTTTTATGTCAAATTTATACGAGAAATTTTACATATCGTCTTAAATAGTGTCATATTATTATAGCATTATCGCTTAAGGCTCTTCATTGAATTAACAATTTTACTTGCTATTTCATATCTTCATATCATTGCAGTACAGTTTCAGTAATAGTTATATTTTTATTCATATTTGTCACGCACATTATATTGTTATAAAAATAACGGAAATATTTCACGGTAAACGATCGAAAGAACATAACAAGGCTATTGAAGTAACTGTTGAAAGTTTTTACTTTAAAATACTCCATACGTACCAGATTTCACTCTACTCTAGTCAATATTATTCAGCTTGAAATGTCACTCGTGATTTTATTTGATTAGTAAAGAGAATGGATAAAGTAAGAAATGAGATGAGGAAAGATTAAGTAATCGCTAGCCGTGGGATCATCATGAAACTCAAAAATAATGAGATGCAAGTCGTTAGGAATGGTTGTAGGAAAAGAGGATGACTGAAGAAGAAATAGACGGAGTGACAAGCTAGCATAGAAATTGACTCAGGTCCCAAATAATAGAGATAAGAGAGTATGAGTACAAAATCACGATTTTTATTTTGTTACTACAATTAAAATGTAATATAAAGGAAAGAATAATAGAAAACACACAGTTTATGTAATTGTTTCAAATGTCGTAGCATTTCGCTTGCAATTTGCAAAAGGTAACAGCAGCAGGTGTAAAAGTGATTACGTCTAATCAGAATGACCTCGTTGATATATGCATATATATATATATACATAATTAATTCTAATCTATGATTTTTATATTTATTCAAGATATAAAATCATAGATTTGTTATGAGAAAGTTATATTGTAAATGCAAATAGTGGAATTCGGTAACCGACTACTAATTAGTAAGGCTTTAATTTATTTCATTTGATATCGAATTAAGACATTTCTAAACATTAAATTAACATAAAGAGTCGATTATTAAAGTCGTGTATTGATTTCAGAAATTTGTAGATTTATATATTTATTTATATTTTAGTTAAGTTAAATAAAGAAAATGATCAAATTAATAACAACGACAATCAATCTATTGCCACTTGTCCAGATACTCACTGTATTATTAAAATTCTATTCACGTATTCAGAAGCTTATACAAGAATATACAAAGAATATACAGAATTTTAAAAAGTTAAGTAACATTCAAAAAAAGATAGCGACCAAAATATTAGAGTCACGACGAGTATAAAACATTTCCTGTCTGGAAGAAGCGTGCGGGAACTTGTGCAATCATAGTAAATAAAGTAGAGTGGTTCCGTCGATGAAACAAGAATTGGTGAAGTTTATTTATTCTCTAAAGAACATTAATCTTTATTGTAAGTTATGTTTCTTTTGATGTATTTTTGCAGATGTTTATTGTAATTCAATTAGTCGATAATAAAGACCCAATTTAAAAGACACGTTTGTTAAATAATTTAAAAGCAATTTTATATTTAATTTAGCGTAAGATCAATAAGTGACAGGTGCCGAACATCTTGTTTAATTAATTAAATTGAATTACAGTGAAAATTTAAGGTATACTTTTATTTAAAACTCAACATGACCGAGATGACAGCCGCCTCGTAATACTTTTAGTGTATTATTGGCTTTACAACTTCATCCGGTATCGCGTGTGAGTTCATGTCTTGCAGATGGTTTCTTATGATTTACACGTAGTTTTTTAATAATTTTAGTTTAAAGTGTTAATGAACTATTGAATTATGTTCAACGCAGTACAGATGGTACCTACCACCTTTTTACTTGTGTTAGTTTGGCAACTGTCCTGTAGATAAGATAATTTTTGCGAAACTGTCATGGTTTCATATCATTACCAAAGAGAAGATCCAAGCGGTCGTTTTAAAATATGAAGATGTTTATTTTGACAATCAAACTTTATAGTTTTATTCTGAATTATCGTACATTAAAATTTATTTTGAATTTGCAAACAATACCACAAAAATAAATATTCTATATATTATAGTCTACATATTGTAAATGTAGATGAGTTTATTTGATTTCGCGGTAACTTTTATTGTGATATTACTTTAAGCCTCACTACACTTACACTTTATTTGTAATATCAGTAACAAAAGCTTTGTGAACTCTCGTTGCGTATCGATACGCTCTTGGGGATCTTTAATTTTAATTAACTTTCGTAAACGAATGTCCTTTACTGACAAATACAGGGTTGGTATATTTTTATGACAACATATTCTCTACTAAATGCATTCAATGAAGCTATAACTCCTCCAATTTTGAAGATTAATGCTCAAGTAATAAAAAGGGACATCCAGATAAGAGTTGCGTGTAAATCGTGTAGTTATGAAGATTATGTATGACAAAATTAAAACACCAGTGACCAATCGTCACGCACTCTCTACCAACATCAAAAATAGATGATAATTGATGTTGCTGATTTTTACGTAGAATTAATTAAAACAAAGAATCCTAAGGTATATATATATATATATATCTTCACGCTAAGATAATTCTTATATTGCAGGATCTCTTCTGATTTACTCAATACTTATTTTTGTAGTATGTTCAAATCACACAAAATCTTTCGGTTTATGTTAGTCTGATGAATAAGCTATTTAACACTGTATAGTTTCATCCAAATCCATTTAGTAATTGTTGCGTGAAAGAGCAGCGAATATACATAGGTCCTCACAAAGTTTCACATTATAATATCAGTAGGATGTGTTGTTTTAAGATATATTAAGTAATCATATTGAGTGCAAGCTTCCTGACTTCCAAAACCTGTTCTAAGCGCAACTACAGCTCACTCTGAAGTAACAGTAATTATGTATATTGATAATTTTCAACAAAAACTTAAAATGCTCTAAACAAGATGTTCAAATGTTCACATTATAGGACAACAGTCCCACATGATGACCCCTCAGGAACTAGACTTGAATGACCGTTGCATAATGAACGACATCTATTCAACTATAAAAATAAAACAATTTACTTATACAGCGTAAAACACTTAAATTAATAGTTACTTAACAGACGGTGTAACAATGAAATAGAGAATAATAAACAATCAGTTACTCCAAATTATATTATCTTAATCTAACAGAGAAAGTAATCCAACAGTTTAAGTAACTTTTAACATTAAGTAATTAAATATATTTAACAGACATTCGTATTCATGAACCGTAAATGGCTTATTACGTAAAGCTCCCAAAAATGCTATCATTGAATTTTAATTATATTTCAAACTGTTGATACAATTCAGATATCAGTATTGCAATTTCAACGGCGCTTTCAGATAAGAACTTGTTTTGTCTGCTCTTTGTGATAAGTTTGGTTGTTTTTTTATATATAACATTTTTTCTTTAAACTTCCTTTTCACTTCTACTTTATAAGCATGCTTTGAAGACTTTGGGAGGTCACTCCGACTTTAACGACCCTCATTCAGCCAAGCGCAGCGCCTCATGTTACAGCAGGTGTGCGTTAAGAGGGGGCCCTTATAAAAATATATATAATATGTCCTGGTGATATCAACCTTCTATATATTAAAATAAAACTAACGTCAAGTGCACATTAAATAGTATAAAGTTCATTAAATTATATTAATTAATAGAGATGGTAAGATCATGCAATATAATATCTTTATTATACCATAAAGATATTATACTGCATGATGTATATAACATTACTAGATGTTAAAAATAAACTACGCAACTGAATGCCTAGATTGTGTACATTCATTTATAAAGAGCGCACGTTTCGCTCCGTCATAAAGCCATACAAAGATAGAAAAATATTTCCAGTAATAGCTGTCGGATCGCATTATTTATTATCGATAGTAATACGATTTAAACCAAAACTAATAATTTATTTTGTTTCTCAAAAGGATTCCCTGTTGCGTACCAAATATACAAAGGTTTCCTTTCAATAATCTTTAATACGATAAAGTTTGCAGGATTTGTTTCAATATCGCAAGATAAAGTAAATATATTACTTATCTATGTTTTTTTTATTATTTCGAACAGATGATGATACGCATAGTCTGTAGTCTAAGGTGTGGCAGGCATACATAGAAGGTACCTATTTGCTCTAGTTTTGAAGACCCCTAGATTGTAGCTATCAGGAAACACAGATTACGACAGAGCATTCCAAATTTTCGACGTCCGCACAAGGAAAGTAGAGGCGAAACGCTTTGTACAGGACTTTGGAACCTCAACCGTAAATCGTTTCCTGGCTCAGCTTATTGGTCGTTCGGTGACTGAAAGAAGCTGGGTGTATCAGGTTAAGTTGTGTAGCTCTGTTGCACACTCTCCGAAATGTATCCGATAAAAGGCCGACAACTAGCCATCTTGCAGCGATGTTCCAAACCTTGGAGTTTTGCCTTGGCAAAGGTGATATCACCTACGAGCCTCTTAGCCCGTCTCTCAATTGTTCCAAGTCTCTAGTTAGTATTTTGCTGACCCAAAGATGCAGTACTCCATGCACAATCAAACTTGTGCTTTATAAAGAGTGAGCAAATGCTCCGGCTTGAGGTACCGACTCACCTTCCAGAGAATACCAATAGAGCCTTTTTAGCAGCCAATTGAGCCATTTTAGCAGCCAACTGAGCTTTGGACTCAATATGGAAAACAAAGTTGAGAGACGAGATTAAGCTGACACCAAGAAGGTCTAGGTGGTTCACTATCTTCACGGGTACATTTCGAAAAGTAGGAGCCACACAGAATGGCCTCTTCGGCAGAGAACAAACACGCCTGGGTCTTCGCTGCATTAAACCTAACCAGGTTGGAATCGCCCCATTCTGGGGCTGCCTGGAGGGGAAGGATCGTGCGCTTAACAATGAGTGACTTAATTTCAGCCGCACAAGCTCGTGTGTTTGATATGTAGATATCCACAAATCTGCTGTCGTCCGCATACCCAAAAATGCCAGGTTTAAGCAGATCGTTATTGTGCAACAACAAGAGAGTTGCCGAGATCACTGACCCTTGAGGAACACCGGTATTAATAGCCATTCGATCAGACGAGCAGCCGTCAATGACCACCCGTATTAATCAATTCCTCAAGGGTCACACAGAAACCAGAGGGCAAACCGTAGGAGGAAAGCTTGCTATGAATGCTGTCGAGCCATACCCTGGCGAAGGCCTTGGAAATATCGAGAGATACCGCAAGGGCGTCTCAGAATTTCTCAACTGTCTTTCTCTAGATATGAGCGGAGTACACTAGAAGCTCCCCAGTTTATCGATTTCGGCGAAAGCCATATTGTCGATCGCTGAGGAGGTCATTCGAATCTAGGTACGCCAAACGCTTGTCATTAGGGACGCATTCGATGCTCTTGCAGAGTATAGACGTAACCGATATGGGCCTGTAGTTGGCAGGGTCAAGACAACTCTCTTTTTTTGACACAGGTTGCACCTTTGCAAGCTTCCTAGAACTCGGCACTTTTCCAGTCTATAGAGCAAGCCTAAACTGACCTGTAAGTGTATGGGAGACTGTGGGTCTGGAATCGGGCGGGGAGTAGAGGGATACTGATATCACCAGACAGTGATTGGAGGTACCCCGGGGGCGATGAAATCGTCACCGAGTACCTGTCTGGATCAGTCGTAAACAGAAGGTCGACGCAATAAGATGTGTGAGAGTCAACATCCGGCGCCCTGGTACCTTGGATCATCTGTATCAGTTCTAACGAGAAGGCAAGAAGTCTCGTCTCGTCCCAGCATGGTTGGTGTCCAGATATGGATAAAGCCAATCCTGAGGAGCCATCCTCTAATAATACCAACTGCACCAACGGGTACTCCTGTTGTGCTAAATCCGTCACCTCATTGAGGTAGTTTGTGAGCCTAGTTATGTCAATATCTCCGCTGTCGGCTCATAAACACAGGCCTAGAGAATTTTCTCAATTCATATGTCAACTAGTATCCATATCTCCGAAAAACTAGGATCTTCAAATTTACGGAGACGCCGAAAACAGATTTCATCGCTGGCGTACACGCATACGCCTGCACGTGGTATAAAATTGTACTTCAGGTTACACCCTGAGTACGATAAGTACGACACGTCAGATAGACATCTTATTTGGGTCTCCGTAAGAAACAGGAGATGCGGTTTGTCTGTCTCGCGATGATGGTTGACAGAAGCAACATTTGAGTGCATCCCTCTCATATTATTGAGGAGCTATTTCGAACTTTTTCTCTTCTCTTGTTTCTCATTATAAATTGAAATTATAGGAAGTCCGAAGTAGAGCGAAGCTTTTACGACGTAGGGTCATTGAGGCACCTCATAACAACGCACACCGATGGGGGACTAGTCTGGAGACTGCGGGGACACCCGAGCCCTCAAGAATTCCATTGCGTCCTTAATTAAGCACTCCCGGCATTTTTCTACAATTGACGGGACAGCCTTTTGTGAGTGGCTAGTTCACAATTGGATCCCCTACGGATTGCAGTTGGCTAGCGGTGTACCGTACCTCGGATCGTTACCAGATCGTTAACGGCGTTACCAGACTACGCGCCGAAACACGGCTACGCCGCTTGGCGGTGCAACTTAGTCTAGTGGGTGGTCACCAGCCACAGCCGAAGTCTACCACCGGTTGTTTGTTGCCTGATTAGCACCACCCGGGGACTACGTGTGGGGTATCACTACGGGGTAATCTCCCATGGACGGGGGCGACTCAGTCCTCAAAAATTTTATATTAATATTAATTCACCCGGCTATCTGTTTGTTTGTATGAACGTGATACCCTCAAAAACTACCGACAGGAGTTTTGTATGTCAAATTTGCCTAAATGAATAAAAAATAATAAATTTAGTTTATAATATCCTAAGTGAAAATAAATCACTTCTTAACTTAATAAAAAGTCATGGCTCCCGAAATCAACGCGGGCGAACAACGGGTCGAGGTCAGTATTCTATTTACATAACGTTATATAATATAAAGTTTGAAATCTTAAATTGCAATTTGAGAGTTGAGAAACCTATGTTAATATAATGTGTAAGAGGTATGCATGACCTAGTACTGTGGCGACGACCTAGTATTTTATTTATGAATCTACCGACACAGCATTCCTTTAAAAATATGTGTTATTTTATTCATTATTATCTATGGGTTCAAATTATTAGGTTAGTTACTATTTTGTACAATAAGGACCTTTACTAAAACATAATACATAACAAAAGGTTTAACTATGAATATTTATAAATACACGGTTTTACTCTACTTGCTGTGCCGCTATGTTTCACCAACTTATAAACCTACTTCTTCTTCTATACTCTTCTATCCTACTTTTTCTATAGCCTTTAGCCTTCCTCACGAAGTTGCCTATCGAATTAGAAAAATATTTTCAAATGTATTCAGTAGTTTCGAAGATTATCACGTTTAAACATTCCGCTTTATAATATTAGTATAAATAGGGCGCGGATAGGAAGTAGATTAGGCAGGTCTAAAACAACAGATGGCTATATCGCCCACATCCTAATGTTATATTCAAGAACTATCTGTTGCCTGCGATATCAACTGAACGGCGGGACTGATAAATTATATAAATATATATGGTATGTTTACTTACATCTTAAGTATGTATTCCGTATTTTTTATTTTTTGTGTGCTGAACAAAAAGTAAAAAGGGCTATTGTTTGTCTGCACATACATACAATTATGCTGTGGCTTGCTTAAACTGTGCTTAATGTATATAATTTATTTTAATTTATTATTTAAAGTAGTCTGTTAACAAAGATAGATATATATCTAGATTAAAATTTATGAAGAACTAGATGTTTCTTCGGTTATGAAAAATATATATATAGACTGCTAAATTCAGTTGTACCCTCGCGGTAGCTCAATGGCAGAGCGACGGGACGCTTGCCTACATAACATAGGTTCAATCCTACCTGTGATAATGATTTTTTCACTTAATTTTTATATAATATTTGATATTTGATTGTTCTGGATGTATATTAAAGAAATGAATTGTTAGTAAATTAGTTTTCATATATTTTGAAAAGAGAGTGTATAACCTACCTCTATACAGACAGTATTATATATATATATATTTGATAATTTCTATACAGCAATAAAATTATTTTTTATTGACACATGATATGAATAATTTATTTAAAATAAATACATATTTTATCACAGCCAGCCATTAAATCGAAGATGTATAGTTTATTAAACGCAACAGTGCTGGCGCCACAGCGAGGCCGCCTGTGTCAGATCAGTTACATGCGTGTAGGTTGCACTGCGCGCCGAGGACAGATATCTGATGATACAAGCGATTATTTCTGACTACCGCCTTTGGCACCACAAACATTTACACATACAATGTTTTGTAGTGATCGATGTAAATTATATGTTGTCTTAATTGCATTCGATGTTTTTATTCTTAAAACTATTTCAAGAATGAGATAAGAAACTTTCACACACAATAACGTTTGTGCCGTGGTTTACGATAACGATGAAAATAGCCTTGTTTATCAGTAAATTGACTTAGTGTGCGACAATGTCAGATAAATACTGCATGATCTAGAATATTCTCTGCATAGTATGTAGACCGTGGTTTACCTAGATTTGGAATTGATAATAGATATGCGACAATTTTTCTTTACGGAGTTGAAAGATTACATCTTGGTAGTTTGTTCGCGTGAGATTATTATAATTTATATTGAATACAAATAAATACCGTTGTTGAGTTAATCACCGGCTTACTGCCCATTTTACAAGAGGTTTAGACAAAATAATATGTAGTTTTGACGTTGTACAACTAATTAGAATTAATAATATTGAATAATCCTTAAAATATTGTATTTATTATTTCAATAATAATGAAAGAAAAAACTATAAAAAAATTAATACAGATTTTCAAGTAAAATATTATTATTCCGTAATCAAGTCCGGATTTGGCGTTACCGATGTCTGCGCTACCATTGCACCTCAACCCGTCGTGCGAGTTTTTCATTCAGGAATGTCGAATCTGAGTCTGCTACCGGCCCGTGGGCTAAAAATATTGGCGGCAGTTTTTGTCATCCAATTCCAGCTTAATTCAAAGAAAACCTGTTAAGTTGGTACTTATACAGGCTGGTGCCTGTATTGGAACTACCAATAAATTAACCTTCAAACCTTTTGTAACATCACGCACTCATTACACCGACGAAATATTATGACGACGCAAAAACTTACTTCCTACATATTGCGTGTGCAACTTTCTTTATTACATAAAATGACTCTTAATGGAATATAACAAAAAACTGGAAACGAACCAAGACCACTTCGTGCTATATTTTCACCTCTTATTTTTATAATCAACTTGATAAAGTCCAGATGCATTCTCTTCCAGACGCCAGAATAACTGGACTAAATTTATACTTTTTTACGCTTAATAATCTATGTATAAGATTCAAATATTCATATACGTATGTATGAGTTTTTGAAGTGAAACTTCCCTAGAATGTTTAAGTTTTGGAATTCGGTAAAATGCAAACTGCGAACGATAAAGAAACAAACTCATTGCCTACAGTACTATTAATAAAGTCAAACTCAAAGTTTCTTCGTACTGATATTCAATACTTAAGATTAGACAAACGACTTAAAAATTTCAGTTTACTTAAATCTTACCACAGCAATCTCAATATAAGACTACTTTGATAAGCGTCATCTAGTGACGAATTCTCAAACTAAGGTTTAAATAAATCGTATTATAAATATAAGTATTACTTTGTACCACTATATTTAGTGATGATAATCTTTTTTTAGTGTGTAGTTCTTTTTATTGTTTCTTCTTTTATTTAACATAAGCCTGTGTTGTCACTCTTTTGAATAAAGTTAAAAATATAGAGACTGGATTATGTCTTATATTAATACATATCTGTAATATTTTACGTCTTAATTATTTTTAAACTTGTTTAAAATGTTATAATATTATCTCTTACAATTAATACTCCTAGTGTAATCTCTATTTTCATCTCTGTTTCTAATAGGCGGTAGGAGAAAACTTATTTCTCAGGTTTTACTGCCTTTTTAAATATCAAATATATATTTTTGATTAGGTTTGTCACCCAGCGACCAGTCCTATTGACTATAAATCAAATTTATAAATCAATAAAACTAATATTGTTGTTAGATATTTCTACAAATCCGCTCCTTAAAATTAATTGACTTTGACGAATTAGATTTTCCATTGTATTTTATCTTTGTTCCTTAACCTCTGCCTTTGTCTCTCGCTTTCAGACAGTCAGTCCATTAAATTAAATGATACTCAAAATAATTGTTGTCCTTCAAGCCCATATGGTACGATTAAACTTGATCTTGACACAGCCTTGATCTCACTTCTACTTGAATTGCTTACATAGAAGTAAGTACCACAACCAAAAAGACTGAACTTAAGTATGAAGACAATTATAAGGGAGAGGAGAATCTTTTTAAAAAATGACAACATCATTAATGATAAGTACTTTTTGAATGCAGAATTAATGATAAACTAAACTTGCAACAAACGTTTGTTCCAGTAACATCTAAAGAGCGGTTCTTTTCCATTGACTTTCGCATCGCTAAAAACGTTCCCATAGTTCAGTAATGATCTATAGTGACCTCTTAGAAAACATATTTCATGGTCTCGCTGTAATCTTGATTGATTAATGTTTCTATTTATACTGTCACTTATTGTTTGCTTCTCACGTATCCATTGAAATGCGTAAGCATATATGTATGGGCTTTAAGCTTCTTGACTCTTGCACACTTTTATACTATTGTCCAATATATCTTGATCCTCGTCATCTCGTTTCATTTTGTTTATTTTGTATTATTGCTGTTCCTTGGTTTAATACATTTAGTATCTTGTATTTGAGTTAGATTCTAATAATATATTCTGTCTTTGTCCTATGTGTAAGTCTTGTTAACATTGTAGATACATATGATATATGGATTTTTCTCAATTGCGATAGACTAATATTTACGAAGCAAATATTCTGTGAAAGCATTTCTTTATTTTGTAATAGTTAAAACGGTCACAAATAATAATTCAGTATCAATATCTCACATCATAACATGTGAACATAAAACTTTTACCTTTAATCAGGTTTCCGATGTTTTGAGGCTTCTTTACCTCTTAATATTATTTAATAAGATATCAATATTTTCGGTAAAGACACATTAATGCAAAAATAATTATATAGTTTGATTTTCATGTTTAAAAAACAAAAATATATTTTCCTTCTTATTATATTTTATTTAGAGGATTTATCCTTTACCATAAGCATGATGATGACCAACCTTCCAACCTTGCTAATTCAACGTTTGTCATGGCCGTCGTTTGTATGCAAACTAATTTAATAGCGGAACTCTTTTATTACTTAAACGTACTAAGTACTGCATTTATAATATTAAAATATATTATCGCATATATTTTACTTTACATCAGGAAAAAATAATATTAATAGTTTAATATTAAATATGCAATGTCGTTCTATATTTTAATTGGTTGACCTATATTTGAAGTAGATTCTGAAAAAAAATAAAATTTTTTTTCATTGTCAAATCGTTCAGGCAGACCCTTAGGGCCTGTGATGAATCATCTTTTATCACACAAGTGCAATCGACTTTTATATATAAAATTACACTGATATACTTTTGCTGATTATTTTTTACGTAAAATAAATATTATAATATTTATAGTTAGTATAAATTTGTAATAATATAACTATTAGTTGAAAGTGTTTAAACAGATGAAGTCATTTAAAGCTTGATAAAAGTTTAAATAAATATTTATGTAACTGTTGTCAATATTCCGGTCAGTGTTGATGAATTTTTCATTAAAAATAAAACATTTTTTACATTGTGGAAAGTGCTAACCAGTATTCAGTGCATGCTCTGGTCAAATTACATCGCGCACGCTATCTACTAAGTATATTGGAATCCTTCGTATTGCTTCGAATGAAGTCAAAAAAGTTATGTCTCTAATATTTTAATAATATGACACAACCATGGATAGAAATGTCTTCAAACTTAGGTAATCAAAAGTTATCTTCACATAAGTTATAAATAAAACATCATTAAAGTCCCATGAAGATTGACCTCGTGCTCGTCTGTAACTAATCGCCGGCTCAATGGAATCTGTAACGAACTCAACCTCGTAGAAGTAAGCCAGCATACACAGCCTTTGAATTATATAAAAATGCTTTGAAATAATCATATAGCGATGTAATTAATTAAATGCAAACATTTAATTACAAGAAAATATTTTAAAATAAAATATATTAAAACTTCTAAAAATCTAAAAGTATTTTTTTATTGTAGGTTACATAAGACGTTACAAAACGCTACCGTTTCCAATAACATACATTTAATAAATTGCACTCAAGAATCGGATCAACGCAATTAAATACCTCCAATCAATAAAATGATGCAATTTCGATAAAAAGGAATTCGTAAACGGTAACAGAGAAAATAAATATTGTAAAATCTAAAACATTTATAACATTCAACCTGAATAGAGAATGAGAATGAGAAAAGAAATGAGAATATCATCTAGGAATATGCAAAGATCCATTCCTAGATTATTCACTAGGAACATACATAGTCTACGACATAGTACTAGGTATAGTCTAGCAATTAGTAGCACTAATACAATATATTTTCAATCTTATTTAAAATTACTTTGATTTATTAAATATAGATGAAAACATCTGAATACTTCACGCCTAAATGCATCGACCAGAAGTCAATCATCGAATCGACTCGCTTGGTTTATCCACAAAATAAATGAACGATAGCAATGACGATCATTACAAGTTAAATGAATTGACGCTTGGCTTCGTCTGTCATACTGTCAACTGTCAAGGTGAAAAGGACTAGGCAATTTTTTTTTAAATAGTTGTTTGCTGATGTAGGACGCCTGGTATTTGTTATTTCAAGAGCAGAATATTAAACATTTTTTTCTATTATAGTTTGTGAAGGTTAAATAAATCATACGAGGTCATAAACGTAAACAAAACTTTCAAAGGAAATCGCTGTCGGAGGTATAGTGAATAATCCTATTAAAAGTCGCATGTGACACGGCACGCTCGCCCACAATGTGAGAGTACACGTGGCTGTGTTTTGTTTTGTAGCAAGGCAGCGCTAGCCCAAGTTTGCATAAAAACTATAAACAAACTGTTTTTAACGTTGGTTAGTCTATTATCCAATGGCAGTGACCTTGCCACTGTTTGGCCCAACACCGGGTGTCGATGACTCCTCTGTCACTTTCTATTTGATTATTATTGACGTGAATCAACTGTGTTATTCTATTCGTACTTCATAATGGTAATTAGTGCACGCGGGGTCAATGTACCGTAATGTGTTTTCAATATCACTTATTATTATGCAATTGTTTTTTCTATTTTAAAACATTTACAATCGTGCTCACGCCAATATTAATTATAGCATTAATTATTATAACTTCTGAGAATAGACAATAAATAAACACTTACAAAAGTAAAAAAAATTGTCTGAAATCTCTTAATAGTATTAATTCTTCATATATATCTTAAATACTTTTTATCTTTGCTTTCTTATGTAAGTGTTTTTATGATTTTTATTCATTATATATTACGATTTTCAAGAAAAGAAGAATTTTCATTATATCAGAATTTTGTCGAAGCATAATCAATAATATGATAAACTCCTCGTTAGACCAGAGTTAAATGAGAAGACACCGATGTGCTGGATCTGCTGCAACCTTGATTTTCTTATGTTGCAATTCTTTCTCTATACTATTTTTTCTTTATTCTTTATTCTTTATTATCTCTTACGAGGTGTTTAGATTCATTTCATACTTAAATTAAAGTCCTTAATGCTTTTGTTATTTCAATCTGAAACAATGTTATTGTAAGTTAGTATATTATTACTGGAGTGTACTATTACTATTGTCTTCTTAAAACTGTTTATTTTTACGGTGTTGATCTCGCTTAGAGTTTACAACTGTTGTTCAAATAAGATGTCACTTTAATATTTAGTGTGTGCTCTGAACATTGCTAACACTTATAATATCATATACACCTTACAGTTATTAGATGCTTTGGTAGTTTTATCTCAATCTGTTATAAATGTTTGTATTAAAATTGATATGTTGAAATATGTTACTTTATATTTATAATTATTTATTATAAACAATCTTGACATACATTTATATGATAATTGAAATTTTATCAGAAGTATTATCTCTCATTATAAGATAATGTTATTAATATTATTTGTAATTATACTCTATATCACCTGATATTCTCAATATTAATATTTTTAAAAATATATAATTATATATTAGAGTTATAAATAAATTGTAATGCTCTATGCAAGTTTGTATCTAAGCGCTTCGGAATGTCATAATAGGATCGATAATAACAATCCAACTAGACAGGCGGAGATACTCGTAAAACGTGTTAGATGTACCGCAATGGATACCTATAAAGATGCGTAGGAGTACAGGCGCCATCACGCGCCATCACGCGCCATCACACGCCATCAAACGCCATCACACGCCCGCGCAAATATAGTTGCGTCAAACTTACAAACTTGGTCGAACTTTGATGCTTATTGATTGCGATCATTGTTTTATTATTTTAATGTAAAATTGCTTTGAGCATTTAATAAATTTTAACTTTTACGAATGTGATGTTTTAAAAAGTATGGTATCATAATTTACCCTCCTATCAATTTTATTTTATGTACTCAAGTGATCATTTTTACTGCCTCAAAGTAAAAGAGAGATATAAATAAATATTAATTAGTCATATAATTAATATCTGTCGTCTCATATATTAATTATTATAATTTGAAGCCAAATTACTCTGTCTGTGATATGTAGTGCAACACGCAGAAATGAAATTAGCAGGATATGAACTAATTCCCTATCAGCAACAATTGCACTCCGTCTGTACTGTGTTATCTATCTACCACTAATGTACCTTAAACATATAAATTTAGCCAATTGTAAATTAAAAATCTTTCACACGTACATGATGTAATCATTTTGTTATAAAATCATCGACCTCAATACAATAGTTAATGTCGCATCCGCTGTGGAAATACACAGTCTACGGAAACGAACGAGGAAGAAATTAACTCGCTTCCTTCAACACCAGAGTTTTTACTGACTATCACTTTTAAGAACACGCATCGCAACTTTGTTTATTACTAATATTGTTTCGACAGCGCCGTAGGTGTGAAGTAAGTTGCATCAAACGGTGCTACTGACCGCTGTGACCGCGCTCCTAAATTATGAACACCTACAGAGTGCTGTAGGCTTTGACTCTAAGTAATGAATAACGTTAAGTGTACCAAATCTATTCACACACTTCATTTGAATTGCGCGTTCAAACTGTTATTTGATACTGCTCTCAACTGAATCACGAAGTTATTGGATAACAAATTTGATTTATTATAAATCTCCCATATTCATATTTAAAACAATTGCACAGAAAAAATATTATTTAGTTGTTTATTCTAATTTTAGAAAAGATGTCTATATTATGGAAATGGTAGTATAGAGTAGTCGAATATTTGCTGATTTGCGTGTCCATAGAACGTCCAGCTGAGATTAGTCGTAGCCTACTGGGCGCTGATCCAAAATACCTAAAATTCTCGTTTTCAGTACATGCTTTTAATACATGTTGAAGTATAATTAGTAGTTAGTAACATACGAAATGATTTATAACATATTTAAATATATTTTCATTCCTATTGATCAATGATTTTTATTACCTAATTGGTCATAGGTAGTTCAAAATGTTCACCCCACTAGTTAACAAAGGGCTTTGAAGTGGTGCCTTGTGCTGTTCTTGTTAAATTTCGTCGAAGTCCGTCAATTATTTTTCACAGGATTTTTTTATTTATGTTCCCTTATTGAAATTACTGAATAATCCCAGAAATTGAGCTGCTATTACTTACTTATAGAGTTTGACGTTGCTGGTTGTACGAATTGTACCAAATACGAACAGAACATATAGTCAACTTAATAAAATTAAAGGCTCAAATTCAATTGGTGCTATTTGATATAGTAAATTTAAATCAAAATAAATTGGTAACCAGTTTTCTCACGCCCGGTCGCCATCTGACCTGCAAAATGCGAGGGCAAGTCCATAACATTATTTAACCAAGTGCAATCAAAGACTCATATAATCTATACCGATATACACGTTAAGTATAATTTGTACACCGATAACTATTCACAGTGCTACAATACATACGAGATCTAATTATGATTGCTTCTTAAGGACAGCATGAGATGCTCTGACGTAACTCTGTCTCGCTTCACACGCTCCGAGACAATTTATTTAACAGACGCACCGAAGAACCCAGATTTAATGCAATAGTCCGGCTGATTTATGTCCTGTCGTATATTACAATTGTTGGTCGTTTTGAATTCAACGGAAACATCAGTGAAATAATATACTGTTGTTTTAGTTTTCCCAATAATATCAAAACAAAAGAGTATACTATAATATTATGTACAATATGATATATATTATTAGTAATAAGTGGGTAAAATTTTAATTTTCATGGGATATATCATTGAATCATCTATGTATGCGATTCGTCGGTTGTAAGAGGACTTACACGGGCATCCGCGGATTAGTGGGAAGCTATTTATAGCTCTCATAAGCCCTTCGGCACGTCGGATGTCCATTCCACAAGTGCTTAATGCATTTCGTATCACATTTGTGACTGCGTCTTACCATTTTTAAAACTCAAATAATTTTCCTTCATTCTTGCCGTTATAAATCGACTCCGATTACAATAATAATACTTTGATATTGAAATAAACAAACAAATCAATATAAAATATATATATATATATATATATATATATATATATATATTGCGTTATAAATCTTGCTTTCTCAACACTAATATCGCACTCAGCACTCTGTGGCTAATGTGAAGTTGAATTAATATATTTCACTTGACTTGCTTGAAAATCCTTGGGCCTCAAACAGCGGACATGAAACAAAACAATACACTAATAATAATAATATTGAGTGATATTAATATTACATTTGAATTTAATTTATTTTACAATAAAGAATATAAAACAGTGTAAAATGTTTATAAAATATCCAAAGAATTGTAAGAAATATTTTTTATGTCAGTCATTTCAAAGGAAAAAGCTCCACAAAGTAAAGTTAAAAACATATATTTTAAATAATATATTAAATCTGTGCAGTGTAGAAAGCTCAATGAATGCGAAACGACGGCTCGGGTTTAATCAACTTCACTTTGTCCCGTCGACAATCTGATTTTTCATTCTGTTTTCTCACACAGCTGCGGAGCTCTGAAATTATATTAATTTACTCGTCCATACAATGTTGGACTAACGAAGCCAACAAAGATGAAAACTAAGTCAACTAAAAACTAATTCAATAACGCTCATGATTTCTCATTGTTTCAACATGTATTCTAATAGATATTCTGCCCGCACTACATGAAATACAGTAACATATATAAATATATTCTAAAATTAAAAATGTTCTTGCTTTTAAATATTATTCATTTATTAAACAACTGCAACTGATACCATATAATCATAGAACTGCAGTATTGTTCTGTACGCCAGTATTATTATTAATTATAATTAATAAATATTTAAAAACAGTAGAGGAAAGTTATAATGAATTGTTAAATCAAACAACAAGAGCAAGTGTTCTTAAATAAGTCAATGTGATTGTTTGTGATGCGTACACAATGCGGTCTCTCAAAATAAACAATCTTTATTTATCATAGATGTGCATCGGCTTATGAGAGTAGTGACGTCATTACATTTATTATGCATCTGAAGAAGCAACGAGTTTTGGAATGCCGTTTGAAATCGTTTTTGGAAGCAACTCAACAACAACATTATGCAATAAGAATATTTAAATTATATTTATGCAAAAAAAAAAAAAATAATTCTTATTTAATTTCTCTTTTCGCTTGTAACTTCTTTCTCAGAACAGAAATTAAAGCAGATGAGTTTAGACTCCATACCCGTATTTCCTTATTTCACTGTCAATGAAGTATGTACTTGAAATAGTTAATTTTTTTGTCGTACCAGCATGACGCTACATCCTCATTGTTCCCCTCATTCTCATAAACTGAAGAACAATAACGGTTTATGGATTTTAATTCGATACAGGTCAAGTACGCTATAAATAATTACATTACTATTGTATTTTATCACAACTCAAACAAAACTATATATTACTACATACATTTTCTATTTGACGTTACGTGACAGTGCTCTTTAGCTATAACTCATTTTCAGTGGCTCCTGTCCTACATTGCGTACATTCCAGGTAAATTGCGTTACTTTTTAGTTGTTCCTAATTAGACTCTGTTTTAGATCCTATATGTTTAAATCTATTAATAATCCCTTTGACATCAGGTATTATTGAGCTGAGCAAAGCGAAGCTCTTTACCGTCAAAACAGCAATATTGTGTGTCACTACTCCTCCTAGACGGCTCGAATAGAACTTTGATATTTTGCATGTCCTATAAGCCTAGACTTAAAAACATTGTAATTATAGATTTTAAAATATAAGTTATAAATGGTCCCATAGGATTAACATGAAAATCTGATGAAAATGAGGATTGTGTCAATATCTTTACTCAAAAACCGCTGAATAATGAAACTGCATGTGCATCATGTTCTGGACCCAATTTTAGGGAAACAATGTGCCCCACTATGTCTACAGAAGTGTGTTTTTATTTCTAATACTTTTTCGGACATCATATTATTTCTAAAATTCCTGTATTGTAGATTGTATCGCTCAGGTCACCCCGCTTGCGCGCAGCCGGTCCTAGTATTAAATGCTAACTACAAATACAGTTGCAAAAGATGTATCAAAAATGTTGAAAATGAAAAGAATTACCCTCCACGAAGAGAGTGTTTAGCGAGTTGATGTAGATTTAATTTGTAACAGATATAACAAGTAGGTTAGCAGGCGGATTACAAATATTTTCAGTTTCGAATTTTCTAGAGCGTTGATAATGTGCTTCGTATATATATATATGTTATATAGAATACCTTTAAGAACATTTTAATGGATACTTAAATGTTAAAATAATTCAGTGTATTACTTATACACATTAGTATTATAGAAATTGAATACAAGAATCTCCAATATGTAAAGTCTTGAATGTACGTTCTCTCATTTTGTTTTATTAGTTGCTATTTCATATGCATTTGAAAGCAAAGTAATCTGTCTCAGTAAAAGCTTAAGCCTTCCGATAACTAAAAGATGTTCAGAGAGAAGCTATTGGCAATAAGATATTACGCACGCGGACCTTGCAGAGTACTTACACCTCTTTCCTTACATAACTTATAAAAAGCCTAGTTCAATTAAGATGATACATATTTAGAGCGCTACAGACTTACTACATTATACTAATAGGTATTTTAATTGAATTACTTAATTGGATCTGTTCGATGTTGTTACCAGCTATAGAGCATGTAGTTATATAATATAAATTTCGTGAGTTCAGCCCGTTTGTGAGGTGAGGTTGTGTTCGAGATATCGGTGCCTCGTAGTACTGCAATCTGTAAAACGGTCGACCTTGATATCAATTCCGGAACCTATACTGTTAAGTCCATCTCTATTAACCACGCCGGCGCTAACCACTACGTATACATTCATAGCGATGTTTATAGTCATAAAAGGATAACCAGCAATCTATATATATTTTAAATTAAAATTTATAATGGCACCAAAACTGTATTCAAGTGTTTTCAGTCTTGAGCTCTGTTGCTGATATGTTTATTAATTTATCAACAACAATTTTATTGTTTATTTACGTATCCTTGAAGCAAGCAAAAGGTATTTATAGATAGTTTAAAACATCTACATTATGTAAAACCAAAGAACCTTCGAAGGCGATAACATAGCGTCAACAGCTGTAAGAGATAAAGTAAGATCTTTAAATAAAATTTAAAAATTTGTTAGCGGTACCATTACGTTTCTTTCGACAGCTCTAAAGAAGATAAAGCTAAATACAGCACCTTCTTCATTTTAACTAGAATATATTTGAATTCATCATAATTTACCCTTTTTTACGTTAATAGAGTTATCAAACAAAATGAAAACAAAAAACGTTTTTAAAGTATTCAAATCCAAACGGTTGTACCGTTTCTTAATGATTTATTACTAATCTGACATAAATTGACCTCATCAAAAATAACATGATGTTAACGAAACATTGCTTAATCTTCGTAATTGGCGCGAGAATTGATTCGCTACGAGATAGTTATAGGAATCTCCTGATGTTGCAATTATTTTGTCGGAACACTAAAAACAAGCGAATCCGTAATTTCTTACAACATCTATTTCCTCACACCGCAATATATGTTTGGCTTGAGATGAGGTGGGTACTGCCAAGTACATTCATAACGTATATAAAATATACAACTTTTATATACAGTCAATTCGACTTAGATTTAAATAGTCCTACAATTGATATACCGTCAGTAAACAGAGGAATTTAGCCAATAAACGAGTGAACAAAGCGCTTGGACAGTAAACATTATTTAAGGCTTCTTCCAATGGAAATACAAATAAAATTAGAGTATAGCAATATAATCGTTATGGGGAGATGAGTTGGTCTAAAATCGCTTGATAATTTAGCTGAGTAAGGATGCGTTTAAGCAGAACACCCTTTCACTGGGTGCGTATCTATTACGGTTAGGTGACGGAGATGCCGTCAGAATGGAAAATGACCAACGGGATTACTCTGAAGCGGTATTGGGTTTAGTTTATTAACAAATAGTATTATTAGCTTATCCTCCGTCAACTTGTATGTATTATGGGATATGATTTATAATAATCATTACTCTTAAATTCAATGGTCGAATAAAAATTTGGTATTCGTGCCGTTATTATAAAGTTATTTTTTCTCGATATCAGTATCACCGGAGTTATTGGCCAGACTAATAGCGTAACAAATTTTACGGGTGTGTTTTTAAGAATGCAAAATGCGGTATTTATGCCGTCTGCAGTTTATTTTTATTATTTGACCTCCTGTGAACGACTGTCTTTCGAAACTCATTTTATATAACCAATATATTATATATATTTAAATGATGTGCTGCAAATATTTGTTAATCCCTGATTGATTACATATAGCCTACTTTTACATACACTTTTTATAACATCCGCAAAGAATTGTCCGTTGCTACGTAATGCTATTTCTCACACAGCTCTCACTCGCCAACGAAAGTATTATAAGCGACCAAAAAGACTTGATCGTCGGCGTCGATAAAGAAATATATATCTATGGAATCAAAGTTCCGCTTAATCAATTTGCAACGAAAATTGCTCGGAGTGAAGATAATCCGCACCAGACGTGTAGGAATGTGGCAAACCGCGCACGCAATTTTCACTCTAAAGATCCAGGAGTTAGTTATGTAGGTCGTTTGTCGCATCTTAAATATTTAGCGAGTTGTATAAAAACTGCATCACAGACGGCGCCATGTTGAATGCCTGTATTTTTAGTTGTACGAGAATAGCCGATTTCTAAGTCACTGCCGGTGCATCAGCCTCACCTTTGATAAAAGATACTTCAATAAAACATCTCTTTACACCTATAGATTATTTTAAAAATTCATTTTCTTTTTTTTTTTTTCTTTCAGTAAATCTCAGCATATCTATGTTGAATATATCTTATATGTTTCAATGTTTATTTCACAAAGCAAACACTCTTTACGTGATAACCCTATCATAATATATCTCTAGTATGTATATTTAAATAGCTCTTCTCGCCGTGTTGTCTATGCAAATACAATACTAACTCTGGAATTTCACACATTCTATATACATTGTAATATTTAAAGTGTTCTTAACATTCCTACACTTGGAGTGAACTCTCGTCGTGATGATGGCGGCTACTGTATATTGTGATGTTACTATTTTTATTTATACAAAATAGTATACATGTGCTTCGTTCACTCTTTACTTTATTAAGTAAGACTATCCTAATATAATACAAATGTTTATTTAAATATTTCCCAGAACAGACAATGGCTTATATAATTTATAGCGGTTAGTTCCCGGTGGTTCGTGCGGATCATTTGCACGTTGCAGTGCAGCCTGTCGCCGTTATGAGGCTTAGCTCTATGGACCTGTTACTTTTAAATACATTCAGATATATATACACATAATAGTAAATAAAATTTAATAAAAGTAACTACTATAGTTTGTATAAAGGTGAAAGCTTAGATTTTATCTAAGATAAGAAATGGTTTGGTTATTTGTAACTTTATTTTTCTACATACTTGTATTTTTTATTGCAATTATTTATATTTCTTATATTAAAGCTTGTTGAAATAGTTTTGATACTCGGGTCCTGTTAAATACCGTTATTTTGAATGTAACGAGCGAGCGTGCAAATCTATTGAGTCAATCTATATCCCCATATGGAATATACGTGCCTGATATCTAGTCGCTTATTTCGACGGTAAAAGGAATTTTCTGTTTTAGCTGACCATTGTTAAGAAAATGTATTCCTCTCTATTTTTATCATATTGTATTTACATTTTGAATATTTCCATTTCTGTATAAATATTAGAGTCTTTACAATATATACAATTGACAAAGCGTGAATTTATATAAACTAGTGAACGTTACTCAGAAAATTATTAAAAAATAATCTGCTAAAAATAAGCTTCTTCATTCTTCCTCCCTTAAACATTCTATGTAGGGATCTGCACAATATTATTATCTTATTATATTATATGTTTATATTATTATCTAACCCTAAACCATCCGGCTATTCTATAACTAAATATGTTCATTAACGTTATTAATAACTATCTCATCCCAAATTCAATTTAACTTACCGTCCAGTCTACATAGATGATTTAATCAGTCCTTTTAGTTGGATAAACTAATATAAACTACAAGAGAAATACGAAGCCCCATTTATTTATTTATTAATTTAAATCTTTATTGTACTATAAAACAAAAGTACAACAGGCCGACTTAATGTTATTGAGCATTTTCTTCCAGTCAACCCATAGAGAAGAAAAAAAAAAGAAAAACAACAATTATATTTTCTGTGTTAATCGAATGTTATAGTAATGTTAAAATATACATATTTATTATTAAGAAAGTGTATTCTTAATAACATTATACTATTAATAATAACTTAATTGATATTATTTCTACATTGTGGTATTATTATTGTTTAAAATGTGACTCTGAAGGCACGTGTCTTGCACTTACGTAAATGTAAGTCACGAATGAACACTATGTAAGTCTCAGTCCTGTCGGCTTCCATAATTATTACTGGATAACTTGTTAAAACATATAAAGAGGATTTGATTTATTTTATATTTGAACGTATAGTTGTTACATATAATATGTCTAAATCGATTGTTGTTTAATATCAAACATAAACAAAATATTATAATTGAACTTAAGAGAAAATATTATTATTATCAGTTTGAAATTGAGTTTGTATTGAACTCATTTATTTCTACATAACTCATTTATATTTTGTTTGTTTTTTTAATGACTTTGTTTTTAATCTTTGGAATCTTTAATTTTAGTAAAATTAACAGAAATATTTTATCTCTACTTTAATGTGTTTATATAACATATTACTGAATATAAAGTATCATTTTATTAACCTATTTAAGTAATTTATTGATATAAGATAAAGAAAAAATGTCGTCTTATCTAATGATAAACTCAGACGATCTAATATGATGTTAGATATACAATACATATCTATATATCTGTCCTTGCTTCTTCCCATATCATTAACAATTATCTTATATTAACTTTTCTTGTGAATTAAATGTTTTTATTAATTCAATTATTTTATACACATTTAATAGACTAATTACTAATATAAGTATCGTTGCTGCTACAGAGCTACAGGGTAGCAGGCTCCTTGGGTCATACTCGTATGGGAGGTGAATCGACTTGACGATTATGGACATTTTAAAAGCGTGCTTTCGATACCCATTTGAGTATGGTTGGAATTAATTCTATAGCCAACTAGCTGTAGCCCGTGACTTTGTCTGCTTGAACTACAGACAGGGGATACACGTTTAGAACTACTGAACAAATCACAGATAGAAAATTTTCTAACAGTATTATTATTTTTTTAACTCAGTTTTAAGAATCATGCATTTAGTATGAAGTTATGTAGTGTGAAGTTTGAAGTTAGACGTTAGACGATCTAACAAAAAACAGTTTAATTGTCTTTGATTTTCTTTATTTTCTTTATTTATATACTATTTTTAAAATAGAAAAACTTAATTTAACACATGTTTTGGACTTCGCAATTCTTATATTATATGAATACTATTTTCAGCTGAAATTCTATGAGAAATATGTTTTTATTATAGCGATTGTTGTAGAGCCAATAAAGTTAATACATTCTCACACCATATCTTTTGAGACCAATGATAAGGTGAGCCTTATCTTATTTTGCTACTCTCTTCTGACTCACAGTTTTACACGAGTTTCATGTACACTATTTTAATATTAGATAAATATCATACATATTAGTTTACGTTCTTAAGTCGAAAATACCAAATATTTTGAAAATATTAAAATTAAGAGTAAATAGGTAGTAAAAGTAAATCATTTTTTTATCTCAGTATTATTGACTAAAGATGCTTCAATTTGATTACTTCTTAATAGTTATAATAGAATTTCGACGTAAGTTGTAGAATTTAGAATTATCATATATTATTTCTCTTAGAATTGTTATAAGTGTTGCAAAAATAAATAAATAAAATTGACAACGTTTTTAAGTTGTGGTATACGTACATACAAGTCAGTTCATCATAATCCCTCCTTTAAACACTCTATGTAGGGTTTGCACAATATTTTTTATTTCACTCACTGTCATATCTCATTATTAAATCCTACTGACTACTGCCTTAGACAATCCATATTTTTCATACATCTTTATAACGCGCCTTATTAAATTTTTTACATTTTTTATAATAACAGAACACCATACCACGCTAGCTTATCATATAATGTGGAAAATATCAAAATTTTGTCAAAGTTTAAATGAATATCTTAAACAAGAGAATAATGAACAAGACTACCGTGCGGTGACGTTTCTCTTACGTCATATGTTTTTTTCTTAAATGTAAGAGGAAAAATACTGTGCGAATAAAAGTGATGTTTGTGATAATGTTTATTTGCATTATTCTGTACTTGTCCTTGATACTGAACAGCTCATGAAAGGCTACATTGATTTTCATGATTTTATTAGTTTTTAAGTAAAATATTGTTTTGTATTGACGAAAAGACTATTTAGTTGGATCGGATCCCTGGATTATTTGTTACTTTGAGCAGGACAAAGTCTGTAAGGCCCGCAAAGTTTTTTATTTTATATATATCTAGCTTTTACATTTAAAAAATATAGTAAACGTGTATAGTATTATTTTTTAAACATCTATTGATATAACCGCTGGTATATAGCATCTGTTCTTTATTCTCAATAACTAAAACTTTTTGTCGTTTTCCTTACACACTGAACCACTTTACCTAATAGGCTAGAACTCAAGTGATCTACTCTATCCAAGACAGTGACGTCAGAGGCTTTGATGTCAAGTGCACTTCAGATTTAAGGTGTCGGGATCATTTTTTTTTTTCTCACTTATTTTGTCATTATAACAACACGATTAAAAACAACCACTCTTATATTGAAAATTCCTGTTATAGTTTTGTTGTATTTTGACTGTTATTAAATAAGGGTCATATTAGCATGTACATAAACCTGATGACAAGCAATCGTGACAGTCGTGGGTGGTGGGTGGTGGTTACCATCCCACCGGCTGGCGGTGTGAATGGTGAGTTTCGCAACTGTTGGCTACTGCAGGTACCTACGTCTAGAAATTTAGGCTAATCTTATATTTCCATGAAATCTGAACTAACGGTGCTATACAGGAATGCCGTGTGATTTATTTGTTAGCTTGCCTTTTATGTTAGAACTTGCAACAAATAAAGATGTTAAAAAACTCAATTTAATTCAGATTCAAATATAATTCGACATAAAATCTATAACAATGAAAAAGAGTAAAAGTAATATTTATATTTACATACAAATCTTGTGTGATGTAATCTGAGGTTATTATGAACAGTTAACCCCTGACTCATATTATGTATCTGTTTTAAATCTTTATATTTTGGTTGCACAATTCATACACACACGGCACCGTGCTATATGCATCAAGACTGCATATACAGAATCAAAGTTATACCTAAATTTTCATTCGTATTTATATCGGCCTTAAAGATATCTGATATTTAAAAGGATATTTCATAAATATACTAAATTTATTTTGATATTATACGCAAGCCTCATAATATTTTGATCATGCGCTACTATCTATGTACATACGGACGAGAGGCTCAAAGGAACATCAGCTTCATCTGATGGTAAGTAATACTATCATTCATAATTATGAAATGCTTCAAATGCTTTACATCTCTTAAGGAAATGGTACAAAGACTGGAGATTAGGATTTACGAAGAGCCAGGAAGACGTTGTGAATATCCGCCAGTTGTGTTCCCCTTATATGAATGTGCCACCGGTTATAAGATGAATAATTATACTAGCTCATTCATATTGCATATATCTTATCTATTATATAGTTTGAACAACAAATTATACATAATTTTTATTACATTATACATAATTCTTCTCAGTTCTGATTGAATAATATTCTATAGATTTATCCTCTATCAATACTTCGTAATAACCACTTCTGATAGAAACAAAACGACTATGAAGAGAAATAAATCATATATATATATATATATATATATATATATATATATCTTCTCTGACAAAATAATTCAGGTGATAACAGAGTGTGTGTGTGAGAAGTGCACGTACTGTCCTTGGTGATATAGAATCATTGAGTTCACAACACACAGTGTGGAGTCACACCTCATTTCATCATTTAATGTACTGTACAGATTGTTTATTAAACATGTTTTCACATTTTGTAAGTAAAAAACTTAAAACTTTTCTTTTTTTTTATTCGTGTGTATTCTTTGTAATAGACGTTTTCTCTCAAGCGTTTAATCATTTTTGTGTTTAAATTTGTTAGACTATTTTTAGTTTAAAGAAGAACGTTATATAGTAGTTGAAAATATATACTATATATATATATATATATATACTTGCCCGCCGTTTTGTGGCGGCTTAGAATACAACCCATCACCTCGTTCCTCTCGAGCATGCCGTAAGCGCCGGCTAAGTGAATTCAGAGCGAAGACCCGCCCTACTGGTGGAACATGCAAGTGACCCGGGCAGTTGCGAAAAACTCGTAAAGTGACCGACCTCAGTCAGATCAAATCCGAAGCAGTTGCTAACAACTGCAAAGCCGGAAGATGCCAGGATCACTGTTTTCGCAGGTCTTCCTGAGACCTGTAGGAAAAGTGGTGCCGTTGGCCGCCCGCGGCATAGTACAGGGGCCCAAACTGAATTAACCACTCAAGGAGGCTACACCACCAGGCCACGCATAACCTCGGAGTGTCTCGTCGTACCGGACGGTGATCGGACGTTGGGACCCGGGGACCACTTCCGGGAGGGTTCGAGAGCCATTCCGTTCGGCAGATCGATTATCGTCCCACCAACACGCTATGTAAGGTGGAGTTCACTTACACCCGTGGATCCCATTCAAACCTCAACGCCGTCCACCAAAACCTGGAGACGACTCGGCCAGCCACGCTTTTTCTGACGGAGACGCAAATACGCTGCCCGGATGACACGACATACCTACTACTACATACTACCCTGGTTATACACTTGGGGTATGATTTTTCTCCAAAGCCGGGGTGTGCTTGTTTGTCAGGGCGGATATTTGCTTTCGTCGTTTGCGCTGCCTAGAAGACCCCTCCATTTCCATCCTTTGGGTCTACATAGATCTCGGCTGTTCAAGCCAGATTAACGTGTGTATCTACCGCTCCTATTCTGGTGAGACTGAGACAACTCGACTGATTGACCACCATAGTCAGGCGGCGGACGAAGCGCAGCAGCGGTTTCCGAACGCTGAATTGGTCATTTTGGGAGACTTCCACAACCACCATGAGGCCTGGTTGGGATCTTCCAGAACTAATCATGCGGGACGAACTGCTAGCGTATGCGCTCTCACGCACGACTTGACTCAACTGGTACTCCAGCACTCGAGTATACCAGATAGGTCAAATCAAGCGTCCTATTTGCTTGACCTCCATTTGTTGACGAGTCATCCAGTGCAGTACAGTTTTTCAGTCAATGTCCCACTGGCCTCTTCGGACCACTGTCTGGTATGCGCCACCATCACGCCAGTGGCTCCTTGTGGCTCCTCTACAGACGGTAGAGGTAACGTGACGCTTATGGCACTACTCGTCCGCAGACTGGGATGGTATGTGGGACTATTTCGCTTCCATCCCATGGGCCGAGCGCTGCTTTAAAGACAGTTATCCATCCAAAACCGCTTCTGCTATCAGCGACGAAATCAGTTTGGCTATGGAATATTACATTCCATCCACTGCAGTCACCGGCGCTCGTAGATCAAGTACCTGGTTTAATCGACAATACGCCAGTACTATTGAACACAAACTGTTGGCGTACCGCGCTTGGAATAGGGTCTGCGCTTCACGCCATCCAGATGTTGACCAACTGAAGGCAGCGAATAACACAGCCACCACGGAATGCAAGAGGACCTAGATTATAGCGTATGCCCAGCGTATTGCACGGTTTGGACTAGAACTTATTGCGCCTCCGACGGGTAGTCGTAGCTACTGGCGACTAGCCAATGCCGTGCAATCAAATTTCTGCCAGCCGTCGCTGCTTCCACTGAGATACCCAAACGAATCGCTGGCTCATAAGCCGCATGAGAAAGCAGAAATGCTAATTATTGTATTGATGACTGTAATGTGATTCCGCTGACATTAACCAGCTGTGGCGTCACAATGCCAGAGCTTCGTATCCAGCAATGTGATGACCGCGCGATATTACGGTCGATGTCCGGAAAGCCAGTGGACCTGACGGTATTCCAGCAGTGATCCTTAAAAAATGTGCAGTGCAGTTGTCTCCACCGCTGACACGCCTCTACTACCTGTCTTATTCGTCTGGAATTGTACCGCAGGTTTGGACGGAAGCGAATATTCAACCGATCCCTAAAAAAGGAGACCGGTTAGATCCAGCAAATTATCGACCCATAGTCCTTACCTCTATTCTATGTAAGATGTTTGAGCGGATCATTAACACCCAGTTGATCCACTACCTAGAGGATCACTCGTTAATAAACTTCTTCTAGGGTATGTCACACACTTATGGGGTGAGGCTATGGACAGGCATGATGAGTCTTTAGCCATTTCCTAGACATCGCCAAAGCCTTTGATAGTCTGGCATCGTTCGCTTCTTTCCAAGCTTCCTGCATATGGTTTGCCTCCCTGTCTGTGCAACTGGATAGGCGCGAATGAGTGCCGAATTCGAGTTTTTTTTGACGGCACGGCCTCGGATTATCATCAAGTTAACGCGGGCATGCCGCAGGGTTCTGTGTTGTTGCCCACTTTGTTTCTTCTGCATATCAATGATATGCTGACTATTCATTGCCATACAGACTATAGTACAGTTCATGGTCGATATTATGGACAATCTGCGTTCAAACAAGTAACCATAGAGGAAAAAATACAAGAACTTGTTGTTGAACTCGACGAGACCTTGAATAGAATATCTGAATGGGGTGCCAAGAACTTGGTCGAGTTCAATTCCAAGAAAACTCAGGTATGTACGTTTTCAGCTAAAGTGTCTCCATTCCTTCCCCTGCTCTCTCTTCAGAATATTCCACTGTCACTACAGGGCACCCTCAACATCTTGGGTATGAATATTAGTGCAAATCTTAACCCTAAAAATTATATCAAGAGCGTCATCAAAACAGCTTCTTGCAAACCCGGAGTCCTGAACAGGGTGAGACGGTTCTTCGCGCCGGAGCAGCTGTGTCTTTTATACATAACTCAAGTTCATTCCTGTGTGGAGTACTATTCTCACCTGGAATGACTCTGCACAGTAGCTCTCGATCGGTTACAGCGGCGTGCTATCCGCATCGTCGATAGCCCAAAGGCATGTAAGATCCTTGAGTCATTGCAATTGCGAAGAGATGTCACTTCGCTGGCATTCTTCTACCGGGGTACTATCACGTTGAGTGTTCTGAAGAGCTCTTTGACCTGATCCCACCCTCTCATTTCCTATCCCGAACAACACGTGCAAGGCTAAGGTCTCACCCCTTCGCCGTTGACTTCAAAGGAACACAAACCACGGACGGTTTGGAACCTCGTTCATAAGCCGAACGGCAAAAGCCTGAAACTCTTTACCAACACTTGTGTTTCCATAGTGGAGGTCAACATGCCACATTGGTAGTTCACCAATAGGAATGTTGACCTCCACCTTTGGACTCCACTGACTCAACTCCACTGACTCCACTGACTCAGCTCAACATCAGGCACAGTGGAGTCATTATTAAAAAAATACGTAGGATGTGTTGAAAGTAAAATGTCTTTTAAATTACTATATAGTATTTATTTATTTATTTATTTTAGAGAACAAATTACAGCATCGTTCGACTTTTAAAATGTTTGACAGAATGTCAGTCTGATCGGCGAGTTGCCATACTTACAAAAAATAAAAAAATAACTAACCAAAAGAATAAAATACATAAACTTTTTAAGTAAATTTATAAATAATACCACATGTAAATAGGAAGTTACAAACATTTATAATAAGTTGTATTCAAATCGTATTGCTATATATATGATATACTCTATACTCTAACGGTTCGTTAGAACTCTAATAAAACAGGACATGATCAATTTTGCAATCAACTCCTGGGAAAAATATGTCTATGGTACATTAGTCACATCCACACTTAGGTTCGTTTTGTCAGTCAATTGTTTCGACATTGACCTTGTGTGCTATCAGTACAGTGCTGGTGTGTCGTTACTATTATGAAAAAATATTGATATACTTTTCTATGAATTAAATAGTTACTAACAATTTAAATAAATTATTTAAATCTGTTTCTTCATCGCTTAAAAATAGAAATAATAGTATAAACTGAAACGAAACTGCAAAACTATTCAAATAATTATTGAAGGGTATTATATATTAATATAATTCGTTTTGTTATCAGGTTACACATAAGACATCAGGCAAGGTGATGGTGTTGAAGATGAACCAGCAGCGCGCCAACCGCAACAACATGCTGCGGGAGGTGCAGCTGATGAATAAGCTCAAACATCCTAATATTTTAGGGTGAGTTTAGCTCTCTGAAGGGATGGTTTTGCGGGATAGAACCTTCGGAATCAACAGGTGCTATAATAAAATATCATAGGATCTTGCTTATACCCTGCCACCGAAATTTCTACTACAAAGTTCTATGTATTTTTTTTCCTTTCTAATATATTAAAATAATGTATACAATTGTTACTCAGAAAGCTGGATATCTTAAAATATCATACAAAATATAGTTTATAAAGTCTTTAAATAATGTATTGTTTTTAAATACTCTGTTGAGGTGGTAACAGGTGATGTACGCTTTTGTCTACTACGGATCATTGAACCCTGATTTCGCTCATTGTTTAATAAGACATTGAACTGACGAAACATTATATACTCATAATCGTCACCAGGCGCCGTATTTGAAGTGATTACTTTTTATGGATAAATATATCTTTATTTTTATTGCGTTATCTCTGCAAAACCAAATGAAAACAACAAATGTAACGCAGAATTTAAACTCTGTCAAGATCGAGCAGAATTTTTTTTTCTTAATATTCCTAAAAGTAATAATAAAAATATTTATTTAAAAAATGTACTAAGTATAATAAGGTTAAAAAATTTATAGACAAAATAAATAATATTATTATTAAATAACTATAATACAATAAATGATCAATGTTACGTCACATTGCACTAAATAGGAACTAAGAACGATAAATTAAGTTCTGTCAGTAAAGGAAACATCGCAGGTCAAAGAGTCTTGTACATTCTCTTTAAACGTTTATTAAGTAATATTGTTACGAAATCACTTACATACAAACAATAGCTTGAACCTTTCGTTTATTTCCTGTCTGCTTCTCTTCGGATATACAAAAACAATAGCTCTCAAATGCAATTGTTGAATTATCTGCATCTGGACATGTACTCGTTCATATTATGTTTACATAAGTTTATATGAGCTTCTATAACATTAAACAGTCTAGTATATTTTGTGTGTTAATTACAAATTAATTTCTTAATAGTTTAACAAGTGGGTCGATATCGAAATACGTGAAATCTAAATAACATACACATTTGTTGATGCAACTGTCTAAGAATATCTAAGAATAATATGTCTTTCCGCATATTATATCATCTATGTAGTGCATGAGTGTGGTTTAATGTAAACTACTTGTTTTGTAACATTTAAAAAAATTTTAAAGTCGCCCGCAGTGCATGATTATAATCTTTATTTTGGTGAAATTCGACGTTTTAACAAAAGTTATCTTTAATTTTATTTTTCAATGAACGATAATATTGATCGCACGTCACAGATTTCCTGATTAGAAAATTGCATATAATTTTCGTAACAACGGTCTCATGCGTGGTGGTGAGTAACATGTAATCAACGTTACTCGGAGGCATCTATCTAGAGATTCCAATGTTTTCTTGTGATAACACTACAATAGGTTCTTGCGCGTCTCGTACACTTCCTAGGAAGGATTTACTTTCACCATCGTAATGATCATCTTCGCGTGTACGGCTATCATTTGCCGCATTTATTTTATTCTTCATGGCACTTGCATTACACTCGAGCCCTCTCCGATGCACGCGACTGTTTAATTGGCAATCTTCATTGATTGCTCGATAGATTGACGAAGGTCCTTGACATCAATCTTATTTTCATTGCGTGACGTTCGAGATAATCGTCTCCGCTACTTCCTCCTGCTTGTGTAATCCTCTCATCTTAACGACTTAAGACTTGTTTTGCTATTCTCGTAATTTGCGTCTAAACAAACCACATAATACATTGTACGGTTATTATCCCTGTTTCTATAGAGCTGTTCACCCGCGATACTTCACACGCCTACTGTTTATAGGTGACAAAAGAGTTGTACCTCAAAAATGTGTTTTGAATGTCGTCTCAAGTGAGGCATTGTTCCTGCTTTTGACTTCCCTACATTTTCTGTAACCACTACTTTTTCATTATAAGTACACTGACACCGCTTGCACATACACACCACACACCACACACCACACAACGCCAATGCCTACATACCGTTTTGAAGATATTTTTTATTTTACGAAAAATATTGTTCACAAAATAATTATGTAGATCTCGGATTAAGTATGTATATTATTTTTTTATTGGATGTATAGAAATTATTATTTTTTGTTCTACAAGAAAACATTTTCATAAGATACGAATTATAAACAACCTCTCCATACAATATATTGTCTGATACAAAAAAAGAGCAAATATGTGCTTTTCTAATACAGGAATAATGTTAAAAGTAAACTACACATATTAAAGAACGTCATTACTTATCGTTTGTTATTTTACTTTTATACTAAATATTTGTGAAGCGACTGCTACGCATATGTACAAGTTTCTATCTGAACAGTTTTGTTATCCCAGGTGTAGATGAACTTTGTTAATAAAAGATCTGGATTTCATTTGATAATCACAATTTCTCAGAAAATACAAGACTTTAAATTTACATACAATAGCAATAATGTAAAATAATATTAGAATTTAGGTTAATTATTATCTCATTTAAATTTCAGATTCATGGGCGTATGTGTGCACGAAGGTCAATTACATGCCCTCACAGAGTATATGGAGGGAGGGTCGCTAGAGCAGCTGCTATTGGGGCTGCCACCAGAACCCCTGCCCCAGTCCTTGAGGATATCCCTCGCTGCAGATATGGCGGAAGGCATGATGTACCTGCATTCATTGGGCGTCTTCCACAGGGATCTTACAGCTAAGGTCTGTTTTTAGAATAAGGTGTAACTTGAATAAAACAATATAATAATAATTTCAAGTTCTTATATGTCCTAATGCAATCCTTGTTATGATTTCAGAATGTATTATTAAAAAAGAGAATGGACGGCGAGTACACAGCTGTTGTCGCGGACTTCGGTCTAGCGGCAAAAATACCTCATCCTCTGTAAGTACAGTTGAAAGAAGTTACCAATTATGAGCAAACTAAATATAATTTTTTTTTCAATTCTGAATTCAAGAACAAAAATGCTGCTTGATTTTAAGCATCACGAAAAAATATGAATCTATTTACTCTAAAATTTAACAATGTAAATAATTGGATATTCCGTATATAGAAGTATTAATAAAGAAAATCAATTTTCTCCTTATTATGATTGATTTTATTCGACGCAGTCGCGTATCTGCAGTATTATGATTGGCTGTACTAAGTACATAGCTAGTAATTACGCACTATCTCCTCCGACGGTGCGGGAAAGCCGAGCACGCTATTTCGCGTGCAAAAAGCGATATCGTGTGACGGAACGGGTCATTTGTCAAGTTTAGGCAATTCATCGAGCTGGTGTGTTGTAAGAACAACCCTTCACTTTTATTTACGACGCGTGTTCATTGATCTGAGGAACTCACTGACTCATAGGCCGTGCTGTCTTCCATAGACTTGACACTCAATTTTTTCTCCGAAGTATGTTCAGTTGTATTGATGCATCTTATTACCAGGTCGCAGTTGATGATTTTATGTTCAATTGATATACATTGCACTTGCGATACTCCCGACTCCACTTGTACAGTTTCAAAGCATAGTTTTATAGGAAAAAACCTTTAATTGTATTGAGTAAAGAGTCATAATTAATGTGCGCAAAAACAAATCAAGCAACGCGTGTTAATCGAAGGAGACTACATAGATACAAAAAACCACAACAATACTAGTGTAACGATGCTCTCTCACAGATCTGAATTCTAAAACATGAGCCAAATATTTGATAGGTACTTTGTTTACAGCAACGGCTACCGACTGCCCAGCGTGGGGTCGCCGTGGTGGATGTCACCAGAATGCCTGAGAGGACGGTGGTACGACAACCGATCAGACATCTTCTCGTATGGGATAATTTTGTGCCAACTTATAGCGAGAGTGAGTAATATTACCTATCTTGTAAACAACGTGTGTGCAAATTTGTGTTCGTTAATAAATTATATAAAAATTATATATATATTATTAAAAAAAAACATTTTCTACATTTAAGCCAACTAAAGAACAGGTTTAATGAGATAGATGTTTCGTACTTTCCAGAATGACTGTAAATAATTATATATAAGATTACATAATTGAATTACACCATCTACTTTATATGTAAAATAATGTTCAACCAGTCGCCATGTACGTCGCGTGTAGTCGTAAAGATACTATTATATTATTTAATGAGACATATAAATAAATTGTTTCATGATCTTGGCATAGAAATTAAATTTCCAATTATAATATTCTATTCAATCTCGAAGACCATTATGAGAAAGTGTGTATGTGTTTGTATAATGTATGTACTTACGTGCAGTATATACGTATACGTATATTTAACATCAGAATCACCAGATGATAAACTAGCCTCATCTGAAGTGTGCAGGGATCAAGTTTTACAGTATTGCTGCAAATGAGATTCTTTTGTTTCTTATTAATAAGGAATATTGTTTCAATTTAAATAATAAAATCAAATCAAATCGATTTCCGGATTGACAATGAGGATTTGTATAAAACTGATCAAAGGCGTTTTGACAAAATCATTACAATATCTGCCTCGGAATTTATAAAAATTTATATAATTATGGAGACGATGCCATTTAACCCGAGAAGAGACGAGTGTCGTCGTAATGTCGAAGCTGATTCTAAGTAACCTACGGTGGCTTTTTTTTTTTTTTTTTTAACAATGCGAACATAATTTATTGTTTTTTGGTTTACCTTCGTTTTCGATATTCTATTCTAAACAGTTGCATTCCCATATGTGCAGTAAAGAATGTCTTAAGAAACATGAATCTTAGATGTTGTTCCTCTCTATAAAACATTATTTTTAATCGAGTGTTACTCTTCACTTTTAGGTGGATGCAGATCCAGATGTGTTACCTCGGACGGACAACTTCGGTCTTAACTACATGTCCTTTGTAGAGCTCTGTGACGAAGATACCGTACCCGATTTCCTCAGATTGGCTTTTAATTGCTGCATTGTTAGTATTTTTAATAGTTTTGATCAATTGTTACATTAATTGTTATTGTAAAGAGTAATTATAATATTTTAGTACGAGCCCAAAGCGCGTCCACTATTCTCCGAGATAGTGAGCAAGTTGACCGAAGTGAAGGAGGGACTCGACGACGCAGCCTGGGAGTCCCACTCGCCCAACACCTCGTACGACAGGTGGGTTCATTGTTATCGAGTCAACGTCGACGGCACCATAATAATTCTCATTGATTTATGAAGATACTAAGCATATTATTAACTTGTTATAGTTTGGAATACTACTTAGATACTACGAAATAGACAGTTAAATGAAAAGATTGAAATACCTTATTTAAATGATTGTTCGTTCGGTTTGTAGCGAAGAGGCGGACTCGTCGGGGCCACGTTCGTGTCCCGGGCTGTCCGCCTGGCGCCGCCCCCTGCGGCAGCGCTGCGAGGGCGGCCGTGAGTACTCGCACCCGGCGCGCCTTGCGCCCGCGCCTCCCCCCTCCGACCGATTGAGCGCGCCCCCCCCTGGCGACCGACTGACCGCGCACCGTCTCGTCGCCGCAGGAGGCGCCGCGCACCGCCGCTCGCTGTCGGAGCTGGAGTGGGCGTGGCGCGCGCCCCCGCCCCCGCACCGCTCGGCCAGCGCGCTGGGCGCCGCCCCTCCCGCGCCTCCCGCTCCGCCCCGCCTCGCGCGCCTTCATCGCCTGGCACACATAATGCTGCTGCGCGACACTCACGCTGCGCCCACGCCCGCGCGGCGCGCGCTGCACACGTTCCGTGGCGTGCACAAAATCCTGGAACGCTCCCCCGCGGCGCCCGCGCGCTGCTCGTCCGGTGACCCGCCGCCGCCAGCCCCGCCCGAGCCGCGCCGTGCCTCCCTTCCGCCCTCCCCCTCCGCCGGCCGCCGCCCGCGTGCGCCCTCCGCCGAGCCGGCCGCGCCGCGCGCCGACTCTCGCGCCGACTGCGCCGAGCTGCGCCGCCGAGGCTCCTGCGAGAGCGGCATCTTCTCCGTCGCCAACGAGGACCTGTGCGCTCCGGGTGGCCGCGGCGCCGTGTGTCCGTGCGCACTTGTGGGCTGCCACCGCTGCTGGTGGTGGCGCCGCGATGCGCCGCCACCAGCCGACGACGAACCGGAGCCGGACCGTCCACGGCCGCGCCCGTGCGCCGACTGCCTGCTGGTGTACGACCGCTTGTTGCGCCGCCGCCCGCCGCCACCCGATGACTCGGCGCTATCCACCACCGTAAGCTCGCTGCGCAGTCTCGACGACGCGGACGAGGACCCGCCCGAGGCCGAATGGTCCCCGTTCCTGTGCGAGGGCGGCGGCTCGGAGCGTGAGCTGCACGTGCTGGCGCGTTGCTGCTGTGCTCGCCGCGCCGGCGCCTGCGAGCGTGCGCTGGACGCCGACGAGCTGCGCCGCGTGCTACCGAGGGCCCTCGCCGCCTTCCCCGCTCATCTGCTGTGCGCGGCCAAGCGCTCTTCCAGCGTGTACACGGACAGCTCGGAGGACGTGGCGTCGCTAGGCTCCGATGGACTCTACGACGATCGCGTGCCACGACACATGCGCTCCGCGCAGATATCCAAGATAGTCGACTACTTCGAGCGAAAGGGAGCCGACTTCAGGTGCGATGCGTTCACGGGCCAGCGCCTGCGAGTGGGCGAATGCGGCGTCCGGGCGGAGTCGCGATGCGAGGGCGGGCGGGGCGCGGGCGGCGGGGGCGGGGCGGGCGCGGAGGGCGGCGGGCGGCGCCTCGTGCTCTGCGAAGGCGCCGTGCGCTCCAAACTACCGCTGTTCGACAAGCGCTCGTAGCGCCGCCCGGACTGCGAGCGCCGCGCAACAATATTCCGGTGACGACCTACAAGCACTCGTGAGGGAGCGCTGCCGGCTGGACTGTCTGTCGCCTGTTTGTCGTCGTCGCAGTTCATATGTGGAAGGGCGGTGCCGCGGTTGCGGACTTTTGGATGATATTTTTGCGTATTCATCGCCAGGACTCCACACGGAGTCCCTTTGACTGAGTAAACTAAGCATTTCGTTCGATGTTAAAGTTGAGATTATGAAGGTTGTAGAAGATAATTATTAAATGGTAATTCCGATCCCCCGGAGGCGAGATGAGACCGACGTTAGAGTACCGGTTCTTTCTGGGCCCATCCTATTCATTGGGTCCCTTAGTCGATTTTAGTTGAAATATATTATAATGGATGGTCTTATATAATTATATTTAAATGGTTTTACTTTTTCTTACTTAATTAGTACTGTAAATATATGTAGAATAATTAAGATTACATATTTATAATTTATATACAGTATTATATTATTACTTGCCAGTTATATAAGTTTGTAAATATGTTCCAAAGTATTTATAAGTAAATATCATAATAATTTTCTACCGTGCGCTAATGGAAGCACTGACATAGAATTTAATTTTGCTTAGTTACTTAATGTTTATAATGTTAATACGACAGAGGCATATTTCTTTTTTTATTATTCAAATTTTTTTCATATACCAAAATATTTATTGGGTGATAATCCACCGCTACAATGTATACTGTCGCAGGCCGAATACGTCCTTTAAACTAAATTATAAATTTAATATATACGACGCGCCGCCACTTCCTTAAAGCGTGTCAAAGTCCGTCGTTTTAAGTAATTTGTATAAAAACATCGTTAAATTATTTACAATAATATATCAATCATACTTTAAACTAGGTGCAGCCAAAATCTAATTGATATTTGATATAACTATAACACTCTAAAGGTAACTTGAAAAGGTAAAATTATTTAAAAAATGCCAAACTAATAGAGACGTGCGAATATTATTCACATTATGTGTAGATGTGTCAAACGAGTCCCAAGGATATAAGAAACTTAATCTATTATTTAGAAATTATTGATTATTTTGAGGAGTTGAAATTTTCATTAATACAAAATTATTATAATTATATCTATTTTATTTACTCTATATTTAAAGTGCATATATATTTAACGTATTATAATCATAATCTTTTCTTTATAAACTGTTAATATAAGACAATAACTCGTCAAAATAATCGATTTAATAATAAAAATATATTTTTGTTAATCGGACTATCGAGATTCTATCGTCAGGGTATTTGAATCAATATTGTACATACATACATAAAAACCAATAATACACGTACTCTAATATGATAAAATAAACAAAACATGAAATAAATCAGTGCCAAATAAAATGACCGTTTATCAGAAAATAATAAAAATTAGACATTAAAACAAGGAAGGTAGGGATTCATATATGTGCTATTTAAATAAACCCAGTGACGTGACGTGAGTTAGTTAATGTGACATTAGTATTAAAATATACGATTTAATAGTGGCCTCGATTACATTTTGTTTTTTTTTTATATAAAAGCTAATATTTGTCCGTCCAGAGCAAGCAATCCGGATATTGTAATACACGTCTCTAGTCCAGAAATAAAATGACATTTATTTTGTAACCTCAAAACTTGTCTTTGAAGAAGTGTATCCTTATTCTTTGTATTTTAAAGCTACGTATGTATACCATAAAAAAATATAGACTTTTCTATTTTTATTGTAGCTAATAATTATAATAATGTCGCCGTTCCAAGCCATATATTTTCTTTCAGTTCTCAAACGTCATCCATTATTATATAATTGTATAGTTATTGTCAAATGTACCTGTTTTATAATACACCGTTAGTTATTAGTGCAATAGACAAAAACATTGAAACTAATTGGTCGCGTTTTTGAGTGTTTTGTATTTATCAGAAGATATGCTTTATAAAATTTTAATGGAATTATAATATTATTTTTCAATCATGTAGTACAGGTAATTTTCTCAAAATCAAAGTTGTAACCGAATTGGTATCTTTTGATGGTCAATTAAAAATTAAATAGATGGATAAATTTTCAAGCCAACTTACACTACAATGAGCATATCAGTTTAAAACATTTAAGTCTAGTTATTTTTGTAATAATTTTAGAATAAACATATGAGTGATTCCAGTGCCGGCGTTTCTATACATAAAACTTATACTTGATTTATTTTATATTTCTATACACTTTTTTCATTATTTATATATATTATTTCCATTTACCTTTATTTCATTAAATGTGATATTTTAAAACATTATGAAATATATCTTCAATAATACCTATTTTTTAAATTACACAATCTTAATTTTATTACTTTATCAGTAATACAAGGTATCTGTATTTTTGTAATTTATTTCAAGAGGTTAATGACCTTTTGTGCCAAGCAGAAACGCCAGAATCACTCATGTGTTTTTTGTAAGTAAGTTTGTATGATAGCTAAGGTTCCTTGTTTTAAGGCACTAATGTATAAGACATTGTTATTGAGGTTGTGTTCTCAAACCCGGACTTGCAATACTTGATAGTTGGCTGGCTGAGACAGCCGAGAGTCATTTGTAAATGAAAAGTAATTAATAAATATATTTTGTTTCCATCTGCGTTTTATTTTTTCATGCAAAATACAGATATCAGATATGTTGGGTCCTTTCACAAAATTATACTTTTTCTAGAATTTATTTAAATTTATTTTTAATCATTGCATAGACACTCTTTGATTTGTTCTGGTTCTGATTTCTGAAAATAAAAATTGTTTTCAATTAATACTTTACTACTTAAAAAAAAAAGTATATTAATCCTTTTAGTGCCGGGCGAGAATAACCGTCGCAATTTACTTGTCGCAAGAAAAAAGGCTCACAAAAAACATACGAATATTCACACGATTCAAAAAGCAGTGTACTGAGGATGAAATAGAGAAGAAAAGATTGAGAGTAGTTTTTATTAATCATTAAAAAATTATATAAATAAAGAAATGAATGTTCATAAAAATAGTAAAAGTCGATTTCTCTCTTACAAAACGTATTTGCATATACAAAAGTCGTCTTTTCATCATAAGTGTATATGGATTAATTATTATGAAGTATATACTTTGCATTTCCCATGTATTTTGTAACAAGACAACCAATATCACATAACAAAAATAAAGATAATTCGAAGGTACCTACATGGCGGTCGCGCTGGAATATGTAATTGTTATTCGTAATATAATATATATTTGTGATATAATTTTGAATAACACTTTATTATAATAACGTAAATATTTATATTTATGTATAGTGAATGTGTAACATTTTGTTAAGCTCGGATGTCGCCTGATCGGCCACCATCAATTATTATGTTAGACTTCGGTACCTCCAAGCGAAAGGAAAAAGTCATCGTTCACAAAGAATTAAAACGATTTTTTTTTAATTTTTCATAATGGTAGATCATTTATAACGTATTAAAAATTTATTTTGAGATAGAATTCTAAAGCGCATGCCGATATATCGGCTCTGACACATCCGCAGGTGTAGTAGGAGCCGATATATTGACTCCGGCACTAAAAGGATTAAACAGCATGTATCCTTTTTTTTGATGTGAAAACAAAATTCATAAAAAGGTAGAAACTAAAAATTAAAAACACCTTTTTTTTATAAATCTGTCCACAAGAATCCGTTTTAAACATTAATGCTTTCATTTTATCAAAACTCTTATACAGAAGCGCTATAATAGCTAGTAAGGCCGTCCCCCCTAGTAGGGGTAGCAAGCCCTTGCCCTCTCCACCCCACCCGCCCGGCCACCAGCCTGCCCCGCCCCCCGGCCACCAGCCCGCCGATGGAGGAATAGGAGGAGCTCTTTTACGTCTTTCCAACTCTTCAGCACTTAAATGCAACAAAAACAATGAATTAGGCGTTTAAAAAAATATTACACTATATTTTTTATCTTACCGGAAAGATCAGCGACAGATTCTTATCAATTGTCTAGAACATATATCAAATTACTTGTACTAAGCTACATTTTTTTTTACTCAGGTTGTCCCAGCCCTAATTTGTAGCCTGACAATACATATTATTAAAAACACTTTTTAGCCTGAGAAGACTATTAATTGTATAACAAGATATTAATTTTCTACATTTGTATGTACCTACAATATGCAGTTTTCCTATGTATTCACATTCACATATATATTTTATCAATAGATATTTAGCTAAAAGTAGCAAAATATGGAACATACCAATCACACATTGTACAGTTAATTTGCAGTAGGTAGTTATTTTGTTATTGAGCTCTTTATAATCATGCAAATATGTTCTTCCATTTTAGATGTGTGTTTTATTTTACTTCATTATCATTATAAAATATCTTTTGATATTTTGGCCTGACATTAATTTGGTGATGACAATGACAGTTTTTTTCTTCTTGATCTATGTTTTACTTTTTTTATGAATTTGACACTGAAAAAGAAGTTTAGTGCTGTTGAAATATGTTTAAAGCACTTTATATAAGAAATATATATTCTTCTTGATTTTGTTCATCACTGAATTCTCTCTATAGCTGTACAAGTTTTGATTCTTATTTCATGGCTTCTATTTCGGTGTTTATTTTTTGTAGGTGCTGAGGGACCCTAATTAGTTGGGATTTACTGTTAAAATATTATTTTATTTTCAGACAAGATAAATTCTGCGTGTAAAACTAATTGTTATATATATTCATCAAATAATATAAATTAAATGTTTATTAACTTAACATTTTGTTAGATTAGAGATGTCTATAAATGTTATTATAAACTAAATAAAAAAAATATTTGTTTATTTATTAACGCATTCATCTATTAGATTGTGCTTATCCGTAATTTTTGTATATAATAGATAAGAAATTATTACTCCGAGATGTGAAATAACGTTACTTTGATTTCATTTGAAATCAAATATATAATGACATCTAATAATAAGGTAACCTATACTTTCGCAATTCTTGGAAAGATTGTGACATTTTTTCCATAAAACTTAACGTCTATCTATTTCAGGTATCATTAAGTTTATCAGATATGCAATAAGGCTTATGAAACTACATTATAGTTGTGAAATGTAAAATAAATATATAAGTTTATTTAAATCGTAATTATTGCGGCAGACCTTGAGGTCAACACACTTTATCCTAATTCCTGATTGTCATTATCAGCTGTAACAAAACTGATCTAATCAGGATTTAATCTTATCCCATCAAAGATTATTTTCGTTTTTTTTATTTTATTTTTTTTGCGGTATCTTCATAAACTTACCATTTCTAACCAAGCAAATGTATTAATATTTCATAAATGCAATGCATGTAAAAACAAAGATTGAGCTTGCAATCTAGCACTATATATATATATTCGTATATCTAGATAACCCTATAAAACAAGATTGTGACTTCTAATCAACAATCCCCATTAAAATTAATAATAAACACGAGTATGCTGCATGAGTAAGTAGATAAGCAAACAACAGTAGGTATCGGGCAATAATATTGCCTACTGTTAACAGTTCCTTTATGAAATTGTATTTAATGAAATTAGAATATCAGTATACAATTTTATAATTGTGTTAGAGTAATTAGTAGTAAGTAAGAATCAACGTTTGCAAAAGAATCAACAGTAAATTATAGAATATTATTTATCAATAACATTGAAAATATCGAAATTATAAATGCTATATTGAATGTTAGACTATCAATAGCTTTCCAACACTGAGTACCTCTCAACAGATAAACAAAGGCTCTAAAATTATTGGTACTTCCAAGTAACATAGACAACGTAATTTTGCCTTTTTTTCTTCTAAAATTAGTTTCAAATATTACTGCAAATTTGGATAATTTTATCTTTTGTTACTTAGTTAGAAGTTCTGAACTATTTTTCCGAATATGTTACGCAAGTGTGTAACATCCAGAACTAACGCAGATCAAACAAATAAATATTTTATTAAACAGCACTAATTAAATGAAAGGTTTTCGTTACCAAGTCGATACCGCCCTTACGACAGGTGCAGCTGTATTTTGTGGCACCAATGTTTTGATTGGCAGTTTTAGAGTAGCTGCTCGAGCCACTGAAGAACATGTAGAGCACCACCAGAAGTCCGGCGCCCACCGCCACGCCAGCCGCCACGGGGACCCAGTCCGAGCGCCCGCTCATAGAGACGTCACCGAACCACCAACGTTTTGTTCAAATACAAATTTCCGCCAATAATGTTTCGAGTACTATTATAACGGATTTACGAGATCTTATCTAAACTACTTTAAAGACGTAAAATTTTTAATTATAAGTATATTATTCAAATTATAATAATATTGTTCACACAATAACTATAATAGTAAAACTTGTCATTGTCTTTTGCACAAAATAATTAATTGTCAACTGTAAATAATATTTATAAACGACAAATTTGTCAAATTCAGTTTTTTATAATTGATACTTAAATTTATGAGCATTAAGACTCATAAGAAAAAGGAAAACGATGAACAAATGTAGATTATCTGTTCTAATTTATATTATCTTTTACAATTAAAATACCTTCCCAGAAAAGGTAGATATAAAAAAATATTTATAAACAAAACTCATTTATTGTAAAAATAAAATTGTTCTAACAGAACATTGACATGTAATTTATGTAAAATGGATCATATATGTCGAAGAACAAAGAACAGCACACACAAAGAATTTTATATAAATATTACTATATTTACAAAACATATTTTATAAAAATTGTTTGTATTCATTATATTCAGAAGGACTAAGGAGGTACTTGGCTACACTCTTGTAATCGGTTTCCATAACCTCCAACACCTTTGACACCTTGACCGAATACTCTCTCAATATGTTAGGATGTATCGATCCAATTAAATTATAATTTCTATTCCAGAAATACTTGATCTCTCCCTTGTCTAATGCCATTTTGAATTTTAACAGCATATGTTTAAACAGAGTTGTCAAGTTATTTTGTTTCCAAAACGATTTATCTACATCCAGGATCTCCCAGAAGAAAAGCGTTTTTATATAATAACTAGCGATTTTCTTCATGCCTTGCTCGTCTCGAAGTTTTTTCATTAAGCGGATGGTCTGCCGCAGCTGGTAGGTATCGTGCATGAGCTGCTTCTCTTGATCGTGCAGTGCGAGACGCCACGAGCGCTGCTCGTCGTGCTGTCCGTCGCCTCCTTTATTGGGTTTCGGCACCACGAGCCAGTAGTTGCGGCTGCAGCCGAGCGGGATTTGCCGATAACTGCGTCCCAGCGGCCAGCGGCTCTCCGGGAACTTCAATGCTGGCACCAGGTCCACATCGAGACGGAAGCCCGGAGCCTCAATGATGATGGTCCAGGCGGGACCGGAGGCCGACTGGCGCACAGAGTACCACAACCCGTCCACGGCCACGCGCGCTGCCGGAAACATGTTCAGCGCTTTGTTTCCGACGCTTTTGAACCAATCTGTGAACTTGGAGCGGAGGATGTACTTTCTATCATCAAGCCATCTGTAGATGACGTAATTGACGACGGAGTCCGTCCCGTCTCTTTTTGGTATGTTCAGATACTGGGTCCCAGCCCTGAGTTGAACGTATGCAGGAAATTTTTGTTCAATGACGATATCGCTCTCTTCAGGGTTGACATCATTCTCTCTGATATTTACTGGTAGACCGATTACTATATCCATGTCGAATTCATTAGGTTTTTTTATACGAAGGTTGTCGTAATGGCTCCCAGCAAACCGAATCTGTAAGTTTTCGTTTAAAAATTATTTCGATAACCATTCTATATCATATGTTACATTGTAACTATCTTTATTAAAAAAATACATTCTTAAAATTATTGTCGTTATATTAAAAATGTATGGTTTCTCTTATTGTTTTCCATTCTTCATCACTATAACCGTCATAACCGTGGAGTATCACGGATCACAATACAATATTATTAAAAAATTAACTTCAACAGTTTACTCTGTAAGAATGGCTTGCAAATAACATTAATGACAATATGATTTCTACTTATCAAGAAGAAGTACGTACATCATTGGCATATTTGTCATAGTACTTGTCAACAGCCTTCATATTCTGGTGCAATTTGGCCAGTACCTCAGAGAACACCCTGAAGTGCAAGTCAAAATCTTGTTTTCGTATGGCGATGTACCTCACATAGATGTCTGCCAGCAGAGAGTTTAGGTTTGTTATGTTCGGACGTACCGGGATTGACGCTTCCGGCACTATCTTGTCACTGATAATAAGGAAGATTAATTAAAAACACTAAACTAAGAAATAGGTTATTATTCTCCACACAAATTTATCTCATTGCTTGATAGTAAGCAGATCTAACTAATTTCTAGAAGAATTAACGAGACTTGGCCCCCTTATTGATGCAAAGATATTAAATTTAAAAAAAACATTATATATATTGTAATTATATATTGTCAGTTACGGTACCTTCCGATAAATTAAAAAAAAAAATTAAAGTATTCTGTATACAATAACTACTGATATATTATTATTAAAAAAATCCGCAAAAAAAAAAAATGCGTGATCGAATTGACAAAAATAAAATAAACAAATTAAAACTTCTGAATTATCTGATAACTGATATAATTGAATCCTTACCTGTTTATATTCATTTTGAATATCCCTTGTATAATATCAAATGTACTCCTATTACAGGTCTTGTTCTTTTCGTCTTTCTTCACAGAATTTTGGTTATGCGTTTCTACAGCCACTTGTGGTTCTGACTGAGAGCTATGCGCAGTGCTGGCCCAATATAGGCCTCCAGCGACCGTCGCCACCGCCGCCACCGCTCCCCCGTATCTCAACCACTGGCCCCAGCCACCGCCATTCCCTCCTTCGTTTCCTCCGCCGTTTCCTCCGTCGTTCCCTCCGTCGTTCGCCTCGTCGTTATTACGCCTCATATTTTAGTAATAATAGAGTTTCGGAGAAGTATTGGTATTATAACTGTTAGACACAGTTAAGAATTACATAAAAAACATTTTTTTAGCTTATGCTAAGTTTGCAAAATAATATGATTTTTAAATATTTTTTTCCTATAATTGCTATTATAATCTTTTTTCGTATTTTTTTTATGATGAAATAAAAAGAATAGGCAACTGACGCAACTTTTAACTCGCAGTGAATAATCTGTTGTAAATTGCTTAGAGTTCGTTTAAATTCTAAAGTACCTATATCATTTGAAGTGTTAACTTCATTTTGGACTAAAATTCAACCACTAAGTACAAGAAACGTACAATGATTGTGTATGAGTATGAGTAATGAGTAATCCCCGTTTGTCGTGTTTTTATTTTTACATAATATATAAACGTAAAATTTTCAAAAAGAACACTTGAAGTTATAAGCTTTATACGATAAAAAACATTTTCAATTTAAACAAAGTTTTAGTACTGAGTATCATTAATAATTCTCTGTTAAAATCAAACTATAAAAACATAACACTATAAGGATTAGGTTTGAAATATGCATAATAATAATTGTGCCGAAATGAAAGAATGCTTACCAACGTAAAGTAGCTGATAACGCTCCAATCAATGATTCATTTACAAAATAAGTGTTTTGAAGTCTTAAATGTGATAACATTAAACAATAATTGTTATTTTAATAGAACTGCAGGCTCTAAGCAAGTTATAATACTTTAATAAACAACCGAGAATAATAATTCGCAGAAACAGATTGCCTCAAGCATAGAGAAAACTTGGCTATATATAGTTCTTGACAGTGATACCACAATTCAAAATAAATGGTTGTCAGAAATAATAAAAGCTCATATTATAAATATAATCGTCCCAGAATGCGTCTCTAAATTCATTATATTAATCTACTATTCGAGACTGCCAAAAACTTGGGAAATTACTACATAAGAATACTAATTCAGGTGTTAATATTGGAATTACTTTTATCGATTTCTTATTATACGATTTTTTTTATTTTTGCTGGCAACATTTTGACTTTAACAAGGTGAAGTCCCAAGTATTCATTGTAAATTGTAATTTTTTATCGTGAATCATCTGATAAAGAAGTAACTACTTATTGCTCTAAGTCATCTATGAATACTTACATATAATAAAATCTGCATGAAATATATTTAAGTTCATGAAACCGAAGTACAAAATATATATTTTTTTCTATTTTTTTGTTCACTTGCGGTTCGCTATAAACGTACGCAAGTTAACATTTGTTAATTTTATGATTATAGGTTAATTCCTTGTCATATAATATTATATAAAGCAGTACTCTTTAAAATTTCAAAAATATAATCACTGCATTCAACCAATAAAAAAAATCCACAAAACTAATGTTCAGATTGTTTAATAATTACTTGCTAACGCTCCACTATTCCCAGACCACAAGCTCGAGAATTCTCGAATTTTCTAAATAAAAGATTGATATCTTTCCATTTTACCCACGGTCGCTGTTATACGGTTTATGAAGTATCGAATTTTGAAAAACTTTTACATGGTTGCCTATACGTATATCATATCGTTAAAAAAATTGAGTCTCATTTATTTTGCAGCAACGAAGGCAATAACTGGGGATTCTCTTGACATATATGCTAATACAAAATATGACTTACTGGAGCCAGTTTATAGATTAGAATAGGTATAGATATAATAGAAAAAAAAAATACATTTCTTGAAAGTGATGACAGCGAATAAACTTATTAAATATTTCTTGACGATTTATTTGTTTTATTTTTGTTCCTAGTCTATATAGTCTATAGGTTTTCAAAAATAATTTACTGAAATGTATTACATATTGGAGTTTGTTTCGTTTTCCATGGTTTTAAATAACAAAATCGTAGTTTTCGTTTTACACGGTTTTGTTGCGAACCGTTTAATGTAAATCGTGGGACAGAATTTTTTGAATTTTAGGATGGATGTGTGAAGTAACGAGAATCAATAAAATATAAAGAAAAGGAATTTAAGAAAGAGCAATTTAAAAGAAGCAATACAGAAAAAAGAGGTTATGTAAACTTTTTGGTTATGGTGTGTAAATTACATAAAGTTTAAACATATATCAAGTTTAAACTTAATATTAAACATGGAATTCATGGAACCCATGATATCAAATAAGATTTTTTAATTAAGTATATTGTTCCAATATCGCTTATGACAAATGAATAACTCTCATAATCATATTTTGTATATGGCAATGTAACACATTTATGTTCTACTACATAGACTAATATAAAATGGAAATAGAGTAATGTGACAGTAAATGAAAATGATAGATATATATTATTACTTCTAGTAGTTCATTAATATATTGCTAGTTATTCTTATAAAACAGAATATTGTACACAACTTTGTTTATATATTTGTTTCTATGTTTTGCTTTGTTGTATATGCTTACAATAAGCGGTATATTCTAAAGGTTTTGTATTTTATATCTTTTAAGTAATGTGTCGAACAAACTGTCGTTAAAAAACTCATACCAGCTGCTATTCAAGATATGCGAATGAAACTCACCGTGAATCAGTGATTTTGAAAAGGAGTTTGCAAATTTTCAGCAATGTTTTTTGATACACTTTTCCTTTGATGAGTTTTAAATTAATATCATTGAAAATAATGTTATTTCATTGTCATTGTTCATTGTGATTGTTAACTATTAACATAAAAATATTTACTCTGCAATATTTAATAAATCCATAATATTTTTTAGATTAATTTACTGTTATATCCAAATAAAAAATTGGTTAAGCCAGTTATTTGGATTCAAATCAAAAGATTTATTAAAATAAAAAACTTTTTGTAGATATAATATTTTTCTATTAAGCTCGTAAGCTTAACCTCAACCTTTCAAGTATGAAAGGTTAAAAATTGTTCTTAAATTTTACTATTTTTAACTACCTTTGAAGTAATTGCCCTTGTAATTACCTTGATTTTTTGAATTTTCGTATTATCTTTACCTTTTTAAGTGTCCTAAGTAATTCCCGATACTTTTTAAAAACGTGTATGTTGTATGTTTATATATGTAACTGTATTTTTCGGTTACATTTTGTAGCGATTATGCGATTGACTTGCGATTGTTTTAGTATCTATCGATGCATATTAAGTTACTGTAAGCTAAATAGTTTACCAGCAAAATCGACTAAACTGTTTTTTATAATATTCTGAATTTGCGATTTGTAAAAACCTTATTTTGCGATTGTTGCGATTGACATGCCAATGGATTCATATTCATGTAACATAAAACAATTTTTTTGTTTTTCTAGAGAAACTGAAAACCGCATTTTCGCAAATACTAAATCACTAAAGTAGAGTAGGTGGAAATATATTATTTTTCGTACTATACTGTTTTGTCCAGTCTTAAATATTGTACTATTGATTAAATTATAGTCCAATACTATATAATATAGGGAAGCAAATCTAGTCCTAATCTCTAAGCCCTAAAGGATGACGCTTTATCAGCTATAATTAAAAATATTTATTTATAATGTAAGCTTTGTAACGTAATTTAATTTCCACCATTTCTGGCTTATTGAATTAAGAAGAATATAATTAACATTTTAAAAAGAGTGTTTGTTGTATTTTATTCATTGTTGGAAATTATTTAGACAATTAGTACATTATAATCTAACTTTAGATATAGATTTAATAAAGATTAGTATTGAAATAGATGATTTACTTAACAGATTAGTGTACATTATATTTCTAATTTATATTTTCTACATAGAGGAACTGAAACACTTGGGTTTTAACAATGATATATAACAACTTATATATAACTGTTGATACATAATGTAAAAATATAAAATGAGGAGTCATAAAATAAAACACAATGCTCGAACATAATTTAATATTTTCTCAACACTATATTGATTTGTGTCATCATAGAAAACTGATATACATCTATGACCACCGCACCATCACAAAATAAAATTATATAGATATAGATATCCCAAAATTTTAATTTATAAATAAGGTTTTATAAGTTTTCACTTTGATGTTAAATGATAAAAAATTAAAAATATTCTTTATAAAGTCAGGTCAATTACAAATAGTATGAATATAAAAAAACTGTTTTTATATTTCTTTGAGATATCTATATAGTATGTTAGGAATTCCGGTTACTATATCTAGATTATATTTAATAACAAATATTGAAGCAAACGACACAGGCGGCAGGTGTGTTGGAATATTCAAATTTTTATTATTAATAACTAAATGTGCAAATCTCAAAGCAATTTTACTTAATATGCCTTAAAACTTTATGTAGGTTCTTATACATAGTTATATATTTTAAGAAATTGTCTGAATGATGTTGGATCATTAAAATACTTTTTTACATTGAAGGAACAGAAAAGTAATGTAAGGTGATTTATGTATAAATATTATTACACATTTGAAAGATTTCACTACCGCTTTAGAATAAATAAACTTAAGTATATTCAAAGATGTGTCTGTTGTTCATCAGATACTAATAAAGCAATGATTTTTGTAATAACTTTGGGAACTGACACAGGTTTTTAAGAGAAATAATTAATAATAAACAACACTATATAATTGATAATACAGAGAATGTAATTTAATAATATTTTAGACACACAATTTTAGACAATAATGACAAGACCTCAGTAAAAATAAACCATGTCTCGATTATATAAAAAGTTATTTTTTCATGTTATGTACAACTAATATCGAGCAAAATTAATTTCACACTATATTATAACTTATATTTTAACTAACAATATGAGATAAGTATGTTACGTAAATATGCTAATATTAGAGAATCTAGAAACTCTTTAGTATATCAATACCCTTGATATTGCAACTGGTAGATGCCTTTATTGAAATTAGGATTTGTATTTTGGTGTTAAATTTTATCTTTTAGAATCATTATGTTGCTTATGAAGACGATATTTTTCAGTCTTGAAAATATTATTTAACCAATTTATTGTGTAAGTAATACTTATTTACTTTTTTTTTTACAGTTTGGATAGTTATATGATCATTATAATTGAATATTTTTTATTATCTATCAGTCGCTATAAAAGTTAGATATTTGTTGTGGCAATATTTTACGCTCAAAATCAAATAAAATTCGTAAAGCGCTCAAAACTTGGCACCAATCAGACATTTGTGAAAATAAAATAAAGCCACTGATAGAGAGTGAGCGGACTCAAGCTAGTTTATTATAATATTACTAAACTAATTTAAACGTACCTTCTCATCGAATTACGAATCAGACTAACAATTAACACATGATTTCAAAGACGCCATCTTGAGTTGTATCCAAAATGGCGGCACAAATGTCAAATGTATGTAATAAGTGACATTTTTATTTGCGCATAACTGTTCATTTGAGCAGAAATATATATATAATGCAGTTAGTTTTAAATCAACGGGAAGAAGTAAATAAAGTAGAAAGCTATATTATAACGTTTAAAAATACTAATCAATATTAACCACACATAATACAGTATGAATTTGGTATAAACAGGCAAAGGTACCAATACCCCATATGCGGAGCCGAGGGGAATAATTTATTGTCGTGTCTTCAATTGGTAAGTCACCCAATACATACATGTTACAGGCTGAATGTAATTCAATGCGAAATCACCAATACACAGTCAAGGATTTAAAAGGATTTAAAGCATTGATGAAAAAAAGAACTTCTATTCTTTTTCTATTTCAAAGATCTGTTTAAATTGGTTTTAAACGTGCGACTTACTTTGTTTTAGGAATGAGCGAATTCTAATAGTAGTCGCTTTGAGAACTTTTATAACTTCTCATAGTTGATAGAAAGGCTAAGATTAAATGCTGGTTTTGTTCGACGAAAAACCTATTAATTAGCGGCTTTAGCTACTTGCCTTATCCAACGGCCTATTTTCACTAGCTAATAGAAAGAAGTACTGACACAATGCAAAAACTATTCTATTGAAAGATTTAAATTTAGTGTATAGTCTAGGATAAAAAATAATTTACAGTATTAACCGCCGCTTTAGGCCCAGTATTGAATCAAACACACACATAACATCCGATGAGGAAGCTCGTGTGTATGTGTCTCATACGTAATAACGAAACTGCTGTGGAAAGTGCAGGCGAAACTACGCCTCACGTATAGGGGGCGACTTGGTGCTGAGGTCGAGAGTCCTTTAATGGGCGGTCCCGGACTTGCTGTGCGAGATGAGCCACTGCAAGGTGATGTCGATATTGTCTTTCTCTTTGCAAGATATAGAGTAACAGCAGATTTCACGATCCTGAATTGCTGACAAGTTCCTGTAACAGAAAATATTGAAGATATTAGCATGCCTTTTGAGAGGGAGCGTGTGCGTGCGTGTGTGAGGCCCGTACATGCGCTCGATGAGTCCATGCTCGTCGAGTGCGTGCGGCAGGTCGCGCTTGTTGCCGAGCACCAGCACGGGTATGCCGGTGAGCTGCTGCTTCTCCAGCAGGTGGTGCAACTCGTTGCGGGAAGCCTCGATCTTGTCCGGGTCAGCCGCGTCCACCATGTAACTAAATGTAACATTTTTCAACAACATCTGATTAATTTTTCTATAAATAACTATTATATGGTAATCCCTGTCCTTAATTTTATTATTATTTAAAATATATAAGTGACTGAAATTTGTCGACACTTTATAACTAAACAAAATTCTATCAGACTATTCTTAAAAACTATTTTATAAGAAATCCATATCATATTATAATTAACATCTAAAACATAGTTTCTTAAAAAGCTTTATTGTTACTTTTTAATAACGTATAATTTACAAATTTAGAGTACACATTTCAATATATTAGATTTGATAAACCACAAATCCTCGCTAGGGAACCCCGCTTCATACCAAGAATCATTCGCGATGCTATTGAAATTAAAAAATATCCTAATTTCAATAAAGAAGATGGTTGGAGCCTTTCTAACACCTGGGACCCACTCATAAATACTGTAAAGTCTCACGTCTGTCTGTCTGTGACCGCACTGTCAGACCTCAGGATACAGTTAGTGCGTTTTGTCTACATCCGGAACTCTATGCCCGCAAACTAAGGAACCGTTGGAGGTAGATGACTAATTAACTGAGTTTCTGACAGACACTTACATCTCGTCTACCCGTGAACACGGTTGCTGCAAAGCATTCGAAAAGTCGGGTTAAAATAAAAATGCAACCAAATTATACGCGAGTTTTAGTTTTTAAAAAATATTTTATTTGAAATTTAAAAATATTAGAAAATAAAAACCAATCAATTAAAAATTCTACTAAATGAATACAAGTTTAAAAACTTATCTTCAAACCTAATAGATGGAATAAAATCAAACTACACACATCAATCTCTTACAATATTTTAAACTGACACATTGGCAAATCTTTTGACAAAAAATAAAATGTTATAATATAATTTGTGTGGTTAACAGTTATTGCACTTATATATTTAATATAGAGAAATGTTACTTTTTATTTGTCATATTTTATAAAATAATATTTAACATCTCACACCTTCTCAATAGTTTGAAACATTAATTCGTATTGACTTGATTAATTGATGATACTTTTTTAATCTGTACTTACACAATGGCGTTTACTCCCCTACAGTACCTCTCCCACATAGAACGGAATCGAGGCTGGCCTCCAATGTCCCAGACCTGAAAGGTATACATTTACATAAATTACATTGCTATTATAATCTTTGCAAGTTATGTACATTTTACTTACAATTTATTTTGTTACTAATACTACATTTATGTAGCTGAATAATAATAATAAAGATTGCATCCTATATAAGTCACTTAATTTTTTTTTACATTTATTCATTTAGAAATAACGACAATAAAAATGAACAATTTTCGATGACATAATTAAAAAAAATTGAGGTTTGAGTACGAAAATATATTTTAAATTAAAATATTATTTATTGGCTATGATGTTATTGAAACTATTTACCTAGTAAATAACTAATCTCTAAGTTGTTAATACAAAACAGATTTATTCAAATTTGCTGAAACTGGGTGAGAGGATGTTGAAGTACTATTACTACTACTTACAAAATGAGCTTGTTGCAAACACTTGTAAGAAACATGTTATTACGAAATAAGGTTATACATAATTATTTAGTAAAGTGTCTGTTTTTGACATATATTATTAGTTGTTTTGAGTTTTTGACCATCTCTCATGAGTTTTTTTTACTTATTAGTATAATAAGAGAGTAATAGTAGTAACTATATTTTTTTTGTTCTATTTTTATTTGTCCTATTGCAAAGCACATCTTGCTCATTAATTGGAGAGCATAACCTATCATAATGCACCACTACATGTATTAGAGTTACATGTTAGAATTAGTTAAAAGAATACAGGTTTATAATGTTCATTTCTTCACTGAGCAGGCCTAGAGAAACAAGTATGCGCGCGCTATTGAAATATTAAAAAATCATAGTCATAGTATATCATCCATGCTTAGCAATTTTCGATAATTTCTTTATAATTTGTAATTAGGGAAAAATTTTAACAAATATAAAAATTGTGATAAATTAAAGAGAGATTTTTAAAGTAAAAAATTATTTGCCATTGTCAAGTCACTGCCAATCAATAAATTAATTAATCAATCTAACAATGAATAAGGTAGGTATATATGGGAATTGAGCAAATAAATACATTTTTGATTAAGGTTCCTCGGAAATATTGGCTATACCTAAAATCAATTTATTATGAAGCTAACATAATAACAGCCTTTGTTTGCAAATAATTTAATATTTATTAAAGAATTGTGAGTGTTTGTAATTGTGAATGTGGGTTGTTGAAAGGTAGGTATAAAAAGAATGTGGATGATATATATAAGTATATATATATATATATAAAAAGGTGCCATGATTTACAATAGAAGAGTGTGGAATATTTCACATATGACCTGTCCTTATCAACAATATGTACAACATAATATATCAATACATTGCCAATTTATTTGTTATCTAAAGTATTATTAGATGTACACAGACACATGGTAACAGTCTAATAGTAGATAAGCTCACATATTGGACTGCATAATATCTTGTTTCAAACTTACTTTGATAGTGACATTGCCTTTTGTTATTTTGCGCATGTTGAAGCCAACCGTGGGTATCATGTCCTCGCTGAACTGGCCAGACTGAAATTATTCATAATAACTGGAGTTATACTTGTTAAAAATATTTATTTTATTTGGTTATGCTTGATGAGATGCTCAGATTCGACATTGACTAATGATAGTATGGTTTTAACATATAATTCAAAATTGTTATTTCATAATATTTTATCTACAATAAGGTAAATTAAATATAAAAGTATCATTGCTAATATAATTAGAATCATATAAGATTCTTTCTTGTGTTCAGTTTTTAATATGTTTAACTCACTCTTATTAAATGTTTATTTATGCTTAAAACTTGTAAATTACAAGACATATATATATATATCTAAATAACAGAAAACTGTTGCAATGTCTGCCCGTCCATCCATAGTCAAAACGATTTTCTCAAAAACTACTTGACTGGTTTTGACCAAACGTGGTTTGCAAGTTACCTATTATTATTACCTATTAAATTACAAAACTCCAGTTAGGGCCGAAACAACATAATGTAGCACCAACAGTATTTACCCTGGGAGAGACAAGTTCAAGGATGAATTTGGAGGAAATAAAGAAAAAGAATGGCTGCTACAAACCACTTATTCACCCATCATTTGTGATGAGCTCCCTCGCTAGTATATATATGTTTGATGAAGGCTAAATGTGCGGACAGGCAAGTATTTATAGACAGTTAAAAATGTAATGAATTCTCATTAATGAAGATTTTAAAAAGCAAGCCTTCAATAATATAGTTCAAGTATAATAATTTATAACAATTTAAGATATAATACTAAATATAATTGAACATTACATTACTTGTATTGTTATATTATAATAGCCAAGTATAGTTTTGTAACACTAACACACAAAGGGACATTGTTATGAGTCATAGCTACTTTTTTGGTTCATGTTAATGAAATTGATGTTTATATTAGATAAATTTAATTTAATGCATTTATTAATCTATTTTTGATTTTTCAGTTTCAGTTATCAGAATAGTTTAAATATTCAAAACAGTTATTACTTCCCTATAATTAAAAAAAAAGACCTTAAAACTATTTACGCATCGTATGTAATCAAATCAAACAATGTAAATTTATGGTGTAAGGAATGATACTTAGGAAGTCATAAGTAGACATATTATTCGTGTTCAGTAAATAGTTTATACTGTTTAGTGTATACATATATTTTATTTTTATATATATAAGGATTAGAAATCAGAAGTGTTTTATTATAAATGAATATTTTTTTGATAATACATACGGCAATGACGTTAACAAAAGTTGTTTTCCCCGAATACTGTAATCCGACCAAAGTTAATTCCATCTCCTCCTTCCAAAACAAGCTTTTAATCCAATCAAGGATACGATTGATCAAAGCTAACATTTTTATAAACACTCTAGAATTATATTTCCCAAAAAAGTAAAATTAAATACGCCTTTCACGAAAAATTACTTGTCCTAAACGATTGACGGCAAGTGGATACGTTCTGTAACTTGATAGACAAATAAAAATATCAAACGTTATATTTAAAAAAATCAATAAATGTTTTTTTACATATCCTGTGAATATTATAATAATAAAGTAAAGTTTTTGTTATCGTTACTATTTTAATAATTACTTTTAAAAAGTATTAAAAAACACAAGAACGTCTCATTATTGACAAAAACTATAAAAGGAGTAACAAATTGGAAGATTGGCAGTAATAGAACACTAAACTGTAGTTCAATAAGTCGCCACATTGGCGCTAGTGTATAACGTAAGCAGAATTGGCCAAACTGAAGGAAATAAAATTAGAAAAAACTTCAACTTGACTTGAATATTATTTAAATTACACGATCACTTAAAAGTAAACGTCGAGTTCTATTAAATGAGAGAATGCCATCTAGCAAAAGTATTGTAATAGGTGGTTATTTTGTACAAATCGAAGTTTACGCAACTCAATCGATTAGGTTAGAAAAGTCGTACTCAGCCATCGATTTCATTAATATTTTTTTTTATTGACAGTAATACGAGTAGGTAAGTGTTCTTTCGTCACGATTAGATGCGAGATTAGATCCCCTAAAAAGTGCCTCCCGAGGCGGCCCACCTCGGGAGGCACTTTTTAGGGGATAAAATATTTAGAAAATAATTGATAATTTTCAAATTTTTATCGCAAATTTTGGAACGAATGAAAAGAACAAAGAATTTTTCATTTTTACGAGTTCGGAAATTTATGCAATGATATTTTGTATCAACTGGCAACACCATCTTTACTGACTTGCGTGGGTTCCCGGAATTTAATTTTTTTGCTTGGATTGTTTATTCACCTATAATCAACGAAAATTACTTCTATTCTAGAACAAATACAAATTGATTGCCACTTTTAGATATAAATAATAATATTCGCCAACATATTATCGGACAAATAAAAAAGACTAAGTAATATTTGATTATTTTCCGAACTTTTCTCATAAAAATCTGATCAGTCAAGTATTATAGAACATTGCATCATTACAAACACATTCTCGTTACTTAGGAAAAATTTACACAGGCAGGTGAAAACTTAAACACTAGTACAAATACAGGAGCTTTACTAGCTTTGATGCAGTTTTCTTCTTTTCTTTGTTTTTTCGCCTCTTGGCTATCGAAGCTCCTTGAAATGAATGTACAAAAATATTTACAAATTCAGGGGGTTTGACATAAGATTGTGGACTCAGAAAGTAAAAGCTTTTGATGATGTCAATGTCTGTAGAAAGTAGAGAAATGAGTAGATGGCTTTGTCAATTATGCAAAAAAATATATGTGAAGAATTTTGAATTTCCATACAACAGCGGAGGCGTATAAGAAAGTATATGACGGGACAGGAGGTGCTAACTTGTCTTATGAAACTGAGTTGATAAGTAAACTGTTCTTCATTAGAAAGAATCATAGTAGAAAATCGTGAGCGTTTTTATCAGCTTTCGTATCTAAAGAAAATGCTGAAAAACTGAAAAGTTATGAAATTTGAAAGATAAGTTTGCCTTTCTACCGCGGTCTATATTATGAGATCCAGACCAAATTAAGTGTAATCTGGACTACGCATCTCTTGAAAAACAACGACTGCGGACTTTTTTTGTTGCTACAGACAACGAAAATAAAATAATTATTGCTGTGTACATTAATTATTTTGATTATTAAAGTTTATTTTAAAAACAAAACTAAATGATCACCTGGCCATTATTTTAATAATGTTACAAATATTGTTCACAATTGTAATAAGCAAAGCTAGCTGTGAGAGAGATTTTTCAAAATTGAAATTGATTAAAAATCATCGAAGATCAAGTTCTCCATTTAGTAAGGGCTGTGTGATGATTAGACATTGATGATGGTATCAAAGACTATGCTCTTAAAAAAGTAGATTTTTTTTAAAGCCATAAAGTTTTGTTTTTAATTCTAACAAGAGCTTATAATATTTTGCAATAAAATTATTACATAATAGTATCGTTCTAGTTTTAATTGATGATCTGCGTTTTATAATCAATTGGCTAATTATTGAATCTTGTATATCATCGTCCTCACAGGTGCACCTAATCTTAAGTGTTAGCTACTTGTTATATTATTGTATGTACGTGCTTGAAGTATAAAATTTTTGTGTTTTCAAACGATTTCAAAACTTAGATAAAATACTTATTTAAAATGAAACTTGTATTATTCAAAATAGTATTGACTGTTCGTTTCGAAAAGTTTTCTATCATTAATGCATAGTAATATACATGAAGCTGAAAAATTGTCTTCCGTCTCAGACAGCTGACACCCTAGCCACGCTACTGCTTTCCTTATAAACCCACGGTCACGTTTTTGCCCACGGAGTATCCTTAACTAAGCGAACAAAAAAAAGGTAAATTTCTTTTAAAAGTGATGTGTTACTAAAAATAGGCTTTATTGTAGCATCACGTTAAAAATCTGCATTTATTTTAAAAGTAAACAGCAGAGAACTGTCTTAATTAGATGATTAGTGAGAAAGCATGATTCACTGCTGTGGCCTACAATTAATGGATTTATACCTTCTTTGTCGCAGATGTCAAGAGAATATTTGTTTTTAGATCACTTTCGAAAGTCGATTATTCATCCGGTCATCATGAAGGTTTTCAATAGCATATATCCTCATTACACCTTTGTCGTACATTCAAACATTCAAACATTCATTCGCATCGCATCGCATTGATAGCTGTAGCAATCATACTTTTTACATATTAATTAATTGGTAATTTCATTGGTTCAAATTTTGCTCCTGTTGTATCATAAATGGAATAGACAAGTTTTTCAAATCATTTAACTTTGTTTTTCTTAAATAAAAGACTCAATTGAGCATAAATATTAAGAGTTTATTTCGTTTCACATACTATTGTTTAGCAAAATCAGAGATTTTATTTAACAGGGACATAAACAGGTATTTCCAGAAACTAATATTCTGTGTCAATAACTGTACCTACATAATTCTTGTTAAAAGGGAAGTTAGTTAGTTAAGTCTTTAGAATATGAAAACGCACCTACATTTGATCTAATCGTTGGTTATATGGGAAAAGAGCAAACGGTCTTTTGACAATGCTCAAACTTTTGTTTGACGATTGTATAATAAAAACGTTCAATATGTTAAAAAGTTAAATTAAAGCCTAGCGATGATAAACCTGCCAAAAACGTATAAATGATATTAAGAAGTTTATATTTAAAAATATATATATATAAATATATGTCCAAATTAAAAATAGACTGGTGAGTTGTAAGCGTTTTAAGTTACGTAAAAAACGCGGGCTCTCAGTCACGTGTAGGCAACCGTGGGAGAGTCATAGAGTAGATGGATATCAGATAAGTTATAATTATTATTTTACATATCGTCTACGTTAATTGTCGTAGCCAATTACATTAAACAATGGAAAACTTTTGTTTAAAAAAAAACTATTGTAGTTATTATTGAAATCTGAAATCTACGTGTTATATTATATATTTTTATATTATTTTTTTTGTGGAGAGGCAATAGAAGTAACTTTTAAGGATTTTTGATTAATGACTCAATGAATAATGAAATTTATTGCTGTATTAATGAATGATAAAATCCATATATTTTTTGAAAAGGTTTAACGATAGGGTATAGGCACGTGACGTGTAACTTAAAAATTTCAAGAACTAAATGTGAGTTCTAACTCTAAATAGAGGCGCAACCAGACCCTCAATTTCGACTCGTTGCGCCTTCAAAAGCTCAAAAAGTTTAAGAAGAAATCATTCATTGAAGCGCTCTTTAACACTAAAGTAGATGCGGTCATCGAGAAATATTTATTTTAAATAAGTTTCCACTCGTATTATTTTCACGCGAAATATTTTTAACGTTGCAGACTATGGGGAAATTTGATACAATTATTATTCCTCAACGCCACAGAATTTTTTAAAACCACCGTGGGGACATACTTAACATGTGTGCAAAATTTCGTTTTCATCGGTTGAGTCGTTTAGATGCCAACCCCGGACATTTAATCAAAAAAGTCTCACATAGAGCACTCCGCTCGCTTCGTTTAAAAATTTTCTTCGCTCTCTTAAAAAGTATAAGGTGAATTTAAAGAAATTCAATGTATACTTAAAGCGATACTCGAACGAGCGATCATCGCTTATGGGAGTATAAAAAAGTCTGGACTATTATTAACAATGCCCTATCTAATCCACCCTTGGAGCATCCGATAGAAACTTTAGATGGATGTAAGGCTTTATTAGGTCAGATGCTATACCATGAGTAAGTTTTTGAGGAGTTTCAACAAAATAAAACTGAACAATATTTCTCCGAGAGCTGATCTGTTAAGACTGGAATGCTCTATTCTTCCACGAATCTATTTTGCTTGCAATAAACACAATAATGCAGTCATTGCCAAAAAAGTTTTACTTAAAAAACTTAAATAGATTTTTAAGCCCTCTTTGACGTAGCTGTAGTAAATTGTATAATGTAACGGCTGCCTATTGAGCTGAGCGAAGCGAAGCTCTTTACTAGTCAAATTTTCAACACTTTGTTACCCTACTCCTCCTTCAATTTACGAGCTACACGCACGAAATTTTGCACACATGCGCAAAACTAGTTCTGGATTGAAAATCAGCCGAATCGTGATTGAAATTTTCGAGATAAATATATATATATATATATATATATATATATATATATGTATATATATATGTATATATTTCGAGGTAGTTAACATATAGAACGTTTTTGTTTCGCGCACGCTGCGTCGCGAGGCTAACCCCGCTTGCGTGGACCTAGTAAAAAATGATACTGCCATGTCTCTAACTGCTTAATCTTTGTAACGGGGCGTGGACCTCATAGTACATTAAAATATAAACGCGTGGATCGACACGTTGCACGGTATTAGCACGCGTGTGCAAGATTCTATCAAAATAACTTACTTGCAACTGTTTGTATTATTTTTAATTTGGTTCCGATAAGGGAAAGAGTTTTGTAACTTGCTACTTTCACTTTTTGTAATTCAAATGAGTATTAAAAAATAAATAAAAATATGTATATATACTTTTATCTATGTTATGGTTTAGTAATAATCAATAGATTGCTTCTATAAACTACAGGAATTGAGTTCAATTTGATTAATTAAAGCTGAATACGGCAGCAAAGGTCACACTATGTACTTTTATGTACAGTCATAGTATGTTACGAAAAAAGTAAAATTTGAAGTAACAATGACATTTACTCCATTTATAAATAAAACGACAAAGCGATATCGACGGCAATGAAAAACAATAAAAGGAACTATCCTTTTTTCCCTATCATTTAATGCAGATGAGACTGTATTGAACAATAGTTAGGAACTGTCCTTAAATTATTGGTGTCTATTATTAATTATTATACATAGATAAAAATGTAATGGTTACCGTATCTTTTTAAAGATGCAAAGAAATTGGGTTTGCAATAATGATATAGGTATGAGCCGACTTCATAGTCGGCTCATTTCTAGGCTAGCCGATTAATCGACTAGCCGGTTTCTAAACAGTCTTCTCATCCGCCGACTAGTGAGCTAAACCGGTTATTATATTTGAATTATTTTTGTCTGCACTGCAATTTATTTTTTAATTGTTTACGTTTAAATAGTACCTGATTGTCGAACTTTACTTAGTTAAATAATGAACAAAAAAAATAATCATACCAATATTATAAATTGAAAAATATAGACGCATGGATGTCTGTCGGTTAATTATTTTATCATTATAGATATGAAAAAGTATTCTGGATTACAACATGGAATATGTTTTTAATGAATACAAATTGTCTAAGAAATTATAACGCTATAATAAATTATATTTAAATACAGAAGTAAGAGCAAACGCTAAGTAAACTAACCAAATTTCTATTAAAACTAATTAACAATAACAATGGAAAAATCCTTTTTTTTACGGATAATCCTTAAATTAAGTCGTACTAAAATGAGCCGATTAGTCGGCGCTACCTACTTATCGGCCCATCTCTAAAAATAACAATTATTTCTTCAATAAATAATAACATTTATACTTGTTATTTCACTAATCATTACATATAAATTGTTACTTTTGTGATGTTCAAAAAAAATGCTAACACATATTTTTAACATTAAGTGTATGTCCTCTTCAGCCATTAATAAATACTTTTTAATAGTATTTCAATACAGGCTTAATGATAGGCCTTTAATATTTCTAAGAAATGGCGATTTGCGGTTTGTAAACCTTGGAAGATAAAATTAGTAAATATTATCAAACAGTTTCTTACAGGTTTTGGAAAGAGCCAATGGCGGCGGATTTTATAAATAGACTAATGAAAAACCCCGAGGTTATGACAACAATATAAACATATTACACTTAAACATAAACAAACGTGTAGATGTGATGGATTATAAATAATATTATATATTGTGTTTAAGTTCGTAGCAAAGAGTCCTATAAATAGTTTAGGAGTTGGTGTACAGTCACATAATAAACCAGTAATCATATTGCTTCAAAGGTAGGACGTATCCTTTCCAGACACCCAAAAAAAGGAGTCACAACTCCGTACTTGGTAGTTGGTAGTCGGTACTTTGTACTCTGTTATGTTTGTCGGGCGCATGACATTGACAAGCCGGCCGGCGTCGTGAGTCGCGAGCAGACTCAACCTAAACCTCAAACAGCTTAGACGTAAATCAAAAGTTTTATAAAAAATGGATTGCATTTGAAAAGTGTTGTGATAAAATGTGATAGATTCAACCAGTGTGATAAGTGATTAAGTGTTATAACTTTTTAGTGATACAAATTGAATATGGAAACTCGTCATTATTGGGAAGAGAACGGACATGCCGTCAAATATGATAAGTGAGTCCTGATACAATCTTGACCGTGATTATTTGTATTGAACACGAGGTCGTGAACAGCCTTATAACATAGTAGTAGTAGATGCTTACCCCATTCGAATATACAAATAATACAAATTTTTTAGTTCGTTTATTATAACACAAAATAAAATTAAGGCTGGCTTTCAAGAAATAAATTGATAATTGTTCTAAAGCTTTTATATGATTATTTGAATTTACACGATGCCGACTAGTAATTAAATAAAAGAACATTTTTTGACGACCGACTAAAAATATTTGTGTATGGAACCCCTAATTATGTGTCTAGATTTGACTTAGAAACGGAGTATAAAACATTTTTAAAGTAATAACTTTGGCATTATGCGAATTTACATAAGCATGTAAAATTATTTGAGATTTGGAAACTTTCTATCCTCTTGATCCAAGATCTAAACGTCGCGTCGTGGCAATCTGTATTAAGTATATTTTTCGGGCGTCCTAATTACATAAATTTGCTCCTATTGCGATTAAGGTGTTTTTAACAACAGTATTAATTAGTAAGGTTCAAGGTGTATCTTTGTTATATAGTCTACAATGCTAATAATTAATTAAATGAGACCTTCACATTCCTTGTGACTTACAGAGGTCAATTCAACTTTCAAACTAAATATAGATGTTAACTTGTATTAATATGTTGATTAAACAATCTTCATATTCTCTATTTATTAATCTTCTTGCAGCACGTGATGTTCACCATTATGCCTGTTTATAAAGAATACATTGAGATGGTCATTCACTTTTAACATACCGCGGATATATTTTGAGTATTTTTGTTAAATTATTTGTACATAACATTTTGCGAAAAACTTAAAGCTAATCAAGTCGTAGTAAAGTTTTTATTAATTAATCTGTCAAACGACGTAAAAACACAGTCACTGAGTCTTCATCTTGTATTCAGGAACTCATATTTTTCAGCACAACTTGAAAATATATTTTCTCCAGGTATTCCAAAGGTTGCAGATTAAATTCTTGTCCGTTTACAAACAATAATCCAGGTCAAAATAGAAGACATTATAGTAGACAGTAAGATTGAACAAAATAGGCCATCCAAAGTTCAATTCTGGATAATTAGTTTGTTAAAAAATTTCAAAATATTGTCTCGATCATAGTGTATCATAGTGTATCATAAGATTATCAATCTCACAAAAGTAACAACACATATTTTAATTTGCTGAAAATTTTTATGACTACGAGATTAATTGCATTATATTTTTTATACACATACAGATTACATACATACGTACATACACATTAATGTATAAAATATGTACAAGGGTCAATCAAAATGTTTTATTACTGTCGGTATCAGATCTACCTACGAATTAACCTTATTCAAATGAAAACTACCAGTCATTAAGGCCATATTCATGCCGAATGTACCACTTAAAGAAAATCATGAATTATTAGCTGTTGTTGTTGTAGTTTAAATAAGAATGTGTTGAAAATACTACAGTATAGTGTAGAGGGACTCCTCGATAGCTAGTACGAAACCCAATTTTTGGGGTTCGCACAATATGTTAGACATATTTTAAGAAATTTGTCATATGTCTCGAGAACCGGCCCTAGGCTGGACATTATCCCTTCTTGGAAATACCTGGCAGTACCATTTCCACCACTATTCGGATAAGTTACGTGGTAACCACTGTTATTTTTGTCTATCTCTGACGGCATCCTGGAGATATGAGACGGTCGGACGGACTATGCCGCGCCTGTATTGTAAATTTCAACAAACGCTCATGTGATGGAAAAATACTGTATTCCACAGTATTTTATCTACAAAAGATAACTAAATCCGTTGTGACTGCTGCTTTAGAATCGATCAATAATCACAAAACAGTAACTCGATACTATTCTATAAATAGAAATTGTCTTTTGTTTTGATACTATCAGTCCAATGGGAGATATTTAGACATAGTCCAAAATTTAATTTTAATACACTTCATAAGCGACACCCCCACTGACTGAACTGAACACTCCAGGACTATTTCACAGCTAGTAAAACTATCAAGTCAGAAAAAAAAATTGAAAAAGAAGTGAAACTTCAGAAAAGAGAGACATATTTTTTAATAAACATAATAATCAAGAAATACGTAAATAGTTCAAAATATTAAGAAATGTTATAATAATTATTATATAAAATATCATTCCGGAACAGTTAACGAATCGCAGCCCAATACCAGGCTTCTTACATATAAAGAAAAATTATACGAAGGTACATTTAAATGACGTCACAAACGGCAGTTGTAATCACGTTTGTACATCGAAGGATCGTGGGTTCAATCCGTGCGTGGCATTTTTTACTTTTTTGAATGTGTGAGTTTTGATGTTTTGTGGGTGTTTTACTCATAAGATTAATATGGCATATGAAACATCTACAATCTTAGCTTAGTAACAAAAAGAACTGAACACAAATAGTGTAAAATAAGGAAGGAATAAGAAATTAAAAGTAATATTTAAATAATCTTTTATAGTTAAAGTTTACAAAAAATCGGTAGAATTTTTTAAAAAAATATACTAAAACAATTCAGCAAAGGACACTTTTATTAAAATAAAGAACGGAATTTTTAAAATGAAATATCTGTTTAAACTTTATTATAAAAAGAAACGAGTAAAAACTAAGGTTGAAGTAACGTTTGAGCTCTTCAGAGGACATCTGAAGTTCAAAATTAATCTTTTATAACAAAAGCAAATAAAGTTGCTATGTCTTGTATAATTTAAATATAAATAAAATTTAAATTAAGACTAAATTTATGAATTTGTCTCGTGACTTGTTACGTCACTTCATCGAGTCATATCATGACGTAACACGGACATCCGAATTCTTCGTATGGTTATTTACTAGCAAATATACGTCGAAATCAAATTTACAGAATTATTTTAATGTTGAAAGATATGATATACTTTATAGAAAAAAACACAGACCGTAAAGAACAGTAATTCTGCTAAAACTGTAAATTGTGTAAACTATTTTATTTATCTATATTATAAATAACAAACAACTATTACTTATCACTAACAATAGAGAACGGCTAATTTGTAATATAATAATTATCCTTAATTCGAATAAGTACACACAGATAGATAATGGCGAAAGCGCGCTAAAATATAGCCGAACACGTGACGGACGGAGCGTGCACGCGCCATCGGCCTCGACACGCCGAACGAAACGTGACCGACATCCGACGTTACGCACACAAGCGCACTCACGTTTGTATCGCCTGACGCGATGAAAACTTTTTATTCCTTACGATGTTTTCTGCCATATTTAAAATGTTTGGTTCTAAGTTTGTATCTTAGTAGTTTCCCGAAAGATCGGGAAACTACTAAGATACATTCATTATGGTGGATTTGATTACGTTATTTCTTTATAGTGATTTCCTCAATAATTGTGAGTAATATGAATATTACTGTAATGCTTGTTTGATAAAGATGTTAGATATGCGTTATAAAATGCGCTATTGTAATTTTACGAATACTTAGCTGTACCTAGTCAAGTTAGAATGAAACATATATCGTCTTCGATTAGTGTAAAAGAGACAGACGAGACTCGTGGAGGTGAACGTGATATGCAATTACAATAATAGATATCTAATGATTTAACGTTTTTCTTTCACTGATACTTATGTAATTTGTTTTAATATGACGTTAAACAAATTCACACTAAATAATTGAGGATACATGTTTTTAAAAACGTAGGTTGGTAAGTTATTTAAGTATATAGTGAGTGTCAGTTACAATTAACAGTACAAATACTCTATCACGCTGTGGAAAAATTTTCCACTCCGTCTTATTTATGACTATGAAAGAGCACGCTTGTGTTCCTTCATACATACTGAGATAAATATTAGCAAACTAAAATGGAAATGAATAATAATAATGACAATGACAATGAAAATAAATATTATATAATTGATATATTTTAAGTAGTTCATCTCAGAAGGATTTTTATAAAGTTTTAGTATAAATATCTAAAAACATTTTATATCTGTTGGTAACACGATATATCCATTCTCATATTATTTTAAGATTACTCGGACAGGTTTGTTATTTTTAATATTTTTTTTATATCTATAAGATAAGAAAAGATAAGTATCTTGTCTACACAAATATAATTCATCTGAAAAATTACATTGGTCGCGAGTTCAAACACAAATCAACTTCGCACTAGTGACCGTTGCCATCTAGTTCTAAAAATAAATATTCCTTGTAAACATTATTACTATTATATATATCGTATATTGTAAATATTGCAATTAATATCCCCTATTATGTTAATAAACTGAAAGGACGCCTACATTACGTCGTTATATTTTTGTCTAACAAAAAGTAACCCTGAAAAATTTGTAAACCCTTGATTGTCCTTGGCCGATAAGCTTGACTGATATGACTTTGAAAACTTGAAACATTATCAGGCTTTGTATAATCTTATAGAAATATGAATAAGTAGGTTTAAGTTGGTGGATTAGTTGTTAAGATTGTGTCATAAAAAAAATATAGAAGTAAAGGTAAGAGAAACACAATCTGGTATCTGTTCTTATAGTTTGTTACCTACCAACTATTTAGTTTAGTTTTTTATAAATTATTCTTCGGTAATAAAAATCATATCTCTTTAATACTTGTAAATATGAAGATTAGATGTTGCTAAATGTACAACATTTATACCACAGAAGAATTGACAAATATCATAAAAAATAAATCGTCAATGAGTCGTCATATATTATGTATATCTCTATAATTTTACCCAATTTAGAACTCCATATTTAAACCCATTTTTTAAACTACATGTGATCACTAACTCACTAAAACTTTTTTTATAATGAGAAATGAATTTGGCATTTAATTGTAAAACCAGTATTTAAAAAGTTTACGAGTTCTGAATTCCTTTGAGCACTCCTGTTTTTTTTACTTTCAATGTTCTATCTGACATCCCTAAATGTAAAGTTATTATGGAAAAGTGCTTAAATTAAAAATAAATTGAATTAAATAGTCAATTATAATTAATTTAGATCAATAAACTAATTTCTTAAACAACATAATGATGATAAATTGTCTCAACTATGAATTACATATACCTAAAAAATGTTACACCCAATTTAAATGGTCAGTCAGTAGAAGTTTGTACATATTACGCGCCGTCAGTCGACGGCGACGCGTTATCGTGTAGATGACGTCACAGCCGCGGCATGCGACCTCGTGTCAAGCAACGTGACTCGTCCGCACGTGTCGCACAGCTTGTTTGATTTGGTAATCTGTGCTTTCTTTTCATTGGTTTCGCTTTTATTTGTCATATGATGCTGGGAGGTGTGTATTTTTATTGGGGGATTAGTGATAAAATTTAAAAAAACATTTGGTTTTTAAACTTGTGAGTATTGTAGTGAGATTATCTCGTGATCGAGGTACAGCTGACAATTCTATTTCAAGAATAGAAATAAAGATACAATTTCGTAACAATATTAACATAACACTTGAATTACAATAACAACACTTCAACTAAGACTTCTTCAGTTTAATGTGAAGATGAAGAATTAATATCGTTAATACTTCTTTTATTTTGTTTATATTATGTGAACTGAACAATAGCATTAAGTACATATTATAAAGGAACTTTTTTGTGTATAAAAAAAAATATTTGTCGTGATAACTTAGAAAATAATTTTTTATAAATATTGTCGAAATTGATTTTTGCTACTATTTATTGTTTCAAAAAAAATATGTTGGCACGTTCGCGTTATTACGATTTTTATGAAATACGATCAGTGTCACCTTAAATCCGCTAGATAGCGCTGGTCATATATTATAGAAATCAATATTACTAAGGACACTGAAAAGAATTTAGGTAACATGTTTTAAATACTATTTGTAGGAGGAACCTAGTATCGTCCTTTTAAACTAGTTCCTACGATTGATGAGTCCTATTGTTTTTTATTGTTAGATATTTATAAAAAAAAAAAATCATAAATAATATGTTAATTATGTATTTATTTATTTCTAAGAAGAAATGTTACACGTAAATAATAAATATAATTGTTGTCTTATCGCTGGCGTCAAATAACATTTTATTGTAAAATCATATCATCATGAATCAGCGAAAATAATCTTATTACCTTTATTCTTCATAAATTCTGTTTTGTTCAACAATTTGTTTATTATTTAAAATATTAATTACATTTATTTAATTAAACAATACATATTTTACATTAAATACTGACCACTATATATACAGTTTATCTTATGGGATATTTTCACTGATAAATTTTGTTTTGAAATCAATTGTTTCTCATATATGTTTTATTTTTTAATTTAATTATAATTAATTAATAACTTTTGAACTTAGATATCCTTAACTCATAAGAAAATTTACCTATCTAATTAAAGGTCATAGTTGAAGAAATAAATAATATCTCTTAAACAAACCAGATTGGGGTTTGAATATGAAATATATATAATATATGAAATAAGATTAGTGTCACTTTACATCCGCTAGATGGCGTTGTTCATATTTCATAAAAATAGACGTTTACGTGATAGAGTTATAAACTAACACACAGATGAAAATAATAGTGTCTATGTGTATATAATATTTAATTTACAAATATACAAATGTTAGGAAAACTTTATACATATTTTAGCTTGTAATTTTTTTGGCTACCCTGTAAAAAACCAGCGGTTGCCCTCATCGCCTGAGCATCAGGGGATCGTTATTTCAAATTACCTAATACAACATGTAAGGGCCATATGTATATATTTTTTCATAAATACATTCAGAGCATAGAACAAAAAAAAATCAAGCAAAACCACGAAATGTGAGTGTGTTTTTGTGTTGCGTTTCACAACTAGTAACACTGCGCTCGCCCGACGGAAAAGTACCCAATATAAGTATTGACAAATAGGTACGTACTTATATACTTTTAGTGTTTTCACGCTTCATTCAACGTGGTACAAACACGTGTCATTTAATAATAGTATTTAAGCTAAATAAAGTTTTATTTTATATTTTTCATTCATCCTTGGTTGTCATCTATTACATTTATTCATACATTCAAGCTAGATATAGAAAAAGAAAAATATAGTAAAAAAAAATATATATACTATTAAAGTTTTGACTAGATTTTTTTTATGCAAATTAATTTATTATCTCTACAAATATGTGCAAACTATAAGTATGCGAGTTTTTAAAAGTAATATTTAACTCACTTGAAGCACCTACTACTAAATAAATTTGCATATGTAACGTAATTATTAAAAATATATTGAATAACACATGTCATTAACTCTGCACGTGTTCCAGCGTCATTAAAAATTAAAAGTTGTAAACATTTTTACTAATTTACATTTAATGCGCATTAGTTTAAATAGAATTAATAACACCTTTAATGTGAAGGACTCAAACATCGCTATAGATTTCGATTTTAATCTGTAACTTATAACAATAATGATATTACAAACCTGCTCTGAATAATGAATTGCGCAATGAAACTCCTAAATGTTATGAATCATAAAGTAAATCATTCAACGTCTTCGTATCGTCACGTTGTTGGTCGCACGTGACGTGTTGCGTCACACGACTCAACTGACAGCTTACTTTTAGGTACACTATACGTACACAGACAATTTAATAGTGTTAAAAAAAGGAGTCATTAAAGTACAAAATATATGTATTTATATGTCATATACAAACTAAATTAGTAAATATATTATGTTAATTTTTCAAGTTAACTTCTTAAAAACCGACCGTTGGTGTTTGAAGTCTTAGACGTGTTCTATTTAACTATAGAACTTTTAGTTGAATATAAGTGTTACTAAATCTACTGAGTTATTACAATAATCAGTCTTAGTTTTGAACATGGATTACAGTAATTTGAACGTTATTTTTGTACTTACTAGTCAGAAAATTGTTACTTAATTTAAAAAAAAGATTATAAAATTTAATTAAAAACAATAATAAGTTACTAATTTTAAAAAGTAGTTTTTTTTTTAGTATATTTGGTATTTTTAATTTTAAAGTCAGATGGAGTTTCTTAGCATTCCGTGAATTAATCTTTTGGGAATCCCTAACAATGCATACACGTTCACCTTTACAAGTGCCACTTCACCCACGTGTCCCCTTCTAACGACGTCCTAACACGTAGTCCGGCCTCTAGAGGCACCCTTAGGACATACGTATACCCGAAGCCCGGTATTTTCAAGGGCACCGGCTGTCGCCCCGCCCACACCTCTACTAGTGACGCGACAAAACCTCTAGACCTAACTACAATACTCTAAAAAAAACTACCTAATCAAATTTAAAACAAACCTACTTATCGCCTTTGAAGTACATTTTTAAATGAACTGATAATAATTTGAGAGAAGCCAAGATCTTCCGACGCTACAACATGTAATAGAGAGATTTTTCGGTGTATGCCTCTCGCTCCCCCATCTAGAGCATACAAATTAACTTTACACATACAATAGAATTATATATATCCTGGTTAGTTTGTTCGTCAGCTCACAATACTTTTTGCGATGTTTACTTCCCAGGAAACAATAAGCTCCACAAATATTACGCGCTTTAACTGTTTACAGTACAGGAATATGTCCCGTCTGGATGACAAAACATCAATATCCTCAAGATTTTATATTGTTTCTCACACGTATCCATCGTGGGAGTCCAGTTGGGAGCCGCTTCTGAAACCAGAAGCGGCCAATTTGTTTTTATTTAACCAACTATAAATCGTTTGGTTGTTGTTACACCCTAAGAGACACACCGTTTCACCTTCTTAAACCTTGTCTTTGCGACGTGAGTATTGACCTTCATAACACAAGGACTTATTAAAAGAAATGTATAGTCGTTGTTACAACTTACAGTAAACTCCAATCTAAATACAATATTTGTTATTTAGGACCTGTTCTGTACAAACTTATAAATATACAATTTTTTTATGTAACAAAAATATTTTTTTTAATATTCCTTATTTTGAATATTTCTCTGTATTTATGTCTTTATAATTGCAATTGATGTATCGCAAATAATTCAGATATTTTGATTTATTTATTATTATAACTCTTGAAATATTATTTTGATGTTAGATATGTTTAGTGACTCTAACAAGATTGCAAATGTTTTCTATATTTACGAATAGAAGTTATTGTACGAGGAACGTAAAATAGAATAGTGTTGCTCACGTCACTTCACAAACAAGAAATTTGAAACTCATACTTACAATACAAACTCAATCAATCTTCACGAAGTTTAGTATTAGTGTATTGTAAAAAGTTCATAAAATATAATGTGCTATCAAGAATAAAATTATTATATTTTTGATGTAAAATTTCTATTAAATATAAAACAAAAAAGCTGTCTACGGTCTCTAAAGCCCTAATAGATGTGTAAGGAATATCAACTGGGGATCGAACCCGTTTCGATAATTAGAAAGCAAACATTTGCGGTCATCTTTACGTGATTCGAAGCCAGATTAGAAGCCCAGAAGCTGGAGGTTCGAGGTTGATGACTTATTTTATATAGTATAATAAACAACTACTAGTATATATAGTATACTTAAATATAGTAAGTATATTTACAAACCGACTGGAATAAGACACATTTATGGTATTAAAATTTATAAAGGTCACAGCTACTCACGTGGTGTTATTGTAGACACTCAGGTGAAAATGAGAACTTTGAGCAATACATTTATGATCACGTGTAGCAACTCTGGAAAAATAAAACATTTTTTAGTATTTTTTGCAAAATTCGTTAGGTACTTGAGTTGTCTGTTTTTCATAAAATATTCTTGTTGAATAACATGCGTGTTACTTCGCTTAGGTATATATAAGAAGAAATAATTTGTATGTTTATCACTAACAGTTTTTACCATAGGATTTGGTTAGGGTTTGTTTAGTCGTGGACTAGAAATATTTAGAAATGTCCGAATATTGTCATTTATTTCATTGAAAGATTGTTAATTTCCGTGAATACATTTTTATGTCAGGAGCTGATTGAACAATAACATAATAAAAAAATATTACTATCGCAAATGCCAACGTCCGATTACAAATAAATATACATACATTCAGAATCGTATGATTATCAAGAGAGATCCTAAAGAAATAATATTGTTTCTTGCTTTTATGTAAAGTCCCTTATTAATAATATCGGGCCTTGATGGTTTTATTGTCTTTTTTGTATAATTTAGTGACAACTATGTAGTTTTTGCCTCTAGAAAGCCATCACATATAGTTGGTTTGTCCTAACACGATAACTTCTTATTGTACTCTACCAATGTTCAGCTCAAGAATAAAATTTCAAAGAAATATTTCAAATACATACTTGTATCTGATCTATGTTTTGTCTTCCGTAATCAGTTTTAAAACAAAAGCTTGAATCTTGTAAGAGTGTATTCACTCTTCAGTCCCTCTCAGTTTAGGCCTCTGATCTGAATGATTTTTATTATTATTAACAGCTTTAACAACAACGAGGAGTTCGGTCGAGGTGCTGAGCCGCTCAGCTTCGCGCCGCCCTCCGAGGACGAAGAGTACCCCGCCGCGTACCTCAAGAAGGGGAAGGTCTCGAGGGCAAGTCGCGCTGAATATGCCCAATTTATTTTTACTATGCACTGTTGATGAGATTTTCAATTTAGTTGAACTTAATTTAAAAGTAAAATAACGTAAAGGGAGTTTTATATTTATAAACTTTTTTAAAACCGTTCAAATAGAATTTATCGGAAGATTTGTAAATCAAAACGTTTTTTTTGCTTTATTATTTAGCTTTCAATTATTAGTTTATTGATGTTTTTAGTACATAAAAATATGTATGAATAGAGAGTAACACACTCTTTTATACTTATAGGTCTGGTCTAACTTTAACTTCTTCTTGCAGCAAGATCCAATGTCTCATCGGATCATAGAGAAACGACGTCGGGATCGCATGAACAACTGCCTGGCGGACCTCTCCCGCCTCATCCCCCCCGAGTACCTCAAGAAGGGTCGCGGCAGAGTTGAAAAAACGGAAATCATTGAAATGGCCATTCGTCATCTCAAATTCTTACAAGACCGCGTCAATGGTACGTAAAAAATAGGGGATTTGAGTTATTCATTTGGTTTATTTCTGTCTTTGTTTTGGTATAGAAAGGTGGAGGACAGTAATTTGTATGCCGAGAATAAGAAGTGTTAGAGTATTGATTTAAAGTCATTTTGGGTAACTTTGAATACTTTTATAATGTTTACAATTATGATAAAACATTTCATTTATAAAGTCGACTTTATAGATAATAAAAAACAATAGAAAACAAACAAAAACTCAAGAATATTTAAATTTACGAAAACCCTTTCAAAACCAATGTATTCAATGATAATAATAATAATGATATAATGTCTTCTGTAACTGTTTTATGCGAAACAAAATAATATTAGTAGTAACAATATTTAAATAAATGTAAAAAAATAAAATTGTCCCATATGGGAAACTTCATTCTCCTTTTAAATAATAATAATATTATTTTCTATGTCTGATCATTTTAATATAAAATCTTATGTATAAGTATATATATAAGCTTAAATTAGCGTAACATTTAACATTGTTGTATGTAAATAACGGCCGTATTTATTAAACACCGTTTGACAGCAGTGTCGAGTTCTGATTGGTTGTCTAATGTCGCACCAGTCGTAGTTATCACAGGACTTTAAAGGTAATATGTGCGTTATTAATCGTTCACATTTTTGTCTTCGATTTAAAATAAACAGGACTGAAAATTATACATAATTATCCGGCTGTATTTACGTAATAACTATCGGAATTGTGATCGACTAGTTTTAAACCCATTTGGGGCCCTTTTTCATGAACTCGGAGCGAGGCAGAATAACAGCGTGAACTTTTGTATGTTGTTTTTACTTAAGTACAGCCGTAGAAGTGTAAAAAGTTAAAATAAAAAGCAATGTAAAAATATGTTTTATTCAAAGTTATCCATATGGTTTGTGGATATTGGTATTGCTGGCATTATTTATATTCCATATTGTGAATTTATCTAGGTGTCCAACCCGTATCTAGGTTCGTCTGTCGGTGACATAGTATTCTTCAGGTGCAAGCTCGATGACAAAATTGTTAAGTAACATTTTGTATACTATATTCGTGAAGGTTAGTAAAATCCAAACAATTTTACTTCGTTTCATGGTGCTATTCAAACTGTTGGCTTATTCGTAACTGAAAAGTCTCTATGTACTATAGACGACTAAATAAGTGTTATAAGTGTAGGTCTGGGGCGAAGTTCCATCCTCGTTTGTTCGTAGCGCTGGAACGCAGGGGGACGGAGTTCCGCGCGGGCTACCAGCAGGCCGTGGCAGAGGCGGTGCGCTTCCTGGCCGACGTGCAGGGTTTCGGTCGTGACGGACTCAGCGTGCAGTTAGCCTCACATCTTCAGAGACACTGTGATGTCGTTGCTAAAGGTAAACATTTATTCGAGAACGCTGTCGACTGATTTTAAGATAGACAACAATGCGTTATGCAATAAGGACAGCCTTCAAAAAATAATTAATAAACAATTTTGTTAATGGCCTAATGTGGCATTCATATCAATATGAAAGTAATTAAAAAATATTAAATAAAAGTCTTTTTAAAAAAAAATTATCTTTAATTTAAGGCCATTTTGTATTAGTGGTATTGCGTACTACTCTTCAAACCTTTTTATTTGATACCCATATTATTTCTGTTTTATCTACTCCAGCATTTTTTTCATGGCGACAATTTTAAATTTATTTTTGACATCTGGATTTAATATATAATCTGTCATTTTGGTGCAGCGCCATTTTGGATTATCAATCCAAATTGATTGTTTTTCAATTACTTGTTTCTTAATATAGTTCAGATTCAACGAATTCTAGAAATCCATGGGTATATGTCTAAAACTATACAATAAATTCACAGAAGCTCTTCACGACAAGCGTTTGTACGCTACCTCGTCATCAGAAACAGCAAGTTCCTCCAGTAGTTCCCAGGGGTACGCAGTGAAAGTTATCCAGCGCCCGGAGCCCCCACCCGCCTTCCCGGAGCCCTACGAGCCTGAGAGAAAGGAACAATTAGCTGAGTGCGACAGAGGTTAGGACATGTAGCTCTCTGCAGACTTATCTGATGTTTGTATAGTAGACAACATATATATAAAAGATTCTGCGTCCCTCACCCCGGCCCACCCTCCCCGCACGACCTGTGGTAATATTTTTAGCGGCTTATTGAGTATATTCGGTATTATTTTTAATTAAGTCGCTGTAAGAACTAAACTTTATATCCATATAATTTAATTTTAATTATTTATGAGATACACTCACAAACTTTACCTCCTTCCATACATATATAGGCAACGGTAACCTTCGATCATAATTTTTACCTAAAAAGCTGCACATTCAGTCCCTATAAAAGATTAAACAAAACTTAATTAGATTTTGTTTACCATAACTAAGTATGAAAACTATCATTGCAGTGCCAGTATCCCACACTCCTCACAAAGAAACCCTACAAGAAGCGGAGTCTCTCGCCCTGGACGGCCGCGTCAAGCGCGAACCCACGCTGAGGAAGGTACGGAAACCGGATCACGCGGACGACTATCTGCACTCCTACAAGTTCAAGAACTCTATAGAAAGACGATTTTCCAGATCGCAAGATTCCGAGGTGAAGACAAGAAAAGTTTATACATTGTCCTGTATATGGTTAAGAAATACAACCTTATTGCAAAGATTTATATATATCGTATAGTTAACGTGTTAAATAATATTATTGATATTAAACCAATATTATACTCAGGGTGACGCGTGGCGCGCTGGCCCCGTGAAGTCATTTGCGCATAAGAGGCGGCGTTGCGCGAAGCCTGCGCCACCATCTACTACCACCTCTGGCTCTGGCTCCACCGAGGATGCGCGGGAGCACTCGCCGCAAGTAAGCACTCACGCACGCACACTCACGCACACGCACGCAATCTACAGTTATCATTTATTTGTTAAAATGTCATTCCATACAGGACACTTCGAGCGACTCCCCCCACCAGCACTCGTACGACAAGCCGCCGCCGCCCGCGCAATACGTGCCCGTGTTCGCGCTGAACGCACTCGGTATGAGCGAATAATTGATATTCATTATCTTAGCCCGTGCTGTATTATAAGTGTATATTCTTATTTAAGCAATATCATATCTTAGCATTTAATTTTTTTACTTTTAATCTATAAAATGTATATGCAGTTAAAGCGAGTTTTGCATTTAAGGCGAGATCTTTTTATGCTATTGTTAAATTAGAATTTGTTACCTTTTTTTGTTTATTTATTACCAATAACATACATGTGTATCGCTTTGCGATTGACACCCATATGGCAAAATTGTTGTATTAACAAGATTTTAAGTACAATCTGCACACATTCTCTGTGTGGGTACTGTCTCTTGGCCTATTGCCACGAAGGCAGTGTGTCGAGAGAGGTATGTAACAGCTGCATGTTTCAGGCAAGTACTACGTGCCGCTGAGCGTGGAGTACGGCTGCGTGTCGCGGCAGCTGGGCGTAGGCGCTTCGGCGCTGGAGGCGGGCGAGGCGCGCGCGCTGCATCCTGTCACCATACACGTCAACTTTCAGCCCTGCATCGACTATCTCAAGCAGGAGCCCGACCAGCACTGGCGCCCGCTCTAGCTGCGGCCGCTACTTCTAACGACGGGGACCTTCGACGTCGAACACACTGGCTTCAAATTTTGACATTTGAGCGTTATACATTGATTGCGATTCAATCGTTTTTACGCGACGACACCTTTTAGAGAAAGACGATCACGTTTATTATCATAATCAAGTATTCGATGAGAAGTCGATCATATTGTAAGAAAGGACTTATACCAATCAAATGTATGAATGTATTACTAAACAAAATATCTTTTAAGTTCAAAAAAGTTTATTTTGTTAATCTTGATTTTTAAATAAAATAAATTATAATGTGTCAATTGCCATAAAAGCAAAGTTTTTCACTTTGTTGAATATAAAGACTTAAAGAGTATTCAAACCGTTGTATCCATACAGTTACTATAACGCCATATTTTATTTTGGACAGTATAAAAAGTAGTTTTTGTGACCAAGACTAGAATAAATTTATATTTTGCATTGACTGCAAAATAAAATTTATAATATTATATAGCAGACTAGCAAGAGCGAGGTGCTGCTACGAATGTATTGCTATTTAAAGCATAAATTCAGTCATAACTTTTGTAATATCTAAATCATGAATCTAAATTATTTTTATAGAAATATTTTATTCTTGCTATAACTATCATATATATATCATTTTGTTTCCTTTTAATCAATATTTAAAACATTCCATATTTGTTTCATGGACAAAATACTTAAGTACCATTTAATAAGTCAGTTACCATCAAACTTTTTATACATACACATTATACATATATATAAGTAATATAAAAACTACCTAAATATAATAGACAACCAAATATTTAAAAGTTATTTACATCAGCGAGTTAAGTTATTGTATTGTATATCTGTTTTGTTTACTGTGGCTTCAAATGTGAGTTGCATTATTGTTAAATTATGCATTAAGATAACCTATATATAGTGTGGTGAAGACTGTCAGTTCCGGCTGTGATAATAAAAATTGACCTAGTCAAGTGCTGGAGAAACTTGACGGATGTTTTTGGAACATTTATAACGTTATATAAGACTTGTTTATTTCATTTATATTTTAGGTTAAGTTAGAAATTTATTATTATAGTTAAAATTAAAATATAATTTACTGTCAGTGATGTTTTATTTACAATTAATTTAATTTCAGTATTTTATTACTTTATCTCTATTATCTAATGATAATAGTTTGTTAAACAAATGTAAGATAAGTAAACTTGTATTATTAACATTAATTAAATTATATAACTTCAATATTATTATTTTATAATGAACAGGTTTTTCATATAAGTCACTTTTTCAATCAAAGTAATTTGACTATGTTAAGAATGAAACATTCAGGAAATTGTACCCCTACGAGAAGAATGATTTTAAACTTTTGTATTCTTACGTGTCTTACTTAATCTGCTACTTAATTAGAATATTGAAAAAAAACTAATTTCCACTACCAAGTGTAAATCAGGTGCAAACTAATCAGTTGTTTTTCGAAAAACTCAGTTTTTCCTTCCGATCTGTCTGTTTGTATGTGTGTCTGTCGAATTTTATTTTTCGAATTTTGAAAAACTAAAGATATATTTGGAATCAGCATGTAAGATTCACTTTTCAAAATTATGTTGATTGTCCAACGGGAAGGTGGTCAGATCGGCCGCCGAAGTTACCGAAAAATGGAAAAAAAATTTCGAATTTTTAAATTTTTTAAAATTTAAAAATTAATTAATTTAATTATTATTTTTTTTTTTTCTTTTATTTGTTAATTAATTTGCGAGTTATAATTTGCCGATTAGGAGTTTTTCATAGCGGCAAGCTCGATTGCCGCGTGTCAGATGTTTTTTAATACTAGATAGATCCGTCATTGTTTTCCATCATACATCATCTTCATCAATGCAGTGAGCAATACTATTTACTTCACCTTTTTTTTTGTACTGGTGTCACATTGCCGAGCTTAAATGTTTTTGGCACCGTTTTTGTGAATAAGATATTTCTGTGAGATATATCTTAATCAGAATAATAATATCCACGGAAAGGGTATCAGGTGCATGTCAGTCAGTTTTAAATTTCAAATAAGATTTTGTAGCTAAAAAAATCGCCATCTGCTCCTGATCTCTAATGCTTAATACCAAAGAGGTATGTAAAGAAGATTACTAAAAAATATTTTTAAAAGATTCCAGTTTCTACCACTGCATCTTTTATTTCTTCAAATGTCGCTTAGCTAACGCTAAAAAAAAGTATTTAATAGTAATTACAAATTTCAATGAAGTAAATCCAAAGATATTGTTAATTTTTTTAGGACTAAAACATTAAGAGTACCTTCTACTCATAGTTGTGTCTTATAGGATGTTTCCTGACCTGATGAAACAAGCAAAATAAAACCACTTTTAAAATATAGTGTTGCTTTAGATCCATCGAATTTCAGACCCATATTGATCATCTTCATTAAGTAAAATATATGAAAGAATCTGCTTAATCAGTTGCTTTTAATAATAATAATTTTCTTCACAATAAGCAGTTCAATTTTACCAGAGGTTGCTCTACTACGGTGTATTTCTTGTAAAAATCATACTTGAGGAGGCCTGGGAGGAATCTCTTTGAGCATTCTGTAACCTATCTAAGCCTTCGGCTGTATACAGTATTATTAACAATGATCTCAAACTTCTGATTTCTTACTTGTCTAATAGAACTCTGAGAGTTGAAGTGAATGAGAAGAGTTCTTCTGAGACTCCGAACGTTATGGGGGTTAACCAAGGTTCAATAGGCCTCTTTCTCCTCCTTATTTATAGTAATGATGTGCCTACTTTTTTACATTAGATCTGTGCATTTTTATGTTCTAGGTTCTAGATTCTTTCCAAGATGATTTTAAGCAGACTAATGTAACCAGACTCACTTGTTAGTATATTTTTCATAATATCTCTCTCTCTCTTAATAAAATGAACTTCACAGCCAAGGATAAAGGAAAGGCGTTACATTCAAACCAAGATTTTATGTAATTAATTATCATAACATCTTTTATTCTATATTATTATTTTAACTTTTACATGCTTACTTCAAACATTAAGAAAGAAATAATAATATTTAACATCTGGATAATATACAGCTCTATTTTACGATCCACTTAAAAGTTACAAGAAATTATATATTATATTGCAAAATATTCCAATGTTAAGAATACCTTACGGATGATGGGGCAGGCCCGGTGCGAGATGACTCGACACCTTAACAAAATATATGTAGCTTTTCGCTTACAATTACTACTATTTACAAGACACCGTTTCTACTGAATGATATTTAGAATTTATCACAAACATTTTCCTCTAATATCCTACAACTCTATTAGAGTACATTTTGTTGTCATCTATTCCGTATTTACAATAATTTTTTTTCAATTTTACCAGAGTCTTAACCATCGACACAATTTCAACAAAACGTACTCCAACACTGATACAAAGCGATTATTCTATTAACAACCTGAAATATTTACAAACCTCACACGGTTACAATTGAAATAAAATCGGTTCCAAAATATAAACTACAATTTTTTTTCTTTCTATACAAAAATATAAAATCACAAACAAAATTGTATTATTTTTAGTGTCTATCCTCTATTCACTACATGTTTGCCTTTAGGCGTATTGCAACAGTTTCTAATACCTAAATATAGTTATTATGCGAAATGTAGAGGTCTGTAAGTAGATTTAATAAAAGCAAATATATATTGTCACGAATCCCGATATATGTACAAGAAGTTTCACACAAATCTATAACGGGATATAACCCTCGTCATAAACATATCAAAGTAAATGTTGATATTTTAAATATATTCATATTTTATAAGACACGTGACAATATTCTCTATACATGTCACATATTTCGATTTCTCTTAATACTTGTTAATAAAAATAAAAAAAATACAATCAAATAAAATAAATGGAAGCAACATAAATATTAAGTATTCGTGAACACAAATTTTGTATGGCTCTGCCTCTTATCAAATAATTTTAGGCGGTTATCTACGGCGTTTCTTAAAATATAAATTATACAAAGCGCAAAGCTGCAATCGTGAATCATATATAAGTAACAGTGAATTTGTCAATATAATAAATGTAGTAATTATAGAAATATATTCTAATAATGTGCTGTAAAAAAAACACTTATATAAAGCAGATATATGATAAATCATAAAATGATAGTATGTGTATTAATACAATGTAAATAATAAAAAACCTTCAAGTGTTTCAGCTTCGATACGCTGTGCTGTATTCGATTGCTGAAGTAATTTTGAGCAAGTCGGAGGATGGATTTTGGATTGGTGTAAGGGCGTAGTCACACTACGTATACATTTGCACTTGTAAAACATCTCAAAAAACTCCCCGTCATTACGCCGTGTAAAAAAATATAAATTAGGCCATTTATGGATAATAAGTGTAGATATAATAACAAAGTGAATATTTTGCAAGTTGTGTCACTGGGTTGTGCCCGCTATTCGTTGTTGACGAGTCAGGTACGGTCGGCCAGTTCATCGCGGACGACATCTCTTCAGCTTGTCATTGAATTTGTTAAGTAGACTCATAATTTATTTAAATCTGAACATTAAATTGTTTTCGATTAACAAAAACTGTTTATATAAATAAATATCAAGTCCATAATTCACAATGACGACCCATAATAAAACGTTAGTTCTATACGATACACAAAACGCAATAGTATTGTTTACAACCATTTACATAGTTATTTTACTATTTGCGTCTGGTAAATAGCGCATAATAATAAAGCACATTGCGAACTGATATTTCTTGGTTTTAGATTTAATTACAGTACATGTACGCGCTACACTGTGCACAGCAACATTTTCAAATACATCTCTTATCTAAAATCTTCAATCATATAAATCGATTGCCTTCCTCATACTACTGCAATACAAATCTAAAACCTCGTCAATCTGCTGTTTCACCCAGTGATGTACGAAAATATGCGTCCTCTTAAACTACGACACGTTTAGTCTAAAATGGCTTAAAAATCCATATCAACACTAAATTACACCAAACTTCTAACACTAACAATACCTACATACCTAACGGGCGCCAGACCCGTCGCAATAGAAAAACAAATAATAAAAACAACTATAATTTACTTACACATAATGCGTACAAAAATCTTAACCGACCTAGACGCGATGTCTAATAAATAAAAATATTCAAGATACATAAACATGTACATATATATAAAAAATCTTTTTATCCCATTATACATACGTACCACGTAAAATTCCTTAAATCTCCTATATACAATATTTACAGAAAGGAATAAAAAAACATTTGTACTCGCAGAAAACTTTTTGAAAATTAAAGACAAGAGAAAGTGTAATATACAAGATTAAGGGCGATACTAGTGTGTTATATTACAACGACGTCGTCGCCAGATTGACACGCGCTCGCCTCTACCTGTCGCACCGCTGGGACACCTCTGCAACAAACGACATCTTTACTATACACCATTTCATAAATACAAAGACAACAAAATAGTCAAGTAACGTGTGTGTGCATGCGTGTGTGTGTGGTCGGTACCTGCGTGTGCGTCGTCGTCATCGGGCAGTGAGAGTCCGAACTCCCTTCTCAATCGCGAGCCTATGTTCTCCCGCTGTCGCTCGGAGGCCGTTGGCTGCGCGTCGAACATGCCTGAAAGAAGACATGATTAGACTTCGGCATCGAAATAACTTATTTTTGTACAATTTAATGTAAAATCATAAAACCTTACATAATACGACATATTTTGGGGAATTAGTTCACGAGTCTGTTAACATAAAATGTATAGGCGGTACTGGACATCATGATGTAAAACACATTCAGAACATCGTCATCTAGTTTCGACATTTTAATACTATAAATTAACTCAATTTTATTTTAAAAATATTGAAACGTTTCTTTAAAATAAAAGTATGTGTATCCAGTAAAATTCATAATAATGCGTTTTAAAAATAAGTGAATAATAGCGTTTACTAACAAAATAAGTGACCTTTACAAGACGTTATGATCGTCAAGGTCGTGCAGTATAAGCGAATGGAGGTCGACGGCGAGCTAACCGTACGTGCGATAACTCGATTATCATACAACAGATGGATGCTAAATATTACGTTACGTTTAGTTTTGTATACTTATATATTTTGTTTATACTGAATACAATTTAATAGTTCATGATCGTAGCTGTTATAAAATAAAATTAATAGGGTTATCAATGTTGGATGGAAGTTCCGGTGCGAATGTGATTGTACATTATATAAATAAACAGTCTAATTATGGCATAATTAGCTCAGTCTATACATTATGTTATTACTTATCTTGACTGTACTATCAACAGAGCAAGGGAGATACAATATTACAATATTGTATTTTCTTAGATTTTCACGAGTACACATTTCAAATAAAACTATTTTTACGGATTTATATTAGCGTATAATTTGGTTACATTTTTGATTTTAATCCGACGTTTCGAATACTTTGCAGTAATCGTGTTCACGGGTAGACGAGATGTAAGTTTCACTAATTATACGCGAGTTTTAATCCGTAAAAATAGTTTTATTACAAAATTGATTTAAGACAAACTTATGGACAAAATAATTCTAATTTCAATCGAGTTACTTCTATGTAGGTCATGAAAAAATTTATAATATTTCAGTCCGTTATGATCGAAATAATAGACCTGTAATTTTATGCAATTTGTTTAGGGAACGGAGCCGCGGTCCAACGGCATTCATGGATAAAAGTATCGGCTACTTGTTTAGGTTCACGATTTTTTTATAATATATGTATGTATAACCTAAGGGTTAAGATATGATCTTTATACAAAACATTTAGCGAAATCAAGTGTTTAAAGTATGTTATTGTCGTACGTGTGATTATCTCACTGCTATGGCATCCAGTCCTGGCACTAGTACAGCGTTCATTATATACTTAATTTCAACCTTAACTTATGGTAATAAGGATTTATGTGTTAAAAAACAAGTAAAGCGTTAATTATTCACGTGTACAATAAAACAATGGCAGCAATGCCAATGTTACGATGTTTTGTTTTTTCTCTTGTAATTATAATGTTCTTCGTTATTATTATGTGGGTATTCTAGATTATATACCGTTTTTATAATAATTCTTTTTAATATTAAGGTCTTTTGAATTTATATTGTATAACGTATATATTATGTTCACGTAAATATTGAAGAAAATACTTTTTCATTTAAAATTTAAATAAAACTATTTTTCACCGATTTAGGTCGCGTATAATTATTAGTTACATTTTCAAATACTTGAACCCGACGTTTAGAATGCTTTGCAACTAGATGTGTCTGTAATTACGTCAGTCGATTAAAATGTCGGTTGGATTCATCTAACAAATTATAATGTTAATTGTTTAGGTCCGCCTGAATACACATCAGTATTGCAATGCGTTGCTGTTTACTTTATGTTTCAATTAATAAAATGAAGTTTTTTTAAATTATGCGGACTTTTATTTGGATATTAAATGTATTTTAGACAAAATTTCAACAACATCGTCAAAAGCCCCAACTTAAAGATATTTAAAATAGTAAGTGGGAGTCCCCGCCTCACCCCTGGGCGCTCCGGCGGCGAGGTCCCTGTGCAGGCGCTGCTCGAGGTCGTCGGCCGCCGCCGCCGCCGCCGCGTCCAGCCGCTGAGGAGACAGCGACGCCGACGAGCGGGAGCCCTCCTCCGGGCCCTCCGCGCCCGACCACTCCTCCGCGCAGCGGTGCCGCTTGCGGTACTCCGATATGGACAGCTGCGGGACGGGGGACGGGGGTCAGTGGATACTTGGAACGTACCGCCGATCGCTCCACAGGGAGACGTCTACGCATATGTAACGTTATCGAAAAGGGCCTCGCTGGGAGATCAAGATGGCCCCGATGCCGTATCTCGCTCCTGCGATGGAGCGAATTAAACGATTACGCCTCTATGTCGTCGGCGACTTCGAGAAGATAGGCTCCGGCGACGATTCATTTGTGCAAATAAAGTATGGAATGAATCTTAAAAATGGTCGGAGCATTAATGATTGAGGTCTATCGGTAGAGTTTCGATCGATTTTCGAACGCGGACCGAACGTAAGAGAATGTTCATAGTAGATGAGGGCTCACCTTTCTCCGGACGGGCTTGGGCTTGTCCTGCGGGGGGGGATGCAGGCGCGGGTCGTTGGCGCGCGGCCCGTAGCGCGCGAGCGTCCCTCCTCCGGCGCCCGCGCCCCCGCCGCCACCCCCCGCCCCGCGCAGCACGCCCGACAGCAGCACGCTGTTGTTGGAGTCCATACTGTTCACGCGGGTCAGGATCTCCTGCACGCTCCTCAACTCGTCCACGGGGCTGGCACCGTCCCTCTCGAACGGACCGGCGTCCGGGGTCGTAGTCCTATCTATTGCACTCTTTATCGGAGACACGGTCGGGAAGTTCTCGTTTATCGACCCGTCCGCCCGGAACGACCGGGATATATTGCTAAATATTCCGGAAAAGAGGCCGCCCGAGCCGAATCGCGTCGAAAACGGCAGCGAGCCCTCGAGCGCGGAAGCTCGGCCGACCGGCTCGTCGTCCTCCGCCTCCGCCCTCCCCGGGTCGACCGCGACGTCGACGGACATCGACGGTCTCATCGGCTCCTCGGGGAGCGGTATCGTCTCCGGGGAGTGTACGATCGGTATCGGGATCGGATCCTCCGGGAGCGGTATGTTCTCCGGCGCCGGCAGCGGTATCGACTCCACCGGCGGGAGCGGTATATTTTCGGGCGACACGTGGAGTCGGTCGTCGTCGTCGGCGTCGTCGTGCCCGTCGCCGTCGATCTCCGGCGACTTGGAGCCCGAGTCGTCCTCCGTCCGCAACTGGATACTGATCCGATCGTCCACCATGTTGAGATCGAAATTTAAATTCACCTTCTTTCGCTTCTCCTTCGGAGGTTTCCTGTTCCTACTCTTCAATATCATAATATTTTCCGTATGAAACGAATGTATCTTCTTTTGGATGTCGTCCATCTCGTCCCGCCGAGGGGAGGAGTCTCCGCTGGTGTCCGCCGACCGCGAACCGTTCGCTCCGTCGTCGGGGCTCCCCGTACCCTTCGCGAGAGCGCCGATCGTCTCGTCGGATTCTATTTTAGATTGCGTTATGACCGTCGTGTCGATTTCCATCGGGACGACTCTATTGTACATGCTCTCCTCCGGCTCGAGATTGTTGTTATTCATCGACATATCCTCCGATTTAGTCGATTCGGGCGGCGGTTCCTCTTCGGGCGCGGGTACTCCTATGATCCGCCTAATGTGTTCGGTATCGTGGGGTCCCCCGATATCGACATCGAGGACGTCGTGATCGATGTTGCACTGGTCGTCGGACCCCTGCCCGCTGTCGGAGCGGGTTCGATCCCGGCCGTACGCGTCCGTGATGTTCCTTTTGTATCGACGAGATAGGAACGGTGCATCTTCTTTGACGGGGGAGTCCTCCGACGTCAATATCGGCGATGTTTCGTCGTCGCACTGAATGATGACATTATAAATTTAATAGTAATATGAATCTTTACCGCTAAAGTGATCGCGATCGGCTGCGGTCTTATACTTACGGGTCCGGTGGTATTCTGCTCGCGGGACAGCGATTCCCTCGCCATTCGCCTCTTTTTCAGTGGCGTGACGATTTCGTTGGGTGGCGATTCTGAAACGGATGTTTCTAATGGTAAAATGGTGTAAAATAGTGGTGCCGATGTTCCTCGATACGCGTATTCGGGGTTCACCTCCGCGACTACTCCGGTGGTCGCCGGGGCGATCGTACCGACCGGGACCGACCCGTTCCGGGGTCGTCGGGGGTCTCGATCTCGATATATGAATTTTTTTCTTACCGACGACGGGCGGGTCGCTCTCCTCGCTGATGGCCTGTCTCAGCCACCGCTTCTTGGCGCTGTGCTGCACGGGGGCCGCCTCCGCCGGCGTGCTTCTGGTGATCCTCCTCGCCTTCTTCGGGGGTCCGTTCCGATCTCTGCCCGGCGTCCTCGGCGGCGACTGTCGCTCGTCGTCGTGGCGGTCGGGCGTCCCGCCGAGGTCTCCTATCATGGTGGAGGCGACGCGCACGAGGCTCTCCAGCGAGGGCGCCGCCGCCGGGCCCGGCCCGTACGGGGACGCGTAGGGCGACGGCGTGCGCTCCGGCGAGCGCCCGACCCACTCCGTGGCCATCGTCTTTTTAGTCTTGGGAAGCTTGAAGGCCGACTCGACGGAACCGACCGCGGCCTCCACCAGCAGGCACGCCGGACTCAGGCCGATATCCTTCGGAACGTATCGAAACTTTTAGTACTCACAGATATCGAGGACAGATATCGAGGAGCACGCGGCCGGCCGGAGGCCGTCTCGCTCACCTCGGCGACGGGTCCCGGCGACCTCTCGGCCTCCCGAGCCGGGAGGGGCCGCTCGCGCCCCGACGACACCCGAGGCGACTGGGGCCGAGCCTCATCGCCCGACGTCACGAGATCGCCATCGGCCGAATTCAATCTTCTCCCGTTCGACTGGGACGCCGTACGCGCGCGGCCCCCACGTCTGAAGATAATTTAAACGCATCACGATAAAAAATGACGCCATCAATTTTATTTTACAACTAATCAGCCGCCAATTTAAATAATGTAAAAAAAACCTCGGGCACTCGACCTCGAAGGCGACACAATTTATATCTCTTACGAACGGCCCCGGCACCCGAAAAACGAACGCTCACCTCTTTCTCCTCTTCGTCCGACAGTGAATATCGTCATCGTCGTCCCTCTCCGTACTAGGATGGGGGTCCGATTCCCGTCTCCTCTGTCTCTCCTTCACCTCCCGTTTTCTCTGCTGCGCCTTCTCCATTCTCTCGAACGCTTTCATTATCGCCTCCATTTTCCGTTCCTCACGAGTCTAAAATATATACATTTGGAATTAGTGACAAAAATTAAAGTTTCGTCGAAAAAAATCGACTACCACCTACCATTTTGCGCTTATCTTTCTCCTTACTGGTAATTTGTATTTTGTCTTGAGAGTCGTCGGTTTTGTCGTCCGAGGTGTCCCGGTCGACACCCGCCGTCCGACTCGACCTAGAGGATCTGTCATGACACGCAGACTTAGCGGTGAGCTCCCTAGTGATCGGTCGTTCCAGTTCTATCTTTTGCTCTACGGGTTTTACTTCTTTTATCTCAGGCTCAGGATCAGGTTCGGTTTCTTTTTCCGGTTCCGGTTCGGGTTCCGTTTCCGAGTCCGGCTCCGGCTCCAGCTCAGGCTCGGGTTCGGGTTCGGGTTCGGGTTCGGGCTCGGGCTCGGGCTCCTCCGGTGCCACCGGAGGAAGCGGCGGTGGTATAAAGACTTCTTTAGTTTCCAAAATGTCTTCCTTAATAGGTTCAGGTTCGGGAACAATCTCAGTTGGAATTTTTTCCGGTTCAGGCTCTTCTTTAACTTCAGATTCCGGAAGTGGTTCTTCCATTTTAGGTTCAATTTTAATAAAATCCGGTTCATCCAGATCTGATTTCATTTCCTCTTTTGCTGTTAGGTCAAATTCCTGACTATCATTCTTGAAATCTTGAAATGGATCAAATTTCAATGGAGCCGGATTATAGTCTAATGACAGTATAGGCTCCTTAACGGGAGACATTGGTGAAAACTCATATTTGATAGGAGACTTTTTCTCACATTTTGGAGAAGATGGCGCAGGTATATCCTTTATAGGTGTCGTTACCATCGGAGCCAAAGGTGGAGAAACGGGCGAAGAAGAGCTCAAGCACCTGCTTCTATTTCTCTTTTCTCTTTGTGGATAATCTAAACTTTTGCGAGGGATCATGACATTTAAACCATTAACTTTACAATGCTTAGGATTGCCACAAGCACAAGGCTGCTTGCTGCCATTCGTGTCATGTCCAACAGTTATTTCAGTATTTGATGGTATATCAGTAATAGATACTAAATAAACATGCAATGCTCCTTTTACAATGCAATGTTGCAACTCAGCATTTGGTTTACAAGATCGACGCACAAATCTCGCCTCATTTCCGTATGTCCTCGTGTCGATACATATTTGTGTATTATCTTTTGGCAATCTATAGAAAAACACAAACGGCCCCGGCTTTTGACTTCCGGCACGAGCAGTATTTTGTAATTGTGGCCTATGTTGATTAGAAAGCATATATTTTCCGCGTAATTCTATAACAGGCGTGTTTTCTTTAAGATCTTTGGTCCCGATAAGTATTTTACCACCTGCATGTGGTACCGTCGTACATAAATGCGCAGTAATAGCCGCAGCCATCGTCGGTGTACTACCCAGCTTACTGCTATATTTCATTACCTTAGCACGTAATTCAGGACTGTAATGGTTTGTCATTGCCAGTTCGTACAAGTCACGCCAATGCGATTGACTTGCGGGGACGGTAGAACCGTATTTGCTCCTGTTTAACAACATTTCCTTCTTTCGTTTTACTCTCTTTTCGGTAAGTTTTCGCTTCGTACATTTTCTTACCACCTCAGCTTTTTTAGGCCGTTTTGGTCCTCGTTTTGGTAAAGGTGCTGCTACAGTTGGTTGTTGCAAAGGTGGCAACGCAGGCAAACTAGAGTTATATGTTGTTACACATGATCCACTGGTGTTAGTATAAGTAGTAACAGTAAGCAAACGCTTTCTCCTTGTGCCAGGAGGGCGACTGCATTCTGAAGAGTCGGAATCTGACGCAACTAAAGCACTCAGCTCTTCTCTCTTTCTCAACTGTATAGATCTTGCATGACGACGATCTACAGTTCGTGGTTGACATAGTTCACACATATAAGCATCCGGTATGTTATTCCGATCGATGCCCATACAATCAACGTGCTGCCATTCACCACATCGATCACAACATATCATATATCCATCGTCGTGAATGAAATCGCAGATGCATCTCGTTTTACCCTCTTCTTCGCCTTCGGGAGCTGTTTCCGTGTCACTTCCGCCTGGAACTGGCGGCCGTCTCTCCCCTTCTATTGAGGATACAACGGAGGCTGTATCATCATCTTGTGATAAGGGTTGCGGCTTGTATGTGAGAGACATTTGTGTCGTAGTAGTTGCTGCTATAGGGGTTATGATTGTGCTGGTGGGGGTTGACGCTGGTGGTGATTCGAGAGATATTGTAGCAGTTGGCGACGTCTTCAAAGGACTCATTGGTGTTGTAATTGTGGCTGGCGTCGAAATAACTGGTGATATTGATGACACTGCAGTAGTAGAGGTGTTTGCGACGGGTTGCTTTTGAGCCGGCAAGGCGTATGTATGATCTAGCATCACAAACGCAAGAGGTTGATATGAGTAACGACGTAATTCCTCAGAAAGATTAGGTCTTTCCTCCATTCCAATTATATCATCAGCAGTCAGAAGTGTTGACTTGTCACCGCTGGAAATAAGAAATTTATGATAGGCCTATTACAGTAATTATAATGAATGAGAAATTATTAAATGAGTTTTTATACTTACAACACAATCCTCTTTTGATTAACTGGTTTTATCTCAACTGGTTCCTCAATGATAGAATTTGGAATAAAATTATTTTTCACTGGATGTGTGTGAGTTGGACTCTGTTGCAATATGAGTTTAGGCTGGGATAGGGACTGTAAAATCTGTGCAGTTAACTGTTGATTTGCAGATACTTGAGAAACAGTAGAGAGCTGGTTATCGGGGCCATAGGTTTGTACATATCTTAAATTTGGAGTAGAACCGGACTGTACATAATGGGGTCCTTTAGGTAAACTCGTACTTAGAGGTGCAGTAGATAACAGAACTGGTCCACAGGGTGACTGCAATACTAATCGCTCACCTTTGGGAACTTTTTGTAAAGTCATTGTCTGTTGACTCTTATGGGTCGGACTCCCAACTTTCTGTATAACCTTAGAAGTGTTGGATTCTAGAACACCATAACTTGTGCTTTGACTTTTATAAGCGACACCGCCCACAGGCCAAGGCTTATTTTCCGATTTATGAGCAGTACCAGCCTGCTGAATGATTTTTATAGATCTTGACTGATTTTTCTGGCTAGACGTGGAACTTTTAGATCCTTTAAATGTATTTACAGGCTTCCTCCCTGAATGTACCGATATTTTGTTAGGTCCAGATACAACTCTGGATAAAATGTGACATTGAGTGTTGCCAGATGGAGCAGCAGCCATAGTATTTAAATTAGCACCATTGTTTACTTTATTTACATTTGTGCTTTTTGAGTATGTGTGTCCATATGGTACATTTTTCACAGGAGTATTATTTATAACACTTGGAGTAATAGAAGCACCTATGAGAGATTGGCTTTTTGGTGGCTTTGTGCTTAGCATCGTGCTGTTTAAATGTTTCTGGGACACCACATTAGTGTTCAACTTATACACATGGTTTTGTGTGCCATATACGGGAGTGGAGATTTCTTTACTTTGGGCTATGTATTGTTGAGAGTAATTGGAATTTTTAGGTAATGATATGTTACTTAAGATCTGAACTTTAGATGTCTTGGGTCTATTTAAGTAGTTTGTTTCTGTTATTATATTAGTTCTCCGACCAGCGTGACTAACATCATTAACATAGTTTTCACTTGTAATTATTATTTGTGAAACACCTGGAGGTCTATCCTCCTCACTTTTATTATCTGTAGCACTAGTAGTAAGGATTGTAGGCAACCATAAAGTTTGGTTACCTGTCACTTCTTGAGATACATTTTGTATAGCAGTTATGTTGCCTACTGCAGCATCTACATTAATTGTAAAGTTTGACGGCAGTTTAGTCACATTTTGGACTATTGCTGCATTTAATGGAGCTGGAATAAGTGTTGCATTCTCTACATAGTTACCATTGCCTACATTATCTGTTTCCTGTATGCTATGGTATGCAATACCTCCAACATTATCATAAGTAGTTTCTTCGATGCTAACAATTCTAGGGAGGGAATCTATTGACATCTCAGTGTCACACGCCTTATCATTTATTTGATACTCAATATCTTTTTTATCTTTATGAATAGACTGAATAATGCTTTCAGGGTTAGTGGAATCAGGTTCAGTGTCCTGGGTGGGAGAAAGAGTAACAGCCCTAAGTACTGGGGTTCTAACACTGGATATATCCATTGTATCAATTAATTTGCGTTCCAAAACATGCTCATATATGTTTTCACTGGAGGTGGTCGGCCCGTAATCCTAGAACAAATATTAAACATTATTACTACGTAATAACAGTTGCAAGCATAGAGTAACCAAAATGGCATACAAATATTTATTACTACAATTTAGACATTTCACAAAAATAAGTTTAAAAGACTTTCAAAGTTTGATGTAAGGTATAGACACTAGTTTGCGAGTGAATTTATTATCATACAATCAACATACATCATACAAAGTAATTGAATAGTAATGCAACACATTATCAAATGCCCTCATTTTATTTGCCCTCTAATAATTCAAAAAATATTATGGATATACTTACCATGCTTACAAACTGTAATTTTGGTATTCAAGGTATCAATAATACAACTTTGGATTTGAAAACTTTATTTTTTTTTTCTCTAATTATATGCAAGCACTCAATAATACATATCTTAACAAAATAAAGCTTTACAGCAAAAATATGATGTGAAATAATAAAATAGTGTGTAATGAGTATTGTAAATTAGTAAGATAGTTAATCATTTAATTTGATCAAGTACAAGTATAATAAATCAATACAACGTATTTTAATATGAAGCAAAGTCATGATATAATGATGGTTTACTTACTTGCCGGACCGGTGGTTCATAATCTGATGTCGCCGACATGCTGAGAATAGCATCTTGGGTCAAACCCGAGATGATGCTTTGAAGAGCTCCCGGCCTCCAAAGTAAATTTACGTGACTGCAAGCGAAAATTGACTTTTTATCCGTCTGCCTTCACAATCTTCACTAATAATTTCTGAGCACGGCATAACTCTTGTGGAAATATTTTTAGTCCACAAATACGATATGACAGTCGATGAGTCGAGGTCATTGTTCCATAAATTAGTCAAAAGTCACATTTTATTCTTTCCTACGAGAAAATATAATAAATAAAGACAAAAACAATGCATAATAGCGTAGGCTACTAGAACTTAAATGAGAAAAATCTTTGGATAGGTTAAAATTTACTGCCGCCATTATTGTAGCACGAAAACTGTAATGTCTCTAAACATCAAAAAAGTAAACACTAACCTATAACTCTTAAAAAAGTTGGAAAATAAATTTAAAACGTACGAAAAGGAAAGTAATAAGTAAGAAAAATCTAATTATATGTTCCTCTGAGTAACAAAGGGATCAAATATATAAATACATAAGAAAATGAGGTTTGTATATTTATATCATTATTCTATAATTAAAACAACTTTACAGCCATTAAACTATTATATTATGATATTAAACTGAAATTAAACCATGTATAAAACACTGAGAAAAATTAAATTACAAGAGTTATGCTACGAAATCCAGATGTAAACACTTTAAAATTAAATACTAATGAAAAGTAATACTAACCAACACACGAATGAATTCGAAATTCCTATAACGTAGCGAAACTAATTCTGCTCAACAATTTCATATCATTAATGCAAAAGCCCTCAAAGTCCGAAACTACGACCAAAACATTCACAAGACTCGAAGATGGCGGCCATTGCATTTTCTTGATACAAAACAACGGGGGGTTTCACGGAACATGTCGAAGTACTTAGCACTTCCGGTCAAATTCAAAAAGAATGATTGATTTATATAATTTTTCTTGTCAATTATTCAAATATCATTAAAACTTTCATAAGAAATAATAAAAAAATTTTATATGGGCATAATGCAACTAAAATCATCATATATTCCAATATTACCGATTGCAAGATATATTACTGGTCCACCATATCATAGAGATTAGACGGAAGTAAACTTTTGATACCTATGAGTTTCCAAAGATTAAATTAGATTTTTACAAAGTAGTTTTATGATTTTTATACATCTGTAATATAAAAAAAATATAGTTTTTAAACAAAATACAGTGTAAAACATGTCCAAATAATGATTTGTATTTTATTAATTTGTTCTTTTAAAACTAATAATGTAAGAAAAATGTTACAAAAAAATCAGTGCGTTTATCTGCGTTCGCAAACTACTGGTGTACAAAAACTTTCACACCTGCTTGTATAAAATTTAATTCTCAACTACTTTTATGTTGTTAAAAAATAAATGGTGATAAAGAAGAACAAATTTATTTCTGTTACATTAATATCTACAACATTATTTCATATTTCAGAAATCAATTCTTCAAGATGTTTTATTATCAAGTATTTTTTTTTTCAAGTAATTAATTTATAATTATTTATATATTTGTTCAATGTGTATATGACTTCTGCCATTTAAAAATACTAAACTCTATTGAAGTTATTTAGAAATTTGTAATTTATGCAATAAAAGGATTTTATAAAATTAATTATTCAAAAAATTATTTTAATAATAACTCCTGATAAATGTTCGCATTTGTTTAAAATTTAAATTCTTGTGATAATATATTACACTGTTTCTCATATAATAAAAAATAACACATAATTCGGGGAAATATTGAATTAACGAATAATAAAAATACTAAAGTACTTTGTAAAAATTTAGTACTAAAATTTATACGAACACAAAAGTCCCAGTGTGCTTGTCATCGCTGGTACGGGCACGTACAAAGATAGCCATTTGGCTGTATCGGTTATTTAGCTAAATATTAAATATAGATAACTAAAATCGAATCATTTTTGTGTTATAAGCAATCAGATTTCTTTGTAGTAAACGAATTCATTCCGTATTAGCTGCTGTTTTAGTTATTCAGTTCTGCACATAGATTGGTCTATCTATTGCTCATTAATTTATATTAACCTAAGAACCTTATGGTTCTGTAAAAAATCTAAAAAATTTATCAAAAATATCTTCGGTCGTAAATATTGTGAATATAGACAATAATAATGTAGTAAATAATTAAATAATTAGTAATTAAATAATTGAATAGTTTCCCAAACTATATCATTACTAACAGTTTAAAGCTATTTGAAATTGAGTTAAAGATATCAAATTAGATACATATATCTTATGCCAGTGCCAGACGTAGCTTCGAATGTTTGATCGGATGTACCACATAAGTGTTTCTATCACAAAGAATTTGCGCTTACAGTCGGTATTATCTGTTTTCACAGATTCTTATACACAACACAGATTGTATATATGTTAGGTTTCTTTACTTTTATATATATTAATTAAGAAATGATTTTAATTGATATTTCATTCTCTGTTTAGCCTCTATATTTTATTTCAAGCTGTATGAATTTTGCATTTTGGTGAAGTAAAAAATTTTTTAAAAATTCTAGCAGTGAAGTCTTTTGTGGCTTTTTGATGAAAATTTTTATTTTTAAGAACCCATAGATAGAAGGTGGAATTCCAGTAATTGGCGACATCTTGTATTAATTTTAGATCACAATGCTTTCGTAATTCATCACTCGCCATTACACTTAACTTGAACCAGATGACATCTTTTTAACAGATCTAATCAATTCTAGCAACTGCTTTGTTTTGGCAATCGATTTTTGTGCTACCAAATTAAAGAGGCGAGTAGAACAAATAAATTGGCACTTATATGAGATATCTACAGCTTTAACATTTGTTCTTCCATCAGTTACCACAGCGGATACTTTTTCGGGATCTATACACATTCTTGATATGTCGCCAACAGCATACTCCCAATTTTTTCAGAAAACTCCTATTTTAGTGGCTGACACCAAGCAAACGTCTAGTCCTTACCTTTTTAGAGAAATCAGTAATGTTCCTGAAACACTGATTGTCTGTTTTAATATTTTTTTGCACTTATGTTACCAGCATTAAAGTTACAATCAGAATCAACTGCACTGTTTTCAAATAAAGCAGAGTCAGATGCAATTATCTCAGCAGAAGTAACAGTAGATATTAAAGGATTTTGAATATCGCCATGCGTAATTTCTTTGTGCCTGTTTTATGAACTATGTTCTCCTCGCTGCTATTTTTCCCTAATAAAGAATCATGCAATAGGTAACTTTAGATTTGTAGTTTTGCCAGTAGTTTTTATATCCATACCGACATCTGGCTTCATTATTTTCAACTCTTTAAAAAAAATTCCAAAAGTGACTTTTTGGCGGCTTTTTTATTGTTTCTGTATCCCAGAAAACATACAATTAAGAATAATATGCAGACGACAAGTGAACAGTGTAAGAAATGAAATATACGTTCAGAATTTTAATAAAACTGATTTGATTTGAATTTTAATAAAACAGATGTATTCATAGAAGACATAATTTGTTTGTTTCGTAAGTTGCATTGGTCGTGAGGCTTCGAGTTAAAATCTATTATCGGTTCCGTTTTTTTCGTGTAGCAACATCGATGTTAAAAGATCAATCTTTTTCGTCGAACATCGACGTTCACCAAGCATCCATCTTTTAAAGTTAACATAAGTAATCCCTTGTCATATGCACATTTGTTATCGGTTTTGAGGTTAGATTATTATTTGAAAAAACATAAAGTAGTATATCAATCTATTATTATTAGGCATACTAAATACATATTTATATTAGAATTATAGTGAAAATGAGTGATTTTGTTCTTAATGATAGCGATACAGAAGTTGATTCCGACGAAGAGGTAAATGAATAGTATTATAAACGAGGAAATTTTTGTTATACTTTTACCACGTGAGAAATAAGAAAGACTTTAATAGCTGGTGTGTTTAAATGCTTTTGTTTTCAGTTACAAGAGGCTTTTGCAAAGGGGCTTTTAAAACCGGGATTAAATGAGGAAATAGAGAAGGTACAAAAAAAATTTGTGAATAATATCTCAGACTTGAAAGCAAAATTAAAAGAGTTTGAATTGAAATTACCATGGGTGGAGACACTGGAGCTGGTGACATCGGTAGCCCCAATGGCCCCAGATGTGGCACTACAGATGCAACAAACAGCACAAAGAAGAAAGTATGTATTAAGACGTTTGTGGTCCATGTTTTCTATTAATAACTATGCTTAACTATGCGACTGTACTTTTATTTTGTCAGAATTTTACCGACTAGCTATGAAGCTATTTATTTATATATGATCTCAGAGCATCTGGAAACAAACCCGGTGTGAACTATTTACACTAGTTGTAGACAGTTCATGCCATATTATGTTGTAGTATGTGTCGTTAATTTACATTTTCTTTGTTTATAAATATAAATACATTTTTTTGAAAATTACGTGTTGTTTTTAGAAATATTAAAGAAAACACAAAAGGCAATCTGTTATATGATCCATCTCAAGATCCTGTGTTAAATGAGTTTAAGAGAGAAAATCTGATTCATCGTCAGGCTCAAGCTGCCGTAGTTGATGGAATCAAACGTCTTCAAGATCTAAAGATACCCACTAAAAGGTAACAAATCAAATATTAAGAATATTAGATAGAAAAAAATTGTAAAGTTTCAGTAATGTCTTGTAATTGTATATTCTATTGAAGCATTTATTTATTACTAAATTAAAAAGCAGGTGTTACAAGTATGAAGTGGCCGATATAATTATTTTTTTTTACATAAATCTTGTTTGTAATGGTTCTTAGCTCTGTTTGATAAAAATAGAAGCAATTATTTATAAAACATTCAACATTCATTGGAAATTGTGAAAATGTTAATTTTGTATTATATTGTTAGATGAATTGTCACCAGTAACTTTTTCCCTCTCCTTAGACAAAAATGATTTGTGTGCTGGAATTTTTAATTTTCATAAAATTATACTTGTTAATTTTTTCAATTATTGCACTGCAATTATAAAAATCTTCATCAGAGAAATCTAGTAAAAGAACTGTTTATTTTAAGATGTTTTACTAAATATGTTTAGTAAGTATAAAAGAGTGTTTAAAATGTTAGATGTGAAATTGTAAACCATTTGCTCAGTTTGCTAGAATGTATCAATATTTAATTTTTTAAATTGGCTACAGAAATATTTATTATATTTAATAAACAATGCTTGAAACTGTTTAATTTTAAAATACTTTTGTTCTAGGCCAGATGATTATTTTGCTGAAATGGCAAAAACTGATGAGCACATGCAGAAGGTGCGTAAGAACTTGATGGCGAAGCAAGCAGCACAAGCCCGCACTGAGAAAGTGCGTCAGCTAAGGGACCAGAAGAAGATTTCTAAGAGAGTTCAGGTTGGTTGGAATATTTGTGTAATACAAAGTATTTTTAATAACTTTTATTGTATCTTTCACTTTATAAATAGATTATCAGATTAAGCTACTTCATCATGATACCAATATTTTTCAATAAGGCTTATTAGAGAAAGTTAAACAACTTACAAGATCTAAAAAATTAAAGGATGATTTTCTAAAAATTATATCTGATTTCCTGGGTTACACATTATTTTTGTTTCTTTGTTTACCATACTATTTTGTGGCTATTGATGTTTATAAAAATTTATTGTAATTAAGATCATTCATCATATTTATGTAAAGATAAGTTACAAATTTTATTATTCTTAGATTGATGCCAAACTAAAACAAGCAGCTGATAAAAGACAAATGTTGGAACAACTTAAACGAGTAAGGAAAGGGAAATCCACAGATTTAGACTTCTTAGAGGATAATAAAGGAAAAAATGCTAATAAAGGAAATAACATAAAAGGTAAGGTAAATAAACGACGGTCAATGAAGGACCAGAAATTCGGTTTTGGAGGTAAAAAGAAGGGATCGAAATTAAATACCAGAGATTCAGCTAATCAAATAGAAGGATTTAATAGCTCAGCTAAAAAGAAACCATTTAATTATAAGACCAAGAACTTTAAGCCTAACAATAAGAAGAATCAGAGACCTGGTAAATCTAAGAGGAAGAATACAAGGAAGTGATAATATGACTTTAGATAAATAAAGATAATTGAATAATTTTGGTATTTTTAATATTATTTTTTTAATTTACATTTTCAGTAAAGAATGTGAAAGTGAAGGTGATGTAAAGGTGAAGGATAGATTTTTAGAATTTTTGAAATGACTTTGATATCATTGAACATGTTTATTTTATAATAATAATATTACTAAATTTACTTGTGAAGGATTCTATATTCGGTATTCTTTGTCTCAAAATCGCGTAAATAAATGGATATTGATTACATTTTACAATACAGATTTAACATCAGATTAACAAATAGATTATAACTTTTAAAGTTGTTAGAAATAGAAACTGCAAAACGCTGACTTTTATTATGAAAAAATAACCATTTGTAATAAACACACTTACGCATTTGTTTATATTAAAAAATTGTATGTAATAGCGACGGCATATATCGATATTTTATGTGTTAGCTGTTATTTCCCAAATAAGGGAACATATTACTTTTATTATATATTATATTGTAACGCAAAAGTTTGAAACGCAATGCCAAGCTAAGCGGAGCTACGCCAATGCTAAACAAAGCCAAGCCAAGCCAAGCCAAAGTTTGTAACGCAATGCCAAGCTAAGCCGAGCTACGCCAATGCCAAACAAAGCCAAGCCAAGCCAAAGCCATACCGCGATAGTTAAGTGTGTAAATGTCGTTTAAGCCAGCCTTTGTGACGTCACATTGAATTGATGATATAAATACTATTTGTCACAATGAATAGATCTATTTAGATTTCGAACACGGTGTTATAAAAACGAGTTTTCATAGCAACGTATGCCATGTAGTTTTACAAAATGTTGAACCGCATTTTAGGTTAATTTGGGCTAGGTTCATTTACTATTTTTAAGAATAATATTATAAAAGTGATTACAAATATAAACGTATTTATTCTACCCTTCTGTTTTATAATATATAATATTCAAAGTCTATGTGCCATTCCAATTTCGCATTAGCAGATGATTCTCACCAAAATTAAATAATTTAATTTTATGATATTTAAATAAATTAACTTTATATTTTATACTGTTACAAATTACGGATAATTTTGAAAATTGATAATATAATAATGATGAAATCTTGGGTAAGAATTACTTCAAAACGAGATTTCCGTTTTGCTTAAATCGTCTAATATTATTCGACTAATCTACCAACTATTCAATCAACTAATGTATCAACTAATGTATCAACTAGTAAATCAACTGATCGAGCAACTAGTCTATCAACTGTCAATTGATCGTGCAAGTAGTAGATCAACTATTGGTGAAATTAGTCTATCAAGCATTTACTAATTAGTACTGTTTTTACTGTTTTAATTGTGTAACTAGTCTAGTTATAAATTGGTTCTTGACATAAATATTTCAAATATCTATTTCACGTATCTGTATCATAATTTCTTTATTATATAGTGTGAATTACAATAAACTATATATTACTTAGGCTTTATATTTTTGTAGCTATTATGTAGTTGTATGCCTCGCATGCTAATTTTGAACGACTGTTCAAAACTCAAGCTAACGTCTGTTTCGCCTTATTCAAGATATGTTAAGAAAACACACCAGTGTGTTAGCCGGAGTCTTAATTAACTAAAATTTACGTATCTGTTGTGAGGGAGCCGCAGTCTTTCTACACAAAAATTAAACAAGTATTGTGCGGCCGCAGTGAACGTGTTTATTAAACATTCAGTCAGATACAATTATGTATTGATCACCACTTGCGTCCCTTGCCCTTTTTCTTCTGCTGCTTGCGGGTCCAGGCGTCCGTGGTCTTCACCTCCACGCGTGGGGATTTCGTCGCAGTGGTAGGGTTTTGTTTGCTCATGTCGCTGTAACGTTATTGATGTTATTATGTGCTCCAATTCTATCTAACTACTCTGTGTTTAAATGAAGACATATTAATTGTCATTACTAATCACAGAAATGTGTTGGTATAATGTTTCGTATATCATAAACATTTATACAAAAAAAATTGTCTATGGTTATGTAGTACGATGGTGCAGGTGTACGTACTACTGGTCGACGGCGGCGGTGGTGAGTCCCTGGCTGCCCTTGATGACGTCACGCCTAACACCGCGCCGCTTGCGGTACGCCGTGCGCTCGTACTTGGGCAGCCATCTGAAATTATATGTTAGGGATAATTATTAGTGTCCTAGAAAATTAAATTATGGAATTATTTCATTTAAACCATATTTACATAGAAAACGGGCAAAAAAATGAATTGGAAATAGCCTGTGAAGCATTACCTTTCTGGATCGGGGGCTCTGGACAGATCAGCATTAGGAGGTAGCTTGGTTTTACGCTTACGTTTAGCCTTGGTCTTTTGACTTAGCTCTGAGCCCGGAGTGCTAAAATAATATGATGCAACAAATTAATGCAGTTATTTATAGTTACTATATATTAAAAAAAAACATAAAATATAACAATAATTCACCAAAGTTTCACATATGTCATTAGATATTTATCAGTATATAGAAACTTCTACTCACCCGGGTGATTGCTCCTGTTTGCTCTGTACAGTTTTCTTGACAACCTTGGCTCCCATCATCCACTTCGAAGACTCCAAAGCGTCGACATCGATCTTACCCTGAGATAAAAAACATATATATATGTAAGTTGTGTCAAACATTATATATATATATATATATATATATAAACTATTAATACTAGAATAAAGTCTTATCAAAGAATGTCATTGGTGGGGAAACAAGCTGTCGAAACTAGTGATGTCTAAATCACTGTAAAAACACCCACCTCCAGCTCGGATATGGGTGGCAGGGATTCGGCCAGAGCGCGCGCTCGGGCCGGGTCGCCTCGCAGAGCCTTGACGAGCCTGGCGAGGCTGCGGCGGTCGTGAGGCGCGGCGTTTGCCAGCGCCTCGTGCGCCTGCGCAGCGCGGTCTGCGTGACCAGCACGAGCGTGCGCAGCCGCCGCCGCGCGCCACACCGATCGCAGACTGCACACAGCCTGCGGGGGGATTCACGGGTAGAAACTATCGATTTATAAAACATTTCTAACATGGAATTAAAATTACCTCATTATCGTTCTTGTAATGTTCGTAAACGTCGGTGAACATCTGCGAGGCCTGCTCGTACTCGCCCTCGGCTGCCAGGAGAGTGTGCATCAGACCTACGACAGCTGGTTTATACTTAAATTCGCTCTCTTCCAACAGCTTTATTACCGCTTTCCGGTCACCCTAAAAGAATAAATAATTTTAAATAATATCAATTTGTTCCATACATTAAAGTAACTCAGGTGCAGTGATATGGCTGTCTTACCTGCAGCAGCATGACGTGCGCGGCGGCGAGCAGCAGCGTGCCCCCGTGGCGTAGCAGCAGCGTGGCGGCCGGCGCGCGGCGCCCGTCCCGCAGCATGGCCGCTGCCTCCACCAGCGCTGCTCGCCGCGACCAGCCGAACTCGCGGCTCAGACGCACGCAGCATTGCTTGCAGAAGTCCGGCTGCAAAATTATTTAAGTTGAACTGTAACATTGTTTAACATTTTATATAGCGGAGCTTGTTTTCTTTTAAAATCTGTGGTCAAATCTTCTTGAATCGGTGTTTAATAACGTCTTCTATGTTTTTTTTCACTAAAAAATGAGAATATTTTTTCTTGCTGTATACAAAAATTCTATCATAAAAAAATTGGAAAATGTTTAGTTTAAAACTTAAATTTGGGAGTTTAAGATCGATGCTCCTCAGAATTAATACCTGATTGGAATAAATGGCAAGCAAGGCTTGATTGTAGGCTATGGAGGCTCTTTGGCGCGATGTTAGTTTATGTTCAAGTCCCTCCTGTGTGGCCGCTTTCATGCGCTTGCGAGAGTCAAACACATTTGTGTCACTATATTGAAAATATTATAAAAGAATTAACTATATTAAATTATAAAGAAAGTAATCGGCATTCCAATGTTAATTTTGTGTCAACTATAATTAATGTATGTCATTTACCGATTAATAACCACAAGATTGTTGCTGGCTATAGCAATCAAAGCTTGGTCACTGGGCTTATCCTTTAGAATGTTCTGATACAATGCAGCTGCTTCCTTCTCTTTGCCCATTTGCTGTTGACAGTATGCTTGTTGGACACTAAAAAAAAAGACAGTAATTCATATTTTTAAAAATTATGAGGTTTTAGTTTTAATTTATTTAAATTATCTTCTATTACCTACCGAATAATAGCCGCTTCTTCTTTGGCCTCCTCCTCAGTGCCTCCATCTTCAATGATACTCTCTGAACAGGTTTGTTCAGCTTTCTTCAAAACTGACATAGCTTCATTGAACTTGTTGCACATAGCCAGTGTGGTGCCAGCATTGTAGGAGAGTTCATAAGTGCTCTCTTCAAATGATGGTAGATCAGCTGACTGAAAACAGTGTCAATTGATATCAAATGCATTTTGAACTACAAATGTCAATGTTTTGTTATTTTAATTATATCTATATATATTTTGAAGGCTTATTAAGTGTCATGCTTTAATAAAGATAATTATAATAATAAACGCTAATAATTTATAATAGTACTTACTGGATTAATGGCAGCTAGATTAGCAACTACAGCTGAGAGGTTGGCCTTTCTCTCGTCTTCATATTCATCAGTTGTATTCTTAACTATATCCCGGTAAAGGTTAAAGCAGTCCTGGTACTGCTCTAGACGGTACAAAATTTGAGCCCTGTTCCAAAACATAAGCATAGTACTTCGGATAAAATAATTCTCACATTAAGAGAATTTGAACAAAGAATTAATAAGATGAGATTACCTTAGTTCCTTCAAAGCAGGTGTCAGCTCTGCAACATTGTCAACTGTCTCCAACGCATCTTTGGGGCAGTTCAGCCTGTACTGAGCATACGCCTTTTCAAACACCAAGTCAGTTGCCAGCGCTGCATTCTTGGGGTTACAGAGAACAGATAATGCCTCCTTGAAGTTGTGTAGCTGTATGAAGCACACAACTTTGCAGTGAAATGCCTTTTGTTCGTTTGGGGCTATTTGCAGGACTAAAATAAGCAAATCACGTGCAATAACATTTTTTGGAAATTGATTATTTAAGTAATATGCAAAATTCACTATGACTTTCTTAAATATTTATTCGTACTTGCTTGATGCTCAATCTGAATTATATATTGAAGGTTTGATATAAATACCTTTTCCAGAAGCTTTTAAGGCTCTTTCATAGTCTCCGCTTTGGCAAAATTTATTTAATTCTATATAAGCCTGAACAAGGTTATTTTCCTTGTTGGCAGACATTTTTGACAACTTGGCAAATGACATGTCATTTCTATTAAATATCTCAGTTCTTAAACTTAAATGTGTTCAGAACAAAAAATTTAATATTACAACCAATGATTTTTAAAATTATAAGGTTAATCATTTAAATATATTTACTTGAAAATCATCATCATTTAAATATATTTAATTTCTAGATGGCGTTAATGTTTACATAATTTTGTACATCAAAGTACAAAATGATTTCTTGTTAATATGTTTAGAACGACCGTGGGGTTTAAGATGCAAGAGTTTATTTATACTTATTATTATTATTTTTAACTCTTTTTTATAAATGTAGGAGAAAATTATTCCCTAACTCTAGTAGGAATCGAATCCTCTAACTTTTCTTTTTAGTTATTCTTAATTCTTGTGAATTTTCACTAATTAAAATTACTATTAAATTATTATTTTGTTTGTAAGAATTATCAGATCAATTTAATATGATTTATCAAATATATTTTTATTTAAATTTAAATGGCTAACACCTGAAATAAATATAGAATTAAAAAAACTTAAACAAATTCTATCTATTTTCGAGCCCTGGCCATGTTGATGAATTTAAAAAAGTTTATCGTGGCTCAACATGTGTTAATACTAAATGCTGCCCGCGGCTTTGTCTGCTTACACATTAATAGACCTTTAGACTTTTGTTACAGGTGTATAGTCTAAATTCTAATATATAGTAAGAACTACTATTACCTTTAATCGTCGCTGAAAAAAATCTCTTTATAGAAATGAGCTATCCTATGTACTTAAACAATTAAGATGTTAATGTAAAATTAGGATAAATAAATAAATATAATTGCTTTCTATCCTATCCACGGCGAGCGGTAGCGACAACGTAATATTCTTACCGTTTTGTTTTATTCGTATTATCTTCTGGTCAACTTGATCAGTTTGCACACTGTAAAAAGTAAACTTTATCTCCATGTAATCTTCCTTATGATTCTACGATTGAATTATTTATTTTTATCAGACAATGTGCGAAATCTTTATTCAAACTTATTTTTATAACATTTATTTTACTTGTAACTTAAAAACGTTTGTTTGGCTAAGATAATAAATGTAGATACCAATATGGTGTCGCAGATTTAATTTTATTTTGATTAATAATTGGTATTATAAAAATCCAATATGGGGTTTATAATCAGGAGTAATATGCCTTTCTAATTGTTAAAGTATTCTCCAAATCGGATCAGTAGTACCGAAGATGACCTCACAAACTTTTTTTTTGCTTTTTTTTAGCTATCAGATTCATAAAAACAAACTTTAATTAATATTTCTCAACATGATAGGGCAAGGCAATCACCCGATTGCTATAGCAAGTAAATTTTAATCCTGTACAGGTTGATACCAATATGTGATTTACAAAAAGGTGTTTGTGAACGTTTGATTATAAATATATTTTTATAGTGAAAATTGTAACACATATCAAAGTCATAAACAGAAATTCACATAGCAAAGGATTTAGCCATTTCCATGTATTAAAAAATATAGTGTAATCTTCAACATTTAAATGCTTACTGACCTGATTTTGAATAAGTAAATATCTTTCTGAACCTACAAGCTGTATATTTTCGACGATTCTGCAAAACACGGACCTGTTTCACGTTATTTTAATTTTAGACTGCGCTATATGTATCATTTTAAATGATTAAAAGAATGTACCTTAGAAATCCGAAAATATTAATATATATTTTTTACCTAAGAAGCAATTTATGTATATACATTGAAATTTTAATTTATATTATTTAATTTATCCGACATTCGATTTTCTATTTTTAAAAAATAAAAAATGTTTAGCATAACAATTAAGCAAAACGAGCAGAACCAGCGACGTAATTATAATGTGTGAGGCTCCTGGAATTAATCCACCAGATAGGGTGCTTATTTGACTTACGAGTATCCTCGCGGTCTTTCCAGATTAGGACCACTTTCGGTTGACGGCCCAAGTCATTTTTCCATTTTGCTACTTTATTGTTAGGTACGTACGCTTCTGATCAGGATTCAAAACTTGCAACTTCCAAGAACCAGTCTCCCTAACACTGCCAACTGAGCTATGGAGCTAATTGATGTCTTTCGTAAATTATAAGTGATTGCCGTTTTTTTGCCATATTCTTCATTAATTTTGCTATACACATATCCAACTATGCTAATAGTTTGAAATATTGTATCTTGTTGCAATCAAAAATTTTAATATCATAATGGGTGTTTAGGTTATATATCGTCTGTATTCATTTTTCTATCTATATTATTGCTGTATTAGGATCTGCACAGGGGCCATGTCCGATTTTAAACAAAAAATAATAATACCTAGCACGTTTGGAAAATTATGTACTTTAATCAAAATAGCAGTGGCTATACATGAAGCCCGTGACAATATGAAATGAGGCCCTGTGTTCACCAATATAAATAAGCTCAAACAATGACGGCTTTTGCTTTTTTATTTTATAGGTAAATTAAGTAAATAAAATTGAAAAATAATATATATAAAAATGGTAATAACTTTTATATTCCTCGTATGCTCGTAAACCTGGGGCCCCTTTCGCCTGGGGGCCCCTTAGAACTTTGCAGTCTTGCCACCCTTTTGTTACACCATGTTTTAGCGACATCGTAATGTAAATTGCTTATTTATACAATAGAGATATATTTTACAGAAAATGTATAAAAGGATACAGCCTTACATAAAATCGTAAATATAATAATAACTATTCTGAACATCATCCGTTTCCTGATAAATGAAATGTTGTTTAACTTATTTATATTATAGGTTATAAAATTCAATTTCTGATAAAGATTCCGAACGGGTTAATGGAAATTTAAATATTTTAAATAAATGTGTTACTTTATTTAAAACCTTTTTAAGGTAAAGCTTTTAAGGAAATATTTTTGTTATTTTAAAATGGTACAAAATTAAAATATGCTAAAAATACTTCATGTGTTGTGGAAAATAGGGTTAAAGCGTCATATAAAATGTTTGCGAAATCAATAGAACCTATATTTAAAGTAGATAATTATATTTGAAATAGATATAGTACAAAATAGTTAAATTCCTCTGGGAATATAAATTATATTCTAAAATTATGCCAGACGAATATTGAACCAATCATAACATATTTTATTCAAATTCATCACAGAGTAGAGAAACAGTCAAAATAATAAAAACATTTTTTTAATGTTTTCATAAACTAATTTTAGTTGCGTTTTTTTTATATAATATTTGTTATTTAATATTAAATGAAACAAGCCAAAAGGAGATTATTAATTGCGTATATTTTAATTACAATATTTACCAGTTATTTAGATTTTCCTATATAACCCAATTACAGATAGTTTCTCATAGCAAGGAGTAGTATCATAGTAGTTTCTAGATATAAAAACAATATCTCAAAATGAATTGCTTTGAAACGAACAAAATCTCGAGGTAAATTTAATACTAAGTTAAAACTATTTTCATTTTCCGATTCAATTCATCGGAGTGTTGCCAATAGCATGTCTCGGACACGTCAACATGGCGTCGGATCCGGGGTTGTGGCGGCGGAAACGGGATACCACGGAATATCATGTGTGTAATAAATTTAACCAATCCAAAAAAGGCTTTCGGTTCTGAAATCTATTCATTTCAATATATTTTTAACAAATGTAAAAAAATCATTTAGCTACTTAATTTTTATGTGTTGGTCAATTTACGGATACATTATTATCATAAAGATAAATCTTTCAATTTTATTACATATAAGATACCATTAAAGATAAGTTTAGGATCAGCAAAACATAATAGCATCGAAGTAAAGAGTTTGTAGTTTGAAAGTAGCAACTATTGTGCAAGTCTGCGCTTACACCGGCCCGTGTCGAACTCATCAAACTTATATGTTAGTTTCTGAACGTTTTTCGCATAGAAAAATTGTAAATTCTTTCCGGAAACAAGCAACGTTCTCCTTTATGTGCTATTTTCATCCAATTTTAAAGTCAATAAAGATTTTAAGCTCCTTGGATTTTTGAAGTTTGTATAACATTGTTGGTATTATGTTTAAATTCATATGATTTAAATTATTTCTAAATTTATAGAAGTGTTTAAGTTTATGCTTTAGGTATAAGTTTGTTTCTCGAGTATTTCTGTATTTACAGCGTATGTTTATAAATCTTCACGTAACACTCTTACCGACAAAATGTTATTCACGAAGCAATTTATGGCGGAAACAACATATATAATTGAAATTCTCATTGAAGAAAAAGTAACAGCACCACTTCCATATCATATTAAAGTATCCATTAGCGTCTGAACTTTAGCTGCTGAATAAAAAAAGAGCCTTAGAAGTTGGCGTTAATTACAAATAATGTATCAACTCAGTATTGTGAGTAAAAGTTTAATCTTATTACGAGATAAGTCTCGGAACTTTCCTCGGGCTAAAACTTGTGATCTGACATATTCCTTTCAATATAGCTTTTTACTTTCTTGTATCTAAACAGAAATTTAAAAATTATTAAAAATATACGTTAACCGATAATGTTTTTGTAGATAAATAATAAAAGTTTTTGTTAAATCTTTTTCTTTATGGTCGTATTTAACAAATACAATAGAGATGTAATCTTATAGCCTCTTTAAAATCCTCAGTTCGTTCTGAAATAGCTCTAAATCACCTTTTGATAAGCCTCAGCCCGGAAACATCATTTAAAAAAAACAAGGACACTTCAGATTAAATTGTTAGGAGGGGAGGTATTTTATCAGGACACGCCTAATAAATTGCGCAAAATTCAATTTAAAAGGGTAATGTTGTGTCCCTATTAGGTACGTCACTCGACACCCGCCTATAAACTCTGTCGGTCCACTGAACAATTGAAATATCGACGCCTCGCATACTTTCATCCCATAAAAATATTGTCCTTCCCTACTAAGAATTTCCGATAGCCATATGGAGTCGATAATTTTAGGTAAAACGAAGTCTTGTCGGGCCCAAATTGTTTAATCAAAATTCAGAACCGCACAGAATGTGCTAAAATTTACATATCATAACATGAAATGTGTTATTTTTTAGATAAGGTATTAGTTTCTTGCTATTGTATATTTTTAATTTCTAGTGAAATAGTGGTGTTAACGATTTATTTTTATTTTATATTTAAAAAATATCTCTCATATAATATATAAAAAATATCTCTCATATAATAATTTAAAATAGAAAAATACATTCTAATTAAAATTTTTCCGCTAAAACGCTAACATCTGTCATGGCGTTGCTGTGACGTAACGCCCCTCGAAGCAGTAACATCGGTCTGCGTATGCGGACGTTATTCAATATTTTTATTCAAAGCGAAATCTTTTGTATAGTGAATAATTAAGTTCTAGAAGTATTGTGCACTGCGCTTGTGTCACAAAATAAATATTAAAATCAAATATTATATTAGCAAAAAAAATTCAGGAAAACAAAAAACACTCCCGTCAATTTGAAACTCACGAGATGAATAGTTAATTTGTAATACTAAAAGTAACAATGAAATTTACAAAAGAATTACATATAATAATATTATTTTATTTCAACTGGAGTGGAGTAAAGTTGTGTTACTATTAATAAAAGAATGTTAGTAAATCAGTTTAAAATATTATACAACAATATTTAAGATAACGCCAATTTTTGATCAGGACCAAAATGTGGTTACAATATTATCCAACAAAATGATATATTAGAAAACACAGTTAATAACATAAATAATAGGATGTCTATTCAGATTGTAAAATGTTATTTGATCCTATTTGCTCTAAGTTATAATTCCGTAGGCGTTACATGGACAGTCAAAAGAGTTTGCAGCAATTGGAATTACCGGTTATAATAAAAACAATGTATATACATGTTATGCCGTTCATTTTGAGATTTTGTTATGGGAGGTATATAAGGGTTGAAAGTTTGATTGAAATCAATAGTTTTTATGAGAATTATTGTTTTAATACATACTTGAAAATAATGAAACACATATTGAAGAGTTTCCATTTAATCAAGGTATGTAATTAACATCATTCAGAAATCTAAACCTCAGAAAAAGTCGCAGTCATGGAAGTAGATTTTATATTTGTTTGTAGTCAAGAAACGCGATAAATAAGTGAGATTAAACGAAGATTGATGTCACCTACGTCCCGATACAGACGGGTAAATATAGAATTCTAAATTCATCGAATCGAGCGAAACAAGCAACGATACGATTTCCCAGAGGTGATATCGATAAATTTGTCATTCTATATTTATTAAAAAAAATTAAATGTGGATTGAAGTATCACCACTGCAAGAAGTAGGGTCCATCGTAAAGTAACCGGTCAGTTATCAAGCGGGATCCGTTTACGTACTCCTTAACTCTGCTGAAGAGTCCATCAGACTTTAATAAATATAATATCCTTTAAGCACCTATAAATTTTTATGGACAGTATACATACGCGGTTATGTATATAAAGGTTGCTTTTCGTTTCTTAGTTATGAGATGAAAATACTTAGCGGTTTATTATTTGACAATAAAATTAAACGATATTGTAAGCTCTTTATAGTAAATGATTTGTTAAAGTTATAACAATTTAAAAAAAAAACCATTTTTTTATTTCTAAACGAGCTGTTTCTCTACGAACGGTTTCTACCAAGAAGGTTTTATGTTAGCTTGGCGGAAAAATACAAAGTTCTAAATCTTTTTAGAGTATTTTCAAGAAGAGCTTTGAGAATCGAAATAAAGGTAAACAGAAGTGACGTAGTTGCTGCACACACTTCACATAGAGGGAAATGCGAAATTAATAGAAATAAAAAGGAGGAATAGCATTGAATTTCAGCGGTTTTATCTAGGTTTTGATTAACGTAAATTAATAATTAATGTTTTTTTTTAATACTTGAAGTCGGCGAACCTTTGTTTATATTCCATACATCATTGTCCATACCACCCTATAATATAAGGTTATTATGAAAAGTAAAACCATTTTGTGCACGTCACAAAATGTTTATTCTTTATGCAAGTTATTTTATTCATAACTCTCATGTGCTATTTTGGTTTATTCAACAGCATCATTATTTTCTGGTCCACATTTAAAAAAGCTTTACTAACATGAGAACATTTGTACTAACTTCAACTGAGACGCGGCTATAAAAATATACATTTTTGCATATAAATTTAAGAAATAAAATTATTAACGTGTAAATAAAACAATAGTTAGCCTCAAAAAATTATATAATGTTACTTCAAAGCAAAAGTATTTTATTGTATAGTGAGGGAGTATCCAGTTCATAATAAGAGTGACCCGTACAGTGTATGAATGAATATTTAAACAAAATGAAATATTAGCTACAGGCGTCAGGAAATATGTTCAAAATAATAGATTAGAAAATTCCGTTAGTCTGAAAAAGGTTGAACCATTTGTTTCGGCGGGACACTTTTTCCTGACAAATTGCCTGAAAGTAATTTTAAGCCCAAGATCAGTTATTTATGTGTATTACCAGCTTTATATTCCTACAGCTTGGACGAAACCAACATAAAAATAAAATGTTATATGATGACATATAGTATAAACCTCGTACCTTATTATTTTTATAAATTACAAAAAATATATAGATTACACAAGTAAAATACATTACCTAGTATAAAAATCATATAAATGTACAAATGTAGTCAAAAATTAAATTCATTCATGAGTAGGAAAAAAAATTGGTTTCGTTTCGTGTTAGTGATGACATGCTTTTCTGTAAAGTGGGAATTTCTTGAAGGTGTTTTTGATTTCATTTTTATTTATCAGAAGATCCGATAAACGGTCTCATTGATAATAATTTTTAACCCTTCGTGGATCCTCAACTCAAATTAGACGGCATCTTCGGGATGTTTTGACGCAAATTGGACAGGCGTCAAGACGGACTTGTTATAGTACTCTGTGGTTCTACTTGACGCGATTGGTGATGTAGGGTTGACTGTTTGTTATATTGGTAGTGCAAAAAATAATAAATATTAGATTTTTCAGATTTTTACTATTATTTAACGACGAAATGCTATATTTATTAATTGTAATATTAAGTTTTTTGTATTGTTAATTTTTATAAATAAATTATAACCATTTAGACGGAATATTTTTATTTCAAAACCATTCAAAATTGTCAAATAAACATATGACGTTGATAACTGTGAAACACTTATGATAGTTAAAACCACAGAGTACTATATAGTTAAAACTGTCAAAAGCATGTACTAACAGGAATGGTTACAATTAAGTTAGAATATTGCTGCGAATGTGGTGATTGAAAGCTCAGATTAAATCGCTAGCCCTGAGGGATGTCTGGAGCAGGCTCGGCATTGCCTAATAAAGGCTCACGTATGAGATTTCAATTTGGTTGCTTTTAAGCTCTGATGCGGGCTTCAATTTTCTGTATGCTGGATGGATTTGACGTTCCTATTAAATTTAATACGATATATGAGCTTGATTAATTCAATAACATGAACTTTGGAAAGATCAATTTAATGTTATTTGCCAAAAATATTGTATGCCATTTGTGTTTCTATCGTTCCATTAATATGAAACGATATAGTAATATAAGAGTGAGATAAGTAATCATTTGTCGTTGCATGAACGCGTATTGTGGAGGGATCAAAAACATGTACCTACATATCTTAATTATATATGTGGACGGTAAGAAGACCAAATAGTTGGAAAGACCTGAGAAAAAACCTACTATTATAATTTAATCTAAAAAGAACATGATATATTCGAATCGTATGAACATAAGCCTTTTGCGATAATTATTACGAAGCTGTTATTTCCACTAAGACCTGTCTACGCTTAAATGTACCACAATTTACAAATTTACGAAGACCTGCTACTACTAGAGCGTACTAATAGACAGGAAATAACAGGAATAGACTCTCAACTGAATAATAGTATGTATTAAGTAGAGCGTTCCAGAAAATTCGATTATCTCGAACGGATTTCAATGTAACGAAAATGATTTTATTTTTTAAACAATCATTTCTTTCTCTGACACTTTTGTTTCGTAATTTAGGTTATAAATCTTTGTTATTAAATGTTAGTTAAATAGTTTAATCTTGTTAATGTTATATTGATACATGAAACATCCATTTGTATTTGAGAAACATGAAGTGTTATTGTCTCGATACTTGCTTTTGTGTTCGTAATCTTCTGACAGTAATTGCCGTTCTGTGCCAAGGTACTGCAGAGGTACGGGTTGCACAAAAACATTTATAAATAAAAAATATTGGTTCTTTTAAACCAACTTTATTCTAAAGCAACCGGAAATAATATATAAATTAATATTATTCTGTACAAATATTAAACCAAAAAGGGTAATTGTATATCTGTAAACTTATAAACATAATTTGTCAGACCCTACTCTGAGGTATATCGTGTATATATCATGTACTAAATAACGAAAGGCGGCGCTGAATTCCGATACCACTCGTCTAATATATGATTACGTACAGCTCGCTCACACACTATCCGTCACGTGTTGTTATAGCAATTTTAAATATACTAACATTCAGATAAGGGTGAGTGTAACAAAGTATGTATTAAAGTATATAAGATTGAAAATTAGTAAAGATCAATCAACAAGTTCTCATTTATCAAAAAGTTCATATTCTCTAAATTATAATAAGGAAAGTTCACCTGAATTTCAGTACAAATTTACAAAATACAAGAGCTATTGTAGAAAGAGTGAGAAATAGAATAAGTAAGAGAGATAATCATATTAAGAGCGGAAAAAGCGGAAATATAGGAAACAATAAATGGGATATTAATTTAAGAAATATCGATAATTCGTTTAAGCGATGAGAAATATATTAGAAAGAAATTTATTAAGAGATAAAAAAAAAAGCATTTTTATTTATTACCTCTATTATATAGTTTTCACGAGTACTTATGAATGTTTAGTTATTACGTATTATGCGACTAGTTTATAATGCCTTACGTAACATAATTCTGTCAGGCGGTACGCTGAAGCTCTTGAAATAACAAAGTTGTTTTCGTAATTTGGTCGGCTTTCGTGTTCACGCTCTTGTTATCTCCGGTATTAGATAAAAACAAAACATACTCATAGTATTAACTTGTTATATCATATTACTATATATTTTTTATTCAAAGTTATTAAAATATTCCAATCTTTATCACTTTTATATAATATTCTTAATAAATAGTTCAACCCGTCCAAAAACTCTTTATTTTTTTTGTTATAAGTTTACAATTTAGCATTGATGCAAAATATACAAACGAAGTGCAAAATATATGTCTCCCGATGATTCGTAAACGAGTTTCAAAATACGTTAGAGATTTCGAAGTTAAGGTGAAAAATAGAAAGTGCACTCAAATTAGGGCCTCGGATTGAAAGCTAACAGCTCAATTATAGAGCGAATCCGAGTTAGGTCCGCTTGGATTGCCTACATCTAGATTTGATTCGTTTTAACTAGACGCAATCCGTTCACCGCATACGATGCGACTATTGAAACTGTTTCTACAATGGTCACAACTTATTATTTACGACTTTAAAATTTGATAATATAAAATTATTATATTTAGGAAAATGATATATACGATACACTTGAATTATATTATAATTTAATCCGTAGTAAATGTCATTTTTGGATGTTCCTATTAAATAAAACCTATACATTTCTCATTCTATTCGACTAGCGTCAACGCTACTTCTCTACCCTTTGTTACTATCACCTTTTATATTATATTGTATTGTGTTATATGTAGATATTACAGCTAAGTTTCTATTCTACGCGGGCAGCAACGCAATTTTTTCATGTAGGCAATGACTAGTATTTTACGCAGTTTGCGACCACTGTAGAAGCAATCAACGGGTTAATTTGGTCGATATGGTAGCAAGAACGCTGGGCGCTCACACGGAAAATTGGTCGTCTTAACTCTTTGATTACGTTCCAAGATCCCTTGTGAGATTTTGGCAAAAATTACGTGATATAATATCGAAATATCATTTTTGATTTCGCATCGTTTCGATTATTTATCGTTTTTAACTTTAAATTAGAAAATATATTGAAGTTTTAAGGTATGACTGATATTTTATGTAATAATCCGTTTATTTTATTTATTTATTTTATTTTATTTTTATAAGGCATAACTACAGGATTAAAATTAAAATTTAAGATTACATAATTATAACTATAGATACATTTTAAATTTCAACCCTGATGACAGTTACGCACAGCATGCAATAATTAGATAAAAATAATGTGCCAGAGGTTTAACACCGATTTAAAAGACAGAAAGTGCACATTAAACATTAAAAACATTAATAATCTAATATATCTGTACTATAAGTCTATTCTAAAAATAATAATAAAAAAAAGAAAACAATAATAGTAATAATAAAAAAATTACAGATAGCCGACTAAGAACAGTGGCATCTGCTAGTCGTTACGTTAGAAAATTTACTAGAATAATAATATCGCGTTATAAAAGTGCCGTTAGTGAGCTAATTGTCATATATATTTTTAAGTCATATTTTTTGTTGTCAAATAGTGACTAGTAACATTTATATTGTAATGGCTTCATAAAGGTTCATAGTAAATATTTAATTAAAGTTTTTAAATCAGGAAGGAGCAACAAGATATTACAATTAATGTTCACGGCCACAACGCAACGCAAACTATAGTCCACTACCTTTCCTAAAACTTTACTAAGTTGTCACAATTAAACTGGCCGGTGAACTTAGGTTTAGAGAAGTTTAAACATATATATATATATATATGTTTAAACTAAACTTAAAGATGTATGTTTGTTACTCTTTCACGCAAAAATTATTGAACAGACATTTAATGAAAGTTTACAGTAATAAAGCTTAACATATAGTCTAAAATTTTTAAAGATTTTACTCCAGAAGTATCGAGTAAAACGGAAAAGTTCCTGTCTTCTGCGACCTATCATGGCTATGCCTAACACATACATGAAGACAATGTACCAGGATTGTTCGTCATAAATAGTTCTAAAAGTTGCAACAGTCAATATCTACCGTTTAATTTGAGAGAAATTACAATAATCAAATTATTTTTTTTTTCCGACACACATTTTATAATATTTATTAAATTCTTATCAAAATGGATACATGTATCTTTTAAAGTATTTAATGTAGATAAAGTTGGTAATTTTGACGAATAGTTTCAAAGTTATTACAATAAGAATGGAGCTCCATTAAGCGCTTACTATGAGACGGTGCCGCGTAAAGCGGTTGAGGAGGAAGGGGTGCAACTTGCTATTGGGTGAGTATTTTTCATCAACACACCACTTAAATAGTAATTCATATGTAACTTATGACAGAAAATATACATTAAACTGGAGATTGAAGATCTCTATTTATTTAATTTATTAAATGTATCTATTAACTTCAGAGGAATTAAAGAAAAAATATTTTTTTTATATTAAGCTTAACGTCATGTAAATATTAAAAAAAAAATAACAATGTGCTAAAGTGAATATTAACTTAAAAAATGAGTTTATACTAAAGATTAAATTTTCACAGACAATTATAAAATTAATAAATATTCAAGTAAATGAAGTGGTCCTGTTGAATGAGGTCACATATGACATTCAATTAAACCTGAGTGTTGCTTAAACAATCTAATCAGTGTAAGTTTCTCTCAATTAAAGTTGTACGAGTTGGTTACGAGTGCACTCCTCAGTTATACAGCCTTGGATTACAAAATAATGTTCTATGTAGCAATGGAAAAAAAGTAATAGTAATTTTATATTTTATATTGTACTAACTGCTTTCATTGTCTTCTTATGCTTTCTTCTATATTTTTCAAACTATATACCATCTAGTTTTATATTATATCCCAAAGAGTTTTATGTTTTACTAAAATGATTTGAGAATTTTACGTAGTGAAAAGAATTCTATATTTTGACGAAGGAAATGAACAAAATACACCAAATAAAAATCAGGTCAGGTAATTTTATTGTATTATCATAATGTTATAATGTTATCTTTGTTATTATCGTAAAAATTAGTTTCTTAGTATTTTATTAGATTATCACGAGTACACTTTTCAAATAAAACTATTTTTTAAGGATTAGTATTCGCGTATAATTATACGCGAGTTTTAATGCAAAGCATTCGAAACGTCGGGTTAAAATAAAAATGTAACCAAATTATTCGCGAGTTTTAATCCGTAAAAAATAGTTTTATTTGAAATTAGTTTCTTCCTTAGTAAACGTATTCTATATCAGTATTCAATAAACTATAATTACAGTCAATTTCAACGAAATTCCCGTAGATTTGCTTAGCTCGCAAACACCAACAGACAAAAATAAACGGTACTATTTTATTATAAATACATATTTCTCACATGAGATCTTCATGTTTTATGTAAGATTATTAAAACATCATTTGGTTCTTTTATTTATGCTTACAACCGTCCCGCGGTTTCGCTTGCGTGGTATGTTGATTAAAAGCACCCAACCAATAATAAGTTGTACTGTAAACAGTTCTACTGTTTTATCTATATTTTTTATTAGTTTTTATTTTAGATTTTTTTCCGTGAACGAGTGACAAACATGTACACATCAATGTTTTATAAGATTTAAACGAGTACTACACATTTTAATAAAACTATTTTACGGATATAACTCGCGTTTATTATTATTTTTCCCGATGTTTGCTGCAAAGCATTCGAAAGGTCTGGTTAAATTTAAAAATGTAGTAATGAACGCGAGATATCCGTAAAATAGTTTTATTGAAATATGTACACATCAACACAAATTCTAGCATTTATAATATTAGTAGGTCACTTGTACAGTATGACAAACTGAAATAATTCAGATCCCAACCACTGGCTTAGCTCAGCTGCATTGCATATTATTCTGAAAATACATAAACACATTATACAAGTTTGAAGTGGAAAGTTACAAGGTACTTGTAAATGTACCTACTCGCGGACTCTTCAAATTCCTTTGTACACGACTCGACTCTACTGCAGAAACAATTAGTTGTGAGAACTCGTATTTCACATTTGTAAGTTACATTACAATGCATTGTCTTTGAAAGTTCATCCAGACTCATTCTAAGTTATTCCTCGCCGTGACTACATTACGTAAAGTGTAGAATCCTTTAAAAACTACAATCTATCTCGAGCAATATTATCTGGCTCTAAGCCAGCCATCTTGATTGGACATGACATTTCTGTAAAGTATTACCAACCTAATATTTTTAAACTGTACTCTTATATAATTTAATTTATAAAATTATATTTTTTTGTATTATATAAACATTACAAAATGGATATAGATTATAAAAATGGGAAGGACATGTCCACAAAGGTGATTTCCGATTGTGGCCCTGAAAGGAGCCCTGAGCAGTGAGCACCGTCGTCACCTGTCAACCCATTCAGCCTTAGTTGACAGGAAATTTAATTTGTGAGTCTGTGGATAAAGTTGTACGATTAGAAATCAATGAAATACTTAAGCACCTATTACATTGTACAACTTACTCAGTTCAAGGTCCATTCTACTATTAATATCGCATTTAGAAGTCTATTAGTGCACTAGAAAGCAGTGACCGATTGTATTAAATTTATAAGCAACTATTTATAGAAAAAGGAGGTTAAATACAATTATGTAAAAGAACAATAATACAACTTAAAAAATAATCGATATGTGAAGATCTGTAATTTTTTGGAATGTCCTGTAGTCTAATAAATTTCAGAAATTTTAGTTTCATGTTTTTACTGACAAACTTTAAATATCCAGAATAGAATAACTATTTATAAATATATATATTCATTAATATAATATAATATACATAAAGGCTTAATCTAGTGACTATTCCATGTAAATATTTAATGTATGTATAGAATAATTTATAAATTCTAGTATCTAATTGAATCATAAGTAACATAATAAATAAATTAATTAATTACATTATGAAGTACAAATTATTTTCGTCATTTCTTATATTAAAAAACGAACAATCTTGCAGGTAAATAAGTAAGTAATATATAAGGAATTTTCGCAAATCTCCGGACGACCTCATTATTTTTAATTGTACAACAAAAGCACCTACATTTTCGTTTGGGCCTTCCTAATTTGTATTGTCAGCTACTAAATTACCAGTGACGGTTGGACACTCAAAACCTATGGTTATTTTATTTATTTAAAAGTAGTCATCTGGTTTTGCAAACGCAAAATACAGAGTATTAACAAAAATATAACAGAAGGAATAATCGGTATAAATTTTTAAATAAATAAGAACCGTTGATTTCTTTTAGTAGCTTATTAAAAGAACTGATATGTAAAATATTGGTATTTAAGTTTTATTATATTAGTAACTTAGATGTGAAGCTTTATTGTTGATTGATAATGATAATAATGATTTTGGAATAACTTATAATCAATTAGGTGTTTTACGTTAAATTAATATTTTTTTTAGAACTGTGGTATAAACTAATTTTGAAATACCTACTGAATGCATTTACAAGACATTTGGTCTCGAAATTATTTTACAAAACTCGCGCTATTGGGTGTCAATCTTTATAAATGGTAAGCTTGAAATCTGGAGTTTACAAGACCATGTAAACTTTTTATTTAGTTGCAGCCTTGCAGTTAGCATGGACATTACAAAAGCCGTTGATCTTTTATGACAGAAATGGCTTCTTTCGGAAGCCCCCTTATTATGTGCTTTCCCAGAAATTATGTAAGTTGATCACGAGATTTACGTATAGGCGCAGCCTACAGGTCGTTCTCGAGGCATATAATTTGGGCTCCAAATCCAACCAATTGGCTACGTGTTACCTAAGGGTAGACGGAGATGGAATACTTTAGGACACCTTTAGGAGAGATCACCACCTTATTAGCTTGTAAGATTGGACAGTATACAAGAATAAGACCAGTTTGATTTGTACAAAATCACATGTTTTGTGAGACGTTAGATCTATTAGCGTTGCGTAGACACATTAAATCCTTATTCATCTTCAACCTCATTTTCACTGGAAGTTATTCAAACTGGCTCCCGTCGTTGATTTCCACTACCGCACTGAACGTAACGACCTGCCATACCATCCCTACCTTTTGGATGCGTAGCACTCTTCAACAGTATGGTTACCAAGAAATTTTTTGCCCTAACCACCAAGATATGAAAGATTACAAAGGCCACCAAAGCTGCTTCCTCTGTGCATCCTCTAATAATCTAAGAGATGGTGATCACTTACAATCGGATAACCTGCTTCCTCATTTGCCCTGCTTTTAATAATAGCTTATAATTTAGACATCGAAAATCTATTAAGTGCGGAGTTGAAACCGAATAGATAGAATTTCGATTAGTGACAGTTGTAAGATAATTTCCGCAAGATATCTAAATTCGTTAAACTAATTATATAATATCTGCTTTATCTAAATGTAAGTTGTTATAAACATCGAAGATAACTGATAATTAATGTTAATTACTTGTTTATAAATAAAATTCCTTTCAGAGAAAATGAAATAATGTGATTTGAAATATTTAACCAAAATTCTCTACCTAATGTATTCCGGAAATAGAATTAGAAATTTAGTATGTGAATGTGAAAAGGAAAAAAGATTTTTGAAACAAAACTTGTTGCAAAAGTGTGTTTTAAAACGCGATGAAACGCAAATTATTAACGATAAAGAATAAATATTATTGCCTACCGTACTTATAATAAATTAAGTGCGAAGTTTTTTCGCAAATCAGATAATCAGTACTTAAATTACAAACAACTCAGATAATTTCAACTTACGACAACTTGCCAACGTGAACTATATATAATACTAGCTTGGTCAACTTCATCTAGTGACGAATAATCAAATTATAGTTTTACAATAATAAATAGGTTGTATTTTTAGAAGGAAGGTTGTATTTCTAGAAGTCTTGTCGCTGTCGTTTGTGTGTGTTTCGTGTTATGCAGTTTCTTTATTTATTAAAAATAGCCCCAAAAGACACACATTTGTATAATGTAAGAATATGGAAACTGAATAATGTTAAATATAATTTACATTATCAATAATAATATTTTATTAAGTATAAAACAGTTTTTGGCCTTGCTAAAATATAAAAATTATAAGCCTTCAATATCTGAACAATCCTATTATTTTATATTCATGTCTTTTTCTAGTAGGCTATTTTTTCTGTGGGTTCATTTCTGGCGTGTGTGAATTGCACATGCCTTTTTAATAGTTCAAGATATCGGTATCTCCAATGTCGTCCTTAACTCGTTAATTCCACTCAGATTTGTCTAACCGCACAATTGCGGGCTCAACAACAAATCTTGAGTTTTAGCAATTACCATGTAAATTCGCAAAGTTCGCGAAATAATTTAACGGGATGTAGACGCCGGATTCAAAACAATTTATATGTTAATTCTGCTAGTATGGACTGGGTTGTACACGAATAACTCCACTCCTTCAAATACGTATACCGAATCAAAGTTATGAATAATCAACAAGTATACCTGTGATCTTCATCAATTAATATGGATATTATCAGTCAGATAGTGAACCTATATATATGATATTTTTAATTCTCGTGATTTTGGGTATTTCTCTCTTTAATGCAACCACTAAGTTATATAATTAGCTAAAGTTCGGTTTATTCTCGCACGAATTTAGAGACGAGAAGTATTGGTACAACAGAAGATGGTTCAACGAACCCGGCAATTTTTAAAACACTCTATGGATAGAACAGACAGGGCTGAAAGATTTTTTTTTAATCTGTTCTTTTTTTTGTATGTTCAAATAATGTAATGTGTTTGACCCCACAGGACTAGTCAAATTATATAAGAAAGAATTAGAGTTAGGTTAAAAAGTAACCAAAACCCGAAAAGGATGTTATGCAAATGTCAATTGTCGTCTGTCATGTCATGTCACGGCTTTTGATTTTCGACAGTAATTAAATGAATATTTTGAAAAACTATTTTGATAACTATTATTCTTTTTAATTTTATATAAATCCGATTAAATAGTAATAAACTAATGATTACGTAAATCCCTTCCCATTCTTATGGAACAACAGTTTCAGGGAGGCAACTTTCATTTGTAGTTTTTATTTTAGTGCTTAAAGTTAAAGGTTGTATATTAATATAATAAAAGAAAAATAGCTGTGATTAAACATATTAGTTCAAAGTTCTATCGAAAAGTAAATACCAACGTTTCTAAATTCAGTCAATTCCAACATCCGCGCAATACGTGTAGTGCAAAAACTAATACAGGGAAGTGGCCAAGCAAACACTACTTTCGTTACAAACGTTTAATCGCTTTGGAATCTGCAACTCTATTTCAATCTAGAACTTGCTGAATCAGAATCGATTAACGAGAAATTTCAAGCTCAAATCGATTTTGAGTACAGATTCGTGGCTACCGAGAGTCATCTCAAACTTTGCAAGAGTTAAATACCGCTTTGATTGTATCGTATTCAATTTTCTGCTTGTTCAATATAATTTTGATTATAGTCAATTTGAATAACTTTAAAACGTGTTCAGATATTATATATTTCAATTTATTCTTGTTGATAGTTTTTTATAAGTAGTTTACATTTCTTAATTATATTTTCAACGATTCTTGAGGTCTAAAGACGGGTTTTAGGGGTTAAGAACTAAGACAATGTAATCATTCCACATGTTTACTGCTCTTAAAATCGTAGCTGATTTTTTAAATAGCCATCGGAGGCAATAGGGGCGTATAAACAACACGTAAATATATGTACATATTTTCTGGTAGTAATGGTGATTAACAAACTTTTATTATAAATTTATTTAAATTAATTATGAACAAACTAATATTTTATCTTCGTTATCATGCTACCGCAAAATGTTCGTGAGAAACCTCTAAACAAGAAGACAAAAGTTATACTTATATCAGATGAACGTTTTCTTTTAAGTTAATAGTCGAATTTAGTAGATCTGTAATCTGGTTTCATCTTTATCTTCACAATAATTAACATTTTTGCTATTGGTGTTTTATATTTATTTGTTTTTTGTCAAAAGCACTATTTTTGTTGTTCTTTTTGCCTTGGCACGTGTAAAAACACAACGGCACAGTACTTCTGGAACTCATAATTAATTTTAGTTCACTATAAATACTATGCTTTTAATAAAAACAGTGAATAGCACCCGCTGATGAACGATGAACGATGTTAGTGTTTAGAGGGGCATTACGTCATTACAGAAGTAAGCGTTTTAGCGGGCAAATTGTTATAATAACAATATGATAAATCTTTTTGAATATAATAATATAATCTTGAATTAAATAAAAAAGAAACAATTAAATGTAAAATATTTCTATAAAACAGATTTATAGTGCTGGATGACAACTGTCCAAATATTCAGATAAACAGACAGAGTGATGAAAAAATGTTTCTTGTATTCTTTATCGACTGTATATTTAAAATTAAAGAATATAAATTATGGTTTATAAAAAAAATATAATTCTAATTCATTATTATAACAATTAAAAATAAAATAACCATTTCTACATAATATTCGATAAACGAAAGCAGCCATATAAAAACTAACAATAAATAAACAATAACTACAAGTCATTGTAATAGTAAGGTTTGCAAGTCAGTCACACCTTTAAATTTAATTATAAATTAAATGTTTAAGGGAAAACAATATTTTCCTCTAAATCCGTACACAATACATCCTCAATGAAATCATTCGAAGTTTTAGTAAGAGACCCGCTGAATGCTAAGGCTCTCGTTACGCCCAGATAAGATCAACGACGGAAATTAAGAGGAAATTGTATTTGTTTCTTATACAACGACGTCGTAATAAAGACGTGGCCACGCTGTGTATAAATAAACGTTAATTTTGTATGAGGATAAGCCGGATTACTAAATCTTGGGTTTGGTTATGAGAATTGTTTATGTTAATAACTATTTGCGGCAGATTCTATCCCAAATCAGTTATTGATTATTTGAGTATTGGGTTATGAGACAACTTGTTTTTCTGATATCTTTTATATACAAAATGTTATTAATAATGCGTGCGCCTGCCTCCGCGTGTGTTGGTAACCGAGGAAGCTGACTTCAAAAGCCCTTTTCAAATTCATATGTTTGCAGACGTTGTTGGGCAACAACAGCAGTTACTATTAGAAACTCTGCTCAATATATATTGTTTAGAATAGTCTAAAGACTTCTTGTGAAATTGCAAACATAAACTGTCGGGCGTAAACCTATGTGTATTGATAAATTAATTATTTAAATAAATTTGAGGGTAAATAAAATATATCTCTCGAGAGTGTGACGAATGCACGCGGATCGTATGGCAGTTACATTTTCAGCGCTTTGGTTCGGGAGGTAATGGTTATCGTTTCGGGAGGTAATTGTTATCGGTATTAATAGTTTCCAAAATATTAAATTTCGTGGTGATATTGAGTAGTGGAATTGTTGGCTGCAGCGGAGAAGTGGTAAGTCGCTGGTATATTGTAGTCACGTACTATAGAAGCCGATGACGTTGCCCGTTTTAGAAGTTGTGTCGTGAGGTCCACCGAAACCTTTTATGCTATACACATATCTTTTCATAAAGAAATATTTACTCTATTAATATTACAGGTTTCTATAACTTACCGATTTAATCCCAATTGGATTGGAAAAAGGGTAGTATAGTAGCATAATAGTAGTAAACCAAAATATATTCAAGATTTGCAGTACATATTTCGAGAAAAGATTACAGTCTCCACTATAAAGGAGAAAACCTATACAAGAGAGATATTATAATTTTGTAAAAAAAATTATTTATCAAAATGTCTGTTATAAACAAGTACAAATATAATTTTGAAAAAGCACAGGAGTCACGAGCTGAACTTATTTTATAAAATAATAATATTCTTTTATTTTTTTTTTTCGCAGAGAAATGCCTGTACGCATACCACACCACCGCGGGTGATGTGATTATGTGGGGCTCGCACCCAATAAAACTCTGCGGTGAACTGTCTCTGCCGCTTACAACACCGGAGGGTGCGGGAACGCTTCGCTGTCTCCGCATGCGGCTTGGCCTCTACAAGCCTCCACACGGGCGCGCAAAAAAAAAAAAATATAATAATACTATTCTTTTTTTTTTTTTTTTTTTTCGCTGAGAAATGCCTGAACGCATACCACACCACCGCGGGGGCGCTGACGTGGTTATGTGGCCAATGCCTCCCGTTCTCTTTCCGCCGCCTCTTTCCTTGTTAGCACCGCCTCACAATAGGCGCGGACGGCGCTCCATGACCCTTCGCTTTCGACCATCGCGCGAGCGACGGCAAGCAACGAGAGGTCGTTTCCCACTTCTGCGCATAGTTGATCGCGCTCGTGATCCCAGGCCGAACATTCGGCAAGAGTATGCTGGGCCGTGTTGTCCAGACACTCCGCGCAATAATGACAGCGAGGCGTTAACTCTCGTCCGACTATTCGGTACAGATACCCACCAAAGCAGCCGTGCCCGGTGAGCACGTGTGTCAGTCGGTATGTGAGCGTGCCGTGTCGTCTCGCTATCCAGTCCGTCAAAATGGGCCGTATGGCATCAACCAGACGAGAGAACTTGGGCCTCCAAGTCCCAGGGAAGGAAACCGGCCAGAACGCAGGCCGCCTCGCACGAGATGGTACGTTATTCTCTTATTGCCCTGATGGCCATCGCCCGCTGTGGTTTTCGCAGGAGGGCGACCAAGTTGCCATTCAGGGCATCAGCCCAGACTGGAGCTCCATAGAGAGCGATGCTGCGCACCACCCCGGCGTACAGTCGCCTACTCGCAGCGTTGGGACCACCGATGTTTGTCACAAGCCTGCTGAGCGCGCCCGCGGCACGCATCACCTTATTCGTCAGGACCTCGAAGTGTGGGCGGAAACTCCATCGACGGTCCAAATAATAATAATATTTTCGATTAACTACTACTAACTACTAACGAATAAAATACGTACGGACGATACCACTTATTTTAATTAATTAATTAACAATTAATTATTTTGGTATTTTTATTTTAAATACAAAAAAACGCGTTTAGATGTAAAAAAAAAAACGAAATAATATAATTAATATTTGTGATTACTTTCTACCTTATGATTTCCGGACGAAAAATGACGTGCGTGCGTACGAGCGTTCTTATGCTGTTGTCAGTTTTTAAATTTTTACGGTTACGATTGTTGTTCAAATCTTAAACTATTTAAACGATTTTGTGTTGAACTGCAATTAGTGTTATTTTGGTGTTCGTTTAAGTAAAAATATTTATTACGTGGAAACTTCATTTTCATTGGTATTTAATAGTCTTAATAAGTATAAAAGATTAATGAGCTGACGGGTTGTGATATAATGGTAAAAAAAGATAAAGCCCCCGGTTTGGGGGATTCGAAGGACTCCTCATTAAATCTTGTCCCTTCTAGGAGTGGTTCAACAGCGAAAATGTCTGCAAATATGAGAGTTATCATCAGGGTGCGGCCTTTAAATGTTAAAGAGAGAGGAGAAAATAATCGTGTAGTTGTCGATATAGTGAATGATGAAATGTTGGTGTTTGACCCTAAACAAGCTGTTGCACCCTTCTTTTATCAAGGAGTACAACAACCAAATAAAAACTATATAAAACGGGCCAATAAGGAGTTGAAGTTTGTTTTTGACCATGTTTGTGGACTAACTTCTACTAATAACGAAGTGTTTGAAATAGCTACTAAAGATATGTTAAGTGCTTTGATGGAGGGCTATAACTGTTCCGTATTCGTGTATGGAGCCACAGGCGCAGGAAAGACATTTACTATGATTGGCAATAATGTGGAGCCTGGCATTACATATTTGACCGTGGAACAGCTATTCTACACAGTCAATTCTTTTAAAGAGGAGAGGGACTTTGATATTCGAGTTTCTTATATAGAAGTAAGTAAATTTTAGGTACATATACTTTACATAAATTGTAATTATCTATTCTCTTTTATGGAATATCGAACAAATAAAACTTAATTTGCATATTTTGATGGAACAAATACACATATGGCATACATACATTTTAGGTTTATAATGAAAGTGTTTATGACCTACTTAAACCATCATCTACTCCCCTTCAAGTTCGAGAAGATGCTAAGTATGGGGTGGTGATAGCTGGCCTCACTTTAAACTGTATCAAGACAGCTAGGGAACTATTGAATATGCTTGAGAATGGAAATAAGAACCGAACTCAACATCCTACTGATTCTAATGCTGAAAGCTCCAGGAGTCATGCTGTTTTTCAGGTAACACTCTTGGCATCACATAGTTTTGACAATCAGGACTAAAACAACTTTGACCTAATAATTATCTCCATTTTAGGTTTTTGTGAAAATGAGCTACAAGACAACCAGTGAAGTAAGAATGGTTAAGCTTTCAATGATAGATCTAGCTGGTAGCGAACGAGCTTCTGCTACTGGATGTGTGGGACAGCGATTTAAGGAAGGGGCTAATATTAACAAAAGTTTACTCTCTCTCGGGAACTGTATCAATAAGCTCGCTGAAGGCAGTAATTATATACCATACAGGTCTGAAGATGTTTTTTTAATTATTTGATATTAAAGATTAAAGTTTTAATTGACAGAGAATAATATTAAAATAATTTAACAGACAATTATTAAAATATTATTGTATTTCTTTTTCATACAAATTCTTTGACTTGGTGATCTGTGCAGTTGTCACAATAAACCTTTATGTTACAGTTTCTGTGGCTACAGAATATACTTGTATTTATATTCTTTCATTGCTATATAATTATATGCCATTTAAATCCGGAAAATGTGACGCTTCCTGTGCCTTCAAGTTTTGAAACAAGAATATTAATGTGTTTTGATGTCCTCGATTGATAGTTTTTGCTATTTCTTGAAATGTGTTGTTTGACTATGATCCCCAAGTCCTCTTGTTTGTATTTATTGCTGACATGACTCTCAGTGTGTTCCACATGGTACTCAGTGTGCTCTGTATCTCTAGCAGTGAGATGGTGGGATTTGATGTTGTGATAGGTGTTGTTGCTTGGTGGATGAGTTTATTGATAGATTTAATGTCCATTTCAACTCTCTGTTTTTTGTGATTTTAGTTGCATGTTAAGGTTTATTGAGTCCTATAACTGGTCCAATCTCTTTGTGATTGTATAATTTTTATGGGTTTTCTATAATTATGGCCTTGCAGTGATAATTTATTATCATCGGCATGAGATCTGAAGAGAGGTACACTCTTCTGTGTCTATTCTACTAGATGATATATTTTTGTCACAGATAAACCTATTTCTAAGTGTATTGAAAAAGACCTTGTAGTCAGCACTTTTAATAGCTTGTCGTGGTGGGCAGTATATTGCTGAAAATACATTAATTATTTTCTTTGTTTTAGAGACTCTAAATTAACCCGAATTCTTAAGGATAGTTTGGGGGGAAATTGCAAAACGGTAATGATAGCAAATATTTCACCGTCTAGTTTATGTTATGAAGACACTTACAATACTCTGAAATATGCAACAAGAGCCAAAAAAATACAACTTAGCATTCAGAAAAATATTGTTGATGTAGATGTGAGAATATCTGAATATGTTAAGATGAATGGGGAGTTGCAGAAAAAAGTTAAGGAACTAGAAGCAAAGCTCTCACTCTCTACTTTTAGGCCTGTGAATATGGAGTCAGATGTTGCTACAGATAAAGGTATTACAAAACAAAGTTTGGAAACCTTATAAAAGTAAATTCTGGCTTGAATCTTTAAAAAATTGGTGATGTATTTACAGCTAAACAGGCATGGCGCTCGCGCCTCAGTGCTGCAGTGAGCGAGAATATGTCGCTGCAGTCCAGCGTGCTGTCTCTGATGTCACGTGCTCGTGTGTTGGCTCTGCGTCGTCGGCTGAAGTCCCGCGCCGCGCAACACATGGCCGAGCTCGCGCATCGCTCCTCCTACGACGCGTTGCACCAGGTGCGTCATTGTGAGCTATTTTTAGTGATTGAAATTGTTACTGGTGCTTAGCCGGGCTCTTCATTGTCACCAGATATGTGAAGGTGTGTTGTGTGTGTGTTCTCGGTCTGCAATCGTTTGTATATTAATAATATTATAAAAATATTTTTTTTTATAGAAGTGTTCAGAGGATATTCCAAGAGAAGGACGTGCAGTTGAAAGCTTTATGAAACAAATTGTAGACCTGGACTCAAAAATCATGCTTGCATGGACTAAGTGGAATGAAAGCCAGGAAAAAATGAATATTATGTTCAAAGAAGCTGTCGCAGAATATCCACAACTTTTAGATTTTGTTCAAAAACTTCAGTTAAACATAGAAAATGAGCATCTTAAGGCTAAAAATGATCTTCGATACAAAGTGTCAGCAATTGAAAACGAAGAAATAAAAACTTTTACTGAATACATGAGGGACATGCCGGCTATGCTGAAAAAATTATATCTGATACTAAAAGGTTACAACAAAGTACCAACCAATTTAGCGGATGAGTATATTGAAGTCATGAAGAAAGCTAAATCCGGTAAAGGAATAACTTGGTCAGACAAGGAGGAAGAGAGCAATCCGTATTTTCAATTCATATCAAATTTGGATTTAGAAAAACCGCATACCATACTTAAATATATGGATAACAAAGACGATATTAACTCTACAACAGACGCTACGGATAGTGATGTGACTGACCTTGAAAATCACGATCCTTCACTCAAACGTAAAGTGACGCCTTTCCAACTGGCCAATAATGATAGTGATATCAGCCACGACTCGTTAAAGAGTCTGGATACGACAAGAAGCTTGGGTCCAGCTAAAAAATCCAAGCTTGTAAGGAAACCGATTGTCAAGCTCGACAGTTATGATTCCTTTGTTTCTGCAAGCAATGATTTGAATTCGACTTTTGTACTTTCTGTTAAAAAGGAAGGGCTTAAGAAGTTTCGTGTTCTAAATACCAAGGAAATCCTGGAAGTGAGGAAGTGTCTGTTTGATAGAACCAATACCATGCAACAACACACTTTGAATGACAAAAGAAGTGAGTTTATTAAATAAATGTACTTATAATGTTTATATATCTGTTACCGTCTACATGATATACACACGAAGTTTTACTTAAGAATGTTTATGTTCTGGGGAAGGTTGTTCTTATTAGATTATTTGAAATCATAACTAGTAGTTTAAATCCGTATTTTACAAAACATATTTTTTAAATAAGTTAATGGTTATCTATTTCTCCAGGTAAAATTAAGCCCTCGATGGGCTTCGGGTCCAGTTTGGCGCGCGACGGCACGCGGTTCGACAAACACTGGAACGTGCAAGGTATTTGTGTTACAAATAGATGTGCATGGTACTTTTAGTGACAATGGCCTCCTTCTGCGAGCAAATTTTCGCCGCAAACGAGGCCACGGAGCGGGACAGGGAATCAGCTTCGTCCGATGACCCGTTCTGTAGGGGGAGACTGGGTAGAAGGAGGCGGGAATACGCCACCACCGGGAGACGTCGTATCAGGATCGCAGCGCCGGCACGAAGACAGTTGGTTATTCAGCAGTACTTGAAACATAAAGAATTATATGAAAAAGAATCCGATTGATCCGCTAGATCGTCCACCTGGTTAACGTCACAATTATTTTTTTTCTAATATTCACATCCAGATCCATTTCTAGAAGTGACCGGTAAGCATCGTAAAAGTCAGCTAACTGACTATCTAATAATATATTTCGCGATAGCAAAGCCTGACAGACAGCGGAGCCCAGCCATCGCAATACTCCGGCAATCCGTGCACTATGTTTACTACTCATATTAAACGTGAAAATATAAAATTAATTCAATATAATAGTTCCCGTAAACAATTTCACAAAATAACTTGACGAAAAGCAACCAATCAAAATGCAACAAACATTTATAAATAATATTATCATAAAGACCAAAAACCTAAATTGTAAATTAACTACAATAATTAACTAAACGAATACCTCAATAGCTACGAGTGTAATACGTGTCAAGTTCGAAACGATCTTTGTATACGTCACCAACAAATGTTCATCTACAACCTATTAAATATTAAATATAAATATTAAATAACCATCCTATTAAACATGACATATTAAATATTTACCACCCGTAAATGATAACATATAATGAAAGAATTAAATTGTGATGTACTAAGCGGGTATATAACAAACGTATATCAACCGACTACGGAACCCGTAGACCGAATTGTAATCCTAATTGGTTATAAACCACGCTCTGCTACCAGCAATTGAATTGCACAAAGGATTTCGGTGGACCCCACGACACAACTTCTAAAACGGGCAACGTCATCGGCTGCTATAGTACGCGACTACAATGTACGGTATGACCAGCGACTTACCTACTCACTTCAGGTGTGGTACAATAAAGGATGTCACTTAGTCAGTCTGTATTAGTAAAGGGTTCCCCTGGAATAAATTATTATTATAAATAAATTATTATTTCTATATAGCAAAGGGATATAAATAAGGTTTTGATACTCAAGTGTCCCGTAGCGTGTTCTCCTATTCCACCACTCAATACCATCACGAAATTTAATATTTTTGAAACTATTAACACCGATAGTAATTGCATCGCGAAACATTTAGACCCATAACCGCCCAAAATGTAACTGCAATACGATCCGCGTACATTCGTCACACTCCCGAGAGACATATTTTATTGAGCTGAGCGAAGCGAAGCTCTTTTCTACTCAAATTTTCAACTCTTTGTTACCCTACTCCTTCTTCAATTTACGAGCTAAACGCACGAAATTTTGCACACATGCAATTGCATATTGAGCAAAACTCGGTCTGGATTGAAAATCAGCCGAATCGTAATTGTAGTTTTCGAGATAATTGATAAAATGTGTCCCATACAGTTAAGATGTAGAACGTTTTTGTTTCGCGCGCGACCATTGCTACTACACTACTTTAGATTTGATTTTTTATTGACCGTGTTTTGAAAACAATTTTTTTCGCTGATTCTCCCATTTCTCTCTATCCTTTTCGATTAATATTATTTGCAATTTTAAATTTGCTCAAAACAAGTATTGACAACAAATCATAATTTTTATCCATAAATGAATATCAATATTTAACTCTAGACATTAATGCGCTCGACTGCGTCGCGACGCTAGCCCCGCCTGCGTGGATCTAGTTTACCCTCGAATTTATTTTAATAATTAAAAATCTATCAATACACATAACTTTACGCCTGACGTATTAAATGTTGTTTAAATGGATTATATGTCAATAACGAACCATTTAATAATTATATAATCATATAAATATTAATGAATAACAGTGTTTGTGTTAATAAAACTATTATAATTAATCATTAACCGTAACGTTCAATGAACATCCAAATTGTTTGGTTTCATTTTAAATTAATAACGTGTTGTATTTGATTTGTCTTTGCAAACTGTACAGCGGTAATTCACTGTACATATTGATCGAATTAAACATGGTGTGATACCATGGATGATGGGGGGCTCAGTCAAATTAGAGAAAATTTTATATTAGTTGTTTTTTAAATTAATATTTTTTAGAAATAATAGTCATAGATATAACATATCAAGTATACATTAATTTTATGGGTAACAATTATATGATATGAAGAATTGAGCTCATAAAGTAACATTTGTGTTGTCTATTTAACAGCCAGCTCGAGGAACGGGGACGGTACGGGTTTGAAGTCTTACCGCGCCAGGGACCACATGCAGGCGCATCCCTACTCGCGGCCAGGACCCAGCGCGTGGAAGTGACGGGCCTCGGGCTTGGGAGCCGAGGTGGAAGCTTCTGGAAGCTATGATTTTTGCAGTAAAGATTGACTAATTATGTATTTGAAACTTGCGACCTTTATAATGATTAGTGTTTAGATATTTTAATATTGTAAATTAATCGGTATATTAATTGTGTTTATATTTAGTGATAATTATGATATAGTTTTCTGTAAGTAGTGTCGCCGATAACGATTGTGATAAATAATACCTACTTCTTCAATATTTACTCAGCATAACTGTCTGTACGAAAAAAAAAACTTTCAATATTAATATGTTTGAGGTTGCATTTCATAGTAAGTTAAACGTTGTGCTTCGTTCCATCTTGTATCTGATAGGACAAACGCCTGGACAAACTACTACTGTATATACATACATTTTGATACGGAGACAAAACTATCAATGGATTTTACATAACGGGATGCCGAGAGGAGTTTTGACATTTATTAAAAATCACAATATACTCATAGTACGAGGCATCATGATATTAAGACAAGTACTGTTTTTTTGTTTTTCTTCAAAATTAAAGTTCTTTAAGTTTTTCTTATTTTCTGGACACTTCGATTTCAGCCACTTTTTCATTCTTTACAAAATATATCGTAAAAAAACGTTTAAGACTTAGCAAGATTTTTGTCACATGGCACTCAAGACTCCAACTTAGAAAAATGGTAATGTTTAAAATCCCCTCGGCCTCCCCTTACTGGGGATACCATCCTTTTTAATTTAGGCCACAACGTAGTTTCATTATAAATACTATTTTGCATTTCATAATATATTTATCAAAGAGAATTAATGCGTGAAGAAGAAGGTGTTATTTATTTTCAATTGACTCATGATTATCTATTTTTAGGTGTTTATAATTATAATAATATTTCAATTTATATAAGGTAGGTGTGAAATAACTGATCCCACAGAATTACATGAATGCATTTTAAATAATATCTATTACATATAAAAAACTTTTATATATATCAGGCAAGCTCTTCTTTACACATTACAACTGAACGACTAAACATACAGACATACATTAATCTTATAAAGGTATTGCTTTAATATGACGTCTCTAGTTTTTGTATAGATTTATAGAATATTTTTAGTATTATATATAATTTTATGAATGTCTTGTATTATTAAAGATAATGTACGTAATATTATTAAGTGAATATGTTGCCTCTCTAATATGAACTTTTATCCGGGTTGTGTATTCTATTGTATATTTATTGTGTTTTATAAGATTACGATTTATAATTAGATATTAAATATTAGCGCTTGTGGACTTGAGCATTTAATTGCGAAATAAATGTGTTTTATTTTATTAAGCATCGCTTTCTTCCGTTTCTAATATATCTAAATTTTATGTCAGACATTATATCCAAAATAATGAGCCATAAATAAAATATTAATTTAGATACTTTAAAAAACTGCAAAGTTTAGAATATTTATCGAATTCTTAACATTAATAGATTTATCGCTTCTAGCATATAATGAAGATAAACTGTTACACTAAGTGATTTAGATGAATAGTTTCAGTTATCAACATAAGATTGAACTGATTCGACGCCATCAAGCGCCTACTAAGTTTCTGACTCAATATACATATTTTGACTAAACTAAAGAAACCACGTAACAGAGTATATTGCAGTATGTAATTTGTAAGACTGGAAACATATATATCCTATTTATTTTATTTTTATACTGTAAATTTTTATTTTTTGCTCGAACCCAACGACAAGAGAAAATGTTAGATAAAATATTACTGTTCAATAAATTCAATAAAATACGTATCGGATTTGTCCCTTTATTCATCGATGTATGTAAATAAATATTATATGTATGTATGTATTTTGCGCCTAAGCTGAGTTGTTTGTGATCAAATTTGGTATAGATGGTCTAGAGCGTGGGAAAGGATATAGGATATTTTTTTAAAACACACAACGTGTGTGAAGCCGCGGGAGGAAGCTGTTATAAAAAACGTTGTATACCATAAAAGTTAACAGTATACAAAAAAAACTTTTAACTTGTTAATAAATATAATCATATAATAAAATAAATATCAAGTCTTTTGAGGAATAAAATGCAGTTAGTGTTACTTTTTTTTGTGTTATTAAAGACATTAAAATAGAATTTAAATAATTAGACAAAATAATAATATATGAAATATATTAAGTAACAATAGCAATGAGTCGCTTCAAAAGTGTCGTCAGTTTTTAGCGGACTTTCAAATCTTGTATAAATCTTAAACTTAAGAAACGACTGAGTTCTATACAAAATGTAGAATTTGAAAGACAAACAGTGATAAGTTTAATTTCTTTAATTTTAAATGGAAGCTGTACTTTTTAATAATGGAGTTCATTAAAATTTCAATTCTCTCTTTATCCTCTTAGAGAAATTAAAATTAACTTAATCTAGTGAGAGTTTAAACTAGTTACGTAATCTCTGCACTACAAATTTCAGACTTCAAAACTTTGGATCATAGGGTTATGCCTTGGCAGACCACCCAGTCAGACGATTGAGTCCTCATATGGTATATATATGATATAGACCTAATTTTTAAATTTATAACGCAATTATAATTCAAATTAGCATTGAAATAATATTAATGTTTAGATAAAATGAATTTAATTATTACGGTATGTAAAATAATATAAGACAATAATAGTTAGCTTATTCCTAATAAAATATTTGAATTATTATATTAGTTTCTGAAAAAGATAATTAATTAATATTTATACTTATATTTGGTTTTCAGACTTAGTTTCAAAGACATCAGTCTAATCAGCTTATATGATCAAAACTGAAAATAATTTTGATAAAAATGTTCATAAAAGAATTAATCAATTATTAAGGCCACAGAAATCTGATTGGTGCTTAAGTGAATACTGTTCTAAATATTTACTTAAACGAATAATAATAAATATCTCTTTTTCATGTGATATTAAATGAGTAATGGAATTTTACTAGTTAGTAATAACGTACTTTGACAGTCAGGTCGTCTGACCTAATCGGTTTCAAGTGTCTCATCAAAATAGTCGGATAGGTTTAGCAAAACAACGTGGCCGGTTGATTGTAATTAACGTAAATTATTCGGAGCATGGGGCTACTATTTATAGGTCTATTGCGATATTGAATGCAAACATTCGATAGAATATGATATTGTAATATTGAGGTTTTGATAATCCGTGAACGTGATGTACTGATAAGATTAAAGTAAGCTCCTTACATAGAGAAGAGCTTAAACTCTTATGCTGCTAGTCTATGCATGCATAACATAACATTTCTTGTTGAAAATTATCTGTTAACATCTGTAGTCGTTTTAAGCTTATTAAGCTTTTTAAGACGGACAGATGTAGTTTAAGTTATAGAAGCAGCGATACGGTAGCTTAATTGGTAGAGCGACGGGACGATTTCCCAGAGGTCCAGGGTTTGAATCCTGCACATACTGATACATGTCTCATTCTATATTTATTTAAAATTTAATAAAATTTCTTCTCAGATACTTTGTTTTATACCAGAAGTTGATATATCTTTTTAATTAGACCCTAAAATCAATATTATGCAACAAGTATTTAAAATTAAATTTCATAATAAATGACCGTTTGCTCCCACAACGAATACACATGATTCTTCAAAACTAAATATTTTAAAAGAATAAGGATAATAAATCCTTATACGTATATATAAAGTGATATATGTTTGTTTTATTATCACAATATTGCAGTTTAATAAGATGTGTGATACAGCTGCTTGATCACCTAGCTGTCTCCAGTCTGCGCTCCTACGTCCATGATTGATAGGTCTATTCGTTGCATCTCACATTTGCGGGGGAAACATATCTCATATTTTCGGCAGTCTGCCAGATAGAAGCAAGCGAAGCTAGACACCTTTGGTTATAAACTTTAACAATCTTTCAAAGCTTCTAATTGCAAAATACTATTCTATTCGGACGAAAAATGTCAAGATTTTCCCGCTAATTAATATTGAAGTGCCGCATTTTGATCAAGTCCACGGGGTAATAAAAATGGGTTCAAGGTGTCAACAAAAACGCTGCCAACACCGCAAATGAATTGATTCAACGCAATCAATTTTTTCCCGAACGGGGAAATCCGCTCATTCACTCTGCTCTGATTAAATCGGTCAATCATTCGGTCTCACCGTTCAGTTAACTGGAAAATTGGTAATTAGATGGTGTAGGTGATAAACTGTCGACATTTTGCGTGTGCTTGTGTGATAAAAGTGCTTAGAAACGAAAAAAACTATTAATTTAGTTACTCCGAAGGATTTATAGAGTGATACAAATTTTTTCTTCATACTTCAATTATCGAGACTTTGTTTTTTTAATTAGCTATTAATTATTTATATTAAGTGGGTACTTTTCTGTAGACGGATATTTTTATTTGTTTTAAATTTGCTAATAACTTTTTAAATCACAATAAATATTGTTGATTTCTGTTATGAAAACTATGGTGACAGAAGTCTCAAAGTAAAGGAGTGGATATGATCTTCGATGTAGAAAATACAAGCAAGACTTGAGTACTCTCGAGAGCCAACAATACGCTTTGCACTTATTTTTATTTTATCAATATTTTCTAAACCTGAACGTAAGGTTTGGAATAAAATATATTACATATATTTAATAATCTAAATTGTATGATACTACCTCTTCACTAAACATATTTTAAATTAAAATGTCTCTGTTAAATTAAGTTGTATAAATAAATAAATAAAATAAATTATCTTTATTTAAAATTTAATAAGATTATATTGTTTTTCTTATTTATAGATAATTTAAAAGTATATAAAATCATTAATTCGACAACCACCTTCTTCATTTTAGGAACGAGTTGTTGTTTTCGCAACAAATGTATTTATGTTTTGTTTAAATTAACGTTTCTATACAAAGTCTAACAGAGGAAAACTCTTTGTATGTATTATATTAAATAATACTGTGAAGGACATATAAAATCATGTGGAGATAAAAAAGGGAGTTATTTATAACCAAATAGATTAAGAAAATATTGTTTTAAAACCTGCAGATACTTTCCAGAAAAAATTACACAAACAATAATGCAACTCGTAATAAATAGGTTAAGCATTCAACTAAAATAGAAGCTATTGAGTGTCTTTTCATTACTATTTGATTATAGAAATTATAATTCTATATAAAAATAAACAGAAATATTGATTAAATATTTTATTATATTAAATAATACAAACCGATGCCGGAACGCAATCTTGTAATGTAATAAAAAAAATGCGAATATGAGATATATTTGTTAAAGGACTCATAGAAATACTGAGTTAAAATTTTGTAACACCAAACTAGATGGTACAATGAAGTCTATGACTATATTACTCTGTACTCTGTTTCCATGTGTATTTTTAACCTTGTTAGTATAAAAGAACTGTTAAATGTAACACGTAGGTCTTGTTTCAGTGGCTTAGCTATAACATGTGAAGGCTGTGGCTAATTCATTGGGTCCTTGGCTTTCTAATAAATAAGTAATAATAACTACAATCATATAGTATTATTTATTTGTAACCACTTCTATACAACCATGTTGCAAAGTTTGTATAAACATTTTTAGTTATCTTTAATTTAAAGAAAATATCTGGTATTTTTCCAAAAAAATGTTTTTTACTGTTAGTACTTCACATGTTAGTTTCAAATGTGCAAAAACATTTATTTAATACTTTAAACGAGTTTGAAGACCAATAATTAGCGAAATAATATTTTTAAGCAGGGTTTAATTTTATTATAATCTTTACCAAGTTAGGTTGATATTTAATAAATTTGTTTTACTTAATAGTTTTAAAATCATACATAATGATTAACAGGGTTGGAAATATTTGATGCTCAACATTGAAACGGAAGGGGCGTTTTTCTATTCGTAAATTCAGGCAATAGTATATTCAATATACATCTTTTATTAAATTACTTAAGTAATGTATATATTTTAAGAAAATATTTTCACTCATTAGGTTACTAATCAACTTGCAGGCGTAGGTATGTGACGACACCATCGCCCATCGGAAAAACCGGTGCAATCAGTCGAAAAGCCGCAAGGCCCAAAATTATACCGTAACCCGGCCATTGCACTACGGCCGGGACCGGGGGCACAACACACGTGATGTGCTGCGAGGAAGGACACCTCTATAAAAAACTACCCCGAAACCGTAGTCTAGCGTGCTGCGGCGTAGGGTTAATTGGCAAGCGCTGAGAAGGCGGGGGAGCTCACCCGTAAATGAGCCCTAACGACATGAAAGCAAGCATTTTGAAAACGTCTACCCAGGAGGGTGCCAGCCAAGCTGGGCAATCCCTCCCGACGTCTTCGGACGTCGGCTGCCCCACGTACTCTGGGGGGGGCACAAAATGCTCCGTAGGTCGGCAATCCGCCGGCCTCCGTGAACACGACCCTAGCATCCGTACAATTGACCCCGATTCTGCTGTCGGAATGGATATTGTTGATTTGGACGCGGAGGAGTCGACCCCGTTGGTCGGCTCTTCCGCTAATGACCCTGGCAAGCGCAAGGGATTTAAGATGCCTTTCGATATGGCGTCCCTATCAAAGGGGACCAAGTTGGGCTCTCGCGGTAGAGAAAAGTTGTCTGACCGCGAGGGCAGTAGTCGACGGAAGAGACCTCTCTCTGAGGTCGCTTCGACTCCTAGTGACGCGTCCGGTAGCGACTCAGAGCGTGGTGCTACATCAAAATGCAGTGCCGCTCGTCGTGGACGCGCCACTACTGGCCTCAGAGGGGGTATGCTCACTCGAGCGAGGGCCGAGTTACGGGCCCTCAACATGGAGGCGGAGGAGGCCGAATTCGAGCGCAGTCTAAGCGCTCGGGCCCTCCGCAAACAGCCTGCTGCGGTTGAGAGTGTGCCGGAATCCGAGGAATACCTTTCCTTGGGTTCGCAACCGGCATACTCTTCTGCATGCTTGGGAGCGGAGGAGCTAAGGGCCGTCGCTGGGCGGCATGCTGCCTCGATCATCGAGGTCAGCCGGAAGTGCCTAAACCTGAAGGGGACCATGGTCAAGGCCCTGAGGGAGGCTTCGAGCGGCATGCTCGAAGTCGTGCAGGCCTTGGCCAGCCGCAGCGAGCCTGAGGAGACGCGCCGCATCCGTGCGGACAATGCGCGTCTCCACAGGGAGGTGGAGGCCCTTAAGAGCGAGCTGAAGGCTCACAGGAAGGAGTTTTCTGAGATGAGGGCATCTGCGGCCAAAGCTCCTGAGGTGCCCTCCCTCAACTCAGAGACCCTGGAGGAGTTGAGGCGATCCCTGATTACCTCGGTGGGCGTTATGTTAAACGCCCGCCTTGCAGGCATCGAAGATCGCCTCCTCCCCGAGAAGAGCCTTCGGGCGCCCTTAGCGGCAGATCGCCGTAGAGAGGCGGCGGCAACTGCGCCAGCGGCAAAAAAGCCCGCAAAAAGCGTGCGTTCAGGATCACTCGTTTTAGGGACGAGGCCTGTGGTGTCTCGGCCTCCTCCTCAGGCTCCTCCACAGAAGGCTGCCGTTACTGAGGAGGCCTGGACCACGGTCGTGCGGCGGGGCAGGCGCGAAAAGAATGCCCCCCGCCCGCCGGCCCCGGATCCTGTGGGCAAATCAACAGCCCGCCAAGCAGCAGCCCCTGAGCCTCCGCAGCCGCCTAAGAAAGGCAGAGGCCGCAGAAGGCGGGGGCCCAGGGCGAAAAGGCGCAAGAGCCGTTCCCGGCCGAAGCCTAAACTGCCGCCGCCTCGGTCACCTGCGGTTATTATTAAGCTCCAGGACGAGGCGGCGTCCAAAGGTATAACTTACGCGCAAGTCCTCGAGCGCGCCGCCGAAAGAGTTAATCTCGGCGAGATCGGGCTCGAGGGCGGGCTCGTAATTCGGCGTTCGGCCACCGGAGCGAGGCTCCTGGAGCTGCCGAAGGCGTCGGCCGACAAGGCGGGGGCGTTGGAGGCGAGCCTCCGCTCCGCCTTGGATGGGGTTGCAGACGTCGCCCGAGCCCAGCAGAGGGTTGGCCTCAGAATCAAGGGTTTGGACGACTCTGCAACGTCAGAGAAGGTGGCAGTCGCGATCTGCCGCATCACCGGGTGCTCCAGGGAGTCTCTCCACGTCGGGGAGATTCGCTGGGGCGCCGTGACCATGGGCGCCACCTTTGCCCGGTGCACAGTAGATGCGGCGAGGATACTGCTGGGGGCGGAGCGGCTGCTCGTCGGTTGGAGTCCGGCGAAAGTGGAGCTCCTGGAGGTGCGACCGCTGCGGTGTTTCGGGTGCATGGAGCTTGGACACACGCATGCGGTCTGCCCCTCCAACGTCGACCGCAGCAAAATCTGCTTCCGGTGCGGCTTGGCGGGTCACGATCGTGCCAGCTGCACCGGAGTGCTGCGGTGCGCGGTCTGCGCAGAGCGAGGCCTGCCAGCGGGACACGAGCTGGGGAGTCGGGCATGTAAGGCTCCGTCCAAAGGACGGAAAGTAGCCCGCTCCTCCCCGTTGGCTCCAAAAGACGTGCGCCCCCAGGCGCCTGTTGAGGCCATGTCGCAATGAACAGTCTGCGACATGGCTTTCTTCAAGCGAACCTCAACCACTCCGCTGGGGCTCAGGACCTTTTCCTGCAGGCCATGGCGGAGTGGGAGGTAGATATCGCGGTGGCCTGTGAGCCCTACTATGTCCCCCCAATTCCCAATTGATCGGGGGACATAAACGGCTCCGTGGCGGTGGTTGTGGGATCTAGTCCCGGTCCCCCTCTCTCCACACTGGAGACTGGCCCGGGTTTAGTAGTGGCGCGGTGGGGGGAGTACGTGGTTGTCGGCACGTACTTCTCTCCCAATCGCAGCCTGGCGGAGTCCGAGATCTTCCTGGACTCCGTCAGGGAGGCGATCAGCAGACAGGCGTCGGGGAAAACAATCGTCCTCGGCGACCTGAACGCTAAATCCGTGGCCTGGGGGAACCGCCACACGGACGCTAGGGGCAGGGCCGTTCAGATCTGGTCACTCCTCTCCGGTCTGTCCCTCCTCAATAGGGGGACCGAACCGACCTGCGTGCGGCCGCAAGGGAGCTCCGTGGTGGACGTCTCGTTCGCCACCCCAGCTGTCGCACGTTTGGTCCACGACTGGAGAGTCGAGAAGGAGGTGGAGACTCTATCGGATCACCAATACATCCGATTTGAGATCTCCACCGTCCGACCGGATCTGGCCAGGCCACCGCGGGGAGGAAGTCGATTTCCTCGCTGGGCAATCCAACGGCTGGATCGGGAAATGGCTGCGGAGGCAGCCATCGTACAGGGCTGGGCCTTTCCCGATCTTCCCAGCGAGGAAACCGACGTGGAGGCGATGGCGGGCCGCATGCGCGAAGCCCTGTCTCGGGTTTGCGATGCGGCCATGCCGAGGGTGGTGTCTAGGCCCCGGCGGCGTAGAGGTGTCTACTGGTGGTCGCCCGAATTAGCCGAACTTCGGGTGGCCTGCTGCAGGGCTCGTAGGGCCTTCGTCCGGTGTCGCCGACGTCACGGCTTTGACCCGGATCTGGAGGCCCAGCTGCGGAGCTGTTACCGTGATGCGAGAACAGCTCTGCGATTGGCGATTCGAAAGGCGAAGGACCTGGCTCGGGAGGAAATCCTGGCGGGTCTTGACAGGGACCCATGGGGGCGAACGTATCGCGTGGCGCGGAACAAACTCCGCGCCGCGTGCGCCCCGGTCATGGAGTCCCTGGAGCCGGATTTCCTCGAAAGGCTGGTGGGGGAACTTTTCCCAGACCCCACCGGCCACACGCCTCCCGTGATGGCTCCCCCTTTTCACGGTGGGGGGGTTGGCTCTGTCCCAGACATCACGGAGGCCGAGCTGGAGGTCGCGTCGAGTCGCCTACGAGCCTGCAGCACTGCGCCGGGGCCAGACGGTATTCCGGGGCGAGTGCTGTTCATCGCCCTGGAATACTTGGGTGGCAGGCTTCGGGAACTGTTCAACCTCTGCTTGCGCACTGGACAGTTCCCGAAAGCCTGGAAAGAGGGCAGGTTGTGCCTGTTGCGGAAGGGGGGTCGTTCTGCCGACTCTACTTCCGCATACAGGCCGATCGTGTTGCTGGATGAGACGGGTAAACTCTTCGAGAGAATCCTCTCTGCCCGTCTCACCTGCCACCTCGAGGAGGTGGGTCCGGATCTCTCAGAAGCTCAGTTCGGCTTCAGGGCGGGTCGTTCTACGATAGATGCCCTGAGAGCTCTGAGAGATGTGACCCAGGAGGCTGTTCGCGAGGGGGACGTCGTCTTGGCGGTTTCGCTGGACGTCGCTAACGCCTTCAACAGTCTTCCGTTCGAGACATTGGTCGAGGCGCTCCGGTTCCATGGAGTGCCTCCCTGTCTCCGGAGACTGTTGGGGGCCTACCTGCAGGACAGAGAGGTCCTGTGGGAGCGCGGCGACCGGCGGATGTACCGACGTGCCGTGAGCCGAGGGGTTCCACAGGGGTCCGTTTTGGGACCGGTCCTGTGGAACCTGGGCTATGACTGGCTGCTCCGCTGTCCTCTCCTTCCCCGGATGAGGGTGTTTTGTTACGCTGATGACACCCTCGTCACAGCACGGGGAGGGAGCTTTGCGGAAGCGGCCCGTCTTGCTACCGTCGGTGCAACGCTCGTTGCGGACCGCATAGGGCTGCTGGGTTTGGAGGTCTCCGTCACTAAAACGGAGGCCATCCTGTTCCACGGCCCTCGGCGAGGTCCCCCTCGTCGGGCGTCCATCTCCGTCCAGGGTTCGGAGGTGGTGGTGAAGGCCCAGATGAAGTATCTGGGCCTCACCCTGGACGGAAGGTGGAACTTCGGGGCGCACTTCTCCCTTCTCGCCCCGAAGTTGGTTTCCACCGCAGCTGCCTTGGGAAGGCTTCTGCCTAACGTCGGTGGGCCGCAGGCTCCATGCCGGCGCCTATATGCCGGCATCGTGAGGAGCATGGCCCTATACGGTGCTCCCATATGGTCGGAGTCCCTCACCGCTCACTCAAGGACCCTGTTGCGAAGAACGCAAAGGGTCCTAGCGGTGAGGATGATCAGGGGGTACCGTACGGTGTCCTTCACGGCGGCTACACTCCTGGCGAGCGACCCGCCCTGGGAGCTACAGGCGGAGGTACTCGCAGCCGTGTACTGGCACCGGGCAGAAGCCTTGGCCACGGGGGTAAGGCCCGAGGTGGCGCGAATCAGGGCTCTAGCTCACCGAGCCCTGATGCGACGGTGGAACAGGGACTTAGAGTCCCCTGCCGCCGGTCTGATCACAGTGGAGGCGGTCCGCCCTCACTTCAACCACTGGATCAATCGGCGGCACGGAACGCTTACGTTCCGTCTTGTGCAGGTGCTGACCGGGCATGGTTGCTTCGGTGGGTACCTGCACAGGATAGCACGAAGGGAGGCGACCCCCTCCTGCCATCACTGTGACGAGTCCGTCGACTCGGCTCGTCACACCTTGGCGGAATGCGCCGCCTGGGACCACCAGCGCACTGAGCTGGTGGGCGTGATTGGCAGGGACCTCTCGCTGCCGCGCGTTATCAGCGCGATGGTCAGCAGTGAGAGGTGCTGGGTCGCAATGGCCTCCTTCTGTGAGCAAGTCATAGCCGCAAAGGAGGCCGCGGAGCGGGTCAGGGAGTCAGCCTCGTCCACTGACCCGCTCCGTCGGGGAAGACTGGGTAGAAGGAGGCGGGAATACGCCCGCCGCTTCCTTCCCCAGTTGTAGGCCTGGTGAGGGGGGAGGGTGACCCCTCTCACCTAACATAGGCCTGCGATGGGAGGGTGCTCTACGGTGCTCGGGGCACCCTCATTCGGGGGGTCTCGCCGGGGCGTCACGGTGTGTGCTAACGCGATCCCGTGACGTCCCATTACGGCAAAGAGGGCAACCGTTGGTTTTTTAGTGGGTAGCCTTAAAAATGGCAGCATCCTCTATGCTGTCGGGTAGTCCCACATAACCCCCCGGCCGTCACCCCCCTGGGCCGACGGGGTACCCGTAACGGGTTTTTCCAACGGAAAAAAAAAAAAAAAAAAAAAAAAAAAGGTTACTAATCAACTTGAATGTGTTTTTTTTTAAAATTATATAGTTATTTTTATTTTTACTTTTAACTATTTACAATATTCTGTCTTCAATATTCGTAAAAGCATATCTTATTTAACATGTAAACTCCGACTACATCTTAAGATGTAGTCGGAGTTTACATTAATTTAATAGATGAATACATTGTGAGAACTTAATAACTAATTATACATATAAAATCTTACTATAAACTATAAACTATACTTATGTATTCATACACTTTCGTAGCGTGTGTCGGAGAAGCCCTTCAAAATTTTGTGAGGGGCCCAAAGACAAGGTAGTGATTAAAACATATTAACATGATAATTACTATTTATCTTTTTAATAAAAACTATGATACTTGTGCAAGTTATTTAAACTGACCTTTAATTTTAAAATGAATCTTCTCTTTTTATACTATAAAACACAAAACGTGTGCGTCTCGGGACACCCGACAGAAGTGATAACTTAAACTTATCTAAGTTGAACTATTTAATATTGAAATTGTTAAGTTGAGAAAAGCTTAGATTATTACTTAAATTTTTTGTATATTAATATGATAATGTAAGGAAAGGTTATTTATAAATAAAATTTTTAATTGATTATAAAATATATTTTAGTCTTAGTTACATTTCCTGAATATGTACATTAGAATTTTGTGTACGTACATTATTAGTATCATTATTTAATCCTACTAAGTACTAGCCTATACTATATATCGAAATACGGCATGCGCTCTGGATTAGAGTGAGAGAGGAGGAGTTTTTTTTTTTTTTTTTTATTATAAATAGGCCAGCGCTTGACCAGAGATCGCCTGATGGTAAGCAAATCTGTGGTCTAAGATGGAACGCGCTTGTTCATGTTCAGTTCATGTAATTCCGATGCACACTCACTGAAATGTAACCGGTAGAAGACCGACAGACTAGCCACTTTTCGTCGAAGCTCGAGGTTTTGTAACCTCTTCTTACAAAGGGTGTCGTCACCTATGAGCCCCATGGCACGCCTCTCAATGGTCTCCAACGTCTCAAGCTGGTGCTTTGCAGATCCATCCCAAAGGTGCGAGCAATACTCCATGCATGACCGAACTTGTGCTTGGTACAACGTAAGTAGCTGTTCCGGCGTGAAGTACTTTCGCACCCTTGAGAGAATTCCGAGTTTGATAGCTGCTATTTGAGCTTTTGACTCAATGTAGGAGCCAAAGTTGAGCGTAGAAGACAAAGTCACACCAAGTAGCTCAAGGTGGTCAGAAATTGGAATGGTTACATTACGGAATTCAGGGGCCAGATCGAATGGCCTCTTCTTCGCGGAGAATAGACACGCCTGAGTCTTGTTCGCGTTGAACCTTACCAGATTGGCATCACCCCACTCGGCCACTGCCCGGAGGGTAAGGTTCAGACGCTCAACCATTGCTTCTCTGCAGGACTGGATTTCGACCGCACTCGCCCTCGCACTGGATGTGTACCTCTTAACGACAGTGCTGTCATCTGCATACCCAAAGATTCCGGGTCGCAGCAGGTCGTCAATATGCAGTAGGAACAATGTCGCGGGGAGCACGGATCCCTGGGGGACACCGGCATTGATTGCCATTTGATCCGACGAGCAGCCGTCGATGACCACTCGTAAGGATCTGTCCATCAGGAAGTCCGATATCCAGTTACAAAGGCTAACAGGCAGGCCATACGACGGAAGCTTACTGATAAGGGCGTCATGCCAAACCTTATCAAAGGCCTTAGAACCTTAGGCCTATATCCAGGGAGACAGCAAGTGCCTCCCCATATTTCTCGATGGCCTCACTACAGATGTGTGTGGCGTACACTAGGAGGTCTCCTGTAGACCGATTGCGGCGAAAGCCATATTGTCGGTCGCTAAGGAGATCGTTTGATTCTAAGTACGCCAAAAGCCTGCTGTTCAGGACACGTTCCATGCTCTTACAGAGTATGGAGGTGACTGAAATGGGCCTGTAGTTCGTAGGGTCAGCACGACTGCCCTTTTTGGGCACGGGCTGCACATTAGCAAGCTTCCACGATTTCGGCACTTTACCAGTCGCAAGAGAGAGTCTGAACAGGCGTGTCAGGACAGGAGACAACTCAGGCGCACAGGTTTTAAGAACTATGGCTGGAATACCATCAGGTCCACTAGCTTTATCCACGTCAAGATTACGCAGCGTTCGCCGAACCTCCATCTGGCGTATGTTGATATCAGACATTGCTGTTGTGCTGCGAGGATATGGTGGAGGTCGGGTGCTACCAGAATCAAGACGCGAACTTTCCGCAAACAGAGAAGCAAAGAGGTTTGCTTTCTCCTCGGCGGTATGGGCTAGGGAGCCGTCGGGCTTCTGTAGTGGCGGTAATGAGGGACGGCAGAAGTTCGCCTCAACCGAATTAGCCAGGGACCAAAACGCTTTACTCCCAGTCGGGTACGAAGCAAGTTTGTCCCCGATCCGGCTCATGTGGTTAAAGCGAGCCCTCTGTAACACCTTCTTGCAGGACTTGGCAGCTTTGTTAAATAAACGCTTCCTCTTGCTCACGTCAGTTGCCTTGCGGTGTCGAGCATCAACCCAGGTTAGGTACGCCTCTTGTTTTAACGCTTCCGCGTGCTTGCATTCAGAACCGAACCAGAGTTGAGCTTTGCTGGACAACGGTACATCGGAGAACGGAATGAAGTATTCCATGCCCTGCCGAAGCACGTTAGTCACAGCAGCCGCGCATATTGACGGATCACCAGAGGAGAAGCAAACAGGCTGCCAAGGATAAGATGCAAAGAACGACCGCATCTCATCCCAATCTTCTGACTTGTATCGCCACAACCGTCGCTGGCCTCCTTGGCAGAGATTAGGCTGGTTGTAGGTCGACACTGATTTAACCACGCAGTGATCAGACTTCCCTAAGGGAGCCGATACCGACACGGAGTACCGGTCAGGATCTGTTGTCAGCAGAAGGTCCAAGCATTTAGGTGTGTGCCCATCGACGTCAGGTATTCGAGTAGCGCATTGTACCAACTGGGTGAGATTTAACGCTAAAGCAAGCTTCTGCGTCTCTCTCCCAGCATGATCAGTTTGCTGGTGCGGGAACAGCCACGTCTCATGGCAGGCGTTAAAATCCCCCAGAAACATAAGTTGGGCTGTCGGATACGTCGACTGGGCAGCATCCGCCGCCTCAATCAGATAGTTGTGTAGCCTGGTCATCTCCAGTGTGCGAACGGTAGACACAGGCGTAGAGTATCTTCTCTTTGCCTGTGTCAACGAGACCCCAAAGAACAGAGAATATGGGATCCTCTAAATTACGGAGACGCCTAAAGCAAATGTCGTTGCGGACGTAAAGGCACACCCCGGCTTTCCGCTTGAAGTTGTGCTCCAAGGTGTAGCCAGGGTATGACAGGTAAGCCACGTCCGACGGTCTGCCTATCTGCGTCTCAGTAACAAAGAAAAGCTGTGGCTTTTCGGTCTCCCCCCGGAGATGTCCATCAGGCCCTCACATCCGGTCGCCAACCGGCAAGATGGCGCATTCCGGGATTTTTCGCACGTTGGCGAGGCAGCCTTTCGTGAGTGGCTGGCTCACTAATTGGGCCCCCTACTTACTGCGGTCGGCCATCGGAGCACCGTGCCTCGGATCCCGCTACCCTCCAGAACCAGTTACCCGATGTTACTCCCATATTATAAGCCATAAACCGGCTACAGTTTGTGGAGCAACTACTTCACACTAACCTCACTAACGGCGTCACCGAACATCGTGGCGGAACACGGCAAAGCCACTTGGCGCCACAGCTTTATTCGGCGGGTGGTCACTAGCCACGGCAAAAACGCCTACCACCAGTTGGTAAACCGGGTTAATCGTCTCTTACGATACGCTACCCGGCAGCGGGAGGGATTAGTATTCTTTCTCCGTCCCCCCACGGATAAAAACAAGATCAATTTAGAAATGTATTTGACAAAAATGATGACTTTTCTACTTGAATTCAAAAACAAATATTGACAATGTTATAAGTCTTTAATTTTTACAGTTTTACAAATAATTCTCAAGATCAATTAAAGTATAACAATTATTACATACACAATCATTGATAACAGAATATTACCATTTCAAATGATTTTAGAAGAAAAATTATGTCATATAATATTGACGTTAAAAATTCAATCATCTCAAATCATCATCAAAATTTTGATTATGGACCATGCTTTTTAAACTTTATTATTAAAACGGGCTTTCAACTACATAAAAGTTATATTTTATATAGATTTTCTTTGTACTGTTATATTTGTGGTTTCGGTAACGTATATTATTATTAAAAATTGTAAGATGTGATTAAGTCCAGAAACTAATACATAACTATCACATTACTGGTTTAGCGTAATGTGAACAAAGTTCTACCTTCTACCTTCATATGTTTTTGAAAATAACTAGTGATAAATCTTATCGAGTATTTGCAAATCCTTCTACAGTTTTGTCACCTTGTATACAATTTCCCTTAATTTCGGTTGATTCTTATATACATTTTCGTTAAAACAGTTGTTAAACAAGTACCAGAGCTCATCACCATGTCTCACGCCCTTTAAATCTCTTAAACCAAATGTAATTTTGACAATATTTAAATCAAAAAGATAGTTAAATCTGTACATATAAATTTGTGAGTCTATGAGTGTAGTATGAATAATCAGTATCAGTTAGAATATCTACAATAATGTTTAAATAATTTTCCGTTATGTTGTTATTTCCTACATAAAATCTTTTTTATTCTGTCTCGGAACTGCCTTAATTTATCTGATGACACATTATTGGAGACGTCTCTTGGGACATAAAACGAGAGTTGGTTATTATAAATACTAAACTTTGTGACCTGATCTGTGTTTATAATAAAACCTTCAGCAGAGTCACAGTTGGATCGTCCTGTAACTTTAATATAAACATTATAAATTGTTTTTGTTAAAATATCAATTAAATGTATTGGGGCTCGCAACCCAATATTTTTTTTTAATAAAGTTTATTCCATTGTTCCTTTCACTAAAGTCATTAAAATCATTTATTCTCATAACTTTATAAATATAACAATAGCTTTGACAGTCGTCAGATTGGTTAATTCAGTCTGTCAAAATATCCTCAGTACCGACAAATATAAAAACAAAAATAAAAATTGTGAAGACCAGCCGGGGCAAGCTACTCATGCCTGATGAAGACAACGCTAAGCTGACACCGGTGATTTCGTGTCCACGGCCGGTGCAATTCGGCCGAAAAATCAGAAATATACACAGGTATTTATTACCTCTTGAACATTTACGCTACAATAAGACTCTGGAATATTTAAAATAAAAATATGCACTAACTGTGAACTTAAGTGAAGATAGTGTCTGCGATACAATAAAACATACAGCACTTCAATACAGACTTCAACTTATATATAATATTTGATTAACAATATATTAAAATAAATTTTCATTCTAGGAACTGGATAAGTTGACAGCCTTTCGTGGTAATAAAGCGGAAATTACGAGCTGTGGCGTCGAAAAATTATTAATGTGGACACGAAAACAAGAATTTACAACTGAAAATTGCGTTTTAACAGAAAATTATGGGCGTACGTGAATTATGTTTATGAGTATATGTCAATTGTTTGTAGCGTCACGATAATGTCCCCGTTAATTTTAAAGTAATTGCAAAATCGTGATAATTTCGCTGTATTTCGTTTTAATAGCTGTATACAAATATTTTATAATTGATTTGTATGAAAGTCTCATTATTGAAATGTAAACTATAGTTAATTTTATTTTGTTTTTATAAAATACTGAAACACTACCCAATATCTGTAATTTTTAAATGAAAAGAAATGTTTTATTCAGTATGCCTACCGGTGGCCGTAGCTGCCTTGACTTATTGTATCGTAGAGTGAACTTTTGGTAGTGTATATTGTATAGAGTCACTGTGGTTTTTTCAATTGACGGCTTTTCCTTACGGACTTTATCCTTATATCTCGTAGAATTAAACTAATGTCTCATGAGGCCACAATGTCGAAGAAATTCTAACTTTGTCATAAGTAAAGACCTTTTTATCAAATACAGTTCAAGAAAATGTTTCATTATATACTTTTCCGTTCCTTTCAATTTGGGGCAAATAACAAAAACACAAAATGATATAACCACTACGTATTGTAAAATAATAAACCCATGATGACAGCCTGAATGTCATTATCCTAAAAATGACTCCGCAGATTTTATTAATGATCATTATAAACAAAGTAATTTTTAGATAATCTTTGAGATTGTGTATTTTTCGAAGAAAGATGATAATTGTCCTACGAAAGTAAAAAATCCTGTATTTCTCTTGTTTGTCTATTTACTAGAAGAAAGTATGTCACGTATATCAAATGCTACTAAATTGACGTTTTGCTGCACTGTAAATGATGCTCATACCTCTATATGTATAAAGTTGATAACTTTTTCTTACTTTTGTAGATCTTGACGAATTTGTAAAATGCGGGCACCGACGTGGCAGTTCTATTTAAGTTTTAAAAACTGCTTTGTTCGCATCTATCACAATTTATACAGATACCACCTACGCTGTCTTGGTTCGGGTATTATTTTGGTAAAACTCTGTTCATGAAATTTCCAAACGTCCTTAAATGCATAGGTAAGTACTAATTATTTTACTTATACTCTACTTAGTTCTTTTGAAGAAATTTTGCACCCTTTCAAATTTCAATTTTCTAGTCTTGGTTATTTTGACTCAGCCTTGGCAGTCAGACTAAACGATTTTATAAGCATAGGTTAAGATATATCATTTAATAAATTATAAGAAAAACCAAAGATCTAAGGATAAAACTATTAATAAAATTCATGTACATTATGTAATTATTAAATATTTATAATGTCTATAATAAATCAGTAAATACTTTAACATTGTGTTTTCTGATTTGTAGTTTAAAATGATCATTTTCAGAATGTTTTTGACTGCACTGCAACAGTTTAAAAAAGTATGGCTAGGAACGCGTTTATTTGGAATACGATATTAAAATCGTGTTGTAAACAATCCAATTGCAGTGTGCTCTAAAAGTTCAAAAACACACTAGACTTGTCGATAACTCACGCTTGATTGGTGGCTGTTGGCGTGAAGATGTCACTCACGGAGTCAAGCTGTAGCATGCAGTATTGACAAACACGCTCGTGAGAAAATGACCTAGTTTTAAAAGTATCTGATTGGTTGTTTTAAAATGGCTGCCATATTTGTTGATGGATGTACATATCTAAACAATTTTTGATTAATTTCAAATATAAGTTCATACTTATATTTGAAATTAACTAAAAATTGTCATCAGTTTGAATGAGAATATTTGTAAAAAAAATATTAATTTGGAGTAAATCTTAAAACAAATTGAAACAGGATGAAGTTTCTGAGTTCATACCTATGAATACATAACACATTTTCATCTTTTAGTCCTGTCATCCCTCAAAAAAGTGCCTCGTCAACGTAATCCCTATTTTATCCCCAATTCATTAATTGTGACGTAGCCTTTTTGTGATAATCAAAGGGACGGATTGATGGTCGAATTTGTACGGCCTCCACTCGATCAAATCACCACAGAAGGATTTCTTGTAGAAAGCCTTAAGGGATTTCAGAATTTATAATCCTTATATGTACTATACATTTGCTTCCTTTAAAATTGCATTATTATACTCGTAAATGGATATCTGGGTTTTATTATACTTTATAAATTGAGCTGAAACTTTAGCGTTATTTATAAATATAAATATTAACATATTGGATATTTTAATAAGAAATTTAAACTTAATAAATATAGTAATTAAATATCAATGTTCATTTCTATTTACTTAATTATTAAAAAAAATTACAAGCGTCCGGTAATAAAATATTGCTCCATCCTTTAAATACTTGACAGATAAGAAAATTTAGTATATGATATATTTGTATTTATGATATATTTATATTAAATGATACTCTGTGAGAAGATGGTCTGTGCTAGGAAGTGAAGTCTTTGATTCATTAACAGAACTACCGCGCAGGCGGTTTTTGTTGCCTTTCATGTCTTGGATATTATGAGACTGCGGAATTTATGCGTCGAGAAGAGAAATTAAGAGCTTTGAAAGATTTCAACGTTACCTTAAAAGAAATCTTCCCCTTTAAATTTACGTATTAAGATACGTACCAAATTATATAGTAAATTCCAAAGAATTGTGACATTTCATTGTTTGTTAGAAGTGTAAGTTGTTATTTTATTCTTTGAAACGGATGTAGATTGTATTTAATTAATGTTAGAATCTAGTTCTAAGAAGTAACAACAAGAAGCTGGATATTTCTTACTTTGTTTTTCTTTCCACGTAGTTTATTTACGGCTCAGCGATCTTTTTATATAATAATAATAAACCTTGCAATTGTCACGAGACGCAATACATATCACGTTAATTAATAATAGGTTATATTTTTTTTTTCATTTTTGTTTCATGTAAAAACAAATGATAAAAAAAAATGCGACACCTGTTTAATTCATAATCTTTTTATATTAAATTCCATTAACATTATATTACTCTCATTTTTATTCCAGAGCTCTCGACTTCCACTACTTTAAAGGTATTGTTATTTGAAGTCAATTTATTTGCTACTTTGATTTTAACATTGACTGTTGGCATCGTCGTCGTTGACGCGCGCCTGACCCGAGGTAATTGGTTTTATGTTAATATATAATGAACTGGGGGACGGTGGAGCCATTGGATGAGAGATTAATACATTAATTTCATTTATTGATGATTTTAATTTTTCAATATGCGTTTAGAAGATAGATGCACGATGTTTTTGAATTCATTCTAGAAAACTTTTAAACTTTCAAATTCATAGTAATATCATAACTTATATTCATCTTACGTCTGTGATTTAAAAGCGAATTATACATTATATTTAAGACCTGATAATAATTAAAAGAAATATATATATATTTTTATATTATAAAATTATTCCTTTAATATTAATATTTTTTAATTTCTTTTAATTATTTGTAAGAAATAATTCAGAAATAAGAGATAATCTTATTTCTTTGAGTTGTTGTCAGATCTTAAATAAAAAACAAAATTGATTTAAACATTAAGTAATTACAGTTTATTTTGTATTCTTATAAAAAATTTGACTCTAGAAAACTATTTTTAGACGGATCAAAAGACAGAAAAAGTTGAAATTGCATAAAATTATTTAATTTTATAAACATAATAGTAAAAACGTTTAAATCTTTTATTTAATGCAATGAAAAAATATTCTTCATATTTCTTGGATAATTTGTAAGAATATAGAAATAAAAGTTATAAATAATATTTAATCGCGTATCTAATGGCTGCATAGAGTCCCAATTCCACAAGTAATATTTGAATGAAGCAGACGATTGCGTCGGCCCGCGGCTGTTGTCACTGAAATAGGTTGTCTCGCACCGGACCTCCCAACACGGACGGACCCAGTAATTGATTTACGCAGCCTGGCTCCTAACATTTACAATATGAGATGGATAAACATTTTTACTTTATATACATTATATATATTTCAACATATCATTGACACGATTGTTTAATTTTATTATTATATTAATTAAAAAAAACTAATCCTAACATAATTTTCTTAAAATATATATATAATTAAATTTAAATTAATTGTATTATTTGATAATAATAGGGTTGTTGAAACACAAAATAATACAAATAAAGTTAATTAATAATTCTTTTTAAAGGTCATGTCACCGATTTCTGAATTTAATATTAAACTGCTTGTAAAAACTGCTGTAGTCAAAATTATCTTCATAATGGCTGTAATAATGGTCATTCCTCTACAAATTTGCTAACTTTATTATTAAGGTCAGTCGTTATCTTCATTTCATGTACGTATTGTTTTATTGGACTAATTATATTTTAAAGTTTCATTTTTTAAGTTTCATTTGCTAATAATCACTAATTGAATCTGATAAAATATCGATCAGTCTCAGATAAAAGTGTTTTGTTCTTTTATAAAAATGGATGGCACCTTGATGGGAAAATAACTTTTTTACTTGATTTAAAAGTTGTTACTAAGAAATTCCTATTAGATTTAAAGTACATGTAATATTTTTCTTATGCATTCCTGATTTATAAATATTTGCGATAAAATAAGAAGTCAAAAAGATTATTCTTTTTATTGCTCTCAATTGTATGTGTAAATATTGTATCTTTGTTTTAAGAGAACACAGTTGAAAAAAATAATATTTATTTATTACTAATGACTGAAATACAGTTAAATAAAATCTTTTAAATAAGGTATTATTTTGTAGAATTGTTATTGGTAATGTATTGTAGGTCTCAAAGGCTCACTTTCGTGAAATAGAGGCCCTTCAAGAGTCTTATCGAAAGCCTTTTTCAGAATAAAAAGGGATATTTTCCTTGGGGCTAAGGATTTTTACTTCTCATTGATGCTATTTACTTATACCTCTAGTTTTAAATTCCGATATATTTTTACTGTAGTAATATACATTTGCGATTTCAATTAGTTTCATGTTAGTGAAACCATTTCAAATAGTAAATTAAGTGATTAAAATGGATTGCGACGTGCTTCGGCTACGACGGGATTTTAATGCAAGGCGTGTCTTTAAGAGCAAATAATGGGCAGTCGGGGAATAAATGCGGTGTTGGATTGCTTTAGCTCGTGTAAATGAACCTTAATAGAAACTGGGTTAACCTTTATAGCTACAGACCCGGCTACTAGTTGCTGAAGAATAAGGATGAGCGCCTTGAATAGAATCAATATCATTATTTGTTTTTAATCCATCTGTATTATTGATTTAATGTATAAAATTCAATTAATCTAAAACAATAATCCTTCTACAATATAATAAAGCTGTAGCAGCGAACAGTCCTGTCCATCCCCAGTGGCATTGTGCGCCTTGATTGGATTGTGTCGGCTTTTGATGTATTAAGCAAGGTTTATACGACTTTGCTATATACAACGTAACATTACAGCGATTAGGATCTGTATATTAAAAATAAACCTACTCAAAACGTTGAGGAATATTTATACAAAATATGTTATAATTTTTATTAATAAAATATAGTACTCCATTAAAATGTTAGATAGTATAAATACGTCGCCTCCTAATTTAAATTGGCTTTCTCGGGTAAAGGTATTTGTCTTTGTAAAGTGGTTTTTGCTGAGATGTTCATGATTAGCCTGTGAGCGGACTTCATTAAAAACTTTGCTGGACTCTTGCTGTTTCCATTAAAAAGGATAACAAACTAACAAAACACCTTCCTATTAAGATTACTCGGTTTCCCATTCAGACTTCTTGAGATTTAGGGTTTTGGGACAAAAGAAAAAAACTCTTTTGTTGAACACTGTATTGTGTTTGTAAAAAATATAACCGTTGTTCTAAAATGTAACAACGGACTTACAGAATTTTTTGGAGCGCAACTTTAAGGAAGTGCATTTTTATATTTACTTTTGTCATATCTGTGGTTTTAATATACGGTATATTTATTAGGACTATGGCATCATAAAGACGACTACTCGGTTTAAAAACCAACCTTCGCGCTTATAACAATGTTGAAAAATAAAAAGAATTTGATAACGAGAGCTTACACACCAATGAAATAATATTTCAGTGAAAGTAATGGAATATCAAGTGATTTTAACCTACATTTTGACTTACAGAATACATGCATTTATTTAATACTTTGATCACATATTTCTCGGCAATGCAATTAGCACTTACTTCAATATTTGCGGGAAGTGAGATTGCGTTTAATCCCCCGCTTACTTGAAAGGTAAACTAACATTACCAAAGAATAAAATTATCTCAAATCCACTCGGCACGTAGGGCCAACTTAAGAGTTTAAGCTGAACAAAGTGCTAACTTCAATAATTGACTTAGCGCTGTTGTCGGCAACTTGGTGCTCATTATTCCCTGGACTCGATTTGAAGACTTCCTCACAAAGTTAGTCTTTAAAAAGTCACTTGTAACTCATTAATTTTATGATTTAAGCTGGAAACAATGTGCTCCCTTAAAAAAATATCTTAAATAATATATTTTATAAGTCAAATTAATATGTCTGAATACACAAAATTAATTAATTTTAGCTTTACCTAGCTCTGAACGTATAGATATTTTAGTAACAGATGTTAAAACAAGACCTAAGGTTTAGGTGTTAGAAACACTTAGACCAGCTGTTACGTTGTCTAGGAAACAGCGATCTCAGATAAAATTTTTTAGAATTATTTTCCTAATCGAAAATATAACGAAGTTTTATTTTTAATTTGAATAATATATAAAATTATATAGTACATTTTAATAAATGTCATAAACTTTCCCTGTCATATAGTCACAGCAGCTGAGGATCGGTATGCAGGTTGAGTCAAAGAATCCAGCAAGTTGGCGGGTGGGTGCTAATCGAACGGATTCCGTGCGACAGTGATCCTGTCCGAGGAGGAATGTCGATAGTGCCACGTAATTAAAACTGTCGGCTTTTAAGAGATCCCGCTACCTGCTTGGATAGAACGGGAGCATCCAGTATAATAGAAGCTGTGTAGGTGAAGCTGTTTAAAATTATAAATAAAGTTTTGGGTCTGACCGGATATTAAATTAATTTAATCTGATTTACAGTATTTTTTGTTGGCTTTAATCATATCATGACGCCATCTTTAAATAGTATTTCTATTTTATACATTTCGCTTCACTCTAACCACCAACTTTTAATTTTGTCTGTAACATCTCGTTGATTTGTGTGAACCATAACTTCAATATTCCTCATCGTTTTATTATAGTTTTTATTTTAAATTAATTTCAGCATCAGCTCCTGGTCTACATGTCGTCGGGAGTGTTCCTTGAGGAATTTGGCTCCATCTCACCCGTGAATAGTTTCCTAACTTTATTTGGATTAACCAAGATTACAGCTTTGCTTGAATTCTCTCAATAAAATTATATAAATTTCATTCAAATTTCATTCAAATTTCTTTGTGTGAACATATAATATAATAATTAATACTAAACATAAAAATTGTTTGACCAAAAACATCATTATATAAACAATGTCAAGTAATCAACTTGTGCAAGACTTTTGAAGTCGTTTCTATTAGTTACAGAAGTCCGAGGTTCGAATCCTGTTCCATCCAAACTAGGTAAAAAGAATAAATTACAATTATTTCTCTATATAAAAGAATTTTATTTGTTATCAATATAAAATAAAATAGAACTAGACTGCGGATGCTTAATCTGAAGTTTATAACTCCAGCCCCGATCTTAGACAGCGTAAAAATCTAGCAAAATATCATATAAAATAGTCTTAATATAATATATTTCTCATTGTTAATAAAATATTTATACTGATAGAAACTGTAAGATTAAATGGTCAGCTGTAAAGATATCTAATATTCAGAAGTTTGTATGCCATTTACTCTTATAGTAACTTAGAAATTCCAGACTAAAATCCTAGACTAAAAACTATCCAAAGTAACAATCCGCTTCACTAGTTCCGTGCCCAGGTGTGCTAAGGAGTTACCATCTGTACACATCGTAAACTAGTGACCGACATTTTGATACACATAAGAAATGGCGCTATTTTCTTTTCGATTGCTAGGTTGGTAGCATTGACAAATAAATCGTGCTACTAACATTGTTTATACTAATTTTGTAAAAGTTCTGAATGTTCTTTAAAATAAATAGTTTTATATAAAATAAACTTGTATCCAACTAAAAAAATGTGATTTATTTAGTTTTTACTGGACCTGAGTGTATCTCTTACCTTGGATACGAAACTTTATCACTCCCGCGGAGGCAATGGCTGTGCAAACTTTGAACCCCCGAGATGTTTCATCAATCTAATGGTGAACGTCTGAAAGAAATCTTGAATCAGTATTTTTTACACTTTTTATAAGACTCTAGGGATTTCAATTACAACAGAATACAGAAAAAAAATTCAATTACATAATAAATATTGATTGATTTTATAAAAATAAACAATTTTTAAACAAAATGAATATATATGGATTGTGAATAAAACAATATTATTTATCCGTAATATAATCTACATGTTCGTTCTATAATAAGTTGCGGTCAGAGTATTGACCGAGTATTTTATCCTTGGTCAATAAGACAAACATACAAATCATATATTCGTTTTTATAAAAAAATATTTAGACAATTCACCATTACTTATAAAAGTGTTGTTGTTTTATATAATATATTTAAACCAAAATTGACAAAGGACAAAACTAGAAAATGTGGTTATAGAATATTTATCTCAATTATCAACATGTCTAAAAAATATATATAGCATGAATATTAGGAGTTATTACAAAATAAAAAAATGTGAGGATGTCTTAGGCTTGGTCTTAGTTGTTAGGACAACACATTCTAGCAATATTTTACTTTGTGTTGCTTGTTTTTAGTTAATTGCTTAATAAATTAATTCTAAAGATATAATTTTCTCATCTTTTATTAGTTTAAAATTTAAATATCTATATGTAGAAGAAAATAAACATACGTATTTAATTTACAAATTATGTAATTTAAATATTGATTTGTAGTTTAATCATATTTTTTATATAGGTTTATATGTATTATTAATATATATTCTTAAAATAAGAGTCAAGAGAATTAAGTAAAATAGTACAACACAGAAGAGATTGTCTACGACATATCTTACCTTTGTGAATAAATTGTTTGTTCTCTCCGTCTTATATCGTGCACACCTCACTTTGTCTATTTTTAAAATGCAGTAAGAATATGCATTGTGAAATGCATTTGACGCGTTGTTTTCTTTTTATAGCAGAGTATATCAATCTTTTTTTTGTACAATTATGTTATACGCCTTCACATGATTTAGTCTAAAAATAGAATATACCTTAAACTTAAAACTGCTACATTCAATCGTAATTATCTGGTCGATAAAAAAGGGACCGTAATAAAGTATAATTTTAAAAAACACTCTCTCAGTCTTTTATTAATGAATTAATTAGACACAAGCAGCAAGCAGGGAGATGGTTGAGGGACTACTTTGCTTGTTGGGAGGGGAGGACAACTCTCACCTTTTATAGGCCTTCATCACGCGTGACGGTGCTCTAAGTTGCTTGGAGCACCCACATAAGGGAATTACAACTCGGGAAATCATCGTGTGTGTGACCGTTATTTCGCGAGGTTCCACTATGCGATGAGGATGAGGCGATGAAGTTGAACGTTGAATATGGGGATTGTAGTCTAAAAAATGGCAGCGTTGTCTTTGTTGCCAGCTAGCCCCATATAACCTTGCAGCCATGATCTTCTTGGCCAACTAGGTAACTGATTTTTCCAACGGAAAAAAAGGATTGTTTAGCTTAGTGCAAGGCAGGGTAGTGTAGGGATTGGGATCGACTGCTAATTTGCTTTCCGATGGGGCAATTCATCCTCGACGTCATTGATTTTGTAAGGGTTCTAGCGGAAGACTTGATATCTCGTTGCGGGGTGGTGTTGGCGGTATTTTTAGATATCACCTACGCAGTTTGTTAACTAGGGTTCCATTTTGGATGGGTGGCAACGAAGGCAGGTGTCGTGTATTGTCCACAGGGACCTTGGACCTCTCCTATGGAATATCGGCTTCGACTGAGGGTGACATTTTCTTTTATCCAGTTTTGTAAAATAAGAGAAAAGAGTTTTACTTAAATAATATTTATTGTTTTCTGACTTTAACAAACGTTGTCTCATCAGTCAACTTTTATATTATAGATCAATTACACCAGAATAAAGAAATAATAAAGATTTTTTTTATATCTCTCTATTATTAGTAATTCTTAATATAAATGATGATAGTTCAGTTCTCTCAATATTTAATGAAACAAAACGATAGAATGAATTCTTAAATAGTTGGTGTTAGCGGCTCCGCTTAGTTCGAATACGTAACGAGGACATTGAACAAAGAATCTACTTATTCGATTTGCATGAACTTACAAACACGCTCACATAAGAAAAAGAAAACTTCAATGTTGAAAATAGGGTTCGTAAATGTAATACTTTTTAAATATATTTTTAAAGTCCAATTTAAAACTTAGTCTTGTGAAACATATTAAATCTATTTTATTAAGAACTATTCAACAACTGAGGCTACAATGGAATTAGGAAAATGTATTAGTTTCTTATGTATACTTATATATTTTGAGAAGACGTTCAGATAATTGAGTTGTATTTCTAAAAGGATTCTGTTTATAATAAATTCAGCTTTATATATCGGCTTATTTAATTTATTGTCCAATTAACATCGGTCGGTGGTTAAAAACGAAAATTTTTGATAATGGCCTCGGCAATTTGATTAAACCGGGATGTGTATGTGACAATTGTCCCACATATGTCAAAATATATGGAAAAGTTTTTATGACTGACAATTTTATATTAATATTTTTTACGTGAAAAAAATATCAAACCTCGAAAAAAAACAGTCACATGAACACATTATGCAACATTGGTGAGAATATAGTGATGTTAAAACACATGTAGAGATATGTCGAAACATGTGAAGAAGTTTTCAAAATCATCAAATCGATATAAAAACTTCTTAACTAAATCCAAACACACGGCACACAAGGCAGCAGTAAAAGTAATCATTCATTTAAATAAGTCTTCGAATCGTTCTTTGCTTCGTTTACGATAACATTTTGTTCGTCGTTCGACCTAACTCCGTCTGATTGATGAATTGTTCCTGAATGACAGAAAAATTAGGGTTCCGCTGGATACTGTCAGTGCTACTGAAATAGTCACACAGGGACTTTCAACACTGGTATTATGTTAGTATATTCAAGAGAATAATTTATGCAAGTCTGAACGTATTATTGTTTATATAAGGGGTTCTAAAAAGTTAAATCTATCATACAGATATTATCTATCATATCTTTCTACATTTACAGGTCATTTTAATTCCATTAGTATTTTCTAGACTACATTGATAAGTATTTTAATAAAAAATATATCTAAAATATAAGATTCTCGTGTCACAGCGGTTGTATCCAAACTCATCTAAAAGGGCTTGACTGATTCTTTTACAATTTTATATGTATATGCATAAGGTCTGAGAATAGGACGTAAATTATTATTCATACATCTTAATGATAGGGAACGTTTAAAAAATAAAATAGTATTTAATATTTCCTACAAAACATCTAGATTTTTGTGTGTATAATTTGACTTTAAAAACACATACAACTCAAAAATTTTCACCACTTTTCCAACCTTTTTTTAAATAGTGATATATGTAGTTAATATTATTATAAGGCAAAATAATATTCAAAGATTACACGAAGAAGGAAAGCCTTAGTACTAAGAGTTAATTAGAATAATTTCTTATTATTAAATTTAGTTTAATCTTAAAAAATATGGAATCTGTAGTCTATCTGTTCTTTTTTTTGGTATCTTATGTATGTCCATCATCAAAACGATATCTCGTATATCTTTAAAATGGCTTTACTAATTAATCTAAAATAATAAAGAGATTGAGATGCAGACCTCTCGGAGGATGAGAAAGCACAGGAAAGGGATATGTGGGAAGGCTTAGGAGAAACCTACGCCCTAGAACGACTATTCTTTGTACAGATATGAACTAACTTAATATTTAAATATATATAAATAGTGGTAGAAATAAAGGCAATTTTTAAAGTATATTTTATATTCATTTATTTATATTCAAATAAACTGGATCACATATTGAATTCAAAGATAGAGAAAAATTATATATTTAAATAACATGAAATAAAAAAACAAATTCTATATATAAAAACAATAACTGGCTCATTTCTCATACGAAGGTCATGAAAAATGGGTTAAAATAAGACGTTCAACTCTAATATGCTTAGGTACAACAGCTTAAATAGTTCCGAAAATTTTAAATCCTTTGCATTCAAAACTGCGTTACGAAATTTCATTGATTATATCTTAAGTTCTTTAAAGTTAAGTTTCAACTTCACATTAACGTACTTTAGTTAACTAAAATATGTTTTATTGATTTTGATATTCTTCGATTGATTAATGACTCTTCGCAAAATACTGATTAACTAAGAAAAATGTGAGGACTTTTAATTTCGAAACAAAAATTGTGTCTACATTTCTACTTTGAAAAAAATGTTTAAAAACGAGTAACGTATTAAATTCTACAAGCAAACTAAACACAATAAAATGTTAGCTATTTTTATGCGACGCTTCGATGGATAATAAAGTAGGAGTGTGTTGAATGAGAATCTTTCAGCCAACGAACAGTGTCACTGAGTACAATAAGTATTGAAAGTTATAGCTACATTTTATTAACACCATTTATAGATATTAGCTGGAATGTTTTAGTACAAGATGGGATTACTGTGTTAAAAAGATCTAGCTATTAGTTTAAAAACAAATTTAATTATATCTGTCATTATGTAGATAATGAAGAATACAAGAAAATTAAAAATAATAAATGTAATTAAATCTCAAATAATTATACGATTCAATACTTCACATGCTGTCATTCGGTAAATAATATACAGATGAGACCAAAATTGGGAAAGGTACTTCAGAACTTGACACAAACCGCCATTTTGTTTTTATTCTGTGGATATCAAATCTATTAATAAATCTAATCTAATCTATGATATACGTAGTTGTTTGTTTATATCTTATCGTTGGTGTTAGCTGGTGCTCTCCAACTAACGCAACAACTGTAAACGATTTGACATACCTTATACTACAAAAATTAGTTGTAATATTTGCTGAAAGTATACTATAAAAATATATAAAACAAATTAACTCCATTCTATTTCATCATCACTGAAAAGTTATACCTAAAAGTTCACATCGCATCAACTACGCGGTTTAATCAAAAAGCGTAAACGCTTGACGCAATTGTCAACAAATGAACGAGTGGCGTTATTGCGTCATTTATACCTCCTGTAAAAACACAACACGAGTGCTTCACGCAATTAATAAGGTTACTTGTCCGAATTCACACAATGTCTCTTGTTCATATATTGGTATGACTAATTCATATTCAGATATTTATTTCCTTATATTAAAAAGATAATGTGTATACAACATTTATTAAATGAACGCAATGAATTTATAGAATATTTATGTTTCCAACTATTGGGATTATGGTTATTACACATTCACACACACACACATTTAAGTTTATGTTTCAAAATATCTATATTAAAAATAAACTATTATAAAACAAAAAAATTATTGACTTGTAGACTCCAACTTACGATCACTAGGAAATCATTTCGTTGCGCTGCCAATTGCGACTATTGTGCCTGTACCTCTCTTAATCCTCGCATTCATCTTATATCATCAACTTATATAATCATCTTTATCGGGACGGAAGCTACGTATACTATATTGATTACTATATATATTATATTAAATACCTAAATAAATGTTTCCGACTTTTATTCGTTATTGAAGTTTCCTATAAACAAAAGCAATATTTTAAATTATTTATTTTGTTCAATAAGACAATAATATTTAAATAACTTAACATATAACTATATTTATTATTTTGAGGGCACGAACGTAAAATATTATCACACTATAATTTGATGATAATCCGATTAAAAGTGTATTAAAAAAAACAACTAAATTTCTTAAGCCCACAATTTGTGTAAAAGCCTGCATTGAAAAGCCCAAAATAAAATCAAAAGCAAAAACAAAATAAATAAATAATAAATAAATAATCATTAGATACGCTTCTAATTCTAAATTCTATTCAGTGTGCTTCAGTTAACTAACGAACACAGATATCAGTTAAAAGTTTGAAAATGCTTTAACTTTTAACTAGCATTTTATTATTATCATTATTTAATAAATACAGAATACTATAAACTCTTTGAATATAAAAGTGTTTATAGTTATTATTAATTTTTTTTTATTGTTTTTATTTAATTTTTTAGTTATATATGTAAAATCTATCCATATATCAATGAACTGAAATCTTAAATAAGTAAAAAGTATTTCCATTTATTCTAAGGTCAAAATTGAAAAACATATCACCATGGAAATAACAACAATAAATAATTTCAAAACAGATTTGAAATTCCTCAATCGTTTAATAAACAATAAAGCGTACAATTCTCAGGCAATTTTGACCGAATGTGAGATAACGGAACGAAAAACATGTCTGGCGCGAAGATGTATGGAGGAGAGATCTCGCATGATTTGTGTGTTGTGTTTATTGCCAATCGACCGAGGGAATAATTTATTATTAGTTTCTTTATGTACTTTATTATCACTGAATGACAATCAAATTAACAAAAACCGTGAGAAATTATATAAGTTGTTTCTTTGTAAAATAGTAACATTACTAATTAATATTTTAGTATCTGATAAAGAAAATCAAATACATGTTTATCTTTTTTGTCATTCAGCGATTTAAATGTTATAAAAACATAATGGAATTATTGGAAAAAAGATTAGCTAGAAGATTATTGAGAGAAATATTTTTATTACAAAATTATTAGATTTAAAGTATAAATATAAATTTATAGGTAAAGTTATTACAAGTTTCATTAATCTAAAAAGTAAACGTACGTCATACGTAAAAATTCTAGTTGGTGATTTTTGGAATTTAACAAACACATCTATTTGACACATAAAGAATCAACGCAGTTGTCGTAAATTGATAAACTAAAAATGGACCTTTATGTAACCTTAAGAAAAAACATTTAAATTTTTTCAACATTGAAGTATTTTTTTTTCTTATGTGAGCATGTCTTTAAGTTCATGCAAATCGAATAAGTAGATTCTTTGTTCAATGGCCTCGTTACGTATTCGAACTAAGCGGAGCCGCTAACACCAACTATTTAAGAATTCATTCTATCGTTTTGTTTCATTAAATATTGAGGGAAGAGAGAAGAGAGAATATTATAAATTTAGAATAAAATATAGTTTTTCTTTCTTAGTATTAAGTTTTCTTATTATTTTTATTATTCTTAGTATTCTTAGTATTTATTATCCTTCTTAGTATTAGCTGAACTTGTAGAAATACAATATTTTATATGTCTTTTATATAACAGGATATATACTTTTACCTCCACACATTAAAATATAATTCTTCATATTAAGTATTCTTAGTATTTTTATTATTCTTAGTATTCTTTGTATTTAGTATCCTTCTTAGTATTAGCTGAGCTTGTAGAAATACAATATTTTATATGTCTTTTGTATAACAGGATATCCGCTTTTACTTCCACAAATTAAAATATAATTCTTTGTATTTAGTATTGTTTTTAGTATTTAGATGAACTTTTAGAAATAATGTTTTGTTTTTCCTATTTATTTACAAATAAACATATACTTTTATTTTCCAAAAAAAAGTTAAAATAAAAATAAATAAGTCCCGATGCATATTATTTGACAGCAGAGAGAAAAGTCTCTCATAAGCTGATACTCTGCGAAGTGTTAAATGTCAGTGTCTTGTCTCCGGCGAGCTGGAGTTATTTGACTTCAGAGGACCGATTTATCAATCAAGTGGCGGTGCTTGAATGGATTTCCTTTTTTATATTTTACGTCGTACATAGATTAGAAGACAACATAATGACACACAGATTATAAGCCAATATTTAAACAAATTAAAAGCTGGTCTTGTTAAAACTGAATACTATTGAATTTAAAATTAAGAATATGATTTGAGGGGATTTTGGAGGGGAAAAACAATAATAATAATAATAATAATCTTTTTTCAATACTAACATTCAAACAAATACTCTTATTACATTTATAACCCTAATATAAACGAAATAAGAACCGTCGACGACTGTTGTAGTATTAACAGTTCTACAGTCGTCAGCGACTTCCACCCAGGATGGTATGCAAATTACCAAAACAAAATTATATATTATTTCATCACTAATCGAATTAAGATACTCCTATTTCAAAGGCGTAGTCCCGGTCTCATGGAAGTGTGCTTTTGTCCATCCGATCCCTAAAAAAGGTGATAGCTCGGACCCAGCTAACTACAGACCTATCGCCATCACCTCTCTTCTCTCCAAAATAATGGAGAACATCATCAACCGACAGCTCCTCGCGTACCTTGAGGATCACCAGTTGATCAATGACCGACAATATGGCTTTCGCCATGGTCGATCGGCTGGTGACCTCCTGTTATATCTTACACACCGTTGGGCTGCGGTTATTGAAAGCAAGGGAGAAGGTCTGGCAGTTAGTCTGGATATAGCGAAAGCCTTCGATCGTGTATGGCACAAGGGGCTTCTTTCGAAGCTGCCTTCCTATGGGCTTCCCGAGAGTTTATGCAAGTGGATCACCAGCTTCCTCACTGGGCGGAGCATACAGGTCGTTCTCGACGGTTTTTGCTCGGACCCCAAGCCCGTGAATGCTGGTGTACCCCAAGGCTGCGTGCTATCCCCAACCCTGTTCCTCTTGCACATCAATGATATGTTGGACATTTCCAACATACATTGTTATGCGGATGACAGCACTGGGGATGCGGTATATTCCGGCCGTGCAGGTCTCTCTCGGGAAAACGTCGACGAGTGCCGAAAGAAACTTGTGTCTTCTATAGAGACCTCCCTGAGGACGGTCTCAGAATGGGGTAAACTGAACCTCGTTCAGTTTAATCCCCAAAAGACACAGGTTTGCGCGTTTACCACTAAGAAAACTCCATTTGTCGTATCGCCGCTCTTCGATAGCACACCCCTCGATGCCTCGCCAAGTATCAGAGTACTGGGACTCGGCATTTCGGGCGACTGTCAGTTTCGTGGTCACTTGGAGAGCAAGGCCAAGTTGGCCTCGATGAAATTGGGTGTGATCAATAGAGCGAGACAGTATTTCAATCCTGGCCATAGACTTGCGCTTTATAAGGCGCAGGTTCGGCCACATATGGAGTACTGCTCTCATCTCTGGTCCGGATCACCCCAATATCAGCTTCTACCTTTTGACCGCGTACAACGGAGAGCCGTACGGATTGTCGGGGACCCGGTGCTCTGTGAACGGCTGGACTCTTTGGCATTGCGTAGAGACGTGGCTTCTTTGTGCGTCTTCTATCGCATTTACAACGGGGAGTGTTCCGAAGAGCTATTTGATCTGATGCCTGCCGCCGAATTCCATCACCGCACAGCACGTCACCGCCTGCATTTCCATCCACACCACCTGGATGCGTGGCGATCTTCTACTGTGCGGTTTTCAAGGACTTTTCTTCCACGTACCACTAAGATGTGGAATGAACTTCCTTCGGCGGTGTTTCCAGATCGATACGACATGGGTACCTTCAAAAAAGGCGTTTACTCTTATCTCCAAGGCCGGCAACGCTCTTGTGCGTCTTCGGATGTTGCTAGAGTTCATGGGCGGCGGTGATCACATTTGACCTGTGACCCGCTCGCTCGTTTGCCCTCCTATATCATAAAAAAAAAAAAAAAAAAAAAAAAGATCAATTTATTAAACAAACAAAAAATAAAGTTTACAATATGGTTTATTTTAATTTTATTTATGTATATCTATAATGTTCTAATTTTTGTTAAAGATGAACATTTTCCTGTCACGCACTAATAAACAAAATAAATCTTCAATCTAAAATCCGAAATTAATATTATCTGCTCAGTTTTATAAACTGATAGCTTATGAAACGCTGTGATATTTTGATATTGTAGCATACATTCAGTCAAGATTGTTTATTAATTTCGACCAAATAACTTTAAAATATTGTTATGTTGTTTCGTGAGAAAGATCTAATTATTTTAATATTTTCAAAATATATTCTAGAGTTATATTCTTTACATTTTTAATTTTAGTTAATTTTTTTAGATTTTCTTTGTCCTACCTTCCAGGTCATTAATAATTTAAGTGAATATGAAATAATTATATGAGGTAAAGAAAAAATTCTATCTTCAATGTAAGACTAATATGAATTTATATAGATTTTGTTGTTTAAAAATATTAAATACAATCTTTTATTACATAATAAAATTAATAAGCTCTTAAATAACTAACATTTAAATCAACAATTCAGTATATTTGATATCTTATGTATAACTTAATTCAAATTGATATTTTAAAACGTTTACAAAACAAATTTTAATTTTTATAACGTAAAAGAAAATACAACGGAGTAGAGAGCAACATTTAATTAAAATTTTCAAATAAACAGAATAAAACAATGTTCAAAATAATTAAATAATCTTTACATCTTAGTAGACATTGCGAGACATTAATTTTGATTGTGACATATTTTCAAATTATATTGTGTATTGTTAGAAACATTGATTAAGATTTTTAAAAGAAACTTTACAAATTTAACGATGTCCAGAACAAAATATTAAAATGTAAGATGCCATTGCCTCATTAGGCTGAGACATAGAATCTCAATTGGCTAAGTGAAGTACTGTTTCGAAGAAGTTCTACTAGGTGTTACAGTAGTCTTCTTATTAACTCGTACAATACAATCTATACAAGTATATGCTTATGATATACAAGTATATAATAAGCATGTAGTATATATATTTAATTAGCAATGAACACAAGCTCTCAATATGGACCTTTATTTAAATATAAATGTTCAATTGCTGTCAACAATCGAGTTCTGTGAATTCGGACACGTTACTGCACTAATTGTGTCAAAGCGCGCATGTCCTGCTTTTTGTCTGCTAAATGACATCGGTCGGGACGCAATAACGCCGCCCATTCATTCGCCGACAACTGCGTTGAAACGTATACGGTATTTGATTAAACCGAGTACCCGATGTGGAGATGTCCACTTTTATGTATATTAACTTTACACAGTTATGTTAAGGTTGGTTGGATGTAGTTTTTTATATAATGATTTTAAGTTTATTCGGAGTTCGAAACTTAGATATGAATAAGTTCCGTTTCTTATAATATTTTAAAAATAGTTTTTTGATCTAGGTTACATTTTGCCTGATTTCAATTTTTAAATAATTATGATCCAAGCATTATTTTCAGGGTTTTCTTAATTATTATCTTTGTACTATTAATGAATGAGTATTTTTGAGAAGTTTTGACTGTTATTGTGAATATTTTAAATCTTAATATGTTTTTAAATTTAAAATTATTTTGGGTGCTTTAATTGGATTCTATTAACTTAGGGAGAACGTTGAAGCTCACCTCCCTCCTCCAAAATAATCCAATCTCAAAATACAAAAACACACAACAATTAATAATTAAGGAACCCATAAAAATCTTTTATCTACATGAATATCATGTATTTTATATTTATGATTTGTGTAAATTTCTGTTTAATACTTAATAGGTTTGGAACTGTTAGACTTCACAGTAATTGAAGACTTTGTTCTTTTATATTTAAAACAAGTCTTCATCAAGCAATATATTTTTTTCTATTTGTTTTAAAAATATTTATATTGAATTTGGAGAACTGGAATAGTTCTATGCAATTTTTTTGAACTGCTGGTAACACAGTAGAGCAACTGTAACAATTTGTTTTGTTTTTAAGATTCCGTACAAAAAGAATGAAACGAAAACATTATAAAATTTTCTCATCCGTTAGTTTATGTTGTTCCAGTTGACCGTTTTACTGTCAAGACTTTCAATATTGAACTTGAAGTTAGAACCATATACTCAGGTCTACAGTTACTAGAATCTGTACAAATATATAATTAAATTAATATAAAAAAACCGCTTCTTATGATGCAAAATATGCATATATTCGACACTCTCAAGGGAATCCAATTGACAGGGTACTTCCCTTTAGTCTAGGACAATGAAATTTTGCAAGTAATATCATTTTATTGTACAAGTTCAAAGAGTCTGAAGAGTCTCAAGCATATGCATATTTCGAAACGTATTTCATTTATTTCTTACGGTGCATAAGGTATTATTTATAATGCAAAATATAAAAAAGAAAAGACCAAACCTAAGCGAAAGGATAAAGCTAAGCTATAATATAATATAATGTTTTAAGCTTACTCATTCAATTTGTATTATGTTCAGGGTGTATCAAATAAAGATATAATTTATTTTCTAAATATTTTAAACTATTTTTAACGAACGTATAGTTCACATTGAGAATTTTACATTAATTTAAAACTAATATTAAATATAAATTATAAAACGGAACAATGCATATTTGAAATTGTTTTTCAAGATTATTAAATTTGATAAATATAAATAAATATAAGATTATTAAATTAGATAAATATAAAATGAAAATCGCTACGAGCAGAGGAATTTTGTAATATTTAAACATTGCATTATACTAGATCTGAATATTAATTAATACTTTGTAGTTGAACAAACGAATATTATTTCTAATAGAGCCAATTAAAATGTGTATTCGCTTTTATAAGACTTAAGCGCTTAGTTTCATTGTTACTAGAAAGAACACCATCTATTCACCGACAATAATTGTTTATTAAGCCTTTCAGTATTTTCCAAGTTCTCAATACTTTGTCTGTGCTACTTTCAATCAGAGACAGCTATAAGTAATTATTGTCAATTGTTGAATAGTTTAGTTTATATTTGCATATCAAAATAATGATATATGAAATGTTAGTTATATAATAGCAATATAAAATTCTCATCACGTCGTTGTCACTCTTAATATCTGTCTCTTACAAGCTCTTCTACAATATGTATATTGATTTGACAACTTAAGGTTGAAATGGTGAAGTCCTTAGCTTTGCATGGATGGTATGAGAAATTTGTGCTGACTTTTTTAAAGTACGAAATTATAAGTGGAATTGTCTGATGGCAGGATTATTATCAGTATATATAACAAAAAAAAGTAAGAAATATAGCAAAAAAAACACTGCTTGTTTCTCGCGGTTAAACCCGTGGATGAAAGCCATTTTATTTACTAAAAGTAAGAGTAGATAGATATCCTATAGCCATTAAAACAATATTTTTGTTTATAAAACAACTTTTCCAAGATATATAGAGGCATATTAAAATATTTTTGGAGGTGCAATAATCATTATAGTGTAATAATAAAAATATTGAAATTAATTTAAAAAACGTGCAAATATTCTCGGTTATAAGACAATTAGATACACGAACGAACGATACACGAAGAGAGCGTCCAACACCGTTCAGGTCTTGTTAAGGACCCGTCATCTTAACTCTTGTAAGACAGCAATACAGTGCGTCCACGAAATGCCGGCTTAAAAAAATATATAATAGCTAAAGTATTTATAAGGATTTATAATAAACGTATTTTTATATTTTCATGCTCTAGAAGAGTTCAGTCAATTTTTTTCTTTTTCAAGTTTTCCTTTTTATCGTAAACATTACACAGTATTTTTACATTAGAAACTTAATTTATTTATCATTATATTTATAAGAATAAATATGTTTGCTTATAAATGTGTAATAAATAATATTCACACAGATGTATATTTTTATTATAAAATGTATTCAATATATATTTTCAACTTTATTTATATTAAAAGTGTATAAAAGTGAGCAAGCGAAAAATATTGTATACCACTCTAGAGGAAAAAGGTTTCATCTTTTGTAATATGATATAAAACGTTTGCGTTATAAAATGCAGCTAAGTTCTAAGCTTACAAATAAAAAGGTAATGCAACACCGTACCGTATTTATAAGGAATATTTTTATAACAAAAATATGTAAAGATATTTATTTTTGAAATATTAAGTAAATGTTCGTGGCCCTACAGACAGGGTTACCCATTCAAACTTAGTTAATGGTTGACTTAGACCTTGATTAATTTGCTCTTACGTCTGTTGTAGTCATGGCGGGCGCTGTTAAGACAGAGCATTACGCAAATTAAGTTATGCTTACAAGAGCGATAACATTTTTGGATATAATCAAATGTATGGCGAAAGTAACACTGTGGTGGAAAATAAATATTATTTACATTTAAAAGATGGTTAGCAAATATTTGAATATTCCTTGTCTTCAAGTTTTTTGTCCTGCTTTGTTCTAAAGAGCACATTTCTCTCGAGGCTTAATGTACAATATAATGACTGCTCTCCGCTTGCATTTTATTTGTTCCACGTACTCTAAAAACCTTAAATTCAATAATGTTTTACACTTTTTGTGCAATTTGTAAATGAATGGAATGGATTTCTTGTGCTTGTTTTAAACTAAACTGTGTAAATACAGGTGAGTTACTGTTATGTATGTAGCAGCGAGTATCGTATAAAGAGTCAACTAAAGAAATATTTTTAAAATAATCCTTTTTATTTATTTAATCCTAATATTTTTCTTGTTAATTCCTATTATGTAATTTCCTTGAAGACAATATTAAAATCACTCATAATGGGAGCAATATTTGTCAAGGATCTAAGAATATGTTGGAAGAAGAACAAATGACCTACTTGGACAGTTTATACAATTTCTTCATTTCAAACGTATACAATTAATAAAACAATTTAATTTCACCAACAATAGCGACAAAACCAACAAAACTTTCTTTTTAAAAAACATTATAATATTATTATCAAATACCATAGAAATTATTTGATGTAAAATTGATAAGTTAGTAAGTTAAAGCTATTAACGTTTCTGGGACTTATTATCGCAAGTGATGCTGGACTTTTAAACTTTTTAATATTTAAAATGAGGATAGAGTTTTAATTCGTAAGGTTTTTTATTTTTTTCGCAGCTCTACTTTTGACTCAAGTGGAATATTGGATAAGAATTGTGATTTGGCTCCGCTCAAAATTAAAATAGAATAATTATTCTTAATCCTACTTTATAATTACTAAGTGCAAAAAAATTAGTCCTAAAGTCACATGTTTTATGATATAATAAGTAATATCGTTTTGAAAATTTACCGACTATTACTCATGAAAAAGATGGTAATAGTTCGTTACTATTAAGGCCAACAATAAAATTTCATTGTAAACCAATTTACAAGTGTATGAAGTTGAGTAATTATTAAATTTTAAACCTTAAAATAATCACGCAACGAAAACGTTATTAGCAGTTGAGTAAAACCACGTCGCAATTCGCCACGATTTAATTAAACAACGTGAAGAAAAATAAAGTTGAAAATTTTTTAGCGCGAATTCACTAATGAAAGTTTAAAATGACCGACGAAACAAAAAAATCCTCGTGACCTCGTTATTCAGAGGTGCAAAATGTTTACTGCTACTGGTGAAGTTGTTACATCAGATTTACATTCTAAAGTGGCTATTAATAGAGTGCACAGTTGTTGAATATGTTTTTCGCAACTGAACAGAGAATTGTTAAGTAACATTTTGAAACTTTTTTTAATCTCCAAAACAATGGATTCCATAAAGGGTCTAAAGTGTCGACAACAACTCCGACAATGAGTCCAGATTTTAACAATTAATCTTTTTCTCAAATCGAACTAAAAGTAGCTTTTAATTTTTTTCATTAATAATTTAACCATTCATACATGTTATAAAGTTAAGTATAGATAGAAATCTTACAAACATATTCAATTCGTCTGTTTTTCTTAAAGTGTTAGTATTATGGTTTGTATTATTATATGTTTATTATTTAAAAACTAATTGTATTATCAATTTAATATGAGTACTTCTATATTCCCTTATGCTATTTTTCAATGTATTATTTACATATATGCAGCTCTTGTTGTTCACAACTTACTACAACTCTTTAGAGTTGAAGTAAGTTTGTTTCTTTTCTTGTGATCGCAACAACGAAACACTTTTAAGTTATTTTTCTTTTAACAAGAAAATAGTTTTCATTTCAAAAAATGACTCAAGCAAAGTCACGGGTAAACCTGGATTCACAAAATAGAAGCCTTCATTATCAGCTAAATATGAAATAAATAATCAAATAAAACTCCACAACTTGGTTCAATTCGTTCAAGTAATGCTTAGCAGATTTGTCCAACATATTTGCTATTATAAAATCTAGACAAAGTATGTTTGCACAGCTTGGTCAAACATTAGCAAGGATAAACCGATTCCACCTGTGTTGGAATGTGCTGTGGTCGCAGATTAAATATTCCGGGCCTCGCCTGCCGACAGCCGCTTGAAGTAGGTAACTTGTCTCAGTAGTTATTCAACGAAAGAAAAACATTACACTTTATAATATTACTTACAATTACTGTTTCAATTAAGTCTATTAAGTTTGTTTCTACGCTGAAAGTATTATATTGTTGTCCTTTTCTAATATACGACTATAACATAAGAGATGACAATAAATCCTAATTAAATTTGATGGTAACTTCTTGGCTTATCTTTTTTAAAATAGTATATCTTTTTGTTGTCAAAAATATATCGTTATAAATAAAGTTAATGAAATGTTGCCAAAAGATATACATGTTTCTTTGACATATATTTTGATGAAAATTTTTCAATTTATGTAATAGATGTCACTAAATACTAAATATTTTTTGTTATATATTATGATAAATTTGAAATCATAAAGACTCAGACGCGGAAAGAGCAACTGCTAATAAAAGCAACACAAAACAATTATACGTTACAATTTAATAAAGTTATTTGAGTTGTGTTTCAACATTAATTTAAATTCAAATTGTGAGGCCGGAGACAAGTTTGAAACTAATAAATCGAAATTGAATTGGGTTGCAAAGATGGTGAATTTAGATAATTTAGGTGTTTAATTAACACGTCGTATCAATATCGATAGGCCTACGTCTAAGGATTGGGTGTATTGAAACATTATATTGTATATTGTTAATACAGATATATTATTTCGTGTTAGATAAAGACTTTGTTTATTCTAAAGCACTAATCTTTAGAACTGTACATCAGATTTGAATAATTATTTTTGTATTTTTTAGCTATCTTTCGTATGTTGAGTGATAAAATATGGTGCTCAAATCTCCTCCCTGCCTATCTCTATTAGTTGTATTTTTCAATACTATCTCTATCGTTCATAAGCTTTAATAATACTTAATCTGGAATGGTCCCTGGGTGGTGGGATCACTGACCTATAATCAGTGGGTCGTCTGATAGTTCGCAAATGAACTGATAAATAAGTAAATACATTTAAACTTCAAGTACTCAATCAGGTACTGTAACAAGCAATAGTTTTTTTATTGTTTCATATGAAATAAAGTATTACAAATGGAATATTGTTTTATTAACATTTTTTTTAAATCATAATTTTCATTATTCATAGCAGTGTTGTGGTAGTTTTGTTTAAGTTACAAATCAACCAATGTTATATGTGATTTGATTCATCAGTGAATCTGATTCATAATTGTTATAATGATAATTGTATTAGGGTGAGGATATTTGAAGTACATGTCAAATTTACTTTTATTACATTGCAATTTACGTTTGGAATAAAAGCAAAGAGTAATTAACGAGATCAGGACGGAACAGGATGAGTGACCTCCATTATCAGTTTGAGAACTCCAGCGCTGAAATGATGATGATGTCTCAGTAGCCAGTTACATCTTTTCAATCAATCTCAAGTCTCAGTTTTTTCTGTTATTCCATAATCTGTATTAACTTTTTTTATGTTTTTTTCTATAATTTATCAATGATAAATGAATATCGTTTAGTACATTATCGCCTCTATATTATTACATTTAAATTAGACAGACGCTAACACCAACTTTTGATGTATTCAGAAAAGTTACCGGACAGATGTCCAGCGAAGTGCTGTTAGAAGTTTTGAGTGCGGTCCTTCGATTTGCCCCTACATAACCAAACAAGATGGGGAGTTTGGGAATCCTTTTTAATAAATAAAAGCTTTGAGTGCTATTGAGGTCGATTTTACTCTAATTGAAGGATTTTTAAGAGTTTTGGCTGCTATTCTACCCTTTATTTTATTTATTCAATGCAGTATATTTCTTCATCTTTCAATTTTTTATAGTCTATTAACTTTAAGTAAAACCCAATCTATTACTGAGTCTTGTTACTAAATGTCTATCATAGTCTGAGGAAATAGACTAGATACATTGATCTCTATATAAGCTTAGCCGACATTATATTTCCGGCTGAAGTACGGATCAAGAGGTGGACTGATTCCATATAACCAGCGTTAACACAACGCCATGTTGATTTGAAATGCATACCCGTCGCAAACAAAACATAGTTCAGGATCACATATTCAGATCATATCAAAATTTAACGAAAATTCCTTAAGGCTTCTTTAAATAATATTACTACTATTATAATAGGATGCTATAATCTGTAATAGAGAAACCGTCAGTAAATCATAAAGTATATATTTATCTCATAGCAGATTTAATTCATTAGCGACTCGTTTATTAATGTTTCACTGAACAATAAACCGACGTACCAAAGCCTTAATTAAATCTTTAAGATTTGTTTTATCCTGTTTAAATTACTGCCTTCTAAAACGACTGATAATTATTATTTAGAGTTATTTAATATAATAATGGAACTAATGAACAGTGATAAATAGGAAATCTGTTGTTAGGGACGCTTGTTGTCTCCATCACAGACACAAACCTTATAGAGTAATCGATTCAAAACGATTAATATTTTGTCTCTTAATTGGAGAATATTAATTAACTTGCATAGAAATATCTGTCTTTTCTATCAGCGTTTTCCCATCAATGACCAGACCGGGATAAATGTTGCTTGATCTTGTTGAAACTCTGGATTAAAGACAATTGAATGGAGACATAGAACGTGATTTTAATTTTAAACTGAAATATCTATATTTGGAATATTAATTGTATTAATTTTTTTGATATTAATTATAATTTATTTATTAGCAATTAATATTATTTATTTGTTTATTTATTTAATTGAGTTGATCTTATTCGTTCTTAGGGATCCGTATCTCAAAAAGAAGACAAGGGAACTCTTACATAATAACGACCCCCTTATCTTCGAAGTCTTTGAAGCGAAAAATTACAAACAAAAATAATGTCATAAATCTAACAAGTATAGTTTAAGATTAAATATATATATTTTTTTATACACAAACTCTAAGCAGTTCCTAATTAAAGTAGTAGTCGCCCGTGGAAAACAGGTTTGATGCCCGTGACTTCCGTAAGAATATATGCCCAAATTGTGCACTATCTCCATATGAAATGTCATCAAAAACGGTTAAGTTTCCGATCGTAATAAACAGTAAAAAATATTAAATAATCAAGACTCGATTCCAGGTCTAGTTGTAACCTACAAATTTGTATGGCAGAATACGGAATGAAATGTGGAATGAACTTCCTTTGGCGGTGTTTCCAGATCCATACGACGTGGGTACCTTCAAAAAAGGCGTATACTCTTACGTCCAAGGCCTTTTTATGTAGAAGTCTCATCATATATTATTAATTATATCAAAAATATTACCCTTATAATGTATAAAATTGAAAAAATAATATTAAACTCATGAAGAGCTTTCGTCGTAAATTATATTGTTAAATAGGCAATTTTGATATTGATTCTTATCATAATGTGCCAATAATGATGCAGGGCCCTGTTCCATTAAAAGGGAAATAGATGACCGATATTATAATAAATAGATAACATTCTATAAAATATTATAGGGTGTTATTTATTATCCATAAAAATAGAAATATAAAAAAATAAATAAAAAATAAACCTAATATTATTGCAATTATAATAATGTGTATAAATAACAACAATACTATATTTTAGAGCGAGCAGAATATATCTAAATATTTTCAGGTGTTGATCAACATCAAACTTCACCCACGCTCGCTACGTCTAAGCTTTGAATGCTGGTGCTTTTGATGGAGTTTATGTTATAGGAGACAGAGTATTAATAAATATTTAATTCAATTGAATTTATACTTTTATTACCTTTTATTATCATAAAATGAAATGACATTTTTATTTATTTCATATTTTTTCTAAGCTAAAAATAATATTTTTTTTAAAATAAATAATAAAGTATTTCGTTAAAAAAATCTTGTAACTTAAACCATAACGTATTTAGCTGCCCTAGTTAAGAACTTCCTAAAGCAGCTGTAGTTAACCCAGCTACATTGAAATGGTTCTAACAATACTAAGACTTTTTATTATGATTTAAAATCCCTAAACTTGTAATAACGGTACAGTAGTTTATTCGTGTAAGGTGAAGCCGTTAATCAAAATTATAAATCAACTGCGTTTTGAATCCCGCACAAAGCGGCACCGGAACAATTTTGTTTTAAGCGTACTAACGTGGAGGTTTCATTGTTTCTGACGTTTTTTGTTCGTGTTTTCCGCGAATTTTCTGTAACAAATGACATTTTTTATTAGTGAATATTATATTGGATGTGGTTTAATAAGCCGAGCGCAGTTATATTTACTTTATGTGTTTAGTTATTTTATATTTGTACATATTTTTTAATTTATGTTATTTTATAAAACTCCTACTGTCTCAAAGATGTTTCAAAATATACAATAATAATAGTGTAACGGATTCTTAAACATGACATATATATATATATTCTATGTATACTATTTTTAAGCAAAGGATAATTTTATGAAGTTTTACGGTTGGAAAGTTGTATGAATGCTTATGTCGGCATTACATATAGATTGTAGAGAACAGGATTCGCTCGTAACATAAAGCATTGTGCAAAACTAGGAAATAGTTTTTACATATATTAATCCATTGTGTCTTAATATTCATTTTAAATGTATAAAAGTTTTAATGAAAGTTTGTCTGTTACGTGTTATTAATTATATTAAAATTTATATTGAGATACGAAGCCTCGTATGCGGTGATTTTGACTCGTATATTAACAAAAGCTTTTGTAGGGTTGTCGCTGAGCGTCATGTAAAAACCTTTGAGTCAGAATTTGAGTTCACCGTTGTTTCTGAACAAGTCATAAACAAAGCCTGCAATCTGCATATGCAGGATTCAGAACCAAAAGTTTAAAAAACACTTGTTTTAATTTAGTAGAATAATAAGTTTGACTTCGTTCTGAATTGTTTTATTTAGTATAAGCACAGACACTTTTTTCTAAGTAGCGACCAAGCGCGTCTAGTTATTTTCTTTTGTTTGAGGAAATAACTTTTATGAGTAAATTCTAAATAGTTTTAAATTATCACACTTTGTATAACTAACACTATCTTTATTGTGTAGAATTTTAAAATCGTAATTTCGTGTAGAGAATAAAAAAAATATAAATATAAATTGTGTTTCATAAAAAATGTGTTATTTATAATAAATAGTTTAACTTTGACCATCAAAAGAAATCCTTTCGGATGACTCCAGTCAATATATTTGATTTACATTTTAACGACGTTTGTTATAAAAAGGATATAAATAAGTAGATTAGGCAGATTTTACGAAAGACATGAGTGTTGGATGTTGTAGGTCCCGTATAGATTAACTTCATTAGAGAGTTCTCGCCGCCGTTCTAATTCAATGAGTTCAATTTGCCGTTTTCGTTGTACATACGCTCCAAAAGATACGCGAACAAAAACGAACCATACAGTTATTATTATTATTATATATAATCATATCAGATTTCTTATTTTAGTAACTTTTAAATTAAAAAATTGCATTGGAAAGCACGAAAGCTATACAGATTTCGATAGCGACTTGGCATTAGAGACTGTTCTTATGTTTTTTTAAAGCTATAGTTTGAGTTTAAATTTCATTTATAGTAAATGCTTGAAGTAACTTCGCAGATTGCTGAGTACCCCGCGTTGCATAATGTTCTAAATATTCCCAACTCTGGTATCGAAAAGCACATAAAGGTTCCTTAAAAACTTTATAAATTAGTTAATGGTACTAAATATTTAATGTATAACTAGCTAATAGCTAATAGTTGTAGAGAGGCCAAGAACTCTAATAGGTAAATAGAGACATAGGTAAATAGGAGAGTTCGGTACAGTTAGAGAATTTTCGCTCTCTCACTCCTACTTGTGTATGAAATTGGGGTTATTAACAGGATTGGGGTGGTTGTGATATCAAGTGGCGCTTGTTAATAACAACCACAAGTGGTCACAATTGGAAAAAAATGTCGTAGTTTTTGTTTTTTTTATGAATATTAAAAAATATATTGTTAAATTTATGTCATGGAATAAAATAAATAAGTTATTTTAATGACTTTATCGAAAATAATAATTCAATGGATTTAATAAAAAAATGTAATAATATTTTTCTTAAGTAAGAAGTGAATGTGATGGAGTTCGCACCCATTACCCTTTGTTCATTTTTAAATTACTATGAAAAATAGTAAATTTAAAATAAATTAATTTCTAATAGTGAATAAATAAATATTACAGAAGTTAGTTCGATCAATTCCCTTACACTGTATCCACTGTAAATGTCATACAAATGTTGACTTCTTTTCAAAATCTCTGAGGTAAGCCATTCATTCTTAAAGTGCTTTCTAAGAAAGCAAGTTTTAAAAGAGAATATAAAGTTGAATTTAGAATTGATTAATTCTAAGTAGTTTTCAAAATTTTCAAAGTATTTTAATATTTAAAATTCTACTGGTTATTCTAGTGATAGAGGAATTCATCACAAATATTATTTTTTTTAATAGATATTTTAGTAAAACATTCTTCAAGATAAGTTCAAAAGAATGATATTAAGAATATGGAGATCTGTTGAAATTTGAAATCAATGAAAAGAACAGGTTACATCAAAAGCATGTTTGACAAAGAGTTCTAAAACTTTTATGCTTTCCTTAAATTGCAAATAATATTTATAAATGGTCAAGACTTGACTACGATTCATGCAACTGGGTCGAAATATTGACATATTTAAAATAAATATTCGCCATATAATAATAGCTTAAATATGTGTTCCAACCACAGTTTAAATCCACTTTGACAATAACTAAATATCTGTTCTTTAGTTTCCTTCTGCAGAACTAAGTTCATTGATTTTTGGAATTTATTTTATTACCATATTAATAGCAAAAACATGTAGTATTTTCTAAAAATATATATATTTTTTATTAAATTAATAATATAGGGATTATTCAATTAATGTAGGCAATGTCGTGTTTTGAATATCGTTAAAATATGCAATATATTTCTTTAAGAAATCTTTATCTATAATCATTACGTTAATAAAATAATAGGTTTTTTTAAATTTTGTAAAAAAATTAAATTATCCTTTGTATATATATTAAATAAGGGCGATGGTTAGCAACACGATGTGTTCGTGTGTTTGTATGAATTGGTTTTAATATAAAGTCTGTAGTAACACATTAATTTCATCGGCCTCTGAGCGGGGATAATCAGAGTATATTTGTTCTTAGTTAATGAAGGTTTGATTACTTATTGCTTTTTACCTTGCGCTCAGACAATGCGTCTCTGTAAACACATTGTCTTGTGAAGTAGGCGATTTTAAATGTAATAAGTTTTGATATTAAATTTTACTTGGTTATATTGCATGTAATGGTATTCCCGTGGTTGAACTCATAAATAAATGAGATATACGGTAACTGTTAATCGCATCTAATAAAGATGGTAGTTTTGGGACACAGATAGCGCTTGGATTAGATTTACAACCGAAAATAATCTACCGAGTGATATTGAAAACTAATAATTATGTACATTTTTTTACTTCATGTTTTCTTGTTTCGTAATGTGTATTGAGCTTAAAATATTAGTCTATATTACATCTAAAAAGTTAATATAAATAAAGTATTTTCATATTTAACCAACTTTTAACAAACATCTGTTAATTATTAATTTACATCCGGCATTAGGGCGCCATCAATAATTCTATACATGGTTCTAAAAATCTTTATAAAATGTTGTTTCATATACATTCTCGGAGATTTGTTTAATGTTGAAGTCTCCATGGTTTTCGCTATTTTTCTCTTTTTTTTTCTCCGATTCCCTTCCATTTCAATTGCTAGAACTGTTGCTGCAATCAAGGCGATATTCATCACAATTAGAACAGTATTTACTTGCAATTTGTTTCTGTAAGCAGTGAAGTAATATAAATTGCGAAAAATCTACGTACTGATATCTTGCCCGAGATAACATAAGTCAAATGATACTTTATTATAATATTTTACTAATATAAGTTAGTTGTAATATATAATTATAAATATTTACCAGCTATAAGATATCCAATACCAAGAAGGCCGAAGGCCCCGCGAAGCATAGTAAGTGAGACCGGCACTAGACCGATTTTAGATTCCGTTTGCATCTTTTAAAAACAATTTCTCTTTAAAGTTTTTTTAATAAATTTGTACTTGAAAAGTATAAAAATATAAGTATTACCTGAGCTGTGAGAGAGTTCTCTGTAACGTCATTATTTTCTTTACTCTCGCTCACAGTTACTCTTTCAGATCTTCGAGATTGTTCCGGAAGTTTTCTGTATTCATCTGTTGTCATTTTAGTTAATATTCCGGCTTCAAACAAGGTCATTAATCTAAAAATAGATTCTAAATTTCATTTTCAAAATACATTTTGTAAAGCTGCGTTTTGAAACATTAATAATAAAGATAGATGATAACATTTCCAAAAAAACATAATTCGTAATCAAAAGAATATATAAATTTCTAATAATATATAAAGGTATTATAAGAATGTTTGTAATACGCTAATTAAGTTATATCCTAGAACGTTACGTAGAGTGTTAAGAGCTGAAATATTTCAGTGAGTTTCTTACATTAATATTGACGATCCCTGAGCGCTGGCTTCAGCTTCATGTTTTATTTTAATACTTTAAAATATTTTAGAACACTTTTTAAATCTTAAAAGCATCTTTCAGGCCTTCATTACTTATGAGCTATAAGCTTTATTATTATCATATATTATATAATACAGCTGGTATTATAATATATTGTACACTTTTTATTTATTATTTTAACAGAATACTTACACGTTGTTAAATGTCTCCAAGTATGGACTACCAATTTGAAGAGCAATCGCAGAATATCTTGTATATAATTTTTCGCTGAGATGAAAATTGTGAGATCCTTTTTAATAAATTAAAATGTATATTATTTGTGAATAATACAAGATAGCATAAAACATTTATGTTTACAAAGATAGTTTATTACTGAGTAAAAACAGCTTCTTACCAAATCTTTCAGTGTCATAAAACAAAGTCTCTCTTCCGCCAAGTATAGCAACGCATCTTTTTGTCAACACCAAGTGTACGCCGACTTCCACGCTCCGAACTTTTTGCATGCGCTGGCGTCGCATCAGACGAGCGAGACGTCCATATATGTCGGTTCCATTCTAATATATGTAGATGAGATGTAGGTCTAAAGTAGGTACTAAATCGTCCTAAAACCTTAGTCAATTCAACGTACCTGTAAAATAGCTAAGGACGAGCTGTGGCTCTCCACAACGAGCTCGTAACCCTTATCTCTCATGGCTTCTTCTAACTCTGCTAAAGTACCAATAGTATTTTCTTTGACTGGTCTGGCCAAGAGACTGGTGAGGTTGGCTGAATACATGTCACCAATCACGTAAGTAGCGCCAAGAGATATCAGGATGGACACCAGTCGAGCTTTGTTGGTCCTGGATGGCTCTCTTATTGATGCTTAAAAGTTGAGTTACAAATAAGTATAAATACTCAATTCTTTTTGTTTCTTTTATTACTTTTCTTTTTATATATTTTGATGCAATAATTTTACATTGCTTAATTTATGCATTTTTATTGTTCGTTAATCTTACTTTTTAAGCATGTTTTGATATTAAACTATAGTTTAACTATATATAGTTTGATTGATTATATCTTAACCTTAAATAAATAATTTCAATGGAACATATATAAATAAAGTGTACATGGGCGGTGTATAAATAAAGTGTATATTGGCGGTGTATACGGACATTGACGCAAGAATAACGAAGTGGTGAACCAACAGCAATTATTCAGCAAATCTAAATGATTAAGTTTACGACGTTGCCAAATATACGGGGCGGCAATGACCACCCACAGCGCCGGCCCTGTGACGAGTACTGTACCACACAGCAAGGGCCACACCTGCAAATATACGAGCTGGATACTATGGGATTAATTTAAATTAAAAATGATTTTTGCTTAAACATCTCCCAGATATTTAAATATTGTCTTATTGTGTATTGTCTTACTTACTGTTAATTTGTAAATAATATGATATAATCTAGTAAAAATCAAATAGAAGTATATGATTTAGTTAGATTAGGTAATATTTATTTTTAAGAAGTGGTAATGGGCACCCATGCAGATACCATCACATTAACTTCCTGATTAAGAAAAAATTGATATTCATTATAATTGACACCTCAAAATGTATAATATTACAAAAATTTTGATTTAAAATAACTTCTTTAATCACGAAGTTTATAAACTACTAATATCAGTTAAATTTATTATTTAAAAGGTAGAGTTAACCCTATTTCAATTATAATAAAATTATATCGTAGTTACCTCCCATCGAAACGGTCTAATAATAGCCAGAGTTTCGCTCAACTTATCTGGAGCGTGAGTGAGGAAAGCCCCCGAGTCAGCCAGGGTCAAGAATGAGAACTCCACCGCTTGTATTCGTTCCCAAGTCATTGTGACGTCACCTATGAAGAAGTCTGCCTTCTAAAAGAAATAGTTAACCTATAATTAAGTTCATTTTTTTTGTAATGATAAATTTAAAACATGAAAAGAAAATAAATTAATATATTATTTTATACTATAAAAATAAAAAACAAAGGTTTAACTTTTAAATGATGATAAATTAAATGATAGGACCGAAAAAACGTACGCGTTGCCAAATTTGACCAAGTGTGCCTTTAAATGTACCGTTACCGGAAATTCCGGAGCCTTGACTTCGTTCTGGTGGGTCGTAGTATTTATATCTGTTTATAAAAAAATATTTGTTACACAATTATTCTATATAAAAAAGTATATTTATGTAAATTCAAATCATTCATGTCACACGTTATGTAATTGATTCTTTCAAGAGAACCGACGAAATCAAATATACTTACTGACTTATTATTGAACGATAAACTGAAGACTAGTTGTAGCATACATTGTGTATCGAGTGATCGTATTAATTTACGTAAAATAAAGTATATAATATACAACTTAAAATAAAATAATACTGAAAAAGTTTTATTTTTTTTAACGTCAACATATTTCATTGTTTCTTTCAAAATGGGGGACATACAACTTAAACTGTTTTTTGAACCTTATATTACCATTGTCTTTAACTGTCGGGAAAATTAGTTATGCATTATTTAGATTATATATCTGTATGTATGTATGACTGTAAAAAGAATACTTAATCATTATTCGAAACTAAACTTGTTGAATAGAAAAAGCGACTTATCCCAGCTGACAATCTGCTGGTAGTAAGTTTATAGAATAAATATTGAACTATTGTTCGCTTACTCACTTAAAGTTTAACTTCTTGGCCAACAATGAAAGTAACTTGTCGTCTCTGCCTCCAGTGACATTAATTGTTGAGTCGTTGTTGTATTGCACAAAGTGCCACGGCGGAGCCTGAGCGGAGATGTAACTCATAATTGATATTGTTTATAAGCAATGTTAACAGGGGCAAGATTGGAACCTGCGGATTCTGGGATACAGTCTCGTCACAACCATTTAATTTTTTATATATACATTAAATATGTACAAAAAAAAACCGACAACTTAACGCAACAGACATATTTATATATTTGTTATTTTGATTCATAATTATTTATGTCAAACGACATATATTACACCTAAATTGGTTATGGGTGTAAAATATATTTTTTACATTATTCAATTACTTAACAAATAATCTAGGACTTACATGTAAAACAGGCACATTTAAAACTCTATCTTTGAAGTTCTCATAGACTTTATAAGCTGGCGGCAGTGAGGGTGACTTGTACAGTCGTTTCGACCACCAGTTCACTAACGACAAATATTCGATATTCTTTGGATCTGCCTGGTTGTAATAGAGCCGGAACCTTTATTAAGACATTTTGTTTTGTATTATTTTCAATTAATAAATTATATTTGTATATATTTCAATTGATAATAGTATTGTCCGAATATATATCAATGAAATTAAACACAAAAATAGCAAAAAAAGCAGATGCAACAAAAATATATGTTGAAAATGTTGAGGCTAAAGGAACCTCTAAAAAATATGTTTTGGCCAATTCACAATCGGCGTTTCGTTCAATCGAATTACAATGTACGTGAGTGTCCGTTCTTTGTATCTCTGAGACCGGGGAAATGTAATTTTTAGAAAACTGGCAAGATGGTACGGTAATCAAGCTTGCGGGTGCTGGGAGTGAATTTCAAGTATGTAACGTTTGTCGGCATCGCTGAAGTCATTCTTTAATTTATTCATCACTACTGATTCCCATAAATTGTAACTACTGATTGCAATAATCTTAAATCGGTAAACTGCTGTCTAGATTTTATCTCGGGAGTTTCAACTTCTTGTTACAATCAAGAACGGTTCAATCAATTTGAATAAAATAAAATAACTATAAATATAATTTATCAGAATAATTATGACTTTTCTTATCTTGTTCTTCCTGAACGGAGAGTAGGAGCTCATCTGCATATTTCAAACTTTAGCTGATCAAGCGCCAATCAATTTGAAAATTGTTTCAGAAGTAATAAGAACTATAGCATCTTTCTTATTTAAAGAAACTATAAAAAGGAATTAATATAGTCGTGTCAAAACTTTTGTTCCACAGAATAACATGACAATTTAGAAATACTCCACTTCAAGTTCTCGTCTTCAAAGACACAGTAGGAACATACTAGTTCTGGGAAAGTATGTAAAATAACATTTACTTTAAAGTCAAGACAAAATTTCAGTTGTCTTTGTAATTCAAGTGTGGGTGAAGTTACCTGTTGGCATTCAACAACACTTATGTTTCTTAGTTTGACATTCTCCATGTTGATATTGTTTATATAATTTAGTTTGTTTTATATGGAAATAAAGCTAATTTTAGTAGGACATCATTTTATAAGAATACGTTCAACCTTCTATGTATATCATAAAATAAATATTACCATCATTGTTAAAGATAAATTGTACACTTGTAATTGTAATGTATAAGACAAAAATTTTTTTTTGCTATTATTCAATTAAATAGAATTAAAGATTTATATTAGCTTCTTATAAAAGAAAAAATTAAATGTTTGTGTAAGAAAGTACTAAAAACAGATAAACTTCTGTAGAGCGCCATATGACTATTAATTTGGTATAAAAAATATTAATAATAAATTAAATGTTTTCCTTACACGTATCTCGTGATACGACAAACCAAAGAAGAATAAACAAAAATTTGATATTGTTGCCATATTGAGATTATTGGCGCAATTACTTTGCCATTCATTAATTTTATTACAGCTTAATGATATATTCATTATAATTTAGTGGACGGTCTCGACTGATTTATGATGTGGTTTCCGTATTGATTAATTGGCGGTGGAATGCTTTGTATCCTTATAGATCGATACTTTTTTGGGAACTAATGAAATCGAAACAGTATTCTTTGTAATATATTTGTATTTAAATTATTTGTCAACTTACACGCTTTTCCTTGGATTTGTAATGACAGCGACTCGCACAGCTTCCTTAATGGTTGCTAGAAACTTATTTGAGATTTCTCCGTGGGACCAAAAGAATAAATAAAGTATAGAACGATGGATGTAATTATTATTGATAACCTGTTTAATAAAATATCCGTTTTAGTTAATTAGATAAATGAAAAATAAATGTATTGTATATTATTGATATATAAAGCACATTTCTACCTCTAGAAGCAGATTTTCACATTCCGTTGGCTTGCACAGGATCAAACTAGTCCTTTCATTTGATGTGTCTAGCCCTTCCTTTAGATATGTATAATACTAAAATATATATTAATATTGATTTTAAAATAAGTATATTTTCCAGTTTATAGTTAATTTACTCACTATATCTTTGTGCTCCTTAGTATATAGATCCAAATTAGTAATTTGAATATTGTTTTCTCCAAAACGGCACATTAAATCAAATATTTCATCGTTGCTTAAAAGAAAATTGGCAATTTATTGTATGATTTGTAATAGTAAAAGTAAGTTATAAATGAATAAAAGAAAAATTCCAAGCCATAGGGCTAATGGAGCACGGACAAAGAGAGTATAAATATAATAAATAAGTCAAAAGTTCACCGTAGTTTCGTTGTGTTCCCGCGCACAATAGTTACGGCAGTCGTGGGTAGCCCCATTGCAATATCCACGACTGCTTTCGAAAAGTCTTTTGGGAAATGTTTAGCGTTCCTGGCCGCGTCACGAGCTTCGTGGAGACATTGAGTACTTTGTACACAACATAGAATAATATATGTTAATATCATCTTTCTTTATCCCTTTGCAAATAGTTGTTTTGAATATTTTTTGTTTATTTTCTATATATATAGAAAATATATTTTTTTCAACATCATAAATTATATTATTCTGCGAATAAATTATAAGGATTGTTAAGTCCCTCTTAAATAGAAATTAAGAGAATATATATTAAATTTTATAGAAAAATAATATGAGTGGTTTAAAGAGATCGTTTCATGAAGGAATTCCAATAAGTATAAGTTATGATTGCGGCACTTCCATCTTATATAGAAATAAAGATGAAGTAACAGATGGGACAGAACTACGATATAGGTATAATAATCATCTTGTGTTTTGAATTAACTTGTTATTATCAATTTCTTATATTAAAATCTTGTCTTTTTCCCAAATTGTAAAAGAATTATAGTTTTATAGTCATACTCTTTCTTTATCTAAACATAAACCATAGTTTTTTTATTATGTTTATTTAATGTACTTATTAATTTTATTTCCATAAAATAAAAACAAAAATTATTGTATCAGCTATTTAATGAACGTATATAATGTAGGTATTAACTAATAAATATATTCTTTGACAGAATGCAACGGACTGTAACCTCCCCTTGGATTGGCGTTTGACGAGGTAAGTAGCCAGTTTTCATCGAAGGGCCACATGACCGATGGTTTAAAAGCTTTGCCATGTTACCTAGAACCACCTTATTATAACGGCCTTTATACACGTGTTCATTGTCAAAACTATTCAGTGTAGGATTGTGTTTCTTATTTATTTAGGTTTTTAATATAATACTATATATAAGAAAAAGTCTAACAATAAATATAAAAACACCTCATAGTTTCATTGTTTCCTAACTTATTTGACAGAGCCTAGTCATTTATTATGACTAATTACATAATTCCTAAAAAGTAGCAATATTGTTGCTATTTTCGATATTTCTAAAAAAGTGATTGCTATTTTGTCAACACTTGACAAAATCTGGTCAGACTTGATGAGCGAGAAATTCGCAATGAACAAGTTTTTAAACAGAAAGACAGATTTTCTAGATAATAATAAATGATTATATTATATGTTGTGTGTAAGGACCCTAATAAGCTCAAACGTGTTGCTGGATTGCTGTCAGCGGATGTCAGACTTAAATAATTGACTAGTACGAAATATCACTTCTGTATCAAAATATCATACAGACGATTATTTTATATTCCAGGCACAAAATACATGGAACTATATACTGTTAATAGCTCTTGCTCTTTCGAGAACTACAGAAAGACAAAGAGTAATTTTAGGTAAAATAATAATAATAATAATACGTTTTTCCCGTAGTCTTGAAAACACACTCTTTCATATACTTGATTTAATTGCTGAGTTTATTATTATTTATAAATGGTATATCAAATACAAATATTTCTTTATCAAATTTTACTAGTAGTATCAAAAACTCATCATCTTTTTCCATATTAGACTTTACAGCTTCGATATTTAGGTCTTACAGTATTTTTTTCCATTATTATTTTTCTTTGTATATAAAACATAAAACTAATTATATAATTTAAATACTTTTATGAAAATTGTACTTTTAAAATGAAATTACCGCTTACTATATAGTAAGCGATAATTTCATTTTAAAAGCTTACTTTTATATATTATTCAGAGCCACTAATCAAATTATTCTGTTTAAACGCATCAATATGCAGTTGCGGCTATATAAAGCTGAACCCATTTCCATTACCTGTTGTACCATCACAAACCCTTTGGGACGGAATTCAAGACCAGACTCCCAAAGGCGTCACTCTGTGCTAAATTGTGTGGTGCAATACTAAAGGAGGAAGCGGATTTTATTTATTAATGGATATAAAACGTTTTTTAAATGTATTAATGTTATTTTTTAGTCTTAATGGAATTGTTAGTATTTTTTGAATGAATTATTTTTAATTTTTATTTATGTTTTAGTTGAAAATAATGTTTTGAGATTTGTAATTACAATTTATATTATATACTAGAAATATACAAAAAAAAAACAATACTATTTTAGGCCAGTATTTTTAAAACTAAGTTTATATTTTTTAGAAATATCAACCTTATGTCATGATATCCATATTGTTACATAAATTTACACAATCTTTGTATCTGCTGTACTAAATCTATAAAGAATAAGATAAAAGTAATCTTCAAAATTAAACCCGTATGTTTAGGTTTTATGAATAACAATATTTAATAGCATCTTGTATATAACGATCCAATTCAATTTATAGTCTGAGTTCTGTAGTAATACTCGCAACCGCTTTCAACTTAATATTAAATCGTTTGTCGTTATTCAAAATAGAACGCTTTCAATAAGTCTTTATGATCTATTTTCCTGCAAAGCAATATTCATGCATTACCCTTAATAAATTTTGTAACGTGGGAATATGTAAGACTAGTGACTGTTTAGCCACTTGCCGTACAAGGTACCGTATCAGCATCAACCCCGAAATATATACAAAATAAATAGATAATAACTATTTATATCTCAAATTTTAATATATTTATTTTGTAATATGGTAATAGTTATAAAATTTGTTCTACTACTACTATCTTTTATTGACGTAGGAAATACTCCCGTAGAGTTAGTACGATTATATTTTGACTAATAAGTTTAAGTGTATAAGTATGCCTTCCATGTAGCTTTGTGAGAAGGCTGAGCACGTTCCGTTTGTTGTCACTCACATTCTGTAATAATCGTCAATTTACATCTAAGAGAGGTAGATTTAATGTAATCTAACTTGTGGTTTGTCCCTGACGGGTTTCAGATGTCGGGCCAAAAGTTTGAAGTCATGACATCGACAAATTGGTTAGATTAATAACATAACCCAAGATTTATATCCAATACAAGGAGGGTGACCTACATTTTGAGCAATTATATTGTGACCAAATTTTCATGTTTAAATAAAGAAAAGAATATTAAAAAATCCTATATAAACTGTAAGGAAATCTGGAACGATCGCCCGCGGGACGTCCCCAGATATCGCTGGAACTTTGCAAAGAGTATTCGACAACTTTAATTATAATTATAATAACAATTTATTTGTGGCTTTTATTCGAATAATAATTATAATTCTATTAAGGTTAAATCGTTTTGAGAAATAAGAAATACTAAGTAAAATCAATAAAACAAAAAATTTAACGTTCAATTTAAAACATATTCTGAAAAGAATTTACATAAAAGTTTTATAAAGTAGTTTTAAGATTTCTTTTAATAGAATTACAATTTCTCATTACGATTCGTGAGGCGCGTTGCAGAGGGTAAAAGGAATTTTGTCATTAGGAGAGAACTGCTCAGTTATTACAATAAGAGTTGTTGCAGTCTGTGGCAGCGTCTAGACGTTTTTTATAATTTTTTTTATGTTAAAGAACTCGTTCAAATATTTACCTTTTTTAATTGTCTTTGGACAATGTTATGTTCCAAGTAATTAATTTTATATTACTATGAAAAGGAAACTTCCGTGGTTAGTTTTAAATGAACTAGTTTTCTCTTTGAATTTTTATGTGATAACTAGAAAGAATATTTAGTTTGTGAAGTTATACTTAAGATTGTTCTTGTTGGAAGAAGCTTAGCAATGAACATTATTATTTAAATTGTAGTTCTTTGTTTAACAAATTATTATAAAAAGGTTATTAAGTACAAAACATTTGTTAGCTTAAACTTAATAAAAATTTATTTTATTGTTATGGTTAGTTCTGTTTTAATTTTAAAATAAGCTAGCTGTTTCCAACGGCCTTATCCTTGTGGATTACAGAAAATCTTCCGGGGCATGCTCGGAATATAAGTTAAAACCGAGGAATCAAAGAATATATATATCATATTATTATTATTATTAATAATAATAATAATAATAATAATAATAATAATAATAATAATAATCTATTAAAGTATTGCTGGTGCAAGAGTCCAGTATAGTGTAATCTTCCTTCATTCAAAATATATTATTTATGTCTGACACTTGTTGATGCATCTTTGGAACTAAGTTTAAGATATTAAAACGCAAAATCACTTTTTTATTTTAGCATACATATTATATATTTAGTTTCTTTATTAATTTATTTTATATTATTATTCCAAATCAAAATTTCAGTTTCTCCGCACCCTGATTCTTATTAAGGTTTTATTCATATTAAATGATGGTAACTTTACCATTATATATATGTGGTCTTATAAATATAAATAAATAATAACATTATCTAGCCTATATTTGCTCAGTCCTACAGTGGCATTTAATAAAATATATTTGAAAAGCTTCGCAATAAGTAAATGTAAATATAGTATGGCTCCCGGGGCCGTCCGATTGGCTTCAACCACGTTCCGGTTTTGTTTGTTCTCGCGTGGTTCCATTTTGTCGGTTATGCGGGAAATGTACTTGTGTATAATACTAGAATATTGTGGTTTTTATACGTGTGTCAACTGATCATAATCAATTCGCATGTCGCTGGTAAAGTGTAAGTATGCATGGCGCATTTGTAAGTATTAATATTGTCATATGAATTTGCATTTTCTTATTGTAAATACATAAAATAAGTATAAGAGTTCGTTTGATCGACCACTGTAAGATTAAGTACTGGATATTTCCGGATTAATCTTACATTGGTCGATCAAACGAACGCAAGTAAGCATCGTGTTGCTAGAAGGAAGGATGTTCAAAACTAAACAGAAAATAATACACGAACAACATTTATTATAAATATATATATAATATATAAAACAATGAGGTACGTCAAATGAACGTAATCGTTAAATACAATGGAAACTGTTTCAATTCGCGTTGCCGTGAAAAAATACGTGACTGACCAATTAATCTGTAATACATTTTATAGCAGTGTCTAGAAGGTAAATAATTACTTTACTGCTAACATGTTTGTTAAATTAACTTTTTAATCAAGTTAAAAGACGGAGAAAATTCTTCGTCTAGCATTCGCTATAAAACTAATAATGTGGCTAATTTATAAACAACTGCTTTGTGAAACACTTTGTGTTTTTAGCTTCAAAGGGAATACACTAATACTTAGGTACATACGTGTAAATAAATTATAAAGGACCATGTTCACATGGGATGTAGCTGTATTTGATCACTCATTTGCTGCTATTTTGATAATTGAACAAAAAGTAAAAACTAAAAAAATACATATTGTATTCAATTAACTCAATATAAGTGGGCTTTCTTTGATAAAAGAATATACAAATGTATCTAAAAATGACATTCAATGTTAGTATTTAGAAAATTATATGAAAACTGAGTTCAAGATCGCGTGAAACATATCTCAATCATTAATTCGTCATCATTAACTCCCGGCGTGAGGCAATGATTGCAATGTTTATTATCCACCAAATCAGCTCATCATTTACTGAATGGTTTCATCATTAATTGGTGGTTGATGAACATTTTCTCTGTATAAATATTTTGTTTTGAGAAACTTAAAAATTTATTATTATATAATATCAATATTTTCATTATTAATCTGACAAACACTTTGAATATGTTGAATTTAGAAATCATTGTAAATACATGTTGTGTGAAAGTATATATTGAAAAATCGGGTTAATATTTTGAGTAACCAGAAGATATTAGGATAATGAGATTGACAAGATATATAATGAAATAATCTTCAGCAGATGGTATACTGTCTCACGGCAACACTTATAAATCATTGAAGTACCATACTCGGCGTCTTTATAAAAATCTCCATTATTAAACATACATTAGAGCTATAATCTTACTGATATCCTATAATCATCAATTATTAATTATATTGTAATAAATATATTTTAAAGCTTAGATAGCTACTCTAGACCAGAACCAAACCAGACCCTAAATATAAATATAAAACGAACATATATTTAAAGTGGATACAGATCTGGAGAAATAAGCGCTAGCTTTTGTTTCACATAGAATGAATATAATAAATGCACTTCGGGATCAAATCGATGTCTTAAGAAGGTGGTTTGATCGCAAAAACCTTTTAGGAGATGAGACCGCCACCTCGGAGCTGCTAATACGCCTCAGTGGACTGACACCAGACCTAGTGATTTTGCAGTTTAATGTAGATTAAAGGTGAACTATCCTTCCATTTACTTCTAATTATTTTTTATTAAAACTCAATTTGGTGGTTGAACGCGTTTTCAATTATATATTATTATTATTATTAAATTTAGGAAATATTATTTAAAATATATTATCGAATCACATCTAAAATTAAAAGACCTATTTGTTATGAGATAATAAACAAAATCTAAATCTCAATCACTGCATTAGAAATTTTTTCTTCAAACTATATTTCATGACAATTTCGACGATCAGGCTTATCAGCGGTATAATAAAGAGTATAACTTTATTAGAAAACATGTTTTTCTAACTTTTTACCACGTTTGATTTGTTGATAAAAGTTACTGAGAAGCTGAAAATAAAACGGAATAATTATTAAAGAATAGTTATGTTGACATATTCAGTATGTATAAAAAATAATAATACAATGTCTATTTTATAATTATATTATCAAACGCTATATTCATTTTAGATATAAACTAGTATTAAATTCTAACTATTAAAGAATATATAATATTGCGGTAACTTTTTTACTATTATATAAAGGCACAAAACGGCAACCATTGAACTCTGTGATAAAATTGAGAAAACAACGAAAAAAGTTGATTTTTATCTGTGATGGAACTTGTTACTTTTGACGTTTGACAGACAATGACGTTTTAACAGTATTTCAGTTTGTTTATTTGTAATTTTTCCTATCCGAAGAATCATTTTTTTATAATCAAATATACGATATACAGTAAATTATTAGTTTTATTTTCTATGAGTTATAAAATATGAAATGAAAACGCTTTGCTAAAAGAGAAAAAGAAAAAAAGTAATTATGACAATATTGTCTCACAATATTTAATTTCAACTTGTTAATAACATATTTTTATGAGAAACCTCTTTCAAGAGAAATATTAAAGTCACATATAGAAATAAACGAAAAAAAATAAAGCACGAACACAAATAAGACGAAAGTAGAAGGATGGCAGTAAAAAATTATTAAAAATCTCAAGGATTCATTTTAATCTTTATTTTGTATTTTAACTGAATTTAAAGAAAAAACCTGGTTGAAAGAATCTGAAAACGTTTAATGTTACTGTTACTTTAGAGTTACATACATATATATTATGTCGATAATACCATAGAAGAATTCCACATATGATTGACCAGGTCAATAATTTCTCCACCTTTTTGTATCGAAAAAAAGCTGATTTATTGTGGTACTTGTCAGCTAACGCCATCGCAGCAAAATTGCTATGAAAATGCGGTTTATTAAACGCACCGCAGCAAAAAATCTGATAATTTTGTACTTTGGCATTTAGCGAAAACAGAAGATGCAATGTATTTTTATAGGAGGGAAATATTCTATTTAAAAAACGAAAGTGGGGCTAATATAACTTAGTCTAATCTGTTTTATCAATTATCATGATATATTCAAAATAAACAAGAATTTTGAACATGGCCATCGGTCATTTATGAACAAGCGACATGTTCTATGAACATTTTTAACCGCAAAATATTTTGATATAATTCCATCTGGAACTTACTTACTACTTACATCTAGGACTGTAGCAGTAAAAAAATTTCATGCTATCGCTATACATATGCTATGGTGGCGTCAATAGACAAGTACATTTGTTACTTATCACTTACTAAATAACTTGATCTTTATTAAATTTAATAGAAATTATATATAAAAATAGTAAACTGTATTTTCAATGGTAGTCAAATCGCCGGTTGGTTTTGTAGAACTTTCTGTATAGATCATATAGAGAAGAGTGATATAAAAATGAAATAAAAACTAAGTTACCGATTTAGAGACCTTGGAAAATCAATGTCGTGTTGTATATTTTAGATCACAAACAAGGGATTACTCTAATATCGATGTTTAAAGTTAGAATTCTTCCCTTTAAACAATCTACTTGTTTGTTACTTGTTTGTTTGTGAGAGAATGCTGTTCTGAGTCTGTCAGTCGTGATTAGTGTTCGTTAATAATGTATACTAATTATTATATTTATTTTTTAAGTGATTCGGTAAAAAAGTCACCTCTTACGTTGCCTACTTGTTTGTATTAATTTTAATTTCAGGATGTAACAAAATCTTACTTCAACTTTTTTTTTCGTATATTTGGTTTGAGCGCAATATATTGTATTGCATTATATTGTATTTTTAACTTTACTACATTCTTTTATTATCAAGTAATTTGAAAGAGTACGCCTTATTATACAATATTATGACAAATTACGTTACTTTTGACTTTTATTTTCGGTAAATCACTACAAAAAATAAGCTTTTAACTATCCTTGTAAAAGCGTAGCTTTATTAAAAAGATATTGTTTTTTTATTTATTCAGTATTCAATTTAGAGCAAAAATGTAACATTTATTTTAATTTGACGTAATATATTTTAGAGATAATTATTAGTTACAAGTTGCTATAAGGTACATAAATAATATTTTTTAATTTAATTTTTAATTCAACGTCACTTCAAAGTTATGACCGCCGTTCGATCAAGACCTGTCAGGATCGCATTCTCTCGTTGGTCGCAGTATAGTCTTGTTTAAAATTGTCTTGTACTTCTTATTTAGCCTTGTTTAGCTTATTATTAAAATTTCAATTGAATATAGAAACAAAACATCATCAATATGATTGTATCATAAGGACTCAAGCCTGGGACCTCTGGGATATCGTCTCATCGCTTTGCCAAATGACCTGGTGTGTCATTTAAATAAATAAGGATAATAGTATTGATACATTAACCCAATATTTGATAAGATACATGGAGTCTTTATAATAGTGTCACCATATTTAAATATAAAAAATGGTGATATAAATCAAACGTGTCTTGAATATTGTGGAAGCAATTTCTTGATACATATAGTTTTATGTTTCTATATCCTATATAAATAAAAAGAAATAGGATTTATATTGCCAGTTAAAAATATTGTTTGATGATAGATTGTCAGTTATATGTTGTTCGTTCTTGGGCTGTGTTAGTTTTGTACTACTATCGGTTTTCATAAATTTTTACAAATTGTTTATTTAAAGTAATATTTTCTCTTCTCTTACTTATTGTGTAAGTAATTTAATTATTGATGATTATTATTAGTTCTTTATTTACAAGTACTACAAGATTTTGACATGATATTTATGTATCATTATTCTACTTTCATAAAATAAATGAAAGTAGTCTTCTAAAACGGGTATCTTATTACCAGATAGCTTTCTTTCTGGTAATACGACTCCATTAGAAACTTTGATTCTAACATTATATTAATACTTATATCTTAGACAACAATAATATGAAATTATTAAATTTTATTAGCCTTGCTTTTGATTACAGTTTCTCTAATATGACTAACGTAAATTTTGACTATTTTATAGATTCATGGAGCTCGAGGTCATTGGGATCTTGTGTAAGAAATATATAGCAGATTATTTATTACACACACAAATAAATAAAAATCCAATTGAATCCTTGAAATACTTTCAAAAGTATAATATTTAAAACTTTTTTTTAACATTATTAATTGTGGATGTTTAAGAAGTAATTAAAACACGTTACTTTAAATATACACAATAAAAGGTGTATAAACATTTTTTTTTGATAAAATGAGTGAAATATTTTTAAGTTTATTTAAATAACAAATCTTTTTCAGTTAAGGCAAACCGCTTTTTATAAAGCTTTCTTGAATATATTAAGATAAAATTAAAATAAAATGTTTAAAAATAATTCGAACATGAATCTTATTAGAATGTTATATTATAAAAGATTGGAGATATTAGACTATATGAAAATTAAATAATAATTTAACGTATTTCATAATGTAGAAGTTTGTTAGTATCAAGAACCATTGAATTCTTAAGCAAAATAATATGGTATATATTAATAGTATGTAATAAAACAATATATCTATATGAAATACTATACTATAGAACTAACCCATCTCTCAAATATGTCCCGAATATGAAATCAGCAACTTGTTGACACATAGTGTTGTCTTCGTGTCCTATACAAATATATTTTTAATACGAGATGTGTTGCCAGTAGGAAAATATTAACTTGATATGGCTACATTTTTGTTTTTTTTGATCGTTTACTTATATAGATGGACTATATCGTGTTATTTTATAATCTACTTAAGTCATATCAAGTTGAAACCAATGCGAACAAGTACTTTCATATATATTATACATGTTCACCAGATTTACAAGCAAATGTTAGTCAGCCGAGGTATACGTATGGCGTTTTTAAAATTAAAAAAAGTGATACTTATTCGTACGGAGATGGAAGGTGCTGAACATATTCTAATAGAAAAAGCTTGAATTCTTTAACTTTGAATTAAACAATTACAAATTACTTTTAAATAAATAAGAGAAAACCTTATTTTCCAATTTTCCAAATTAGGCTCTCAGATTATTTGTTTGACTTCTTGAAACTGAATATTACGTTGTTAATTTAAAATTTATGTTATTTTTCAACACTAATGTTATATAGAAATAATTAAAGATACAGAGAGGAAAGTAAAAGATACCAAAAAGAATTTTGAAACTAGATAAATCACTTCCATTAATAAATGTTTAGGCGCGTCATGGGCGAACACTTGAGCAGAAAAACTTACAGAGCAAGTAAATAGATCGCTACTCCTCTACCCTCCCTAAAAAAAGAAAGTGTGAAAATTGAAATCAAGTATTGATAAAGATATTAACATAAAAATACATTAAAAAACTGTGATTAATAAGCCCACATTAAAGAAATTTCATACGGACGAGTTTCTGAGAAGTTCATTATATTAGGATTGAAGTGTTTAGTCATCATTTCAGTATTGTTTAATAAAAATAATATATAAGCAATAATCGCAAATTTCGGAAGTATATATCTGTTAACGCTAGCTCAGAAGAAATTTTATTTTAGTTATAGAATCACGACTTTTATTAGGAAATATACATTATTTATACTATAAGATAAAAATACGTTGATATACAACAGAGGAACAAATTAATCGTAATCGCATTAATTAAACATCGAATAAATAATACTATGGTACTTTTAAATAATTGAAAAAAACATAATTTATTCAAGTAAATCTTTTAATTCTTATAATGTTTAACAACACTAATAGACGAGCATCGCGCTTGAGAGACTCAAGAACCTGCTCCTGTCTTAACCGCCATTACTTCATAAAATGAAACAAATTGAAAATGTTGATTTAATGAACGTGTCTTAGTAATTAGATGGAGTCAAAGAACACGACTCTGGTAATTGCGTCCTGCTAGACAAGTTGTGGCAATTTTACATTTGTGAAATGATTCAAAGAAATATTGGAACCATTTAGTTTGGTGTTACGTTGCTCTTCCACGTGATATGACACTTTATTTAATTATGTGCTTGAAATTGTTATAGTTTCTGGCAATAGATTATTTTATTTGTTGTTTTGATGTGAAAGTACCAAATTGAATATAAGTTGAATGACGTGAAACGCAGACAATTTTAAATGTCTTTTAAGTCTTTAATTTTTAAGACATTTTTAAATGTCTTTTAAGTCTTTTAATAAGTATAATTTATGTCATAAGCGTACTATACTTATAAAACCTACGTATTTCATTCTTAACTTAAGATGTAATTGACATTAATGTCAGTTTAATATATATTACTAAGTATTATATTTCTTTTAGTCCCAGTAAATCTGATATAACTGTTATTGACTTATTTTAGACAGATATATTTAATTGATGACCATATTTGAGGTTAATTTTTTCAGATTTTTTAATTTTCCATCCAACTGCTTTACTAACTACTCTAATAACTATTCTCTGTATGCCATGCCATTTGGTCATCGGTATGACAGAAAAGTATAAAAAAATTAATTTATATTAAAATATTTATATATTTAAAAATGAAGAAATTTACAGATCTATAACTTCGCGTTATAAATATCATATAAATTTTCTGTATCGTTTAAAAGTGTAGTTGAAAAAGTATCAAATAACATTTCTAAACTGAAAAACATTATAAAAACAAAGTTTTATGTAAATCACAAATGTACTTACTTTTTATTCCTACTTTAGTAGTGGGAATGTTATGATACTAGATTATATGTAACATGTATCTGCTTTGTGTTTTTTTATCAATTTTAACGTTTTAAAGTACCTAATTACATTTGTATCAAATTTGAACAGTAGGTTAGACTTTAGTAAGGCCTCTTATGCTGTTTTTTGTTATTGTTGTTATTGTTACACAAATGCAATAAATATATTGTTACTAGACTTTGTGATGTTGTTTTTTCATAGAGCATGGCTTCTCATAATAAAAAATATATTTCTGTAGAAGTCAGAGCTAAGTTGTTAAAATGATATTTAATTACAGATAACTCTCTACTCTAACAAGTACCAAAGCTACAAGTACTCTTAACAAACGCCAAACGGGATAACAATCTCAGAGAATCCTAACAACAAGTTCACTTACAGTTATAAGTAGAGTATTTGCCTTTAAAAGGCAGCTGTAATAAAGTAGATGCAATGAAACATTTGAGCAATACTCTTTGACTCGCATTTTGGTGTAACACAGACCACAATCAAAATTCTCACATAGATATGACTTGCTATACTATAGATAACATTGGACAAAACCTCTATATCAGAAAAATTAATTTGTCAAGACACACATTGAGCAGCACAGCCAACAAATTAGAAACCAACCAAATCACAGCAAATCTCCACATCTCATCACCCTTCACAGTGATTAATCAGGGAAACTGGGCAACCTCCTCAGCATACATCTCAACAGGACGTCTAGAAATCAACACGAGCCTCAACAGAGGAGAAGGACATGCAGCAAGCATCAGTTCGCCGCTGGCACAGGTACATGCAGGCAGACTTTACTACTTCAATGACGATTGGCTGAGAGTTACTAATAATAATTTTTTATTAATTAATAAAAAAATATATAAATCCGAGAATATAAATAATTTATTAAAAGTAAAAGGAATATCTGAATGTAAAAGAAAAAATTATCAATTTATAACTAAAATTTTTCCTCACATCTATACCAAACAGTAAAAGGAGTTTTATATAAAATATGAAATCTTTAAATAAATTTATTGCAATAAAACATTTCAAAATGGGAGATTATTTAACTCATTCCTTTAAATGGTTTTCTTGCCACCATAGATTTAAAAGAGGCCTCTTACTTAATTCCGATTCGCGATCGTGATCTAAAGTATTTAATCTATCAATTTCAACTCAGTGAAAGGGGAGGAGCTAATTACGTCTCAACTTATTGTTGTTTGACTTGTCCTTTCCAACAAGAATTTTTACTAAAATTATGAAAGAGGCTATAACACATTTAAGACTTCAAAGTGGACGAAGCAAATCGTATAAGAATGATCAAACTTCACTTTAGGGTAAGTTCATTTAAAAAATAATAATTTAATAAATTACAGTTAACAATAGAAAATAAAATACTTCGATTATTATACCGAATTAACTTTGATATGCTAAAATATTATTTAAAATATTTAGGCATACATATAAGTTTCAAATTAACATAAATGTATGCGAAAGTTGCTGGATTAAAAATAATTTTGACCTTATATTTTAAATTCTACTTCTGCTGCTGCTATGTTTGTTTAACATCGAATTATTTAAAATATGTCACAGGATTAAAATAAAAACATAATTTGTTTGCTTTAATTAAAAAACTTAAGATTAAAACTTTTTTGGTGTATGAAATCCATTTCGGGTTATGTCTTGGTGAATAACTATATAGAACTTCAAACTTTTTATATCTATCGTGCATCGTTAACGTCTCCATCTATTTCAATAATAAATATTATCAAACATACATTTGTTTCTTTTTAAAGTTAATGAAAGAAAACAATTGTAATGGTCGTTATGAAATAATATGGTTAGGTTATGTTAGTAAACGTATTTTACAATTCTGTGTATTCACATTATGGTGATTGATATATTGCAATAGATGTCATGTCATCTATAGATATTGCAATAAATTTTTCTATTTTAGTAACCTATATTATTTTTTTAATTCGAAGAGGATCCCTTACAAAGAACAACAAAATTTAACTGGATTTGCAAAAACAAGTGTATCAACAACAGTTATAACTACAACAGCAAGTAGGATCAAAGGTGCAGCCGCTTGACTCAAACTCTACTCCAACTCGCGAAACTGTTCAAACTCTAAACTCCAAACGCTCGCTGAAATAACCACTGAAGATAATGTCATTGATAGATTTTCCGTCAGAACATTGGCGTAAGTAATAACTTTGTATATAAATAAAAATCTATTAAAGTATTTTGCTAAAGGATTATTGCATTTAAACAAAAATATTGAAAATAAACTATAATTTTTTTTTTTTTAGTTTTAATTCCTCATTATTAATTTTTTTAGTGTATATGTGTTAATCAATCAGTTCCAATTTCTCATAAAATAATTAAGCAATATATTTGGTTTTTATGTCCATTTATACGAATTTGAGGCAAGAAAAAAGTATTTATTAATGTATATTTTTTTTTCAGGAAGTTTGAAAAAAAAATGTATGGTGTTAACTCATTTTTTACTATAAAGTTCTTAAAAACATTTAAAAAGAAAAAGTTTATTAATATTAACAATTATTGAATTTCCAACCCATACAATTTTGTATTTTTAATACGGTGAAATAAAAGTAGCACTATATGTATATAAAATATCACAGTTTGTCCCATCTGTCAAACGTGTCCTGAATATGAAAGCAGCAACGTGTTGAAACAGGCAGTGTTATGTTTCCGTGTCCTATACAAATATACTTTTAATATGAGATGTGTTGGCAGTGAAAAAATATTGCTTTAAGAGGGATTAGATATAGCTAAATTGGTCCGTATATCTATCATTATAATTTACATTATTTTGTTAAGAATTTACAAAATAAAACCCAATTAAGTATTTACATAAAATATCAATACTAAAACAATAAAAAGTGGTATTGGGCGTGGGCGTGGGCCCCTTCTACGTTAACTTTCTGGTTAAGAAAAATCCTTTCACTACACTACTGCATATATCATAAATTTTTAAAGTAACAATAAAGCTGTAGCAGCTTTATTGTTACTTGTTAGTTAATTTTTTTTTTAAACAAAAAAAAAATACCACTCCTTTAGCTGTGATCACTCTTTGCTGACATTAACACGCGTTGTTTGTTACCACAACCACAGTGGTCACACCTTTTAGAATATATATTTCTATTTTTTTAAACTCAAAAAATACTTGGTCGATTTCATAGCAAAACTTATCAGCTCTAAGTTACGTGATATGAAATATTATAGTTAATATTACATTAGTAAATTACAACACTACAAATTTAAATAGAAACGTGTTCTTTACTATGTACGATGTTCTGTTAAGTCGCATAATTTTCAATTCAGTGGTACATTCGACAGTGCTATTAGAGGAACGTAGCGCTTGAGAGCTTCAGGAACCTGCTTTTGTCTAAACCACCACTACTTCATGAAATGAAATGAATTGAAACAGCAATTAAACAAGGTTCAGAGAACATCATATTTGAATGTGTTCTTCTTAAATGAAGTACCCTCTTTAACATAACTGAGAATATTGTGCTTTATATAAGTGAATTATGAACGATGCTTTGTCTAAATTGCAAGCGGAATTCTAAGTTAGGGTTTCTTATTTTTAAATTTTTAATAGAAGGTGTATTTGTGGATTTTTAAACTGTTATATTACTAAGTAAAATAATAAAGTGCTTATGCATAATGCAACTATTTTTACACTAAACTTTAAACTACATTTCTTAAACTAAATTTACATTTTTAAATATATATGAAAATATTATTTGTAATATATCCATATAATATCCTTATCGAATTAAGCGAATAGTCAGAGGAGGTTTATCTTAGGAGCAATATCTATTATAATCCTATTGATTTGTACATTCTATAGACTTGATATTAACTTACTTTAAAATAACTTTCTGTACTTATTATCTTAATTTTGCAAAACTCCAAGCTTTGCGCATTTGTTAACTTTGAATTATACAATCACAAGTCACTTCAAAATAAATAAGAGAAAATTAGTTGTACGCTTAGTTCCCAATTTTCCGAATTATGCGCTACACTGAGATTATTTGACTTCTCGTCAGAATGAACCAACAAGAATCTAAATATTACTTTGTTGACTTAAAATGTATGATTATCTTTTACTATTATAATTATTTTGGTATTCGAAATACCAAGGTTGGTCATGAGTCAAGCGAGTCTCAAATAAGTGACATAATACTCCGTTTTAAGCCCGAAAATAAACACTTTTTAGCGTTGTTAGCCGGAAGAGTCTTATGTTAAGAACACATTTGTTTGTGATTTTAAACTTCTTTACCAGTATTGTGACTTAAATCTTGTTATACAGGAAAACATCAAGATCAAAGACATTGCCTAAAGCACTTATTTTTAATAACGTCAAACGTATTCTTCAGACTTAAATTTAAATCTTACCACCGTAATCTAAATATAAGGCCTTTTACTTTTCTTTAAATTTGAAAAGCGTGGATACGATTACACCTCACCTTTAAAGGAAATGTTTTAACAAATATACTATTTTTAATACCCATACTATACAATATGCCACCTTCTGGATGAGTTACACAAACGTTTATAAATACTTCGCGTTCCCTTCACCCAATGCGGACAAATTGAAATCGTGTATTCCGTCGTACCATATCTTCAATACAGTCACAGTCCTGACACTTCATCGTGAGCTAACGATTAAACAACTTAATCAGATACCTCACGAAGCAACTTGAAAGTTCATAAGACCGTGCTTGCGACAGACCAAACCTCCAAGGATAAGGCACATTGCCAAAGCAGTCGTGATGCCGGCGCTAAGTGCCATTAGCCTTTCATATCAAATCATGAATTGCTCCTCCGCATGAAACTCATGACTCCTCTTTCTCCTAACGTACAGTGCTGCCCTGAAAGCGGGTATACTTCCTCCGTTTGTACACAGCCGCTATTGTCGTCATGTCCAGGTTAAGGTCCAGGTCGCATGGTTGGGTCCCTCAATAAAAAATATAATAAAAATAATTCTTATATTTATCTTAAACTTTTGTTATTCTATATTCATCTTCTTCTCTAACAAGTTACTCTTTCTGAAGTTTCATTTCTGCAATATATCAATTGTACATACAATATTTTTAATTACATAAACATTATATATCTTAGATAATATGTGTATCTCATAGATAATTATAGTTACTTATAAGAAATATATATTTACACAAAACAAGTTACTTCTTAAAATGTATATAAAAACATTTTCTTTATTAGTATTACATCGATGAATTCATTGTCTTGTACTAAAACCTCAATACGAAAAATAAAAAAAATATTGTAGGAGTTCCTGAGAAGCTTATCATATAAAAAATTTGAGCGTTAAATAATAGAAATTATCTTTAAAATATACTAACGATGGGTAACAAATTCTTTGAAATATATAGAAACAAGCAGACTAAGAACACACAGTGAAATTGTAATACAAATAAAAGACAAATATACTCTAGAATCAAGTAATTCAAAAAAAAATGAAACAACAATTACTGTAATACAAAATTCTACTGAAGGATGTTTTGTAATTATTTTTTTAAGGATAATTAAATAATAAATACTTTAGTATTGAGTTGTAGTTATTTACTTATTTTTTAAATCTGAGTCCGTGAAATGGAAGTATGAGAGAGGCCTATTTTTAAACTATACTTGTCGAAATGATGGTATCAAATAAAAAAATTCTCTCACTTAAAATTAAAGTAACCAGGTTTTCACATACGTCCTGATGCGATAAAAAATACTGTATTAGAAGAACCATAAAATCATCTCAGTCGGATATTTCTTTATTGTCAACACTTTTCAAAAACCTCAAAACATTAATTAACACTATGCAAACAACTGGAACCATTGCAATCAAGTCGATAAGAAGGTCTAATGATTTTAGTCAATTAATAATGCAAACTAGGTCAGCAAAAGAACCAGTTATCAAAGCAAGTACCCTTGCACGAACATAATGCATTAACTAGTAATGTTTAGTTTATTATGTTATGGGTATATTCTAGTGATATCAGTACGTAAGTATAAGTTTGAGTTAAGCGACCTCTTGTGCAATAATAAAGTAAAATAAGAAATAATTAATCAGGTTGAAAAAAGGCTAATTTAAATTAAAACTTCCGAAGAAACCATAACTCTTCGGTCATAACTTTTTTTGTAATCACGATTTAGTTGACTCATATTCAGTGCACTCTTACTTTAGTTGGCTACGTGTGTAAAATTTTTTTAGATATCTATCTATATCCTTCTAAAAAGAATTAGGTAACCAAGTTTAATTTGACCGTTAAAAAGCCTCGTCTAAACTAAGCTTCTTACACTTTGAAATGAAAGAAGTTGTCAGTTATACATATTATTATTTTTTGACATATTTGTTTCGTATTGTGTTTGGGGATAAGAATATAGTACGTAAAAGCGTATTTGTATAGGACGAAGACAACACTATACAACACTATCTGTATAAGTCGTTGACATATTCATCGAGGTATTTGTGTTATATGCAAGATATTTATTTGAAGTGAGTTATTAATTAGTTATGATTTCTTATCATATAGTATTAATTTACAATATGAACAATATTTGAAAACGAATGATTTAATATGTTGTATTATTTGTATGTTTATTAGTCGCAATTGATAAGTGTTTCAGGGAAATGAAACATACCGTTTTCAAAATTGAGTACTACAAAATAAAAATACTTTAAATCATACTACAGAATAAAATAGATAAAGACCAATTTTACGGACGCATAAAGTTATTAAATTATTTTTGCTTTTATGTGATATAATTAATACAATATTTTTAATTTATATTAAACTACTCAATTATCTTGTTTCGATCCACTGAGGTGTGTGTTATAGTCTCTGAGGACACTATCTCATATCCTGAAAGCTGAAGGTGATCAAATCTTCGTCTAACATCGATTTTGTCTTTTAACGCTTTTATTCTAATTATTTTCAGGGTAACAAAATCTAAGTAATTTTTTGAGTTTGCATCGATCTTTAGAATATGTTTTTATGTACATATTTTGGGATCAGGTCTCGTTATAGAACAGCCATTAAAATTAACTTCATGCTATTATATAACTTTATGTACTTATAAAAACTCGAACTGAAAAAATCAATCATTAGTACTTGAAAATTCTCTAAGTAACTATCCGCCTGATAGACAACTGAACTAATTTAATACAAATAACTCATTCATTAAAGCAATGAGCAGCTAATTTGGTTGATAATGAACATTGTAATGATTACTTCAGGACTGGAATTAATGATTGAGTTATCATTTACGATGCCTTATGCTGTCTTAGTTAGTCTTTTACATTTTGAGGTTGACTTAAATATTTTGTTCCATTTCATTTTGTATAGTTCACAATATATAATATAATTAATAAGCATTACTTTTTGATCAATAATAAAAAAAAATTAATAAATTAAAATATGGTACATACAACAATCTTATGTCATTTATTTATTTATAATTAGTAATTAATTATACCAATTCTTAGCATTTTATTGTATGTTTACTATTACCAGCTTGTCTCCATTAATTATGAGATTTGCGACCCATGCATCTGTATTATGAGTATCTTGCAATGATAATTTATTATTTGTATTTTATATTGTATTAAAACCATAGAGATGTCAAATATAGTGATTATATAATATTAATTATGATTATTGAAAAAGCTATGATGGTTTATTGTTAATTGCATCGTGTTTAGACTTCTCATTTATCCTATCAATAACTCAATTCTTCTATTCTCGGAAAGGGCTGAAATAAAAAACCATTCTATTTTAAAACAATTATTAATTTATTTACTAAAGCAATAAATACTTTGTGACTTGTTATCTTCAAAATATTAAGTTTACTCTTGTTTCTGACTTTGAACATGTGACACTTATCTTTGTTAGTCGATAATAATTAATTAATAAAAAATAACAATTTGCAATTATTTTAATCTTTCTATTGTGGTCATCATAATTGACTACTATTGCAGGATTAACAGTTTTTTTCCCAAAAGTAACTTCAATCAGATGGATACGACAGATATTGCACTTCACATAAAAAAATGTTTATATTTTGATTTAAATATCTTGAAACAAATAATATCATTTATAAGTATAATAATAGAAAGTCATTTCCTATAATTCTATGAAAATATGATTATTTCTCAACAACAATATTATAATATTAAGTTATAAATATTATTATAATTTTAAGCTAATAACCAAATATTTTACTTCTCGTCGGTTCTACTCTTTAACTTTTTGGACAAGTTAAATAACATCAATAATCGCGTAATTCAGAAAATTCAGGTCAAAGTGTTGAACCAATTTGAAAACGCGAGAGAATTTTATTTTCAAATAAATAGAATCTCCATCAAATGTCGTAATGACAAAGATTACAATTAAAACTGTTTCTTACCTTAGAAGATAAAAAGATTTTCATCATACGTAGTGTTTTTTTTATTATTATTATTATTAATTGAGGAACTATTTTTAAAATTAAAAAAAATATTATTACTAATAAGCAACAAAATATATGGATTTTTTTCAATAATATAAAAATTATAATATATTTTTATCATTATGATACACATTTTAGACAATATTGTGTCATTTTAGCTAATTCCTAATAGTTTTATTTCATTCGTATATTTATTTCAAAAATAACTAAAAAAATTTAATAAAATATAAGCTAAATAGTAGATACCTAATACCAAATAAAAACTTGTATCTTAGTCAATAAAGTTTAAAAGAAAAACAATCTGAAAATGATAATAAATATTATTTTAAAATTCGCAATATGGTTCTATATTTATTTCCCAAGATAAAACTTTCCTTTTGGACAGGATTTCTTCGAATCCTTTCTTTCACTGCTTTGATCGTCTTTTGCGAACGAACACTACGTGGACGGTCAGATCTTTTTCTATCACAAACAGATTATTTTTCATTGTACATATCCCCCGCGGTACATAACCATTATATGAAATATATTTATATATTTATATAATTTTCACATCCATTACACAAGACTAAGGACCTCAAGTTTTACAGAACTATTTTTAATTTTAAAAGATGTGCAAAAAACGTTAAGCTTAGTCTGATAGATTACCTAATAAACCAGATTTTATAATTTCAATCATTTTATTATTTAATTATATCATAGATTCAATTTCAAATAATATGTGGAACATTAATCACAATAAAGAAACCGAGTTAGCTTGTTGTTTGGTTCTTCTCAGACCAAGACGCTTTTGGAACCCTCATAGATTTTCCTTTAAGTTGGAGAGTGTCTTTATGGAAGGGTTTATTTCGATAAATATTTACCTTCCTGACAGTTCTATTTGAAGTGATGACAAAGATGATGTTTTAAAGTGGAAAAGATACAATAAATAAATATTTTTTTTAGATACAAAGTAGTAACTCTAGCTTATTGCTTGGTAAAATTTAAAGCTATTTAACGCAAATACTTATATTTTATTATAGTTTTATATTTTATTATAGTTTTATCTCTAATAATATATAACAACTTATGGCTGAATCTGTTCATGCTGCTATATTTAAACATTTAAATAGTTTGAAACTATATCTCAAAGTGAGGTCGTATAAGAAGTTTAAGAAGTTTGAGGTCGTATAAGAAGTCGAAGAAGAAGCTAACCCGTTATTAAAACAATGAACAAAAATGAAAGGTGACGGATGCAGTAATAATCTATTTGGTTATTACTAAGTTATTAGGTTAAGTTTGTGAGACAACAGACGTAAATTCTTACCGTTGCATACAAAGGTATTTTATTCGATCGAATTCTGTAACAAAAAACTTTTAAAAGGAAAAATGTTCAATGTATAATCGGTGAACAAAAATGTAGTAAAGATTATTTCATTTCTGTAGGTATCTTTTTTAAATCTCTATTTTCCGTATGAAATGAAGTAAGAATTGTGGTTTAAGTTTAATTTTTTTTAATATCAAGAACCTATACAAGCTGGTACTGACGTCATATAACATCATCAACATGTAAGAAGTCTATTAAATGAATACAAAATTCTCTTTCCAATCTAAAAATTTATTTATTTTTTTAATCACAAATAATATAAGTCAACAAACTAAAAATATCTATTACATATTTTTGTAACTACAAAGTTATAAGAGCCTTTAAATCAGTCCCACCCACTGTTGAGGTCAAACAAATGTAATTAGATACTTAAAAGCAACACAAATGATAAACAGGTTACAAAGCAGTAACTTTTTAAATTAAATCGAGTGTTATAACAATTTCATTACAAATACTACAGATGATAAAATTTATACTGTTAATATTTAATTATTATTAACTTACAAAGTCATATGTTCAAAGTTTGAAACAAGAGTTATCTTAATATTGCTTAAATAAACAAATTAATAATAATTTTTGTATAAAATTAAGGTAGTATGTAGAAGACAGGGAGGTCTGGAAATAATTAATTTATAGACAATTCTGCTCAAGTTGCTTCACTGTGATGGCTTCCAAGATTGTCTATTAGCATTCTGCGTAAAAAAAACTAAGGCAATATGTGAATACTTTTAGTTTAATGGATACACTAACCAAAATGATGAAATATATATATCTTTTTGTTAGCTTTATTGCTGTCATAGTACTATGATTTTTATGAAGGCATAAGAAAATATTTTTTTCAAAATAAAAAGTATGTATGCTTTTAAGCAAGGTCATTAATGACTTTTTATTTTTTATAAAATATTACATTATTAGCTTGAAGCTACTCTATTTTAATAAACATATAAAAAACTATTATTTTGGTTTAAAATTCCGAACTGTTACACATTGTAATCTTCATATCAGTTCCTCAATTATTAAATTAAAAAAACCAACGTGTAGATGTCTATCTACACGTTGGTTTTTTTAATTAGTTCTCTAACTTAGTTGTCTAACTAAGACAAGTTTTTACATATCGTTGCAGTTATAACTATAAGAAATTAGTATTAAATTAAAAATATGCTTTGATAAACTATATAATCTATCATCTTATAGTTTGATTACCTGGACTATGTTATACTTAAAAAAAATTTAATGGTATTCAAACAATATTAAGCTACAAGATTTAGTTTATTCGGTCATCTATCAGACTCAAACATAAAATTATTTGCTCATCTTTTGAAATTGAAACTTGATTTATGGAGCTTGAGGTTATTAGACTCGTGTGTAATTCTAAGATATGGGTGAGCCAGAGGACTTTAAAGATAGAAATTATGATAATACATTTATATTACTAGTGAAAAATATATAAAAACAAAATGTTTTGAAGTATTAGAGTGGTTGTGATTTGAAACTCGATGAAACGCAAAATGAGAACGATAAAGAAACCATCTTAGAGAATAGAAGCATAAAGAATTAGACAATTTATAAAGTTTAAGATTCTTTAAGACGAGTCAGACATTTATATATTAAATCACAAACGAACTACATCTTACCACCGTGATCTAATTATATGACAAGCTCAGTGAGCCCCATCTAGTGACAAATAACAAAATTAAATTATTATAGTTTTAACGGTAACGTGACATTTACTTTTAGTAGTTTCTCCATTTAAATGGTATTCTCTTGCGAGATAAATAGTTTAATATAAGATTATTATACATTATTACCGTTTATTATATAGTATTATATTATATATTAGCCTTAAAATACAATATTTATATTAGAATTAAAAACATTTGTAAGTTGTAATATTTAATATACAAAAAAAAAACTTTTGCTATTTTTACAATAAATTAAATAACAATATACCCACATATAGTACCATTATTTGACTACTTATTATGGAAAGGTAAATAAATATATATTATTTCAATATTTCAAATTATAATAACTTTTATGAATTTTAATAACACAAACAAATATGTTTATTTTAAGTCATCTAGCTTATAAAAGTTTTTGCAGTTGTTTGCGTAAAATTCGTTTTATTTACTATTCGAGTCATTATAACCGTCTCGTGCCATTTGATTTTAGAAACATTGGAAGTGAATAATATATATTTTATGATATATGTTTTATGTAGTATGTTTCTTCAAACAATAAAATAATGTTTCAGCTTTGATTTGAATTATATAAAAATGTCAAACCTTACAATTATCGTAATTCAAGTATTTCTAACGTTTATGAAGTTTCAATTCTGTTGTGTGAAGATCACACATTTTTTTTAAAATATTCGATTTTGATCAAAGTAAAATTTTTTTAATTCTAATAATAAAAACAATAGTTTCACACGCATAGTATATGGCAAAAATTTTAATACATATATGATTAGAAACTTTAATATCTTAAAAAAAGTAAGATACTCTTAACGTATTTCGTAAGGTATTTTAGTATGATATAAATGGTCAAACATTTTTAATAAAATAAAGTTGTAATATTAAAAACCATTGAGTTTGGAATGATATTATAATAATAGTATGTAATAAAATACTATATCTGTTAGAAATACCATATTTAGTCTCATAAATCAACGTGTCCTGTATATGAAAGCAGCAACTTGTTGACACATAGTGTTGTCTTCACGTCCTATAAAAATATACTTCTAATATGAGATTTGTTGCCAGTGAAAAAATGTTACGTGGAGACGGGTTAGATATAGATACATTTTTATCTAATTAATGTCTATAATTAATTTATGATTTTTATAAGGTAATAAAAATATATCTAAATTAAGAAAAGAAAAAATTACCTATAACTTACATAAAGAATATTATCTAATTATAACACTTTAATATTACCTACTTTAGCTTTTAAGCTAATATACATATTGTACAGTATTTCTAGGTTTTTAATCTATTATTAATTTTATATATATATTTTTTTATAACTTTCCCCCTATTTGTAGGTTTTTATTCTATAATTCACATTATTATTTATAGTTTATAATTGATTTCAAGCCCATTAAAGTTAAATACCTAATTTTAGAAAGGTATCCAGAAGTAATTAAAATTACACAATATATTAAATATAGGTAATATAAGCCCTGATATCATAAAATAATTTAAAGTAATTAATTTTTTAAGATTATATATATAACTTATAATTTTATAATAGAGATGTATTTTGCAAAATCCTACATTTTTAAATAATATAGATACTAAATATTTATGAAATAATAGAAAAAATTTAAATTAGCACAATACTGGTGACTAAAGTCGCTGAAGATTTTCCTCTCTAATATATCAAAAAGACATTAAAATATTTGATAGACTTACTATTAATTTTAAAATAAAATTTTTAGTTAACTTCATCTTCTGAAATTTTTATTCTTTGCTCACTCGTTTTCTTTGTGTAGTAAAATTAAAGTTATTCAAATTACTGCAAAGTAAATAAACGAAAATTGGTTCTCCGAAAATCTGAATTTCGTTTCGATGTTATTTAACTTGTCCTCAAAATCAGATCATTGAACCGACGAGAAACTAAGTACTTCATTATTAGCTTAAAATTATAATAATATTGATTTTTACAATTATTTTTAATAGAGTCCTTTTGATGGAGTCTCTTTAACCTTGGTCATGTGTCAAGTAAGATGTTGAAAAAAAAATCGCAATCACAAAATATTGATTGTTAAAATAAACAAATTAATAATTATTCAAAAATTTTTTTTATATCCCTTTTCGATAATACAAGAATTGAGTCACTGATAGGATAAATGAAGCCTTAACATAAGGCAATAACAATAAACCACCTAAGCTTTGTCAATTATCATAATTAATATCAATTAATCACAATAATTGATAACTCTATGGTTTTATTACAATATAAATATATATAATATAAGTCCTGATAACAAAAGTAATTAAAAGTAATGAAATTTTTGAAGAGTATGTATATTTTTAAGAACATATATAACTTTTAATTTTACTATAGAGATGTATTTCGCAGGAATCCTACTATATATATGCAGGGGTCGCAAATCTCGTTATTAATGGCGACAAGCTGGTAATAGTAAATATACAATAAAACGCTAAGAATTGGTATAATTCATTACTAATTATAAATAAATAAATGACATAAGATTTTTGTATGCACCATATTTTAATTTATTATTATTTTTTTATTATTGATCAAAAAGTAATGTTTATTAATTATATTATTTATTGTGAACTATACAACATGAAATGAACAAAATATTTAAGTCTACCTCAAAATGTAAAAGACTAAGTAAGACAGCATAAGGCATTATAAATTATAACTCAATCATTAATTCCAGTCCTGAAGTAATCATTACAATGTTCATTATCACTCAAATTAGCTCCTCATTGCTTTAATAAATGAATCATTAAGAAGTGAGAGATGATCATTGCCGCTTATTAATGTCTTGCTCTTGCAAGCTATGCATCTAGTCTGTTCTTTTGTAAATATAATTAAAGTGAAGGTTTTAATTGAATTATTTGTATCTATCATTACTATAAAAATTATAAAATAAATAAGTTTGGTTGTCAATTAATTACTTAGAGAATGGTCAAGTGTTAATGACTGGATTTTTTAGTTCGAGTTTATATATTACAACATAAAGTTATCTAAAAGTATTTAGATAATATAAATAGGTGTTCTATAACGAGACCTGACCCCAAAATAACATATTTTTAATCAATGTATATTTACTCATGCGGTCGGTTAAAAATTCATTAGCTTTTGTTACACTGAAAATAATTAGAATCCATTCGCTAAAGGACCAAATCGAATTTAAAAGAAAGTGATTTGATCACCTTTAGCTTTCAGGATATGAGATAGTATCCTTAGACACTATAATACGCCTCAGTGGACCGAAACAAGATAATTGATTTATTAGTTCAATGTAAGGGATAAACCTACTAATTATCTCGTACACAAGCAAATATCATGTATTTACTATATATTATATGAAAATGAGGGTGTTGTTTAGTGTTGTTTCCAGGTCCTATATAAACACATTTCTAATAAAAGACTGGGTTCCAGTAGTAAAATATTATCTGAAAACGACTTTTTATATTGTAAAGAATATAATACATTAATACTCTTTTCAAAAGCTAAGTTAATTTCGCAATAAAAGCAATTTTTATCTTGTTATATATTAACTAATGAACACACTGCGTTTTATTTTTTTTATAACAAAATGAAATTAATAAATTAAATAAAACCTTAATGATTACTATAAACATTTTATAAGCAATCATTAGGTAAATTAGTGAAGTCGCATAAGTTTCAATTCAGTGGTACATTCAACAGAGGGAATAGACAGACGAGCATAGCGCTTGAGAGCTTCAGGAACCTGCTTTTGTCTGAACTACCATTACTTCAAAATGAAATGAATTAAAAGAGTTGATTTAATGAATGTGTCTCAAATTAAACGAGGTTCGAAGAACACGACTCTTTTGATTGCGTTCTGCTTGATAAATTTACATTTGTAAAATGATTTAAATTTGTATGTTACATCGCTTATCGTTTTGTTATTTTTTCATTTTAGGACATACAATATTGTTTTATTGAATTGTTTGATAGCGACTTGTTAGCATTATCCTAAAGAACTTTTGAAGAACTTTTTCCTAAGCCGAGTTTTGCTCAGGACAAGAATTAGACCTTAGTTTTGCATACTTTTTCATTCCGTCCGTTACTTATGATTAAAGAAAAGTATTCATAGAAAACTATTTCGTTTTAATAATTATTAAAAGATTTAATATCATGCATCAATGGGTTGAAATTCAACATATACAAATTTTTGGTATAACCCAATAGACCGAGACGAATAGTTTAATTTAAATTAAAGTTAACTGATAATTAATAATTATCTCATATAAAAGCAAAATTGATTTATTAAGTATATCCGTCAGAAAAATTATTCTTTATTTTATTCTGTAGTATGATTTAAAGCCTGTTTGTTTATTTTGTAGCATGTTTCAAACGGTATGTTTTATTATCCTAAAATAATCATTTATTTTGCGAATAATAAATATTTTGAATATTTAATAAATAAATAAAATACAATGAATTATTTGTCATCAAATATTATTTACGTTAACTGATTATTAGTGCATACCGGCGTCAAAATCAATAATTTTGAATATGCTACGAAACATCAAAGTTTGCGACATTTATCAAAAATATCTTGAATATGAAAGTATCAACGACTTGATACTGAGTGTTGTGTAGTGTTGCCTCCGTGTCCTATACAAATACACTTTTAATAAAAGACTCGGTTCTAGTGGCAAAATATTATCGGAAGACGAGTTGTTATATTTTACAAGTACATACAAGTTATCAAGACAGCTTACTGTTTCTTAACTAAGAATGTATACAATAAGCAAATGTAAATAAACATATTTACGTATAAAATGGAACTTATTAGAATATCAAACTATTTTTAACTGAATAATTTTATTTATTTTTTATTTACATTATAAACAGTTTTTCGTTATTCTCGGATACTACGCATGAAAATAAAATATTTTTTTATAATCAATGATATTTCATTAAGTAGTCGAGTATATCTAAAAAGATAATTTTAAAAATGTTAATAGATTTCTTTTAATTTTAATTCTGTAGTCAATAACATAAGTTAAAAGCCTATTGCATTTAAAGTGAAATAATAGTAATAGCTTTTAGAAGTACTATTATCTGTTTTTAAAATTAATTTAACATAGAAACACATATTAATAATATATGAAACGTAAATTTCATAGTATCATTAACATATTTTGTAGTATTGACAATATTTGCTTTGTTATTTTGAACAATCATTAACAGAAGGATAAATATTGTTTATGTAAAAACCAAGTCTCCCGGTGAGATGTTAATAGCTAAATGTTGAAACATTGCTTTAGTAAACCACAACTAATTATAAAACAATAATAAATGTATAAACAAAATACATTTAATAAAGGACTTTATGTCATACTTTAATAAGAATGAAAATTCTCCACTAACCGTTTCGTCGGATCGAGCATACATTTCAGTGAAGTACCAATTAGACTTAAAAAGAGCTATTTACAAGCTTTGCAATGAATATTCTTTAACAAAACCTGACCTAAAAATAGAAATATAAAAAAGTAGTAATCAAACGTTCCTGAAATATATTTAAAGTTGAAATAGACTCAGAGAAAGAGCTTTATAAAAGCGCCAGTCTTTGTTTACCATTGAATGGGTAGAACCAATGCACTATTTTATCAAATCGATGTCTTAAGGTGGTGGTTTGATCGCCTAAAGCTTTTAAGAGATGAGATCGCCAGCTCGGTATTCGTAACACGCCTCCGCAGACCGAGGCAGATCAAAAGATTTTGGAGTCGGATGTCGATTAAAAGTGAACCGGGGATACATACCTACTCCTCATTATGTTATTTAATTGTTAAATGAAAATTTGTTTTAAATTGTAAAATTATATATAAGTAGGATTCTAATTGGATTTGAGAATATACTATTTACTTTTACACGTATAGTGATCATAAAGGTCAGCAAAGAAAATATTAAATTTATTCTAAAACTGTTTTGTCCAGATAAAATAAAATAGTTTCAGGGAAGCCATACCTGTAACTTTTATTAAATTTAAATTGTGGTTGAATCATAATATGTTCGTCACAATAATGTATAAAAGTGATCTATATTAGAATAGGTTAACATTGCTTTTAAAAAATCAATAAATTTTTTATAAGAAGGTTTGAAATCTAATATTACACTGACTTAATTATATATTATAATGTATTTTTCATAAAATATCAGGGTCGTTGATAATAAAGTAAAAACAAAATAATCCTACAACTTATTACTTGTGATACGAGTGTCAAATTGACATATCAGATCATATTATGTCCGATTTAATAAAATATTAATTTAACACACATAACTAAAAATGCACGCTTGAATGCATGTATGAAATGAGATCAGTGCCACCTTACTTCCGCTGATAACGTTCATCTTATATCTTAGAAATCAATTTTGACTTTTATATCGTGGAGTCGTTTAAAACTAGGACTTACCACACAGTTAAACATAAAAAAAATAAAAAACATTTTAATTATAAAAAATCTTTTTAAACAAAACAAGCTTTTTAAAAAGGTCATTCATAAATGGTCAAAGGAAATAATAAGTATTTCAAGAAAATGTAATAAAAATGAACAAATTCTTGCGCGATACAAGCTTTTGTAATTATTATAATATCTTTTAGAAATAAATAACCTTTTGAATAAACGCTTATTTCTAACCACGTTTTTATGTTTTTATAGAATTTTTTCATACTTTTTTGTTAGACTTTTTAAACGATTCTATTTAAAAATTAAAAACATCGAAGTGTTGGCATATCATTTAAATATTGAACAAGAGGTGAGGGTGCGAGCCCCATTATATTATCTTCCTATTAAAAAATATTTTATTATTATTCTACAATTTTCTTTTCTAAATAATCCAATCCATCCATTTAAAAATTGCCTAGAACTACTCAGGATATCTCAAAACAAATTCCGGTTACAAAAATGGGGGTTAATATAATATCTTTCTTATTGATAATAAGCTACATGGTTTTTATGTTAATAATAATAAAATAAGATTTTTGCCTTTAGTATGTATTAGACATTACATATTTTTTATTGTATTTTATGGAATAATCAGAAGAGTACATAGAATACTAAACATGTTAAGAGAAAACAGTAGAAAAATTAGAGACAATGTGTAAGACTTGGAAAAACCATTTGCAAACAACATGTACAAACGCAATTAAAAAAAAACAACAGAACGAACTCTAAACAAGTCTTTTGACAGTCATTCTATTCCTAATAACATTCTATTCCTAGCAATAAGCAAAATATTAGTTTGTTTCTATCTGAAGAGAAACCAAACGCAATACAACCAGATAGTCATTATGAAGGAAAAAAATCGTAGTAGTAGTGCCTTGTCCATTGACCGGGATTTCGGGTTTTTACAATATGTATGTACTTAATTTTAGTAATACTGAGCAGAACTATAAAAAAGAACTTGTTTTGTATTGCACGAAGGAGCAAGGGGACTCGAGGATTAAATAAAATTTGGATGATGCATTTAAAGATTTGAATAGTATAACTACGGATGATTTTAAAAAAAATCTATCAATATGCCATAGCTGCTCCACCAAAACTAAGAAGTGTTACCCATAAGTTTTCATTTAAAGGTTACAAACAAAAAAAAAAATGTATATATCTAGGTTTAAAATTGTCACCCATTGACGTAGCAGATGAATATATAACTTTTATTAAAACTGAAAAAGTAAAAGTATCGCTTTATATATTTAAAGAACTTGTCTATGATGGGTGCTTTAAAATCTGTTTCTTGCGGTAACTATATAATTGATGAAGACAAAGAGAAAATTGAATGGTCTGATATAAAACTAATATATATATAGAAAAATATCGGAAGAGGTTCCTAAATATTTTTATTGTCGTTTCTCAGTTTTGTTGTTATTTCTTACTTTGCCTGTAAAAATGATAAATTTTTATATTTTCTAATTAGGTTTTGAGACAGCTGTCTGATATTAATCATAAAAATATGGAAAAGTTTTATTTTTTAACCGAAATTCTTATCTAATCATTCTTCTTTTTTAAAATATATGTAAGTTCATCAAATTTGCAAATGACTAAGATCATCATCATCATTAAATAAAACCTGGCATTCAAAACATAATCACAATAGGATATATTCAATACGTTTTGTATCCATTGCACCAAAATCCATATTTATATTTGCTTTATACCTACACACATAGTGTAAATACTCTGTTATTATAAAGATGCTATCACGATGAATACAATAGCTAATGGTGTTCTTTGAAGCTCGTCTAATTAGTAGAACATTGTCATTAAATCAATCAAATCAATTATTTTTTTAAAAAGCAGGTTCTTGTATTTCTCAAGTACTATGCTCGTCTATTCACTCCGTTGCATACATCACTGTATTGAAAATTATGTGAATTAACAGATTGGCGATAATGAAAATAAAATAAATTTCTATTTATTATAACCTTTTATTGAACTTGACCTGTCTCTTGTTTGTTAGTAAGAGAAAAATATTGGAATTGACTTTTGAACTTGATATCTTCAGCCGGTTGAGAAAATTGGAATTAACGTTTAGTTCTGACGACTAGCAAATAATATAAAATATGTATACCAGTTAAAAATGTTCGCCACAATAAAATGACGGAGTACACATTTCTCTACATCTCAAACAATGTGTTTATCATATCAAAGGTCTTGATTCGTAGAATTAAATATATTTAAAAACAAGAACCTAAGGTGGCTGTCATTAAAAAAATGGTAGACTAAAAATTTTGGTAAAATTTACACAAAAAAAAAGTATCAAGAGAGACATTACACCGTGAGAAAGAAATCAGTCAAATATAATCATTAACACAAAATGCCATAAAGTTCAAACTTCAAAAAAAGTTGAATTATGAATTATATCCGACTGTACACGTATAAAACTATAGGAATTTGACCGTTTGTTAGTTTCACATGTAGTTTCTAGACATATTTATAGTGTCATAAATTTTTATTATAGCTGCTACAATTTTTTTATTAAAATATCATTAAAAGTAAAGTCAATATTTTTCCACTGGCAATACATCTCATATTTGGGGTATATGGTAGCTCTCGTAGATTTCGTAGCTTCTCGTAGCTTCGTAGCAACTCGTAGCTTTCATATTCAGGACACGTTTGATAGATGGGATGTGGTATTTCATAAACATATAGTGCTACTTTAATATGTTTAAGTACTACAAGTCCTAAGTACTAATACATAGAATAATTAAAAGTTTACGATCCAATCTAATCTGATGAATTTTTATATTTATATTCAAACTTTTTTTACACATCTCATAATTTCAAGAGTCCAGGCACATTAATACGTTATGAATGAAGGTATTGAATTAATTGAAAAGGTTTTATTTACTTTAAATAATTCATATATTTGATTTGAAAACATATTTTTTATTATATAGGAGTTTATTACAAATGTTTGAATAAGTGCCTTAAGTACTAGCATTTAATTTATTACTTTATATAATACACTTTTCTATATATTATATTTTTCAAAAGGAGTTCAGAAGGTTAAATTCGTTCATGAAATTTCAATGTGTTTTAAATCTGGTGGTTATTACTATATGTAGTTAACATATTAATATAACGACTCTTCAATGATATCAAACTTCATGAATCAACTATATATAGGAAGATGAAGAAATAATTTAATGTTTTCAACGAGACGGCTAAAAGAGATAAGTAAATTATTGAATTTTAAAAACAAATTTACATCATTAAAAATATTACAAGGTCAAGGAAATTTAACTAACAGGCTTATAAATTAAAAGAAAAATAAAACAAATTCTTCAATTATTAGTAGGTTTATTTTTACTCTTATCTTTCATAATGTAAAACAAATTCCTGGCTTAAGATTTATTTTTTAAATTACAACATTGAAATAGAAATTAAGAGAATTTGACATCATTTTCAAACAAAAAACATAATATCGTTATTGTACAATTCCTCCATTTTATATATTTTAGTTATATTATTATGACTCTTTATCTATCTTTTATTTATAATAATAAATATACCTTTCTGGTTTATGGAAAGATAGTCGCTAATAAGGTTATAGGGTTACTTGTAACGATATATAATTTTAACTTGTTTTACTACGATCTTTTTAAAGTACTACATTATAAGATTAAGATTATAAGATATATATTAAATAATTAAATAATCACAGAAAATAATAAAATTACAATAGTTAAAAAGTAAAATTAGAGTTAAATAGTTACACATACATTATGATGTATATGTATGGGCACATAACTTTACAATGTTATCTATTCTCTCGATCTTACCTATTTTAATAAATTCTATATATATATATATATATATATATATATATATATATATTGTTTATCATATATTATACCAGTGTCTTTAATACTAACTCGTCTCAATCCACTACTCCATAATACAAATCTACAGTTAACAGTTGCAGAAACAGTTAACCATCCAATTATTAGTAGACGAGGGAGTAGAACCATTTAATTGTTAGTTAGATATATAAAATATAACCACATAAGAAATAATTGAATTCTATGCAAAATAATTTAAAAGTTTTATTATTATATTCGTTAAGTATTTTACAAAACACTTAACAGCTACATCAATTTTTTTTTATTCTTTTGATTAAAAGCTCTACTGATCAAAATCAAAACTGTCACTGTCAAAATTATTTTAAATGACCTCATAAATATTAAAAATTAAATCGAACAACTTATCGAAAACAATGTTTAATTTGTGTTTAAAATTAATTTTAACAAAAACATTTTATTTACAATTTTTATTCATAGAAATATATTATTACTGAAAGTGTAATATTGTACTAATTGGTAAAGTTAGAAGATACAACTGACAATAAAGAGTAACCTGTTATTAATAGGATATTTACAAAATATCAAAGGAGGAAATCCTTGTCTATGATTCTCGCTTGTATTAATGCCGAAAACCGAATAGCATAATACGAGGTAAATGATATAATAAAACAAGTCGTTATGGCTGCGAGCGCCATCACAATAACTTCGTGATTAAGTAAAATATTAATAATTACCTCTTTTTGCCTCAATACATTATCACATTATCAGACGAAACAATTAAAAAATGAAAGAAATGATAATAAAAAAATTCGGATTACAGATTGTTTTAAAAAAACTAAAACATCGCTTCACCGATTTAGCAGTTCTAAGGTATATCAATACTAATTAATCGATATCAAAACAAAATCTAGTGCAAATACACACATACTCCAACACACTCACACATACATTTAAAAAAGAGTCAACTATTTCTCACTACACTTTAAAAAGTAAAGATATTACAAAACTCCAATTTCGAAAATCAGGGTAATTACAATAATTTCCTTAATCAGAAAGTTAACATTTATTGCAATCTGAATAAATAAATCTGTTTTAAATCTTATATCATTAATATAAATTAATGGAACAAAAAACATAAATGTAAATGACATTTATTTGAGGTTTGCAACAAAATAAAATCATTATAAATTTAATTCGACATTCATGGATGACGTTCATATAATCGGCAAGCATGGCTGGGTCAAATAACAAGCGAAAATAATTGAATTACATACTTACACACAAACACAGACCAATGCTCTTTGGTAATTAGTTCATCCAATTTAATGTATGAAGTTGACGTTTCTGATAGGCTTACAATCACCATCATAATAATATAAGTACAATGAAATGTACTGATGAGTTAATAAAACGTAAATATCGTTTTTATTATAAAATTTCCCACACATTGAACAAAATCATATGAAACTCCTAAACATTCTTCAGTAATTAGTATAATTTTCTTTATAAATATTTGTGATATATGGAAAACTTTCAATACTAGTACTAAAGACGATTATCCAATCATTTGTAACAAGTACCTCTATGATATAATGAAAACTTGTTTTCAAATAAAATATACGAAATATGTTTCCATTAATTTAAACCCTTTCAATTAATCTAAAGAGTTTCGAAAAATATTTTATTTATAACATATTAACGTGTCTGGATATTTTGAAATACGAGATGGAGATAATAGTTTGAATATTAATTTAATATTCTATCAAATTATTCACCTTAAGACTTTGACTTATGTTATACATTATTATTATATTATATTATACATTATTCACTTAAATATACTCAAAAGTAAGAATTTTCTTATTATTAACAACCATTGAATTTTTAAGCAATATAATATTGTATATATCAATAGTATGTAATAAAAGCACTATATCTCTATGAAATACCATATTTAGTCTCATATATCAACGTGTCCTGTATATGAAAGCAGCAACTTGTTGACACATAGTGTTGTCTTCACGTCCTATACAAATATACTTCTAATATGAGATTTGTTGCCAGTGAAAAAATGTTACGTGGAGACGAGTTAGATATAGATAAATTTTTGTTTACGTTTTCTTTAAAAGATAATGTTTTAACTCAAAATGTAAAATGACTATTTAAGAAATTACAACACTTCAATATAAAAAGAATTTACTTTACTATTCTTTGCTGATACTGATCTGAGATACTTCCAAACACTAGAAGCGTTAAAAAGGTAAAAAATGGGCATGATTCTTTATGCACAAGGGCATTCAGCAGAGTATACCAGTAGAGATTTTCAGGAACCTATTTTTATCTGAACCATACTTTCTGCATAAAACGAAAGGTATTGAAAAAGAAAGGTGTGCCAATAATTATACGAGCTTCCAATAGTAGCATCAATTATTGTGTTCTTCTTGATAAGAATTAATAGTAATAGTTCACTATAATAAGTTAGAGTATTTATGTAAATTATAAAAATGGCTTAGTATAATCTTTTAAAAGAGTCAACACATTCACTTTTTTACTTTTGCAATACATACAAATGAAACCGTATTCGTAAGGTTTTAATAACTACCTTATTTGAAGTCCTTTAAAATTTCATACTTAAATTATACTTTAAAAATCCACAATACTTATATTTAATACCAGTTAAGGAACTGTATTCTGATAAACAAAAGTTAAGAATTACGATAAATATTCTTATCTTCTGATTATAAGTTTCTTTAAATAACAAATACAATGATAAATTTCAATTTTAATTTTTAATGATTATAAAACACAGGAAGCTTTTTTCATTTTTGAAATAAATTGGTTCGTAATTGTTAATGACGCTGATAGAACCTGGACGAGGGTGTAGGAAACGTATTGTTAATATTAAAAAGCAGGTGAAATCTTTGAACATTTTCCTCCTTTAACACCAGAAACAAATTTAATCATTTGTAAATTTGATGAATTTTATAATAATTTATTTTAAAAAATTATTAAAAATTCTACTAATAATTAAAGAGAACACCCTTTCAAGAAGTCTCGTAACTTTTGACCAATGTAGAAAATATAAGAAATACAAATATTTACAATTCATTAAATAATCACTTGTACTTATATTATTCTGATAGTGGTTGTAAGCTCATCAGAAACATCAACTTTCAACTATTAAATTAGATTTACTAATTACCAAAGAGCATTGGCTTGTGTCTCTGTGTGTGTAAATAATATATAATTCAATTATTTTCGCTTGTTATTTGACCCAGCCATGCTTGCTGATTATATAACCGTCATTCATTAATGTCGAATTAAATTTATAATAATTTTAAATTATGGCCAAGCTTAAATAAATCTCATTTACATTTGAATTTTTTCTTAGTTTTTCTCGCGACGTCGTTTGCGTTTCGTGTTGTGTTTCGTTTCGATTTAATACCGATAAAAATTGGAATGATAGTTTTTATTTATATTATTGACGGTTTTACTAATAATTTTTCTTAATTGTTATGAACTTCCATGAATTAGGAGACGAATTAAGAGCTCGTATTAACTTCAATCAATTTTGTACTCAACTCTACAAAAATAATTTACATAAAGTCATAATAATTTATTTCGAAATAGAAACACAAAGATACAAAACAGAAACAAAACGATAGCGAGTTTTTCAAAAATCTGGAAGCACCATCTAGCTTTGGATATCAAAAGTATTTTATGGCACCTACGCATTTTCCGTAACAATTAGACATTTTCCTGCAGTAAAAGTTATCATAAATTTGAGCAGAACATTCAGCTATCATCATACCAAATTCCATCAAAATCCGTCACGCGGAGTTTGTGTGAGGCATAAATATAAATACAGAAAGACAGAAAAAAGAATTGGTGATTTGGTATCTATATCGATTACATATTACACCCTGCTTAAAAGTTACAAATTATATTCAATGTACAGAACATGCTATTTACATTATTTATTTATGTACTTTTATTAGATATCAATAACATTCATTTATGTTAATTATATCATATTTTAAACATAAATAGTTCAGAGTGCAGTAAAAGCTTTATTATAGTATTAACATTTTATTTTACTATAAAATTTTTCGCACGAGGTCAAGCGAGAATCATAAACAACGACTTCCTTCTTTGATACTTGTAAATATCCTATTGTTAAAACACTTTAAGTGTCTGCTTATTATTCAATATATTCGTTCTTAAATGGTGTATGATATGTTCTCTTTACAAAATATTACACTTAAATAATGTATTTCTAAGAATAAAAGTAACGAAAATATTGATGATAATTATAAAATAAAATTTAAATACAAATAGAGCATTTTACAGAATAAGTAATTCTTTAACTTTATTCTTATAGTATCTAGTTTTGTTTTAAAGCAAGCGGTAAAAAATGTTAATTTATTTTTACTTTATTAAGTATATTTTTATGAAATCAAACATTTTATAAGTATGTATTATGACAGTATTTATTTTTTACAATTTCATAAAAACAAAAAATAATATTTTTTTTTGCTACATTCTTGCCATTATTCTTTTTGAAATCGCGAAAATGCGGTTTTCAGTTAAAAAAAAAACCACTAAACCGTTTTCGATGGAAAACTAATCAGCGCTAAGTTAATTGAATACGCATCAACTGATATTACAACGATCCTGATCGCGCAATTAGTCTTTTAGAAATGGCGTTTTTAGTTTTATTCATCTACTATCCGGCTTTAAGTCATTTGAATATGCATCGATAGTTACCAAAAAGTAGTAAATGGCGTAAAAATTGAAAAAATTTTTACGTACATATTTATACACATACATAAATACACACATATATACATACATACTGTTAAAAGGTAAATTCCTTCAAAACGGAAAGATATCCAAAAAAAATTTGTTTCGCCAATAATGTACAATAAATAATTTTATGAATCTCGCTCCACTGACAGTTTTCATTATCCTCACTGCAGCTTTTAACTCAAAGAACTTTAAAAAGAAAACTAGATGTAGCTGTTAAGTAGTTTGTATAATACTTAACAAATATAAGAATTAGACTTTTAAATTATTTGCACAGAACTTCATTATTCCTTATGCGGTTTTATTTTAAATATCTTACTAACAATAGAGTAGCTCTACTTCATCGTATATAGATAATTGGATGGTTAATTGTTACTGTGACTGTTAACTGTAGATTTGTTCTTTGAGTAATGGTTTAAAACGAGACAGTATTTAAAAAGCTAGTATATAAACAAAATATAAAGAATTCTGAAGTTATATATAATACATTTTAAAGTTATAACAGTTAAGACCGAGACAATAGGAAACTCTGTAAAGTTATGTCTGTGATGTATATTGATGGGTTCTATTTTGTAGATTGAGTTTAAATATTTAATATAAATAAATCAAAAGGATATGTAGAATGATATTTTTATAGTATAGTACTTTGTAGCTCGTAGTAAAAGAAGTCAAAAATATATACCCTTAGAAGTAACCCTATAACGTAATTAGCTTTCCCGCAACTCCCTTTGGATACAGCAAAAGGGTAAGTTTATGTAAATTAAAATATATATTTAGGTGTTCCCTAACATATAAAAAAAATATCAAATACATAATAATAAGATTTATAAAAGAACCCAATCTCATTGTTCACAAATCAATAACAAGGAATGATACAAACACGTAAAAAAATACATAGATATTATCTTGACATTTTAATCCGCCAGAGAAATAGTCTGAAGATTAAAAAAGTTGTTGACTTCTTAGTTGAAAACAATTAACATGAAGAGAGCGATTAACAATCTTAAGATTAAATTCTTGGCCATATAATTAAGCATTTTATACATAAAGCCCTTTGGGGCTGAACCGAGAACGCGGTCAAAAGGCCTTCCTAAGGACAGTCTGAAGTTTGGTCCCAAACAGTCGACATTAAATCAATTATCCCCGAAATATCTTTGACAATTGTCGAGGAAACACAGGTACCGTACTGACATTATTTAGTTCAATTTGCAGAATTAGCTTGATAAATGTGTTTAAATTACTGTTTTCGTTCATAGATGCGCGCGCCGTAGTTGTAGACCAGAGGAGTCGAGCTCAGTGGATACGTTTCTCTTGCGGAGGGCACACGCTCGTTCTCTTGCTGATCTTCTCATCGCGTGAATCGTATCGAGCTAAATAAAGAAACAGTTAAGTGATAACTCTGGAAGTGAAGTGAAGTGATACCAGTGCGAGGTAAGCTTTGATGTAGCGTTAAAAAACAAATTATTTTTTATTTTTGGTTAACTAATTTGTAGTAAACAATATTTGAATTTATTTTTGATTGTTTATAAATTATTTAATTTTGATTTTCTTTAATATATTTTATAGACAAGTTCATTTAAGTTGTATGTATAACAAATTTTAATTAATTAGAAATTAAAAATGTTTATTTAATCAAAATTTAATATTGATTTTGCCTTAAGTAAATAATGTAAATGGACTGTACTTATCTGAAGTAGTGTTTTAGTAAGTATATTAGGAACCCATTCAATATATGACCAAAAGCAACTCAATTATCAATGGGTAAAATGGGATAGCGACTTGAATTATATATAAGGTTTACTACACGATATTGGCTTAATTTAGTCGGAATAGAAAAGCTATTAGGAGATTTAAGGACTTTAGTATTTGGGTTATAAATTTTATTTTGTTTATTTCATTAAAAGGGATGTTATTTTGACTTAAAGCTTTTTACAATTGATTTTTTTTTCTACGAACGCTTGATGTGACAGACATTTTAGTTTTCACAAAGGATAAATTATTATTAATTATAAATATTTGATATCTTTGTCATCAACTTTTTAGAAAAAAAAGTATAAAATTTATAAGTTTGCTGGGCGATATCATTTAGCTGAGCGACTGTTTCATATTTGTATATATTAATTATCATGAATAATGAAGTAGGCTTCCGTATTATTGAACAGACACTGTGTACATTAATATGATTATTTTTTAAATTATATCACCCGGGAAAACAAATACAAATCTTTATTATAAGTCATTTATTATCACAAATATACAAAATTTCGTATAAACAGACATATAAAGCTACAGTTTTGTACAGCGCCAAGTCAAAAAAAATATATAAAGATTAATATGAATTCTAATACGAAGAATAAAAAACTTCTAATATAAGTTTTTTCAGAGTAAATCTTTAATAAAATTGAGAATTTCTTGATTATACCGTATTACATTGGAATAGTATATATATGTTACTTACACATTTAAAACTGTATAGCACTCTTTACTTCTATTCGAAAGTTGCTCTAATGAGAAGCTGGGGCGGGTCGCTGGTATTATAAACAAAGTCTTAGTAATGATGAAAGCAAATAAAAATGAGTTACTATTTGGCCTATATGTGCGTTTCACGCAATGATGCTTCGAGTAACATAAGGTCTGATTGTTTTGTGTTGGATACAGTTAAACCGCGGCACAATAAATAATCACATCGGCATCGCTTAATAAAACAAAAGATTTTTAATCTACGTTTTCATTAAAACTCTTTCATAATATATTTTTTTGCAATATCAGAATTCCGAATACATAAATAACGCATTAAGTCCGCTAGCTTTTGAATAACGTCAATAAACAATGGCCGTAAATGAAAATAATTGATGTTAAATATAAAGAATGGAAGAGAATAATCGTTTAAATATATAATATTGCAAAGGGATTATGTAAATGATAAGCGAATTTACTTTTTAAATTTTTTTGCTTTTTATACTAATTTAATTTGAAAAAATCCGTCATCTCATTTGAACTTAGTTAAAGCTATGTCTTAGTAATTCTTTTTAGTCTTCCAGCTTTCTTTTGGTAGTGCCTATTACAAAGGAACTCAATAGGAATTTTTAATTTACAAAGACAATATGTGATTTAAGAAAGAAAGAGAACGGTTAGGGATTCCAGATCTTTAATTTGATTATCAAAAGTAGCTTCAATAGATACCTTATAGAACTTTTAAGATAGGTCTTCTGTGTGATTGTAGTGTTAGTACAATTTTGGGCTAGCTTACACTTGGCAGAAGCGACAGCAAATACAAATGTTTGGAACTCTTCCTTAAACATGTTTCTTTAAACATGTTATTTGTTAATTAATACTCAATATTCTCTTATAATTTGTAATAATTTGAAAATGTTATTAAAATTATTTTAAAGGCTTAAAATTAGTGAGGAGTTTTCACATTGATTACGAGATTCAAATCGTTGGGGATTTCAAAAATGTTAGGCAAACATGTGAACAAAATTTTGGACCGAGAAACGAAACAGGCAAAATTTATTAAACAAGATTGATGGATTTATTTTCAATCCCGGGGGGAGGTAAACATTTTCTCAACGATTAATCATCCCGTGTCACCTGACCTGAGCAAGCAATAAACCTTTATTATTCTAAACAGTGAGGAGATAGGCAAGTTGTTATGTGGTTGACAATTTGGATGAGGGTATGTAGCCCTGGAGTGTTGTTATCTTTGAGATTCGTTGAAGGCTTGCGGTCATTTGAAACCACACTTTATTTCCACTATATCCGCCATTTAACTTATTTATATAATCTCTTTTATGAAAATAAAAAAAGCAACATTTTAATAAAGATTAGCTTGTGTTAGAGTAGAACAAACAATTAAACTTTATAGTTATAAGAATCATATTTACGCTAGTAACATATATAACACTTAACTATATTAGGTAGGATAGATATAGCAATGATGAGATTTATTATGTGTTGTTAACAAACATTCTAACCACGGTTATCACTTTAAGGGCAACGGGAATAAGCTGTAACAATATAAACTATATTAGACCAAAAGACAGTGAACTCAATACCTTTACGTTTATTTGAGATAAGAATAACGAATATTCTTAACTCAATAACAAATATAAGGGATATTAGATAACATCCGTGTGTCCTATCTACAATCTTCAGCCTATTGTTTGTGACTATTCCCTGTGACACTTAAAGGGAAGTGTTCCTTAGAACTCTATACGTATAATTCCTGAATTATATGTGCATGGGAACACAGGGTAAAAAATACATTATAATTATTGTAATTATTAAAATAAAAGTTCAAAGTTCAAAAATATATTTTCTTTGAATATTTATCCTAACTCAAATATATCATGAAATGTTGTTATTCATCGATATTAAGGTTAATATTAACACAGTTCTTAACTTAGGTAAATCTAAACAGGATTTAGGTATTTCCAGATTTCAGAATTTCTGTTGCTGGTAATAAAAGGCAGAACTCATGTCCATGAAAGTTTGCTACTTAATCGGTATGAAAGTTTTCTATATACCTTGAATTTGTGATAAACTTATATAGTATTAAGATGAGATAATTATCTTCTTTCTGGTGACATTTTTATTTTTTATTATTTTATATTTTTATTCTATTTATTAGAATTCTGAATTCTATTTGAACACAATACATATCTAGTAATAAATTTATAATACAAAAAATCTATTTTATACAGGCTTGGTACATTTTGGCACAGTAGTGGAAATGGTTCTATAAGTGACAACAATTCAGGCTTTATTTGTCTTAATGTAATTACTTTATAACAAGAGAGTGGATCTTGAAGGCAGTTGCCGGAATATTCATACAATAGTTCTGAAATAGCCTAATATCAACAGGTCAAATAATACCCATTGTGAACTCCTGACCTTACTTTGGGACAATTTCATACGTGGATGATATTTTGGGTCTAATAATTGAAACGTATAAAAAGTAAATAGCATGATTTTAAAATATATTTAAAAAAAATTCAACAAATTTAATTGTCGAATATACGCTGCATATTTTTTGTTTAAAATATATTTTTAGTAGTAGCGTTTTGCTGATAGTTGTACATTAAAAAATCTAAATTGGAATGAGAATTTGATATTCCTATAATGGTTCAAAGATTTGAATTATAACAAATACTTATATCAAATATAAAACTTAGTTTTGTAATTGAGAAAACATTGTGTCTATAAAATAAATTGAATAAAAAAGTAGTTGTAGGTTTCAAGAGTATCAAGTAGTAAAATAAAGCCATTTCACATTTGTTACGTATAAAAGTAACTCAAAACAAAAAATCGTTTTATTTTCGAAAAATATTAATATAACTTCTAAAATCAGCAAAGTTTAGTTCTCCAAATACCTGAGAATGAGTTGAAGTATAATGTCTCGAATACAAAAATCAAATAAAAGTTATAAATTAATATCAGTCAGTGAAAGAAATTGTTAAAATGAACATTGATAAAAAAAAATAAAAATTAAGCTAAAAATTTCAGTGAAATATACTCGCTTATTCGTGCACGTGATGAATGGTGAAAATTAGGTAAGTTACATTTAGGCTCCTTTTTCTAGGGGTGCAAATGGTTGTCATTTGTCAGCCTTTTATAGAGCAAAACGTAGTATAACAGTTGATTTTGTAACCTACCTACTTGAGCCTAATTGAAACTTTTATAGAGATTCATTAAGCCTGTATTTTTAACACGATACAATTTTAGTATATCTATCTATATAGTCTTTTAAGTTTGTTTCAATTGCTAGTTGGACAAGAATCTCTCTTTAGTATTTTCAAGTTTATATAGAGAGTGTAAACGTATCAAGTGGCTATAATAGATGTTGAACCGTATCAGAAGGTACTCTGCACGATTCTGAGACCAGACTAACAACCACAGGATAGCTTTTAGCTTAGAGTGGTCAAGGTGTAACAGTATTAGTATAGCCACGGTAAGATTATTTGAGCAAAGTAATGTACTCAAAAATGAATGCTATCTTCGTTGAATAATATTAAATAATATTTTATTTGTAAGATTAAACATGTTTTTAAAATATGAATATGGAATATTGGTTGGATGACATAATATGCACTGACGCGCTCACATACCGCAGATTTTTAGTAAATGATTAATTATTACAGAAAAATATTGTTAAACTGTTAAAATAAAACATTTTTAAATTACATTAGTAAATCGTTTTCAACTACAATTTAATCTTTAAATCTAAATTAAATTGTGTTGCTCAGTAAGAATAACTCTGAGTCCAGTATAGAAATAAAAAACTACAAGATCTGTTACAAAGTCATGTCAGTTAATTCAGTCCTGACTGTCCTGAGCGCTTTCAGCACAATTCTTCCGATAAAGCGCAGTGCTTAACAAAGGTAGCTTTGTGCTGCCTTCGACAAAGGACGCCTTTTGACACTCAAACGTTAAATATCAGGTAACATTCCGTGTTTGGTTGCACATATACCACTTAATTTTGATAATTATTTTTTTTATAATTTTCTATATTTTTTTGACCCATAAAAAATATTACTTACATTATAAATTATGGAAGTAATTTCAAGTTTTAAAATAATATGAACTGCGTTTGAATTTAAGTTTCTTTCCAACCTGAAGTAGTCTTTCAGAATATCAATATCATAGAATAAGCTTTATGGTGATGTAAAAAGTGATGAAGCAACATGTATTGAGAACAAGCATGGTGTCATTGAACTTATTTCTCTTATATAACAACTCATTACTGCACGCGGAAAAATAAAAATGTTATAAAACATATATATATATATATATATATATATATATATATATATATATATGTATATGTAACATATATATATATATGTAAGTTACAAACTAATAATCCTAAAAAACTAGCTTTAAAGGTAATTCAATTGGTACTCAATTATATTTCCGTTATTATTCTAATAATTAAACGTTAATTATCAAAGAGATCTTCATGAGATTAAGTCTATTGCAATGCTTATTTTAAACTTTTTAAAAAAATATTCAAACTAACTTTTGTGAATAGTATAGTTTTATGTATTACAATAAAACTTTTAAATTCATGGAATGACTCGAACTTCTCGAAGAAATATAAGATAATATAAAGTTAGACGGAGATATATTATACATTAGAGTGCAAGTGTTTTATTAACTTCTTTTATTATATATTCCTTTCTATCAATGATACAAAATAAACATGAGATATTTGTAAAATAAAGCAATGTTGTGTTTAGATCTTCTATAATAAGAAAAGAATAAATTATATTATTATAGTATTTAAAGTATATTTGAAAATATTTACTTAAATATATTCATATTCGTAGTGCTATGAATATTTGATTTATATACTCCTAGACAAACACTTTGCGTTGCAGAGTATATCTTCTTTAAAAATCTTTTAAATTAATGGATATTAGATGCAGTATATAATTTTTTTATAAAATATTAACGAATAATTTTCGAATCTAAAGTTAAAATCTTTAAATAAGGCGTATTATCTCTCTTACTAAATAATTATAAAAATTAAAAATAGTGACTGATATGATAGATACAGAAAATTATAAATTTATAAATTCAAGCCATTATAACACAAATAAAGTGAACATACAATAGTAACAAATTTCTAGTTGACAGAATTTAACTAAGTTAGAACTTTAGCAGCACGAATTTAAGTTGCTCATTCAGCTGTTATCATTGCACCCGTGGCACTTACTTATTCGTTTAAACAACGAACAATGGCTACACAAAGCCAGAGATCGAAACCCATCACCTTTGTGCTCGCTATAGACTGTCTCAAGTTACGAGGAAAATTTTAAACTGTCACAGATTATCTATTGTGTAAAAAGTTACTTTACAGCGTTGTCCGATTCTGTAATGAACTATTGTTCGAATTTTACATTTTTTTACTGAAGATATTTCAGAACTATTCATTACTTACTAGCTGGTGTTTGTGTTCCACTCGCGGAAGAGCGATTTAAGTTAATATTAGGATAGCATACTAGGAGCGTGATGTTAGATAACCTTTCTCTTGAACCTGGCTATCATAATCGAAAATTAGTTTGGAAATTTATTTTTGATTTAAAAACTATTTTTTATGTTTTTTAATGTTAGAATAGATAAGTATTTATGTCTGTGTGATAATATAAAAAAAGTGGTAATGGGTGCGATTTCCGCCACATATGGTAATGTAATGGGGTGCGCACCCATGGTCAATAAAAATATTTTTTTATAAACTACATTTTATTATTAGTTTAATTAAAGTAATTAAAACAACTCATTGCAGCTATAACGTGTGTTATAACCTTAATAATTGAACAATAAATTTGATACTTTTTTACATTTTTAAAAAGTCAGAAATATTTTTACCAATTGCAATTATCTTATAGAAATACGTATCGAATAATACCTTAACCACCACAACCACACAATAACATTTTTATAAATCACGATAATGTGGTTTTAAATTTTCAAAAAAAAAAACAAAAAATCGCTCGGTTGATTTTGCTGAGAAACTTATCAGTTCTAAGATAAATGACTACGCATCTGTTGGTACGAACACTCCGATCGCGTTTATTTTTATTTTTATTTTTATTTTTTTATTTTTTTTATTAAATTAGTTTTTTACAAAATCGCGAATACGGTTATCAGTTTTAAATACAATTTGATACGGTTTTCAGTTTTTTTTTTTAAAACTAACAAGACGGTTTATCGATCTCGCTCGACAACTAATCAGCTCTAAGTTAAGTGAATATGCATCAATAAGGACCAAAATGAAATAAATTGCATAATCAGATCACACACACACATATATACTTTTGTTAGATAGACAAATAATTAGATTCTACAAAAAATTTAAATCTAAAATCCGGATGATTACAAAAAATACTTAATCAGGAAGCTAATAATAAAATATGTTGAATAGTTTTAGAATTTAACATGTACTAATAAAAGCAAGCGATGCCAATTAAACTACCACGTATGTTTCATTGTAATCTTTTAGCTGTGAAACACATCTTGTAATTAAAATAATTGTGGCCAGAATGTGCGCTAATAGTACAACGTTTTATTTAAGCTGGAGCACTGCAAAATATTCTCTATTCTAGTTAATATGTAATTATAATATTTGAATATCTATAAACGTCCCCGTTTTATATAATCATTTGATGAAACATAATCATGATCTTTTATTAGATTCAATCAACGAAAGTTTTTATTGGCATAAATTAGGCGGATTATACGAAATAATATTATTACGTAAAACTCTTAGTGATAAGTACAAAAACGTGTTTACCTAATTTAAAGATATTAAAATAGTTGAGCTTAATCTGTTATTTAAAACAAGATGAACGTTCATAATTTACACTTACAATTGGTACTACTTTATAATAGACAGAGAGGTAACTTAATATAAGAGAGATACAATTAAAATATCCTCTATTATAACTAACTTTCACATACATTGTAGTTAATCGGCCTGGAAGTATTTGAACTACGACCAACTTATAGTAATTTTAACTTGAATAATATGAACTGGAATCAGAGTTAAGTGTAAGCCTGTATACACACGTCAACAGTTCATTTATCTGAAATAAAATCTAATAGTTCTTAATCTCTTTATAAAGACTATTTTAATTTAAGTATATATATTGTATACAGCTTGGAGGAATGTTAATGTTAAACTGAATAAAGTTGACAATCGTACGATGGTACTATAGTAATCAAGTACGAATTTCTGTGGCATAAATCATCAGAAAAGTTTGACACAATATGAACTATTCTTGGTAGGCTTTCCTATCTACAATGAAAAAGGTTTTTCAGATTATATGAAAAAGATAAAACAGGTATATTTTTATACACCTATATAAATAGTAAATAAATAATTTTATATTCATATTCACAATAATATTCTTTGATCATGTAGAACGGTGATGAATGTTTACTGAAAATAGTCCCTCAATGACCGATTATAAATATGAAAATCTCGTCGTGTATTCCTATCTTTAGTTGAAGATTACCGCGATCGAGATACCAAGTTTAAATTAATGTCAGATAATTTAGTTAAAAGCGGCGAACGTGGTTTGTCTTATCTTTGATAACTTGATCTTTGAGAGTATTCTGTTAAAGAAAGCAGGTAAATTTAAAGGTATAAATTGTTAGGAAGTTTTAAAATATAATTTCGAGTAAACTTAATGGTTAATGGTGCATAAGTTCTTTTATCAAAGTATTTGGTTTTTAATAATACAACAAATGGTTTACGGTAACCTCAGTCACAACGTATGCCTCCTTAAAAGGGAAGTGTCAGATTTTGACAAAAATAAAATTTTACATTTCAATAAATATATTCTGTATAAATCAAGAATTATCTCAAAATAAATTTGAGATTTTTCTTGCTAAAACAAGAATCATTCCATTAATATCTTACTTATTTTTTTCATATGTTACTTGTGTACACTTAATAAACCAAATGGTTTCTTTATATTTCATAAAACAGTTTTAATATCTAAATACATAATAATTAGAGAACAAGAAAAACCATAACCTACGTAAATTAAACAACTTAAATAACAGACGTTTTACATTTATATTTTAATTAAAAAATCATAAGCATTGTCAGCATTTACAAAGTTGAAGAGCCCAATCTAATTCTATCATTGCAACTTTAGCTGAAGCGATTCTGATCCTTGTCTTTCAAAGCTAAAGTTCACTTTGGCATAAATCTTAAGGATTGCAAAATAGTGGCTAATAAGGCCTGCGGAGGTTGGAACATTAATTTCATTGTTATAAAAGCCAGCAGGTAATGCCTCTTATTTTTTCTTTCCGTTTAATGGGACCCTTCTGGGCTTTTCGATGTTGTTTGATTTTGATATTGTTTTCTCCTACGGATTATTCGGGCGTGTAGGTACCGTTGCCAATATTTTATTCATGTGTACAGATTGTTTTGTAAACGGTACGTGATGTTCGCTACGTGGGATGGCAATTTCGATATTATTTTATTTATTCACAATTCTTTGAAGTTACATTTGTATTGTAAAAATTATTTACGTCATTACTTTTAACTGGTATTGGCGAATTCGAACTGTTCCGTTTTTAATTTTTTATATTACGTGTTTTATATTTTTCGTTTAATTTTGTTTTCCAATGATGCAGATAATAAACATCTATACTATGAAATAAAAAGCATTCAGTAACAGAGTATATTCAGGGCAAAGTTAATAAATAAAGTATGGTATTAGAAGCGACTTTCTTTCATCTCAATCTAAGAAAAAGGGGAAGATGATTCTGCAACATAATATGCAATAATGGTGACGCCTGGGAATTTATTCTGACGTGAGGATTTCTCGGGACACGTCAATGTAATCAGGGACCTTATTACGATGTCAATTCGAGTACCTACTCTGAATCCTCTCAATGATTTTGTTACATAACGAATTAGATTTGTATTTGTTTTAAAGGTGAAAAATATATACTCTTATGTCTCGTATTCCATTATCAGTTTAGATTTGTATTTGGAAATATATTTTACTATATGAAAGCTTTTTGAGTGGAAATAATAATGTAATTTTACAAATTGCTCGGTTTTAAAACTTTACACACGTTTAGTTGTAATTATAAAGAGTTTTGATAGGTTTGAAATTATATTTATATTTAGTTGCGCATTGTCATTAGAGCATAATATATCGTATTAGGTATTTGGCCGTATTAAAATAATTCCATAGTAGCTGTTATCTAGCCATAGATGTAAAATGGTATAATAATATAAACATAATAAAATATTTACGTCAAAGAGACCGCTATGAAGAAAAACCCTGATTTTTATTTCCTGGATAGTTTTTATACAATAAACTACTTCAAAGTTATTATGCAGATCTGAATAGTTTAATCAAATCCTTATTTCTAAAATGTCCATATTTTTATGAGCGTTGAAATTGAATTCTTTCTTTTTATTTTTATACATAATTTGATTTCTTTTTGTACATGATTTCTTAAAATATGTGAAATGGAAATAAGAATTCTCGCAATCCTGGAACCTCAATTAAAACGAAAAATGATTGTTCTGTGATATCAATATATTAAAATAGATTCAATATTAAATCTTTATACTTATTTTTATATAATTAAGATTATAATAAATATTCTTAAAAGTGTTTTCGTAGCATAGGAGTCAGTATTATGAATATTTGTTTAAATATTAAAGTAATATTTGTAGTTTAAAGTGCCTGGCTGCATATAGCCGTAGCTCGTGTACGAAAAACTGTTGTAAAGAACGAATCTGATTTTCCTTTCTTATCTTAGACACTTTCATCTCACCCAATTTATCAAAGTTTTAAAAGGATTTGAAACTTCCTATGTTTGCCATATAACAGATGTCAATTAAAATAGTATTTTTTTTAAATCTAACACAATAAGATCACATCTCTAACAAAAAACTATTAAAACATTTTTTATTTTTAAATAGTAGAAATAAAACAGTTAAAAAAATATAATGTAAATGAATTATGATTTTGTAAAAAGTATAAGCGACAAAAACTTCTCTAACCAAATTAGTAATAAAAAGTCCATTTTAGAATAACACTGAAGCATAAAATAGATCAAAACCGATTTTATAAAAATCATATAAAATATCCAAAAACCGTATAACATGCTTCATTTACTTAATACTAGGATAAAAATGTCGTTAACGCTCCAGCATAGACGCTGTATAAAGTCAGTTTTTTCCCTATTTTCTATCACCCTCTCTTTATAGCTGGAATTGATAAGTAATAGTAAAAGGGTAAAAGAATGAAATCGATTTGTGTTCATAATTTAAACTTCTTGTCGCATTTCAGATTAGAGTTCAAACCAATTTTAATTGAATTAACTGGATAAGTAGGAAACAAACACTTTTGAATTTAATTTTTCTATTAATACCTCATCTACATATTTATAAAATAATATTTATTTTAAGATACTTGTTATTATCATCGAGTTGATATTAAGATTAAACAAGAAAAAATATTGTAAATATTAATTCATGTCATTTATTTTAGAAGTACCATTTATAAAATTGTATAGTATTACCGAATAAGTAACCTTGGTAAGTCCTGGAGAAAATCTTGTTTCAACATGCCTCGTTGAAAGCTTATATATATGTTCAGACTTGTTCGAAGCTGTTTTAGCTCTAGATTAATGCCAAAGCCGTATCGATGCGCTTCTAAGTCACGATTGTTTCGTCAATCGAAAATAACCTTTATTTCAAAGACAAAAGAGATTAAAGCTTACATTGTTTATAATAAATATGACCCAGCTGAAGTATTTTATAAAGACTGTTGCTAGTGTTTAACATTATATCAGTAGTTTATTGTTTTTTATTTATTGTTGTAGTTAGTTGATTTTGGTGGAATTTGAAATCTTATTATTGTATTTATAGGTATATTAAAACAATAATGTATACTAATCCAACTACAGTATATTTAAAAGAATTAGACCCCATTGAAACTCGACTTAATTCTAAAAGGATCTGGAGGCACAAATTGATTCACTGTTTCCTCTTCAGGCGCCGTCTTTGCCTGATTTACAGCTTTATTTGTCAGAGAAATACTTTCTAATTAAGCTTTAGTGTGCTTTTTCAGACATTTCCTTTTTTAATTAATATATGTATACTATGTACTGGTGATTTTTTGTAATAGCTTCAAAAGTTTAAATATTAGGTATTAGTTTTTGGGTAACATTTATTTATTTTTTCAATAAAACAATATCCGTTTTTTATTTATGTAATATTGGTATAGAAGGAATTTTATACCAAATATATCGTAAGCAACACATTATTGAAAAATATAAGCTGAAAAGGTTTCTTAAATGCTAATAAAAGTACAAAAGATTTCAATTTTAGATGAAGTGAATCAAAATAAATCTATTAAATGTAATATACGAATCCGACTTCACCAAACCAGTTGCGAGCCTTCGATACCTATCTTCAATAGGTAATTTCAACAAAGCCAAACAGGGCCTGCGATACGTAATATATGACTGTACGTAGCTCTCCTTTGACCTAAAACTCTATATCCAAACTTATCTCTGATGGAAACGATACAAGAACCATCGTAATACCCGACACTCTAGAGGAACTTAAGATCCAAGCAGCTCGAGTCATTTTTGTTTGCTTTTCCACTCAATAATGTTAGAAAGTTTCGCTCTGATGGTGATATAATCAAAACTGTTGTGTTTCCTTATTTCGTCGAGGCTATCTCTGATATGAGAGACGCTCTAAGTGTACTAGAATTTGTGTTGGGAATGATTAAGTAAACACTTCGATAGTGTACTTATTTTTATAACTGATATGAGAATACAAATGTGTTTGTATAAGATGTGTGTAATTTCATGATTATGTCATCTTAATTAAGAGTGCCATCTTAAGATTAGTTAATAATTTTGTAGTACGTTACTTGTATGAAATATAAGTTTTATTTTTTAAATGGACACTAAAAATTTATCAATTTGTATATTATATTACAAAAATCTTTTAAGTTATAATTTAATAAGATAGGTGGCACTTGATATATTTTAGGGTAATTTGAAATGCTATTAATATAACATGAATATTAAATTTATAAAGAATACTTAAAGGGAGTTTTCCTAAAAAAATATACACAAATAAACTGAACGCTTCTACTTAATACTATTAATACTGCTTTTTTATTACATGTTATTACATTCATTCAATTTATATACGTCAATATACTATATACATTTAATATGAAACTGTTTGTGTAATCGACAACTTGCCGAGTTAAATCCTTTAAAGGTTTTGGTGACATTTATGCTATTTAATCCTTTACTGTAAATTTTAATTAGTAATAGTATTATGTAATGTTCTAAATCTTTTGCTAATAATTGTGGATAAAAATATTTGATTAAAGTGTAGTATATTTTACTATTACATTAATGTTAGATCCCAGTAGCTATATTATCTCAATTCCTAATATACCGAAGTGTGACTTTTCCGACCGCGGAAGGATTATTAAAATAGGTCCATTCGTTTCAAAGAGATTGTTTCGAACAAACTTACAAACTTTAACACTTTATTATTTTGTGTAGATTGGCAAAAGTACTTCCTGGAGAAGTTCGTGTATGAAATGCAGGAATTTTTACGAACACTTGGATAAGCTGACGTAATAACTTCGACAATTTGATTAATAGTGTTCACACGTACAGAATGATATAAACTCAATTAATGATTTATTTATATTGGTTTTAACTTCAAAACAAAATTCACAAGAGAAGCCTTCAGGGGCCTTAATTAATATATTAAATTTAATTAATATTACATTAATAAATCCGTAATATCTCATAATATTTGTATTATGTAGATATGGTTTCCCGTTCCGTAAGTTATGATCGTTTAAACTCTCAATATACGACTAGCGCGATAACTCTTGTAATTTTCAGATTGCGCACACTTTATCTCTGACGCTTGTAATCAGCTTACCTCTGTCCAGATGAAAAAAGGTAATGGATTGAAAAACCGGCTTGTATAGTTTTTTTTGCATAGAGAGCAGTTGACCCGTTTGTAATCGTTTTGTTAATCGAAAATAGCTTGTTGTCTGACGTTTTTTTTTATTCTATGACTCATCATAAAAATGAATTTATTAAAGTTATTATTATTCTATGACCATGGATGCATGTTTTGAGTAAAGAAAAATTAATGGATGCTTAGTAAGCAATTGAGACCGCATATTTTATTCATATATTTTCTGTATCTTGTGTGTATAAATATCAAAGATATATGCGGTTCTGTGGCTTTCCTGGGGTTTTAAATTCCTGGCTCGAACCCAAGACTTTTGAAGACTTTCACATCTTTTTGCTTGCTATAAAGGTTGCTAATTTAGATAAAGATGAATACTGGAAGATAGTTTATTTCGCTATTTCCATCTCGGAATCTTAAAAATATTTTGGGTGAATCTTGAAATTCTCTTGAAAATTCTGCTCCTGCATATACTGGGCTAATTTGTAAGTATCTAGGTTAACTATTTCTAGAGTTTTAGTAATGAAAATTAAGCAGATAGTAACTGCTTTTTATAAAAAATAAACTACAAAATAATTATTTTAAAAAATGGAGAAAGGAAAACTTGAATATTGTATATATAAAACAGTCTTAATTACACTAAATAAAATAGAAAATTCCCACCTCCTCTTTTATACTATTTATTACTAAACTTAACTAATCAACGTTAAAAGAAAACTTTAGAAATAACGATGCAGCCGTTTCAATACGTACAATTGGAAGAGCGGCTAATTGTCGCCAGAAAGAACTAATTAGAAATTATTGCCTCCGGTGGAGTAACAAACAACGTCATTAGCTAATTTATTTGGAAAGCTGGAAGTGGCAGTAAATGCTTGTTTTTTTCATTAAATGTTTTTCTTTTTTACTAGTCTTGTGTTGCACGTTATATAAAAGTATGATAAATAGAATGTTTGATATTCATGCGTCCAATCACTGAGCTGATCATTTTGTTTGATAAGATTTCGAGATGTTATATAACTGTAATGGACAAAGTTATATGAAGGCGAATTTACCCACTCAATAACCCATCGACTTGGGAATCCATGTTAATACTGTGCATACACTGTTGAATGCAAGATCGTATTTCAACTAAAGTTTGTGAGCATTACGTAACCCTACGTTTACAGTTGTACAAGCGGGTTGTAGAGTATATCAAACGTATCAAACGCGTTCGCTTGTGTTGTGGACAAATACGCTTTCTCATCTACCGTTGTACGCCTTTACTCAAAACCGAGTCTACTTAATGCAATCAGAAACTTATGAAACGCGTTCGTCTTAGACTAATATAATATTTAAACAAAACTCTTTAAGGAGAATATAAATTTCCTTAGCACTGGAAGAAAACTTTATTTATCATCCTCCAGATATAAGATAGATAAAAATGACAAAAGGCAACCGAAATCATATTTTCTAGTAAAAATTCAAGAGTCAGGTGGAATCGCTTAGTTTTACATTAAGGTTATTGATTGATGCTTCAGTTATCCCGTAAATATATATCCATTGCATTTAGAACTCTATGTTTAGCGTCGTATAGACTACAGGTGCATATACTAAATAGTTCATCAAGGTTGCCAAATTTTAAATGCTAAAGGAAACTCCACCTTCTACTAATCGTTATAAGAGTAGTCAATGTTTGTATCCAAGTTGAACAATTTTAGAAGCAAGTAAACACACCATACCATTAAGCTTCTAATACTTAATCCTCTCGACCTCAATCGAAGGCACGCGCCATTGATTTTTACATAACTTTACCAATTTTAGACGGAAAACATCGTTAAACCTGAACTTTAACAAGTTTGTAAGGATGTCGGGAATTATGTTGTCGAAGAACTAAGAGCGCTGATTGTTTTAAACAAAGGGGTGTTTCCTATATGACTCAGGAGAGCTTAATTGATTTAATAAAAAAAAATACTTTTTTTTTAAGACACAAAATAATTTAAAGTGCTTTTTACCTTTTTATGCCGTTTATTAGAAAGCGTATTTAAATTCAAGTCCTCGAAATACAATCAAAGCTATTCTCTCACCCTCATTACCTTTATATTCCGAGAATTACGTTCAAAACATCACTGCACATGGAAGTAATATTTCAAGTCATTCTTTCCACTCCTGCAGGCCATTTTTCATGTTCCACCGTTTTATCTGCGAAGTCGCCTGGCGCCGACTTAAGTGGACTTTTGACTTTTGCCTCAAGCTGTTTTAAGTATAGTTTATATTAACTTTAATTCAGATTTGATGATTGTTTCGCAGGTTCATTACTTTTGTTAAGTTATTTAAATAAATCATATTTAGTAGATAACTTTTTAAATAGAATTAAGAGACAACCCAGCTATGAAGTGTTTGATGTTTCAAGATACAATTTGTTAAATTAGTTTATGGAATTATTTCGTTAATAATATATTATTGTTTTCTGAAAAATTTCAAATATCATATAACATTTTTTATACAATATATGAGTATGTGAATATAAAATTATTATTTTTCACAAATAGTTATTTTAATTTATAATCTAACCACTTTCTACTATGCTTTAAATAGCAAAAGATCTCTTTATCTAGAAATATTGGGATGTTGAAATTTTAATCAACCTTTATAAAAAAACGAAGTAAATTTATAAAAAGAAATTATATGAACAGATCTCGAATTAGTGATCTTCCGAATATCGTTTCATCATCCTGACAATTGAACTTCGTTGCACTAGCTTTAATAACTTTTATAATTATGTATGTGATTAAGTGCTTTGGGTCGTATGTATAGATATATTATAGATTTAATATAAGTACAAACATCCATTATCCAAGCCAAAAGATAAAATAAAAGATGAAAGGTAAACTGTCAAAACTGTCTTAAAACGCCATTAAAATTCAAACCAGACCCTTTAAACATATTTTGTATCAAAAATTTGTAAGATTTATAAATCTTTGGCAATTTGTTCACAGTCGTCATACAGATCCAGCCAACTGTCAATTTAGATTTTTGAAATTTGTAATGGGCATGTTCATACGATAACAGGTAGTTGTACCGATTCACAAGATCGCATCTGAAATTGCCGGAAAGATTTATTGTCCGTTGTTTGTACAGTTTTGATTTGTTTCGTTGTCGTAAATTCGCGAATTTAGTCCTGACATTGTATAAAGTTCGTGCTCTGTTGGCATATAAGGGGGAATTGAGAAAATCACTGATGCATAAGTATTGGTAACTTGCCCAACACTTTTATGTATTCAAACTTGGAGACGTAAACGGAAAAAAATCTAAGTAAATTGTTGTTTCTTTTTAAATAACATTGTATATTTATGTAGATATATTACTTCTCCTCCATATATCATTTCATTAGAAATAAATTTGATGTTAACACATTATATATTGAGTGTTTTAGTGCAAGTTCGCTGATTAAAAAGACAGAAATTGTAAAATTTTTTTATTGCTATGTAGTTAGACGATAATGCACTAAGATAATTTTAATAATTAATAATAATATGTCTCAATTTCTAACGTAAGAAAATAAAATACATATTCAATAAGGAATATCCATAAATATCGATACTTATTTATTATACTTCGGTGTTGGTGAAAACATTAAATATTTATCGTCAACCAGTGTATACTAGAAGTGAACCACACGTGTTGAGATGTCTCTATTACTATAATTTCATAAGCTATATGTATCAAAATGTATATTTTATCTGGAGTTATTTATTAAAACTTTATTTGGTTATTCAAAATCAATGACTTAACTTTTAATTATAAATAATGTTATAGTTATAATATAGTTTGAATAATATCAAGAACAAGCTTAATAGTGTCGCCGTCATCTCGATAAACACTATTATATATATAATGGTAGATTCATCAAGGCGGCATGGGACACGGCAACTTAATTGGCAGAGCGACGAGACTGTGTCCCAGAGGTCGCAGCTCCGAGTGTTATTTATTTAAAATTATAATTGATTTTCTTAAACATTTGTATTTGTTACTAAGACATTTAATTTTCGTTATAAATATAAGTTAGTTTTACAAAGATGTTTAATTACTAGAGATTTTAATAATCTCTATGGATATTCTATTTTTTCGATTTTATATATAGTTTATTAAGCACTTAATCATAATGTATTGGTGTAATTCTAAGGCTTTTCATAATTCTATTAAGAAATGCGCTTAATCTATATTAATATAATATATATTAACTATAATTTGAATAATTGAGTTAAACACAGTTTTTTGTTTTACTTAACTGAAGAAGTTCGATATATAAATAAATAAAAAAATATATATAACATACACATTACAAATACACTTAACTCTTATAAATAAAAATGGCTTTTAAGAAATTACGGAAATTATAAAAGAAATAGGATATTTTAAATAGAATTGATTTTTTACAAGGAATGGTGTGGTTAAGACGGGGTTTTAAGGATAGAACTATTTGGTTTTATACTAGTATAGAAGTAAAATTGGGATATAAATCCATATTTATTATATTATACCTTTTTACAAATTCAATATGAAAGAAGCTTTAAACTTTTAATATATTTTTAATACATCAACAGACCTCAGGTCACTATCACAATTTTATATTTCGAATTAAATTAATTAAAAAAAATATTCATTTTAAAACAATAATAAATCTGATATTACTTTGTAAAAATAAAGTTACTTTTTACTGTAATCTCTTGTATGATTGATTCAGACACAATATTGTAGGGGTGAAATAAAATGTATTGGTTCAAGGATATAATTGAACGATATAATAAAAAGTTATGGGGGTATTTGATATTGAAAATATACGCTAGTGACGACAAATTTTTATATTTACTTTATTCTTATTATATTCGATTTTTTGTATTGTTAAAATACATCATACAGGAAACTTTTAGATGGTAGTTTATATAGAACTACACAGGTTTCTCATATCAGGAATACGATATTATAGGAAAGGATCTTGTTCATCGTTATGTCGAATTTCATAGACTTTATTTTTTTAACCTTTTCTTATATTTTAATCGTTAAATGAAAAAACGGTTTTTTTATTGTGTTTAAAATTTTTTGAACATTTTTGTTGTATTTCGATTGTTGAATATTAAAAAAATACGGGTTGTTAACTGATTTAATTTTAATATTAAAATATCTGTAAATCCAAGCCTTTCCTTTTTGTCAAAAGTTCAAACGGACAGTGTGTATTATTCATATGCGAATTAACCTTTTGATATAATTTAACAAGCAAATACTACGTTTCTGTATAAAAAAATAAAATAAAGCTGAAAAAATATTACAATACTTTTAACGTCATCTTAAATGTATGCGGAATTACGTTACGCTTACATACGAAGTTATAGGTTTAAGAATTCGGTTCCGGAATCAAGTGGGGCAAACGGAACTTTATTATTAAGCCTACCATATCCTTCCGCCCGCAACTAAGCCCTATCTCAGAAATGGTTTAAATTTTGTACGGATTGTCCGTTGCAGTCATTTAAAGAATATAGAAAATTCCTAAATAAAATATATGTTTTGCTATATTATATTATTCTGATTGTCGCATTTATTCTATCTATTGTTTAGGTAACCGTATAACTAAGGCGGATATATTCAATAACTTTACATATTTTTAACAATGTTATTCTTATAAATTTATAACTACTACAACTAGAATATACTTGTATAATTTCTTTTAACAACGAATGAAATAAAATAGCTCAGAAATTTTAATGTATATTAAAACCCCTTGACAAATTTCCTGCTGAACAATAAACGTAAAAACCTATTTTATAAGCACATAACCCGAAATAAAAATAAAACAGTTGAAATATAAATTGTTATTCACACGAGCGTCTCTACATGTCATTAGCGAAACTTATAATGACTTCACGGTCGATTTACTAATGAGTGAAATATAATTGTGACACACGCAGGCTCATTATGAGCGGGATTCTTTTCATTTCATTGTATTACCTCGGAATATATTGGTTAAATTCGCGTTGGTTTCCAAACCGCCCTGCAGCCGATGCGATGTCATTGACACTATCACTGGATAAATAACCGACTCTCTTTTGCGGTTTTTTGAATTCTGATTTTAAAAATGTATTTATTTATTTGTTAAACGGTCAAAGTTCACATTATACTAGATAATATGTGCTATGTAATTAATGTTTGTCAAGCAACTTTCATTCTCTTTTATATTTTACTATTTTTGACCTATATAATTAGGAAAATATTTTCTTATAATAACATCGTACAATAGTAATTAAGTGCGGATATTTACAGATCTATTTGAAGCTACAGACGAGCTGCATTTATGTCATATGCTACGAGTACATTTGTGATACCAGAAATTTTAAAGTTTTTATCTTTTTAAGTTAAAATCAGAACAAAAGCCTACATTGTTTTCTCAATTATTTATTTTTAATTGTACTTCATTGTATTGAAACAGCACAAAATATTTTTATTGAACTTATTTTACAATATATACTTAATAAAAGTGAGGGTAACTTTCGAAAATCCAATAAGTTAAAATTTACTTCAAATATAACTGAAGCATAGGATTGACATTAAATTAAAATCTATTCGTTGGGGCAATCCATTAATATCGGTTCGAGGATATGAAGTGAAGTGATTCAAGCGATTTCCTTTTGAAATATTGGTCTGATAATGTTTTTTATCGAATGATCTGGAACTTTTATTGGACAGATTAAGAGGTTTGAGGCGCTGTAAGAATAGCCCGCTCTCGAGGTTGCAAATCATTGGTTAAACTGAAAATGGGGAATGAATTTTGAATTTTATTTAAACTTATATTTTTATTTTTTTATAAAATGTTAATACAAGCTATGTAAAGAGTATACAGTATTGTGAATATATACGGAAATAAAAAGCAAAGTTTCGAACTTTTGATTGGATAAAATATTTTTAATGAGGCTTTTGGTAATTTTTGTAGAGCTCGAGGCATCGTCATTTTTATATTTATTTGGTAAATGACCTTTCACTCTAGTAGTGGAACAATTAAAAAAAAAATTGAACTTCTTAATTAAGAAAGTTATTGTAATCATCCTGGCCCTCGAAATCGGATATTTTTCACTTGTTGCGGTGTCTTAAATAATTCTAGACACTTTTTAAAGGCATATATTTATGAGTGTGTGTGTGTGTCTGTATGCACCAGTATGTTTTTGTTATGCAATTGTCTTCATTTTGGTACATATTGAGACGTGTTATGGTGACTTATGTCATTTAGAGATGATTAGATTTCGAGTGAAATCGAGCGAAAACAATTGAAAACTATGAATTCACAAATTCAAGAAATCTAATTGCGTGACTTATGTAATAATCGATAAGTATTCACATAACTTAGATCTTATCAGTTTTTTGGGTAAAATTCTCCAACTCTTTGTTTAAACTAAATATTTCGTATTTGCGATTAATAATAAAATTGTACTTGTAGTGCTAATCGATGCGTGTCAGCAAAAAGTAATCACAATTATTTAATAATTTCTCATGTTTTATTTTGTTTTTAAGACAATATAAAAATAATTAGTGTCATATATATTATTCAATATTAGCATATAATAGATTAAACTATCTGCAATAAATTGTTTTAATGACTTTCGTGCAAGTAACAATGAAATAGACTTTATAAAATATATACATATGATAATAATATAACAATTTTCTTAATCAGGAAGTGTATGTGATGGGGCCCGCTGTTATTATTAAAATGCTTCTCATTCCTAACTTCAGTGACTTCAGTATCTTAGTCTATAGGAAAAGAATTTAATAAACATTTTACTCTCAGCGTTGTATTTATAAAATGAAAAAATATTACGTTATTTATTGGTTAAGTGATTTATGGTACAATTCTTCGTACTTCAGAGGGAAAAACTTTAACGTGAAAGTATCAAAATAAATCTATGTCAGACCAAAAAAATAATCATGAAAAGCCGCATTGAAAATAATAGTTTAATTTGCAAATATAATTTATATACTAATAAAAGAAGTATTAATGAGTTTTCTCAGGATCAAATTACTTTATTATTTTCTTTGGATCATTATTTTTTTTCATTATTACAACTTATAATTACAGTTGTATATATATAGGACATTTTCATGTACACTTATACTCAAATGACTGCTGGATTCAAGATTTAAGAATTTGTGTGATCTTCAAATGTTATTCAGAGATTGAGTTAGTTATTTCTATCTCCTGCACTACCATGAGTGTTCTCGAATGTTCGAGTCGTTCTTAAAAAATACTTTACCGGAACGGTAGAATAATTAAAAATATATGTGATCTATATTAATATAATAATAAAATATAAGTAGTGAATTAGAAACTCAGGAAACAGCAAATAAAATTAATCCCCTCTCAAAAACTATCTTAAATCTTAGTTCATTCGTCTCTGCTATTGAAAAACTCCATGGTCGGGACCTTAATTAACTTTTCCGGGGTACTGCTACCGATTTACGGTTGATGAACCCGGATTTTCCCGGACTTTTGTGTGGTTACAATATCGGGTATTGTCGACTTTGACGTTCTATTACAGCGGATCGACGGTTCAATCCGTACAATATGCAATACAGATTGATCAGGTTCCAGGATGATTTTGATTTTAAGTGCACCGCATATAGACGATATTGCAAATGACAGTCTATGGTATTGACTGGTATGAAGGCTGTTACTTATACCCATAATACTGAGTGAACTATTGTTAACTATTTAAGAAATAAATTCAATTTTAATGATTTCTAAGATTTACTACACGTATATTATATATGTACGTATAGTATATTAAATCCCATGTCCGTGAACAGACTGCCAAGCCCATAGACATAGTGCGTTGTGTGCATCCTGAACTCTATGCCCATAAACTCAGGAAACGTTGGAGGTAGGTGACAAATAAACTGACTCACTGACAGACACCATCATCTCGTCTTACCGCGAACACGTTTGCTGCAAAGCATCCGAAACGTCGGGTTAAATATAAAAATGTAATAATAAACGCGAGTTATATCCGAAAAATAGTTTTATTGAAATAATTCAATTTTATTTTAAAGATAGAATCTTGTTAACATTAATAAGTAAATATAACTAAAAAGATAACGTAATAACTATTGAACCCGTCCCTACTATACTCCGGATCACATCATTATTGTAAAGAAACAAATTGTTCCCATATCTCTCCACACGGTCTCAGCGTCCATCCATCACGTATCCGCCTTCGAGATAAATTACAATCTATTATACTGTTGGAACTGTAAGAAAGTAAAATATCTTAGATTGTGTTATCATTACATTTTAAATTTATAAGAAGTATTGTTTTAAATATATTTATGGAAGCGAAGAGATCTCTGATTAAAATAAAACAAGAAACTAAGGTATTCAGTTATCTTCAATGGCATCAACAGAGAATAACAAAATTTGTTAAAGCAGTTTTATTGAAAAAAGACAATTCTTTAATAACTAATGTTAATCTAAGTAATTAAGGCTTAATGAACCTTATATTGCGTATTATCCACAACTGGTTTTGAAAGCAAATAAATCATGTTTGATTGGACTGGGCTAGGGCCACTGGGTGTTTGGGATGATGTTAAAAAAACAGAAAACTGTAAATTTATATATGTTATTTCCCTTTGATCAAAGGTTTTTAAATGCAAAGGTCGCTTTGTATATAAATTGCTTTCTTTGTTACAGGTGACAACAAAGCGGACCCGACTCAACCATGGCGTTCATGTAATATATAAAAATATGTAATAATAAACGGTAGATGTGAAAAAGTAGTTAAAATGGGATCGTTGTCCGTGAGGTTGGCTGTGGGAGTATTGCTCCTGGGATTGGTTGCTGGTGAGTCTTTTTCATTTATCTTAAATTAAATTAAATCTTAAAACATCTTTGTATACTGAAGTTTTTTAGGATAAATGTAATAAAGTATAATAAAATTTGGTCTTAAAAATAAATAGCTGAACGATTTTAAATACAGAATGACTTTATTTGTAAATTAAATTGCAATTCAAAATTTGATAATTAAATAAGCAAAAATACAATTTTATCGTTTAAGTTGAATTTCTAAAATGATTTATTGCTTCACATTATGAAAAGACTGCTATTATTTTAGCATTTATGATAATAAAAAAGTCGTTTGGTTTATACCAGATGTAGTCAAATGAATCTTTGTTTGATTAAAAGAAATAAGATTTTTATTCAGTCATAAATATTTTCTGAAAAATCTTTCTTTTCTTTTGATTATTGGAAATATAAAACTAGGTATTGTTTTTAATTAACTTTTTAATAGGATTTGTTTAAACTTTTATTATTCCGAAATTTGAAAATTGTAGATATTTTAGTGTCGTATATGATTGTGGATTGAAGATCACACTATAAAATCTGATTAAAAATGTTGCTTTCATAATAAGTAAAGTTAATATAAGCTCCAAATTTAATTATCTTGTATTATTTCAAGATGTTTTATCTTTCAATTTGAAATCAATTTCAAAATACTTGAGCAGGAATTGTAACTTAATATTTTAAGGACCATAATTAAGGAAAAAAAAACAGCAAAAACTGTGCAATTCGCTATAAATTAACTCGTTTCTTAATCCAAACTGAAAGGCTTTTAGCTGATTAACTTTTCAGTGAAAATTGGAATAAGTCCAATTCATAAATCATCAGATCCAATTAGAACTGATGCTGACTCACTGTCACTCGTATATTAGGAGGTGTTAGATTATTAAATTATTTTTTATTTAGATCACTAATGAAAACAAATTAATATTAAAGAATCCTTTTCATTTGGCTATCTTCGTGACCGATTTTAGATTGGTCTTCGAGACATCACTATTATTTTGGTTTTAAAATCTAGAATATTTATTCTTCACTACATTTTTTGATGACACAAATACATCAATATATTATATTATAAAGTTAATAATTTATAATAATTTAAAGTTTAAAAGTTCTTTGTTACATTGATCGGTTAATTAAACCTTTAGTCCGATACAAGCTACAGAAACACAATAAGTAATTAAATACTTACTTTACATTTACATAATCATTTTTTTTATAAACAAGTTGTAGTTCTAGTTGTAAGAAATTTTTGACGCTAATAAGGTGTTCATAATTATATCTACAGGAAAAGTAATAATCTATTGGAACGAATAACAATAAGGAAAAATTAAAAGACGTTTAATTTATTATTGCCTTATAATTTCGCTTATAACATTAGATTCTAGAGGAACATTTCAGACGAAAAAAATTTGGCAGGAAAGTGCATTATTATTGAAAACAGATATTATATGAATTATAACAAAAAATACTATATTCTCGAATGTATCTTAGCTCCTAACTCGATTTTATGGTTGAAATACTTACATACTCTCTTATAGATGGATAATAAAGTTAAATAAAATTTTCCTGAAAATGTATTCCTTTTTGAAATAAAATGGACGATGGTTATTTTTATTTTTAGATGTTCTGCTGAAATCGAATAATATTTTGATTCGACGTCGAAACAGAATAAATGACACGCTGGTTTGGTAAACTGGTTCGCTCTGGCTAGAACCGGTGCTATCCGGTTTCGGGTGCTCGCGTAATGCAGGTGCAATATCTCAATCTGTCGGCTGAGAGATACATGCTTGTATCCGATTGCTACTACTATAGACTAGAGAATAGATAGCTACAAGTGTCTATCGGGTTACTGAGCTCGTGAAATGCGGGTCCCATCATTTCAGTTTGACATTCAATTTTGTTTCAAGTCTAAATTTTATACGCAGAGGAACTTTGAGTTTTCCTTATTTGGTTACGTTGGAAAGTCTATCACAGGTTTTATTTTATACGCTTTACACGCGAGCACAATGTATATTTCTAGAATTTTATTATAAGGATTCCAAGTAATATTCCTTGAATATTAGAATGAAAGCCGCATACAATAAACGTATTTCATTATTGACATAACACTGATTACATATCCTCTTTCCTACAGCTTAATCAAATATGCCGAATAAAACTACAATATAGTTCCGAAACGACCGAAAGAATACGGCTTATATGTTAATCAAACACAAAACGGGCGAATCGAAATTACCAGAACTCGCATAAGTTAGGAAAAAAGATATCATTCGCGAATGTCCAATGAGATTATACTTTGCGGCGTCTGCAAATCCAATAATTCGTTATATTGAAGAAACTTTCCTACAAAGTTGCCGGCTCGAAATGATTTTCTTTGACCCCGCTACGCCCATTATTCTGACTCGCCAATATTCAGAGAAATATTCCTTTCTACCCGACTTTGAATACGTGATTCAAATTTTTAATTGTCAAGGTGTGATTGCTGGAGGATCCCTCATTTATTAGATTTTATACCATGTTACGGATAACCTAATTTTTATTATCTATAGAATCCTAGAAACAACAATTCGACGGTTTAATTCTATGTGTGCGCTTTAAATTTCTTGTCTTTTTTCTTGTATCTAAAAATTTCTATATACTTTTAGATATCTATAAAATCGTTATACTCTATAATGAGTAAAATTTAATTTAATGTTGTGATCTATAAATATAATAATTTGCCATTGAAATACAAATTTTTACGTAAACATTAAAAATCCAATAATGTACTCTCGCTTTTATTAATAATATGGAATAATTTTTGAAATATGCTTAAGCTTTAATCCTGGGCACATGTGTATTATACGCTTTATTCAGTTTATTTTGATATCATTAAAAGTGTTTAAAATTATATTAAATTAAGTATAATTAAGTGCACTTGATGGTTTTTAATTAATAAATTATCTTTTTCAATATAAAACATTAATTCAATCTTTAAATATTATTCTATAAAATTTAAAGTTTAACTTAAATTAAAATAAATTTTATATTATCAAATAAATAAAAGATGCAATAATATAAATAATAAACAGTTAAAATCTGTACAATAAATGTTTATTAACGAAATAATGTGCGGAAGGGAGTGGGCGATAGAACAGATGAAGTTGCATCAGTTAGTGCAAAACAATATTTATCCAAATTAAATTAATGAACCGCTAAACAATTTATTCACAAAACAGCTTTAGGTTGGGTCAAGCATGCATCATATTCGGATTACTCAGCCAAATTCAACTAATATGTGCGCCACGCCATTTTGGTCTCATTATGTTTGTTCAACAACTTTTGATGTATATTGTTTACATTATGATAAATAGAGGTTTGTTATAAACGAGGTCATATGCCCTAAAATTAGATATTTATATTAGTAATTTTGTTAAAAATAAATATTTAATACCTGGTTAATTTTAAGTCTACAGTGTCGCTACAAAATACATCGCGTAGCTCAGTAGCACGTGTCTGCTACGAGATACGTCCAACTGCTACGGTTACGAGCCTGGGTTAGAAATTGTTATTTGATACGTAATTATAATCGGTTGTTCTTAACGCAATGTTCAAATACACAAGAACTTTTAAGTTAAATAATATACATTAATGGAATAAGAAATGACAGTAATTTTATAGTTAAATGAAATTCACAAGTAAAATCTTCAAGAAATAAAGAGTAGAAAAGGTAAAATGCTCCGCGGAAAAATGCTTCTCAGAAATACAGAAGATTATGTAATAAAAAAGTTAGCATTACTTCTTCCGTGGCATAAGTATTTCTTTTTTATTTTAAATATATTTTTATATCCGCTAAAAATAAATTAAATGGCTGACATTAATAACTATTTTTGTATGAAACCTCAATAGATAGCTATTAAAATCACATCAAATTAGGTTCAAAAGACCTTTATTAGTTACATCTGGCAGTATTTCAAGGGTACTGGACTCGGAAGCAATTGAGTGCAAATTTATAGCTCTGTAGGTACAAAGATCAGTAGATTTGAGAGATCTATGACGGCTAAATCGCCTATCAGTGATATTTTATAGATAATAAAATGCCTGAACCAGGGATTTATGCAGATTATTCAACAGTCGTTTGGGTCATATAAATAAATAATTGTGTCACAAGAAAAGGAGAATGAGAATAGCATACATTATATATTATATATAAGATTTATTAGAGTATAGCAAAAACAAAAATTGGGACAATATTCAAGACTCCGTCAAAGACGAAGAAGCTTCAATACTTGCTGAAAATTTCCATAATAGCGCTTCCGAAACGCTAGACACTCGCGATAGTAACAAAAATCTTATACAATATTATCACTACATAATAGCGTATCACAAAGGAAGACGACCTTTGTCCTTTATACATACATTATTAGAAGGCGAAGAGAAGAGAAGCCCCCAAAAATATAAGCTATTGTATTCCTATGTGTGTAGGGTAATAGTCATTTGCAATGTGCACGTGTGTGTGTGTTTGTGTGCTGTTATCGTTTTCGGGTACGTATCTTACATGTGTGTGTAACGTAATAGTTATTTTGCGAGTTATTTGCCTGTCAGTGCTTGATTGTATATGTCTGCCGCGTCGTTAAATTCCAAGAATTTTCTGTCAGTAATACGAAATAAGAATATTAGAAAAGTTTTGGGCTTATTGAATTTGCAAGTTGGTCAAAACAGTTTGTAATAGTGTAAAAAATATTTAAATTATTTAATAAATGTAGCTCGAGTGTTGCTATATCTTAAGATTTTTATTTGTATCATATTTAAATCTCCAAACCTGTAGCCGGGCGCTTAAATGTCGCTAAAGTGCTTAAGTGAACAGACGATCATGGACCCATTAGACTTGATTTGAAATATTTAAAATTCTAACTTCAAATCTATCACAAATGAAAAACTATCAGGGAAGTAATATCTTGTTATTGATAAGGGAAATTCGAACTTACTTCTTTCTAAACAAAATATTCAATGATTGATAGAAGCTCAGCTTAGAGCATGACTGCGCAGTTGTGATGCACTCTATTAATCAATATCTATATCCAATTTTTTTCCAGTAAGTCGAAATTTTTTTAACTACTTAGTGTTTGGCATCTTTTTAGGTTTTCTCTACCATTGAGCAGATTTAGCATAGCTGTTAGATATTTACAGATTAGTCTTCTAATATTACTCATAACATTTCACTGGTATAACATAATTTTATAAGAAGAATTAGAAATTACCTCAGTTGGAGGAGCACGTTCTTATTATCCTGTTGACGTGTTGCGACCGACGACATGCGGAACAATGACCCTTGGTACATTTAATTTGTTGTTTACTGTTCTTGTTACTTGGATTTATTGGTCGTTTTTGTAAGAAATAAATGTGTAGTCAATAATATACACACATATGTATTTTACAAACTATTTTATAGATAATATTTAAAAAAATATATGATAAACTCTTAATTAAGTAAAACAGTTCTTATTTTTATTTATACACAGTATAATTTAGACTCTGTTTTGTCACTTTCTAACGACTTGCATCAAAGTACGAAAGAGACAAAACAGAGAATAAGTGATACTTGACATAATTTTTTTTTATTAGTAAAAGGGCTTGTTTCTATTATTAAGCAATTTTTTGTAGTCATATGTCGTTTAACCACAGTTCGTCACAAACAGCATTAATATTAATAAAGACTTCATAAAGAACATTTTTACAAGCAAACATAAAACTATATCAAAGACATGAAACATACCAGAAAAATTATTAAATTGTTATATCTGACCTCAAAACACCGTAACGATGTGAGCTCTCCGTTACACTCAATAAAAACTTCACGCTACTTTAGGCTTTATTCTCTTGCAACAATGTTTATAATTGAATACGCTTTTATGACACTATTACGACTGATATAAGACAATGAAAGACGAAATTATATCAAGTCAAATTTATTATATTACATAATGCGAGGTATTCTCACTTAATGTTATTATAAAATTTCATAAATTAGAATATAGATAAGATATGAATTTTTACATATTTTTAGACGTTTCTTTAATCAAACTACTCAAATATCTGTAACATAGGTGCTGGTGTTGACGGATAATCAATATGAGCATTGTGTGGTTCTATTTTACACAAAGACTGTTATAAGCATAACTTTTTTCATTTAAACTATTGCTTTGCGTTACAGAACATCAATAAAATATTGTCTACTCACAAAGTTTTGAAGTGGGAATATTAAATAAAACATATCCCGATAAAGACGATATATAGAATGGTAAATTCATTGAAGCGAATACGATACAGTATTGTGTGGTTGTATCGATGCGGTAGCTCAGTAGATAGAGCGACAGCACGGTTTCCCAGAGGTCCTGGGTTCAAATCCTCCTCATGTCGATATATTTTTCATTCTTATTTATTTACAAAATAATTTTTGTTTCAAAATGATGGTTGGATCAACGTGAGCAAAGAATAACATTATAGCTCAGTGGCCAGTTGTAAGTTCATGAAGAATTAACATATATATATTTTTTTATTACATATTTGCAATTTACCGTCTCATTACATATTTTAAATTTATTATTTTATAAATTAGATCAAGAAGAATGAAAACACCCTCATTTTTCTCTTGTCGGATTATTTCTTTTTAAAAATATAATAAAGAAATGTTAGATGACAATTATATGAAAAAAAACATTAAGAATTTATGAAATATGTATACGATTCTGTTTTCATGGTAATTATTATACAAAAGAAATGATACTGGCAGTAAATAAAATATACTGATTCATCATGTTTATGTTCACGAGTTAGTAATGTTTGATGTAACTAAATCAATATCCTACTTGTATATATCCGCATATACAACTTTTCATAAGGAAATAATAAATATGAATATAATAATATTTATTATTATTTTGTATTCAATTTCATTTCAATGTGGGATGATTTGTTATTTACATATACATGTATATAAAGAGTTATTTTTGTTTTTGTAATATATTTATTTTTGTGTCGTGGGTACTACAGAAATAACTAAAACACACAAAGGATACCTAGATTTGAAAAAAATATCACAGTACAAAAACTAAATACTATCCCGAATTGAAGCCACTACTTTTGATTCAGGAGTCAATATGCTATGTGAACTTTATTTAAATCTTTATTTAAATAATATATACCAACTAAACGGTTCTGACTACCTCTTTGATTTGTTAGACACCAAGTATTTTCTTACCATTGCTTGTAGTGGTATTTTTGGCTAAAATACAGCGATACAATTTATTTTTACGAATGTTTTCATTAAAAAGATTATTTTTAATTAAAATAATCAAGAAATGTGTTTTTTCTTTTAATTTATAAGATAATTCCGTCTAAAATTCGCTTCCATTAAATATCCTGTTTAGTTGACCTATTTTTACTATGGCATTATATTTTTCTCTTTTGTTTTCGTAAAAGGGTTATCGATTCAGACGACGCCTCAGTATATTCATTGTAGCGACGTGATTAAGTTACAAAGTCAGGAAGATTTATTATTAAAACTTTTAAGTACTAATTAGTGTTCTCTAGGTATATTTTTTACAAATAAGTTTCAGTGTTTCTCTGCTTATCTCGGCTTATCTTTTATAAAATACAGTGTTTCTCTGAATAATATTACTAAGTTTAAAGCTTTAATAAGTCAATGTATTTAATTATTAATGTAATCTGTTAGATTTTCTATTTAAGAATAAAATAAAAGCAAGTACATGCGGAACACTGACGTAACCCAATTTTACGGCACATTTTTCTCGTGTCACAAGGCAATGCCTCTTTTTAATCGGAACTGATTGCTCACTGACTTTTAATACAAGAATATTGTTATTGAGATTTTAACTGATGTGTATAGTAATATAGTGAAATATTAAATTTGAAGTATTTATACATGGAATAATTTATATTAAATATAAATCTGTACAATAGCTTAATAATTAATTCATAGACATGCCTCTACATTAAAACAATAAAAACTGCTTACTTATCACTTTCTAATATAATTAATTCAATAATTTACATATAACATTAACATAATAAACGAAATATAAAAACACTTTTATTATAAAATTTTTAATATAAACTGAAGTTTTACCTTTTTACCTTTTTACATCTAGAAAAAGTCATGAATAAACTTAAAAGATTCATCTACACTCTTAAATAAACGAAAGTTCTTTAAGTTTAAATTAGCTTTAATTCAATATAAAGAGCCCCTTGAGTGAACTGGACACTAATAATTGGCAGATTAAAATTGAAACTTATGCCAACACAGAGAGTACAGACAGAAAAAACTTCATTAGCTAATTGAAAAGTACTTACGATTATATTAAGTATTTACCCAACTATATAAAAATCTGAAATAAAACTATTTTTACGGATTGAGACTCGCGTATAATTTGTTTACATTTTGATTTTAACCCGATGTTTCGGGTTTTGGGTAGATGAGATGACACTTAAATTTCGTCTACACGATTACTGCAAAGTATTCGAAACATCGGGTTAAAATGAAAATGTAACCAAATTATACGCGAGTTTCAATCTGTAAAAATAGTTTTATTTCAAATATGTACTCGTGAAAATCTAAGAAAATGCTATATAAAATTCTGCTTATATTTGATATAACCAATGTGTTAGATGTAACGCAATGTAGTCCCCCATCTTGACCAAGATTTATAGTATTTGTCTGGGAATTGATCACTAAGAAACTCCCTGAACTTTAGCATCACCGATAAGTTTGGTCTAAAATCGTCCGACCTACATATGCTTTTCGGCCATTGATCTCTGGTGATAAATCGCTGACGTTACCCTTACATTCAGATGATACGTGATTGGTTTGTGTAATAGCTTTTAATATTATTTATATTCAAGGTTCAAGTGAAATTATCTTCTTACTTTGAGAGAATATGATAAATAATAAAATGAATACATATTTTTATACCACATGAATACATATGACTCTATTACATTATTATTCGATGGAAAAGTTTGTGTTATTATAAATATATTTTTATTAAATTTAAAAGAATATTTAATTATAAAAAAAGAACAGATACATTTATGAAGTAATTTACAGTTTCCTCTGACGTTAATATCATTATTTTGAACAAAGAATATTTATGTTATTGTACAAATCTCCGTAGTCATTCACCTAACATTACTTTCAGTCGAAACAAGATAAAATATTATTATTATTAAAAAAAAATACAGAAATCCATACAAACCTATTAAATAAATACAATCAAATATACCCATTATTCTTAAGTTAATAAATTCTGCTGAAAATAAAGGTTTTTTTATTAAAAACAATGTTATCCACTTTCTGATTTCCGCATTTAGATTTCTTATGAAAATGTGAAAGTGTTTATATAAAATATATTTTTAGATATAGCACATATATAGGTGATTATGCTTCATATGAAACCTATGTTAAATGTAATATCAGCTAGTTGGCTTGCTACCAGGTTGGCCCTTGACCTTGCAACAGAAACCAACACCAACATTGATCATCACAAACGTTGGCTTCAATCCAACATCTTTAACAGCAACTATTCTAAAAGCAATCAAACTTATAGGAAGGAGATTTTGGTTATTTATGAATCTGATACACACTCTTTTATTTGCTTAGCGACGAGATAGTTTTGAACTTTGCATAGAAATAAAATATACGTTTAGTCATATTAGTGATGCTTCAATTTTACAAGATATACAGACGTGTATAAACACGCATGTTTATATAAATAATGATATTATCATTCCGACAACGTTCCAAAATTAGTATATAGTTGACAAATAATTTGAATTTGTCACTGTGTTGTATTTGACTACAAATAGGGTCCTTGATAAGAGTAGGGGATTTCTCGCTTTTAGAATATTATTAAACGTCACATTGGTTTACACAACTTACTTATATACAGATAAAAGTTGGTCAATGTAATATATTAATTCAATTAATATTTTAAATTGCTAAGAGTAATAATAAAAGTTTATAATCATAATAATATATGTAAAAGAATACAATTTTAAAGTTCATCATATATCTATATATTTTAAGCACATCTAGAATTTATTGCCATATTAATGGTTTCTTTAAAATATTATTCTAAACAAATAATATAAGAGTAATCTTATATTTATGATCCGTAAACGTGTACATAATATCAAGATGTCAAATAAGTCAATACATAATTATATCTTAATAATACAGAATCGTAGCAAGGAAGAGATAAAGTTTAATCTGTTACTTATAGAACTCCAGCTGAAACTTCCAAAGTTTGGTCATTGATGTCTATATAAAGTATACATACAACACAAAAGTCAAAAGTCGTCGTCTGTTTTGACATTGTTGATGTTTTATTGTCATTATATGTTATAAATGTAAAATGATTTTGTATGTTGTTAATCACCTTTGATGTATTAAAAGGTGGACGAAGCCGGGTGCAGAGCTAGTTTCAATATGATTTGTATTTTCAGCAATTACATATACGTATGTCAATAGAATAGTTATTACAATATACATAATAAACTACAATTAAGCACTATTCAAGCGAATTCTATGCGAGCTATTGTCAAGTAAAGATATGCACCAATAGACATTATATAGATCAGAAAAGCATTGAGTGGCGGTATCAAGAGCTTATATTAAAGATTATATATTATAGATCAGAGATATTATATTATAGATTATATAACAATTGTAAACACAACACCTTGAACAGAAATATAACGATATTTATATATTATAATAATGATATTTATATATTATTTTATTATTCTTTCTATTACGGTTATTAAGTCTCCTTCCAAATCGTGATACTTCAGTAAAAAGTGATATTTACTTTAATATTGTTTTTGCACATTTGTATTACAATTGTAAATAACCCCAGTATCTTTACATTTCCTAACAAAACTTTATGACTTAGCTTTTATAAGTTAATTGTTATTTTTCTCATTGAGCCGACAATGAGAATCATCTTTTACTGCCGTTAGATTATAAACGAAATTAAAAAAAAAATTATTTACTTATTTGCAGTTTGGAGTTGCTATGCTTCGTAGCATAAAGCATATATCGACAATTTTTTAAAGCATGTATCGAATATTTTTGGAATTCTTAGGATGAAATTTTTTTAATTCACAATTATTATTTCCATCTAATTTAGACAGTTAAAAATAAATAAAAATTATATTTTATCTGCAATGCCAATTTGTTCACAATAACGTAACATTTTTTCTCAAACGGAGGATTGGCTTCGCTTGATAAATGAGCAGTGCTATTGGTTTAGTTGGAACATTGTTTCTTAAATTGGAAAAGTGCGCTTGATTAGATGTATCCCGCTGGCAATTCAATATGAGGATGAAAAATATAACGTGAAATGTCTATAATTTTTTTCTATAAATCAATTGAAGAGGAAATCTCTATCTAGAATGATCATTCTTATTTCTTTATTGGTATTCTTATATGCTAATTGGTAATAAGAAGCTTTTAGATAATGATTGATTGATAGATATAATATATTCAATATTTTATGGAATTACAGTGCTCAAGTTTTCTATTCAACAGTATTACAGACAAGTCCCGGAATATATTGAAGATATATTTATGAGGTATACAAGAGAAAGCTTTCTGTGGCACATTAAGAGACATATTTAGAAATTCATAGTTTAATATTTAATTCCATATTCACTATTTCATATTGACTCTATTTTAATGAGCCCTGTTACTTCATAACCTGCTTCAATCATGTATTGAATAGGATTATAGAGTAACATTCTATTGTTTTACTTACTTCAATGTATGTGATACTAGAAAAATACATACAAAATAAGAAATTTACAATTTCCATCGACAATGTATTGTCAATTATTATTGCAAGCAATATTAGTATTAATTTGGTACGCGGGTGACGTCCTCTAGTTAGTCCAACTATGCAGATTGAGCTAGCATGTTGGTATTTCAGATTATTGTACAACTTTACCTAACAGTATAATTTGGAGAAGAAATTGTGTGAAGTATAATCTAAAAGCTACATAACAATACATCGGCGGGTATGTAATCAAGCTAAAAGTTTAAGACTGAAATTCCAATAGGAGTTTCAAATTAAGCTAAGTTTAATTAAGGTAATGGCAATCATTTATCTTACCGAAAATAATTAGAGGCATGAAGTAAATCCACTTGAAAATATATTTTATGATAGTAACAAATTATGTTTCCGCTTTTCTGTCTGTAATTTGAGTTGGAATTGCTACATGTAAGTATCTTATTTCTAGCTAACAGTTGGGTCACGTCCGAGAGAAACGGAGAAGTTATCATGGCGGCAAGTTTAGCGCCAGCAATGGCACAATTTTCTTCTTAATAAACTTCATCTTTGTTGTCGCGATACCAATTTTTATTGGAAGAATTTCTTTCTTTCCTCTACCTCTTCACGGTATTGGAAAACAAACTTGATAGCAGAGACGATCGGTATTTAAACAGTTTGGACTCTCAAGTAAACTTTATTGAAATATCTTTGACTATCTTAAGGCTGTGGAGTAAGAAGTTCTATCCGACGCGGCACTTAAAGGAATCAATTTATTTGTAATTATTCTGACGGAACAATGACATGAAATTGTTATAAATTTTCGGACGGACATTCCTAAGTTTCATATAAAGATACACTTTGAGCAAAGTCTTTTCTTTTATCGTAACGTTTTTGGACAAATATTAATATTTTTTTTATAGTTCATATTTCATATCTTTTATATGCGGACCAGCATTTAACCTTCTGATAGCAATAATGATCTTATTAAATTTTTATGTCATATCGATGTTGGACACATGCCCGCTACAAAAGTTACGGTTTGCTCTTTATCTGTATATTATAGGTTTCAACTTCTATTTCGAAGACTAGTTTCATTTAGTAATATATGTTTAAATATTATCTATAAATATATTTAATACAATTATTTCATTAATTAAAAGTAAACAATTTAGTGGACACATTATTATACATTTTCTACAAGTTATCGAAATTTATATTGATTATGTAACATTTTATTTTTCTACCTCTGCTATACAATTAAAATGACATAAAATCCAATCGGCTCATAGAACAGTATTTTAAAACAACATCTATTGAGTCAGTGTTGGATACCAAACTCTGTTTAATGCGTCCTTCCCAATAGAAGTTGGTGCTTGGGGAATAGATTTACAAATCAAATGATTGCTGAAGTCTCAACTATCGGTAGAAGTAGTCCCTGGACACGGAAATGTACATCGAAATTATCCATTCGAATCCCGATCACAGAACGTTGTTGATCTTATCAAACGGGATACATTTAAAACGTTTTCCATATAAATTGCTTGTGGTTCGTAATATACAATGCGAAAAGAGGCGATGGCTCGCGAGGGAGCACCCTACTGAAGGTTTATTAGGGCAATCCAGTACGCGTTTGCGGTACAAGTTTTGCTCAGCCGCAGCGGAATTTACAAGTCTTGAATCCCACGTGTGATTGTGACAAAGTAATTCAATTTAGCTCATAATTAAACTTTCAAGCGGTCATGTAACGTTATTAATAATATCATTTATCTACGGTTTTTGTTGTTTTATTTCGTCTCCACAATTGTTAAAACATCTGTTTTATCATCTTATTTTGTCCATCATTTCTATTGATATTATTTGGTACGTTTACAGAAGATTGGATGTATCATTGAAAAATATATTTTAAATTTTTGTAAAAACGTAAATGAAATAAAACTTATAAAGATGTTTTTTAAATACACTAATCAAAATATATAAATAACACAGGGTTTCAAACAGAATGTTTAAATTTCTCTAAAAAGTACGCATATAATTCACAAAGTTATCCCTTACATTAGGTATTCGCACAACTAAGTGAGATAAATTGGAATAAATATTACAGTACCAGTAACCTTTTTAAATACAACAAAAACCTTCCAATCCCCAGTAAAAAATACCAGAGAGAAATAATGGCAAAGATTCGTCGTAATCCGCCCGGGCGATTCCTTAGCAATGTTCGCCTGAAAAAATCAGTCAAAAACGGTTTTCTTCGTCAAAGGCCATTTTATTTCGGTCACGCGCGAGCTTGTTAATGAAAATAATAGAAGAGGCCGTTCGTGGAACTAAATTGCAAGATGTGGCACTGATGTGAATCACAATCGTAAGTTAAAGATTTATTATAGGTCTAGTTTGTTTTATACAAATATAATAAATTATTTTATCTAATTAGGAACAAGGTTATAAAAAGATTTAAGTTCAGAATTCTAATAAACCTGGGAGGTTATTGAACTATTTTTATTGAAATATTTTTAATAACATTCTGTAGTTTGTACAGACATGTTGTATGAATTAATTATTTTTTGTAATTAAATAAAACAAATACGTAAATTATATTTAATATGTACCCGAGTAGCCATAGGCTTCAGCCTACATACAATGATGCTTCGCCCCATGGATATTCTCGCGATAGAATCAACTTAAATTATATTAACGACTTAGTATATAGATCATATTTATTTTTTTCAACTATTTCTATAATAGACAGTCTACTCAAATCGTAGCAAATTAAGTATCGACCGAATTAAAAACAATAAATAAAATCATATCCACAGTAATGTTTCTAGGTACTGCGGTCAGTTTTTATTTCGCTGGACAATAAAGACTCGAGGGAAAGCCTGTCACTAAATATCAACTTTATTTTTTGTTCGCGACGCGACTTGCTTTCATATCTGTTGCGTAATGGCGAGTGTTTTGCTCCCGCTGTTTTGTTTTGTATCATATTTTTTTTGTCAATACTAAAGTCCTTTAATATTTTAGACAAATAGTAATATCAAGTATATTTACGTAATATCTTTAATATTACGAATACGAGGTCTGATCGAATTGGTATAGTTGGACTGAACGTTTCAGTCTAATCTAATCTAATTTATTTCAGCCTAAAATTTGTATCATATTATTATGTTAAAAATACTAACTTTTTCGAGTAATATCGTTAAAGGTAAATAATAAAAAACTTGGACATTGTAAAATATATATTTTTAAATTTTTGTTATAATTTGTATTTTTATTGTTATGAATTAAAAAAAAAATAACCCGGGATAGACATCCTCTGCCTTTATACACATCATTCTTTGTCTGTTTGCCAAATTTCTTTTGTGAGACTGTCAGATATAAATCTAAACATCCAACGATATAACATTTCATATTTAAATTATTTATAAGATTAGCAAAAAATCTCAAAAATCGTTTAAAGAGAACTAAAATACAAATAAAAAATATATGAAGACTTATAATAATTACCTTTATTTTATAGTATACAATTTAATATAAAGAATTACCATTTTCTACGAAAAATGTAATACGATACAAAGTTAATGAATTGTTATTATCGTCAATTTTATATAAAAGATATATTATTGATAGCATACGTAGAATATTTCATTTTATAGTACTGTTATATTTTGTAACCCAAATTTGTTTGCAATGTAAAGGAATCCATAATTATCTAGATACCCAAGAGGGTCTCTTTTTAGCAACCAATTTTACTGGAGGAGGCATACATTTACATTAATTTATTTTTCTGTATCGTTGTCCATCAGACTTTGTTGGGTATTAGTACGAATAAAATTTAAATCAAAATTTATTTAACTCTTAGGTAGGAACCTCTCTCATATTTTAGTAATGATATCCCAAGTAATTTTAATTTGTATTCCATCCTAGAATAATGAAAAAAAAACATGTTATTTTAGCTTTTATTACGGAAACACAAATTTTTTAGTAAAATGTTATTAATAAATCGTATTACTAAAAACTCAGAGTATTAAAAAACATTTTTAACAGAAGTACAAATTTGAACGGCATTCTACTGCCCGTGTTCAAACAATAATTCAGAATAAACCTTCCTAGCGACGGTTTATTCGCGGTGATCCGAAAATCTTTTTACAACAAAATACAGGATGGTCCACGTGCGACCAACATTTACATACTTATAAGAAGGGATTTATACTCTGGAGTGTTTTAACAAACGGACAGATATTGTGTAAACTCCGGCTTTGTTACCCTAACGAGTGTTGTCTTTTATTATTTTAAGGGTTGTAACACTTTGCCCTCAACCCGCAAAAACAATGAGTCGCTTATAATAGAGGTTTTGGTATGATGTTTTGGATAATATTATTGATACAGACATTTTTCTTTTCTTTAGTTATTTTAGATGAAATATTTATCTTCTTTTTATTTAATACGAGATGGAAAAAATATATTTCATTTCATTCGAGCCTTCGCTGGAGGTAATTCCCTTCCATATATCGAGTTATGTAAAATATATTGATGGAGCACAATTAAAATACATTTACCAGCTGTAGTTTTCAAACTTCTAGGACAGTAATATATGCATGCAAACACCTGAATACCACTATTCTACGCGTTTAAGCTTTAAATTACATTCAGAATTTCGTCTGGGTAATTTGAATTAATTCAAATAACTATTCTAGAATTATAGTTTGGTATAACTGTTTTATTCAACTTGAGAGAAGTGTTATTAGCAGTTCAGTGACGCGTCTCGTGTTTAAAATTTTGTAATGTTATTGTGTTATGTTGTATACTTAGAACAATTGAAGCTAGCTCAATTATATATAGAATACAGTTTTATTGTTTTACTTAAATTAGTTTTAAATGTACTTCTGAATAATTTACAATATGTCTGAGAATTATTCGTATTTCTAATGCGGTATGCGAGAAATGTCTAAGTAATTTTAGTAACATTTTAATTTACAAACAATGAATTAAATAATATTTTCAAATTAAAAAAAACATTTTTATATAAGAGCTCTGAATTCCTCAACTTGTCGAACAACATCACCAAGCAACCTTTTTTATGAAAGTCTAAAGAGCCCCAATCATCAAACCTGTCCGTATCGCGACTGCAAATGAGAACCTTTTCAAAACTACTCCCGCGCGGAACAAATAAGTCCAAAAACAAACAAAATGTACACGCAACTATCGCTTTTGCTGTTTACATAATAAAGTTAATAGTTGAATAAGAATGTATTTATATACACACAGATTATTCGCTTACCCTTTTAAAGGGATGCTCGTTACATCAGCGTACATCATTGAAATATGCTAAGGGCCTGCGGCTCAGAGATTTCGAACAAAAAAGGGTTTCAAACCTACCATGTCAAAACAAACCAACATTCCTTTTATATTGGAAAGCACAGATATTTCTTTTTATTGTCGGTTATCATTCGGGCAAAAATAAGAGATCATTAAAATATAAAAAAAAAAAGTGTCACCGAGAGTATTTCATTCTCGCTTTTGTATCACTTTTAATACAGCATGCATTTTGAAATATAAGCCTGTATGATCATGGAAACCTGCACATTTTTCTCGTTAATTTTCATTTAGTATTACATTGATACATTGAGGACGATCAGGTAGTAAAGGCTCCGCACCTCTTGTATATTGTATAATTTGTATTTAATTTTCGTGATCCATGATAGCTATTACGTCTATCGATTGCTATTAGTATTTATAGGCCCATATACAGTTTTTTTTTTATAAAATTGATTTATATAAGATTGACTATTCCTATCAATATGTTTTTGTAATTGATAAATAAGATGTATTTTAAGCCGAAGAGATTTCAGAGGTCACTTACCATGTTTATAGACTGGACAAGAACGTTTCAGGGAAGATGTAATCGTATAATATATGCATAACATACCCACAGCTGCTTCATGCATATGTTGTATGCACAGATACTGTTAGTATACCATAAAATTGAATTGTAGGTTAAATAAAGATTAAGCTTTATAAATGAACTCGTCGGACCTCGTGAAAATCGAGACATTAATTATAACTTGGAAAATGATTATGTCCTCTTCTTGATAAAAGGGATAATAACGTCATTTAATTTAATCTTTATTTATTTATAAGCAAGGTTTATAATTCTAATTAATTTTAACTCCATGAATACGATTATGAATTAATTAAAAACGGTTTAAAATATTACATAGCTTTTATAGACTTTTTTATTTTATGTGGTTGAAGCTCGAAGTTTTATTTTGTATAACACTTTATTTTGATGTCAATAAACTTTGGTCTATATTTAAATAATTACTTTTGACTGTCGTCAACGGTACGACTCTTTAACGATGTGAAACTGCAACCTGAAAAATAATTAAATGTGAGATAAGAAATCGTGTTTTTATAATTTTACGATTTTATGGAAAATTTTTGTTTCATTTTATTCTTTTCTAATATTTTATACAATATTCTCAAGTGAACATATGAAGACTTGCATTGAAATTTGCATAGATTTATTAACAATTGTTATTATTTGAAATGCATCTATTAGTAGTATGTAATGTAAAGAATACTATCACATATTGTATAAAATAAAATCAATTGATCCACTTAAATATGAATAAAAATATGATCATTAGTTTTATAATAAAAAATATTGTACGTAGATACGAATCTAGGATACACACCTATTTAAACATAAATCGCCAACAAATTTAAAACCATAAGAAGAACAAGTATCGAATATATTGGGAAGCTACGAGCGTGCATGTATACTCACCACATGTCACTACTCAAAGTTTTTGAAACGTATAAAGCGCACTTCACATCACTAAATCATATAAATTTTACTAGAAATGCAGTAATTTTAATATCTCAATTAATAAATTTTTGATTTACAGCCAATTATAAAATTTTAATATAATCTACAATTTATTATATCCAGTTTTAGTGAATTCGTAAAAAATAAGATCCATTCGCAATAATTATAATAATTCCTTTTGTATTTTTAAAATGTTTTTATTTTAAAAAGATTGTGTGAATGTGGACTTATAAAAGCGAGCTATTTATGGTCTGGGCTTTGATCCAAATTGGATAATAATGTTGATGTCACTTAATAAATACTTACTATACACATTTACTTACAATATTTATTTTTTAATATAAATAACTTATTAAAACATGTTTGTAAATATTTTTTAATACAATATATTAATTAATTATTTAGTCTAGTTTATTTAATCTGAAACATACATTAAAGAATTTGATATTAATTTGCTTCTGTTAGTTATGGTATACCTGAAAGAAGGTTTAACCTCAATGCAGGTTATGTAATTACTCTTTTTATTGAAACTGGCTTGTACCTTTCTGATTATACTTTTATTAATAATAATAATTACTATTATGAAGTCATTTTTATTTAACAGCAATGCTGGTATTATATTGGTATTTACGGGCGATACCAAGTAAATACGATGTAGGATGTAGTATTCTTCCTTTTCGCTCACTTGTAGAAACTTTATTACCATCCAGCATGTATTCAGTAAAACTGTCTTCTGCAAGTTGTTGGAATGACCCCAGTGGCAGATAATACTATAGGGACTATATAAATTTTCTCCATACTCCATATTCTGTTACAATTTTTTTTGGCGATGGTTTTTTTATATTATGTGTGTTTTTGCATTGCGATTTCCATAATATATGTGATTTTATTAAATTTATCGTAGTACATTGCGAATTGTTTTTTAAAATTGTGTCATGTATATTTATTTGATAATTTGTCTCTGTATGGGGACCGAAGTGGAAAGTATAGCATAGTTTTTTATGCATTGTTTTGGTCACCTGGTGATGTCAGTGTATGTAGTCTGTTTGGTCGCGATTCGTGCAAGCACTAATTATATGTTAGATTGTTTCTTGGTTTTTATGACAATTACGGCAACTATCGTTAGATGTTGATTTATCTCTCATAATTAATCTTCTGTAATTCAACTTCTTAGTATCTATAACAATGGAAATGAATAGCAAATGACAAACCCTGTATGGCAATTACAAAACTTTTCGTTTCTGGAAATTGCAACTAGCAAGCCTCTTGGATGATCGAATCATATCTGTTGGATGCCTCTGTATTTATATATGGTTATTTTAAGTCATGAGGATGCCGTGTGATGATTGTTGTTTCCATTTGGTAAAATTCAAATTATTTGTATTTTGTTGCGAGGGTGTTTCTGCGGGATTTTATATAATGTCTTACGAATTTGATTGGTAAGTAGGATTGTCATTCGTTTTGAATGTGGGTTGTTCTGAGAGATTTAAAGGTGTACATGGTGCACATGAGTCATTATATAGGATTGCTTTCTTTATATCACTGTGTGTGTGTATGTGTTTGTATGTGTTACATTGAAATAAATGTCCTGAGTTGTTTATTTATTGTAGTTAAGATAATCAATATCAATAAGTCTACTACCTCCGTTTTTACTTTAAATTATTTGTCTTTCTACTGCTGATTTTGGATGTAAATGATTGTGTTTGGTAACAATTATTAATTTTATTGCAAATTTTTGATGTCAGTATTTTTTCATTTAATAATTCCATATCAGAAATAGTTTATCCTTTCTCAGTTAAAAGTCCCCGCTTTGTACTTTTCTTTTATAATATGAATGTTTGAACAGTTTGAACTAGAATAATGCATGTTAATAGATATCAATAGATAGTCCAACTCAGTCCAATTCAATTATACTATCTATTAGAGTTTTCATGCCATTTTGAGATCTGGCATACAAAATTGTATCGTCCATGTAAATAAGGTGAGGCAGAAATGTGGTAGTGTTTCCTTGTTTTAGTCTATATCCTTCATGTTCATAATTAATAGAGAAAGTGGATTCAGAACTATTCAAAACTACAATAGCTCAACGAGCCACCTTTGTAGCATAGAAATTAATATTGTATTAGATTTTGTCCGTCGAATAGTTCGTTTATTTTGTTTTAGTTTTTTTATTGTTATTTTTATATTGTTTTTTGAATATATTTTGTTATCTTATTATTATTATTATGTAATATTTTATTATCTTATATTTTTATTTATTCACCCCCAAAATTTTATTAATTTTATTACATTAATATGTAATACTATATGTAAAAATATTAAATAATTGTTAATGCTTACAAACCGACATTATTGTTAAATATTCAACTGGCCGCAGCAAGATCTTTTGCGCATTCCAAACCAGCGCCGGCGCAACAGCGACAATTCGCTCGAAACAGTGTAGATTTACCAATTGAACGAGAAAGTTGCGTTACCCGCTAGGAATTCCTTCCCCCGCTTTTACTAATAAAACGTGCCTATTTGACATTCATTGTTTTATATGCTATTACGTATTCGTTATTCTATCTACTTCTTCCTAACATTTCGCAACTTGTCTTTATTGTGTTGTATGTCTTATCTGTGTAATATAATGTACTGAAATAAACTTTGTTGTATTTGAACGAATGCTTATTTTTTATTTAACACACCACTACAAATAGTCTATTGCTGAATTGGTGACCCCGATCAAGAAGACGAGAACAGAGGATGTGATGTGCCGATGTCAATGCAATTTGGTGGTAGTGGTTTTTTGGAAACGTTCTGCGTGGAAGTACGTTTTCCTCTAAGAGACATCGGTTTGCTTTTGGTTGGGACAGCAGTTGGCTCTATCCAATATTAAGGTGGACGAGACAAAATTTTAATACGTTACAGGTCACTTAGACCCAAAGTTCAAAAAAATTATCGAAAATCCTCCACATACTCACAAGGACGAAAAATTATAAGCAAAGGAATAAAAGAATGTCAGCTTGTCAGGAGAGAAAAATCAAGCAACTACTCATGAACGAGAAACTCGGTAACAGACAACCATCCCAATTTTACCATCATTTACCAGAATTTCTATGCACTATATGTTCTAGCCGCCTAACAAACGGGAAGTAGGTTATTATTGCCTCACAAGCTAAGGTCTCAGTAGAATCGACATTATAAAGGATATTACAAAGCTGTAAGTCACTAGATAGCCGAGCTTGTTGACCGGATAAGTTATGTATGCCCACAGGCGGGATCGACCTCTGTTATCACTCACCCAGCATTTTCAAACTGAATTCTGAGATTGTAGTATTCGCCAAGCAGGTTGCAATATTAACTGAAAGGATTGAGCGAATCCCGCTTGCGCTCGCGTGATCGATCAAACAACCGTTTATGTCATCATACATCGGCAAGTTCTATAAGATAATCATCGAGCTATCGACAGTTTTCAGTTTGTTGGTACTATTAAAATATATAGAACTTGCAAATAAATGTGTGTTGAATGAAAGAAATTCAAGGGGCATGGCGACCAATGGCGACCAATGATTGCCATAGTATAGTGGTTTATTTGTCACGAAACGATGATCTATAATCCAGTACTTTGTAAACTCCGGCGAGCGGCATCTGCGTGTATCCTCGGACAGCATTGCCTAGACAACGTGGGACTTCAGATTTTGAAGTGTGCGCTGCTACACTAATTAAAACGTATGTATGATTTTATTCATTTTAATTTAAAACTATGTCGTGACTATGCGTGGCGATTTATTGTAGCTGACATTACAAAAGCGATTATAAGTGTGGTTTTTCTGTCTTCCTAAAATTTAATTATTGATTGCAGGAACCAACGTCTAATTGACAATCACACAGCACTTGCGACCCCGGCTTCGCCTACCCGTTCGTCAGATATTATTTCCTCGGTTAAGGTAATTATTGGTGACCTCATTTACCATGACATATTACGGGAATTTCCTAATATTACTCGACCAACTGGTAAACGCCGGAAAATAACACACAATACTGAACATCACACACGGACTACAGCTGGACTTCTAGTTTTATGTATGCCACGTCGCCTTGCGCCAGATAAATTAAAAGTTGCTGAAGAGGAGTTTGAAGCAATGCTCAAAGAGAGCACGACCAGATTTACTAGTTCAGAGTGGTTTTCACTTTCACATTTAGCGCCTAAGAAAGACAACGGTTGCCGCCTAAAAAAAACAACGAAATTCTAGGATAGTTTTAGACAATTATCCAATCCGCCGCATTCACGACTTCTCACAAAGTTTATCAGGGTGTCAGTCTTCAGTATAATTGAAGTCATTAAGGCTTTTACTAAAAGTGAGTCTTTCACGCTAAAGGTCATTTACGCTAACTTTTCACTTGTCTACAAAATTATGGTATGGTGTTAAATACTGCCAACTGCGTATTTGGAGTTAAAGAGATAACTTTCTTGGGTTACAGGATATCAGACAACGGAACCAATTCGGTTTCATAGACATGGTGAAAGCCATTACCTAGTACCCGGTGCCAAAGAATGTTCGAGAACTTCGTAGATTTCTTAGTGTGGATAATTATATAGGCTTTTTATACTTGGGACATCTCAGCAACAAGCTCCTTTAAATACTCTGCTAACAGGTTCTGTAAGGGGATCTGTTCCGGTACAGTTTACATAGTTATAAATGGAAGATTTTAAACCCTCCAAAGAAAACTGTGGAGCGCTGCTCTGCTTGAACACCCTGACTGTGATGCTAAACTAGCAGTAGTTACAGACATTTCAGATATGGCGATAGGTGCTGTATTTCAGCAATGCAAAGTAGGAAAACCGTGGCAAGCGCTGTCATTTTCTCCTGCAACCTAAGATCCGCAAAAAAAAAAAAATATTTTAATTACGATAGGGAACTGCTTATAACCTACGAAGACATTAAAAAGTTCAGACATAAAGGTTGAGGCAAAATATTTGTTAAATAATATAAACCCATTTGTTTCGCTTTCCATAGGATAGCGATAATTGCTCACCAAGGCACTTAGAATACATCTCCCAGTTCACGAACATATATCAAGCAAAGAAACGTCGTTGCAGACAGCTTTTATCAGATCGAAGAGGTAAACCAATCAGTAGACCTGAATAAGTTAGCGGAAGCCCAGTGTGTGTTACCTCGGTCGAGTTCCACATACTCCAGGATCGGTCCAGTCCCACATACTCCGGTGCGCTGGGAATGTGAATATGCATTTCCTGAAAAGAAATCCCAGAAGCATGATGTAGAACTAGATCATCTCCTAAACGGTTACATGTCCTTAAACCTTACCAAAATAAAATAGCCAGAGAGTAGACTGTACTGCGATGACAAGTACAATTTACTACGACCGACCACCATGGCCAGAATATCGTCATAAAGTGTTGAATCATGCAGAGGCCGAAGCTACAATAAAAATGGTTACCATTTACCGTTTACCGTTATGTCGGCCTTAAGTAAATAAAGACTGTAGGAAAAGGAGTCGCTCTTATTTAGCATATCACCGACTTGGATGTTTGGGCTTTGGACCAGGGTTGGCAATTTGAATCAGCTTTTTAAGTGTTTATTTATTAAATTATCGGATTTCACCACAGGTGGATAACAGCTAATAATTCTCTTAATAGTTTTTACTATAGAGAGTTTTCATAGACCGCTAAAAGTCGACATTATCTGCAAGTTCAAAGAAATCTGGGTTCAGTCTCTGTCTTTTTACTTTAAGGTATTAGAAATGCTTTCAAAAATAGAATGCTTACAAAGGTACCTAGAAACTACACCATCTGATTTGTTATTTTTTGAAACACTCAGGCTACCAAAGGAGTTATTTCAGATTACGATGATTTTATTGACATGTCTGTCTAGAGACTGCGGGTTGGATAAAACCAGCGTACACGGGACCGCACGAAATCTTGCAATACGGGGACAAGATTTTTTTAACTTCTAATTAATGGGAAAACGATAATAGTTTCCATTGATTGGCTTAAAACACCTTACACATCACAGGAGCGGGTTACGGAAAGTTACAACACAAAGTCAGATACAATGACAAACACAACTACATCGCAACAACAAACGTCTCCCAGTACATTACCTGATAGCACAGGAAATAATATCAAAACGACACGGTCAGGTCGTAAGTTAATTTTCCAGATTATTATCGCCCGTAGTGACGCTCTCTGGAGTGGGATTATGTAGCATACACATTAATATTATATTAGATTTTGTTCATCGAATCCTTTATTTTATTTTATTTTCTTTATTTTTATATTGGTTTGTGTTGCTTATTTAAATATATGTTCTGTATTGTTAACAGATAAATATTATATTATCGTATATTTTTATGTATTTACCCCATAATTAATAAATGTAAGATTATATGTAAAATATTAAATAATTGTTAATGCATATAAACCGACTCTATTATTAGATATTCGACCGGTCGGCTGCAGCAAGATCTTTTGCTTATGCTAATGTGGAAAGAGGTCTTGCATTCCAAACCGGCGCCGGCGCACCAGCGACAATTTATTCGAATAAGTCGCACCTCACCACTTGAACGAGAATGTTTCCTGACCCGCTTTTGCGTTCTTCTCGCCGTTCTGGTAATTTGAATCTGCTTACGTGAATTTGTCATATTTGACATTCTTTAAGTGTTTTATGTGCTATAACGTGTTCGCTATTCTATTTACACCTAACATTTCGTTGTTTGTCTTTACTGTGCTGTAACTATTTTTTGTATAATATAACGTGCTGAAATAAACTTTCTTGAATTTGAACGAGTTTGTAATTTTATTTAACACATCACTACAAATAGTTGTTAAAACTTTTTTTTATAGCTGTTTGTCTAGCTCTAAGTCTGACATTTTTATTACATACGTGTAGGGATATTTACCATCGCGCCATTATATCTTGAGAAAAATAAACTATAGCTAGAATAATTTTATGTGTTCTCAGTAGTTGTATTAACCACTAGTTTGGTATACTATCGAATGCTTTTTTATTAATAAATGCAGTGAAAACTTATAGTTTTGTTGTTGGCATGTTTATGAACGGTAAAATAACTAGTTTTTCTTTACATCCCATATATTTCCGCATACACCCCTTTTGTTCTTCTGTCATTATTTTGTTGTTTATTAAGTGTGCTATTATTTTTGTTATAATTATAATTGTTAGTTAGTTATAATTAGCTGCAATTATAACTATATAAGAGGATTTTGCACATAGTAGGAAGATATGTAATTGGCCTATATTGTGATGGGTATTCTGTGTGTTTAATTTTGAGTAACATATATGTGATGCCTTATGAAATACGTGAAGTTTTTTTGACAAATAATTATGAATATGATTATTTCCAGGAGCTCATCAGTTATGTAATCTAGAAGTTCTCGGAGTCCTTTTATGTCTTTTTTCTATATTTGTTTAGAATTCATTTCATCAACTGCTGTCCATCTATTTTTTCTTCAACACTCAATTTGGCATCTCTATTATCAATCATCATCAATCAATCATTAAATCATCAGCTGTCGGTACTTGATTGTTCTCTGTAACATTCCCATCAGGTTTGTTAAGATTTATATAAAAAAAACTTTAACTAAAATAAATATTAAATATTCTGTTATCATTTTTAATTGGCACAGATTTTTTTCAATGTACCTCAACTGAATGTAATTTTTAATAAATCGGTTCACTGTAGTTTTATTAATTATATAAATAAATTTTATAACATTTTTAAAATAACTTAATTTAGGTAATTTTGGTCTATTAGCAGAATCTGTGTTGGTTTATTTTTATATCATTATTTTATCTACTCCGTATGACCTCGTAATATTTCGGGTTTTATTATTATTATATTTTTAACAGATTACATGGAATTACATTAATTGGGTAACGTGGTGAGTCTGATACAGGACGGCCATTGAATTGCCAATAGCACTGTCCACCATCGCTTACGCTTGTTACCCAAACTATAACTACCCTCTCACGGAGCTTGTTTCTTTACAATAACTTTCATGAATATCAAAGTTCAACTGTAGTAGTTAAGTAGTTAGATCGCGTAGTTTAATCCGAAGTTGGAATCAATTGCTTCCTTTATAAGAATTAAAATGGCTATAACAAAGAATAACTATAATAACAAATACGCCTTTATACATTCGTTAACGAAAGCTTAAAAAATATTCCAAAAATTAAATTGAATTATAAAAAGAGGAATAACTAATATATTTAATTCGAGTTAGTGAAAACGTTTCTAGAAACAATTAATTATTGCTTGTAATACCCACAAATCTACTTTGCCTTTGATAATAAAAAAGTCATCAACCGGAGAGTTTAAACTTTAAATGTAATTGAAAATGTAACTACCGACATTGTTTCATTAATTTCTTTATATAAATAAAACGTTCTTCTTTAAAATAAAGACTAACATTGAATTCTCTTTACTCTTTGTAAATGTAATACAAAATAAATACCTTGGTATCGCGACATGCCCTAGGGAAAACTAGTAGAAAAATAAGTTTACTCTCAGTATAACATTTGTATTACAGTATATTCATTGATATTAAAAAAAAAAGTTTTTCGTTCAAAATAGTGTGACTAAATATGTTTGGAAAGGAATATGATAAATTTTATTTAATTCAAAAGTATAGTGTATTGAATTATCATTCTTACAATTTATTTCATAACCAAAATTCTTTTCTTACTGGAAATAAATAGAAAATATAAACAAAAACTGTCATTTTCTTTGATAAATTCATTCACTTATTATATTTTTTATCTATTCTACTGTGGTAAAGTTTATTCATAAAAATGTTTATATATTACTAAGTCCTAGTTGATTGTTCTACATTTAAACCATTATAAATTGAATTCCTGAACCATGTCTTAATATAAATGCGTCACACAAAGTCTGCAATTCCGATTAATTGTGTGCTTCTACCGTCACAGATTGGTTGAAAACAAATCAATCTACCAGGCTCTTGCCACACACTAATTGCCCAATGAGCCAGGGCAGTGTGTGGCAATGGTTTATATGCCCAAACACATATCCTTTATCCATATACAGTCTTTAACATACTGACGTAAGGGTCATATTCGTGTGCATGTCTGCTCTTTGGGCTATTGAACGTTTATAACACTGAGACTCTCATGTACTTGCTTCGTTAGCGTTGTTTGTTATGTTGAAGTGAATTACGATGTAATGTAATCATTACCGTTATTAGTTCCTTATGGATATTGTATATTGTCATTAGTTTTTATTATACGCTTCTTGAGTTTATAATTAATAAATTTTAACTTTACAACTTAGTTAAACGAACTTATATACTTTGTACTGTTTACCATTTTAATATATAAGGGTAGATGTTACGAAATTAAATCCCTTTTTGGCCATTTCTAAACCTAACCTATTTTGGCTTTTTCGACTACCTAAGAGAAGGTATATTTAGATTATCCCATATTTCACTACATGTGGGTAGTATTTATTTAGGCTCAGCTATAAAGCGTAGAATATATAACTCGTGATTAGATCTTCTGAAGTTATTTTATTAAATAATGTCATAATTAAAGATTTTATATAAAACAATAGTTGTTTGGTATAACCAAAAATGGTATTTGTTGTCTATATAATAAAGATCTTTATATATACTCGTTTTAATATTTTTTTTTGTGTTTTGAGTTAAGAATTTATTCAAAGAGCGTTTACTGATGAAGGCTATGCGTTGTAACGTTATAATACGAAACTTTCTTTTTTCTTTTCTTATCTTTTTTGTAGTCAACGGAAATAAAATCGTGAAATATAAGTTTGATTATTGGGCATTGGGATATACAATTGACTCTGAAGCCTCTCTTCGGCGTAAACTAAAGATACAATATACTCTTTCTAAATATACTCATATTTTTCCACCACCGAACATCATGTTTCCCTTTATAAAAATACTAACACTATTAATAAAAATCCCTATCTCCACCGGCAGCTGGATTAAAGGTCGTATAAATATGAATAAGACAAGAAAAATATGACACCATCGAAAAACCCTTAACTCTAACATGGTAAATGTATGATAATTTATTTTATACATAATATATTTTGTCAACTTAAGAAGAACATTCTTTTTGTCATGTAAATATAAGATTATTTTAATTATGTTATTAAAAATTTTAAACATATTAAATATTCTTATTATTCTAAAATAAATTTCAAAACAGTTTTCGTAAATGCTTTTTATATAATAAATGTATTTTTTGTTTTATCTCTAAAATGTCAGCCGTTTTTAAAATATATATTTTTTTGCATTTGATTTTTGAATTGGACGATAATAATTATTTAAATTCGGACGTGGCGTTAAATGTATTACGCAATGGAAGTATTTTAAATCAATCTACAGAATAACGTTTTATTATTTCATCAAATTATCTGGACAGTTTTTCAACTTTTCGCATTCGCATTGAATTATTATATTCAAAAAACATTTGAACTCCAGCCCCATGAACGCAGCCTTTGTAGGATTCAATTTGAATTTTAAAAATCTAACTATAGAACGATGACAAACAGATCCAGCGATAGGGAGCGTCCATTATTTTATGGTCTTTGAACTTTTGTGGTCTTCTTCACAAAGTTCAGAATTCAAAGTCATGCTCGGACGCGGGGGATCATCATGAACTGGTCCATTCAGTTTTGGACATCTATCTAGATATTGCGAATGCGAGTTGCGGTTTTGTTAGGCGCAAGCATTCGGTTTAGAAACAGAAGGACTTAATTTTGGTTAGAGAACGTTCGAATTGGTTTCAAATTGCAAAAGTTTGAAAGGATATATTGTGGTGTTTTTTTTCAGTAATACAGAGAACAGAGTAAAGATATTGCTTATTTTGATAGCAGATGTGATGTTATGAGCTAGGCAAGGGAAATAAAAACTAAACTGAACTGTAGAACGAATATTTTTATTTCATATTGGTTTTGATTTCTCAAAAACAAATTATAAATATTTGTATCTTTAATGTTCGTGAAATATATTAAAATAGGTTAAACATAAGTGTAAATTAAAAAGTAATTTATTTTTATTTTATTGTAAGATACCTTGCGAATAACTTATTCTTTTACATATATATTTAGAGTTTTTTGTCATGTACCGCTTCCTATTGTCAGTGTAACAAATCATCAAAAACTTTCTTCAACCGTTTTTGGAGTACATATACACATTATATCGCCGACTCAAATAAAGCTCAAAATCTCGTATAAAATGAATCTGAGAGGGTGAAACGCAATGAAAGGGCAATTAAAACAGAAAATATCATTTAGAGCATTTAATGTACGTTTACTGACCCTCGTCATTTCTCAGAACGTTTCATGTTTTACATTTATAAAAAGGGGTTGATTTCTATAAGGCTAATAGAGAGGAACAGTTTTTTGTAACAAATTGGGCTCTTCTTTGCGTGATTTTTGTATAGTTATTTTAAGCCAGTTTATTAATTTTAGTAATGAATTAATTTTGAAATCTATCAAAAATATTAGCAATTTCTTTTTAATTTTTTTAAGTTTTTACGTTTTAATTATAATATTTATAATAAATAAAAAATGTATGAATAATATTGTTCTACAATTTTAACACTTTGTTTCCTTAAATACAAACAAGTGTATTTTCTAATATGTATTAATAATTCTTGTTTTAACAATGTTAATGAACGGAATGTAGCGAGAAAATTTCTACGGAAGAACTTTATTCATATTTATATTATATGAGGCATATTTATGGGGATAAGCAGTTTACCCTTGTACCAGCCGTAACAAGATATTTTCAATTAAAACCTCCCTGTATATAGCGATTGATAATATTACACGTCTTTCTCGATGTTCAATTAAGCCATATAGGGCTGCATGTGCTTTTCACATCAAAATAATTATAAATATTAAAATGTGGTAATTTTATATCATAATATTATAAAATAAATTTTCTGTTCAGTTTCGTATAGGTTAAAAAATATTGTTTTTAAATAGGCAATAGCACAACACGAGGAAAAAGTATAATAGACATTTGATGATTACTCTCAATTGTTACCTACTGGAATGTACAATATGGCATGTATTGTGAATTCCAGAACAAAATAAATATTATTTAATAATAGCATATCTAATGGTCAGGTGAATATGACAACCCTAAGAACGCAACCGTAACGTAATATCTTGCGGTCGTAGTCAATATACATACAACCGATCGGCCGTCAGCGATATTAATATTAAATATCGCATTTACATTTGACGTTGGCAACCCTGCAAAATATTATAAGACATTTACTATTTGAAATACTTATCACGAGAATGTGATTTGAATTTCAAGATGGCCGTTTTAGAATTGTTATAAAAACCTTGCGAAGAATTTATTAAAATTGATAAGAGTAAAAACTTTCTTATTCTCTTATAAACTGTAAGTTTTTTTAACATTTCGCTTTAATTAGATTAAACTTCATTCAAATAAAATATTAAGATAATTAAAAAGACATATATTTGCTATATATTTTGTTTTACCTTAACTGAATTGACTCTAAAATATATTATATTTTCCTAAATCGCAAGCTTTTCGATCTAAATTTATAAAACATAATTGGTTTCGTAGCGGGTTGAGTGGCCCATTCCGATAATGGACGTGGGTGCAGTTGATTTGGGACGTATTGGATCCAATTTTTACGTAATTTATCCGAGGGTTATATCGTTATTTAATATAGGATTTCCGTCTTAGATATTTCTATTTTAATTAAACGATTTCCCCTTCAGAGTCCCCACAGATACCTTAAGTAATATAAATATTTGAAAGACATTTGCAATTGCAAATAAAATATATGAGCAAACAAATAAACTACATTAGCACGAGGGTTTGCGCATCATTACTTATAAATCAGATAGCAGTCTAATTGCATTAGAGAGGACGACTCTTGGGTGTGATGTAATTGTTTGAGGTCTCAGCACAGCCTTGTGGATGGTTATTAACAGCGTTGATTCACTGGCGACTTAAGCGCAAGACATTATGTTATAATTATAATATCAACTTATAGTTATATAGCATTTCATATATAAAAAATGTATAGAAGAATATATTTGTCAATATTATTTTTATATATTTATGTATGATTTAGAATTACTAATTTGATAAAGGGTTACCGAATATCTTTTCATTTATCCAGGGATGGGTAAATTGACCTTTTGTATTTGATGTCTGATATTAAACAAGTTTCTAATATTTGATCTCGCACACCTATTTCGTGTAAATATATATTTTAGGACAAACATAATTAAAATTGAATGGATGAATATATATTGAAATGAAATACTCAAGAATATTGATCAGATTTAAGGTCATGTCTCTTAAAGTTTATTCTTATTATTAAACGAAATATCTCAATAAATTTTTGAAGTCACGAAATAGGCAGATATTTTTTATAAAATAACGTATAAGTTATTTATCAAACAAAAAAACTGGTTATTGCTTAAATAAACAGTGACGTTAATCGCCTTCAGTGGTACCACAAGAACGTACGTCTGATGGTGGCAAAAGAAAAATACGGAAGGAGAAATATTTTTCTAAGCTACCAGAGAAAATGATTACAAAAACTTAAAAGGTTATGTGACAAAAAGATAATCTTATTAAGGTTATAGTCTACACGTGCTAGAGTGTTATTAGTTAATGATATTAATGGAATGAAAAAACACCCATGTCATTTCCTTGGGTGAATAAGTGAAAAATATAACTCTATTTCTACTAACGCAGTCACGTACGTTGTATGTATGTGCTGCAATATCTCTATCAATTTGGTCTTTTATTTAACTTTTATTTCCATATTGTAACGACTACGAATACTATAAAGCTAATTATTCAACTTTTTTAAATTTTATTTGTTATTGGATTTTAAAGATATTTTGGATTGTATTTTTTTTGTAGATGCTACTGTAATTAGAAAATATAAAAAAAAGCATTTTAAAGAATTTAAACATTTGTAAGTAGTCTGAAATCGAACGTCGCTTATGATTGTCCAATTTACTTTAAAAAGATGTGCAATGGCGTTCAAAAGTATCGTGATATATATTATGTCACTTAATAATTATATCTTATATACCTAAAATTGTTAAACAAGTTGATAATTTTTTAGTGAATTAGGAAACTTATGCATGTAGAAATATTGATTTAATTTGTTGTTTTTCAGATACCACAGCTTTGAAGGATGTGCAGTTGGTTGCACCATCTGCTGTCCGGCTTGGAGAAACAGTGCTCCTTGGTTGCAAGTGGGCTCTTGAAGGAAATGAGACCCTCTACAGTGTGAAGTGGTATAGAGGAAGGCAGGAGTTCTTTAGCTACCTTCCCAAAGAATATCCATTTACTAGAATTTTTGCACAACCCGGAATAGACGTCGATGTAAGTACTAGATGACATCTATTTAAACAATATCTATATAAACTTATAATAATTTAAAACCTCAAAAAAAGCCAATAAAGTTAAATTAATTTATTAAAACCCCAATCAATAATGAATTAAATGTTCATTGAAATCGCGATATTATCTTGAACATAAACAGCGGCAAATATTTGATAACTCCGAGTTACAAATTGTACTTCAATTTAATCATAGCCTTTTATAAGAATCCTTAGCTCTCAATTCAATTGAACTCATGAATATTTGAAAGCTCCTAAAGTATGCCTTTCCGTTTCTTAATAATATTTATACACAGTACCTTTGAAGTTTATATACGGTACAGAAAGTGGAAATTCAACATTGGTGGCCTTTTGATTTTATTCGTATAATATTGACTTGGAACGCCGAATTTGATGTACATAAAAATATTTTTCATCAACCTCTTATAAATATCTATATATTTTATTGTATTTTGGTAAAAATAGCTTAGTAAATATTTTTATAAAATACAATAAAATATCTATAATTATTTTTCTCTAATATCAATTTTATTAATTTTAAATATAAATTTTGTAACGTTTCATAAGAAATAACTCCAGGTACAAAGTAACGATATTGTTATTGATAAATGTTATTTTAAAACAATCACATTTGAATTTCACGCCCATTTACAATTTTCCGTCCATATAATGTATTTTTAGATCAAAATGGACAGAATAGACAAAAAAACGAACAAAAAGCTGCATTAGCAACTTTATTTCAAGAGTAAAAGGATTTTTTTAATAGTTTTTCAATATAAAAAAGTTAATTGGATCGCTAAAAGCATTTTATACGTGAATTTGTGCGATTATAAATTGAATACAAATTTAAATTAATAAGTATTATTCAAAGTTTTGAAGTTAAAACTTTAGAATTTTGAATAAAATTTATATTAGACAGATCGACAGCGAACAGGCAATACAATAAGTCTCATCTTGCTGGAATTTATCAACCGTTGTAACATTATTATGTCGTTTCGTAACTTTCAAACAACAATTAATCAAAACAATTAAATGTTAAGAGACAAACAGGTCGCAACTTCAAACTGAGTAAAATATTTTGAATGGTAAAATTTAACCTTAACAATAATATCATCTAGTTAGGGAGCTCAAAGTTGCCATCGCGTTTCACATAAATTTCTCTTAGCAGTTCCAAAAAGTTTTATGAAAATTCGACAAGAACTGGGACCTTCATTAAAAATATCTGAAATCTCCGGAGTGGATACTTGGCGTAATAATATAATTTCCAAAAATATTATCTCACCCGTCCTAACTTTAGAGTTCACTTTGCTGTTTTAAGTTTTTTGTTAGCCGCTAAGAAGTATCAAGTTACTTTACAAAACTGTAAATATAGTCTTGATATTTTATCATAAAAAACTAATTGTAAGTGTCATATATATACTATAATATTACAATCAGTAAACATAGTGTTAATTTTATATGATAAAATATCAAGATTATATTTTTTGTTTCGTAAAACACCTTAATTAAAAAAAAGTATAAATTCAGACATATCTGAATTCTTCATTTTATCTTTTATTTAAAAATGTTACTGAAATTGTATTTTATACATTTTCTTTTACCGTAGAAGGTAATACAATACGTTTCAGAAAGGTGAAATGAATAACCCTACAGTATGGTAATAGTATAATTCAAACATGTAATCAAATCTAGGGTATTTGAATGAACTTTCCTTTGATCACCACGGATTAGTAAAGACTGGGTTAACATGCTCATATTGAGTTGGAGCGTTTTCGTCATACGCACTTACGAGTAACTGTTATAATACTTATAATTTCTATAATTAATTTTTATATACTAAAACTTTGTCCCTATTTAGTATGTATAATCCCTCTATTATAAAGTAGTGAAAGCCTTAGTTTTCCATTGCACTAATTGGAGGACCAATTACAGAGCAGAAACATTTCTTAATTAAACTTAGGATAATATGAAATGTTTTATGTCATATGTAAAACTAATTATACGGAAGAGAGAGTAAAAAAAAATACGATGTCAAATAATTTTCAAAGCCTACTCAGTGTGGCAAAGAAACGACCCACTCTTTTTATGTTTCTACTAAGTAATTCTGCGTACATGTTCGCCGGGAGTTTATGGCTAACGAACTAAACATGCTACCGTAAAATTGTTTTATGAAAAATATATACTTTATTGACTTGAGCCGATGCTTTCTCGTTACTAAATATAATACTTATATTTAAGAAATAATATTTCGACTCAGTACTCGAATAAATATTACAATTTTATTTTTTAAACATCTTATTTGTTATTTTTAGAATTACCTTATTAAATAAAGTTCTTTTAACTTTTTTTTGTAAAACTAAAATTATAAATATTTTAATGTTTGTCATTTAAATTAAGGAAAACATACCAACCACTTAAATGTACATAAAATTTTGACTAAATAAAGTAAGACAGGGTGAGAAAAAGATACATATATAAACATATATCCTATAATGCATCAACTAATAAATGTACCAAATAAAAAATCCAATATATTTTGGACAAAAAGTAATTCATCTAAGCGAAATGACTCATATCAATACATTTAAACCGACCTGACCTGGCTTCTGTATAACGTAAACACAATTTTATAGGTCGTTAACGCACTTTTCATGTTTTATTGGGGACCCATTGTTAGATAGATTCGTTCATTTTACGACCTCGTCTAAAACCAGCTCATTATAACTTCGTATCGACGAACATGAAGGTATTGCTTTTGAAATATTAAAACATTGATATCACTCTCCGTATAACAAATATATAATATTCTTATATAAAAGTATTTTCTTTCACAAATATCAAATCAATAGATCCGGCTTATTAGTTTCTAAGTTATGAAACTGGTGATATAATTACTGTTCGACTTGTTTTCTAGATAATACAAACTAGTGTAATGGATGTAACAGCAAGTACAATAACAATGTAACTGCAATCACCATAACGTTTAACGATACTGTTTTTATTTTGTTTAGTTTTTATTACTTTGTTTGTAAGAAGAAATATAAAAAGAATTGTTTTAAAAATGTTAATAGATCATTTAATTAAAACTCTGTCACTGACAGTATCTATTCTGAGGTTCTTGCCAGTTCTTATCTAGCGAAATTAATCTATCGGATTGTATCAATAGTTTGGTATTTTAAAAGGGAATGACTATAAAAAAAAAACTTTGACATAGAACATACGACAGATTGAACAATATTTCTTAACAATTTTATAAGCAATTTTCCACCAGACAAACAGCCAGTTATTAATAAACATTCATGAATAAAACCATGAGTATCTAAATTATTCAAATATTCCATAATATTAACGCTTTTGGTGGTTATTTCAGTGTTAGTGGTCAAAATGTGAGGGATAATGTGATGAAGCTATTTTTAGGGTTACGTTGTTAGGGATGAAAACTTTGGTGCGTTTAGTTTAATTCTGGTAATGGCATAAGATAATCTCGGGTCTGGGTCCACTAATATTTATCTTGCGAAGTGGTCAGACCTTAATTCTACGTGATACATACACGTTGATTACATAATGTTTTAGTAAGTGCCCACAAAAATAAACCTCTCCCCTTAATCTATCTCAAGCTTCTATTTGGTGTAAAACGGCCCTCAATTATATTTCAGGAAGGATTAGGTGTTATATCATTAAACTATGAAGTTTTTATATAAGTATTTTAATTTCTACTTTTAGACTTGGATTTGATTTGAATTGTTATGTTACAAATACAAGCGTTCACGTAATAATTATATATATAGCGCAGCTGCTCTGTATTACAAGCTCGGTTGTCGACCAAGTAAGCCTTCACGTGCATCTATAACATAATCATAAAAACGATACAAAGGAATACCCATTCAATTCCAATTCCAGATCGTTTCCATTCAGATTGAAATGATCATGGGACACCTTCATTGCACGGTGTTATTGTGTGTTTATTAGGACTGTCATGTTCCAATGCGAAATCGGTAGTAACATCTGATGGGTTCATTTTGAACGGATTTGTAAATATATGGTTTTTATATATAATTTTTATTACAAGTTATCTAATGATTTCATGTACATTTATATATTGCATGCGAATTGTAACTCGATAACATTTTAACCAGTATCAAGATTATTCCAATGATGTTTTGAAATTCAACATTACCCTCTTTTCAGGCCGACCTTTCGATTTAGAACAGCTTATGCCAAGTCTTTGTCGCTCGTGTCAAGAAAGGTCACGTAATCGTTTGGTTTTAAATTTGTGTATAAACTTATAAATAGAATAGACGATTATTGTTTTAAATCAGTTTCAACATGTCAAAAACTTTTTATAGAAAATAATAAAACCAGAACATTAATTAAAAATATTTACCATTATAAATAAATAATTTCCTATTACAATAAATGTTTATCTCTAACAATAAGAGAATTATGATTTACCGTTATGAAATAACATTTTTTTTAAGTATTGATGTAATATACATCCATATTGTAAAACCTTACTTCAGTTTAGATATTTTGCAGGTCTACGTATGATATTAAGTTTAATGATCAAAGCACACTTGACACGAGTCTATTGAATAATGAACTATATCCGCAGTTTGGCCTAATGACAGCTTCCGCAGTGGACGCTCATTGAATGCATGTTACTTTTACAATTAACTACTTAAAGGAAATAAATCAAATATTTTTAAATTACATTAATTAAATTAAAGGTAGTTTTTTCAACATTAATTATAAATAAAAAAAATTACGGAGCACAAATATATATTATAAAAAAAACGTATTTCGGTCAAGCTAATAAAGAAAGGATGAAAATCGTAAAGTTTTTATTATGTTTATATTTTATATGACATCTTATCGTAGTCGTGTCGTCAATACTGAACGAGTCGTTCCGGAGCATGCCAAATAGAATAAACGCGATGACACGGACACATCTTTGAATACGATCAGTCATAACTTGAAACGATTTGGAAACAACAGACCTCTAGAATAATAACGTTTATATCGGAACAGAAATGCTCACAGAATCAATAATAGTTTATTGTTAGTTTGTACGTGGTATTGCCTAGCTGCTGTTATTTCACTACAACTCGTGTACTGGCCATCTAGCTAGTAGGGGTAGTATCACCCTCTTAATGAAAATAATATAACAAATTAACTCCTTTTCTTACTGTTTGCACCAGTTTTTTGCATCAAGTCCCATTCCTGGTATACATATTTTTGTTCATAATCATGGCCAGTACACACTTTTACTAAACAAATAACAACTAAATTAAATAATTAACTCAAAACTGGCAACCATTCTTGTTCAATTAGTAGGTCTGTTATTATCTCAAATTAAGTCTTTTGACTCCCGCTGCTCTAGCTTAGAATACAAAATAAATTAATTTATAATTTTATTCATTCTAGCACGTGACTTCTCAGATGCTTGATAGTACAAAGCATTCATATTGCTAATGAACCCATGCGTGCCTGCTATATTAAGGACAAAAAGATGCTTATAAGTGACTAAAGTTCTTGCCATTTATAAAATTAAAAATACTAATTAACTCAGCGTTTGTACAAGACTCAATGTTGTTTATTTTAAGAAAAAACGTTAAAAACAACATTGTTACGTAATTTATATTATCTGTTCCAGACTTGTTATTTCTAATTTGATTTACTACCGCCAGTCTTCCTTCTTACATTATTAGTCTTATTTTAATCAAAGCATTATATGTATTAAGAGGATAGTAAGCCAACACCGCATGATTTTCTCGAAAACGTATCAAGTAATTCTTTTCTAATTGTAACATATAGTAACCCAATATTTGGGTTTTTTTGCCGTGAAAACGATCTTATGTGTTAACTTAATAAGCTAATACAAGATTTTTGCTAGAACTCCTTCATATAATCTTTGTCATGATATGAGAAAGATTATACTAGACTAGAAGACAAACATTTAAAATTATTGTTGTGTGTATCATGTACTTAACACTAACAATTATTTTTTTAACAATTATTTTTTTAAATTGTAACTGAAAATTAAATATTTTTTACTCTATTTTTCATTATTTTTGCTGAAATATATATTTTTTTGTTTTTCAACAAAATTGTTAAATACAAAATGTAGTTTTACTTGATAATGCAATACTTTATTTTATTTACCTATTTTTGTATATTGTACTATGTGGAGTTTGTTTCCTTAGGTTTTCTGTATATAAAATTGCAATTTATATATAAATACGCCCATTCCACATCTCTTTTATGCCTTCTACTCTACCTGATTGGTTGCCTTGAAGATCACTCTGTAGCGACAAGGCCGCAAATATTTTAGAGTAATATTATGTATTTATTTTTATTTCCTATAATAAATGAAACCTCATAATCAAATGTTATCTATAAAGAGTTACATTAAATGTTCAATAAATGTGCGCCCATGTGCAAGTTGTCATTAAACCAAACGCACTTCCAATGAACATGGGATTGAGCTAATGATATTGGTACCAACATTACCACAATGTCTGCAAATATATGTTAATTGAAATGCCAAAACAAACTAGAGTTACAAATAATTTAGATAAGTGTTATTATTTACTGATACTTTAATAAAATAACAAGACTTAGCAATAATCGATTTTATTATTTGATATAGAAAATAGTACAAGAATATATGTTATATTCTTGTACTAGTCTTTATAATAAAGAAATAGAAATATAGACGCTACTCCTACAATATTTTTTTATGTTTAAGGTCAAGAGAATTTGAAATTGCGTCGTAGAGATAAATAACTAGGGATCTTGTTTACTTTTCAATGCACAAAATAAATGTATATAAATTCGACATGACTTAACACTTACAAACCTCACATTCAACATTACGTATCTTAATTATAAATAATGAGGGAATCTCGTTAACCTACTTTAATTAGACACTGTTAATTAGTAAGCGAAGTTTTATACAAAAGAAAATATAAAAAAAATAATGGTATGTAAAAAGATAATTTATTTAATGTGCAAATTTTTATTTGTTAATTGTTCCATTTACAAATACAAATTGTCTCTTAAATAATTTTAGATATAAATACTAGTGGTATATTAATGTTAGTATAATAATATATTAAAGCTTCATACACAATAATTTCAATGCAGGTTAGCACCTTATAGATCGTAGAGCCACGAGTATGTTTAAATTTTTCGATTTTACTTTACAATTCCGAAGAAAGCATCGCTACTCATAGTGCTACCACCGTAGTACATTAAAGCTCCACCGTTTATAAGATATGTTTTAGTTTGCAGCAACATATCTGGTAGGATGAAGTACACCTTGACGAAGTCAAATGTACAAGCATGGCTTAATCTTGATTAATGTGAAGGCTCCTTGAGACATGGGATTTTCCAAAGGGTTAATGTATGAATGAAATGTCGTAGAGGCTGATGCTTAATAACTTTGACATTTTCAATCAGAACACTCTGATGGAATCTGACAGAATACAAGATTTTATAGTTAAATTACTTTTAAGTTAATTTATTTAATAATTCTATTATTAACCTACCTTAATTATAAATAATCTCGTATTAATAAAAAACAGAACAAATAAAAAAATAACGAATATAGCAGAGAGAGATAAGTGGTTTTACGAGAGATAAGTGGTCTTTCAACAGAGTCTAAATATGATATAATTAAGTTAGAATTAGAGTCCAAATACATTACAACACCTGCTTCATTACACGGATTAAAACTAGGAATTGCTGCACTGTTTGTTGTTATTTTTAGCACTTTTCATATATTTTTAGTTTTAAAATTTTATATTCTTCAAAAGATATTTTATGATCTGGAATAGAATAGGATTCATGAAGACATATAATATGAAGTTCATTCCATTTTATAATGTGGAAGTTCATTTCGTGATTTAAAGTCAGATATATTATTAGATAAACATTGTACTGAAGAAACTTTATACTTTAGATATACGGTTTCAGATTGGAAAAAAGTTTTCTCTATAAACTAAACGCTTATAAAATCTCTAAACCTCCAGTCTATGTAAAGGACATATTAGAGTTACATTAACACTTACATTTGTGAGCTAGTCAGTCATAAAATTATCTAAAAATGAAATAAATATGAACAGTTGATAAATAAATAAATCTTCATTCAATAACAATAAAAAATATATCTCTCACAACAATAAAGATTATTCACTACTAACTTCACCAAAATATTCAAAAACAAATATACCCGCAAACTTTCGATAAACACCAGAAAACACCAATATTAAAGAAAAGGATCAAATATTATTCGTAAATTGAAATTCCTTTTATTCGACACGAACTCAGCCCATTTCTCTTTGCCAGAGAATCTATTTCAAATACCTAAGCACAAACGACATAGTTGATAGTCAGAATGAGTAGAACATTGACTGGATCGGGGACATTGCCAAATCACCGAGCATTCACAATTGTATTTATTTTGTTTTGCGGAAAAAAATGCAAAAGAATTGATGAATGTTGTTGTGTACCAACTAGTTTAATTGTTTCTTTGAAATAGAAATAGAATTTATCGATTATAGCGATTACTTTTATTTGAAACTAAGTTTGCAAATGGTTTGAATATTCATGTTTCATCTTTGAATATTCATATTATTGATTTTGATTCTAAATACCTACTAAATTATTGTTAAATTTAATATAAAATTCTTAAAACCTTACCGGTATCAATTGTTGGCACTGATATCTCCAGAAAAAATGGCCATCAATAGTGGATTAGGATCGAATATATTTACGTATTTTAATCAATACTTATATGTTTAATTTAATATACGTCTATGTAAAACGTGCTCAATACGTACGTAATAACTGCCATTAAATGTATTTGTTTTTTATTTTTATGTTGTATTTTAATTGCTATAACTATGATAAAAGGAAAGTGAGAAAGGTCATTGTCCTAAACTTCTACTTCGAGTGTCTTATTTCTTTTCATCCCAACTGTTTTCTCAAGGGGATAAAGCAATTCAATACATTACATACATACGTACATTATATTACATTTGCAAATATCGATAACGTCCGCATTACTTAACATTACCTGAAAAGTGTACCTGTTTTCAAAATAACTCGTAGAAATAAATTAAAAGATAACATTGTTTCAAAATCAGAATTAGTATCAAAAATCGTATTGGTTTTAGAAACTTGTTATGACAGAGTTAATTATTTGTATGAACAAATACTCGATATTCGATGACATAAGTACTGGATAATATGAAAGAAATGATAAAATAAATATATATATTTATTTCGAATTCCGGAAAAATTTGCGATAGTAAGAAATACAAATAGAAAAGAACCTAAAAATAATGCTTCCGTCTACCCTTTCGTTAGGGGAAACTAAAAAATAATACAAAAATGGTCAGTTTGAGCAGACACTGATAATAGAGACGATGTCGTTAGAAATTAGAATGAAGCTTAGTAAACAAGGGAAACATAAAACTTTATATTCCAATCGCGATGAGATAAAAGAAGTAGGACAAGGAAATATTTGTGTTCTGGTAGCTAAAAATAAATGTTTTAAAAAATATATAATTTATATGTAAACTAATATGTTGTGTGTGCTGTGACGTGATAACCGTATGTCGTAGCGGTATCCACTTTAAATATTTGTCCGGATTTTCAATTCTTAAAAAATATTATAAAATATATATCGGGACTTTATCACGTAAATATTTTAATTTTTAATTGTTATTTTCTTTTATTTTTTTAAGGTACGATACCTTTTCATTTATCCCACGTTTCGATTGAATTGCACCGATCGTGATCAAGGGTTGACTGTCTTAAAAAATATTTAGTCATATTTGTAATAATAAGTTATTTTTTTTATGTTTGTTTTTAATTAAATTAGAGATAATGTTTTTAATTAAATAAAAGAATAAGATTATAATAAACTAAAGATGGAGTGTTAGAATAAAATACTTTTTTTTATACAAATATAGATGCATTTATAGAAATAGTACACAGAGACTAAACAATGAAATCCGATTTTTTAAACTAAATAATATTAACTTGTAAGGGAGTTAGCTTCTTCACTTTCTATTATAGCATGTATCTGAAATGTAAATATATTTATCAGAAGAGGTTTCAGCTGAAAGAGAAAAAACTTACGACCTTAAAATTAAGTATTTATTTTGTATCGGTTATATTTTTCATTCTTTGGTAATATTCATTGATTGCCTACAATTTTCATGACTGGTCATAGAATGCGAACACGTAAGCTTAGTTATTTTTTAAAACGTAGCACTAACTGAAAATTACCAATGTTTTTCACGATTTCTCACATGCAACTGAAAAAACAATATCTTTATCATAATTTATTCTCATTTAAATTGCCATTATTAAAATGTGTCACATTTTTTAAAACTATTTTTAACATCCCTCAGTGACCCAGGGGTTACAGCATGGAATGCATTAATAGACTGTAAAACCTATACTTATTTAGAATTAAAGCATTTTTTGTAAAGAATTTCAAAATCCAAAAATCTATTACAGGTATCAAGATCCACATCACAACAGGTGGTCTTGAGGGAGGCAACCCGCGCGCTGGCCGGCCGCTATCGCTGTGAAGTGTCGGCTGACGCGCCGTCCTTCCACACTCAAGTCAGATCTGCCTTCATTCACGTCGTTGGTGAGTAACTAAATATTATTAAATTATTAAATTGATTCAAGAGAACCTGGAAAAGAAAAAATATTAAGCGAAAATAAACTGAACATATGTTAATAAAGATTAAAAAAAATATTTATAGAACTTATATAAATTCAATGAATCGATAGTTTTACAACTGGATATAATATAGTTTATAGACATTTTGCATTGGAAACTTTAAGTCTTAAGCTGCCATTAACCACAGAGCGACGGAGATTCATTTTACTCTTTCCAGAGCGTATTTTATATTCCATTTCAAGCGGCACAATCGGATTTATGTATCTTGAAACTTGAACTACAGCGATGATAGCTTGTACAAGTATTTTCATTTAGTTCTTATTCTTTGTGTTTAAAGTATCAAAGTGGTTTTATAAATCTAGATGTAAAAATACACAACAACCACCTGCTATAAATACAGTGGAGAAATACCTGAGGGTGAATTTGTTCTTAGTTATAACTTATAGGAGTTTTTAAAGAAATATAACTTAAATGTTTGTTGTTAGCGTTAGACTCAAGTAGAAGGAATTTTTATTTCAATTACGATTTAAAATTAATGATGTCATTTATATCCTAAAATATTTGTATATAAAAGTCGTTGAACTAATAGGGATTGATATTGATGAAACAATAGTTTCAGTATATCTATTTTTATTTAGTTTTAATATAACGAAGCAATTAGAGATTCTATAGCCAGTGGCCAAAACTAAGCTGTAATAGTTTTTTTTATTTCTATGTGACGCTATAAATTCGGCCTACGATTTTTATCCGTTTTAAGCGTCAGTCAATAACATACTCTGATTTATTTATTTTTAAACTGCTTTAAAAGATGAATTGATTTAAATATTAAAAAATAAATGAAGAAATAGGTTTAAATTTTACACAAATATGTTTTTTAATTTAAATACTTTATGATAATAAATTTAATAAAAAATATTTTAGGTTTAATTTTAAACGAAATTGTTTCGCATTGAATTTATTAAACGATGCTATATAAATATACGTAAGGGTATAATTGGATAAAATCAATTAATAAGCTCGTGAAATAATTAAAAGCCTTTATTTAAATATTGATTTAATTAAAATAAAAATCTTTATAAAGTCAAGTATAATAATTAATGTGATTTTTTGACATGAAAATTGTTATAACATATTTTTTTTACATATTTACTGTGTGTTTTGTTACTTTGTTTACTGATTTTTTATACAATTATATTAATAAAAATATATGTATAAAGTTTATTTTTTAATATTAGAAAACTATTACAAATAAGAAGTATCACATATTAAATAAAAATATATTAATAAACGTCAGTAAAGCCGAGCTTATGACAAAGCCACGAGATAATTTTCTATACCGTTGGCAATAATGATTTTAATCAAATCGTAGGAAAAAATTTGCATGCAAATTTGCGTATAAACCCTAAGCGTTATTAAAAAATGGGAGATCGAGAGAAAATTCATTGTGAACTCAATAATCGATATTAAGTTATTAAATATTCGGTATGAAAATAGGTTCCCCGGAGACGGTTGATCGGTTCATTTTATTTTGATTACCCGCCGTAATATTGGGGTAATGGAAGCGGAAAATCAGTGCCCTGGCGAATGAATTATAACTACAGGAATTAAGAAAAGGTCGTAAGAGCTTTAACGATTCAAAGGTATCTTCGGTAAAAGACGTGTCTGAATACGTGCGTCGGTATCATCTATTGGACAATGGTCTTAAAAAATCTTAAGGAAATGAAGTTTTCCTTTAAAATAACGACTTAATTTATTATATAATAATATTGTTTTACAATATATAATAACTTAATACTGTGTAAATTACCTAACTTATACGGCCCCAATATAAAATAGTTAGATTAGGAATCTTGGCGAGAATGCAAATAACAATTAATAAAGTTTTATTGCAATTGCGATGTTAGTGGAACAGACCGGTAAGCTGCTGTACATAAATATAGTTTATTCGTTTTTAACTGAACCCAGACCCGAGGCCAGTTAAATTAGAAGTCAAAGATTAGCGCCGCTACGTCCAACGATAACCACGAGCTATGAAACTTATTGTATAAAATAAACTTTAATTCAGATTTTACTTTCGTATTTATCTCTAACAGACTCTGCAAAAGAAATTCAATGTACACGAACTAAAGTGCATCGATAAATACTTGAGTATTTCAAACTGTTACCTACTCCCTTTTATTTAATTTACGGAAAGCTTGCGAAGTTGCAGACACTCACGCTACCAGTCTGAGGGGTTTTTTTCTGTAAGTTTATACTGATACCTTTGACAAAAATATATACGAATGTAAGCACCTGCAATCATTACAGAGATTGGAAATGTTAGAAATAATTATATATTTGCAAATAAACATTTTCATAAAAATAAATCACAATACTCGTCTGATATTGGAAATTCACTCTAGTACCTCACATTGTATAAAGTGGATAACAAATTTGTTAATTATATAGTTACGATACGAAACGTGTCACGTGTTTCCGTCGCCTAACAAAAGTCGTTGACACAAATAGCGCTGCGGCGATGATAACGTCGGGTATCTGTTGTGTTTCCGCTTCTCGTTCACTTTATTATCACCAAGGCCAATACTGATTTCAAATGAAATAATTTCACATACTGTAACACCAATTATAATATTAAATATAATAATTTACTTCTAATTTTCTAAAGTAATTAAAAAAAACTATATACAATATATTTTTTTAAAACCCCGTGCCGTAGATTTCAACGGGGTATCTTTTAAACACTTAGCCATAGCTGTAGTTAAAAGTATCACCGCTTGTTTTAATTCTATATACTTACAGTACATTTTAAATCCAGTCTTTAGAAACATGTTTCTGAAATAATTTGTATGAGAGTCATAACGATATTCAAAAACTAGAACATTTTAGGAATACTTTTTATGAAAAAATGCAGAATTGAATGTTTCAATTTAAAAAATATATTTTATTAATTAAACTCGTTTTGCAGTTTTAACCAAATTAAATAAAAGTAATTTATTCTGAAATGAATCAATTGTTTTACACTATTTATTTTTATTCTTTTTTAAACTATACTTAATTTATGTAGAGGTAGAATTTTGGGAGATTAAATTTTCGTTCTATTATTCCTGAGTGTTTCTTAATTTAGTAAATACGTATATTTAATAATTTATAAGAAGATTTTTTATTATTAAAATATCAAATTTTAAAAGACTAAGCGAGGGTAAATATTTCGCTTGTATTGTACAAATACTTACAGTTTTAAGAGAATTTAAATGGTAGAGTTAATTAGAATTATTATTATTGTCAAAGCGTGGAGGAATAGTAGATACAGAAAATGCACGAATAAAGAATGGAGGGTTACTGCGAAGAACCTACTAATATACAGACATATTCTTAATATAGATTAGACTGTAACAATTATCTATTGAGGTTACAGAAGACGAAGTAGCGGGCAACAGCTAGTATATTCGTTTTCCGCGCTTTTGATGTTCCAGTGGAATAAAAATACAAAGCATCACCGGTCTTTGAAGGTATACACTTCTTAAGCATGCTAAAACTACTGAATAAATTACACCCGTACCTTAAGTTTTCGACCTGAGATTGTATATTTCATTATAAAAGAGATATTAAACAACGTACCGTAAAATAACCTAAAATGAAATATACGGTAATATATTTAAGGGGTATGTTTTCAATGTTCTCTGTCAAGGCATTCAAGAACTGGAAGTCGGTAAATTAGTCTCAGTTTCATTAATAACTTATTCTGATTTAACTTAATTAAAAAAAAATGGAATCAAACTTCTCGAATACTATTGTGATCAGATTTTTTTATATTACTTTTCTACAGAGCTTCTTAAAAATATATAAAAATGTTGAAATAAATTCGACAATCTTTTGAAACTTTACTCGATTACAAAATAAATTTAGACATTACAGTAGAATATCAAAACCAAATTAATATTTTAAGGAAAGGAAGGATTGAATTTAAAACGTTTTACAGCACCGAAGTTAAATAATGTATATAGTGAGAGAATCTAGTCCAACATCCTGCCTTGAGTAGTTAAGAAGTTACTAACGGAACTCATTATATAAAATTAATTTGAAAATCAAAACAAACAGAGAAAAATATTAAATACTTTTTATTCAAAATAAACATGTATCAGTTTAGGTTTTATATGCTTAATTAATTATTAACATGTAAGGTATCAAATGTCTAAATTTTTAAACCCAATTTTCTTCTTCGACAAGATTTCATTTTGTATAATGATAACATTAAAATATAATAAACAGATATAAATAAAAAAATTGATCATTTAAAGGTCGGTGACCTAGGGGTGGAATTTCTAAAAATAAACTTTTGTGTTTAGATTTAACGGAAACCCTAGAAATATTGACCTATGACCCTATAAAAATATGAATATCATTTGAATATTAATTAACGTTTATGCAAACCTTTAGCCTATTTCATTCAGTTATGAGTATAATATATGAAAATCTTTGTTAGTTAGCCCAGGTCATGAAATAAGCCTTATATCATAATTGTAGGTTGTTACCTTGGGGGCTTGTAATTGTACGTGATTGCTTTTAAGGTTTTTTTTTATACTAATTGTAACTATCTGTAACTGTGTGTTTGTGGTGTGTGGTTGAGATTGTCTTTTAATATTGCCATAATCATTTACTTACATTTATTTATTTAAATTTAGTTGATGACAACTGGTCCTCGAATATCTATATTGTATTAGCTTTCAACCATAGAATTTCATGTAGGCGATATTAATTAAAAATGGAAAAGACTAATCATTCGCATAAAATTTTGTTCATATCAAGTTTACCAAGTTTTATTATCCAGATTTAAGCGTTAATAATTTTCAACCGATAAGCTACTTTAATCTAAATTATAAAACCGATCTGTTTCAATGTGATATAAATTACTATTCCAAAATCGTACAATCCAAACAAAAAACAACTCTATCACCACAGAATCTTAAAGATTATTCCTACCTCGTACGAAATTATCCCACGTCTTACCTCTAAATCACTTTCAACAAATGGCCCACGGCCCTCTGGACTTAATTTGAATATAATAACAATCTGACCAGGGCGAGGTCCGTCTCAATCTGAATCTGAAGACGGCGTCTGACTACACAACATTGATAAACGAGACGCGGAAACGTGTTGATGATTTACTTACATAAATGCCGACTTAAGTTACAATTTATAGGACCAGCATAAATTGAACTATCGCTCTGTCAATACAAGTAAGGATTTCCCGTAAATTGCAATATCAAACTTGTTTATTTATTTCTATCAGAATAAATAATAGAAAATGATAAAACAATTGAAATGCGGTCTTTTCAAACAGTACAATAGTCATCGTAGTTCAGGATCTTAATTCGCTTATTGCTATTTCAAGATCGGACCATTTATTTTTTCTTATTTTAATTTGTAACATAAATTGTTAATTGCCTTAGTAATTGGAATAAATTGGATTGGATTAAATCTTCTTAAAAGTAAAAATAACATAAAAAATAAAATGTAAGATATTATGATCTATAAATCTTTTTCATAGTTTTTTTATTTTTATTTCTTTTCATTGCTTTATAAAATGCTTCTTTATTAAATATTTTATTTATTTTGTCCATCAACAAATTCTGACAAGTGGCAAAACTTTTTAAGTAAGAATTATTTAGTGCAATCTGCATGTTGCGAAACGTAATTGGATTTGCAGCTTCAGTAAGTTTATAGCAAACGAAAACACTTCCTAGTGTGTAATGAAATTGTAAAGGCTCTATTGTTTATATAAACGTAATATCATCAAAATATGAGTCTTGACATTGACACGTAGCCGTTTTAGTATTTAGATATAATACTCTGAGCTAATATGGTTTTTTGGAAAGTAGTTTCAGCTGTACGTACGTAACGTAGTGTGAGTAAAGCGATCATTCTCTATCGTTTTTTTTAGCATACGTTAACTTCTTCTACATTTACAGGTATTTTAATTGAATCGTGTTTCGGCTTGTTGATAAAAAGTGACAAACAAATCTTTGCATTCGTTGAAACGCTATTATTGAATAAACACAAACAAACAACAGCTTAGCGAGTTCTGCAGCGTTCAGGAGAAAATGACTGTTAAGACTTCAAATTACGTGTTTAAGTTTTCTTTTGCATTCCTTTCAAGTATTTTTCTATTTATCAAACAAAGACAAAGAGTTTTGTTTTATAAGTTTAAATATTTATTCGGGATTAATTGCATGAGTGTTATTGAAATTTTATATTTTTTCATTTCACTAGACTATTAAGATAGTAGAAACCATATTATATTATGTATACATTTATATAGTACTGTCTACACTAAGCAAGGCTGTAGTAATCATGGTTACTAGATAACTGTTGAACATACGTAAACAATATTTTTTCCAAAAATGCATATAAACAACACCACAACCCATAAAAAATTTAAGCAATTTTTCATATTATTTTAGCTTCGTACTCAATCCCACGCCTATCATTGCAATAATCGAATCGAGATTACTGCACCAATTAGTTACCAAATATCAATATATTATATTAGTTACAATATCATTAAGATTTAAAACAAAACAAATATCTTGTATAATTTTAGTGAGAATATCATATTTTATGTATATTATGTACTAAAACCTAATAAGCAACCATTGACGTTAATATATTTTTTAAATTAATATTCAATATTATATAAAAAATATAAATTTTAAGTCAAAATAAAGCGATCATTTCAGAAATTCAATAACTTTTATAATATCTAAGAGCATAGTGATTTTGCTGGGACATTTTTCTATTTTAAGAAAAAAATGATTAAATGGAATTTTGCGGAGGTTCGCATCTTTATTACAACGTCCACTGTGTACAATGGAAAAACAAAGACTGCTTTCTTCCTAATATCCTGTGCCGGAGCTGGAAAAACGACCGTGATAAACTCCTTACTACTGTGACGTCTATTTTAAGGCGATTTTGCCTCTTTTTTTTAGTTCTTGAAATTTAATTAAAACTCACCCATTCATATAGTTCAGATTTAGTCAAATGTTATTGCATAATAAATTGATCAATTATGTTACTGGTTTAACAAACTGTACATGTTTATTAAAAAAAACGTGTCCTTTTTTTGGGTTTAGTGCAATTTTGCCGAATCGAAAATAGGAACAGATTGGTATTGCAGCAACAAATTAAATTGGAGACTAGGATTTACTGGTAAATGTTCCAATTAGTGTTTCCGTGGGTCTGCTTCGAGACAAACGAGATTGCCTCGTAGCACCTGATTCTATGGTTGCTGATTCCCTGATTTCCTAAGGATTCGTATTAAGTGTAAAATAGACACCAAATTATATGGGCTATTAATCTCACTTTTTTTTAACTAATTTAATAAAAACATCTACATCTTTTAATGCTCTCTGTTCTCTATTTCTATAATCTCTATGTGATAAAGAAAGGCAATATTTTGTTTACTTTGACTTTTCTTTTAATTGTTTTAAAACATTTCATTAATTCATTTCAATACTTCATTAATCATTTATTTGAGACCATTCATTATATTATACAATCTATTAATATAGTTTTTAAACTCTATCATTGGCAAACTCATTACATCTACATATATAAAAAATTATTAAAAGTTGATCACATCCTAAAGCATGTAACTAGAAATGCGAATGCTGCAATATGTATTGATCTGATTGATTATCTTCTCGTAAATAATCTCTCTCGTCTCGGCAATAAATGATAAAAGTTATTGTGAATATTCAAGAGTAAAGCTTAATAATATAGGAATTCTTGTAATTTAGTTTTATAACAATGATAGCTTTATTATAATTATTTAATAATTCCGTTAAAATAATCCTTTGTAACATTAGATTATAATGTGACATACAAAAAATATATAAAATAAAGTAAAAAAAGAAATAGGAAGAAGCAAAGTTCATTAATTAGTTATGTAGTAGTATTTTAGTGGTCGTATATTTTTCAGTTTATCTTTTTTGATAAATAAAATTATAATTGATAAAATATTTCAATCTGTATAGTTAAAATATTATCGGTATTTTTGGACCACGTTAGTTCAAATATATATTAGAATAGAATATGACAAAATCTTAAATTTGATATCGAGTAAATAATGTTAATATTTAACATTTAGTCAATTATCACTATTAAGTGAGGTCACAACCACAATGTTGACAAGGGGTTTAGAATGAATTTGCCTAAAAGCTTCTCCTAATCACTATCATTACGCGAAATGCCACCTAATTGAAAACTTGAATTTAACTCGACCTCAAACAGTGTATTGCATTCTACTAATAAGCCCTGGTCACACAATACATGTCGAATGTGACGTATTTTAAATGTAATGGATATATCCATTGATATTGAGTGCAAATGGAGCGTAAAAAATATTCTACGTTTACACAGCAGTATAGTGTGCGATTACCTTTAAATCGGTTTATTTGTAGCGCTATCTTTTGTATACGCTGAAACATAATTGGTTTGATATTATAATTAAATTATTATATATGATAACTAAATTATTTTTATATAATAATTGAATGTTAATACAGTATTATTAGTAACAATTTGTTAGTAAAAATTAGATGTTATAATAATTTTTCTTCATATAAATAATAATACATGGTCTATCATATTTAATATGTGATCCCTGAGTAGTGCACTTAACCAAATTATACTTTCAAATTTGTAGGATACCTGTGAATTAGCTTAATTAGTTTTTATACGATGTAGAGAACAAATTGTTGAAAAAATATACAACTTGCAATGTTTAATCAATTTTAACCTGTATCTTGTATTCTTTCGATTCAATGTACTTTTATAGTGATTCGAACTTGGTATTCGTATGCGAGGTCGGTGTGTCACAGCGAGCACTTTTGCATGCCCATGCATTATATAACGTTGAACTATAATTGCAGCTCATATAGTGTAAGAGCTAATGTCGCGAACTCGACCGCATTAGTTGTGGGTGGTCACCACGAACAATTATCGAGTTTAAGCCTCGCATTAATAACGCATAACGGGCTTTGCGCTTGACTTGCGGCCGCATGCATAATTCTGCGGCGACTAATCGCTTCAGTAGCTCTAGAATTCGCATTTAAATGCTTCAGAGCTTGTTCAATTGAAACTAACCCCGTTTCAGCTATTACATTTATTTTACTATACCCTGATTTATTTACGTTTATTAAATTATAATTATAATTGGGTATAGAGATTGCCAACTAAATCAGTGCTTTAGTCATATCATTATTGGTATGATATGTATTGGTATTATGGTGTGATAGAATTCTTAAGTACATCTTATGTTGTTAGCATAATGGGCTTAATACCAAGCAAAGACCGGGTATTATCAACGTGCTACAGGGATTGCGCAGAGTTTCTCTCAGTATTGAGCTGCAGACTATATCAGGTTTACAATTAGTATTGTCAGCGGCGTTAGCTAAGTGTGAGCAATTTTAATTATTGTCTTTATTAGCGAAGTTTGTTTTAATTTAAGTGGAAACTGTAATGCACATATGTTTGCATCTCATATGATATATGCGAAATGGGTTTATATTTTATTTAAAACTATAATATCCAGAGAATATATAACTATTGATTTGGAAGCTTATCTGAAATCAGATTGTAAGCACTAACAATAGTAATCACCTGTTATGCGTTGTATCCGATTATATCCCCATATAACTGTTATTGCCTCCATTGGTTTATTGCAGGTCTATGCTTTATGTTCTCACTAAGGCTGTCACCTGGATACGTAATTACACCAACATTTTGTTTTTATTTTATAATTAACAAACGAAATTTCATTAATTATTCCTGTGGAAAAAAAAACTTTTTGCAAGTTTCTCGCATGTCAATATATGGTTAAACAATTAACTCAATTTTTATTTAGACTTCTTTACACCGCTGTAGCAAACTATTTAAAATAGTAAATTTATTTTTATAGCTGAACTTAACCCGTACCAAGTCACGTAGGGTTCGTAATGTATTAAGGTTTTTACTTCGTTCTAATGGAAAAATGTAAATTCATTTAGAGTCTGCGTTGGTTGTCTTTAGTACCTATTAAGTTTTTGTTGTTTTCTTTATTACTTTACGTTTTCATTTTGTTGCCTCATTAGAATTTCCAGTGTAAATTATAAATGATAACATTTTTAGGGTTGTTTTAAATTGATTTGTGGATAATTTTTTTGTATCTTATCCTTTATCTAATATTTAAAATGGGTTTTTAATTATATTTTTTAATTATATATATATTCATTGTATATCTATTTATACATAAGTATATATGAAATCCAAGAATAAATACGAAAGTTTGAATTTACAATACTAACTTACTAATAGAACAAGTTTCTCTCTATTAGATTTATTTGCGAAGGAAAATGAATGTATGCAAATAGGTGGGAAATATTAACATCGTGACGTTTCGATTTTCTCTTGAGAGCACTTGACAGGAGGGGACCAAAATTGGCACCGTCATGATGCAATTACTTACGTACTTATACCACAGGGTGGTTTTGACAACATTCTCGGCTCTGGAATCGTAAACATTAAAAAACAAATTTCATTCAATTGCGAACGTTATAGAAAATTGGATGCGTCGATATTGCGAAGCTGCCAAGTGTAAATAAAACTAACAGGTATAAGTGTTTTATATTGCGTGTTTTTTTATTGTCAAATATCAGCTTTAATATACTGCCCATTTTTTCTATTAAATCTGCATGGCTAAATACGATGACTTGCTCTAGGTCGGAAATTGATCAGCAAATAGATTTAATAAATATATTCTCTATATTTAATAAGCTAAAATAATATATTAGATCACTATTCTATGCGCATGAATAAAGCATAAGAAGAAAAGTAATCATTATGCGTTTATATTAAACAATTATTTATTTACAAATGAGGCTTCTAATAAATCCCTAGATAACTATTAATAAACGACATACGGAAAACGTGGTTAGGCTTGTTCGATTCTATCATAAACTCAATTTACAGCTAATCTCATCTCAGATTGTCGAAGAAATAAAATTTCACACACCGTTGACTTCGTGAATGTAAATAGGGTAGGCGCGAGTGTAAGGTGAAACATCGAGTTGTGGGGAGGAGTGTGTCTGATCGAAAGAGGGGGGGATAGAGCATACTAATAAAATACGAAGTTTACGGTCCATTTGACGTGGGACCTTAGAACCGGCGTGAAGGTAGATGGCAATTTTGATAATTCGCGGCCGTAAATTACTCTCGACTTTGTAATCTGAAGTTCGCCATTAAATTTTTGTTCCGTGATCAGTATCGGGTGATCGATTTTACGGGCCTATACCGGTCTTCAGTTTTGTACGGTTGTAACTTTTTAGTACTCCTTTTATTACAACAAACGATTTTAATCAAGCGAGTTTTTGTTCAGAACGAACGCCATTAGCACGCGGAGACCGAATAAAATTTAAACTTAAGTCGCATTCAAGTCTTAATAATTTGCTTTTAACTTCGTGTGACTGGTTGCTAGAAGTAAGTGACGTTACGCTTACATATAAATATTCATTTATTAAATGCAATATGTAACTTTGGTCTTTTTCTTAATGATTTACAATTTTTTTCTAATTATTTTTACTCTTTTCACTTTAGGAGAGAAAAAATCTAATTTTAATTAAATAATTCACAATTATTCATACGTTTTGTAGAGCGTCTTTCTGGCACGGAGGGACTTTCGAAAGGAATAAAACTGTATTGCCTTGCAAGTTGCAAGCATAAATTCAAGGAAGTCACTCGTGTAACACTCATTTGAAGTTAACTGCCCCCGAAAAGCGTCGTAAGAACAAAGTTTGGCGGTTCGCCGACGACGCAGAGTGATTTCAAAACTATGTTGTATTTGAGTGTAGTAAAAATGCTGTTAAGAAGAAGTTCTCTTTTTCTTAGTGTGCATCAGTCTATAATTAAAGTTTTTACGTTTTTTCACTCTCAGGTTTTCTTTTTTAAAGTAAGTTATTTCTTTATATAGTATGCTATATAAAACAAATATTTTTAAAAATTGTATTACAAAAAGCATATTGAATTGAGTTATAAGGGAGAAAAGGAAGTATCAAATTCAAATGAATCGGTAACATAACAAAAATTTTAAATAATATAAAACGACATGATAAAATAAGAAAAAAAAAGCTACTTAAATAGATTTCTTCTTCCAACACCCTTAAAAGTTTTCTTAAGAAAAGTTGTGTATGTTGAGGAGTTGTTCTATAGTTATGCATGGTATGCATGAATCTACGTACTTATATAAGATCGAAGGCGCTCAGGTATTTCAAGTTTCAACATTCTCGGTTCTTGTTAAAAATAATACACAACAGGATAAAGTTTGTAGTTTTAGAAAAGTATAAGAATATGCTAAGGTTTTTTTAAATGTAACTGCTTTCTTTTTATTTCAGTTTACTTTGATGAACTTTGTTTAGTTTTATGTATTTAAAAGCACCAGCAATTTAAATAATCACGTTTTCAAGTTAATGTTTTATTAAGCACGCAAAAACGTATTTCATCTCTCAATGTTTTGACAGGCGAAATACATTTTTGCATATATACATTTTTTATATTTTATTTTAGGAATGATATTTAAGCTAAAATTTTGGCAAATATAAAGCATTTTAAAACAAAAGTGCTTCTGTAAGCTCGCGTTCTGCTCCTGTGATATTAGTTATGGACTAAGACGATGCTCTTAAGCTAGGTATGCCAGTAATTTTGCTTGCTTACTCCGTGCTACGATTCCTTGTGAACATACAGAGAGGAAGCTTAATTTGGCTAAAAGGGACGTTTTCAAAGCAAGTACACTCCTAAGAGAGGCGTTGTGCAACGGTGTCTTCTCATTTTACTAGCATTATCTTTTAAACATGCAAATAAGTTTACGGTTTAAGTTTTAGGATTCATGTATGGTATAAATTTCAGATAATTGTAATTGGTAAATATATAATAATATAAGCTTTATGTTCGTCCTGTACTTACGGTTACATTACAATATGATCATTGAGTTATCAATGAAAATAAAAGTCCTGTAGGTTAACTTTATAGAAACCGAATGAAATTGATTTCACAGTTTTTTTTTTCATTTAATTAATTATTTTATTTTATTAAGTTTTGATATTTATCGTTCTAACATAAATTAATTGTTTGATAAAGTACATGAAAAAGAATTATTGCCCTTTAGTATAAAAGAAATTAACACCAGTTTGGAAACAATAGATACTATAACAGTGCATAATAAGTTTTACGTATAGGTTTATTTACGTTATTATGATGCTGTATATTAAAAAATATATTCATATTTTAATATAAAGTTATAATAGCCTTAAATAAAAATACAAAAAGACTAAATGACATTATCACACTCAACGCGATATGGTTACGTAACCTACAAAGCCAAAGGCCTATTTGTGATCAGTTGGAACAATTTTACATCGAATTTGACTACACATTGTATTGGTTTACTATAAAATATACGGAATTTCGCTACTATTTGCTCCGACGACTTTTATGACCGAATGATTGTGCCGTTACGTATTTCTTGCAGGATTTTTGTTTTATTTTCCTTAAATGTAAAAGAAAGGAAAGGTATATTTCGTGTTTTTTGAAGTATGAATGTGACTTTATTTAGTTATTTGATTTTTTGATTTGCATAAATAAATTGTTTTATTGAAGAATTTGTTTTTATTGATGACGTTTGCTGTTTATAAGATACATTATTAATGTTATGTTTCTGTTCTATTGTCTTTAAACATTCACAATGTGCTATGTTTTCTATTAGAATATAATTAGCTATTAGTCAGACAAAATAATAATGTGTTTATTTTGAATATAGTTAATGCAATAGCCATTTAATTTATTTAGTTAATTTTAAGCTCGAACACGAAGACCATGTCCAATGTTATCAGCAAATATAGACAAGCTGCATCCTTGTTATATTACGATATATATTGCAATAATTAAATAGATATTTGTTATATTACGTAAATGCTTAATAGTCATTTATTATATTAGCATGCATTGGAAATCGTTGATTAGGCGAAGATAACCTAGAAAAGAATGGTCCGATATCCAAAAAAAAATTCTTTATTCAACTTGTTTTTCTGTAACTTTTTTAATTATAATTTCATTTGTCATATTCTTGTCTACAAATTTAAGTAAGTGGCTCGTAACTTGTAATTTAGTAATTGAATAAGTAATTAATTATAATAACGCCTTTAACGACCTTGTTGACCAAAATACATATTTATTATAATGTATATTTCAGTTTGATGTAAATCAATTGTATTGTATGTAATTGTATTTTATCTTTGAGAGTGAAATGCTGGGAGGTGAAATAAGCTGACGATACACCTGATATTACTTTAGACCTTATCTTCTTCTTAAGAGAATTGGGCTTTTCTCTCATTGATGCTTATTAATAATCCATATTACCCATTTAAGCTTGTCCAAAATAAATTAGTTCCCCCACCAGGGTACACTAGTTCAGATATAAACATCATGTTGGAAAGGTGTCGCCGGATAGCTAAGATGAAAATGTGGAATTTATAGGTTTCAAAGAATAAATACAATATAAATTTAATAGATATTGGTGTTATATTGTATTTTAAGCCATTTTTTAAACTATGATAACCGTATCGGTATAAAAATTAAATGCTAAATATTTTTTTTATTTCTTTTTTTTCCCGATGTTTCATTTGAATTTCATAATCAATGTTTAAAAGAACAGTGATAACCATTGTTGACATGACGACAATTGAAATTAAAATTTAATAAACTTCAAGCTATACAAAAACATGATAGCGAAAACATTTTTGAATATCAAACATTATTGAAAATAAATTCACTTAACATGTATTTCTGTTTAAAGTAACAAATTGCTACTTGAAGTATTCAAATGGTAAATGTCCTTTCTATTGAGCTTTATTGAAATTTCGTATACGCTTTGTAATGGGCAATCGATCTTCGCTACCTAATATATGTAAGGGTGGTAAATTGTGCGTTTTAGCCCAAAGCGATTCAATGATTCTGATTTGGAAACTTGAATGATTCTGTTACACTCCAATTTACATTCACTTTTTTAAATATTTATTGATTCTTGTTGTAATACTTTAAGTTAGGTAAGTAAAAGGTAATTTTTAGACTTCAAATATTTAATGAAATCTTCTCTAAATGTACGGTATCAATTTTGCCTCTTTTGTTTGAACATTATTTCTATTGTTAGATAGGTTATTAGAAGTTTTATAAAGAATCTTATATAAATCGTTGCGAGCTCTGTGTTACTCAATCCTAACTTTTTGAGGGGGACCCCCGAAGTTATTGCAAATAAGCGAACGAAATTGTATCCAATCAGAACCAAGCCTGCCGTAAAACCATTTGCATTAAACGGTTTAAAAGCAATCATTTACCGACTTTATACTCTAACGTAAAAATCCTGTTATCTTGTACTATGTAAATTAAATTAAGTGTAAGAGGTAGATTATTCCAGATCACTTAAATATTGGCAATACATATACTATTATAAAAAAAAAAAAGATTTTTATTATTTTATTATTTTAATCACATCTCAATAATACTGAAATAATCATATGTACGAAATTTATTTCTGACAATAAGTTCAAACGACTCCTTTGTTTTCGAGTTTGGGTTGCACAATTTTAGTTTCATAATACGACTGGAAACAGTTGTCTTATATTATCCGGGAATTCTAACACTTGTCTACAATTTTTCAATAAAATTAACCATTCACTTTATCCCTCCCTCTCGCTCTATCTCTCTCTGCCTCTTAGTTTACTTCTCTCTTATAATAAGTATTTATAACATTGCATTATGCTACATAAAACACACTGCTTTAATCAGTTAAAATGTGTATTTTACAACTCATTTCATTAGTAAGAACGATGTACGTTAACATGATTATAAGATCTTAATTAATATTTACGTAAGTTGAATTATTTAAATCTCTTTATTAATCTACTGCCCAAACAAATATGAAGACATACAAAACAGGGACAGATGCACATTTAATTTAAGTCTACTTTATATTATAATTGAATTTCCATGTAAAAATTAAACTTTGATATTAACATTTTTATTTCTATGACATCAAACGCCTATCTTTTATTCTGAAAACTGATAGCCATCATTATTATATTTCTCAGCAAAGTGACCCGATACATTCTATTCGCATCGACGACATTTGCAATAATAAGTTGCCTTTTAACATCCAATTTGTCATTTGACTTGTCCAATACATGGTAGGTCTTATCTGGACCATCTTTGGCTTTCATCCAAATGTCCGCCATCTTTACTTTATTACCTCTATACGACGTACATAAACTTGATCTAAAAAAGTAAGTTATGCAGTAAAGGAGAAGACAATGGAAGAAGCGTTAAGGCCATACCAAATCTAGTAACATAGTTTTAAAGATTTTTAAAATTTATTTTAAGAAGTAATGTCAATACAGAATATACAAAATTTTATTTTAAATATTAAATTAGAACTTTAACTCTTATAAAATATACAACTTATGAAGCAATGGTGTAATGGTTTCTAAAAGTTCTAAAGTAAAAAATGGTTTTAGATTTTCCTAACGTTCTTAAATGTTGTTGTTACAAAGTTTTTGAAACGGATTCACAATTTCTAAATGCACTATGAAGTTAAAATTGTGTTAAAATTATTTAGTTATACAATATATATCTGTACTAACAATAGACAACTTCTATAAATTTAAATTTAAATCGTTAAATAAAAAAGCAACGTCACCCAAGAAAAACTATTAAAAAGGAAATAAAAGGTGCAACAGAAAGTCTTGAAACTTACAATTTAAAGAAGACGTTGAAAAATTTAAAGCCGTGGACGGTCAGAAATAGTCCATCTGTCACTGAGCTAGATAGCAAATGTATGTGCGCTACCTCGACTTTATCTAAAAATATATTACAACTACACGGTTTACAATTATTAACAATATGTTCAAATAAATCAATAATAAGCAATTATTTAGTCAAGTGCGTATAAAGTATAAAAGTTTTCAAGTAAATATTTTTTTCTCAAATCCTGTCAAACCAAACATTGATCAAAAGTAATTTGAAATATTTTCTAAAATAAAGATCCGTATGAACATAAATCATAATATTCTGTCGTTCACTCGCAGGTCGCACTAAGAAATATGGAGGGAGCGTCCAGACTTATTTATGACCTGACAATCGCCGATATTATCCCTTTTTATAAATATAAAGGCTAAATCATGCAGCTCTCATTTAGATTCGACACCAGTCACCGGCGCCTATGGCATTCGATTAGATTATCGTTTCGATTATAATGCGGATTTAAAAGACATTTTTATTTACCTAGATTTATATTTATTTTCATCTGTGACTTTAGATAAGTTACAGTGGTTTTACAAATTACATATTAGGTAAAACACAGTATTTTTTTTTATATGAAACTTATGTAGGTAGGTATTATAGAAAAAGAAATAAACCAATGTTTAACACCAGCAGAACTCGAACCCTTTGAGCCCCGGTGGTGTTTGAGATTTCAAACACAAAGAAGCATGCCCACCTATCATACCTTGAAAAACCTATCAAATTATTTTTTTAATAGATATCGTCGACTAACCACTAATGTTGTTTTTAACGTATTTTTGTTTACTTTTTAAGAATAGCATTTTTTTTTCATTACTAACTCTTAAAATAAAATTATGTTCAAAAAACATTTTTGAGGTTTTACAAGAATAACGATAGGAAATGAATGATAGGATTATGGATGTGTATTACTTACATTGATTAACGGTTTATATTTTGTTGAGTATAAAAACATGTTAAATGCTATATTGTGCTGTAATAATTAAACCAAATTGTTACAGTGCAATAATGAATTATAGACACAAGTGAAAAACTATTTGTATGCCAAAATTTTATTGTCAAAACATATCAACACCTCAATTTGTGTTTTAGACACAAAGATAACTGAATATTTTTCAATTTTATAAAGACCTACCACGACAGTTCCTTTTGAACTCCTTCCTTCAATACTGAATTAAATCGATGGAACTGAACTCTATTTTTCCTTTTATCAAACAATGTTCTTCACCTAATTCAAGTATATGACTTGTCTCTAAATACACTTCTATTCAGTATTCGCCCTGAAAACCTGTGTTTAAAATATTAGGATCGTGCTTGACGAGTCTGATACGTTCCCAGACCAAGCAATATTAATTAGTTTAATTCTAGATAAGGCAGTGCAATATTCAAGGTATTTTATTCATGATATATTTCTGTAACAGGATATTCTTTGATTGTGATTACCTTCTGCAATAAGGTTTGATAAGTTGTTTATTTTCAGTGTCAAATGAATCTAGTCTGACATAAAAGGTAACAGGAAGAAGAAAATCTACAAATAATCTATTCCACGCATACTTAACGTTTTTATCCGTCAGTTTAATGTAATAATATTGGAGTATTGCAACAAAAAGCCAAAATTATTATACAAAGAATAATTACAAAATGGAGTGTTTGGATCATATTTACCATAGACTACTTATGTTGAAATAACTGTTTACACTTGCTATAATACAATATCTTTTTGTTGCGACTAGATTTTATAAAATGAAATTAGTGATATGAGAATAACAAAATATTAGCAATTTTTTTAAATATTTTATAACACTACACGCGTTAAGAAGTTCTCAGGTCAAAAATGCTTCTTTTAAACTATAATGTATAACAAAATTAAAAATACATACATTATTCTATTTTTTCCTTTAATTTGTATACGAGGTAAAAATTGCATCAAATCTATTTCAAACGTGTCTAATTTGTATATAGAAAACCTTTTAGTTTGGATATCACGTAGTCAATATTGTATGTACAAAATTGACTTTGGTTCAGACAAAGGGCTGACTTTTATATGATAAGAGCATATTTTGAAGACTTTTTTATTTCATCTAGGTTTTGGATCACGTAAATCTTTCCTGCATATGGGTTTAAACCCTACAACTCAAAACGTTTGAAATGATATTTTATGTCTCTATTCTGAATAAAAAAAATCGTTGTATGCAAATATTTTATTTCGAGCGATGGAGTTTCGTGACAAAATGCAGTTTAGCGGTTATTTTACTACCTTGATAAGGATTCGATTTGGGTCTATTGTATGGTTAACAAGATTTTTACCGTTTCGGAGCGATATCTATAAACCAGAATATATTATTGGTTCACTAAATTGGACGGTACTTCGGTATTAGTTATTGAAATTTCAGATTACATTCTCGCAATAGCCCTTTTCAATAATAGTAGATGTTACAAAAATACATATCTTTTTTAAAGATATTTAAAGGTAATAAATGAAAATTATTCTACTCATATCGTCTCAAATAGAGATTGCCGTATTTGATTAAATGTGCTCTTAAAGTTTGCTACTAACTGGTTTAGGGCGGTGGAAAACTTCCACTAAAGTCGGTTGTGGCTATCTTATTAAGTTCACTTGAAAATAACGTTAACGAAATTTCGTTCCCTCATGATAACTAGCGAACTCGGCTTTACTATGTTTACTTACGTTAAATAGTTGGAGTGGAATATAATTCCGAAGTCTATTTTGATTTAATATGAATAATTATATATCTTACTTTAAACTTTGTAAATATTTTAATCAATGAGCAAAATATAAAGAATACTTTCCTGTTTTTTATTATTAAAGTTACTTGTTATAATTAAAGTTTGTCCACAAGAACTTTTCATTAAAACAATTTCGTTCCATTATCAAAATTAACGTCTTAAAAGGTTGACAATTTCCAAAATTAATAATATTCTTATTCTAGGATAATAAAACCATTTTCATACTTGTAAGACATGACGTAACTTTTGTTACCTAACACTTATCATATATGTATATGTGAATGTACTTACCTCTCATATTATTTGATGAGCCCCCAAGGATCGTGTTATACCACCTGATATAACGAAGCGATATCTCTTATTTCCATTTTTTTCTGGTAATTGTTACTTGTATTGAAATCAAAATTTCAATTTAGTATAGCTTGGCTGTAGACAAGTAGTAAAATAAGCATTTCATTTTTAGAAAAAGTATTATTAATTAGTATTAAGTAGAAAGATATGTAAAGAATAAAAATAGAAGTAGGTCAATAACTATTTTATAATACAAAAATATATCGTCTCGCTAGAAGTGGAGTTTCCACCTAAAGTGAAATATCATGAAGGTTATAATGAAATGCGAAACAGCCCTTTACGGTTGACATTTATTTTTATACAAATTGCTTGACGTGTTCTTATGCAGAGATAAGGAAATCTTCTCTAATTATGAATAAAGCTGTAATCCTTGATGTCGTGAACGTAATAATGGTTTAGTAATGGTTTACCTTAAGCGTTACAAGCGCTTTATTGTAAGTTTAAGGAATTAACTGTGTTTGAATATGCGTTTTGTATGGTAATGCACCATGTATTAAACATTAGAGTACACCACTAATAATAATTTATTCTAAGTTCCGGTAACAATATGGTAAGTAAATGAGATAAAATGTGAGATTTCGTTTATAAATTGTATTGAGTGATTAAAAGCTAATTAAATGATTTATAATGTATTTTGTTTGTAATGAATTTTATATTAAAATAACAAAACAAGGTAATAAATTAAATCGGTATGAACGGTTAGTAAAAACCACAATCGGATTCATTAATTCGCTAAAAAGCTAAGTGGTCCTCCATTTTGGATTTTAGAGCTTTTAATAATCGTCAATTTAAATGTGTATTTTTGAATAATATTTGCTTATTAATATTTTATTTTCTTATATACTTTTTGTATAAAAATGTAACTAATATTACAAGTGTACTAAAGTTCAATATTTATCTTCCAGTATATTTCACCGAACTAAAACGATCAGTGTAAAAGAGGTCCAAGTTCTACCCCAACCGCAGTTTCGGTTCGCTGAGTAAACATCAAATAACATACCAGTGCTTTCATTACACTAATTATAGTGAAACTTCCTCCATCCTTACATTTTGGACGAGAAACACGCCTATGTGACTCGCTCAAATCCATTCAAGGGTTTACGAAGTTTTTGCGGATGATTCTAAAGAAAAGCTCGCTCGTTTTGACTTGCAATTCAGTTTTTCTCGAGATTATAACGTTAAGGCTTCGTGGTATAAAAAGAATATAAACAAGGTTAAAATTTTAAACCAAAATCCTACAAATTCTATTGTAAATAGCATTTATACGAGTTATTATACTTCAAATCAATATATTTTCAGTTTTAAGATAGTTTATACAGCAAATGAATAAAGAAAAGACCATATGGCTTATGTTTTTCTAAAATAAGTTTCCTCTACATAATTTTGATTCCACTACGTAATATTATTTCTATGTTAGAGAAAACATTATTCACCACATTAAATAAATGAGGGCGCTCAATGAGAACGAACCCTCTAACTAAATCACTTAGTGGAAGGTGAAAAGTTTTGAAATATGTTCCTCACAATCGTCCTTCAGTGGCTTGAGATAATGGAAAAAATCCCCAGACATTAATATTCATAAGCAAAAACAGTTCTGGCGGGTACGGTTGCGAGACGGCGTCATAAGTAGAATCTCGACATCGCAAATGGCAAAGATTCGATGTAAAGTACTATTAATCCGTTATGATTCGTATTTTAATTTAGTTTTTATGTTTTAATTTTGAAAATGTGTTTATGGAATTATAACTTAACAGCTAATTATTTTTAAATTAATAAATGATATGTGAAATCATATTAAAATTAAGAAACAAACACAAATACAACCTGTATATATGTTTGTTTTCTGAATGTTATCAAATTAATATATCTATCAATTTCTTTTACTAAATTCAGTAACTAGATCAAAAAGATACGCGTCACCTTTATTCAGTCTAACTTTTTGTAACAGCTTTAATGCGATCGAATTCCCGGATTTAAGATCTTAAGAAGTCAAATCAACAAAAATCGAGTTTAAAGCTAATTTATCTCATTCTTTCCCTAATTTGATACGACAGTAATTCCCTTAACAATACGTTCCCAGATGTCTTTTGAAGTTTTGTCATTAACTTGAATCTTAATTCTGTGGATTAGACCCTTAGGTTGATTAGCAATTTGTTATAAACTGATAAATTTATTCAGACTTTAAAAAGATAAATTCTATATCTTTTTGCGATTAGACTAAAATTACTGTTAAAAAACTTTACAGTTTATAAGGCTGTACGAGTCAAAATTAATTTCTTATTACAATTTAATTTGCTATAATAATGCCTTATACAAAATTTACTATTAATAAGTAAGGTACATATACTATATTATGATAATATATTTATTTGTAAATGTAATTGTCTTGCTATGGAAAGCTTAATGAAAAATAAATCCCGCACAACGCAGACGGTCCCATACTTAGCGTCAACCGTCTCTGTGTTTCCTGTAGTGCATAATAGTCCATTACTGTTTAAATTGTAAGCAGGGAAGTAAAATATATTACTGCAAATAGCCAGTCTCCATTAGTGGCGAAGTCGATAAATGTCCACTCCTTTGCAGCGACTCATGGGCCGAGCAAACCCACTGGTAATGGAGTGTTGGACGCTATTTGTGGTAGTTTGCTACTCAAGACATCTCTTATGAAAGAAAAGCAAAAGTTTATTTCGCATGAACTGTGTTATTAAATCTAGGTATTTATTTAAATAAATATATAATATAAAAATAGTTACTTTAAACGAAACACTATTTTATATAAATGAATTACCCGAGGTGCAATTTTAGGTTGAATAGACCCTAAGGGCAAGTAATAATTTCAAGTAGCCCCGTATCCAATAAAGCGTACCGTAAAATTTATGTTTGGAAATTAATATTCAGAGGGAGAAGCGTCGACAGGGAACCATCAGTCTGCTTCATTGAAATAAGACATGCCACTCATTTTACGCTACTACAAATATTAACAAAGATGAATACTCATCCGCATTCACACGCAGCTCATAAATAATGATTGCTTACAACTAAATACGTAAATTACTGAATAATATATTTCATATTTATTTTATCAATTTGCGGTTCACCTATTTTGTTTTACATTTAACTTAAAATTAACCAATTGTATGACAATTCCATTTATTTTTGTTTATTTATAAAAATAGTAATGAACATTATAACATATTTTCTCCTATGTCACTTTCACACTTTTGACGTAAATTTCAAGAGAAAGAATAGGACTTATAAATATTTATATAAATAGGGCAGTTGATGTTTAATTGACAGACGGTAAAGCTGAAAACATAAATAGAGAATCAAATTCAAATGTCAGCTTAGTCGTGGTTCGCAAAATAACAATTCAATTTTAGAGCAATATTGAGCTACGTCGGAATAGGAAGAGGTTGTTAAAAGTTCACTGTATACTTGAAATGTTTATTATACGAATATATTGACAATATAAGCGACAACATCTTTTTAATATAACAATAAAATGAAAAATATATTTATGATAAATTAAATTATATTAAATTTAGAAATTGTAGCCGAAAACCTTGTGATTAATTGAAACGAATTTGTACAACTCTTTTTCCGAGTACACAAGCTTTCTAACTAGTAATTTATTACAGTATATACCGAGTTAGTTTCAGTGCGAATAAGTGTATAATGTCCTATTCGGGCGAGTGTGGTAGTAAACGACGTAGATAGAACTACCTCATTAAAGTCTTGAGGTTCCAAGCCGCTTTGTTCTAGCCGTGGAAATATTGGTAGAATACTGGTAATCTTCTCTCAGGTAGCAAAAATAAAGCGAATCTATTCTATAGATGTATTAAATTGGTGGTGCTTTTAATTTTATTTATCTATAAACTGATGTTGTGTCTAAATACATACGTATTATAAAATAAAGTCAGTATGAACACGATTAACTCAAAAACTACTAAATGGGTTTTTGTAATAATTCCTGAGAAAACTAATAAATACATGAATATTAGAATAAATAGAGAATCTTAATTTGGGAAAATGATACAGAAACCCACAAAACATACAAATTATATAATACAAAATTTGCGGATGGAAGCTAGTACCTATATAGAACTAGAATAAAAATGAAGATTTGAAAAATTAATTACTAAATTATTTTTACTTTTATTTAAAATATTAAATGTAATTTAAAATAAGGTGTATCAAAATGTAAAAATGTTTTGTTTCTTTATACTAAATAATTATCTTTAAACTAAGAAATCCACTGTGTTTTTGTACTTTTTTCTAAAATATTTTACCTCAATTACTATACAAGCATAAATGTAAATATTCAGGAAAATATCGTTCAATACAGGCGGCCTATGAATAATATCTAAATACTGTCTCTTATATGAAGAACGTATAAAATGAAAGAAATAATATGTACCTATATATAAATAAAATATATGTTATCTTCTATTATTATTTAGAGAACAGGATGAACGACTTTAAGGAATAATTCAGTTTATTCCGTCTACATAAGGTATATTTTGATAAATTTGCACCCTATTCTTTTTAAATTTAAGTACTAACAAATTAGTTCAGTATCTTACAAACAAATAATATACTATATTTGTCTGCAAATGTTTCATATTAATCTACATTTAATAAGTTCACGTTATAAAAATGGGTTCTATATCAACAAAAATGATATCGGGCACCGATCTATAAAAGATTACTCAAGTTTCAGTCAACATTATACTACAATCTTCATATCAAATTTCCTTTTTATACCGCGAAGAAGCTTTACACGATATCGTGTGTTAAAAAAGCAAGTCATCAGAATTTCAAATGGAATGTAGGATTTAAGAGAGAATACTAAATTGTATATTTTTCTGATCGTGATAGGAGATGTAAAAAGGTTACACTACAATGTGTAAGCTTAGCTCGAGATTTGATTTTTTTATATATCTGATATTTGCAGTACTAGTCAATGTTTATTTGAAATGTACATATTAATTTTTATACCGCAAACTCAAAGTTTATACAAAATGAAATAGATCGGTCATACTAAAAAAATATTCTTCAATTTGTTTGATATTGCCGAATGTTTTTGAAACCTTTACTATTTTGATACCAATGTCAAATGCAGTTTATTTTTATCTGTTTTTGTTTTGAGATTTATAAAAATAGTATTTTTATATAGTAGTAAAATTAAATGTGTGAGGTCTGATATGGAATTGCCTTAATTCGCGACTTTTAGAAATTCACACATTATATTTTATTGAAAAGTTAACATATGGCTATAAAGATATTATAAAGGATTTAAAACATCATTATTTTAATTGAAATGCCTAAATCTCACACATCTTGAATAAGTATAAGTATTTTATCCCCTTTATAAGTCAAAGGACGCGTAAAATACAAAACGATTTGGTAAGAGCCCCTCATATTTCTGCGTCACCTTTCGACGGACTCATTGGCATTATTTCTCACTCGTAACCCCACAGAAATAGTTTGTGACAACAATTCATCACGTCTCCTACTACGGTATTTTCTGATTTTAATAAATCCGACCATATAAAAGTTTAAGATATGACTTTTAATCTTAAAATTATGTAACCGATTTTATTATAGTTTCTTGAGTATGATATTTTATTATTCAAAGGAAGCATTTTATTTTTTTGAATTTTTGTTTTAGTGTCATTACTTTATAACCCTAAAACTAAAATGAGTTTGAGTTTAACGATATTTATTTCTCATGAAGAACATACTTTTAACTTTTACAGAGACTAAATATATACATAGAAGTATTTTTACTGATGCTGCATTACATTAATATTTATATCTACCTTATGTACTTATCTATTTTTAAAAACTATTGTAATCTTAATGTAATTTTTTATATAAATATATCAAAACACATTAGCTAAATGGAATGACATAAGCATAAATAACTTATTAAAATATATAACTTATTAAGATATATTTAATTCATATGAATTTATATAACTTAAAAACTCCTGGTTGTTATGTAAACGGAAAAATATGAAGCACTTTGTACTGTCAACTTCTTTAAACTGTTAACTTTTAAATTTCTATATCAATATAAAAATACCGATAAAAGCTTCTAGCAAATGGGTAATTCTTGATCATATCGTAAACAAGTGGTAGGGCATTAGCGTATATGCTTCCATGAGTTACAGCCCACTTACAGGAAAATTCTGCAAAGAGCAAAGTTCCCTAAGTTGCTCTATGGTAATGCTATGAAGATTTATAATAATTTCGCCCCCTTTATGACTATCTTTTTACGAAGCCAACAATTTTGTCGGTTAATGCGTGAGAAATAAGTATTTTCTTAATATTATCAAATAATAAAGATTTTGTTATATATTGCAATATAAACAAAAATAAAATATAATTATATTTTTTAAACATAAATAATTTAATACGGAAGGGTTTTTATAAATCATGGTATAACATATATAAGAAGAAACAAACGACAAACGAAATAAAATAAACCAAACCGCAGCCCAAGGGACAGCAGGCACTTCAGAATGACAAATCAAATATTCATATTTCATAAAGAATAGTTTATTACACCAAAAAAGCACTTGTCAAAGGTGACATCAAAACACCTGTATCCCGCAATTAGTAATTCAAATCTGGTGCGATATATGAGGTAAAGAAATTCACATTAAACCAAAGTAAATAAGGAATCTGAATTTCAAATTCAACCTCAAAGTAGACAAGGGTGGTGCATTAAAAACGCATGTCGGTAAAATGCAAATTGAACCACAAAAAACTACGGCTCCAATGTTTGATGTTGTTATTGACTTAAAAGTATTGTTCTGTAAAAGTGAAGTGTGTATAGAGTATGTGGTACATTAAAGAAATGAATGAAACAGACTATAGGTAAAATGTTAATTTTTGATGTCGAGCAAAGACTAAAATAAAAAGCTTTTTAGTTTATACCATAATATATGTACAGCTTATGAGTATAATATAAGGTTGAAATTTAGACATTTAAAAGAACTCGCTTAAAATGAAGTGAAATAAAATACTTAGAACAAACCAACCTAGATGTACTTTAAAACTAGATAAAAAAAATGAAAATTCGACAGATTTTATTTCAATTTTAAAATAGATTTTGTAGCTGATATTCCAAAACTATCAATTTAACCTAAAACACATCGATCGTAAGCAACTTCTTGCGTAACCACGTTGCTCCAGAAAACAGCAATAACTTAGTCCTCCGGCGATTCACTTAAATCTTTACTTCACTTACTTGCCTCAAGTGAAATAGAGCGCGGTTGTAGTTTTCGTATTCTAGACTAAGCAATCTGCGAAATTGCTTAAAAAATAAATGAACAAATATAATATATAGGTTAAAGTACTAAGAATGTACTAAAAGATATTATGAAAATAAAATATTTATTAAATAATAATAAACAACATAATAATAATTATTATTACATTGTCTACTATAAATTTAATAATTCTTTAATACCGCCTTGTTTATTATTCTATATAAAATTGCCTCTATAAATATATTCGTCAAATTTATTCATAATTTTTCAAAATAATTGAATTAAAAATGGATCAACTTGGTCTTTTTATGAAATGTATTATTATTTTCGCTAGAACTGCAATGACTAGTTTCGATATAGGGCAAATTGATATCTTTTATGAAAATGCATCGCGGCATTTAATGTCAATAGTTACAGCCCAGTTGCGATATAAAAATGAAGCGCATATCGATTATCGCGTCCGCTTAAGCGAAACGATCTGAAACCGCTTAAGCGAGACGATCCGCAATCGCTTCGATAAATCACGCTTAAATGGAATATGCCTAAGTTCGCTTTGATGTGCTCACCTGCAGAGCATGGAACCGAGTCTATGCAAGGATTTTGTAGGATCGACTATTTTATAGAAATTACTCAGATATCATGGTAACTGGTAAAAATCTTAAATAAAGGTCTTAAAAGGTAAAAATAAATTATTTGTTTTGCTTTTTTGTTTGACTTTATGCATTAATTATTTCAAAAGCAAAAGATCCATGGGTTATAATCATAAAAAATATCTTATAACAGATATATTTTAGTACCGCATATAAAATTGTATTTATTTTTATACTTTTGGCGTATCAATGTTTTTGGGAAGTAGCTGTATTCTGGTGTTTTAAAAATATATGGTGCAAGGTTTGAAAAATGTTCATACAAAAGTTATTACCCTCATTTTGGCTAAAAGTTAAATAAAAAGAGCAATAGTGGCTACATCATGAACGCTTAACGCAACAGCGGCCTCGGAAATAATGGTATGATGTAGCAGTTAACACTTTATATATCGCCGCTAAGTGTTTTGTGGTAAAAATATTGGTAGTAAAAAATGTAATAGGCGTACATCAAAAGCCTGATAGCGCTCTATTTTGTACATTTTGATTGCAATATTAAATTACTTCGGCTTTAGTAATTGAAATGGACATTTTTCGCTTTTTAGATCACTCTTTTGAATTCGTTTGTAAGTGAATTATTTTATCACACTACAAACTTATATCCAATGGTGTAAGTGAAAGTAATATCTTATGAATAATTTCTTACATGTGCAACCGTAACTAATTCTAAAAATATTTTCAAAGATTGCCTCTGGACGGATATTTTAAATTTTGTATTCAGATCTAGTGTCCATTGAAGATGAAGGCATCACTTAAAGAATTTTATTCCTTTTAAAAAATTCAATTCAATAAAACGTTCATATAAATTACTATAGAAGAATTCGGAAGAAACCATAACCTATCTGATAACCGATCAACGATTTTGTAATATTGGCTTAAGTTGGCATCCTACGGACATTTTGTAGCCGTATCCCTTGAATGTAAAGTAGGTGAAATATCAAAGTTAGAGGTAGCAAGAAAAACACATTTGTGTGCAAACTCTCGCATTTAGAAGCGGAATTTGACCGACGGTTTATGACCGAAGTTTCAGAGCGGTATTGAATCCTGTAAATTCATTAAGTACGTAATCCTGTTCCGTACGTAGTAAACCATCTCCGTTTGTTATCCGAATTGAAATAAATTTTTCTTTGATTAAATCAGCTTTTTTTAATACAACTATTATTTGATTACAATCCTGTGTAGTTTTTGGTACCTAATAAAATATCCACCCTTAATATTTGGTATTAGTTATTGGATATATTGTTTTTGCCGATATATTTGTTTACTGACCGGAGGTTAATAGAGATATCAAAACCGACGGATTCATTAGGCACCTAATTTGACGCATTAAGTCAGATTAGTCAATGAAACAACTTTTTAAAGGATATTAGTCGTTCCACTTTAGAAAACCTGATATGTATAACAGGGAAGATTAATTGTTGAGAATTAATAGATTTGATAGGGATTGAAACATCAGTTTCAGTTATTGGAAACAATAAGTACTAAAATCAAGTTAAAAACTTTTCTTTTTAATTAGTTTTATTCTTATAATTCCAATTAAGAATATACCGTTAAACTTATAAATTTTGCAAGACGACGGAGAAAATCAAAAATTTAATTAGATTATGAGGTTGTTTGAAAGTTATTACAAATGGGATAAGATACGGAGTACCGGTAAATAATTCATTGGGAACTTTATTTAATCTGAAGTAACTTCCCAATTACTGTCTGTATTACGTACTCGTTCCATTACTCGGGGTTTATTAAAAAAGAAAGTAACTTTTTATGATGTTCAAATATATATTTTTTTACATATCGGTAATGCAGTCACTTTTCTGATATAAAATATAATAACTGCGGTATTCTCTGCAGCATCGAATAACCTTACATATGAATGTAAATAGAATAATCTAGAAAATCCGCCCAGAATCCTATTTGAAAGTTAAAGCACATACAGTTCAATTAGCATGAACATCGACATGTAAATGAGGAAAAAAAAAAGAAAAATCTTTTGAAATTCACCTTTTTATCAACGGAATATTAAACTCGTATTCCACAATCTTATATTTTACATTTAAATTTTTAGATGCAAAGGTATCCAGTTACCACGTTGGGATTTGAATTACAAAGTCGTCGTCTTTTCGTCTCCACTCGAGGTCTGACGTCACAGCCTTTGAACGAAATATGGTGTTAACAAATGAAATACGCTTGCCAAGCTCGCTTTCTTAGTTGATTAAACTGATTGTAAGTTTCAAGTATAATTAAGACGTAATTAATAGTTGATTAGATCCAATGTATGCACAAATGAATATTGTAATTGAAACTAGTTCATCAATTATTTACGAATAACATTAGACGTTTAAGGGGGAGTGTTTAATCTACAAAAGTATTGATTCACCATCTTAATAACTTTATGATCAGAAACAAGATAAATAACTATATATTTTTTAAATATTGTATATATTTTTGTCAAACGCGCAATTAATTTCTTAAAATGTTTTGTAATGTTAAACCACTTGACCAATTTTGCTTGAAAACTAATCAGCTCTAAGTTGCGCGTTTACGAATCGTTTGGTACCAAAACGAAGTCAATTGCATAATCAGGTCGCGAGAAAATGGATATAAAAAAAACGCTTACATTAGCTATACTTATACTTATATTTTATTAAAATATCTAGAATTACTCAGGACACCTCAAAAGTTAAAAATATACACGTTTGGGATCTCAAATGCTCCAATACAGTTGCTAAAGGAGGCCGTGATTATTTAAATTGGAGTTTACATACAAGGGTAAATCGGGATCGCACAGAGGATTTGGGAAATGGACCAAGCTAAAACTAAGATTTAGATTCTAGAAGCTGGCACTAAACCAGAACAACTTACCAAGGCTGAGTGATTTTATTTTAAAATTCATATTTTTGTATTTATTACAATTTATTTAATCGAATATGATTTTTGTAACTACGACCTTAATATATTCAGATTTTTGATTATACTCATATAATAAATTAATTGGCTACGAAATATTTCAAATATTCCCATAACAGTTATACATCAACCAATTAACATAACGCAATTTAAATCTATTATTCAAAACAATGTTTAAAAGTTCTTGAAGTCCCATATCGTGTGGTTTTTGTCGATTTATTTTACAAACGTAGGTAAGCGTATTGCGTTACTCGTAATACCCACTTTATTTGAAATGTTTTATTTTTATATACAATCCCGGATGTAGAATTGGGATAAAATACAATATAATGGTTGTTGGAATTTGAACTGCGTTTGTTCTAGACGATAAAGAAGTAAAGCTGAACCGAATTTTTCTTAATAAATTTTCTGATTGATTTTATAAAAGCTAAAATCAGAAGACAAGATCATTTCCAACATGGGAATATCTGGTGGTAATAAAGGTGTAGTTAGCGCTATATTGCAATACTACTTAAATATATTAAACCTCCGCAATAAAATCTCTATTTTAATATTATAATTAACTGTGGCCAATAAATAATCTTGTAAGTTGCTTTTTAACTACAGACTAACTGACTCTTCACAGTGAGTTGAGATAGTCCTAATTTTAACATTATATTAGTCTCATACTTTAAAAGGTGAATAATTAGTTACACGTCAGTAGTAGTCAAGAACTTGTCTCTTGACAAAACCTGTAATTAGACATAAGCGTTTTGTTATTACACTAGCCAAATTTCATAGTGTTTTTGTATCAAGTGAACAAAAAGTCCATTAGTACTTTAAACACTGAACACTGTTTTTATTCTATAACAAGATTTTAGATGATAAACAGCTTTATATAAATCGTTTCCACTCCAATTAAGTTTTTGAAGCGAGGGCGACAGAATCAAGAGAATATCGCAAAATTTTGCGCCGGATTTCTCCAAAAAATAAAAAAAACAGCCCTAGTTGGCTCCAACGAACTGGCAATGTCAATACACTCTGAAGCAAAGTTAACGAGCGAGCACACCGAGACTTATGGCAAATATTTCGACTTAAAGAGAATTGAAAAATGTACCGTAATAATAAGATGTGAGGCGTCGTTTGATTCGTGAAGTCGGATTGTGAAGATTGGGGTTATAGGGGCTTATATATTGCTATATATACGTATACAATGTGACTTCGTTTGTAAAGTGTATATATATAAGTGTCTTGTTCATATCACATGGCTTTAGATAATAGTTCTGATTCAAAAGCCTAAATAACGGCTTTTCTTTAAAAGTATATAAATCCGAAAACTTTCTTATATACAACCTTGTATCCTCATTGTTTTATATGTAGGTGCACAATATTTACTGCTTATGGTTTCTTGCAGGTTGTATGAAACCAATGCATAATCACTTTCTTTTATTTCTTAAGTACTTTTTAATTATCTTTTTCATTACATTTCATTCATTCTCTCATTCACATATAATGTTTTACATTGGTTTTTTGTATTAGTTCTGTGCAATATTTCAAATAATTCTTCTTAAGTTCAATATTTCTTATTTTAATTATACAATCCAACAAAATAATATTTTTGTATTGACTTTAATGGTTCATGTTTACTATTATATAGATATTAGTAAAGCCGCATAAAAGACAGATATAATATAAAATTTATAAAATTGTATTAATCTTTTATCAAGTATTTCATTTTCAAACAGATTATTTCTAATACTTGTCATATGTCAATTATTTGGGTTTGACTCCTTTCCTATAAAATTCTGAGTAAAATCTGAAAGGATGTATAGAATTTTTATTTAAAAAATAAATTATATAATTTGATCAAATCAAAAACTTTTAAATTACATGGAATTATTTAAATACAAACGCTATTAACATTTAAAGAAGTGATGGTTATAATAACATTAAAGTTATAATAAATCCATATTTTGTTATACTTTTATATTAGAGAAATGAAAAATCAGGATTTGATAAATTAAGATTATGACATATATAAACTATAGACCATGAGGGCGCTTAAACGAATTTGCTAGAAGTTAATTCAGTACTTTGTTAAAGTACAGACAATTTCCATAATTACCAAGAGTCTACACCTTGATATCCCTTGAGGGGATTATAACAAATCTTCACACATGCGGGTACTTGGAAGTAAATACTTTGACCTTTCTAACGGCACGTATGTTTGTCGATTTAGTTTGAGAGTTGGAAGTTTTGTTGTGATAAGATGGTATAAAACGAGTATTTTAGTCTTAGAAAAATATATCTTCTGGAGTTACATAATGAATATTGGAGATTGAAGTGAAAAGTTGTCCCTAATTTAAAAAAATACAAGTAACAATGTTAAAATGACCAAAGTCTACAAATGTCCTCGCTTGTCCGCAGAATTACCCCCCGAGAAACCGTCAATCAAGGCGGAGAAAGGCTGGTACGCTTCGGGCGACTCTCTGCGGGCACAGTGCACCTCCCCCCCTGCGGACCCGCCTGCTAACCTCACCTGGCTATTGAATGGACGAGGTGTAAGTATTTCAAACTTATCTTTAACCTGCTCTTAGCTGTCGCGGTTGTCCCGGAGGTTAAAGTTTAGCTTTAATTCCTGGAAACGAGGTAAAATTGAAAGATGTAGTTTTTAACTTGTTCGTTATTATTGTTCATATCACTTCATTTTCGAACAATGATTTATTTGAAACTGCAAAAGTGTTATGGAAAATTTTATAATTATATTTAAATTAAAAATATTATTTCCAAACTGAAAAACTATTTAAAAGTTTCACTCTAGAAAATAATTACCAATTAGTTTTCACCCTGACGTCGACGCGGCGCGGACGTGACGTCCGATGTGACGTCATGACGTTCCGTGATAAATGAACCGAAGCTCTTTCATCGAGGCGTTTCCGTTCCTCATTGGTACATTTAATAAAAAAGTGCTGTAAAAAACTTATTATTTTTTTATTTTCAATTTTAGTTAAACTCTCAGAAGATGTTTTATTTTTGTGATAAATATACAAAAAAATATTTTAGAAATCATTTAAAACACAAATGTGTCAACGGCTATAAAGCTTACAAATTATTTCTTTTTTAAAACAAAATATGCACATAGGTTTAATTAATAATGTTGCTTGTCTAATAGTAACCTTTTCCCGCGACTATCTTATTTGACCGGGCTCAAAAGTAGAAAAAACAATTATAAAAACTATAAGTAGAAAAAAGTCATAAAAATAATCAAATATATGATATTCAGTACTGTAGTGATATATAATCCAACCCAGGCTTTATAAACATGTATTATCTGTTTAAAATCATTTTTTTTACATTTAACATATTTCTTTTTTTCATCAACGATACTTCTTTAGAACGATTTTAACAGTTACATATCTTTTTTGTAACTTAAGTAAGAGATAAATAAATCTCTTAAAAATCTCAAATATAATTTTTTTTTATTACAAATCGGGATTATTCGTGTGTATAATAAAAAGGTATGATACTTTTATTAAATTTTCAATATATGTAAAAATGTTTTAAAACAATGAATTAATTATATTTATATACTATATATGTATCGCAAGTAAGTGTAACTTTCGCCTTTCTAACACCTGCACCCAAGAGTGATGAAGTGATATCTATTTCCTTTATCTTCATTACAATAAAGAAGAAATACAAGTTAATATTAAGTAGTATACCCTGCAAAAGCGGTACCAGGCAGGGCATAGACTATTCCTTGCTCCCCTGGCTCAAGGAACAATTGATTTTGCCAATAAATATTTTTATATCGTTATAAATATAACTTTATTCGCTTCATAAATACCACGTATGAGTGTTTAACACAAATACGGTTTTGTTCTATCAAAGATTGTTCTTTTTATAAATATTTTAAATTAATATAAAAATAACATCAGATAACCCAAATTTTCCACTCCGCCTCTTCCACATCCTGTACCTTCGTCTAAAATGTACACACATATGAAAGACAGCAATGAAGCTTGTAATTATACACAATACATTAATAGAAACGAAAAAAAGCATAATCATACCTCGGATTTAAGGAAAAAATATTACATTTGTTACAAGGTGTTGCTAAAAAAATTCCTATTGTGATACCTTTGTGTGATTAGAAGTCGCCAGACACCTTTGTGTAATTAGCAGTTGCTGTATTTTATTTTGCTTTTAAGAAATATGCAATAGCAATCTAGACGATACAAAATAAACAATATATCTATACAAAGTAAATGTATACAATATTATTCTAGTCATAAAGGCTACTACTTCTCGTAGCAGTAGACAACGATACTCCTCTTTCGATACTTATCCGAACAAAGAAAAAGAGAAGAATTATAAATTATACTTCTTTTCACATTAATTGTTTATTTCTTATTAAAACCGTATTAGGTGTTTTTATTAATTCATATTTTAAATCCTTTTTGAGTAATAACCATTCAAATGTTTTGTATTATTCAATATTCAATATTTAAATTGAACTTATTAAACTACAGTAATTGACGTTATTTACAGAATATTTAGAATGAACTTTTATATTTCGGCATTGTTCACAACGGTAAGTAAACTTTGTTATTAGTTAAAAGTTACTGGAATTTTAAAAAATCTACTTTTGATATAAGAATAAATAAAGGATATTATTTATTTCCTTGACTATATGGAAGCGACCAACTTTTAATTTAATATATTAAAACATACTTATATCGTAAGTATTCAAAATAAGAATGAACAACTCGGTCGCTCAATTCTTTTAAGTAAATACGATTGTGTCAAACACTCCTGCTGTAAAAATTGTGTTATCGCTGAATTTATTCGGAATCGACAGTTTTATATGATCCTTTTACGGTAGGAGATTTAAGCTTAGTAGTAACCATGAGTTTTATCACCAATATTAGTTAAATAAAATGAAAGTTTTTCCTTTTAGGTATAATAAATATAAGGAATACTTTTAGTACAGTTTCTCTATAATTGATATTGGTATGAAATAAATTGTGCGATATTGAAATAATTATTAAATAAAATATTATTTAAAATAAAAAGCTTTAGCTATATATAAAAATTGAAACAATGATTATAAACTTTTTTTTTGTATAAATTGAGCTCACGAAAATTGAGCTAAATGGGCTAAAAAAGTTTTTTCTTATTACATAGTTTTAAGATTTTCAATTTAAAGTATCACTAAAAAGAACATAGTGTTTTAGACTATTACAAGAGTCTATCGCACTGGTCGATTCGCGTTGAACAAATTCAATTGAATCGAACAAATATGGAGCACATCCTTCTGTGAAAATTGTATTGTATTGCGAGATTTACTACGCTTGGGCGATTTTATTTAATACGGTTCAGCCGAGACACTGCGTTGCTACGAAAATTGCATCAAAAATTCCTACATGATAAACAGAGATCTATATAATATGAGCATTTATTAAATAGGATGATATTATTTGAACAGAAATAAATATGGTCCATACACAATAATATTTTTAGACATCTTTGTATTTTTTTCCCGTAACATTGTTTTTGTTCATCTTTGAATAAGCCTTTTAAAATAATACGCCGTAAAATTTTATAAAAATTTACTTGAAGTAGGTCATTTTAAAATCCTCGGCTTATGAATAAAACCTACGTGAATAACAAAATTAATATGTTAGATGAAACAAACATGAGAAAAATAGAATTAGAAAATGTTAATATAAATCCAATTTATTAATATATTTAATGCATGATATAAAATGTTTCATAAATATTTCATTCTTAATCCGTAAAGCAGAAAATGCAGTTTATTAAATATTCTGTTAACATATTGTTCATGTTAAAGCAAAATTTTAATGAGCAATTAATAAAACATTTAACCTGCTATGCGATAAACATGTTCCTGCAATATTGTTATACAGTACGGTTCAAAGTATATTCATACTATCAGTGCACTTGATTTTCATAACTACTTACTGAACCTTAAAACAAATATTCGGATGTGGCACATTTTTGTATACGTCTTTTATCATATATTTTGAAAATACTCATACTGGTTGTAAGAGTCGATGACCGATTTAATATAGCCCTTTTTATAACTTCTTTAGCCCTACTCATAGCTCAAGAGATTATCTCGTTCCAAAAGAATAACTATCTTCTTATTTTGTTATTAAAATAGATAAGTATTCAACTTTATTGTTCTTAAAACAATTTCATAGCAAAGGAAATACAATTTATTTATATATTAAAATTAAAATAATTTTATTATTTTGTATAATAAAATATCTAAAACAACAAACAAGTAGAATAACTATAAGATTCTCACTGAAACGTATATCAGACTTAGAACAAGAATTTAGAATATTTGTCTCATAAAATGAAAAACCGCTGCGCTGCATGCTAACGTCAAATCCCACTCGCATCGTGATTCGTGAGAGAAATCTTTAGTACGTATGCACACACCCGAACCGTTTGTTCAAACTTTATTTTACCGTCAAGTACCAAATTCATATGTTTATTTACTAATTTATTATTTATAGTTATTTAATTTTTAATATTTTATATATCTATATATGATTGTATCACCATCAAATCTCAATTAATGAAAATGGGATCACATGAAGTTTAACCCTTTTGGATAAAAAGTGTTACATTTATAACAAAACGTTAAATAAAATGGAACGCCATTTCATTGAGTGGCGGTTCTTGAACACCCATTACGAGACCATAGTATTGCTGAGATATATGAATGAAAAAAAAAAGGATATTACTTTTTCTTAGTAAATATATAAAGATAATTAAATGTGTAATGATGTTTTAAACGAACTAAATCTAAAGTTTAAGTCAATATAGAAAGCTGAGATATTATTATATAACATGTAGTTACAAATTTAAGCCTGTATTTTATATAACAATGGCCCGGTCTAACTCTCTTGACCTCTTTTTTATTCAGAAACCTTCGTCATATGAAATGACAAGCAGGATTATACAATACCATCTGCTAGTTGTAAGCTTACAATAAACTAGAATAAATACAAATTAATTTATATTATTTTTAAATTCAAATATTAAGTATATATAATATTTAAAACAGAATACACGTGAGATTCCCAAATATCGAATACAAGTGAGATACACCGCAGACTAAGACCAGTTAATAAATAAAGTGCTACAAACAAAGAGATATGGGACTCGGCTTACACATGGGCTTTATCACAATATACGACGGTACCACAATAGTCGGACCGGGTGTAGTAAAATTTAACACAAATTTATTTCCATCCGCACTAACTGATAATAATTAACTAAGTTATTTAAATCAAATACGAGATCAGCTTTAGATATTAACTAAATTATTATATTTATTAACTCAAATATTTAATGGATATCTTGACACTACAAACTGGAACCGTTTTATTTTATAACAAGTTTTAAAATTTGATTTAACGCAACATTTTCAGAAAATTAATAAAATATTTTTTTTTAATATTTCAGTAAGTGAATTACATAAAAATTGTATTTTAAATAAAATAATATAGATTAAATCCTCAAAAACTGAGGAGAATCAGTTTAACAAGTAAAATACGAAGATAAAAGAGATCTCCATGGAATAAGAACAATTTGTTAGCAAAACAATGAAACAACGCAGAAATGTACCGACGCTGGAACTTTTATTTGTGTAAGAAAGTTAGAAGGGTGCTATTTAATGATAACGAAGTTTCTACCTCGAAAGAGGTGTATAAATACTGCCTCTTGCTGAAACTGTCGAACTATTTTAACCTTATGTTTGAAAGAAACTTTATCTTTGGATGTTTTATTTATGCTTTCTCGTTGCGGCTTTAAATCTGCATTTTATAAATTGTGGCAATTCATTAGGTCTCTACAAACTACTACTTCATTAAAAATATAATATTCAAATAATAATCTCGATGTTCCCGAAAAACATAAAGAGGAGAGAAATATGATAGTAAAAAAAGTTTAACGTGCAAAATATATTTATTATCTTTTATTCTTTTGTTTCAAGTTTGAAAGAGAAAATTAGTTATATTATTTTAAAATACTTCAAGTGACCTAAAGAATCATAAACAAAAAATTAATATAATTCTCCGGAAAAAGTGTAATTGGAAATCATCAGAACATTCCACATTATAAAGTATTTCATTTTTATATGTTTCAAAGAGATTTTTGTGTAACTTCGTAAACGTAAACATCTGAATCCAGGCTTATTACAAATTCTCATATTATATTGGTATTCAATATAATATAGTATATTATATAACGATACTTTGAAATTTTATAAACATGTCTTTGCATTTGATTTAAATTCTTTAAATTTAATCGTTAGTCGAGGAGCCTTACCACCATATCTTAAACTAATATTAAAATAATATTTCTTTCCCTTTTACAAAAGTCACACTCAAACATTTACTATACAATATTGGTTTAATTATATGTCTGCCATTCACTTTCTTTTTATTATTACCAGTTGATGGCTAGTCTTGTTCTCAAAAAAATAAATTATTGTAATATTGAAAAAAAAAACAAATTTTTTTATTATGATAGTGTTAATAATTCATGGTAAGACTGATTAAGAATTCTTTAAAAAAACCTATTGTTATTAATTATACAAAACTTACAATTCAAAGCATACAATTCTTATTTTCATCAGATGTCTAAGAAAATTACTAACAGCTAATACCTGTGCATTTGTAAACTTATTTTATACATGACTCGAATGGATTATGCGAGAAAGAAACTGGTAAATAATGCCTGGAGTAAATTGCGCCATGAGCATACGAATGAGGAGTGGAGACAACGCCAAAGATACCATATCAGCGGAGATATTTAATAATATCAATATTATTATGTAGGGTGAAAACGATTTCATGCATCATAACTCGTACACATTCTGCTGTTTATGTCTGCGTGTTCTTAAGAGCTGGAATATTGATATTTGATATTGCTTATCGGTTCTTTAATGCCTTATTTTTTATTTGTGTACGCATTCATTATGTATTTTCTTTTTTATTGGTGCTGTCTAGATAGTATTTCAATTATTTTCATATTGTAAATTTTAAATTTTTTTTTATTTATTTCTTTTTAATTAATGAAATGAAATGGATTAAAAAATTTTTATTGAAAATAAAGTTTATAAAAAGCATTAACATATATACCAAATTAATTGTATGGTATTCTGCAGATGATAATATAATATTATAATATATATTAGTTATTCATAGTCGTTACAATGCTCAAACATAATATTTTAGTAAAACTCTGTCAAGATAAATTCTCAAAACATTTCTGGGTAGGAAATCTATATAAATTCATAGTTATAATTCTCCCCAAACCCCAAACGGCGTAGAGGTAAAAAGTCATGCATGAAAAATTTATTCAAGTCTCGTCCGTCGGTTCTTTGTGTTGCTAATTCCATTTTATTCTTTTCTGGTCCGCTGTCATTAACCTTGCTAACGTCGTTATAATGTATTCAGGACGATTGGAGTGCAGTAATTTGAGTTTTTGGTTTAAATAAATGTGGGATTTAATTTTTTTCAAGTGGATGTTTTTTCCTTGTTCTTTATTTTGATTGTTATATTTAAAAACAAATAAGAATTTTATTTTGTTCCATTGGTTTTGTAAATACGATCATTGTTAAGATTATCAAAAAATATCTATGATAAAAAAATATGTGGAATATTTCAATGACAAAGCAATTGTCTGAAACATTTGTCTCAAATAATGTGATGTAGTGTCACCAAATCACCCGAGACATTTGATGTGACAGCGTGACATTGTGGCTCAACACGTTATACACAGTTGGATCACATTGGAAAATGCTTTTTATATTCAGCTCACGGGCACTTGGTATAAATAATATTTATAAATTGCGATGGATTTTAGATTTGCCGGTGACAATATTTTGATTGAAAATATTAACGTACTTTATGTATTATATTTTATATACTTAGTATATATATATATATATATATATATATATATATATATATATATATTCTATACAAATATCTTGTGTAGATTTTTTAAAACCTAGCATAATATGATCACTTTATACCACCACATTCAAATAAAGATCAAAAATATAGAGGTAAAAAAAACAGAAAACTAATTAAATCAATAATAATACGTCCAATTAAATACTATGTTTAAAATTTATTATATAATACATCACTCTTATATAAAATAATTAAATGAAATGAAATATAAAAACATTATGGGTGAAAATGAAAATTATTTGAAAAGTCCTGTCTTTACATTTTTATGTTTTATTCGAGAATTGAGCTCAGATATTAAAATAAAAAAGTGCACTTGTAGTTTTAACAAAGCAATGTTTTGTGAACAAAATGGCCCTCAATTAAGAATTTAGAGTTTGCAAAAAATATTATTTTATCAGTTCTATTTAGTTCTTTTATAATTTTTAAAAGAGGCTTACCTTTTAATAAACCTACTTCTTTTTTATAACTTTTTGATATGGTATATCTGACTATGGTGTTATATTTAGTTTTTTATATTTTATTTACTAAAAATAAGCAAATATATTGTGGCTTTCAAACCGTGTTGTAATTTTAGTATACCCATATAGAATGAAAAGTGGGTGAAACGATAGCTATTTACGTATTTAAGAGTTGATTAGTTTTTCAACCAACTTTTTTCTTATTAAATGTAATCCACGTATTTTCGATTTCAAAAATGCTATTTCAATGGTTGTAGTGCCATTCAACAACTGGTAATGAAAGCAGAAAATCGTCACAATAGAAGAAAAAAGTAACTTTTTTTGGTTTTCAAGGAATTAACATAGGATAATATATTCTAAAACAACTTATGAAATATGCTGTATCTGCAGTAAGTTGTTGTATTGACTTTTGTGAAATTACTAATGGATTGGATTTTATATGAAAAATAATTAAAACAATAGTAATAAAAAAATCATTTACCTTAACCAGAAAGGTAATGTAGTGGGGCTTCCACCTGTTACCCTTTTTTAATTTATGACATAAAAACCTTATATACATTATAAAATATGTTTAAAAGCCTGTTATACCATAATTTATGTAATAGAAACAAGTACAATAAATAAATAAAGAAAATAAATTCTTAAAATGTAACCATAACACATATAATTGAGTTAGGAGTGTAAATCGATACCATCTCACAAACACTATTAAGTAAATTGCTATCATGAGTATTATCTATATCTATCAATGCCATCACTAGTCTGTATAAACCCGATTTTCCGAAGTCCGAAGCCAGTGAGCGATGACAACACTCGATCACTAGACGCGATCGCAGCTAATCTTAGAACCTTTATATGTATATAAGATCCTTTTAGAACCTTCAGATTATTATCATAAATTAAAATGTTTTTATAAGCATTTATTTTTGAGCCTCAAGAGTTCTAATACACTTAATTCTATTATGTCCTGACGTAGTATTTACATTGTTTCTATTAATATTCTTCTTCGAATCTATTTTATTAATTAGTTATCTTTATATAACATAAACATAAAATGTACATCATAAAGGGTTATTATAAATATGATAATTTTAGAAATATAAATATTTTTAGCAGGAATTTTTTATTATATTATTTTTTCCTTCAAAAAATAACATGTACCTTTAAAATATAATAAAAAAAGATATAACAACTTTGTTAAGATTTTAACAATTGAATAAGGAGATAACTATACGTTAATAAAACTGAAAAAGGTATCGTCCCATTTCCCCTGAGTCTGTACAGTGATAGAATTTCGTAACGTGCTCATATATTATTTGTTCTCACTTCGATTTTTAACTAAAAATAAAATAAAACATTCAGCAGACTTTCAATTACTCCGCCTGTAAAATAGAATTACAACAATGAATTTTCATTGTTCCGTCGCTAAGATAAGAATATATATCTATTAGATGTTTTAAAAGAAGTCATAATTACTTAATTTTTTAACTTTATGATTAAGGAACTTATTGTAATTACCCTAATTAACTAACTACTACTACTAACGGAACCCTTTTTTTTATTATCTTAACGTTTTAAGGTATCCTAGGTTATTATAGACACTTAAAAACATGCATGTATATGTGGTTTTTTCGCGACGCCCTTTGTGCCTGATTTTGTTTTAATACCGAACAATGCGCGTACCCGTAACTTCGAGCTGATTAGTTTTCCAGAATAAATTGTTTAAACGGTTTTATAGTAAAAAAAAACTAAAAACAGTTTATTTGCGATTTTAATAAAGTAATTACGCGATTGGAGTGGTTGCGATATCAATTTACGCATGTAAAATGAGTAAAAGTGATCGCAGTTAAAAAAATATCTCGTTTTTCTTTTATTTTTTTTGTAAAAAATAAATATTTTATCCACTAAGAAAAAAATATAATGGATTTTATTAAAAATAAATAAATAAATTTCATTTAATGAATTTAACGGGATGATGCTCACATCCATTACCGCTTGTTTTAGTGGAATATATTTCTATATATGTTACACTTTTATTAAATATAACTTTTAGTTGAAAGAGGGAGTTGTTTATTCTTATTTACGGTTTACAGATTCAAGGAAAGCCAATAATACAGCAGAGAATCCTGCCAAGTCCTGCCATTTCAATTGATTTACCGCATTCGAGAAGCACGACAGCGCCAGGGGACGAAAACAGTAATATCATCTTCAGTCCTTGGAAGGCTTTTGGACCTTTTGTTGACAGCGTACAGGTGATTAAGACAATAGAGTTCACTTTAAATTTGATTTCATATTTTTATTTCTGTTTAAGAGTTAAAACGTTTTTTTAAAATTGTAATATCAATGTAAATTTAAGCCAAATAAGTTTTAATTATATAATAGCCGCATTTTCTTTAACATAATTTTGCATAAACGCAGTAATGTAAACAATAGGCGAAAGTAACTCCAGGTTCTGCCTAAGTAATTCAAGTTTAGCGATGTTCTATCCTGATTTGAGATTTTCAAAGAACAATTATTATACTCTAATTGGTTCCAGACAGTGATTAATGATATCGCGCTAACAAACGATGTTTTCGCTCTCAATCATTTCGGTTTCTTGAACATATTCATTATCGCGGATAATGTTCTTATTGTCTGGCGAAAATGAGTGGCCATCAAATTCGTTAAGCTTAAATATCATGTTTCTTTTGAAGATTTAATATTTAAGACAAAATTTTATTATGAAAAAATGTGTTTTTCATTTTAAACTTTATTATTATTTGTAATATTTGGAAAGTTTTAATTAAATTAATTTACTTATATAACAGGATGGAGAAATTCTGGCAAGTCAAGATTCCGTGATGTTCCCAACACCTAGAAATCACGACAACGCACCGGACGAAGAGGCTACAGATCCTGCACCCACAATGCAAACGTCTAAAAGGGTGTGGCATATATAATTAAACATATTTTATATTTTAATTTATAAAAAATACTGTAAATAATACTGTATATATTTTACCATTAACTTATATATAAGAATATAAGCGTAAAAACTGATCAAAGAATAATAACAGATGACGATAAATGGTCTCATGTTAATAATAAACCAAAACCTTCCTCTTTATCTAAGCTGTTCTGGTTAAAATTATGTAAATTGGGTATTCAAGTTATTGAAATCAATGAATTGGTCCAAACTTACTTTAACAACTCAATGTTTTAAACTATAACTAAGGATCACAAACATTGTCAAAACGTTCAGAATCGAGTATTAAATTGGCTTAAATTAATTAGTTGCTACTGTTATACATTAATATAGTTTTGTAATATAAAATATATATTTTTATTAAAATAAACTTAACATCGTTGATATTCTTATAAGTAATTCTAAAAAATAATATATTTGTAATATATAAACAACTTATAAAAATAAAACATTATCAAAAGTTCATGGACCGATAATCTTTATGAGGATCGAGTTTGAAATTTCTCCCTAGATTCAATCCTCTCTCTTTTAACGCTAAACCATTAAGTAATTTGATATTTGTTAGTTGGTCAAAAAAAATTTACGTAACATAAAATGTATTTATTATTAGAAATTATTATTAAGGTTAATTGAATTTTTTTTATCCATAAAACATATAAATACTCATCAATTTCATCTTTTAGGTGGCCTCAGTTAGCCAGTTATCATTCATGGTACGACCTGACAGTTTTGAACGAGGCCAGCTACGACTGACTTGTATATCCACCGTGCACGCTGTGTACAGCGAACAAGCTGAACTGGTCATCAATGAAGAACGGCCCCAGATTGCATCAGTACTTGGTACACGAGACCATTCATCAGGTTTGTTTTTTATTATAACTGAAAACTATAAAAAATTATTTTATAATAAAACATTTCGAAAATAATAGAGTATAACTCCACAAAATAAACATCATTTTAATAATAAATACATATTTATAGTGTAATAATTAGCTTGACATTTATTAATACATCTAATATTATCAGCTACGATTATGCAGGTGTTTGCACAATACAAATATTTAAATCTATATAACAGTTATATATTTATCTATACAACAGTACAAAAACACGAAAACGGTTATTTAAAATAAGTAAGTAGTAATGAAACCTAATAAAAATTCGTTTCCAGTCGATTCCCAAAGTCTCAGAGCGGTACTAAGGAAAAGCGTCTTAGATCGTGAGGAATTTTTATATTTCGATGTAAACACTACCTTTGAATACGTAGAAAGTAAACCAATCCCGCTCTACAATTCAAATATTTACTGCAACTGACTTACACTGCAATTTTCCTCGAGAGAACTTTCGGGGTGAAATGCGACTGCTTCTTGGCAACTGAATAAATTTATAAAAACCGATTCCAGATTCAGGTAAATATCATAAATCTGAAACGGTATCTCATTACGCAAAATAAATAGTTTCTTTAACAACCTCTTTAAAGTAAACACCAATTGCTAAGAAATCCTTTAATAATACTAAGTAGGAGAAACGAATTTTTCTTAGCAAACTTTTATAATAAATATTTTATTCATATTAATATAAATATAATTATTTTCGACCTTTTATTAAAAAAATGTATTGTGTATGTGTTTTAAGTCAAATATATCCAATAAAGTAATTATAATTACACCGCATATCAATTTTCTAAAATTCAGGCCATTGCTTTGTATATGTGCATTCTACATTTATTAAATTAAAATGTGGTTCATCTTAATCCATCTAGTTGTTATTTCGGAAATCAAAGAAAAATTGGTACTGTTGGTCAAACAAACAAACCAAGCATCGAAAAACAATTTTAACATGGAGCATGAAGATAAACTATTGAAAATGGTACTCGACAAAATGATCGTAAACATAGTTCGTGGATATTCGCAAATACCCTCTACACTGAGAATAAAGGCTTACCCCGACAAACCGTCATATATGCAAGCAATCACTCAAATATTTGCTACTGCTAGCTTCTATAACATCCCGCCTGTTTGTCGACTCTGAATATTCCGGTCGAACAAGCAAAGGTAATGTTTAGTGTATGTGGACGATATATCAGTCTGTTTGCCAAGCATTGCTACAAGTAAATATGTTGATGCGTGACTAGAAATCCTATTTCTATTAACGCTTTGATACCTCATTTGCAAATATATAGAGCTATTAATGATGTCATCGTTTTATTTTAATTTAAAAACTTTTTAGTTTTATAATTAAAATTATGTTCTCCCAGTTTTTTCTCATGGTGGAACTTTGGAAATGTGATTGTTCCATTTTCTATTTAAAATATAATAAACTACAAAAAGTATATGTGAGCTAGTTTCACGCTTCTACAGAACATAAAGTTGTTGTGAATACACCCTGTACGCGTGAAGTTGGTCGCGTGTCAAAGTTATAGACTAATTAAATTGTTTATAACCCTTAGCAATAGTTCACACGCCTCGCAAACTAGTTTATACGTGACTGGAGTTTAATTTTCATATTTAATGTTTCATGTTCTATAATTTGTAGATTGAAAACTTAAAAAAAATATATAATTTAATAATAATAATCTTATAATCTTGTTATCTTATTATCTGCTGGTATAATGATATATTGTCTGTTGATGGTTTTCTGGCATTATAAAAGTTCAGTACTTTAACCGAAATAAAATAATTATTATTTCAAATATTTCTGTCTTAAACATTTTCAATATAGTTCCTAATCTCAAATAACACGCTTATTGAAGAAATCATCAATAAATAAGTAATACAAGATAAAATGCAACTCTTTTACAACGTATGCAATCCCATTTTTAAATCAATACAGCAAGTTTAAATTAAATGTTGTCTAACTGGGAACACTTGAAAGTTGTGACAGAAAGTGTCTCTTCAACGAGAAAAATTAAGTCACATAGACTTTATTTCCCTTAGTTTCCGGTCCCGGCTATTTTAGATTACGGATAGTAGAAATCAGTGTAATGGTTTAATTACTTTAATTTATGATAAAAGTAAAAAAACGAAAATATTAATTAAATATTCATTACGTGGAATTACCGTTCCTTTCAACGAGAAAAATTCCTGGAGTCTGCTATTTTTTTGTTTAGTGAGTCGCTTTACTGTATATCGACATCGATTAAAATCTGCTCTGCTAGATAATTTTTTTATCCTATGGTGTAGTAAAACAGGTAAGATATATCTTGTTAAATAACTTTTATTTAAATAATCGTAATATCTTTAATAAAATTTTAAGTCATATTATGCTGAGTCATATATTTAATACAGAGACGAATAGATGTCAACTATCTATTCATTGGTCACTGCTCAGATATTCGTCATTTATGGCCAAGAAGCTTAATTCCCCAAGTTGCTTCTAATAGATACCACAAAATTTCTTGTACGATTTGCGTATGTTCCAAATATGTTTTTCTTCATAGACCAGACTCGAAGAATTGTTTTACAAAATCTTTGCGCTACCGGAGATAGAATACTGAATATGTCAATTCCAAGTCAAGCACTGTACCTACAACAGAATAACACTCCTTTATATATAAATCGATGTCGTAGAAATGCGGTATTTATATGATTTCCCATCCCTATCTTCCATTAACGCTATTATACTAATGATTTTGCACAACGCTCCAAATTATAATACAAAGCTTTTTAATAAAGATATTTTTACTAAGTCCTTAAATTACATTTTGAATTTGTGGCTTGTCTTAGTTAATTTTATTTATTGGTGTATTTAATCCATGAAGGATTTTTTTTTGTATATATTTTATTATTAAGCACTAATAGCGGGTGAAATTATATTATGTTATTTTAAGGTTTATTTTGCACATTCAGAGTTAAATGATTTAATTCTGCAATATAGAATATTATTCCCAGAGAACACAAATAGTTATAACCATCCCAAGGGAGATATTTTAAAATCTCTATACACATACACGAGTCCATCAATGCTTAGTTGTTGTTAAGGCTTGTAGAGAACGCTTCCAAAATAACGTGCGAAAATTAAAATTAAGTATAGTTTGACACTTTCATGTGTTTTCCTATATTTTTCTCAAAGTTTTCTATTAGAGTTCTTCATCTTAACTCATTTCTTTTCAAAATAAAGGACGAACAACAAAACAACAATATTTTTTTCAATAAACCTCACACGACTTAGCACTAAACAGCTCTATTTGATAGTTTAAAATTTAAATAGAAACTTTGCTATATTATCTCCTTATTTGTCATATTTCCGAGTAAAAGAAAGTACCATTTTTAAAGTATACAACAGATAAGAGTTTACATATTTATTTATTTGGCCGCCAAAACACGACGGATATGGATTTTTATACAAATTTGCAAGCTATTGTTTAACAGTACAGTAATTTCGTTTTATCTCAAAGGTTGTCAAAATAGTCTAACTTTTAGGCACGTTTGAGAAAAACACTTTACTGAGATTGAATGTCAACCTAACACCTTTCCTCATGCCGTGGAATTTTTTACCATATCTAACTTATTTTACTAAAAAGAGAATTATATTTAAAAAGTAATATCCAACTGGGATAACAAGAGAGGTTAACCTATTTAAAACGTAATAGAACAAAGCTTTATTATAAAAATTAAACGGATATGAAAGCACGACAAACAGCGTAAAATAAACAATTCATGTTTTGCATTTTGTTTTCTCTGCACTCTATAGAGCCAAAAGCACTTACAATTATTAATAAACTTTTAGAAGCTTAACGAAAATTTAGAAAGTTTTTACAGATTTCTGAAAATAATAAAATGAAGTGAAACGCTATAATCCCTAAACCAAAGTCGCAATATAAAGTATATTGTAATAAAGTATATTGTATGAAAAGTCAAAAGAAAAACACATTTTAATGAAAGCTTATATTATATTATGAACCTTATAGCAAAAGCAAATTTTATTCAGTGTTTAATATGAAATTATTTTACAACAAAAAAAAAAATTCACTCAAAATGCAAATTAATAATTGTCACAACATTTCAGTCCAGCGATTTAATGCCAATTTCCGATGATGCAACAATTTCGCTGAGCGCGAATATTTTATAACAGCTATTGAAAATTAAAAATCGATAACCGAATCTGTGCGTTGTTGAACTCATTTATTTTTAATGTTGCTATACACGGTGCACGGTAAATGGTCCCACCTGACGTATGCAATCAAACCACTCGATGTAAAACAGCTTGACTAACACTGGATGTACCTTCGGTGAATTAATTTCCAACGTGTACGATAATGAACCGAATTTTGGGTCATTTGCGTTCGATATTTCGATGCCGTTTAGCAAAATGAGCGCTCGCTGCAAATTTGAACGCATACGCGCTCCGTTTCAGTTCATGCCGTCGACTGTTATTGCTTCGGTCCGATGCATTCAAAATTCGAATTGCTTTTTAATAAATTCTGGCCAGCAATTTGTTAACATCAACGTGCACCAAACAGTTTCCATGTCAGAACTTATAAAAGATATTTATTTTGTTGAATTTTAATACTATGAGTCTGCCAAATACTTATTCTTTTTATGCCGTTATTACCATCCTATAAGGGACTAGAATTCGTATATTAAAAAAAAATATTTAAATGAAATTGAATATATTTAATCTAATTTACACAAAAATAACCTACTTTTCACCAAGGTATGCTGGTGTATGATTTAATATACGAGATTTTATGATTCAAGCTTCGTCATATTATAATGGTAAAGAACATCGGGTGGTATAATTAACTCTCAAGGTATATTTCAATATTTGTTTTGTTCAAGATGATTTTGCAAATTCATATATATTTAGATGATATGACTATATATACTAAGACGTTTATGGAAATCGTTTTGATTAACTGGAATAGTTTACTAGATATTTTTAAAACAAAACACATCTATATATTGTTCATGCAAAAGGGGTTCAGTGACAGACAGACCATTAGTCAGGATGACTTATCTAAGGTTTTGCAGAATATAAGGAACAAGAGAAACGTTATTACATTAGAATTATCTAGGATATAAAAGTTATTTTTCTCTAAGTCTGCTTCTAAATAATAATACGGTTCAGAAAAATAATATATGAAGAATTACATGAAAGAATATGAAATATTTTTACTCCAATGATACAAACTAAATTCGAATTAAATGACATACCATATGAAGTATATGTATTGCACTAATTACAAAAAATAATATATATAAATTATGTATTTGAAATGTAATAAAACATTTTTATATTTTAATTGAAGAGAGCAAAAGTAAGCTTTAAGACAAAATTTATAAATAATTAAATATTTAATCATTATCAAGAAGTATAATTTTGATAATATTATACGTCAAAATATATTTATAAATCGCTCCCGTTTTTTAAATCACAATATAGTTTTCTCATTTAAAAAAGAAACGTGCGACAGGGATAGTATCATCACAGTCTGCGAGAATAAGCCAGTTGATTTCACTACATCTAACATATTAACGCCATCTATTTAAGCTCTTTATAACTATATTGGCTTAGGACGTATTTCGTTGTGTTGCTTTTGAGATGTTTTCTTTTTTCTTCTTTTTTTAGAATCTAGGTAATATAATAAAATATCATTATATTTATTTTTTGTATTATATTATCTAAGTATTAAATAAATTTTATTTATTTTTATTGCGTTTATTAACTCAAATTTAAGTTATTGTGAAATAAACACTACAAATATAAGTAACATTGAAATAATTTATTATAATTTTTTTTACTGAGTGACAATCATTCAGTTTAGTAAATAAATTTTCATTAATACGCATATATTTTATTTATTTATATATAATTGATACATTTTTACTTTTGTTTTTTGACAAACTCAAATCATAATATATACCTACATATAAGAATACTAATAACGTATTTTGCTATTCAATCAAAAGTCTAATTTCAACAATTACATCGGCACCGCAATTATACATAATAAGGCATATCCGTTATTTCTTATCGTTTGATTCTTACACGAAAAAAACCTATTAATAGTAAATAAAATTTGGAACCAATTTCAGTGAATTAGTAGCCTGAGCTTTCAACACATTGAAACGCTTTAATTAAACCTTGCATTTCACGTGTATTTTTACACGTCGTTGCCTTGGCCGTGTGTAATACGTCTATTAGCCTAATTTAACTTTGAAAATATGTTACATATTTATAATAAAATAATATAAAGATCAGATACAGCTCATAGTAATGTCTATGGTTATAGTGTATATAGGGATTTCGTTTTCTGTCTTCTTTGTGCTTTGTTAGCCAACTTGTAAAAATAACAAAGTGTAAATAACACATTGAAGATTTACAAACTCTCCTCTAATGAAACACCTCTCTAACCATGTAAGCTTTTAGAAGGAGGATTGTCGGAGATCAAGATGCTTGCTTGTACCATAACTAGGTAACCGGAGGTATAAGCAACGATAGGGTTCTCGTTATTTCGCTAAACCGCTCTTTCTGACCGCTTTCCGGTCGTAACGATTCTCTGTTCCATCGGATCAAAGGAGTACTCCTGAGTTTACCCGTGAATCTAAGTAATTTAATTTTTCCTCCACATCTTTCTCATTCTGTATAGTGAATTCCAATTTTGATAACATCTGGTGAAAAAGTCACCTTAACCGAAATTGAAAAAGTTAGAAAATTATTATTATTATTATCAGGATAGGATATATTTTTATTTATACTTTTTAAGCTGTTGGTGGCTTTAAACTACTGACTTAAAATTTTAATACTAAATAAACTAAAATCTCCAAACAATTTCAGTTCTTAATTCAAATGAATTTAAATCTTGGCATGCTTACAACGAAAATAAAATTTAGTCAACGCTTTTATACGGAAAAGTGAAGTTGTAAGCTCGAAATACCTAATCTAAATGCGAAAGGCCGAATAAAAACTATCACACGGACATCAAAAGTAACAAGAAAATCTTGACTTTCGAAAACCAGAATTAAAATCACTCACAGAATAAGGATTAGACGAATTCGTCCGTTAAATTAAATCCGGAATGAAAATTCGATTCTGTGTAAATCTAAAACATCTAAGGAAATTGCTTGTCGTATGAATCCCAATACCCACGTGATGGCTTCAAATAAGAAATGTACTTATTTTTTTTATTTGCTTTTTCTTAATTTTGCATACACATGCCAAATTATGCTTATTTTTACTAAATTAAATATATAATTAAATAATTAATATTTGTTTCTTATGGTTGGTATACAAGTAAAATATGTTTCGATACCTTTTTTAAGAGAAATAATAATACATTTTATACTATTTCGTACGTAGTACAGTTGATATTAAAATCATTATTCAATAATAATTTTAATATTATGTAATAAAACATACTTTCTAATAGATTCATTTACTACTTTTATCATCATAATCAAGTTTGATAACTACTGGTTTCTATTTATTAATTTTTAGTTAGTCTTTTAATAAAAACCAGTGGTGCCAGAAAATGTAACAGTTAAACCAATTCGAGAGTGAAAATTGAAGCTAGTCGTTTTCTAAAATAGCTAATTAACTTTATTTTTGTGTTTCATGTTGAAAAGCTCTTGCTCTTACCCTTATATCTATATCTATTATAGGGAATCTTCTCAATATATGTGTGTGTGTGTGTGTGTGTGTGTGGGAGTGTGTGGATCTAAATACTTTTTAACGTAATGTCAACCCTACTTCTGAATGCGTGTTAGTGGAATTTCTACTTTTTTTTTAAGGCAAATGTAACCACTTCACTTTTCTTCCTTATCTGACTTTTCCTCTGTCGCAGCGCGCGCACTGTTAATTGAAGTCAATATGCACTTAAAAAAAGTTAATCAATAACTAAAACTTTATATTATTTTTTTCTATCTTCATTCTAATATTACAGCTGTACTGACGTAAAGAGTTTCGACATTATTCTGCTGAAATTCTAGACTTTTTAAAGAAATTATCAAAACAAATCTAAATCAGAATTTTTTTTTGTTTGTTTGCTGTTAAATTATATTAATAGAATCATTATGATGTACTTTTTCTCTATTTTACAAACTAAGTATTCAATAAAAAATCTTAAAATCAAAAACCATTTACATTGTAACTATGAAATGTTTTTCTCGTTAATACAAACACGTTATTCAAGTTGAGCCAAATGTCAGAATTCAAATAAATATTATATTTTTGAAAGCGGGTATATTTGGATGTTTGTCTCCAATCATGCAAAGAGCACTACGATAGATTTGTATGGAATTTCGTAAATCTAGAATTGTCTCGATAATTATATAAACTGCTTTTAACTCCAAAAATACGATTACTATGGAAAAGACACGTACCTACCATTTTAATTACCAGGGGCTGACTTAGTATGAAATATGGAAAAACATAAAATATAACGTGTGTCAGTCTCAACTTGTTAATGCGTTTAAAAATAAGGCTTCGTAACATAATACTGCTAATTAAGAACGAAATATTATACGTATATCACTAAACCGATGGCCAAGATTATAATATATATGGTATATTTAAGAGTTCTATCCAAAGTAAAATAAGTTATTAATATCACTTAATTATTTAATTAATACAATATATTTTAAAAGTATGATTCTAAGTATACTGATATATACTTTATTTTAAAGGGTGTGATTAAGCTGGTATCATATACCATTATCACTGACTACTACGTTTTACTACATTTGAGTTTATCCTAACCAATATTGTTAATATTATTGAATTTAACAACGATTGGTATTATTTTAAACTTGTAACCTTTGAAATAAAAATTACGTCTTGATTACAAAAAAAAAGATTAAAAGACGCTGACTAGCGCCTATTAATTACTTTAACTTCCCGGTTAAGAATTTTAAACATCTTAAAAAAAAGAAAGTATCAGACATTTCATATTCTTATTCTGAATATTATTTGCTGACATGTAAATGCATCGATTGATACCACAACCAACTCAATCGCCCAATTAAATATTTGGAAATCGCAAATAAGCAATTTTTACATTAAAAAAAAAAGAAAATCTACAAGACTCCAACAGTGGTTGATCGCTGGAAATCTAATCAGCTCTAAGTTACGTGAAATCACATCGATTGGTACTAAAACGAAGTCAATTGCAGAATTACATCACTTGAAAATTCAGCCACTGATACACACACACACACACACACACACACACACGCACGCACGCACGCACGCACGCACGCACGCACGCACGCACGCACGCACGCACGCACGCACGCACGCACGCACGCACGCACGCACGCACGCACGCACGCACGCACGCACGCACGCACGCACGCACGCACGCACGCACGCACGCACGCACGCACGCACGCACGCACGCACGCACGCACGCACGCACGCACGCACGCACGCACGCACGCACGCACGCACGCACGCACGCACGCACGCACGCACGCACGCACGCACGCACGCACGCACGCACGCACGCACGCACGCACGCACGCACGCACGCACGCACGCACGCACGCACGCACGCACGCACGCACGCACGCACGCACGCACGCACGCACGCACGCACGCACGCACGCACGCACGCACGCACGCACGCACGCACGCACGCACGCACGCACGCACGCACGCACGCACGCACGCACGCACGCACGCACGCACGCACGCACGCACGCACGCACGCACGCACGCACGCACGCACGCACGCACGCACGCACGCACGCACGCACGCACGCACGCACGCACGCACGCACGCACGCACGCACGCACGCACGCACGCACGCACGCACGCACGCACGCACGCACGCACGCACGCACGCACGCACGCACGCACGCACGCACGCACGCACGCACGCACGCACGCACGCACGCACGCACGCACGCACGCACGCACGCACGCACGCACGCACGCACGCACGCACGCACGCACGCACGCACGCACGCACGCACGCACGCACGCACGCACGCACGCACGCACGCACGCACGCACGCACGCACGCACGCACGCACGCACGCACGCACGCACGCACGCACGCACGCACGCACGCACGCACGCACGCACGCACGCACGCACGCACGCACGCACGCACGCACGCACGCACGCACGCACGCACGCACGCACGCACGCACGCACGCACGCACGCACGCACGCACGCACGCACGCACGCACGCACGCACGCACGCACGCACGCACGCACGCACGCACGCACGCACGCACGCACGCACGCACGCACGCACGCACGCACGCACGCACGCACGCACGCACGCACGCACGCACGCACGCACGCACGCACGCACGCACGCACGCACGCACGCACGCACGCACGCACGCACGCACGCACGCACGCACGCACGCACACACACACACACACACACACACACACACACACACACACACTTTCTTTATGTGTCTAGAATTAATCTAAATTTCTCAAAACGTAAATATTACGAGAAACCCGAATTATTTTTTTGTATAATTTATTTTTATTACTGCAACTTACAAGGGATATTATAAAGATATATATAAAAATCATCACAAAATAGTTGAAGCACTTAAGACTTAAGAATAAGACTTTTCTTACTTGGTGTTTATCATACATGTGTCACATATAATATTAAAGAGAAATTTCACAATAACAACTTATTTGATTGATCATTCTAATAATTTCGTCAACTCCTCGTGTTATGTCAAAGCCAGCTATTTCTTATTATTCACGAAAATACTCTAATATCTGATAAATTAAATCGAAACTGGAATATAGAGGTGATTTTAGTGGTATCTTGTTTAATTGTAGCACAACTTAACAAACTTAAACTAGAGTAAGCGTTTGAATAACGATGAAATAAATTTTGTTAATACTTAATATCCACGTTATGCTACTCGTAAGTTTCATTTAAACTGCGCTTCTTAGTTAGCATTTTGCTTACTTCGAGAATTTGATAGGTATAAATTATTGTAATATACTTGATCTATAAGTGATGTCTGCCAAGTTTTTTCTTTTAAAAAATACTTCCTCTAGTTAAGCATGTTCATAATTGATTCGTACCTAATATTTTAAAGATGTCTGTATCAGTTAAAAACATTTTTATTCTTACTTAAAACGTCAAGTTAAATTGACCAAATAATATATTCGTGCAATGAAAGCTCACGCTCTATATCTTATGAAAACTTTTGGAATATTGTCTGTATTTTACGTAACTTTGGATTATTTCCAGTTGTAATCTATGTGAATTTTGTTTCAATGCTCAGGTTTTTAAACATCATGTTAAATTTTATGAGAACTGTAAAATAGTAAGTCAACTTCTAATATTTTTCATAATATCCCTCTCTTCCTTTAATTTATTCCTTCCTCTCCCTTAACGATGATGGCGACAGATAAGTTTAAATCAGTGTGTGCCAAGTTTCCTAGTAGTAACACTTCCAATCTGAACTTCACAGATTTCCTAGTGATAATCACTGATTTTGAATGTTTTTCATTAGATAAATTTCCAAAAGAATGTTCTACATCGTTTAACTTTTTTTTATATTCAACAAAATAATAAACTACATAAAAATTTCAACCAACGTCTCAAAATAAAGATTATAATTATTAACATGATATCGGTGCAAATTTAAAAATTATCACAAGATTTCTTTTTTATAAACTACTCGCTCTTTTTTTATAATATTACAACGTCATCAATCTGTGGGTTAGTAGACAATTTTTTTAATAAAAAATTTTCACCGTCCCATGTATCGCGTGAAAGGAAAGCAATACGCTCATAAGCCTTACATAAAACCTCGAAATGAAACGGCCGCTATCACGCTGCCCGTCAATCTTATTGTCATTCAATTTGAATTTCCGCTTAGACCGGTTTTTATGTTCCCTAACTGATGCTCACGAAAAAGGCGATTTATATCGCGATTGTAAAGGAAATCGTTTTGAAGTTTTTTGTAGATACAAGAAATTGCTATTTATGAGTAAATGTTCATTTCTTTTACATTTGCCTCATATGATCTTTCGTTATTATTTTTAAGAATGACTTAATTTTGTTTGCATATCTTAACTAGCAAATAAATATGAAATCCATTTTTAATTTCTTTCTTAATCTGTTTAAATAAGTTTGTTAATTTCCTAATTAAGGAAGTTATTGTAATCACCCCGATTTTCGAAGTTGCATTTTTACGTTTTGATATGCTCTGAATAATTCTAGATACTTTTATAAAACTTAAGTATATAGGTGTGTGGTTATGTACACGTGCACATACGTGAGGGTACATGTGATTGTGCGTGTGTGTGTATGTTTGTTTGGTTTTCTTTTCAGCTCCATTTTTTTTACACCTGTGTATGCACTTAACTTCATTATAACAAAAATCGATGCATTTTCACGTGATTTAGAACAAATAAGTTTTCTAGCGTAACCGTGCAACCAATTTTTTTTTAATACTAAATAAAGTGTATTTGTCATTTCTAAAAAATAATTGAGTGTAGTACCAATCGACGTATATTAAAGAAAATGTAAGAAATAAATAGTATCACTTTTGTTAGTGACTTTATGATTATGAAATATGCTTTACTAATTAATACTTTAGTAAATTTACAAAAAAATATATAATGATAACATAAACATTTTTATAACTAGGAAGTTAATGTGTGCTCAAAATCATGACCCACGCGTTTATTATTATATTTTTAAATATAACTCGACAATTCAAATAATTTGCAGCAATCGTTTTAATGGGAAGATATAGATATCTTCAGTTAAATCTTGCCTTACCGTAAATGATGTAATATTAAACTGGAGTGAAATCCATAAAATAGTTTTCTTTAAATGTTTAACAGTCGTGAAAATCTAAGAAAATATTTAGCATAATTCAAAATATACATTTGTTTAATTTCATACTTCAATAGATACAACAGACTTTTGTTCTCAAACATGTAAAACAATCTCGCTTTTTCTGGCTCGACCGTTAAGCTCGTTCGTTTCAGCGAGCGAAAAATGTAACATTTGTCACAGCATTGGAATCTGTTGAATTAGATGCCCTAACGCTTTAAGTTGGGAATTTGAGCTCATTTTTTGTCTCTTCGTGAAATCACGTCTATAGGCTTTTATTTTTCAAACGAAATGTTTTAATTAGTGCTTCATTTCAGTTGCAATTTCAGTTAAAATTTATTATTAATATTTTTAAGAAAAACAACTTTAATCAAATCGAATATACCCAATGATCTTACTTTAGTGAGATTTTGTTTTTATGAAATGCTTTTTTATAGATACTGTTTATCTTTTATTTAACTCAGTTTAACTAAGACTCTCGTGAATACTCTAATATTCAAAATTGTTTATATTCGTTAGATCCTAAAGACACAGTTTTAAATTTTAAAACTCAAACGAAGGCTTTTATTAAAGCTAAACATTTGAACAATAAAACCGTGACTTTTCCTCCGTGAATTGAATTAAGAGCCGCCTCTAATATACACAGAATAGAAGTTGATGTTTTCCTTCTATCACGTAGTACGGATTTTGCATAATGTTCTGCTTTATATTTGAACTGCATGTTTTAATCGCACCTACGATTATCTGGTGTCTAGTAAATATATAGTTATAAATTTGCTTTAAATATTATTGAATTAATTGAGATAATCATGATTCGAATCATGATCGATTTTGAAGTTATATACTAACAAACTAATATAAATAGCACGAATTTTAATTTACAATTAATATCTTAATATAATTTATACTGTTTTGTCGTAATTCGAGTTCAAAACTCCTCAAATAATTTTGTCGAAAATTGACATAAATTGGTTTCATTAATAGATATTGGAAATTGGGTGAAACTGCTTTATACAAGGACATTTTGCTTTGACTAAATGTTGTTTACATCGTGTGTTTGTATTTGACATTGCCTTTTAAGCCTGAAACTTAATTACGTCAAACGAAATCTTTTTGTTGTTTCGTCTGTCATCTTCAAATTGCCTTTGATTTACAATATTAAAGGGAAAGTAACCTTTTAAGTCTATATAAAATAACTTCATGCTTAAACTGCTTCATTTACTATTGCTGAAAAACAATTTTATTTTTAGAATCCTAGAGTAATACTGAATTATCATCTTTAAAAAAGTATTTTATCACTAAACTTGCTTATTTTAGCCTTCTACGAATTATTTACTAGTAATCGCAAAATAGTATTGGTTGAAAATATTTTTCATAAGCCCGTTTGAAAAACAAATTCGAGTTAGCAACTTGGCGAGTAAATCAGGGCAGTTAAGAGCACCTGATCGCGACCTCTTGAATTATTACTTTCTCTATTATTACTTCTTATATTTTTTACGCTAGGTTCGAACAATATACCGTTCCCAATAAATGTTACTTGCCAATAAACTATTGTGAAGTTTCAGAAAGTTTAGTTTATGTAAATGATATTTGGTTTCTTTGATGATTTAAATTTCGGTACCGTTTGCGGTAACGACTTTTATAAGAATAGTGTATTGATAAGGTTTTTACGATACAGTATTACTCAGGCCTCATCCAGATAGCGGATATTAAGAATCTGAACACACCCATAAATTCGGAAATTGCGTTTCATTATTGTCAGACGCGACCCTGGCACCGATTTGGCAGAAAGCGCGGTGCGTGTAAAAAACAACTGAATCAACTGTTACTGCTGGCTCTCTTCCATTTCCATTAGCAAATGTTTAACCGAAGTGTTTCCAAAACTTGGGTCCATTAGGTTACCCGTTTTCCTTTTTGTCTCTGCCCCTAACTAACTTTTTTCATTTGCTCCCCTCTGGTCGCTAAGTGTTTTTTATTGTATGCAACTTTGTTCAATTTATTATGAACATTTTGGAAAAATGTATTCCTTATGTTTTGGATTGTGGGGGTGGATTTTCTAAAGAAAGTACTTAATTTATGTATTCTTTTGTTTTATTGGTTTTAAAGTTATAATAATCGATATAGGGCAATTATTAATAGAGTTTCGAATAAAAAAAGTTTTTTAGGACTAAGGATATATATATTAGCCTTTATATAATCAATGTAAAACCTGCTAAGTAATAGATTGAAATGAAATAAATAACACTCAATTCAATTTAACACATACATGTAATTTTGTACATAACAATTTCATTGTACAAATATACAGAATCTCTTGATTATAACAATTTCATTGTACAAATATACAGAATCTCTTGATTAATGTACGGCCCCGCGCTAGAATGAGCTCAAATCTTCCTAAAACCCACTTCAGTAGCAGTTAACGCAAATTAAGATTGCTAAACACGTGTCGCGTTTTAAGCGACGACAGTTAATCTCAGTAGGGGATGTTGCTTATCCTGTGTATATATACGACAATCGCTGAACCTCACTGCGACAGTCGTATATGAGAACATCCATAAAGGTTATCAGGATTTTTGGCAACATTAATCGACTTACGACAATTGTGTCGCGGGCTTGTTGTGGCCATGAATGTGAGCTAAAGCGAAGATGTTTACGTGCTCTCACATCAACGTGACATTCGTAATAATTATGTAAAGATGTTAAAAGATACTCAACACCTTCCTTTTATTTGCAGTATGTTTATATGTTACTTGGATTTACTGGATTTTATATACGACAGCTATTTCGGTGGAATGTTCTTCATAAAATAGATTTTTATTTATCCGTGGTAATGTCGTAATGTTTAATGCATATGTTTTTTTGAGAAAACACAGACAAGACAATTAAATCCAACAAAACAAATTGTACTTATCTTACAAGAAATATTATTCGGCAAAATGTATATATTTCAATAAAACTATTTTACGGATATAACTCGCGTTTATTATTACATTTTTAAATTACACCCGACGATTCGAATGCTTGGCAGCAAACGTGTTCGCGGTAAGACGAGATGATGGTGTCTGTCAGTGAGTCAGTTTATTTGTCACCTACCTCTAACGGTTCCTAAGTTTACGGGCATAGAGTTCAAGTTGCACACAAAACGCACTAACTGTGTCTATGGGCTTGGCAGTCAGTTCACAGACATAGGTTTTTATATTTTTCATGATAGGATCCCAGGTGTTCGATAGATTCCAACCATCTTCTCTAGTAAAATTAGGATGTTTTTTTAATTTAAATTGCCTCGCGAATCATTCTTCGTATATATCTGTGTTCAAAATTTATATAAATTGGTAAAATAGTAAAAGAATTTAAAAAGTCGGTCGGTTTATAATATTAGTAGAGATATACAAATTCCCAACAAAAGTAACTACAAGTAGTCTAGAGCTCGTGAAATATTCACAATATTTTCCGTAACACGTTAAAATTCCAGGTAATATAATAATAATATCAAAAATGTTCTACTTTAATTTCGTCTAAAACTTGGCATCTTCTTTTACATACGAACTCCGAATAGGCTGTAAGTTTGTGATTATGGCGGTACGAAATTGCTTTTAGTTTTATATAGCATAGAATTAAGCAGCTAAAGTTAACATAAATTAAATTAAAAATTGTTTAGAACTATTAATGTATAAGTGGATATTAATAGTTTTTTAAGGAAATAAAATTTCAAAAGTGAGTATAATATATTATGCTCTGTTATAGACAAAATCGTATATAGCTCACATGCAGTGCGATACGTATGTATATACGTATGTTTTCTGTGTGCTATATACGTATGTTTTCTCTACTTACTAGTAAGAGACTAACTGAAGTCTACTATATTTTCCCGTTAATATGAAATTGTTATCAGCTGAAGAATAGAAAGATCTATATTGTCTCATGACGTCACGATGCAGATGCACTAACACCTGTTATGTCATACCAATATTTAGACATTAGCCTTTTACACACTTTCAAACTTGTCACACTTTAGAATTTAAAATCATTAGTTTCATGATGTTGTAATTTTATGAAAAGAAAAGGTTTTATGTAATAAAATTATTTACAATGCTTTGGCATTGTACATCTGTCGACTAGATGTGGATTAGATTTATTATTAGGTACAGATATAGGCGTATTTGATGTTGACATTCAGGGTAATTATAAACAATACTGAAAGAAATCCTTTAAACTGTATATTGTTGAATTGACTTCCCGTTAATATTACTTTTATTTATACCAAACTTATTAATAAAAAACTTTTAATCTACCCTGGTACTTGATCTAGTTACTGTTCTATCAATGCTGTAAAGGTCTTTTAAGCAAAAATAATTAGAAGAGATTTCATTCTAGATATTTTCTAATATCTTTATATAATATTTATAAAGGTATCTTTATAAATGAAGCAAAAATAAACAAAGACTTGTAAAGACAAAATAAAAGCTATTGTCCTTATTAAAAGTTTAACGCCTTGGTCTATAAGTCTCAATTTCAAGGTGAAATTGAATTAAAACATGGCGATAAAAGTGTAATTACCATAAAAATACAGTGTTTTAGGAGAAAGTTAGAAGGACGGAAAGAAACGACATAATAATGTCGGATCTGGTCTTTATCCGTTTTATAATTGTTTTTAATCTGTAATTACTCAAATAATTTTTATTTGTATAACAGGTTACTATAATTGTATGTATTGTAATTGTATATAGAAATGCACAATTTTATTATTTAGCAAACATATTAATGTATTTGTGCTATATGTGTGAAGAGAAAAAAACGAGGCCAATGTAAGAACTGTAATAATTGTAGCACGCTATCGTAGGTAATGACTGCGTACCTACTACAATTTATTATATAGATTGTTCACATTATTATTAGATATTTACATGCTATACATGCATGCTATTTTTAATACTTCTTTACTGTGCCAACAACAGGTTAATCTTTATATTATATTCCACAAAATAAAATTGTTTCTTATTATAATTCAAATTGAATAAATTACTTTATTCCGTTAACATAATAAATCTTATTTAACATTTCCAAAAAAAATTAAGTAGACGGAATATTAAAGAATGTTATATTTTTGAAAATTACAATTTTATCGTACCGAATGTGGTAATTTGTTCTTTTTGTTACCACAGTTACATCTCAAAACGGAAACCGCAGAGTTCGCCATTTGCACATTTCTGTATCCCATTTGCATGGCACAATCACAAAGCGGAATTATTTTTTGTTTGAACACGGAATAATTCGCCGAATTTAAAAGGCAATAAATTAAGGAGAACAATACATGCTGGATAAATCGTTGTCACGTAAGAATGTCGCATTAGGAACGGGAGAGTTCGGGTGGTTGGATGGTTAGTGGGGGTGGGTGGTTGGTAGATTGTAGATGGAAGCAATAACAGTGGCATGCCGCAGTTAGCTACGGTTATTGCGTTGTATTATTTATGTGTTTAGCTTAGGAAGGTGACAACCGCGGTCACTAGCCGCGTTTAGGGTGTCAAGTTATTTCACGGAATTCGTACTGGAGTAGCTATACGTTTTATTTCTATTGATTTTGTTATCTCATGTTTGTTCTTAGCTACCAAGAAGCATTGTTAATAGAACACCGGGTTGTATTTGTTCTCAAACAATAGTAAATTAAACATGTTATTTAGTAACTTTATGTAAATAAAATAATGGAAGCCATATAAATTGTTGCAATATATTTCTACATTATCATATTAAATATATATCATATTTTCTATAACATTTTTAATTTTAGGCTAATATTTTATTATGGGTTATATGAGACCTGAAATAGATATGAAAACAACATATCTGTTTTCTTAATTAGCTGTTTCATTCTAATTAAAAAAAAACATTTAATACAATAACATACAATATTTAACTGAGCCCTAAGAGTGGTTTAATGTATACAAATTCTTAACCGCGATCATTTGGTTTGCTCTGCCTATTTTATTTGCGGATAAGGGAGAAGTAAAATAATATTTATATCACATCCCTTATTTGCGTTTATCATAAACAAAGTGTCTTAAAGATTTTTTTCCTAAATACACAGTGAAATATCCAGTATGTTGCTATGATCGTCTTTCTATTTGCTTATTTCTATTTCATCTCAACCTAGTTTCGCTGTGAAATTTCATGTTGTCAATAAGCTGAATTAATGTTAAAATATTTTTACTTACAGAGTATTCTAGTTACAGATTATAATTTGTATTTTAGTTTATGATGGTAATTAGAATGAGGATTATTATAACAAAATCATAAAATTTCAGTATTAACTTAGTATAATAAAATTTTGAAAACGTGAGATAACGAAATTAGTTTTTATTTTATTTGTCAACAAAAGCTATATAACATATAGAGTAAAAATTATATGATATAGCTGTTAAACCAAGATGTGTTAGTCAAATGTTCTAATCAAGGATATATATGGTCACAATTGTAAACAAAGCAATGTGTGCATGTCTAAACGCGTCATGACAGCTGACAGCATTTAATAAATGAATTATTACACACGTTCTGATTGCCTAATACCACCCTTTAACAAATGTTGCATGCAAATTCTATAATAAATGTTATTGAAACGGCAAAATCATAACTATTGCCAGTGCTATCAAATATTTTTTATTTCAAGCCTTTAAAACCCTGCACTTAGTTTATTCGAGAAGCTCCATCAAGCGTATTTTTCTTTAGTCGGATCATAGCCCAATATATGCACACTCACGGGGTGTGTGCTTCCAGCTAAGCTTACTGTAGTAGGTTTCTATAAAAGCCTGTTCACAGGATTTATAGTTCATCTGTTATTGTCGAAAAAATAGAAATTCATATTTTAGGTGTATGAAAAATCCTGGTGGTAAAAAAACAATTGAAACTTACCATACAAAATAAAAGACTTAATGGCTAAAAGTATTTCAGCAATACGGTAAAGACAGGATAATGGACGGTTCTGACTAAATATAACATAACAATATCACATCTTCTATTTTGATTGAATTTGTATCTTGATACTAACTTTCTAGACATGCGTATAAAGACCGATAATTCAGTGAGTTCACTGATACGAATATGAGGATTAAATTATATTTTAATATTGATGTATAATAACTCATGTATCTACATATTTTATTATTTACATAAAATAGTCTTATTCAAGTCCGCAGACCAATTCGAAACTTAAAGATCTATATCAATGTCAACTTAAAATATACTTATGAAGTAACAGACTTAGCAACTTATAAATTTGTAACTGTTGTCGCAGCTTACAACAAAATATAGCAATATTCATGGCCAAATACAAATAAAAACGGTAAAATTCGAACACGACAAACTTGAAACTTTAGATAAAGTAGCTTACTAGAGGAATATTTATTCAGTTTATTGTATTTATATTTTTACTAAGCGGTTTTTAATTCACTTATTACGAATCATATCCATATGATTCCATTCCCATTCTTTTAAATGCGTGTCACTTACGACATGGAAATTAGCTTGACATTAGCTTGTCATTAGTTTGACTTATTCTAAAATAAGTCACCCTAATGACAACTTAAATAGGAAAGTACAAAGAAAAATATACGCAAGTGCTGCGACAAGATTTTTGGATACTATAGTAAATGTCGTTAAAAATTTTATATATTAATGTGGGTAAAGCTAAAACTGTAAATACTTAATTACATTACTCATCACCAAATGGAATTAAAGACATTAAGCTTTTATTTAGAATACAGAATTAAGATCTTTCTGATAATATATCAGTTTTCTGTTAATTTTTAATTCAATATTAATGTGACAATTTTTCACTAGATGGCGGTAGAAACCTTACTTTAAGATCACGATGGTTAAATTTAATTGAAATTATGTAGGAACTTTTGAATATCTGAATAGTTCAAAAGATTTTTTTTTTGTTTTTATTAATAGCACTTCTTTAGTTAATGTGTTTGTTTCTTTGTCTTTCGCAAAGTTTCTGAAAAAGTATAAATTTAAACAAACAAAAGATATATTTGAAGGGCTGGTTGTTTACTTTAAAATATTATTTGTTTTAATTTAAATTATGTCACCCCCAGGACCAGTTGAAGCTTCTCTGCTGCTCGTGATTCTTTGTTACACACTTTCGGATATGATAAGGTAAGGTTTTGAACTTTTATTTTTTATATAAAAAAATTGTTATTTAAAAATTCATTAAAGATATTTTATAATTTATTAAATTTAAATTAAATATTATAAATTTATTTTTCTTCCAGAATTATCCTCCGATGATGATTCCAAGATCAATGAAGCGATCCTGTATATAAAATCTACTTTAAAAAAAGTGCTAAATTATTGAATGTAGTAATGAATGGTATCTCACTGTATTATTATTAGGAAATATGGTTTAATAGTAAACTCATTTTTGCTCTTATTATATATATTATAACAGAACTCACATCATGTCACGAACCGCGACAGTTATTTTAAAGTAATTATAAACCTTTGGGATTTGGGAAAGTTTTATTTCTGTCTCTTATGTGTCTAATACAACGAATGGTATTAACATAGATAGAGAAATATATATAAAGGGTTTAGACAAATAGATTGCGTTTCATGTAAATAATTGTATAAATAAAAATAGTTATACATGATGTGTAATTCCATGTTCTTGTCATGTGATGTAGAGTAGAACTTATAGGACTATGGCACGCGCTGTGGACTTAAAAAAATATAAAAAAAGAATGAATTAAACCATCCTTATATTTAAAACCATATTTAAATACTCAGTATGCCGTTGCTTTTAAACTGTTTAAAATTTTACATTTTATAACGGTTAAAAGCAATCACAATTTTGCTATTAAAGTCTACAGCGTGTGCTTGATTTTAGTATCTTAAAGTATAGTAAGCTACATGAATGTGCACGTACATCTATATAAATGTTGCATATTTATTGTGGCCGAATGTACAATGTAATTCTCTTCCTCTTATGAAATTAATAAAGTGTTATGTCGTCGTAAAATCAAATAATTGTTTATTTAACGTAGGTCTTTAATTATATTGTGAACGATACTCATAAGAATTTTAGAAATTATAAGAATTATAAAAAATACTATCATTATTATTTATCAATGTGTAAATAAGGATACACGTGACTTTTAATTTAAATATATGAAATGTTAGTAAATTGTTTTCTTATAGAAATGATTCACGAAATTAATACCGAGTATCACTGACTTCATAAATTTGAGGTTGATATTAAAGTTTTAAAATATTTAACATAAATTAACGTTTAAAATGTGTATTATCTGAATTATTTTAATGTTAAATTCGGATTTATTTAGATATTACTTTTTGTCACTAAGGTTAGTGTGCATACTTCATAAAATGTAACGCTAATATAAATCATTTTTTTAAATCAAAATCTGTACAAAGATTAGCATTAAATGCTTAAGACGTAACTTGTCGAAGATGGCATCTCAACTTACTATAACTATGTACGATGAAGTAGACAATATTTGTGTAAGTAATCTATTGAAATAGCAAAATTAATGTAATTTATTTATATTATATATGTATACAATTATTGAATGCGCTAAATTTTGTTTAAGTGGACGTGGTAGAGTATGTGTTTATTTTTCATCCGTACTTCCTGTACTAAACATAACTAAATGTAACATATGTTGTTTCAAAAATTTCACAGACATAAAAGCCAGCTATTATTATTATAAATTTGATCATAAATAATAATCTAAAGCTGTTGGTACTGGCAGTTAATAGAGCAGCGATTTTGTTAACTACAAAGATTTTTATACTGTAATAATTCCTGTTCTACATTATTTGCTCAACACTTGCGTTTTATGTGGACGTTAAATAAATTATTGGAAGAATAATAGTATTGTTTTCTTTATCCCCCTTTTATTACGAAATTACAATAATATGGAGTCAGGAAATAGAAATCATTCTATAATATACTTTGAAAAAAAAATTTAAAAAAGTTAATTACTAATGATGTAAAACCAAAAAAAAGATCATTTTTTTTTATTTCTTTCACATGATTTGGAGTGTCATGCAGAAATGTATAAAATATATGAACTAAGCTCAGACAAGTTGCGTGTCTAAAATATTACATTTGCATGTACGATAGTCAATTTATGTAATTGTTCTACGTGGTCGTTAACAATAACTAACAAGCTTCATTGTAATAGAAATTGTGAAAGATTGGGTCTCACAAATATATTATATTACAAATGATTGTAATATATTACAAGGTGAGTTTATTAGAGGATAACTTATAACGCCAAAGAAAATGCAGTATCATTACTGCAAAGTATTCGAAACGTCGGGTTAAAATCAAAATGTTACCAAATTATACGCGAGTTTTAATCCGTAAAAATAGTTTTATTGTGTAGTTGTGAAAATCTAAGAAAATACTATGCAGTATCTATGTATATTTTTGTATGTATGTACGTTTGTAATAGAAATGACCTACTTTTAAAACTATTAATTCAAAAATTTGTAAGGGTATTTGTTAAATAGTAACAAATATCCTATATAAAACTACCGACGGATAGATTAGACAAAACTTTATATTAATATAGTCAGAACATAGGGACACAAATAATATATAGAGATATGGTTTAAATTGTCAAAATTAAATGTAACGATAACTTTCCAGTAAATGGGAATGGTCATAGCATCTCAAGTAGCTCGAGCGAAACCGCTAGCAGAAGCCAGTATTACTTTTCTAAAAAGGTAAAGGTTTCCTTTAAAGGTAGCATAAATCTCAAGAATTCATATTAATACTTTTTATTTAAATAAAAAAGTAGCTTTACTTCACTTCAAATTACTATAAATCTTAATCTGGCGTTAATACCATGTTAAGCAATAATATTATATAATTTTCACACGATCTTAGATTGTAATATTGGGTCAAGTAACTCTTCGGTCCGAAGGCTGTTCAGATTAAACCTTCAATTTCAATAATGCTGAAAACGCTTAGCTTGGTGTAATTGAAGTCGCAAGTATCATAGAATTGTATTCAATTTATTTTGATTCATTTAATAATATCATGTTATCTGTAATATTTAAAATTAAAATATATCATGACAAGGTGATAAGTTTTGGATTTTTCTAGATGTTATGTAAGTATAGTTTTATTTAACCATGCTATTCATTAATTTTGTAACAAGTAACGTTACTCAAAATATAAATATAGTAAAAAAAATTATAATATCAGAAACGATATAAATTTCTCACATTTAGATTAAAGTTGAGGATGAGCAAACCTTTGGATTAACATTCTTTGAAACAATTATGTCAAGCTACATGATACATACATAAAGTAATTATGTTAGACAAAGCCTTAATGCATAATTTATTGGATTGCAAAATATTCATTATCACTTTATTTTATTTTCATTTAAGCATTCTGCAGTTGACACATCACCTTGTCGATTTAACTTTACCAAAGTGTAACTCCATTTAATTCAAGATAATAAATATCTACAATAAAAAAAAAAAAATTCTATAGTCCTTTAGAGCTATTATTTTATATACGATAAAAGAGTTACGGCTTATGAAGGGCTTGACAGGAGTTTATTTACGTTCAAGTTAAAACCTGGACTTCGGAGATGTTTGGAAGATGCCTTCATCATCCAAACATCTCGGATCATTTGATCTACTGTCAAAGATATGAAAAATCTTCTCGACATCCGTATCCGTATTAATACATGTTTAAATATACCTCTTTAACAGATGTGATCAACAAAATTACTTGTACAAAAACTGATTTTATTTTCACACTTCCAGTATTTACTTTTATTGAATTAGTAGCTGTTACACAAACTGTCACAAATAAGATACAAATACATATATTTATCTTTTCCTTTTTTTTGGACATATTTAAATTTACCTATTTACAGGGACATCATACAATCAGTTCTAAAGCATTAAAAAGTTTTTATCTTGAAATAATTCATTATGATAAGTAGGAATATTATTGTGATTATATACAATAGATATACAAGGGGCTTTCTTCCTACACATAAAGTTTGGACAAAGAAGGCGGATGGTGTCACTAAACTTGGGAGTTTGCGCCTGTCTTCATACTTGTAGCGAAGTTTTCCGTCGCAAAAATCAATTCTTGTTATATTTCTGAAAGTTTGTCGATTGTAAAATCTATTTGAAGTTGAAAATAAATTTCTACTAAATAATTGTAAAAAAATATTATTTTTCGGAAAAATCTTACTAGTTAAATAATACAATATATTTAAAATTACGTCGAAAGAGAGAAATCGGTAATTATTTGCTGCTGATAAGGTTTGTTATGCGTTATTTCTATGCAAATATGCTTAAGAATCAAGCAATGGGAATTCTTATCAATATATCAAATATACTTCGAACACTGATGCACACTCATAATCAAAATGGAATCGCCTAAAGAGGCAGAGCCTTTAAAGTCTGAAAAACAGTTGAAGAATAAAAAAACTTTGAGAGAAAAAATTTTATATATTCGAGACAATGTAACCGTCGAACCAGTCCTTATAAGCTTCGTTATTCCTGGAGTTCTTGCTAGACTTGCAACTCAAAATTTGAACCTTGACAAAGCTTGTCGTGTTAATCTACAATACGAAGACGTGGTTTGCGATGCGCTTATTGCTAAGACGGGTACACATTACCATGATGAGGAAATAAAGGTACAAGAATTAATAGCGTCGATGGAAGTGTGGAAGAATTTAATTTTAACAGCAATACCAAGTTTTCTTATTCTTTTTATTGGGGGCTGGAGTGATGAAACTGGAAATAGGAAAATATGTATAATGTTGCCAATAATTGGTGACTTCCTGATGTGTATCAGTAACATACTAAGTGTATATTTCTTTTATGAATTACCCCTTGAACTAACAATGTTCTTAGAAGCTATATTCCCAGCAATGTGCGGAGGTTGGATCACTACATATATGGGAACTTTTAGTTATATTGGTGAAACATCTAGCGAAAGTACTAGGACATTTCGAGTTGGTATTGCAAATCTCTGTTTAACAATCGGAGGACCCATAGGCACTGTTCTTAGCGGTATATTGCTTAATTACTTTGGATATTATGGAGTATTTACAATTAGCTCGGTATTATATTGCTTTAGTATTTTACATGGGTTTATTTACATTAAAAATCCCGAAAGACCAAAATCGGAAGATCAGGTACTGTTTTTAAGTGTCAAATATCTTTGTCAAAAAATGATATTATATAAAACAAACTGATTTTTTTTTAGAAAAAGGAGATTAGTATATGTGGACAAATTAAATCATTTTTTAACATAAGACACGTAAAAGATACATTTGTTGTTGCTTTCAAAGGGGGACCTAATAATCGCAGAATAAAATCCATTTTAATTTTGTTATCAATTGTATTTATATACGGTCCGGCTTATGGTAAGTATAATTTAAAGCTTTTTATAAAACATTTAAAATCAAAAAGAAGACTTTTAAGGAAATCAAAATACTTTTGATTTTTACAAAACATTTTTTCACAGAAAACAAACAAAGAGACTCTCAAATGGACTAAAGGAAGATGATTATTTTATCACTTCAATTAGTTCGCTTTTCCAAAAAACATCTTTATTAAACAAGTTTGTGTGCTATTTTCCACAAATTATTGCATGTGTCCCAAGCTATATTTCTACTCAAACAAATTCGAAAGATTTTATAAACTTAAAAATATTGTATTTTCAATAGAAGATATGATTGAAACCTATCTGACACGTAAGACTCTTATAGAATATAGAATATTTTACAACTTGGATCATCCTATAAAATATTATAATACGTCAACAATAATACTGTTTGAATATTTTCTTTAACTTTCAAAATCATTGGGCGTTCATGGGTAAATGACAGACCTAGACCTCATGTAAATAAGATTACTGTAAAACATTGTTAAGGTGGCATTATCTAACTGTTTACATACACATGTTATAAATCTGTCTGTATTGTGTCAATTTACTTGGTTTTAAGCAGTTCAAAAGCTGTAAATCAAGCTTATTGTCAAGTACGTTGCTAATTATTTGGTGACCTCCTTCGTTTGTCTTTAATACAACAACCGTTTACCTATTGATTGATAATTTTAGTAATAAAAGGCATTGAAACAATTAAGAATAATTTATTAAGGGTTCTGAATTCTATTAACGAAACTAATCTACTGATTATACTCTATTTCCCTCCAAAAACTCTAAAATTTTTCCTGTAGACCGTGTTTGTAATGTGATATTTTTTTAACAAATCTAATGTTTTCATAATCATTTTCACGTTATAGGTGAACACACTGTCCGGTACCTGTTCAGCCGCTACCGTTTTAACTGGGATATCATCAAATATAGTTTCTACAACACCTTCTTTATTTGCATACACTTGCTGGGTGAGTGCAGTTTCATTTTATTAATCTGGTATTGAAATGGTTCGTATAGTTCTTATTTTTAGAACAATGCATTGAAATCATTACTTTAACCTCATTTATTATTTGTTTGTACAAAATAGCATGATAAGAGAAGATACATTTAAAAGATAACAAGCTATTCACATAAATAATTTAATTAGTAGTATTTTGTTTCTAATGTTTTAGGTGCTGTTATATCAATTACTTTATTAAGCAGGAGACTGAAATGGCAAGATGCAACTTTGGGAATTATATCCAACATTAGTAAAGTATTAGGTAGTATTTGTACAGGCTTAGCAAGAAATTCTTTGGAAATGTATTTGGGTAAGTGTTCAAAGACGAGCAACAGCAATAATTTAAAACACATTATAATAATAATTGCAAGACATATCTTTAATCTACTTAGCATAATTTAAATGTCTAAAAAATAAAACAATAAATACTATTAAATCAATATTAAAATCGAGATTTAACATTGAAGACGATTATAATTTGTAAATAACACTATCTAATAATAAGATATTTAAACATCAAAATATATATATATTTTTTTGTTATGAACGTTTGCTTACGTATGATCTTTAAAATATTACATAGTTATAATTTTATATAGGATACATATTTTATATGAAAGACGAGAGCATTTTCTGAAAAGCTTGTTATAAAATATATTAACTTCGCCATACTTATAAAGAATTTATTTATTAACGGGCCTCAGGGAAGTTGTAACATCAACCTGATATTTTTTTAAAATAAATATTAAATTAAAAGTTTATCAATACGCCAATACGAATATTTTTGTTCTATATTTATTTAATAATTTAAATGTTTAATATGTTTTTAAACAATTTTCGGTATCAAATTAATGTCTCTTTTACACTAAGTTGAGAATTTAAAGATAAGAAATAGAGAAATAAAAGTTGATTTATTTAGCTAAAAGCTGTATGTGTAACAAAATCTATTGTATTTCAGCTGTAGTGATCGAAATGTTCAATGCGACTTCATTCACTGCTCTCAGATCTCTTTCCTCCAAACTGGCTACAAATGAAGAACTCGGTAAATTTGTTTGTATATTTTCGTTGTATATTTCTAAGGAACTTTTAATTGATATTGTTTGTTAAGCAATATAATTTGAATTAACAGGCGGGCATTGTTTTATAAAAAATTGATTTTATGGTTTAGAATAACAATTCTATTGTGTCAGCGGGGAAAAATTTTATATCGTCATGTATATAACGATAAAAAAAAATTCTTCGATGTCGATGACCACAAAAGAGTAGGAAATGACGCCGTGACACGACACGAAACGAAACAGCACGTCACGCCACGACACGATACATCACAATCGTCCATGCAGCTAGTGTTGCCTTTTCAAATTTTTTTAGCAAATACGAAGATATAAATCTTCTTGTCAAATGCAGAGTCAATGAAACCAGCTAGACATCGATAATTTAATTCAGATGACTCAAAAATATTAATAGAGTATTCTTTCCTTTAAGGTTTAGGATTTTTTATGCAAATATTTTTAGATTTTTTACAATTAGTATCTTATTATTTCTAAAAATATTCTATGGGTTTCACTTGATAAAACGTTTAGTTTTCTTGATAAACAAACATTTTTTTAAATAAAAAGAACTATGTCAAACAAGGCAATAAGATGTTTATTTTCTTTCTTCAATATTATTTAATATATGATTTCACTTATAATTTTCCTTCTCAGTGTAGTATATTACTTGATTCTAGTATATTTTTTACTTAAAAGTTAGTGTAGAGAAGCCATTTTTTGCAATATTAAGTACTCAAGATACTTCGAGAGCAAACCAAATAGTAAAATATTAAAAATATAGCATGAAAAGTATTTCAATTTTTAAATAAGTCTCATATTACTATAATATTAAATTTAAGTAAAAACTCTTATATCAAAAAGTATTAAATAAGGTATTAAATAAAAATTCTTATATCAAAAAGTAAAGATATATTATTTGATTAAAGTCATTCTTATCTATTTATATTCATTCTTAGCTTAATATTATATAACTTTTGTGATTTCTGAGTTAAAGATAACAAGATATAAAATAAATAAATGTATTTTTTTTCTAATTTAGGTAAAATGACAGCCATTTTCAACCTTACCGAAGTTGTTACGTCAATGGTGTTTGGACCAAGCTATTCCTGGATATATATGATAACTCTTAAGTACGACGCCGGGGTGATCTTCTACTTAAGTACGATAGCGACTTTGCCATCAATTTTTATTTTCACGTAAGTCAAATTGTATATAGATTGCATAAGATAGACAAATGCCCCCAAAGAAATTGTAAAAATATTGAAAAAAAAAATAGGTAAAAAACATTTTATCAAAAATACGAGTTAATATTTAAATTTAAGGTATTGCGGAGGAGGTTATCGAAATTTAAAAAAATATTTACATCTTGTCAATTGATTTAGAGTCTTCGTCCATCTTCTATGGATAATCAGTATACACAAGTCAGGAAATGGACGTATTTATACCACTCTTTTGGTCAGTTGAATCACGGAATCCAACTTTACAATCAGATACGCGAAAATTATTGACATTTTCATAAGTTGGTCGTCGCAACCTTCCCTCAATTCACTGAGATAACGACACTGGCTACATAAAACTATTTACTAATTTCTAATATCCTCGATCATTCGTGATTCGAGTCGATTGAATTACATTATATCCATGAAAGATGCTTTATAAACAAGGCGTCTTAGAGATATCCTACATTTTGGCTGTACAAAGCTCTTTCGAGAAAGTATCAATGGGTGCACAAAGGAACTAGTTTCATCTTTAAAAACGTCCCAAGAGAAGAAATCGTAATAACCCGCACTAAATCTTTTCCAGTTTAACCCCGAAATCCATATTTCAAGCTACCTATCGTAACCAAACTCGATTAGGATTAGAACTATAAAAATATATATTATATAATAAAATTTTTTCAAGGGTATTTCTAGGTCAATACGAAAGGTATACCGGTAGAATAAAAAGTTTTGTGTTGGGCACAGATGGTTATCCCTTACCATCAGGTATTCCGAATGCTTATTGCCCAAATACTTGTTAGACATTTTGTAAATAAAGTCCATCAACGAATTGCAGTCATATATTAACTTATTTGTGAAAAAATTTCAATGGTAAAATAAAATTCAATATAACTAAAAAATATAACCTCCACAAAATTACTTGTCACCACTCATAAAGTTTTAAGCATTGCAATACTGCCGGATAAAACTTTAATATTTTAATAGGATATCCTTTAACAATACATAATACCATTAACTTATTCTTTGCTAAATAAGCAAACATAAATATAGGTTACAATTGTGGTAAGTTAAGAACACCTTATATCAGTATTCTTATTTCTTATTAGATCTGTTACAGATAAAGGCGTTTCAAAATATACTAGCTTTGTTTTACTGTATTTCAAAGAATAAGCCACTTTTTATTTCATAACTATTTTATTTCCTTTTATCCCTTCCAGTTTCTTTAATGAGGCTTTTTAATATATTTGTACACCAAGCTCCTATTGAGACTGCGTCGGTTCACAGAACTTATATACGAAATAGCACTCAATTCTCATTGTCCCATATCGTAAAATTTGAACCATGGTTTAATGAATCATCAAATCAAAATCATCAGAACATAAAAATTCCAAACAAATTTTAAGCACAACATTATAAATTTGATGCTATGTGTAAACAGTTATTCTATGACACTTAATATAATTTATCTGTTAATTGCCATATTTAAATAGAAATATATACCCACTGCAGAAAATGACATATTTCTTCTATTTTAACAAGGACTTATATTTACGACAGCTTTTATACAAATAAGTAACCATCATTAATTACCACATTTAAAATTAAATTACATATATAAAATGTTTAAGTTGTGGCAACTTAGACAAATGGAATGAAAATGTAAAAAGAGAAATGTCCAAACAAGAAAAATGAAAATAAATATTTTTAGAAAAAAAGGTTAATTTAATTTCAATTTTTTTTCAGATGGTTTTACAAACAACACAAAAAAGATGAAAGAAAACAGAGATTAGAAGACAAAAATGAGGAAAAAACACATAAAAACTCGAAACAATCAAACGACGAGGCCTTAGCAGTATCGATCTGAAATAAGGATTACGTTTATAGAATGAAACAATAATAATATATTATATTATTACATTATGTTCTAATATAAATTTGTTGTTAATTTGATACTTGATATAAATTAAAAAAAAATATTTCTTATTTACCTTCACTTTATCTATGATATTATTTATACCTTTTACAATTACAACATCTCATACTATAATTAATACTTAAGTTATAAAAATATAAACTAAATTAAAAATTAATGACAATGCCACATATTATGGGGATAATAAAATGACTTAATATACATAAAAATTACGTGATTTTTCTCTTTTCATTTTTATTCAAATTCACTTTAAATATATAAGAATCAAATTATTCTTAAAAAACCGAGTATTAATATAGTCTAATAATATAGATAACTTTATACTAGTTCATCGACTTTTTTTAACCTTTAACATTTTTACGTATTCAAAACTCTGATAGTTTGTGAAAAAGAGTTACGGACCACGTCGGGCAAGAGTTACATGGGACCGATTATATAGAGCTCACCGGCAGCATAAAGGACTCTGTCATTTTTAAGGCTACCTACTAAAAAACCAAAAGTTCCTGTCATCGTTTCAGCCAGACGTCACAGGATCTCGTTACAACATACCGTGAAACCTTGGCAACTTAATAATTGAATTTTCTACCTTTTTTCTTATTAAGTCTAGTGTTGCTAAAGAATAAAAATGTCATTCAAGGTCTATGTACCATAAATAACACAGGCGTGAAACAATTACTATTTAACTACAAATTTAGATTCTATTTCATTTAATGTGTAGACAAAGACTTCCCAACAACATATCAAAGGAATACTCAAACAATAATTATCATATTATCGAACAAGGGATGTCTATCATAGTTCAAACAATTCAAATGCATCAAAGTATCGTAATATATAACTCTGTACGTTTATCAACGTACGGTCGATGTAGTGGCAAACAATCACACAGTGTAAATACTGGTTAATGTTAATACAATAACGTTAATATAATGATAAAAGGAATTCACAGCGCGTTCTATTTTAATTATAACGCAATTAAATTTCTATAGAGAAATAGTAACTTGTGAGGTTGCATTGATGTAACACAATAGCCTCCTTATTAAATTTGATTATATATATTATCTGACTATAAACATCATTTATAAGGAATATATAACATATCTTTTAGGAATTATAACTTAGCAATAATGGCTATTTTTAATTGTAGTATGAAATTTAATGATGGATGGCGCTGTACAATCTGGTTTATTACAAAGCTATTTATAAAGGGTGATACAATTTGTTATTCCTTTTTTTCAAATTTCACAACTACGTATAATAATATCAAAACCTTGTACTATAATATCAGAATATATCGATATACAAACTATTGTTCAATATAGTGAAGTATACCTACTTGCTGATGTAAATATATTATTGTTAATATTTTCGAAACTTTAGACAAATATAGCAAAAACATTATATTTTTACACACGCTGTGAAGAAAAAGTAAAAAAATCGTCATCAAGAAAAATCTGTTACTTTATTTAAACAGTCGGCCAGGGAATGAGATAAATGATTGACTATATAGATAAATTTTAATTACGTTTAGTGTATACGAGACATTCACAGTGCTTAGTAATCATGTCAGACGGAACAGATAAACGAACCCCAGAAGAAGAGCCCTTGGAAAATAAAGAAGAAAAAAATAATGATTTCAAAAGTAAAGGTTTTTTGGAAAAGCTTTCTTACTTAAAATCAAATGTCAGTGTTGAACCCATACTTGCTGGTCTCATCATACCATCCATGCTGGCGAGGCTTGCAATTCAAAACTTTAATATGGATAAGACATGCCGTTTGAAACTCAATTATGGAGACGAAATCTGCAGAGCTTTGATCGAAAGAACTGGTAACCTTACGCACTACGAAGGTGAAGTACAAAAAGTTATAACATCCATAGAAACTTGGAAAAGTATCATTCAGACGGCCTTGCCAACAGTTCTTGTGATTTTTATGGGAGCCTGGAGTGATAGAACCGGGAACAGAAAATTATGTATCCTTCTGCCAATAGTTGGAGAGTTTATGGTATGCGTTAGTAACATCCTAAGCATAATATTCTTCGAAGAGATTTCTGTGGAAGTTACTATGTTTTTGGAAGCAATATTCCCAGCCATTACGGGAGGATGGGTCATGGTATATTTAGGTGTTTTTAGCTACGTAGGAGATATAACAGATGAAAAATCTAGAACATTCCGAATCGGTCTTGTCAATTTATGCCTCACAGCTGGAGTTCCGATCGGTGTATCATTGAGTGGAATTCTTTTAAAATTATGGGGATATTATGGAATTTTTGCAACTTCGGGATTTATTTATTTTATAACATTTACTTATGGATACTTTTATTTAGAGAAACAAACAAAACCGGGGGTTGAAACTTCTGAAAAGGTACGTAAATTGTTACTATGTGAATGTAAATATATTATATATATTACAAGGACCAAATAAATATAGTTATGTTAAAACTAAGAAAGATAGTTATGATGTTATTTTAATAATTGGTACTTTTTTATTTGTTTTATTTTTATTAACTTATTAAATATTAATTTTAGACTAAGCCCTTTGCACTGAAAGACGTATTATCGCTGGTAAAAGAAACGGTTCTGTGTGCTTTTAAGAAGAGAGATGGAAACTTACGAAAAAAAGTAATATTAACTCTTGCTGCTGTTGCTATCATCTACGGACCAAATCACGGTAAAATTTTTATACTTTTAGATGTATATAATATCGATTAATGATAATAATGTAAAAATTATTACTCGGCCTTTACTTTAATAATTAGAGGAAACACTTATTTTTAGTTTAATTACTACTGAATCCACATGACAGACTTTAATGACACAAGACTCAAATATTTAACCGGAACCCAATTGAGCATTTAAAACCGAAACATATGTGCCTAGCTTCCATAACAATTTTAAGGTCCAGAATTTAGAAATGTTCAAGATAAAATCTAAATTATATATAACTCAGAAAATTGTCAAAATAATCTTGTATAGTCTTATATTAATTTATAAAAAACAAAATATTTCCATACCTATTTCATTTTAAACTTAGATAAGATAAATTACTGTTATTATTTTTTTTTATAACTAGTAATTTACTGATAAATAATACACATTCTTTTGAAACTCAAGTAACTAAAGTATCTGGATATGTTTATTAAAAAGCAAACCAAAATTTGTACTAAAATATTTTAATTTCTAGCAACACTACTTTAAATAAAAATTAAATATTGCATCGTTCGTGAAAGTAAATTCAAGGTATTATTCCTTTAGTACGATATATGTAAAATTTTCTTTAATTTAATACAAATAGAGTTGAAATTTATGTTCTAGGCGAGAGGATAATCACATACATGTTTGTGAGATATCGACTTAAATGGGACGCTTTGAAATACAGTATGTACTCTACTTACGGTGTTATCACGCATTCTTTGGGTAAGTAAATGAATAGAATAGAAGAATTACATCTTCATCTTAATGTTACCTCACGTTATGGTACACTATTATAAAAATTAAATTCTAATTCAAGTATGAGGATTCTTTATCAGGTATTAGGCATGACATCAGCTAAATATATTATTAATAAGTAAAATGTACACTATACACTATAAAATGTCGGATAAATACATATATGTCTAGTCCGATCATGAATACTGTTACAATGAAAGAAAACACAATATTACATTTGAATTTGGAATCTGTCATTCCTAGATGAATATCCATTGTGTTTTTGCATCAACTGGTGTTAAATATTTTTGTGATATTGAAATGGATAAAGAGAATGGAGTATGGATGATAAAGAGAATCGAATTACTGTGATTGTATAACACAATGTAAGTATATAACAAAATCAATTTTTGAAACTCTTCGTCTGCTGGATATCACTCGATTGTTTGTGTACCATGCTATGGACAAGTTATTTTTGTGACAGAAAAAGATTTTGCCGTCCACATAGTGTTCGTACGAGAACAGGAAAGAAAAGAAATACAAGAAATCCTGTTGGGAAGCTAAAGATTTTATCTCGGGAAATAAATATTACACCTAGAAGCATTTAGAAGATGGCTTAGGACTGGCAACCTATAAGAGATTCATTGGATATTATAACTCAATTTTAAAAACAAATAAGCATTTAGAATCAAAATAAAAAAGGAAGATCATTAAAAAATCACGTATAACTAATGAGAAATGTTTATCTTTTATTTTTTAATACTCCGATCGAATTTGTTATCATAGCTCTGGATAAGCTTCCCTATTAGTCACCAGAGTAGAACGTGTACTTTGTCTGACTTCATGGATGTTGGGTGGGGTGTGCTTTCAAGAGGTTGCTGCGTGTAATTTTTATGTAAAAAGTATAAAGATGTCGTCAGAATTTTATCAAGATACGATTTTTGAGATTCACATTTACATAGTAAATCTCTTTCTTAACACATCATTTTCAATAACGTGATCCTTTTATCAAGACTCAACACCGTGGTCAGCTCTGTGTTATTGGAATCGAACGTTTCAGACTTCATCAGTGTTAAAGATTGGTCGCAGTCTTGTCCAGATCTGAATCCTCTAAGTTCTTATATTTTTTATTTTCTAGAGAGTTTTAAATGTTATTTGTCTATAAATAGAATACACTTTTCTATTAATAACTGACCTCCACCTTTGAAGGACTTTATTAGGCCAATGGAGATCTCTTGAATGAATGTCTTTATACTTAAATTTAATATAATAATATATAAAGTCACACATTATAAGAATATATGTTGTTATAAATAAAACAAACCTCGCCTTGTAACAATATTTATTGCTAAATAAAATTTTTTGTTGACTTTTTTAATACTTAATGTTCAACTAATAACAGTGAATAGAAAGGAAGCTTATTCTGTGATTCAAGAGAAATCAATGCGTTTCGATTAAACTTTCAGAATGTGTTAAAATATAGTGTACTATTACGTTTTGACTTATATTTTTAATACGATCTACAAAATTCAAATTGTCAAAAATAACATTTTTTTTTAATTATTATAATGTATTATGTAATTATGCAAATGTGATGTTTGTTTTTATTGGCAGGAGCGTTGTTCTCTATCAGCATGTTCAGCAAACATTGGGGTTTTCACGACTCTATGCTTTGCCTCATCTCTGTAACGAGCAAACTCGTCGGATCTATATACATAGCCTTTGTCAAAACAGACTTGGAGATGTTTATGGGTAAAATATTTATTTATGCCCTGCTATATTGAAGTTCCCATTTAGATGATTAAGGACGTTCTTTTGTTTTGATAGTTTTCTTTTAATATTGAAGGGTTAAAAATATATATTTATGATTTACTGGACACTGGACGAGTTACTGGATTTATTAAGGGACAAGGATTTTTTAAAATAAAACTATTTTTAAATAATCTATTTTTAATACAAATGCATGTTGTTCTACCGTATTAGAACATTTTACAAACATCACAAAATTGTTTTTAGAGGTATAAGAAATATCGTATTCTAGAAAAAATTTTTTTTTATTTCAGTCCCGATCGTTGAAATTCTAAACGCAACTACCTTTTCGTCGCTCCGGTCAATGGCTTCTAAGTTGGTCCAGACTGAGGAGATGGGTACTTTTATATTTATTTATTGATATTTCATTTAAACTATAAAATGTTTTGTGTCTCTTTTATTACTTTGTTTAAAACTAATATTAAAAACAAATTTTAAATTACCATTCAGACTTTACTAATATTATTTAAATTTAAAACTTATAAACTTATATTCACCTAATACACAATATAAATATTTGATATTACTGCCAATCATAAAAACTTTGAGTAGTCGAGAAGTTCTATGAATAAGAGATGAAATAAATCATAAGATATGAAAAGATAAGTTTTTAAAATGATTTACCTTCGTATTTAGTAAATGGACGGGATATTTTATTATTGCAATATTCGTATCTGAGAGCGTCATGAGTATTTATGTTTATGAGTACAATTATTTGATCATCTATTTCAAAAACTGACTTGATAAAGATACTTATTATCAAATTGTGACCGTGTAAATAAATATATGGCCTCGAATGGGTCGCAAAGTTATGTAAATTGGTTCAACAATTTTCTAACATTGGTGTTATGAAAGTATATAACGGAATATAATATAATTTAAGGCTTGTTTACTTTAAGACTGCTAACTAACTACGCTGTTTTTGTCATATGAGATTTTTCTTAATTGTAAGAACAATTCTAATTTTTATATCACCTTTATATTTCAGTTTACATACGCACTTACTGTTATTACTTCTTTTAGTAGTTGATAGATTTAATGTATGAAAAAGATTTAAAGATTGCTATTGCCGCCTCAAAATATACTTATAAAATTTTTAATGATTGAGAGAAATAACTAAATATTTTAATTTCTAGGTAAGATGAACTCTTTATTCAGCCTGGTGGAGACATTAGCAGCACTAGTTTTCGATCCTACTTACGCGACGCTGTACTCGCACACTATTACTGTCTTTGTTGGATCTGTGTACATTTTCAGCGCCTGTCTAACTATTCCAGCAATAATTATTTTAGTGTAAGCTTTATTCATATCTTTTTTTTTTCAAATTGATCTGGTTTTTTTCCAAATGTGTATTTTTGTTCTTATCTATGAATAATATAACTCTTATAAATTATTTTTTCAAACATTTTGGAACTGCTACAAGAAAGGTATTGAATTCAAATTATTTACAAATAAACAAGTGGAGAAACAATTCAACTTTTATAACAATCACATTTCTTATAACAATAACTTATAACAAAGGCAAAGAAGAACCACATCATATGTTTATAAATACATTAACGTTTTCCAGATGGTTCTTCACACAACATCGTGTAGAAACAAAACTTAGACGGAAGCAAGAAGCGACACAAGTTAAAGTTTGATAAACTGTTGACTCTTCACAATCAGAACTCATTCTTTTACATAATTAAATTAAGTGAATAAATAATCTTTTATTTTAATTCCATTATATTCCTAAAGTGAACGATTAGATATCCTTTCATATTTTCTAGTTTTTCAAATTTGATATATTGATAAAAATTTCTTAATAAAGCTCTCTTTATTTATTTCGTTATTTATTTACTTATACCAAATCTAAATAGTAAACAGAAACAAATAATACGGAAGTCCTAACCTATTATGAAATTTGTATCAAAGTTAATTATATTTAAGGTGATTAATTAGTAAAAATATGTTTTTATCACCAAAATAGAACTAAGGAATAATATACTTTTCTTACAGTAAAAAAATTTACATAGTCGGATCCCGAAGATTACCACAGACATAAAAACTCACAAACTTAACCTCTACATACGTTATTTTAAATACTTTCTCGTAAATATGTGTATACCAATATACACAGACGTATAAGTTGTATATGTATATATTAATTATATGTGTATATTATTTGTATTTGTGTAATATAGCAAAAATACTGATGTTAAACATCTTATATTTATTAAACTCTACTAAACGTCTGTTACTGCCGAAGTAGTGTTTAATAATTTATTATTGATATTTTGCCCTCTGGCGAATTTTACCATGATTACTTTGTTACCTGTTTATTTGTAAGATAAAGTATTTCAACTAATCTTGATGCAAAATTCATTGCTAACAGCTTTGCAATAAATCAAATTTGTCACACTCAGACTTAGTTTAAATTTGATACCGTCACGATCAGGTTAAGGTCCTTCTTTTCGCTCTTCATCAGGGTTGATTAGCCGACCCTATGGTTGATTAGCAGATTAAATTTAGGAAGCTTCATGATATAAAGAAATATTGAATCGTCTTCTGGAACCAATGTTTTAAGTCTTTTTTTCCTGTCTCAAACATAATACCGGTTCGCTGCAATTAAATATGTAATAATAAATAAATAATTTGGAAACTTTGTTGTCCCTCTTTACGAACTATTTTTTTTAATGTACCCTAGAATATTATTCAAAATTATTTATAAGTTTGACTAACTAATATGAAGAAATACAAAATTTTACAAGGCTTGCATAAAATGCATAAAAAGATTAATTTAGTTATAATAAAGGTTGAATATTATATATTTACTGAACTTTCGTATTTAGAAATCAATTTTTAAAATTTTCATGTACAAAAAACCAAATTAAATGAATTTCATGATATGATATGATCTTGCAATTTTTAATTTCTGGTAATTAATTAAAGAAGACTATAAAATTCATTTAATATAATAAAATGAAATAAAGAATGATAATATTCTTATTAAAACTTTGTTTATATAAGTTTTTATTTTAGGACTTATTATTTACAAATACAAACCGTACTTTTACCGCTGTACAGGCCAGTACAAGTCATTTGAGAACGACTTCTTTCGCTGTTTTTTTGTTGTGTATAAAATAACCGGAAAATCAACTCTCAACATATCTTTTATTTAGACTTTGTTTTTATAAGAATTCGATGTTTTAGTGTCTATATATATTTCTCTGCAAAAGGATGTAGCAAACAAGAAAACAGTCCGAGTGGTAAAATATAAACGGACTTAGCTAAAAGAGGGAGTGCAAAGTTGGGTGTTTAAGTTTCTGTTTCTTTATTAACCTTAAGAAACGTGGTATAATAGCTAATTTATACAACCGAAAATCTTCTGTGGGATTGTGGTACAACCGTGGACGAATCAGCTCCTATGAGGTAAAGACACAATTACAACTAGGCTCTTTTATAAAACTACACAGTTCTGCGGTCAAATGTTTGTATAAAGTCATCAATACAAATAAAAAATATTGAATAATTATAATTTTCAGAAAAAAAATATAATTGTGATATATTATGCGAGATATAATAAAATAATAATATACATTATAAAGTTGTATTGTTATCGCTATCATATTATATTTTATTAAGATACACTAATTACTATACTATCAAAGAATAGTTTCTTGTCAGCACAAACTTATCCTTATAACTTATTTTATATCAAATGAAATACAAAGTATCTGCAATAGTTTAAATATTGTAGAACATCGTAGTATATGTGAAATTTAAAACTTTTAAGGACAGGATAAATTACGTAAATTGGTTAAGTAAGTAATTGGACTTCTGTATCTAACGATACAGTCTATATTGCTTATCCAATATAACTCTTATTCCTTTTCGAATAAGAATCGAAGTTTCATAAGAATATTGTGAACACTTTGCCCAATATACCTACAGAAACCGAAGATGTGAGTACTGTATATAACTTCCTGCTTTGACAATAAAGACTATTTTGCTATACTATACTATCATAACATGACATTGATTCTGAATAGACCGTCTTATTACTGGTCAGTCAAGAATGGTAACTGGAAGAAAAATGAGCTTATATTAAATTACTAAAGTGCTATGTGCATATATTTAATTATAAATCATTTTGGAATATTTTTCATATAACATCAGATTTTATTAAATGACGAATTTAAGTGAGGTTTTGTTTTATGTGAATTCATAAAAAAATAATCCGCACTTATTTTTATTTAATAATGAATATTCTTTGCTAAAATAATCAAATATTTTAAAACGACCAACAGTACGTCCTCTCCGTCCACGTTCTGTCAGGTATGTTTGGTTAAGTTATGTATTATCCGTATTCCTATAGATTTCTTTTCTATTATGCTGGAAGTTTTTCGATGATTACTTGCTGTTTCCAAAAATGTGCGAAAAAATAATGTTTCAATATATTATGGTTATTAACAAAGAAAATATTGTAAACCAAAATTATACAATTACACATCATAGCTTAACTCTAGCTACGGAAGAGTTAATGCTATACAATTTTCTTAATTTACTGTTTCAAAGCGATAAACAAATTTTCGAATGAACTCTACCGTGAAAGATAAACACTATAAAAGTTCTTTAGAATGATTTTTCTTATGTATAAATAAAAAAAAATATATTTTATACTTCAATTGTTTTTTAGTTTTTATTTTTATTAATTAATTATAATAAACCACTCAACATATTTATAACTTTTTTACGTTGAAATTGATAATAAAATTCAGTTAGTTTATTTATACTGAAACATATGAATTCGTACATGAGTAATTTTGTTTAAATATTTTTTTTAGTAGGTGATGCCAGCCAATATTTATAATAGTAATACAGTCTAGACGAACAGACTAACGGATAAAAACCCCAATTTATTTTTTATGGTTTATACCAATAATAAAAATTTTGGGGTTTATACTATATACATTTTGTATATTTAATCAACATAATTCGTTTTTTCAGTATTTTATTAGAAGTATTGATTTTACCAGTTCTCAATGAATTCAATAGTACTATTTTTTTTCAGATTTAATAAAATGTATAATTTGGTATAACAAGTCCAAGAATATAAATTCAAAGGAAATTGAAACATTTATTTTGATAACAAGGCCCCAATGTATTACTCGTTTGATCTACCAAATACAAAAGAAAAGACAATTATCTAGCGAAGCACTTTATCATTATCTACGCTTAATTGATATCAAACAAATATATCGGACAAGTAAATAATAAATAATTTATAGTGTCTGCTACACTGACGATCGTTGTATTTAAACATTTGAAGTCAAAGTGTTGTGTGCGATACTACAGAAATAACATGGAATTATATACAACATAGAAAACAAAAACGTTTTTATTGACTAAACCAACATGGCAGAGACTCAAGGTCCAACGGAAAAAATAGAGGAGAAGCCTTTAAATAAAACAAAAGATCTGAGAAAATATAAAGAAAAAAATTTTACTGATAAATTATGGCACATAAAGGACAATATAACAGTTGAACCAATTTTAGCTGGTCTTATTATACCCAGTGTTATATCCAGGTTTGCAATGGGTAACTTTAATCTGGAAAAAGCTTGCAGAGTCCATTACCAATTTCCAGAGGAAATCTGTGATGCTTTGAGAAACCAAACAAGTAACAATTATACCGATTATGAAAAAACCGTACAGAAACTAATATCATCAATTGATATTTGGAAGAGTATAATTCATACAATGTTACCATGCATATTGATAATGTTTCTAGGAGCCTGGAGTGACAGAACTGGGAAGAGGAAACTTATCATTATGCTTCCAATTTTTGGTGAACTCGTAACATCTATAAATAATATAATAAATGTCTACTTCTTTTATGAAATTCCGGTTCATGTTACAGTATTCTTAGAAACTATATTCCCATCTTTGACAGGAGGCTGGGTGACTATGTTTCTTGGAGTTTTTAGTTACATCAGTGACATAACATCAGAACAATCCAGGACATTCAGAGTCGGTCTGGTAAATTTTTGTATGACAGCAGGTGTTCCGATTGGTATTGGAGTAAGTGGAATACTGCTAAAAAGAGTGGGGTACTACGCCATATTTGCGACGACAACGGGTCTATTTCTTGTTGTTCTATTATACGGCTGTTTTTGTTTAAAAGAACCAGATGATTGGCTCAGAGATAAGGGATACCCAGTTGTAAGTATATCTCGAACTTTTATGAGATAATCAAATAATATTTTATTAGGAATACACTGTACTGTTTATGTCTTTATTATATGGCTTAAATATGGTTTAATGAGTTGCATTATCAGTCTCTACTATTATTGTATGTCTTAGAAACAATAGTGCATGAACAAATAATTATGCAGTACAGCATATTGATAATTCTAATTGTATTTGCTGTGAATCTTTGTACTATAAAATTGATTTACGTAAACGGTAATATACTGATATAAAAAATATATCTATATCATATAACTGATATAAAAAAATATCCAAACCAAACTTAAAAGAATATACACAAAATCAGACACCGTTACTAACTGTTTGAAAGTCGCTCCGATGGCTCATTACTTTAAAATTAACGATATCTGTGCCTCTCTAATTTTTACTTGTAAATAATGAATTCGTAAATATGATAAAATCTTTATAAAAAAATGTCCTATCTGTAACTTCAAAAAACAAAGACTTCGATAAAAAATAGACTTCTACGTTTATTTTTTTTTTATAACAAAACGGTTATTTATCCTAAAAGTTAATTATTTCTTGGAAGTGCACCCTACACACCAATAAGAAACTATAAAAATGATTATAAAATTTCTATGATTATATTTCGTTACAAAAAATATTAACAGTTCATAAGCCGTCCAAGCTTCCCGTACGTATATAATTAAGTACCCAAAAGATTAGATATTATATCTTATCCCAAATTGCTGTTAAATTAATGTTTCAGAACATGTGAGGAACATGTGCTGAAATATGAGGAAAATCATCTGCCTATTTCAAATAGTTTCTTTTTAACTTACTTCTATATATTGTAGTAGTTATAAACATTGTTGTCACGTTTATGACCATCTTAATGTACTATGATGAGATTTAAGCACGCAAGCGTAACACACGTTAAAAATAAATATTATAATTTCTGCAAGTCATTTCACACTCTTTATATAATATTCTGACGTAATTAGATATTTTTTACGACCTCCAAAAAGTATAAAATACTTTTATTTGTGTCTAGATAAATACATAACTACGTATGTACTGACTGCGCTTAGGGTATTTCCCACATTATTTTACACACAGAGATCAATTGTTCACTGTATGTTTTAGAATTCATAATTTATAGTTTGATTACTTTTTCCGAGTCTCAAATAATAAAATATCTAACTTTGAATTTATGACATGGGTGTTACATCGTTGTACCGCAAATTTGTTAAACTGACAACAAAAGTTATCTTGTAAACTATACTTATTTAATTTAATTTAATCAAAATAAGGAAAAATCCGAAAAAAACAATAATAATTAATGTGTTAATAATAGAACATTTTAAGAAAATGACATCATAATCGATTTAGTAATTTTTGTGTGAAAAGCTAACAAATCGTAAAGAAAAATAGACAAACAACAATTTCTTTCAAATCATAATGAATCCAAAAGACTTTTACTTTAAATATAGCAAGGGTTTTAATGGACCTGCCATCATTAGAACCCACAGCTTCTTACATGTGGTTACTTGATAATAAAGCTTTACAACCTTGTCAACCATAATTTTAGCAATTTCCTTTAGGTTTCCTAGTTATTACCTAACATTTCCTTAAGGTTTTGGGGTAAGTCTGGTTATTAATAACTAGATATTATTAAAATTTACAAATAACTTCTAAATATAAGAAAATATATTCTAATATAACTGACCACATTTAAGCTAAGAAGAATATATACAAAACCGCAACAGTAATTTAATCGGCTTGTTTTTATTTAAAAATTATCTATAAACATATTAATATAAAAAATTATTGCTTTTGTGCGATTTTAATAAAAATATTGAAAATTCATGATCACCAGCAGCACTCGAATTTGCAAATATTGTCACTTCCTCAGGCATATACTATATTTATATACTATAATATATATATTTTTATATGTTTCATTTTAAATGTACATTTTACATATACTTTAAAGTAATATTTTTTTATATTATTTTCAAAAGAAAGCTGTGGGTTTCTAAAAATATATTATTATTATTGTTGGAATCTTGCTAGGAATTATGATTTATTTCTTTTTTGTTCAACAAGCTTAAGGTATATCAATTATTTGTTTAATTAGATAAAAAAAATTTTTTTTTTTTATTATTTTCTTTATATTATACTCAAATGACTATTAGTATCGACTAGTTACATTTTTAACAAATATTACTACCTAATAACTAATATAGTAAAAAAAAACTAGAAAGATTATATTTGTTAATATATTGCAAACCTTTATATATTAAATGAATTTTACTTTACAATAGATTTATGTTCTCAATATATATTATCTTCACCAAGGCTATGACAATGAGTGTCTACTGACATATGAACGCTGACGCTTCCTTGAGGGGAAGATATTGTCAAAATATTAAATATCAAGTCTCTTAAGCACTTTACAAACAAAACATTTTATGTTTGAAATAAAGTTTAAATTGAATAATATTCTTTTTTACTTTAAAGCAGCTAGTTTGTAAAATCACAACTCAGATATACTATATTTTGTAAAAATATTATATTTATACCTAAAAGCTGGCTGATTGTAGTATCTTTTTGATCATATTGACATTATAATACACATATAAATAAAAAAGTGAAAATTTGTTCGCTATACCTGACGAAACTACTGCACCGAGCGAGTTAAAACGTGCACACTATATATACGGATAGATCAAATACCGGGGGGTGTTCGTGGATGTGTTTAAATCATACGTGGGTATGATTTAAACACATCCACTGGCACCCCCGCACTCAGCCACATACTTTGTTTAAATGAAGAACTGTGAAGAATCGTTACACGGATTTTCATGAAATCTTCACCAATGTCACTTCTATCTGTTCTTTTACTGAACACTGCATGTAAATAAAACGTATTAAAAATGTATGTTTAAAAGCTAGTCCGAGCTAGAGACTGGAAAAGGACATAGGGGACTTTCTCGCAACAGACCACGCCGACGAGCCGCGGTCGAACTCTATTTTTACATATATTTAATATACATTAAACTATCTGTTTATTCATTATATCTTCATTTATTTATTTACACATTGACGATTTCTAAAGAAACACTCTAAAAGTTAATCTTAGCTTTGTCGTTGCTAATTATATTCTTCAATTATAGTTTTATACAATTCATCTTACAACCTAAAAAGCCTGGAAAATTGTACTTGAACAATTATTAACAATCGTTATGTGCGCATGCTTCAGATAACAATAATGTCAACGACTCCTCGACAACACACTATGCCGTGATTTCTTTAAGCTTCACAAATGACTATATATTTTCTTTATATTTTATAAAAAAAACTTGCAATCTAATTTAAGGTTATAAAAAAGATCTATAGTATTTAAAATATATATTGTCTTTATACAATTTTAAATTTATCGTACACAAGTGCAAAAACTATACACTTAGTATATCCAACAGGAGTAAACATTCAACGAAACTTGTGAACCAAACTTAACCAATAACAATAAATAATTGTTATTTATCGTTCATAATTCAGTTTTATTAGAGCCTAATACAAATGGTTAACAAAATGGGTCAATACGGAAAACTAGTACAACGAATGGTTATGCAAATTGTTTTGTAACGTCACAATGTTATAGATTTTTTTTATTTTCTATTATCTGATCCAAGAATAAAGAACAATACATGTAGTTTGATAAAATATTGCGTTTTTGTTTAAAGCTATTTTAAGTTTTATTTTTGCAATTTTGTTTTCAGGTTTCACAATATTTATTCATATTGATTTGGTGTAAATTTTTACCAACAAAAATTATCAATATTTTATAAAACTTCGATTTTTTAATACATCAAAAAGATAATATTATAAAAGGAATTAGCCAAAATTATGTTGCCTACAGCCGAATTTCTATAACTCAAGATAAACTCTTTGGATATTACAAAAAATATATAAAACATATTTGATCTTGAAAACCAAAGTCAAAACATACTAAACATCTTCCTTAAAAATTGTTTTAAAGATAACTTCTTTTTAATTTCCTAAACATAAATAATACAAATTTCTTTGTCTAAAAATAAATAAAAGTCTGCTACATAAAAATCATAGTGTCTAATATTTGCATATTTTGCAGATCGACCGCGGCAACAGCAAGGGCGTATCGTTTTTCGATGTCACTCACGTTTCGAACACAATTGGCGTAGCATTTCGGGAGCGTCCGTCGAATCGTCGGGTCAAAGTGATCCTCACGCTCCTGGCTGTGTTCATTCTGTTTGGACCGGCTATGTGTGAGAAATACGTGTTCTGTGTATACAACGCTTGTTCCATATGTATTGGTAGTTTTTTAGTTGGGGTAAACAGATCACGAAGCTCGATAACGGTTATAAATTATGTATCTCCATAACCTTCGACATCATTAACATAGTACATATGAATATTTATATTTATATTTATTCTCAAGGTATTAATCAAATTATATTAGTTGAATTAACGCTTCCGTCAAATTGTTACTGTATCAAGCCCCACACAAATCAGATCTCTCATCTTTATATCATTAAGAAACTGACGTCTCCAAATAATTATATTTCTAGTAATTATAATTTTTAAGGCATGAAAAATTTAATTTTTTTTTTCGTAATTCTTTTTCAGCCGAGCACATTGTGTTCTACCTGTTTGTAAGAAATCAGCTCAGTTGGGACATGGTGAAGTTCAGCGTCTACACCAGTTACTCGATAGTATTGCATTCGTTAGGTAAGTTATTAAAATTAATGTAAAACTTGTCACTTGAATTTTTGTCATGTGATTTACTACTACTACTTTCAGTTAAGTTGCCATTCTCAACCTTTAACATCTACATATGACTCCATTTGCCCACACATTGAAAAACATTTCTATTTTTATTGTGGTATAGTTTCTGATCTGAAGACACAATAAAATAACCCCTTTATTTAAATTAATAAACTGTTGCACGTTTTAATAAAAAAACCTATTTAATAAAAGACACTGAGTTTAGTGAAACTCACTGATTAATTATGAATATGACCAGGAGTGCCTGATCATTTGACAGCTCACATACTGGTGTTGTTTATTACTAAATATTTTTTGAGACTTGGAAACAATTACAAAATCATCAAATCAAAACTTAACTACAATTAAATAAATAGGGACTAGATTTAGTTAATTTTATTATAAAATTGCAATATCTCATATAATTTAATTGTAATAAAAAGAATAAACCAATTTACAAGATTTGAAACAGCTACACTGGTTAACTTTTTTATGCCATATACTATTATGGAATTATACATCAGACATTGATGCTATATTCATAATAAAGATTAGGGCTGTTCGAGCAATCTATAATATGATGTCAAAAAAATAGTTACAAAGTAAAAAATCGTTACAAAAATAAAATGATGACTGCATATAAACATAATTTTTATGAAAGTTTAATTTATGTACTTTTATGTACTGTTATTAATAAAATAAATAAATGTGATTTACCCACAATTTATACCAGAAACAAAAATAAAATTGCTTTGCCCATCATTAGGCTCCGTAAGATAGGTAATTTCTTCAAAGTTAATTATATACGTTATTATAATAATAACTTCAAATCTGGCATTAAACAAATTTTAATTAAATTAAAAAAAGAAATTCATTTAAAAAATCATATTATTTTTTATAAATTACATTAAATAAAAATTGTATTTCATCGATTTATTAGGAATCTATGCAATTTCTATGAAGCTTTTAAAAACCTCGCAGCTATAATTTAATTTTAGTTTGGTTTTCTTTTCAAAAAAGGCTTATTAAAATATGTTTAATGGAATAAAAACAAGTTCAAATTCATATTAACTTTCTGGTTAAGACAAATGTTATACTACTATAATTTTTCTTTTCATAAAAATCATTCCATCAATTAAATAAGTATTTTATATTTTCTAAAAATATAAAAACAATAATATTTTTATTTCTTCAAATTGTGATCACTTTTTGCTAAAATAAACATCGCATCGATGATTACAACACACCCAATGGTGCGATTAGTTTTTTAAACACAAATACTATTTAGTTTTTATTTCTAATTAGAAACCTTTTGGTCTTTTGTTTCGATTTCACTGAAAAACTAATCAGTTACGTAAATATGTATCGATTGGTGCCAAAATGAAGTGAATTACATAACCAGGCCAGGAGTAAATGGAGTCGGGAAAAAACGATTACATATATACTCGAATACATACACACACATAAATATGTAATTTTTTTTCCAAAAGTATTTAGAATTACTTAGGAAACCTCAAAAATGACGAAAATCGTGTTGTTACAATAACTTCCTTAGTCATGATATGTATAAATATAAATGTTGTATATTTTTTTATTTGTTTTTTATCTGTGAAATAACTTTAACTTTATACCATACCCAAAAAATAAGAGAAATGAAATGAATTACTAACAAGGGAATCCGTAGCTGTCAAAAACCTAATGTGTTAGAAAAGTTGTTGCGATTTCTATGCGTGAAGTTTTGTGAAGGTTTTTTCTTAAAGTAAAATATAACATTACATCAGTGTCACTTATGTATATATCTGAATATAAAATCATAGAGAACCACTGCTTAATAGTTCTTTACTAAAAAATATAATCTCCTAGAAAATGAATATTTAATCTAATAAGAGTCATATTCTCCTAAAATTGCATTCTTGAAAAAATAAATTACTGCAAAAATGTAAGCTATACCTCATTTCCATTCATTTCATTTTCTAAAATTAAGCTATCACTCAATAAATTCAAATTAACAAATGACATCAATGCATCTCATTTTTAACACTATTATTCTACAAAACGAAACGGAGTCGGAGTTCGTTTGATCAAGGACTTACCAAAATGACTTGGTAAGTATGTGACCAATAGCAGATCTTAAGTAAGTAAGCACGTGACCAATCTTAAAGCTTAGTTAGAGCGAGGAATAAAAGAAATATATTACATCTCCTTTATAGTACGTTCACCCTAACACAGTGCAGTGTCTGATTTAATTTTTCTATCATAGTGTAAATAACTACGATATTCCGGTCGAAGAAACTTGAACAATGTTATTTAAAGTTGATGCGACGTTGGCCAGGGTGCCTCGTGTTTTTATTCATTTTTAAACAGTTTAGAAGCACTTGGTTTAATTAGAAGTTTTTTGCAAATAAATTTCCTGTTTTAAGTCGACAAACAATGAAACAATTGTTTTATATTTTATATGTATATTTCTATTTATAATTTTTACAAACTATTAAAAAGTAAGATAAGAATATCTGCCCGGCTTCTAATATTATATGAAATTAATTGAATACGCAAGATTACATAGACTTTTATTATTTAGTTGATCCACTACATTAAGGTACAACATGACGCTGAAGAATGCAAATAAGAAAAAGAATAAACATGTAAAAAGAACACAAAAATATTATATATGTATAAAAAAATCACAATCACAATATTTACCTGAAAATTTTATTTTTTCCTTAAATGCTAGCTACATACCATGCGATTGACATGCGTCGGTCACGCTGACGGCTGACGGCTTTGCGTAACATGTTTATAGACAATCACAATGTACACACATCAAAAGTGTCTAGGGATCAAGTGAATGTTTTTGCAATAAAAAAAAGCATTCAGGTAATTTTGTACTAACTCTGGCCAAATTGACTATTTACTTCAATTCCCATTTTTTAGTTAACCACGTACCTCTATGTTTTGTTAACACTAAAAAAAAATTGTAATTGTGACAAATTAACGATGTAAATTAAATAGAAAAAATATATTGTTTCCCTTCTATATGGATAAACTTCCTGACAAGATTTTAAATGTTCTTGACATTCAGATTTCCTCCAAATTCAAGTACGTCTTATATCCGTTCTCATCAACAAAAACCTTAACATAATAAACTTAATTTGTAGCAATAAGCTAAAATGTATTTGATCCATAGATACTTTTGATGATTGTATTTTCCAAGAATCAACCAAGTTTTACTTATTATATCAATGATATTGAAAAAAACCACTCATTATCCTCTATATATTTTTTGTTGATATCGACTATAATTATAGAAAGAGATGATTTGTGTCTTAAATAGAAATTAGAAGAAAGATATCGAAAAAACTGCTCCTCTTGCATATGAAATGAATCTCAAATAGCCGCTTCATTCTTATATGCCACGAAATGTATTATATTGGACATTTATTGACATTGGGTATAGTGAAAATAATATGTAATAATATATAAGCACAATATTTTTTTTTAATGTTAGTACACTGTATTTATTACCTATTTTTGAACTCATTATTATTAATAGTTGTATAACTGAATAAATACATAAATGGTTTTTATAACTATTTTAATTGGCGAATGTATGTCATGGCAGAAATATACAAAGTCTATTCCTCTAATTGTGACTTTTTTGCGCGAAAAAAACCCATTATATCTAAAGCAAATCTAGCGAACATATTTTTTTATTAAATTAAATAATGATGCTTTTTGCGAAATAACTTGCGAAATATTATTATTACAACGCACTTATTATTTGTTAAAACGCACTTGTGACGCTATCATATCCATACTTAAGAAACCTATAAGTAATATAGTATTTATTGTCATAGGTGCGATGTTCTGTATAACAATACTCAGCAAGAAACTACAAATCGATGACTCTTTACTGTGCCTTGTATCTGTCGCCAGCAAATTTGTCGGCTCCATATGGACAGCCTTCGCTAAGACGGACCTTGAAATGTATCTAAGTAAGTAAATCCTTCTTGCAAATGTATATCAGTAAGTAAATCATACGTATAACGTGGTAATTATTATTATATATTCTTTATTGTACACCAATAAAAATATAAATTTATATAAAACTGTACAAAAAAAAACATAGTACAATGGGCGGCCTTATCACCTTAGGCGATATCTTCATGGCACCTATAATAAATGGAATAATTCTTTGAAGGCAGGTGGTGCACAGTTACATATAATCAATAGACATACATGCAAATAATTACACCCTAATACGTCTACATATACTGTAAATATAACCAATAAAGTAAACAATATTTAAAATTATGAATTATGCATATAAAATGTAAGTAAATTTTAGTAATAAGTCGTCCTAACTATTTAAGGTCAGATTTTTTAATTATTTGTATGGATTTGGACTTGCATATATCTAAAGATAATTCGTTCCATAATCTAATAGCAGAGACAGTAAAAGACTGCTTGTACAATTTCGAGTTATGGACGGTTAATTCTAGTGTGAGAAATCGTGTTGAAGCCATGTCCAGGGGCAGAGCCAAGAAGCTCTAATCTCTCCTTCAGGTATAAAGGTGAGTTCGGGTGAAATAAAACACAGTACAAAAGAGAAAAAAAGCGTAAATCCCGGCGTCGGCCAATAGGGAGCCACTTGAGTTGTCGACGAAGATGTGAAATGTTGTCATATTTACGCAAACTAAATATGATATAGCCATGTTTTGAAGTCGCTCAAGTTTGTTTAAATAGTCCTCGGTGAAGTTAGGGTAGCTTGCATCGGCATAGTCAATAATAGAGAGAAGAAGAGATTGGGCTAACATAGTTTTGGTATGAATTGGAAGAAAATATCTCAATCGTCGTAAAGAATGCAAAGACATAAACATTTTTCGACTAAACTCTTTAATATGAACAGATTCAGACAATGTTTGATCTAAGTGAATACTGTGATCTTTAACGGATTCACTGTAGGGAATCGCTACATCTTTCTACAGGAGGTAGGTTCCGCTTATCAAATCAACCCGGCGCTGCCAATAATAATGGCCTGTGACTTACAAGGATTAACTTGCAAGCCATTTAAATAAATATTCTGAATTTCTTTAAAAAGATTTTTTGTTACGCCAACATTACTCTCCTTTTTTACACAAATGTAAATAAGGAGAGATTAATTGCATGAAACTAATTGTTTCAGTTCCTGTAGCAGAATTACTCAACGGTACAACCTTTACATCGCTTCGGTCAATTATATCAAAATTAGTAGACAAACAGGAAACTGGTACGTGATACATGGAAATAAAAAAAGAAAATGTGTATAATATTTAATAAGTTACAATTTAAGAATTTCACCGTTAAAATCGAATATATGTTATTGAAAATTATTCTAAAATTCGTAATTAAACTTTTTTATTAATTTAAATCTAAATTATTTAACCAGTATTCTAAAATTCTAGATAATAAATATTATGTTTATGCTGACAAAACAAGGTGAGGACCTTGTTTTGTAGAACATTACGCGTTATAATTTATTTGTGAGTTTTGAAAAGCAAAAAAAAAATTACAATAAAAAATACTTATACCATTGCACATTTACTTGTAAATGTGACCTATATTAATGATACAAGAAAAGCAATATTTTAAAATATTTATAAAGAAGTAATCTTATTTATGATTTTAATAAAAATTACAAACGCAATAGAGACTCCAAGAGGTCAGGTTGTTGATTTTATATTTATTTAAAAGGTAAATCAATAAAAATAACTTTCTATTTCAGCAAAAGTTAACTCTTTGTTCTCACTCACGGAAACACTGGCGTCGCTAGTATTTCAACCATTTTATTCATGGCTTTACATGAATACTCTTCATGTTCTACCAGGCGCTGTTTTCCTTACCAGCGCTTCTCTCATTATACCAGCGTCTTTCATACTGGCGTAAGTATAAACTCTATCGGAAGACAAATATCTTTTAATACGCTCAATGAAGGCACTAAGACATTGATAGACTTTTAGGTCAGTGTTGCCTCTCAAGCCGTTAGATATATTTAGTATTTATAAAATTAGTAACTAGACACAAACCCTAATATACACGAATACTACTCCAATCAATATGTTTTTTTATTGGTATAAATAACATATTTTTTACACTTCACTAAACATACTATATTTCTAAATAGGTTAAGCTTATCCCACATAAATATGTAGGTAAAAAGGGATTATAGATATAAAGAAAAAATATATATACGCATTAAATATTATCAGTGATATTTAGCAATATCATGATAGATTAAGGAATTTATCATTTAAATCTACAATAAATCTACCTTCATTGATTATTTAGTAAATATACATTTTTGTAGTGCTCTTAGATTGTAAATGTAAATTTATGTTTATTATAATATTATTTACAGATTATTTTATATTCAACACAGAAGAGAATTAGGAAATGCGAGGAAGCAAGCATTAGAAAAAGAGGAAAAAAAAGAAGCTGAAATAAAAATACCCGAAAAAGCATGAAATCCCACACATTCATAAACAACGTTATTACTAACACATATATTATATAAAAATAAAAAAATACTTGTATCCATTATGTTAAGATAATTAATTATTAATTAATATTACATTCACATCAGTTGGTTACGAAACTATGTCGTTTTGATAATAATTATATCGCAAATAGTAAAGGCTTCTCCAAATATTTTAATGATAAATTGAAAATATTACTGTATATTTCTAGGTACAATATTTGTAATATTCTATTATTCAGTAACTCATGTTATCTTGGAATGTAATTATTTGTAAAGATATTTTGAATTTCATATTATTGTAGTTATTTAAATAACTTGAGTACGGCTTGTTTTGTTAAGTTTTTTTTTACTCTATTTGGTGCACGATGTTTTGAGTTCTTTCTAATTTATTTAGGTTTAAGATTATATATTGAATTAATTATAAGTTTAAGGGAGTTAACAAATCCCAGTATCATACGAACATTTTTTACGACCGGGTATCCTAGTGAGAGTCGACTTGCAACTTTTAGAATTGGCGCCGTTAAACTATAAGGGTCGTTGTGGTTGAATGGTTCTGTATTATTCGTTTGGGAAATGTTATTATATACGTCACTTTATTTAATGGAAGAATTATTCATAAAAGTTTCAAGTTCAATGATCCATCTTTATCATTATATACATAATAATATACAAAAATAAAAAGACATCATACATATTAAATAGAAGATTCAATTCAATTCTATAGTTTTTTAAGATCGCCGATGCTAAAAAAAAATAAAATAATATTGTTTACGTCAGTTCTATAAAAGATATTCAAAAAGTAATGGATTGTAGAACGACCAAATAAAATGTAAAAAATATATGCAATAATAAAATAGGGTTTCTACGAGTCCAAATCATTATAATATTCAAACTTTGAATTAAAGTCAATACTGCAGCCAATTGTTTGTATTTGACGGTGTTTTTTTCAGTCTTACTGAAATTAATAATAATAATTATGGTAATGTCATAGTCATAGTATGTTTACTCTAACAATTATCGAGTATATGTATATTCGTGGTCATAATTACGTGAAATAAAACTTTTTCTATACACTTATATATTGTACCGAAACTATATAATCAGTGTTGCGGCAATGTGAAATGAGTTAAAATTTTTAAATACATGTTTATATTTTATAATAATTTTTCTTCATCACCTTATTATATGAAAAAAAAATTATTTTAAATATACGAATTTAATTTAATAATACGAAGATAAATTTTAAATAAAAAAGATTTTATCATAGTTTTGCTTTACTTCCAGACCTATTATTAAACTTTTGTATCGGTTAAATCGAGATAGATGCCACATCAGGATAGATGTCTTATCTTTAAAAATCTAATATTCAAAAGATTTAAAAGTATTAGTGGAATAAGCAGTTACCACGCACCCAAGTTGTCCACAGGTTCAGGGTCCAATCTCAAATTTTCGAGTCTCATCTTCGCTTTGAAATTCATGAACACTAAAAAAAGTTGAAGGTTAGTATTTGATTGTCTATAACTTTGTAAGTAGTTGTAAATTCCATTATTTTTTATTATGTTAATATACTGGTTTATTAAATTTGTAAAAAGTTGTTGTTTTCTTCTCACTTTTTTAGAGACCATTACTATTTCAGGAATAGACCTCATAAAATTTCGTTCGTTTATCGTTTATACAACATAAAGGACACACGCAAGTCTATCCACACAAGTGTGTCTCCTATAAAGGATTCAACAAAAAGCTAAATTCTACAAAACTGTAAACCATAAGTCGTTTAAATCGATAATAATTCCACATAACAATTAAGCAAGGTAAATTTATAAAAAATATTTAGTAAATATTAATATTTCTAAAAACGAAGACGCTTTTTTCAAAAAGGGGGCATCTATCCCGGCTATTCCGTAGTTTTTTTGGCTTATTGTGTAAGTAAACAAATAAGATCTGGGTTTCATTTAACACATACGCGAAAAACTGGTTTAAGGTACAACAAAACGAGTAACCATATTTTAAAAGAAAATAAGTGGGTTTATTTTGGTTTTAGCTTTGGAAGATGTTTATGAATTTTAGAGTAGATGTTGGCTAATTATCGACCGACTAGGGAGAGAAAACAGATAAAGCCGCTGGTAAAATTTTAAAACATATATAAAATCGACCCAACTATGTTGAGAACGTTGAGTGGTTTATAAATAAATCAAAACAATATTGTGTTTGAAGCAGATTACTTATAGCGATGATCGAAGATACAAGAAAATATAAATTGCTTAATAAATATTATAAATAAATACGTATGGTAACTAAAATATTATAATTATAGTTCTCTCATAAATTCTATAGCAAACGAAATTTATTATGAATTAGGCAGCAAATTTACAGTTCTTAAAAACTCCAAAGCAAGATTTTTGGTTTCGAGACAGGCTTGGGTAGGTTGGGTCAAAGTCTTAGTGGAAAGTACATGACATAAATACGATCAAAACGTGAATCTTGTCGTAAAGCAAATGGTATTAAAAGATTTTAGCCAATGCTCAAGAGCACTATTATTATAATAACTTTAATGATATCAATATTAAATTAAACATAAATCTCTTTTGTTTGTACAATTGATGCAGAAGAACAGAGACTAACTTCTTTTAATTCTTCCAAGAAATGAAAATAAAAATATTTAGTATACCTATTTATTTTAGATAATTATGTTGCTGTCTGGTAATAATAAGTATGGTTTGTATTAAAAACAGAAAACAATCAGGTCATGGGGTTCTTATTAAATCATCATTGTGATTAATATATTGATAGATAACACTTATTTCCTTCATGTTAAAAAATTATATTCAACATATAAAATGTATATGTATAAATAATTTGTTTTCCTTTTTAGTTTTAAAATATTAATAAAAATAAATTTAACTAGTTAAATAAATACTCCAAGTCAAATCTCCAAGGGTTTATTAGATATCTACCAGCTACTCTAGAAATTAAACACAAATACATTATATTATTGCGATAATAATGAACAAAATGTACAGCTTAGTGTTTATCGCATTATTTAATCATCAGACAGTAAAATATAACGATACATAGATTAATAATTTATCAAAGATAAAACACAACCCACTAGGTTATAATTCTTTGAAACGACATTGAGGTGCAATATTTGTGTGACTGATATTTACTACAATGTTTCGTATAAAAACTGAATAATATAATATTATAATTTTAAAAGTAACTATGACTACGAATAACAATAGCGTCCGTGTTGAAAATGGAAATACTACAGAAGATTTTAGTGAATCAGATCCCTTACGTGAGAACGTCCAGGTTCAAGAAGTAGAAAAAAAAAGAAGTTTTAAAGAATCATGCTGTTACGTAATACAAAATATAACGGTGGAACCGATCATGTTCTTTTTTATACTTTCAGTCATCATAACGGTTCTAACTTCTCAGAATCTAAATTTGGAAAAGGCGTGTCGTGTTAATTTGAATTTTACAACGGAAATTTGTGATTCACTCAAATCTCAAACATTAGGAGAACAAAATGTATACGAAAGAGATGTTCAACAACTTGTCGCAAGGGCCATGAGTTGGAGAACATATATAACAGCAAGCTTACCTTGCCTTATAGCTCTTTTTGTTGGCTCATGGTCAGACAGAACCGGATATAGAAAGATTTTTCTTATTATTGCAATTTCGGGTCAAATGCTTTCATGTCTTAATGGCATCATCAACACTTTTTTTTTCTATCAATTGAGGTTGGAAGTATTTGTCTTCAGTGATGCTTTTATTGATGGTTTATCGGGTTCATGGTGTATTTGTTTTCTAACAATGTTTGCATATATTAGTGCTATTACCACAAATGAGGAAAGGACTTTTCGTATGGGAATCATAAATTTTAGTTTAACGGTAGGATTCCCAATTGGTATGGGCTTAAGCGGTATTTTATTGAAGACCATTGGTTACTACGGATGTTACGGACTCTCTGGGAGTCTGCATCTTTTAAATTTACTTTACACCATTTTTATTCTTAAAGATCCAAAACGAACTCCGGAACAAAAGATGGTAAGTCTAGACACAGAATTTTATGTAGAAACGTATATAATATAATTATATAATATATATATATTTCATAACATAGCTTTTTTTAAGATACTGTTCCTGAGCTTTATTAACTAGAAAATTATGATTTCAGAATGACAAGAAGGGTAAATGTCACTTATTCCGTCTTTTCTTTGATCTAACCAATGTGAAAGAAACATTGCAAGTTGTGTTTAGGAATGGACCAAACAAGAGGAGGCTCCGCATATGTGGTATGCTTCTAGTCGTCAGTATTTTGTTCGGACCGATGCATGGTAAGCTGATATTTAATAAAAATTTCCAATAATAAATTGATTAGGTCTCTAATATTTTTCACTTTGTCTTTTCTCATCTTACAAAATATGTCCGTGTTTAATATAAATAATTTAAGGATAGCTTATTATGCAAATAAAATACACAATGCGAAAATATACAGCAAGAAATATAAAAAATGATTACCGTAAGTCAAAATGCCTTGTTTCCTTTATTGTGAAAAACAAAGGCATTATTGTAGCAGCAATGTATTTTTAAAAGGAAAAATTTACTCTTTGTAGTAATAGTGAGCTTAGGTTTATTTCTGCAATTGGATATCAGTATCATTCTAATTAATTACTACTTTAGAATAAAATTGTTTCAGGTGAATTGTCCATAATGTACATATCAACTAGATTTAGATTCAATTGGGATGAAATTAAATTCAGCATTTTCCAAGCATACAACTTCGTTACGCACACTATTGGTAAAGTATTTTTATGAAAGAGCCTTCAAAATTAAAAAATATACGATAACAATAATAAATCACGAACTATTTCATAAATCAGATAAGTACTCAATGAGACTTGCTGATAACCTACTGAGTGACTTGATCACTTTGCAGTGATACCGAATTGATTGGTAGTAAAACTTTGACCTACGTAGTAAAAATAGACAGTACAAAAAGTAATATATAAGTAAATGATTTTAAAATTTCAGGAACAATATTTTCGATAACGGTGTTTAGTAAATATTTACAGTGGCATGACTCTGTTCTTGGAATTATATCAAGTATCAGTAAAATAGCGGCTTCCTTCTTTTACTGTTTCGCGCCTAATGAAAAGATCTTCTTCATTGGTTGGTATTATTTTTTTATAAATCATAAGATCACTTTTAGAAAAGAATTAGTTTATAAAAGAAAGTATAAGTTTACATTAAAAATATATTCCTAATATAAAGTTTCATTAAGCATTGTCTGTTGAAAAATTATTTAAATATTTATTTAACCTAGAAATATATTTAATAATACCGACTAAACTTATTTGGTTATGTTCCGTCCGGTGAGTGAGAGCTTCCGGAAGCCCAACTCCCCCCCCTCCCCTCTCCTCCGCCAAAACATGAATGCGGCTACTAAAATAAATATACCCCAGGAGGGTACCGGCTTTCATGAAGCCGGAGAATCCCTCCCCGAGCAAAATTGGGGAAACCACTCTCCGATTTTGCTCGGGCAGACCGTCGTATCTGGGGCGGGCAAAGTATCGCATTTTGTGTTTACAGAGGGCAAACGACGAGGAAACAGAGCGGCACCCCGCTCCACTTTAAATGTGGATTTTTGCAACATCCGGGGACTTCACTCTAACCTAAACGCCGTCCACTACCACCTTGAGACGGCGCAGCCGGCCTTGTTGTTTTTGACGGAGACGCAGATATCTCAACCTAGCGACACAGCGTACCTTTCATACCCCGGGTATAAACTTGAACATCATTTTATACCACACGCCGGGGTATCTGTGTTCGTGAGGGAGGATATCTGCTACCGTCGCCTCCAGATTTTTGAAGGTCGGGATCTGTCTTTACTTTGGCTGCGCGTGGACATGGACGATCATGTCAGAGTCTACGCGTGCCTCTACAGGTCCCACAGTGGTAATGCAGAAACGGAGCAACTCTTGGGCCATGTTCAGGCGAAGATTGACGAACTGCTTTCACAGACTCCCTCAGCTGAAGTCATAGTCCTCGGGGACTTCAACGCGCACAATGCCGAGTGGCTAGGGTCGCGTTCCACTGACTACGCGGGGAGATCTGTGTTTAACTTTGCTCTGGCAAATGGTTTGTCCCAGTTGGTTCAGACGCACACCCGTCTACCAGACGTGGACAGCCACATGCCCTCTTTGTTGGATCTTCTGCTGACTACACATCCCGGAAAGTACCAGGTTATTGTTGAGGCCCCCCTTGGGTCCTCCGATCATTGCCTGGTGCGGAGTGTAGTGCCACTTCAACGTCCGACTCGCACAACACCTGCGACCCGTGGCGTTTGGCACTACAAGTCAGCAGATTGGGATGGAATGCGGTCTTTCTTTGCATCCTACCCATGGGGGCCGATTTGTTTCTCTTCCGATGATCCCAGTGACTGCGCTGCGGCTGTAGCTGATGTGATACTACAGGGCATGGAACTATTCGTTCCAAGCTCTGTGGTACTTGGTGGCAGATCGCGGCCTTGGTTTGATGCGTCTGTCAGGGCTGCAGCAGCCGGCAAACGGCAGGCGTACCGGGCTTGGGCTAAATCGATAGTCACAAGGGATCCGAACTCAAGAGTTCTGAAGAGGAAATATAATCGTGCCTCCAGATTCTTCAAACGGCAAATCGCTAGAGCAAAGTTCAAGCATGTCGTCAAAATTGGGGATCAGTTGGCAAGGTATCCACCAGGCACGCGCAAGTTCTGGGCGCTTTCTAAAGCCACTCTGGGTAACTTTTGCCAGCCGTCCCTACCGCCATTGCACACGGGGAATGATTCTCTGGCCCATACGGCAAAAGAGAAAGCCGATCTCTTGGGCAACTTTTTGCCTCAAACTCGACTTTGAACGACCAAGGGAAAACACCGCCTACCATCCAGCGGTGTCAGAGTTCAATGCCGGAAATAATTTTCCGGCAAAAAACCATTCGTTCTCTACTTTCCTTGGATGTTCATAAGTCGAGCGGGCCGGATGGTATTTCCCCATTGGTGCTACGAACGTGTGCCCCTGAGTTGACTCCAGTGCTAACGCGTTTGTTTCGGCACTCCTATCTCAAAGGCGTAGTCCCGGTCTCGTGGAAGTGTGCCTTTGTCCATCCGATCCCTAAAAAAGGTGATAGCTCGGATCCGGCTAACTACAGACCTATCACCATCACCTCTCTTCTCTCCAAAATAATGGAGAATATCATTAACCGTCAGCTCCTCGCGTACCTCGAGGATCACCAGTTGATCAATGACCGGCAATATGGCTTTCGCCATGGTCGATCGGCTGGTGATCTTCTGTTATATCTCACACACCGTTGGGCTGCGGTTATTGAAAGCAAGGGAGAGGGTCTGGCAGTTAGTCTGGATATGGCGAAAGCCTTCGATCGTGTATGGCATAAGGGGCTTCTTTCGAAGCTTCCTTCCTATGGGCTTCCCGAGAGTTTATGCGAGTGGATTACAAGCTTCCTCACTGGGCGGAGCATACAGGTCGTTCTCGACGGTTTTTGCTCGGACCCCAAGCCCGTGAACGCTGGTGTACCCCAAGGCTGCGTGCTATCCCCAACCCTGTTTCTCCTGCACATCAATGATATGTTGGATATTTCTAACATACATTGTTATGCGGATGACAGCACTGGGGATGCGGTATATTCCGGCCGTGCAGGTCTCTCTCGGGAAAACGTCGACGAGTGCCGAAAGAAACTTGTGTCTTCTATAGAGACCTCCCTGGGGACGGTCTCAGAATGGGGTAAACTGAACCTCGTTCAGTTTAATCCCCTAAAGACACAGGTTTGCGCGTTTACCACTAAGAAAACCCCATTTGTCGTGTCGCCGCTCTTCGATAGCACACCCCTCACCGCCTCGCCAAGTATCAGAATACTGGGACTCGATATTTCTAGCGACTGTCGGTTTCGTGGTCATTTGGAGAGCAAGGCCAAGTTGGCCTCGATGAAATTGGATGTGATCAATAGAGCGAGGCAGTATTTCACTGCTGGCCAAAGACTTGCGCTCTATAAGGCGCAGGTCCGGCCACATATGGAGTACTGTTCTCATCTCTGGTCCGGATCACCCCAATATCAGCTTCTACCTTTTGACCGCGTACAACGGAGAGCCGTACGGATTGTCGGGGACCCGGTGCTCTGTGAACGGCTGGACTCTTTGGCATTGCATAGAGACGTGGCTTCCTTGTGCGTCTTCTATCGCATTTACAACGGGGAGTGTTCCGAAGAGCTATTTGATCTGATGCCTGCCGCCGAATTTCATCACCGCACAGCACGTCACCGCCTTCATTACCATCCTTACCACCTGGATGCATGGCGTTCTTCAACTGTGCGGTTTGCAAGAACCTTTCTTCCACGTGTCACAAAGATGTGGAATGAGCTTCCTTCGGCGGTGTTTCCAGATCGATACGACATGGGTACCTTCAAAAAAGGCGTTTATTCCTATCTCCAAGGCCGGCAACGCTCTTGTGAGTCTTCGGATGTTGCAAGAGTTCATGGGCGGCGGTGATCACATATTATCAGTGACCCGCATGCTCGTTTGCCCTTCTTATCCATAAAAAAAAAAAATAATAAAAAAAAATAAAAAAATCGAAAATCAGTACAAGCCCCAGAATAATACTTATTTGATATCCAAACATTCTTTTTAAATATCTCTTTACATTAAAAATATTTATACTGTTTTAAATTAACTTTAAGAAAAGTTTAGATTAGTTTTCTTCTCTATTTTACAGAAATAATCTTTATTTAGAATTATAATTATTAAATTATATTATTCAAAACATATATTTAGCAAAATAAAAATTCGCCTATACCTATCTGAAAGTGATCATTTTCAAGATCAGTAATCCCGGAGAAATCAGAAAATATCTAGACTTAAGACTTTACTTCTGCTCTAGGCTCTATATTTGTTCTGTCTAGTTCTTGTTAAATTTTGTTAACTAGGAATTATTTTTATATCGTATATAAATTTTTATTATTATTTTAGCGCCACTGGTCGATATTTTGAATGGAACATCATTGTTAGCTATGAGGTCAATTCTTTCAAAATTGGTCCTGACCGAAGAACTCGGTAAGTAAAGCGATTAAATATTTTTTTTATTTTCGAAAAATAAAAACATAAGTATTTAATTCATAAACGGTAGAAATGAAACTGCAGAATAGTGACTTCCCCCCGAATGACATAAATATAGAGTACCTGAAGTATTAGGATAATTGTCAGGTTAAAGTATTTTATAGGCTGAAGTTAAGATTTTACTTAAAACAAGTAACATTTCACGCTTTTGATGAAAAAAATAGGAAACAAAATAAAAAGAACCAACCACTGTGAAAAACTTTTAAGCGCTAGATGACGTTAAAACTAAAGCTATACATGTGTTATATTTCATATCAGGTATTATAATTTATGACTGCATTATAGCTATTTAATTTAGTTAATCTTTTTACAATTCCAAAGTAAGTACAGAAATAAAGATAGGTATGAGGTTATTTATAGTATTATTAGATGTTGATGGCGAAGAAACTTATATTGTATTCAACTATTTGTGTCGATTTAGTTAAATTAAGTATAGAAAAAAATTCATTTAAATGAATGTAGTTAAAGGAATTGCACTTTACAGTTTAAAATAAAAAGTAATTGGATAAGTTGTCAATAGACGAGTTTCATCAATGTTGCCTTATTTTTAGATCACGATAATAAGATTTAATATGAAATTAGTTCGTATGTCTTATGTATTAAATAACAGACTCATAAAAAAAACTGGTTTTCAACGTTGTTAATAGTACTCTAAGCATTGTTTTTCTTTATCGTTCACTGTTTCCTTTCATAAGGTTTCAAATATTCTAAAGAAGTTCTATTTAAAAAAATTTAAATCAAGATTAAATTTTCATTATTATATTTACAATTGAAAATCTAATATATAAACGTACATTTTCTACGATTATTGTTGCCAATAAATGTCTACATCGTAATGGGTTATTTACACTTCTTCCTACAACAATGATGTTGAAAGTTATAGATTCGTTACTTTTACGAAGCAGATTGTTATTGAATAATAGATTTATTAGATTGTTAGAAAATATTGCATAATCAGTTCTGGATAATTATATAGTAATATGTATCTATGTTTTAACTTCAGGTAAAGTGAATTCAATATTTGCATTAACCGAAAACCTGATGCCGCTGGTGTATGTACCACTGTACACTGCAGTGTATGTTGCAACTATGGAAGTACTGCCAGGAGCTGTTTTCCTTATGGGATCAGCAATGACAATTCCTGCAGTAATAGTCTTCATGTAAGTACAATAGAACGAGAATCATGTCTCTTTATAAATAAATTTATATTAAATCGATATTCTTTTAGAATTTTTCCCTATGAAAGTTAAAAAAAATTATATAGTATGTTTACTTAAAAATATTTTACAGTGGATTATTTTGGGAACACAGAAAAAATCTGTCTCAATCAAATAAGAAGACGGCCTTAGAATTATCATCTAAAGAAAACTGAAAATTAAAACTGAGAAACATATTTTATTTTGAAAATATAAAAATAAATCATGAGCAATCCCACCGATGATGCAACAAATAACTATTAATATGAATGAACTTTTAAAGAGAACAAAACAAAACACAAAAACCAACTCGATTTCTCTAATTGTCTCGATTTCTTTATTTGTATCTACTTGTTGAGAGCTTTTCTACTTACTTTCATGTTTCAAGTTCTCTTTTATTTTCTTTTTCTTTTTGTCTCGTATGTATGTTTATATTCATATTTTAAATAATGAAAAATAAGTAATAAACAGCTAGCTTTATATAAAATGTACATATGAAATATAATTAAAATTAAAATTTTTGTACGTATTTTACTTTACGTTTTTGGTCTGTTTCAGAAATTGGTATTTAATAATATAAGATTTTTAGTTTTTATTTTCTCATCATTTAGAAGTAATCAGGTAGTCACGAACGTGTAAGAATATCTAGATTATAAAACATATAATTGTATATTATAAATTATTTTATTGCTATATTCTTCAATAATTATAGAATCAAAGTATCATTAAAGAATAATCCGTTTCCATCGCTCACTCAACTAGACTAACGTGTCGTTAGCACTTTTTATGAACTCAATGTTATATACATAGTCATCTTAGTAGGATGGAAGAGATATCGATTAGATTAAGTTTTGCTTATTGCAGTACATATTATGTTAACATAACTTTATAACTATAACATCTCTTCGTGTTCTTTGTAAAACCTTATGAGTGTCATGGGCCGTCCGTGGATCAAATAAAAATAAGCTTCACCTTAGATCATTCAGATACATTGATCATATTAGTAATAAGCAATATAATATGATTAAAACAACAACTTATATGCTAAACTACACTTTAAGAGATTAAGACTTAATTACAAATTTTTAATAGGTTTAATTTAATAATCTAAAAACTTAGTGGCTTCCTACATTTAAAGTATTAAACAAACAAATATATAAACAAGATTAAGAAGATATCATATTAAAAAATAAATAGATCTTTTTTATTAGGAATATATAGTCCATTTTGTGAGTGTTATAAGTATATAAGTATAGTAACCAAAAACATGGGAAATGAATGAGAAAAATGTTTAATACAATGTACAAAGGCATATAAATTAACAGTATTAAATATATTTTTCAAGAAAAGAAAATTATGCAAATGGACCTGGTTATCGCTAGAGCATAAAACCAAAAATAGACCCCATAATGACAAATAACACAAACTCAATAACTTATGTAGAAGTACTTAAAAAAGTGAATCTGCCATAGGAGCCCAGAATGTTAAGGTGCACTCTAAAATCAGATATATATTAATAACCTGTAAGGATATTTGACGATAAGAAAATTTGCGACGATAAGAAAAAATCGAACTATGACGATTAATTTTAGGAAATTGTCTCAAAAGAAACAAAGATAAATAAACACTAAAAATAAAAAGATTGACGTTAAAGAGGATTTGAGTAAAAAAAATATATTACTAAAAAATTTAAACTTGTGTCAAACACTACCAAAAACAAACAGATAATTGGAAGTTTTATAATAATCTGAACCAGTTTTACCAAACACTAAACAAGAAATTGTCAGATTTCACAGCAGTACCTACAATTAAAGAACTTTTTATTTTGGACAAAAATTTATGCTCACATGAAATAGAATATATCGATAACACCGATTGGATCCAATACCAAAAGAAGAGAGTCAAGGATATGAAACCTATAGCAGATTTTAATATTACTTTTAAAAATATAGGAGTATATTATTTGTTTTTAATTGTATAAAATCATAAAAAACGGGAAAACGCCAGGATCTGACAAAATACCTAACTTTTGCATTAAAAAAAGTAACAGCAGTCCATTCACGTCTAGCAAATATTTATAATAAATTTATATATGTTTGCTAGACCTGCAACACTTGCAAGATCTTTTAACAGAACCAAACCACAAATCAAAATCCAGCTAACTATAGATGAATGCCTGTCTGTTCTATACAAATTATTAACTTTCATAAGAACTACAAAAATTTTGCACACCTATTAAAGTTACTCTTTGCTTATAATCAGAAATATATCTTTATTTCATAGCGTACCAAAGACGTATTTTCTTTGTCCCTTATGGTTTTGATTTGTTTAACGTATATATCTTACTACATGTATGTATAAATACCATATCTATTGTATTGATTAATTTTAGGTATTTCGAAAAAATACCATGTTTTTAAACAGAACGAGCTAAATAAAAAAGTAAAAACACAGTTTAATAAACATATGTAAGACATACATAAACAATTATTTTTAGTACTTCGTCTCAAAAGTTTTACAATGAAGTAGCTGGAAGAAATAATACTAAAATGCACTATTACAAAAAAATACTTAATTTTATCACTTTTCAATAAAAAATAAATATCTAGCAATACTTAAGTAATTTAGAACGATTGATATAAATAGATTATAAATTTACTAAAGATAATACGAAGAACATCAGTCCTCACCTCTTTATAGTGTTGATATAACATTAATACATAAGTGTTGAAATAATTCTGTGTTCTACTATTGATTAACTATTTTTTTTTAAATATAAAGTTAATATGACTACGGAAAGTAATAACGTCCATGTCAATAAAAAAAATGTTGAAGAAGAATTTGATGAATTAGATCCTTTACGTGAGACTATTCAAGTTCAAAAAGGCCAGAAAATATGTTTCAAGGATAGTTGTTATTTTGTCATGAAGAACATAACGGTGGAACCGACAATGTTCTTTTTTATTCTTTCGGTCATTATAAACCTTTTAACTTCTCAGAATCTAAATTTGGAAAAAGCTTGTCGTGTTAATTTGAATTTTACAACGAAAATCTGCGATTCACTTAAATTGCAAACATTAGGAGAACAAAATGTATACGAAAGAGATGTTCAACAGCTTGTCGCAAGGGCCATGAGTTGGAGAACATATATAACAGCAAGCTTACCTTGCCTTATAGCTCTTTTTGTTGGCTCATGGTCAGACAGAACCGGATATAGAAAGATTTTTCTCATTATTGCAATTTCGGGTCAAATGCTTTCATGTCTTAATGGCATCATCAATACTTATTTTTTCTATCAATTGAGGTTGGAAATATTTGTCTTCACTGATGCTTTAATTGATGCTTTATCGGGTTCATGGTGTATTTTTATTCTGACATTATTTGCGTATATCAGTTCTATTACCACTAATGAAAACAGGACTTTTCGTATGGGACTGATAAATTTTAGTTTAACTGTAGGATTCCCGATAGGCATGGGTTTGAGTGGTATATTATTGAAGACCATAGGTTACTATGGATGTTATGGATTCTCTCTAAGTCTGCACTTCATAAATATTCTTTATAATATTTTTATTCTTCAAGATCCACAACGTAGTTCTGTTCAAAAAATGGTAAGCCAAACAATATCTAAGCCACCATTATTTTAATAAAATTGTTAAACCTATGTTTCAAGAAAACAGATTCGTGTCGTGTATGTAAAAATTAGAAAACATTATTTTACTATGAAATGATTATATGTATTTAATTTTTTATGTACGAGTATACATTCACCGAGAACATCCCTAGCTTATTTATGTTTTAGCATGACAAGAGAGGCAAATGTCACTTTATCCACCTCCTTTTTGATTTAACAAACGTTAAGGAAACATTTCAAGTTGTGTTTAGGAATGGACCAAACAACAGGCGGCTCCGCATATGTGGTATGCTTCTAGTCGTCAGTATTTTGTTCGGACCGATGCATGGTAAGAAATTATCGGTGTCAGTCATTCAGAAATATCCTTATCGTTATCGATTTTAAATTTAGCACATATATTAGATTTTTTCATGTCTTATCTAAAAGGTCGTATCAAAATTTAAATTTTTTAAATATTATATCACTTAACAGTATTCTTTCTTTTTTTTGAAATAAAAAGAAAATATAATAATAAAATAATTTATAGAATATATTGTATTGCAAGTTAATTGAAAAACATATTCATAGACACAAAACGATTTAAAAATAACACGTTATAAAATTTTTGATCTATGTTGCATATTTTATAAAACCGGGTGGTAAACAAAGCCAAGAAAAAACCCAATATCATCGAATATCATCGATGATATCGTTTTGTTAATTGTGCTTAATTTCATTGTCTCTCGTGAGTCTCTATTAGCCTCATTAATCTAATATGTACTTGTTATTAATTAATCTAATATGTAGTTCCTTACAGTTCAAGGATTTTATTTTTTTAGGTGAATTGTCAATTTTGTACATATCAACTCGATACAGATTCAATTGGGATGAAATTAAGTTCAGCATTTTTCAAACCTATAATTTCGTGACACATACTATAGGTAAGAATAAAAATTTTCGTCTACCAAAAATAATATATACATATTAATTCATAATTTTGCTTTCAAATTAAATAATTGTATAAGATATTGTGATATGATATTTAGCAACACAAACACTTATGATTTCAATTGTAATCATATTGCAAAGATAGCCGGTCGCTCACACCCATTCAAATACAATGTTGCGAAATATTTGAACAGATTTTTGTATTTTTTTAAATTATATAATGAAACACATTTAATCACTAAAATGAAGTGTTAATTTTCTCACTTACTAAATATAAACAATATTAATTAATCTCTAAATTCCAGGAACCATATTTTCCATATCAGTCTTTAGTAAATATTTACAATGGCACGACTCAATTCTTGGAATCATATCTACTATCAGCAAAATAGCAGCATCCTTTATTTACTGTTTCGCGCCCAATGAGAGGATCTTTTTCATTGGTTGGTATTTTATTATGTCACGAATTACTCTTTTTTTTTATTATATTGGTTTATAGTTTAACACTAACATTTATTTTATTTTCTATTTATAATCTATTTGTATGAATAAAATTATTTAAAATTTAAACTTCCATCGTAAATTTGAAACCATGAAGTATATAGTATAGAATAAGTGCAATTTTCAAAAATAAAAAAAAAATATTTCGTATGAGGTTTACTTGATCGCTGCTATTAACATTTTACGTAAAATAGTAAGATGAAGTACTTAACTAATTTACATAAGGTTAAAAAACGTTAATTAAAAAATTACACATTTGGACTAAAAATAGCCCCAGATACTAGAAACATCTTGTAAATACTTTTCAAAGAATTTTAACTAGTGTCTATACTGATACAATTTACAAGTACTTTCTTAACAATTATGTCCAATGCCATGAGGGTATTTTCGGATGACAAAAACTGTATCCGCTTCGCTTCGGCTCTCGTTTATTTCACTTTGTAGTCGTTATATTGTTTTGAAATAGCCATACTGTTTATTGGGAGTTTTTATCTTGATGGATTGATATGATAAATCCAAAACAGTTCTTCTGTTATGGCATCGTAAATACAGGAGGAAAGATCTGCTTCAATTTTATCAATCCTATCAATGAATTATTCCACACGAGGCAAGTTTCGAACGTCTTCGAGAATGGGTTGTTCACAGCGTAAAATAATCCTCCTTATGAGAAGTTAGTCGTGTGAACACTGCCCGATCTAATTTACATGCTGAAAGACATCGCATATTAATCGGCGGTTTTCTTCAACCACATATCTCACTTGCATCACGTTTTGTATTGCAATAGTAACTAAAGGACTACTATTTCTTTCTTATTTTTTTAAATTTAAGTATCAACACTAACACTCTTTATAAGAGCGGTACAAATTCTCTATAAGGATTATTATAAGGTTCTCTATAAGGTTTATATAGCAGGCTTACGTATTGTTTTTTTTTTAGGAAATCATACCACTTCTTTCTTCCCCTTGGCGTATATAAAACTCAATTTAAAGCAAAATAAGTAATGTATTCCTTAATGTAAAAAAATTGCCAGTGATCTGTAATACTCACATTTTTTTATATGAACATGTGTATGAATTATATATGAGCAAAAGTTAGATAATAATTATAATTATCGATAATTATAATATTTTATTTTAGCGCCGCTAGTGGATATACTAAATGGAACGTCGTTGTTAGCTATGAGGTCAATCATCTCAAAGTTGGTTCATCCAGAAGAATTTGGTAGGTAAATCAACTCGCTTTAAATATTATCACTTATCTCAACTGAAGCATTTTTGTTATTTCAAATTCCAATGATAAACTAATTGATTGCAAATATTAATAAATAAATTACAATAAAAAACTAATTGATAATGTCTTTTGTTATATTTTACATTTTTAATTGGAAATTCTTTTTAAGTTCATGTTATTTATGTATAAAAATTGTTAATATCAGCTAACACGACAACAAATGCAAACTATGTTAAAATTTCAGGTAAAGTGAATTCAATAATTGCATTAACCGAAAACCTGATGCCGCTGGTGTATGTACCACTGTACACTGCGGTATATATTGCAACTATGGAGGTACTGCCAGGAGCTGTATTTCTTATGGGATCAGCAATGACAATCCCAGCTGTTGTAATCTTCATGTAAGTAATATTATTAATACCTTTTTTAAGTGATAATATGGTTGTTAATATACGTGACAATATAGACTATAAAGACACGTTTAAAGTTTTATCAATACCAGATAATCAATTTGTCGTAGAAAGAGTAAAATTTGCCTCTATGGGCGACAACAATGGACATCGGTTATGAAACCTGCCACTAGTAGTTTTTGATAAATAATATTTTTATTGATGATGTCACTCCATGACATGAATGTTATTTACAATTTAATTTTATCAAAAACTCTATTCTAAATTTCAATTAGCATTTATATTAATGAATTTGAAAATTAATGTATGTAAAAACCAAAAGAAAATCGTGCTTTTTATAACTAGCCAGTGAGTAAATGAAATAAAAAAGTATACATTTCTATGCCAATATTTCAATCAGAACGTAGAATAATTGATTAAAGCAAATTTTTTTGGATTTTATGCACATTTATAGTTAGTGGATACAAAAAAACATTTTTGGAATAGCATTTATAATTTATTTAAAGCATGTTATGTAAGTGTACGATCTAAAATACAAAAACTCGGTAACACTTGAATTGCGATCTTTATAATGAAAGTAGATTTTGTACATAGTGAAAAGGCGGATATGCACTCTTCGATTCCCAGGATTCGATAAGAGCCATTTTTTCGAATTTTTACGTTGATAAAGTACGCTATTCTGTAGTCCACAATATAAAAACGGTAAAAAATAAGTTGTATATACATTTAAATGAACTGAATCGTCCTTGTTATTGAGTTATAATATTATAATTAAACAAATGTGTATCAGTCTACGGCAAAACCATTTTCTTTTATCACATTTTTCATTTAGTAACTACGTCTGCATATACTTATGGATCACGTAATTATATATTTTCTTCCAACAAAAAGTAAATCTATCACGTGTGCACAATATTAATTTAGATTACACAATGTTTTGTAAAATTGTTACCCAGAATGGCAACAAATATTTATCTCAATTCTATTTGTATAACTTCGGGGAGTTGAATAAAAATTAGTTATTCTTAAATTGAAACTCACCAATACACTGCAGTTTTAAAAACGTTATGTCACTGGTGCGTAAACATTGTTAGAAGTTCAATTTACGTAGCTTATATACTCATAGATCGAAATAAAATGTCATATTCTGATGACTCAAGTCAAATTATATTTAATTGGGTTATAACCCACTTATTTACAATAATTAATAGAAATTGATTTAGCCGATAAAACACCACCAGGATAGTGTTGGATTCTGTTGAGGATTTACTGCAGTACGCTTTTTTATTACGGCATGAAAACCAACCACTACTACAACAGAAAAAATCTCCGTAGTACTACAAAACTGTATAAATCCCAATAATATACTGAATGCATTATTATATTGGACACAGAATAAACCTGCGCGTATACTTAACACAAATTTTTTTATGTATAAAAGAACTAGCAGTAAGCCCTGAACAAAGTTATCTTCACCTGTTCAATACATTCGGGCTAGCTTCGGACTAGCATTTTACATTCCACTGCTTCCACGTCGCTCCCTCTCTATGCCTAGGCTGTCACTGAGATCTTCCAGCATCCGATGTCCTAAGTACTTAAATTGCTTAACTCGATTAAGAGATCATTTAACAAAATTAGTGGCACGACTAAATAGCATTTATTAACATTTGTCTCACTTTTAATGACGTAACGATAGTCTACACAAATTTGAAGAATTTTTTAAGAGCTTTGACTGTAGAGCTTTGAACACCATTTTATATGCGGCTAATATTATTTATGCACACACCATTGACATCACATCCGACACGTTTTCATTAGTAAGCTAAAAAATCAACTGGTTAATGTACAAAATAAAGAAACGAGGAGAACTTATTCCAACTTGTTTCATCCCATATTCTAATTTATACATGTATGACCCTGCCCACTTCACATAATTCTTCTCTTTATTATACCAATACTGAAATAACGATATAACAACATTAACAGTACTGTAACTGCACATTTTATTTCACAATTTACTATAGGACATTTGATCAAGCGCTTTTGACATATCTAAAAAATAAGTATTTATAGACGTCTTCCTCTTTGTATAATACTGGACAATTTCTCAGTTGACAATCTGGCTTAAGAGTCAAATTGAGCACCATGTGAATCGATTCGAGGTGACCTATGGGAATCGAGTAAGCTATCCAGCGCTTTAGCAGTCGATAAAGTTTATTTCTTCTATTATATTTTCAATTTGCATATTATTCGATGATGATGGATTACATGCGTTATCTCTCTAAACTACGAAGAAAATCGTTTTAGCCCATCTAGTATTTTTTTTCTAGGCAGCTAAATATTAAATATTAAATTTGAACTCCATAAAATGTTATTTTTATTAATAAAACAAATATTTTACAGTGGATTGCTATACGAGCACAGAAGAAATATGTTCCAGACAAACAACCAAACGAATTTGGAAGTAACATCAAAAGAAATGGATTGAAATTTAGTTTAACAACACAACAGAACAAAAACAATTCTACCGACTTGGAACAAATATCATCAAAATGAACTCGAAAGGGGTACCGAATCTAGCCGTATTTTACGCCTTTCTGCACTTTGATTATTTTCGTTACATTAATCATTAACATTATACCTATTAGTACCAATCTTCTTATTAAAAAATAATCATTTATCTCAATTAATTTTATTTCTTGTAAATGTGTGTTTCTGTATTTGTATTTTTCATAATAAATATTAAATTTGAATGGCTTCCAACCTTTAAATGGATTGAAATGTTGATTATCAATAGCTTTATAGCTTCATAAATACATATGTTATTAATTTATAATCCAACTGATATACATATAAAAATATTCGTAATTCAGGTAATCTTATTGTTTAAGTCTTTATTGCCGAGGTAACAGTGAGGTAAAATTTTTATTCATATAGCACATAGAATGTAAACATTTAAAGGATAAAGTTAATAAACACCATTTATTTTGGAGAATGGTAAGGTTGTTAATAAAAAAGATAGAAAGCAAAGAATATTATCAAAAAAATAAGTATCCACGGATCACGGTGAAACCAATATTGGTTTGTTGATGATGACAAGCATTTTAGAGTCAATAGCAACACAATATTTTGATCTAGAGAAAGCTTGTTTTCTTTATCTTAAATTTAGAGAACCAAATTCGTGAGGCTTTAATAATTGACAAACTGATACTTAGTCAATATATGAAGAACAAGTATAAAAATTTATCAGCATCCAGAATTAGAAAAACATACCTCAAACTGCTTTTCCTATTCTATTTATATTATTTGTTGGCGTGTGGAGTGACAAAACTGGTAAAAGAAAGGCCTGAATTTTGCTTCTGATTTCATAAATTACATCGGAGTGTGTCATTTTATCAAAATGTACATATATTACATTTATAATATATTTATTATAACTTCGAAATCAGTTTTAGTGATTATATAATATAGAGCTGCGAGTTTTTTCTTATATTTGAAATAATTCCTAATAAATTATCGTCTAATTTCAAGTAATTATTAAACAAAATAATTGAAAATACCATCCCTGTAAAAACATTTAAATTAAATATTTAAATATAAAAATAAATAAATCCTTTAAATAATATTAAACATAATATTTACACATTGCAATCGCAATGCTTCCATAGTTATAAAGAATTAATTTGCACTTGACTCACCAACCTAATTGGTAAATATATAATAAGCTGGTGAGCTTAAATTCAGTCGGTGTCGTTTATATTTGTGAATTCACCTGCTAAATAACGAATATAAATAATATCAGTTATCTGGAAGACTAAAAGCATAAATATGATACTTATATATTATATTTATATTTATACTTGGTCAACCCTATCTAGTAACTTTAGGTTACATTAAGAATGAAATTATGTTTTTATTTTTACCAGTATGGTGGCATTTGCTTTAACTAAATTCATTTAAATGAGATTTTTTAAGTTACTTCGCCAATTACAGCTAATAATACATTATATAATATATAACCGTTAAAGAAATTGTGTATATTTTTAGGAGAAATGATAAAAATATTTTTACACAAAAAGTTGAATAAATAACATTTAATAAAGGGTACCTGTCCTGTTTTTAAAATTGTTAATAACGATATCTTTTACATCGTTTGAATACTTAATTTAATTTAAAAATAGTACATATTGTTCATACGAGAATTAACAAAATATTGTAATCGATTATAATCAGAGACACTTGTCACTAAGTTTTATTTCTAAATTTACATAATCAAGAATAGGAAAAAGGATACTTTGTACTAGCGCAATTTTAGTGGAGATGGGAAGAAAATTACGCAACCTTCTTAAGGATGCAACAGAGCTAAACATTTTTTTACTCACCATATTGATCTGTGGTCCCCAAAAAAGATACTGATCAAAAACGATACCCGAATTTTTTACATTATTTTTAAAAGGTATATTAACATTATCAAATAGAACATTCGGCAAATTATTATAATTAATCCGTGAATAGAGTTTTTGGCTACCAATTATAATAGCTTGAGATTTATTAGGATTCACTGAGAGCCCAAAAGATTTACTCCATTGTGAGATTTCAGTAAGGACATTATTTATATAATTAATAGACTGAAGGAGTTCCTCTAAAGTTGACTGAGTATAAATTTGAAGATCGTCTGCATAAAGGTGGTAGAGAGAAGAAATGTGCTTACTAACGGAATTAATAAATATTGAAAACAAAAGAGGAGACAACACGCCACCCTGCGGTACGCCAGCAATGGATGTTGACCAGTTTGACAAAGAGTCACAAAGCTTAACTCGTTGTCGGCGACCATGCAAGTAACTATGAAACCAGTCAAGTACTATAGGAGATATGTTAATAGAACTAAGAGTATCAAGTAAAATATCATAATCTACGGTATTAAAAGCATTACTAAAATCTAGTAAAATTAAGACCGTGAATTTACGGCACTCCATACCATGCCTTATATCATCTGTGATTTTCATCAAAGCAGTAGTCGTACTATGACCAGGACGGAAACCGGATTGAAAAGGATTAAGAAGGCTATGTTGAGTAAGGAACGCGCTAAGTTGATTATGAATAAGGCGCTCCAGAATTTTGGAAAGAAAGGAAGTATAGACATAGAACGAAAATCAGACAAGGAGGAAGGTTTTTTATTTTTTGGCACAGGTATTACTTAAGCATCCTTCCATAAAGTAGGAAATGTATTTGTGGCTATAGAATAATTAAAAACGTAAGTAATGACGGGAGCCAAAATATCGAGGATACTAATAATCATTTTACGACTAATGCCATCGGCTCCAACTGCATCTGAAGTAATAGCTAAAATGTTCTTTTTAACATCACTAATAGCAAATTGACCAAAATAAAATTCTTGATTATCAGGAGTGGATAAAGCAGAAAGCTGATTAAGTGTATTTGCTTTTACTGCACTATCAATGGCAACACAATTAGAGAAATGCTTGTTAAGCTGATTTGAACTAAAGTTGTGAGAAATAATATCTTGACGAGCTTTTCCAACTCCAAGTGATTGTAGGAAATACCAGGTTTTACCAGGATCATTTTGTTCAAAGATAGATTTGTAAATATGGCGTCGTTGCTTATTTCTACACACTTTATTGCAACGATTTCGAGCTCTTTTATATTTCTCTTTGTTACTCTCACAGCTATCGTTTTTGTATTTACCCTTAGCATAATTTTTTTTTTGCTTGCAACTTCCTTATTTCATCAGTAAGCCACGGGGCTGGAAAGTGCTTCAATCTTACGGGACGAGTAGGAGCATAAACATCGTAAAGTTTTATTAAAATATGATTAAAGACGGCTACCTGCTCGTCAACGGAACATGCCTTAAATAAATCTAACCAATCTAATTTTAAAGCATCATGTTTTAAACTTTCTAAATCCATTCCATCAAAATTACGAAGGTGAAGTACCCTTGACTTAGCTTTTGGGGGTCTAATTTTGTAAAATAGGAAAACAAGATCATGAAAATAAAACGCAGCAGCTGCACATTGACCGTGTTTTTCAACATGATCCAAAGATGAACCATTCATTAGATCAAGAAAAGAAGGAATACAATTAGGAAATTTATGAGTAGCGTTTAGTGGAAGTATGTGCAGATTGACACTATAAATAGCAAAAATATTTTTATTTTCAAAAGAAGTTAACAAATCAGGATAATGTGCAGGAATACTCTGTGCATTAATATGTAGGACATTAAAATTCTTTGATACGTCAGAAAAATAAGAAAAGATATTATCATTCAATGTAGGACTACTGACAAAACTGTCATTACTGCTCAATTCACTACAGGGAGAAGGTAAGGATAAAAAAGAATCATCCATCAGAGTACAATCGAAATTAAAAGACATAATTATTAAAATTATAAGATTATGATTTCAGTAAATGTATAATAAGATAAGATATAAATATATACAATTATTAAATAAACAAACAAGTATAATAATAATAAAATATTAAAATATAATAACAAATATATTAATATTATAATAAATTAAATATAAAAGAATTTAAAAAAATCAATTTATTAAAAAAAAATTAAAAAAAATTGAGCTGTTTTGTTCTGCTATTAGTCAACATACCAGCTAGCTGCCAAATTTAAATAATTATAAAGTAGTTGAAAATTTTAGACTCAACAATTATATAATTAAATTATATAATCAAAATATATAAGTAACAACAATAAAAAAAATATAAAAAAATATATTACAAAGAGAAACAACATCAAAACCAAGAAAAAAAAACTTTAAAATTAAAAAAGACAACTTTTAAAATATTTGACAAACGTCACAAATGACAAGCTAAAATGACAAATGACAGTAATAAGCGACAGAAGCACACAATAATCAATAAATATTAAGCAGTTGTTATTTTTACAAAAGATGGTATTCTAAACTAACATACATATTTGTAAACACGAACCTTATCTATTTCTTAATTATTCTCTTCTGACGAGTAACAACCACTTTAGTATTATTTTGAACCGCAGCACACCGTGACGTTGTTGATGAATTAAATAACATCGTGACTCCGTGAAGATCACCCATTGACTCAATTCTATATAATTTATCATCGTCTCCTCATATATAAATTACACTGTTTCTGGTCCAGCATTGGTTTAGTCCATAACGCTGTCTCGCCGCAATAAATACATCATGCCGAGTTTTAGTTAAAAATTCAGACTGTCTCATACCGGATCCTTTGAGCTTCGTTTTGGCGAACCACACTTTATCGCGCACCAACGTGTCAGTGAATTTAATGACAATTGGCTTGGATTTTTTATCGGACGTACGCCCTAGACGATGACACGACTTAATGCTTGAGATGGAAAAATTGGGAAGGTTCAGGTGATCGTCAAAGAGACCCGTCACCCGTGCAGACAGATCCTCTTTCTTGTCATCCGGAACACCATGAAGTAATAACATTTTTCGTCTGCCACGCATCTTTTGCCGATCTACTTCCTTGGAAAGGAACTCAAGTTGCCGTTGCATAGTGTTAAGTGCCGAAATGATAAATGTTCTGAATGTTGCGAATTCAGTGGAAAGTGATGAAGTTGTCAGGGGCGACTGCTGCTTCTGCAGGCTAAGTTGGAAATCATTCATGCTTTTGTTAAACATATCAGTCATAGCTGTTAATGACTCTATTAAGAAATCCATCTTGAACTTGTATATATTTAAATTAACTAATTCGTTGAAGTGAAGTTGTATATAACGTAAGGATATCCTTAGCTGGTACGTATTACTAATCACTTGCAAATATTCTTCATAAATTACTTATAAATACAATTATTATCAAAAATATTAATAAAAAATAATCAGAGCTACTTCTAAAACGTGTTGACTTATTGACCTCTACCCCCGAAAAGAAAAAAAGCAAGCAATAATTGTTTGTTGGTGCAAATGATTGTGAGAGGTACTAGTTGGTGACCGTGACTTTCTAAGTATTGTGCTGATACAGCGACAAGAATGTTAATTAATTGGATATTTAAAACTATAAAATCTTAATAGGTGAACTCGACATTTTTAAAGTATCTACCCATTTTTATCATAAATTTGTAACGTTACGTGGATCTGAAAAATTGCTATAAGCATTTTGTAAGGCGCTTATTAAATAAAATTATTGCTAAAACTTTTTGTAAGGAATTTTTAAAAACCATAATATAACTCCGAGCAAAATATAGCTCGTGACGGTGCACTACTCAGAAAATTATAACCGCGAAGTAGAGGAAAACAAAGAAGATTTGAGGTTGTTAAAAGTGACAAACAATCTTGAGAATAGATACTATCAATACATAGTGTAAAATAATAATAATAAAAAAAAAAAATAAAAACAACCGAAAACGTTAATTCACTCTTTTTCTTTCCCTTACACACCTATATTTGACGAATGGAAATGGATAACCTTGAAAAATTATTTAATCGAGTGAAAATTGAAATGTGTAACCAAACAAAAGAAATCCTAGCACAAATAGATGAGAAATTAGTACCTGTCAACACGAGATATTCTAGAAAAAAAGATTCTGTGAGAAAAAATACACCAACTTGAAAAATATACCAAACATAATAATCTTATTCTTTATGGATTAAAATAACGCGAAAAATCGACTATAACACTTATAGAAACAGTTAGAAAAATATTCCAAGAGGATTTAAATATTTCAGCGGAAGACAGAGACATTAATATGATTTACAGAATCGGTAAAATTGATGTAGAAGGAGAAAAGAGAAGGCCTATACTCATTTTCTTGGTGAATAACTGGAAAAAAAGATATATTATGAAGATCAAAAATAAGTTGCAGAATAATGTTCATGACTCCGAAGACTATCCAAAAGAAGTCCTTAATAAGAGAAGAGAATTACTACTGAAACTGAAGGAAGAAAGAAAGAAAGGAAATTTTGCTATAATTAAGTATGCTAAACTAATAATCAAAGAAGGTCAACCAGGAAATGTGAAGCGTAAAAGAGAACTTTCACCAAACATGTCTAAGCAACCCCGTAAACAACAACAAAACATTAAAACAAATAGACTCGATGCATTCGATATAATGAGAAACAGACGCAACTCCTTTTCCACTATTACACGCTCAACTGAACATGAAGCATAGGATAAAATCATCAGTCACCGGAACAGAGTAACAACTACAAAGAAAATCAACAAAATAGATAACAAATCATTCCCCAAGCCGACTGGTCCTCGTGGGGAATTACACCACTACCCTCCATCGAATATCAAAAAAGACAAAGTATCCAATTTAAAAGTGTGCACATTTAATGTAAGATCCTTATCATCAACCGAAAAGTAGTCAAGCTACTTTTTGGTTGATGATAAGGATCACTAATTCATGCCTTAAAAGACATCAACTGCGATATTTTGGGTCTCTCGGAGGTTCGAAGGTTGGGTCACAATATCGAAGAATATCAACACTATATTTTCTGTTATATGACTATTTAACATGGTATTGAATACAGAAATTATACCAGAACAATGGCGGACATCTGACATAATTTTGCTCTTCAAAAAAGGTAATCCATCAGACATAAAAAATTACAGACCTATAAGTCTACTACCAACTATGTACAAACTATTTTCATCTATACTTCTGAAGAGAATAACACAAGATATTGATAAAATACAACCAAACGAGCAAACAGGTTGTAGATCGGGCTTCAACACATTAGACCACATACAAACTTTAGAACAAATTATAGAAAAATATCGAGAATTCAATAGACCTCTCTATATGGCTTTTATCGACTATAGTAAAGCTTTCGACAGTATTAGCCATTGCTCAATTTGGAACGCACTACATTCCTCAGACATCCTCCCAAAATACATTAATATCATAAAAATTATTCAAAGAGCATAAGTAGAATAAAACTTGAAAATAGAGGTGAAGCAATTAGAATAGAAAGAGGTGTCAAACAGGGAGATCCTTTGTCACCAAAACTTTTTATATCAGTACTTGAAAACATATTCCGGAAGCTAGACTGGTCTAAAAAAGGTTTGCTACTTGATGGGAACTATCTAAGCCTCTTAAGATTTGCTGACGACATAGTTATATTTGCTGAATCTCCAAGGGATATCGAGGAAATGATGAAAGAACTTGATTGCGAAAGCTCTAAAATTGGACTGGAAATGAATCTAAGTAAAACTAAGATACTAACTAATAGTTATAAGCGGTTCATTGTAATCAAAGGAAATAACATAGAATATGTCCAAGATTACATATATTTAGGAAAACAAGTATCATTTAATAAATCGAATAATGAAGATGAAATAACAAGGAGAATTAATGCAACATGGAGAAAATTTTGGTCCCAGAAAGAAATTTTAAAAGGAAATTATGATTTGAATCTGAAAAAAATTGTGTTTGACACATGCCTCTTACCTAGTTTGACATATGGATGTCAAACTTGGGTATTTACAAACAAAATAAAACAAAAAAAAAAAATGCACCCAAACAGCAATGGAGAGGACCATGTTGAAGTTAAGCAAAATACATAAAGTGAAGAACGAACGTATAAGACAAAAAACTAAAATCGCTGACGCAGGTCACATTTCACGACACAAGGATAAAAGGTGGACTATAGTAGCTACGCGATGGAAATGTCCAGTGGGGAAACGAACATAGGAAGACCAATAACAAGGTGGGCTGATGACATAATGAATGGCTTTTACCCAATAAGGGATCCATAATTAGATTATTGAAGATTGACTTACTAAAGTTTGACTAATCATACTAATAATAATTTAATCAATTAATTAATAACTTACTAACTATAACTTATATGTAATACAAAATATGGATTAAATGGCTTTATTATTATTATTATTTAAACGTTTCCAAGGCTAGCTATATATTCTTCAGGGCTAAAAACAAACCAATGCCTAATTACCAACCCTTAATAATAAGTTATACGCAGTTATGTAAAATATCTTGACTTTATTATTCAAAGCAACTTAAAATGTCCAAAACGGAAAAATTTTGATACCTACAAATACCTAAAACATAATCATTGGTAATCGTTATAGTAAATACAAACTCAGTTTCACACTACTAAATGCTGACGCCAAGCGTCGGTGTTAGCTGAAGACAACACCGCACTTTTTGCGTTCTGGCCATCGATGGGAATCGAGGACAAGACTACATTCACTCTTGGGTCAATCGCTGACTTACAAGCACTTTTCTATAGTAATAATTAATTGTAAGTTAGTTTTAAGAAAATTTTTTGAAATGTTTTGTTTTTTTTGCATCCTTCGCTGCCACTAAATTTAATTAAGGAACAATATTTGTATGTCAATAACTTTAAACACAAAATGGGGAAGATTTATAAAATATGATTATATTTTATAAATCAAATTCCAAATATCAATATCAAGTTTAGGTAATGTGGCCTTCTGTGTTTCTTTTTTTATTTTTCTTTCCTTAGTACGTTTTGCAATGGCCCTTTTTCACATAAATAATAAATCATCAAATCAACTGGGTAGTTTAAAGTAGGGTTACTTGAAACACACACATAGACTACGAAAAAACAGAAGCGTCTGGATATCGCTAGGCCAGTAATTAATAAATAATTCTACGGTATCATATATATATATATATATATATATATATATATATATATATATATATATATATATATATATATATATATATATTCTTTATATATATTCTTTATTGTACACCAAAATAAAAATATCATATACAAGAAAAAACACAAAAATTAAAAAACAAATAGGTATGTACAAGTGGCGGCCTTATCGCCTAAGGGCGATTTCTTCCAGGCAACCTTATCGAACGGACAATATTTAATAAAAAAAAACATAGAAGCAGGTGGTACAAAGTTATAATATAGCAATAGACATACATACAAATAGTAACACACTAATACATATAGATATACATATATACCTAATACAATAAGTATAATCTAACAAACTAAACAATATTTTAAAATTATTAATTAATATATACATATAAAATAAATAATAATAAAAAAGAAAAAAAGTTATAAACATTTCTATAAACCGATCTAAATATCTAAAGATAAATAATAATCCTTGACAGTTTTTTTAAATATATGTAAAGATTTTGACTTGCGAATATAAAGGGGGCAATTTATTCCATAACTTAATGACAGAAACTGTAAAGGAGTGTTTATAGAGTGTTGAGTTATGGACAGGTGTTTTTAGGGTGAGATATCGGGAAGGACGCAAGTCTGGGGGAGATCCCAGAAAATGAAATCTCTCTTTCAAGTATGAAGTGAGTTTGGGTGAAATAACACACATTCCAAAAGAGATAGAAAGCGTAAATCCCGGCGTCGGCGAATAGGGAGCCACTTGAATTGTTGACGAAAACGGGAAACGTGGTCATATTTACGTAAGCCAAATATGAACCTTAAAGCAATATTTTGAAGTCGCTCAAGTTTATTTAAATAGTCCTCGGTCAAATTTGGGTAACTTGCATCGGCATAATCAAGAATGGAAAGAAAAAGAGATTGTGCTAACATAATTTTGGTAGGAATTGGAAGAAAATATCTGAGTCGCTTTAATGAGTGCATTGTCATAAACAATTTCTTACTCACCTCTTTAATATGGGCAGACCCAGATAATGTTTTATCTAAATGTATTCCAAGATCTTTGACCGTCTCACAATAAGGAATTGTTAATCCATTATATAAGATCGGAGGAAGATTCCGCCCATCAATCCTCGAAATCATACCAGCGCTGCCAATGATAATAGCCTGCGACTTAAGGGGATTTATCTTTAAGCCAAATAAATGACTCCACCTGAGTATAGCAGCTAGGTCACTATTAAAAGCGGCTATCGAATAGAAAATGTTTTCGAGGTTTGAATGGCGATATATTTGAATATCATCTGCATACATGTGATAGAGAGAAGAAATTTCCTGAGTGATAGAGTTAATAAATAACGCGAATAATATTGGAGAAATCACACCACCCTGAGGTACCCCAGCGGAGAGTCTGGACCAAGATGAGAAGGAATTATCAGACTGTATAATTCGCTGTCTCCGACCGGTGAGGTAACTCCGAAACCAGTCTATCACAGATGGAGATATGTTAATGGAACGCATTAGACTCAATAAGATGTCATAATCTACAGTGTTAAACGCATTACTGAAATCTAATAGAATCAGTAATGTCACTTGTTTATTATCCATCGCAAGTCGAATGTCGTCGGTAATCTTAACAAGAGCTGAAGTGGTACTGTGACCTGGTCGAAATCCGGACTGAAAAGGACTTAGAAGGGAATCATATCTCATTATTAAAATTAAATCAGTAATTTACTAATTTTTAATAAACAAAACACTTGCCATATGTACCAATATATTGAAACTATTACAAAATAATATGAAATAATATAATAAACCTTAAGTTTTACAAATATTTGATCATACGCAATCTTATCTCTCAAATACAAATCTGCATGAAGGCTTATAAATAAGCCTCATTCTATCAATTCGTTTATTTGTTTCACCTTTAAATTTTCTACTGTAGGTTAAAACAATTACTATAGAAATAAAGTAACTGATTACTGTTCAGTGAATATGGTAACCAACTGTTTTCACATTTCAGATTACACAAAGAAACAACTTACTTAGAATATCATTCCGATTAGGTCTTTTAGTTGGACCAAACTTAACTAAAAACCATCTCAATGGACTAGTTTTTATTATGAAAATATAATCGCTCTATCCGTCTTAAAGCTATGATTTCACAGACACACAATTTTATGTCGTGGGTTAAAAATTATATGAATTTACTAATTAAAATAACTACGAACATTTAATCACTACAACTTAATGAAAATTTACATATTTATTTCCAAAATAGTTGGAAATAAATATGTAAATTTTCAAAATTTTATAAATTCGTTATTGGCTAATCAAAGAGAAATTATTGAAATAGTAAACTATTTTAATTTGCTTACTTTTTCATGAATTTTATTAGAATAATACATTGGTACGAAAGTCCAAATATTTTTTAGGTTCTAAATTTAAATTTTAAAATTTAACTAACCAATATTTAACATAAAAAAATTACAGTACGCAAGAAATAAAAACGATAAGTGTTTTTATCTTTTTAAACAGAAATATATAATATCATAAAAATTTTAAATCATGCAATGTGTATAGTCATGTTGTCAAATAGATAAAAATATTATAAGTAGCAAATAGAAAATTTTGTATAACTTTTAGTAACGATATTTATTTTATTTTTATACAAAATATTCCTTATCAGGAAGAGTTTAAGCTATTTTTGTTGTCTTAAATGATATAGGCCTTTCGGATGATGCTGACGCTGTTATTCCAATTTCATAAATATCGTCTTTGTTTATTTTTTAACGAAAAGATTTAATTTGTAATATCGCTGCAACGTGGCAGTCAGTCTTTTATCATCATGTCACTTACGGACTCATTGCACAGTCTCCGAAACATATCCGATAAATGACTATATAGATGTTGTTTACATATAAAGTGATGCTTGAATTCCTTTCCATCACCGAACAACCGAAGCTTGCCAAAACATCTATACACGGTTGAAGTACCAAAGTTCCGTACAAAGCGTTTCGCTTCCACTTTCATCTTGAGAACGGAAAACTTTTGAACTCTCTGCCGGGTCAGTATTTCTTGATAATTATAATATAAAAGTCTTCACTTTCAAAGTTACCAGGTAGGTATGTGTCATCGCACACAATGATGCTTAAAATCAGAAAGACTGTAATTTAAAGCGAATCTAGTTAGCGTAAAAAAATCATTTCACGATTCGTTCAAAAATTTAAAATTGAAATTTAATTTAATAAGAAAAACTATGAGACAAAGCTCTTTGATCGCAATGTCAATATCAAGGACGTCGGGTGAATACTCTCCTTTTATCGGAAAGTCCGATGATGAAAATGGTATAAGGGGAAAAAAAATTGTGAGATTCCTGCTAACACTCACCAAACTATATCTTATAAAACACTCAGACGCTGAATATTCTAAGCTTGTTGTCGAGTCTATGGAGATTGTCATCAACCGATTTAAGAACGCCAATTAGCCCATTTGCTCAGGTCTGAATTGTGTCCCGAGCTACAAAATAATATTTGCGGCACCGCCATACCTTATAAGTTTACGTATTTCAGAAGAACCCATATTATCGGTCACTGAGGAAATTTCACTAATCTTATTATACTTAAATCGTGAGTTATATGCTCTTGCAGAGTATGGAGTTGATTAAAATTGGTATATAATGGGCACTGTATTGGCATTAGATCAGCACGTCTGTCCTTTTTAAATACGGGTGGCACGCTAACAAACTTCCAGGATTTTGTCACAACTTCAGTCTTTGAAAGAGAGACGTTAAAACCGTGTCAGAGTAGAAGACAACTCGGCTACAAAGGCTTTAAGTACTATGCCTGCTATCTGTCACGATCACTTTCTTTTTTCCTATCCAGCCGACACAGAGCTATATTTATAGCAATCTTTGTTTGAGATACGGATGTCTAGCAGCGAAATACCACAAGGAAGGACATGTGGAAGAATTGTTATTTCCATGGGTGTTTAGATACGAAATACTAGCAAAAAGTATAATCCAATATATCCGCTATCTTCTTTACTGTGTAAGCCAGGCAAGTCTGGTTTTAACATAGGAGGTTGTGAGGGATGACAAAAATTTGATTCAATCGCTCTGGATAAGAAAAGCTTGACTGCCATTCTTTCGAACAGAGATTTTGGCTAATTTGAGAGAGACTATCTGTTAGCATAATACCCTTTTTAAGACCTTGCAACTTGTTTAAAAACTCTCTACTTAGACCTTACAGCCGTAGCTTTACTGTTTCGAGCATCTAAAGTAAGCTGAGAGTTCTTGATTTTCAACATCTTTATGAAGTGTTAAATCATGTGCGAGCTTTGCCACCGATGGGTATGACGTTAAAAGGAATAAATAAAATACTCCATCGTCTCAAACACCTGACGTTTTGAAAGTCGCAAAGTAGTCACTAGTTTCTATATTTAAATAAATTAAAATGATAATTATTTTAATTCATAATTTAATTGTAAGTCGCAAAAAATACAGTAGTTTATACATTTAAATGAATTGAATCTTCCTCGTTCTTGATTTATAACATTATCTTTAAACAAATGTGTATCAGTCTATTGGAAAACAATTTTCTTTATCATATGTTTAATTTAGTATTTACATCGTGGTGTACTTATGGATATATTTATATGTTTTCTTCCAACAAAAGTAAAACAAAATCACGCTTGCACTCTCATAACTAGTAAACTACATCAAATACTTCAGAAAACTATTCCTTACAGGTTAATTGTTATTAGCATTACAGAAATAGAAATATCATTATTAAATAAATTACATTGATAGAATACCAAAAAAAAATATACATCATCAATCAATGAATTTTTGAATTTTGAAATGAATCAACGAATTTGAAATATATATAGTTCATCAGAATATTAATTATATTTGTTTACTGACTTCAAGGAATTGAAATAAATTTTATTATGCTTAAATTTAAAATCAACAATAGATAATATAACTTATAAATAAACATCGTCATAATAAAATGCCTTATTGTTTATACCTACAAACATTTTGTACCTTAAATATGATTCAGAAATATTGATTATTTTTTTCAAATATAAAAAAGAGTGTATCCAGAAAGTGAGAAAAAGTTTGGTTCTTTGTGTTAACACAAGAATAAATTCTTTCTTAGTATATTAAAATGTATATTGTCTTTTGCAGGCAAATGCAAAACATTTTTTTTTTGCTTTTTTTAAAATAAATATTAATGATTTGTAACTTAAATAATTCTTGTTTTAAAAAAGAAGAGTTTGGATGACTATTTTGCTTGGAATGATGACTAACCAGTCATCGCAAGCAAATTCAATGATTATTGAATTGAGACAAGACAACCATTTTGCAGACTGACTTGCAACATTAATTGACTAAACCATTAGGATCACATGTCGAATTAATTTCTATGTTTCTAGCTATTTGCAAAATGTTTATATTGACGTTTCTAATTAAAAATACCCGACCGAGTTTGTAATGTGGTCCAGTCACAGCAGTTGTCATGATCACAGATGATGTTCAATTGGCAATGGACAACAAACAGCTAACAATTTTATTTCTGCTGGATTTCAGTAATGGCCGTTGATTACGCTGTTCTGTGAATTGTGCTACGTTCTACTAAATTATTTCCACCGGTGATAGAGTGGTTTCAAAGTTATCTTTCAGGTCGTTTCTACTTATTTTTTTTCTCTTTGACATATATCCAAATGATATTCAAATTTATGGTTATTGACAGTCGCGATGTGATATCAAAAGTTTATTGGCTAATTTATAACTACTGGCTAAGCTATAACAAGTAATGGTATCACTACTCAAAATCGTTAGTATTTACGTAGATCAAGCACTATTATAGTCTGTGCAATGAAAGAAATTTCTATATCGACTGTATTTTTTTCTACCAATTCGTACCAACATTATTTTAACATTTTTTCTTCATCTTCTATACTCGATTATTTTGCATCAGCAATCAAATAAGCTTGCGAGAATTCAAAACCTTGCTATATTGTTCATATTTAGCCTACGTAAGTTAAACCACATTTCTCAATTTCGTCAATAACTCATGTGGCTTTTCGTCGACGCCGAGTTTCATATCTCTTCTGTAGTGGGTATTATTCCATCCAAATACCATTTTACCTAAAGGAAAAATTTAAATTCCTGCATTTTATGACGTTGTACGAACACCACAAATAGTTCTTATAAAAATGCTTGTCAATAATTCCACTTTTCCTGAGCCCTTTTTTACTATTAACGCCACTAAACTGTATAACGCTCTTCCTTTATATATTTGACGTATACAAACTTTAAAATATCATATAAAAAGTCCACCAATCAGGAGATATTTAACTTACTTGTAGAACCTCTTTACTCTTTATTAACTATTTATTAAGTAATGATGTATATATCAGTACATTGACATTATACAATGTTTATTGTTTATGTATGTATGTTTTAATCGTATGTATTTGTAAGTATTTATACTTTTTATATTCACACCACCGAGAATATACTGATTGTATACAGTTTTTCTAACCCTTACTTGGAAGAAATCCCCTTCAGGCCGCCGCTGTTAGCACATATCAATTTTTTTGTACTTGTTACTTTAATTATATAACATGTATTGCAGTGTGCAATAAAGAATATAAAAAATAAAAAAATAAAATACGATGCTATTGAAAATACTACAAAATATAAAAATAAATCTTATATATTTTAATAATGACAGTCTTAATCAAAGCAATAAAAGTTTTATATAGAATGAGGTTACACCGATGTAACCCCTTAATATATCGCCTGTATACAACCAATTGTATACTTACAAGTACAGGCGAAATATTTATGTAATCTAATATTACTAATTATACTTAATGAACCTGGTTAATCTATAAATACTTCATAAATATGGAATTATTACTTAATTTAGTTCAGCATATATATACAATACCACAAAAAACCAGAAATACTTCTTAAATATGGAATTATTACTGAATTTAGTTCACCATATAAATACAATACCACAAAAAACCAGAAATACTTTTAAATATGGAATTATTACTGAATTTAGTTCAGCATATAAATACAATACCACAAAAAAACAGACTGATTACCACGAAATTTATTTTAAAATGAATTGATCTAAGTAAACATAAAAATATTGTAATTAGATAAAAAATTATTATAATTAAGTAAAAATTATTTTCATTAGATAATTAGAAATACATGGTTTGCTTAAATTTTAAGTTTATTAATGATTTAAATCATTGAAACCAATCACTACCAATCACAATATATTTTTTTTAATAACAATATGTTTGTTGCCATTTAGTTAAAACATAAATTGAAGATTAATAACTCAAGGTTTTAACACACGTGAATAATTTTTTTTAAATAATAAAAAAATAAATCAATATTCAAATTTATTACAAATTTTCACTTTTTAATAAATATTTTACAGTGGACTATTTAATATGCGAGTACAGAATAAATTTGTGCCGGGCAAACAACCAGAAGTATTTGAAAATAAAATACAAAAGAAAAGTGTGAAAAAGAGTGAAATTTAGTTTAAAAATACAACAGGTGACAAACAAACCTAACGATTTAGAACAAAATATTATTAAAATAAGCATGAGTAAATACGTCTAGGTTCATAAGTGATTATGAACCTAGACGTATTTATCTTGGAATATTTTCGTGACACTACTATTTCATCTTCCGATTATTATAAAAAAATATATAAATTTAATTTTTAATTATTTTGTTATATAATTATCATTACGTTACTTAAAATTTCTGTCAACCTTGAAGTTGATTCAAATATTTCTTATCATTAGCTGAATAGCTTTGTAAATATTTAATAAATATATAATCCCTCTGTGATATATATAACCAAATACAAATACTTATAATTCAAGTAATCTTATTGTTCAAGTTTTCATTGTCTCGGCAGCAGAGAGGGCGAACTTTACTCGCACAGCGCACAGTGAGTAAACAGTTTCAAAATCTCTCACAATGGTGAATGATTTCAGTGAAACGACTGTTCCAGTAACCATGGATGAATCAAACAATATAAAAAGGGAATTGATTAAAGAAACTACAGAAGATAAGGACGACATTGATGAATCATCACCATTAAATTTAGAGAACCGCAAGTCTGTTAAGGAAAAAGATGGAAAAAAAAGATCCTTTATCGAAAAATTAAAACTTATTAAAGCCAACATTACCGTGGAACCAATATTGGCCTGTTATATAATGCCAAGCGTTTTAGCATCACTTGCAACACAAAATTTAAATCTAGAAAAAGCTTGTCTTGTTAATCTTAAGTTTAGTGACGAAATTTGTGAGGCTTTAAGAAATAGACAAACTGATAATTATACGATATATGAAGAACAAGTGCAAACCCTTATTGCTCGCATCCAGACTTGGAAAAACATTCTTCAAACTGCCATTCCAGTCCTAATTATATTATTTGTTGGCGCGTGGAGTGATAAAACTGGTAAAAGAAAGGCCTGTATTTTGATTCCGATAGTAGGTGAATTATTATCAAGCCTCGGATTCATTATAAATACTTATTTCTTCTATGAGTTACCAGTCGAGGTTGCTGCTATAACAGAATCTATTTTTCCTGCTCTAACTGGAGGCTGGTTCACAAACTTTATCGGAGTGTTCAGCTACATTGGTGATATAACTACTATTGAAAATAGGACCTACAGAGTTGGTATCGTTAATATTTGCATGTCACTTGGATATCCAATAGGAAGTGCATTAAGTGGAGTCTTGCTGACATGGATAGGCTATTACGGAATATTTTCATTATCCGCTGTTCTTTATTTATTTAGTATTATCTATGGCTACTACTTTCTGGAGGATCCAAAAAAAAAGTCAATTACCGAGGTAAATTAATTGATATTAACATAAAGACTGTAATAACTTGCTTCTGCCCGCGCTTTCGTCTGCACCCCCTAAATAGCGCTCTGTTGCAAGCGCGTTGCCTAATGTATAGTAAATATATAGTTCCTCCTGCGACACCCCGCCGTTACTATTCTTGCACAGTCAGAGACAGCAACAGTGCAACACAGTTTTACCAGCTCATTATTTTTATTTATATCGCATTACCTTGAGCTAAACACGTTTGTTATGGAATTTTACTTATAATATGCCGTGTATGAAGTATTATGGTTAATTATTTATATATAGTTGTTCCTGCGGCACTCGCCTCCGCAACTTGCCATTATTATTCATGCATAGCCAGACACAGCAACAACGCAATAATTTAACCAGCTTATTATTTTTATTTATTTCGCATTATTTTCAAACACCTTATTATAGAATTTATACATATTTTATAATTATTAATAAAATGTCATGATTAATTATTTATATATTTATATTTTAGTATTGTAAATATATATATTTACTAAATAAAAATTTATCAATCGCACTAACTAATGTTAAACTTATTAATTTTTAAGTAAATATAAAATGCAAAAAATTACCAATACGACAAGCATTCGAACCCGAGACGTTTTAGCCATCCCGTATTTATTATTTTATTTATTGTCTATTTTATTTCTTTAAATATTCCTAAATGTTTTAAAAACTTTAATAATATCCAGATTTCATATTGATTTAATAATATTTTCAGAAAAACCAAGGATGTTTCAGCTTTGTCAAAGAATTTTTCGACTTCGGTCTCGTTATGGAAACTTTTAAGGTCGTATTCAAAAAGGATTCTGGGAACAGGAGATTACGTGTGTGTCTGCTCCTTATCGTTGTGTGCGTCGTATTTGGACCTTCTCAAGGTAAAGTAATCCTAAGGTGTATCACATTGTCTGTGACGTCACAACTATACACTGGAATACATATACATTAAGAACATATTTTAAATATGCAAACAATAAAAAAAACACAGACACGGGCAGGACTCAAACTGTGATCCCTGGAAATTCTTGTCGCTCTAACAATGGAGCTACTGTGCTGTAACATGTTAATAAAAATATAGTTACTCGTATGTTGTCTATATTTTTTTTTATATTTATATTTGTCCATTCACAGGTGAATTTCAAATGCTGTATCTCTTTGCAAGATACAGATTTAAATGGGATGAGGTTAAATTCAGTCTGTGGTCCACGTACAGTATAGTAACCAATTTAGTTGGTGAGTCACCTGCAAATTTATTATTTGTAACTATCGGGCCATTGCACTTAGTAACATAGCACTCGATTGAAAATTAGTTAATAATGTAAATATGCTTTATTTATTTTTATACTTAAATATTCAATTATATTCACAGGGACGGCATTTTCCATTAGTTTATTCAGCCATTACATGAAACTGGATGATACTTTATTAGGAATTATATCAAATATGAGCAAAATAATCGCAGCTTTTGCATACGCATTTGCTAGAACTGATTTCGAAATATATATGGGTAAGTAAAAAGATATATTTTTTAAATACTTCTATTTGTTACTTAGACGTAACATATAATAAAAACAGTACTTTAATAAAGATGTTTAGCGTTAAATTAATGACTTTATATAAAACTACTCTCAGATTATTCGCGGCAAATCGCTGCTGTGATTGCAATCAAAACTTTGATAAGTAAACTTAATTACAAGAAACTTAAGTTACAATAGTTGCTAACTTTGTTCAAATGAATTACATCCAACTACGAACTGCTTTCAAAGTGAAACTTCAAATTTTATATATTTTTATGTAAACCTATATATTTTTTATTAGAGACGCTTTATTGTGTCGTTGACGAATTTAGAAAATTTTTCTTTATATTTATATATTATAAATAATATTTTTTTAAATAACATTATTGTTTATTTTATATTCAGCTCCTCTTCTTGAAATATTAAATGGAACTTCCTTCATTGCCATGCGCTCGATTGCATCGAAATTAGTGAGTGGTGACGAATTTGGTACGTAAAAAAATATACAGCAGCCTTTAGCTGCAGCTTATAGGACTATAAGCCAAACTTTATAATACATATATATTATTGTTTCTCATCAATTATTTTTGGTTTAATAATATTTCTGATATTTTAGGTAAAGTAAACTCTTTATTTGGTCTTATGGAAGCCATGACTCCGTTAGTGTATGGACCGTTATATACGCAAGTATATTCTGCAACTCTAAGTGTTCTACCAGGAGCAGTGTTCCTGCTAGGCGCTTTACTGACAGTGCCCTCTATTGTTATATTTGGGTAAAAATACACATAACTAAGTAAATTCAAACATTTTACACAAATCTTTATTGTTACAATGATTCATTAAAAAAAATATTATTTTAATAAGAATAATGACTTAATACCTTAACCGTTTGTATGAGTCTTGTCAGTTTATAAATAAATATATTAAAATACATACTATATCTTTATAATAATATTTATATTTAACAAAGTATTTTTACATTAAACATACGCAACACTTTTTATACCGAGATTAAACTAATAAAGATATTTACTAGACAAGTTTTAATATTTTTCCACTTAAATACATGTATACTGTGGTGGGGAGTATCTTTACAATAAAATACATATTTGTACTGTATGTATTTATTCTTGTTTGACATTTGTCGTCTACATTATTTGTAAAATTTTATCGTACTGTTGTCTTCAATGTATTTCATATTGCAGGTGGCTATACTTTGAACATCAGAAGGACAAAATCAGGAACAGTGAAAACTTAACACGTGTTGAAGTAGAAAAATGTCCGACAAACTAACAAGCTGGATACAGACTGTTTTTTTAATATATTATAACTTTTATAAAGTAATTCTATTTTAGAAATGGTTAAACATGATCTTAGCATTAATTAAATTCATTAAATGTGAAAAATATATACAAGTATTTAACTTTGTATTTTATTATTTAGTCTGTGATATAAAAACATTCATTTACCTAAAAAGTAGTAACAAGTTTGAAATCACATTAATTTGTTATTTCAAAAGAAGTTAACTTTTACATTTAACAGATTAGATTTATTTTTTATTCCATATATATGATAGTGTTTTCTTTGTTGTTTTATTTTCAAAAGATCATCATAATAAATAACTTGAAGGTAATTTCAAAATAATAAATATTTGATTCAGTCTACAATCTTATCTAGTACATATAAATCTACTTGAAGGCTTATGAATAAACGTCATTATATTATTATATGTTTGTTGTACGATTAAATTTTAAGCTTTAGGTTAAAATTATTACAATTTAATAAATAAGGTAAAACTATTATTCTATTATATAAAAATAACATTATTTTCGTAATTATTAACTTTCAAACTGCCTGAGATTCTCTATTTGAGACTACTGCTTTTAATTGAATTAAAATCTGTCTAACAATGTCTGATCAAAGACATACAAATATTTAAATATACTAATTAAAAAATCAATCTTATAACTCATTTTTACGTCGTTGAAGATATTACAAATGAAATGATTCTTAACTTAAAAAATTTGGTACAAAATAACTTTGAAAAAGATATGGTTTCTTTAATTTAGTTGTAGCTTATATTAAAAAAAATAAAAATAATATATTTAAAATTAGAAATAGAAATAAAAATAAACTTTTTCATGGAATTACAATTCAGATATTGTTCGTTTTCTTTTTTCTCAAAAACTTATCGGTTTTTTTAATACAAAACACCTATTTCAAAAAATATAAAATAAAGTATTCCACACACCAATATTTTTTTATAATACTATTCATTTTTATTTTCAACTATTTTATAGAATTTTACTAACAGGTTATTAGCTAATCAAAGATAAAATAATTGAACAGTCAACTATTTTAAAATGAGTAAATTTTTACTAACATTTATTTCAAAAATACAATTGTATGGAAATCCACGAATTTAATAGCGTTATAAATTTAAATTTGCAATTTAACTAACCATAGTCGTTAGAGAATAAATATATTTTACAAAAGATATGGAATAACAAAATCCAGATATTTATATATCCTTTACAAACATATTTTAAGGACTGTTTAAATTGTACACTGTATATTTGATTTCTCGATGAGAAGGTCTATAATTACTGATCTTTAGTGACCCCTAATATTTTTAGGTACTTGTTTATTAAAGCCAATGCAGCAAAAAATCAGCTAATGCTAAATTTTTTAACATTAGTGCTACGAATTACGTATTTGGGATTTATAGAAGGACAGAGCAAGATGCAATTTTATAGTTTCAGGAGCGAAGTATTTTACTTAGAAAAAGAAAGCACACACACTATATACATATACTAGGATTATTTAATACGATGTTATAGTCGGACAAACCTCTAAAATACTGTGGTGGTGGGATATTTCCTTATTTCGAAACGCAAAGAGTTCCAGAATAATTTGTCCTGAACAATGAATTATGAAAACACTGGAAGGAAATTTACTTATAGACAAGCTTCTTGAATTTTCGATAGGAAAAGAGAACAAATATGCGGTCAAACTAAGTGATTTCAATAGGATTAGAACTCTTTGAAAGGGGGTAGGGAGCGCTAAAAACAGTGCATGAGAAGTGGTCATTAATCTGAATTGGACTAGAGAAAGATATAATCTATCCTGGTAGGCTTGCCAATATATAGTAGTCTTTAAAAAATTTGAAAAGCAGCAGGTGAAGAACTTGAAATATTGTACTGGATGTAACGGGTTTTAGCAATTTATATCAACTGTTACACATATTGTAATCTGACCAGTTTTGTTCTGTACGAACGATCTCTTTTAAACTTTAAAAGAGCTCGATTACAACGTGCCATCGCAAAACGAACGGCTGTAGCCATTTCTGGAGCTGCAATACCTTTTAATTTTGCTTTATGACAGTTCATAGTAAGTAGTCACATCTTACATCTATATGATTTGAAGATGTAGAAAATTAATGTCTTTACCTTCAGGATCAGTTCAAAACTCAAGTCAGAAGCATTATAATACATACGTTACAAGTTCTGCATTTTAATAAAGGACTAACTTTATTTCAGTTTAGATTACATGTCGTAAAAACTGAGAAATTAAAAGTTGCCCAAAAATTTTATTTAAAAGCTCCAGAAACTATTAAATCGATCAGAGTTTCGTCCGTGGTAATATTTTGATAGTGAGGGTATTATATAATAAGGTTAAAACGAACTTAACGATATAATTTTTATTAGTTTTATGGCTCGAAGTGAACTATCCCATTTAATAGTATTAAAACCTCCAATATCATATCTCGTTTTTTTTTTGTTTTTTCATCAAGAAATCATTTGTGTTTGATCTCGTAATTTATTGTTGTTGTATGTGCTTTAGTAATAATTGCAATAAACTTAAAATTATTAAATATTTAAATAAAATCTTTAAACACCCCAAATTTTTTCTAAATTTTTTTATCAAGCGATCCCCTGCAGAGTGTCGGTGGAATTAAAATATTCCATCTATCTACATATAACTTCACAGTCTCCTTTGCAGACAAAATTGGCTAATCTGACATACTATTTTGCATATGACAGTAATTTTTGCACAACTGCTTCTTAAATAGTGTTGATCATTAAATATCATAATTTTTTCCTTCCAAGAGGCTTTCTGTGTCGGCGTTTCTTTTTATTTTTGATCTATGGCTTCATTCACTTTTTATTCACATGATCCGAGATGCCTCAAAGAAGTAATAACTTAAACTAATCTAAGTTGAACTATTTAATATTGTAATTGTTTAACTTGAGATATGTTTAGATTATTTATTATATAATAATGTAATAAAATGTTATTTATTAAAAGAATCTTTTATTATTATAAAATATATCGTATTCTTAGTTAAAATTCTTGAATATGTACGTTAGAATTTTAAATTTAGGTAAAGACATTATTAGTATCAATATTTAATCCTATAAAATATTAAATAATGTTATACCGAAACCTATACCTATACCGTTAATAAGGCTAAAACTGTGAGTTAAAATTAGAGAAGCTGCCAGAATCTGCCTACCGCTACCGTATGCGTGAGACAGAGAAAACCCAGACAAGCTGGCGCCGTCAAGCGTTACGTAACGAAGCTGTTTTCCCTCACATACGAAGTTATCATTTTAAAAAGACATTGTGTCCAAAATGGACATAAAAATTGACTTATCTGATAAAAATGGTAAAATAATAACTAAAACACAGACAACAAGACAAAAAGACCAACATGTATGTAAAATATAAACGGGTAAACACAGACGCCAGTTTGTAGAGGAGGGCTCATTAACTCTGCACTGCTTACATCATTATCCAGGAATTGTTACGACATTCCACACCCCATACAAGATACTACATACATCATTTGCTTTAGAAAAGAGATATTATGAAGAAAGGTCTTCGTCCTCAGGGATAAAGTATCAGTACACAACTACATTCAACAACTAATTAAATGTTTTTAGACTTTATAGACTATCTTTTACAAAATAAATATATGTATGTCCCAAATAAAAATATTAATTAATCGTAAAGAGAGAATATATTGGATAATAAATTTGTTTACTAAAACAATATTCGTTATAGAAATTTAATAGAATATATTATAAAATTACCAACAATGTTAATGATACTTGAAAAATGAATAAATTGGACAGTCCTGTATATACGGAGCAATCTAAGCCTAGAGTTAGAGATCAAACTTCATACCATTACACTTTAATTAACCCTAATTGTATATTAGTTTAATTTACAACTAATTATGTAAATCATATCTGTTTAGATTTATGCGTCGTAATATATACATATAGATAATCCGTTAATAATGATAATACATTAACTATATTATTTCCAATCCATTTCAGTTTTGATATGTATATGTCTAGAATTTTCCACAATTATACATTGGCAATATAGTCAATAAAATAATACTTCATGGACAGAGTTTTTTCTTTTCTATAGTTTAGTAACAAGCTTTTAAGATAATTAAGCTATAATAAGATTGTGTGTGTGTGATTTTAGTTTTAAATAAAAAACTAAATAATTTGCAAAATAAAAACATTTTCATCTTATTTCTGTATATAGATAATTAAGTTTCAACAATTATACATAAATTTGAAAAATGTAAAAAATTTGAACTAAAATACTTTAATATTATTAAAATGAATCGTCGAAATCTTCTCCATATCAACTGGAATCTTCAGTTGAATACTCAGTAACATTTGTAATCAATTCAGAAGTACGTACTCAATATTAAATTGAATGTACCTTCGTGCTTTTAGTACAAAGTCAATTTTAATACATAAAATTCAATTATTTAAACGCATGTTTAAATACAAAAATTAGTTAAAATTAAACTATGAATGTGTTAAATCTTTAAATATTTCTTTATAAATAATATCTATTGTTATGAGAAATCGGTAATAAATTAGGACATTACAAATTGGTTAGTTCTCGAGATGTCCAAAACAATTTAAATTATTAGAAATAATAGAGGTATTATTTCGAAACAGGAATAACTCTGATTTTTTTTTAAATTATTACAAATTTCTTATTTGAGTATAGCTCACAGGACTGGGGGGAAAGAAAAAAAAATTTGAATCTCTATACTAATAGAATGTACCTAAACATCACAAAACTAAGCTCTTATTATTTTGTACATTATTAATTTTCGAGCTACATCATTATCGTACCCCTTTTAATTACTTTTAATGAATAAGCGAAAATTACCTTTTGTTTTATTCAAAAAGCCCTTTATGTGCGGCGACTTGCGTCATAATGAGGTTTTCAAAATGTAAAGGCCGTTTTGAAAATAATTAACGATCTCGGGATGAGTGATGCGCGGTTTTGAAGACGACCGGCGTTTATCCAATGCTGAATTAGGCCTTTAAACAGTAACGTACCGATAGACGCCTTCAAACAGTATCTTATAAGGTTAAAAGCGTATTCTATTTAAAAATTTAACAGTTTTTTATCTCTAAAAGTTATTTAGGTAAAGTTTTATTCTTAAGCAACTCTTCAAATTTTTAGCTACTCTTTATTCTTAAATGTATTTTTTCAATTATTTTAATATGTCTACGGCTGGTAGATATATTAGACAATTAATTATATAAGTAATATATAAGTAAAAATAATTTATTGAAGAATTCATAGACCGCTATTTTTAGAAAATCAATCATTCAATAACCTTGAAATATTATATAGGAATTACCTCTTTGTATTATTAACATCATATACCATATGTCAATTCAACAATCTTAATAAAACTAATTTTTAGATATAAGTAAAAAAAATTGCAAAGAAATTTAACTGAAAAATAATTTAAAGAATGTCTCGTCGTAATTGAATCTGCAAAATTTAAACATTATAGTGTATGCACCAGCTTGGACTATTTTGAAGAAGAAAGAATAAATTATTGAGAAAGGAAACCAATGATGTAACAAAAATATTAATTATTTCTTTACAAATTTAATATTAATGCATTCAGGCAAGCCAATGAGCTGAATTCCATTTATAGCTGTAGCTATAATTTGATAAATGGTTTGATAACCTATAAAATGTTTTAACCTTATAATTCTATATAAACAAGATAATTTTAACAAAAACCCAAACAATAAAGCTAATCCCACATAAGCAGCGCCTTATTTAGATTTACTTCCTTCGGTGGTATTTCCAGATCGATACGACATGGGCACCTTCAAAATAGGCGTATATTCCTACCTCCAAGGCCGAAAACGCTCTTGTGTGTCTTCGGATTTTGCAAAAGTTCGTGGGCAGTGGTGATCACATTTGATCTGTGACCCGCACGCTCGTTTACCCGCCTTTTTTCAAAAAACAAATGTAGGCAAGTCTATGCAAAACATACCTGTACATTCACTCGCGTTATTTACATTCACTTTTTAGAACTTATTTAAGGTTACAGCGTAAACTACTAATAATATATAATTAGCCTCGTGCTATATTTATATGTTTTTTTGGAAAATATAGTATGATTATTGGTAATTAATAGTATTTACTAAATCTTTTAGTTATTTTGCTATTGATGAATTTTTGAATTATTATTTTAATTAATTAATTTCAAAAGCATGTTTTATTACTCCTAACTTACATTGAATATTAGATTACATATCAATTTCCTAGTTGGTGAAGTTATTGTTTTGCAATCTACGTCACATTCTCTGTCACAGAGTTTCCATATCTTAAATTATATTGTGTATTCTTTAGCTACTTGATATAACTTAGCTTTCCATACATCATGAATTAAGCAGCTCACTTTTCATTAGGCCTCATAGGTCTGCATTTAAGATAATAATTAATATTGTGAACTACTTACCATTCAAAGGATCTTAAGAATTCTCGTTGTCCACATAATTGTATACTTATAAGACTTATAAACTTTCAGAAAAGTTCAAATAGTAAACATATTAAACAAGGGAATACTACTACGAAAAATGTTTTATATTTTAGTTGTTTAGTTCGTATATGAGGATATTATTGATATAATTGTTTAAACGCGCTTATTTTTGAAACTTTGGGATTGTTGTGTTTTTTTTCGGATTGCGATAGACACGTTCATGAGGAAAGATATATTTTAAAAGTGTAGGATTATATTCGATTGAAATCGCGAGGCACAACTAGTATAGAAATATAACGACTTTCTTTGTATTTTACAATACTGTTAGCAGAATAAAGCTTGTCCCACTAAAACATTTTCGTGTAAGATGTTGCCAAGTGTTTGCCAAGCCATATAGTTATGGCTCGTACTGTCAAAAAGGTATCAGTTCCCACGGAGAGCTTCTAACTAACTCTACACGTTCTAACTCTGCAAGTCATAACTTCACAAACTCTGCACATTAGTCAAAATATTTGTTTGGCCGTTTCGATATTATAATAACTATTGTAAAGCTTAAAAGTATAACGATGTTATATATTTTAAATAATTCATTGAGAGAGAACCAAAATGCAATATCACATGATTGTCAAAACTATATATTTCGATTAATATTTTTTTAATGTATTATTTATTAAATAATGAAAATATGAAGTCTAGTACTTATTCATAAACAAAAATTAATTAAATTAGACATAATATTTGATTCGATCAGTAAGATCCTATGGTAGTGTTACCTCAGGTCCTAAAAATAGAGGGTCGGTCCCTATCGCATTCCACATTATTACTCATTAAATACGCCTGGTTATTTCTGAATATACATTACATTTGTTGTAATATAATAATTTAAATAGTAAACGATATCTGGTTAGTTTAAGTATAAATATACGCAAGGGTACGATAATGAAACGATATACATTATTAAATATTATAATATCATACAGTTTTATATAAAACCACCATTATGAGCAAGATATGACACTGCAAAATTTTCTACAGACAATTAAATATCCCCTGAATTTTTTTCAACTTATTTTTTTAAATTCAAATATTTACTGCATAATCCCTGTTTATATTAGTAATATTATACGAAAACGCTAGAAAAAAAAAAATTACTAATGTTGTAATACTCCAGTGTCGCTGCAATGCAACGGAGAAGAGAAACTATTTTGCTTAGAGCAATTTAAAAATGTTTTTAATAGAGTAAAGCAGTGGGCAGGCGTTTGAGCATATTTCCGTAGCCGTTAAGTACATCCGGTGTTCGCGCCTCGCTTCCTTCTACGGTGAGTTTTACGCTGTTTTTCTAACATTTTAAATGTAAAAAAATTCTTAACATTTCTATGTTTGCATTAATTTATGCTTATTACTTTTACTTAATTTTATTTACATTTATGTAATTGCAGCGCTGCGATCTGTATGTACGTATCAGTCCTTTCACTATTTTTGTACACTACACAAAATCAGAACCTTCCCAACTACAGTAAAAGAAGTAAAAATACGTTAAGACAGGTAAATACTAAACTGACATACTATGGTGCAATAATATTAAAGAAGCAAATCTATTTCTTGTTATAAAGTATATAGTGTATGACTTGGTCTTCAGTAACTTACTATAAAAAAAATCTAAAAACATTTATATGACGTCCCGTCTCCAAATAATTGGTATGTTTACATAAAGATAATAGTAAGATATGGTTGACTTAATACTATTTAAAATATAGGATTTTCTTATGAGTTCCAAGAGACCTCAATAAAAGCTTAAAGGTCGCATTAGAATTGTAATATATAAGAGATTAAAAATGTGTAAGAAGCCTTTTAGAAGATAAGAACTATTTAATCTTAACAAACCATACATCAGCTAAAACACAACTTTTAAGCGTTGAAAGGTTCTTCTTCATCCGGAGACTAATTGAAAAATTGGCAAGCAGCCATTTTGTAAAACCTTTAAAGAAATGACAACAACATTCCTTTTATGTCGCAGGCACAGTCAAATGTAATAAACTAAATGACTCATAGGGTCTAAAGTGTTTATATATAACAAATTTAACGAAAATATTTTTCTTGTTAATTGTATAAACTTGTGTCACTACACTACTAAATTTGACATAACTATATGAAATAATTATGCAGTAGTTAAAAATAATAATTACTGACTGCATAGCATAGCTTGGATGTATATGAATAAATAAGTATATGAAGGAAGCACCGTAGGGCGAAGGCTCGAAGCACTAAAGGCCGTCACGCGCTCGTCAAACCCAATCCAGTTCCAAGATCAATCGGCGCCATAGACTAGACAAACTCTAAAGTTCCGTTTTGTGCCAGTACTCTTAGAGCACGGTTGCTTCAGAAATTACCTGTACAAGATAGCCAGGAGTAAGACGATCCCCTCCTGCAACTACTGTGGCGGACTTTAGGACTCGATTCGTGAGGTGAGCATGTGTGGATAAGTGATCGCGTGTCGTTGCTTGTCAGTGCCAAGAGCTGGCGTTCGTGGATGGCAGTAGTCTCTTGCTGTCCAGTATCCAGAAAAACCGTTTGGGTCGCCATAGAGGAGACTATGTGAGTAAGTCATTGCTGTGAAGGAAGCCCTGGAGCACCGATGAAAGAATAAAATAAAGATCACTGTGGTAAGATTTAAAATAAAATTATCTTTTGTGATTTTATGTATTGTGATATACATTCCGAAGAAACTTTTTGTTTGACTATATTAATTTCAATCTATGAAATGTATTTTTTTATCCATTTACATTTTATCGAAATTTGAATCACTACCGTTCGAAATCGGGATTTAGCTTAATTTTATAGAATTCGGATTAAATGTTTTTCAAATTGTGTTGCAGAGAATTCAATAAACCTCCTACGAAACCCCTAAAAATTTTAAGATAAAAGGATGTGTTTGAGATTTAGGCAAAATATATTTTTTTTTCCTGAAGTGAATTAAATGAATGTAATTATAGTCATTTCTAATATAGTAAAAAAAGAAGTATTTAAAAAATATATTTATTTGAATGATATTGTAATAAACCGTAATTTATACGAGCGCTATTACAATCCCTTCTTGATGAAGAAAAATATGAATAATTACTTTTTTGCATGAATACGAGTATGTGTAAACGCGTACCATAGCTAAATAAATTTTGTAAGAATAGAATTGACTTATTAGTAAATATACATACGCACACGTGTAAATCATAAAATTTAATAGGGAAAAATAGGGAAGAAATAAATAATACTATAATCAAACAAAAATATATTATTTGTATACTTTTTTATCATATAAATTTAAAACTAAATTTTATAATTACTGACGTCATCACAGTGACAGCAAAACTTCTATCAATATTCTTCCTTCTTTTGTTAGCAGATTATTTTCGAGGAATAAATAAAATTCATAATCCAATCCATAATTATTATTTCAAAAATTATTTTTTTTGTATACCTGTTGTTCATAAGCAATACACTTTATAAATGTTACGAAGAACATTGCTTTATATTCTGTAGATGAATAAAATTATAGTCTAGTAGTGTACGACAACGAGAGAATTTTAAAAATAAAAGTGTTTCAAAAAGACATAGATTCTATACCCCCGTGCTTACACGGTGTCATGGTTGATTACACAATTCCCAGCAACTGCCGTCATTTTTAACACACGAACAGATTTATGAGAAATGAACTTCTATACGTTTTTGGAATTTTTGTTTTGAACTTGCGTCTACGGCTTTTAATTTTTATTATTTTTATAGAGTCAACTTTCTATAAGAAACACTGATAATTTGGTAAATTATTCTACTTAATTTTACTATAGAACTAATTAAAAATTTTGATTAAATTTAATTGAAACGTCAGCTCAAATTAGAGACAAAATATTTTTTAATGTTAGTAGCCACATTTAATAAAACATAATAATGTAAAAAATATAACAAAATACTTATAAAAAGTAATATAAAAACTTATAGAAAATAGTAGGTTATAACAATATTACTACATATTTTTATGACAAATTATGAGGGTACCACTTGATAACACTATTAGTGTTGTCAATAATTCATTTATCATTATTATTATTATGTAATATTTATATATAAAATAAACGTTCAATCTCACGTCCATTCCGACTACATCTGAAAATGAATGTCAATAATAATTGATCACTGCCTTTATCTGTTATTTAACTAACTTATATATTTAAATATACTTTTTATCGACTCAGCCAAACCATTTATCTATGTACTTCCAACTGATTAATTGTTTGAATAAAACAGAAATATAAAACTCATTTATCGTACAACTCTATCCGTCGAATTGGACGCGGTTTGTCGCCACAACCAAGATATATTATAACATAAATTTTCATTATTTATTCAGTAAATTTACAAACATTATATTTGTAAAATTTTAATATACACAATTTTAAATGATTTAATTTTTAGTTATTACTAGACCACAATATCTTATATCTCTCTCAAAATAAATAAAAAAAATATTTAAAAAATATATTGTATCCATTTTTTTCATAAAACCGGTAAACTTTTTCCTATATAGATTTTGTTTCATTAAAAACACCTGCGGATTACAGATAAATAATAGTGCTTGAAATAAAATATCATCAAAGCACAGCATAACTTGTTTCTGGTTTTATGCATATATATATCACTTATACAACAAAACCACTGGCTTTCTACGAAACTTTATTTTATATAGTATCTCTTTATTATAAACGAAGCTTAAAATCACTGTAGTATGATATAAGTGTTTTATATTATACTATAAGTGTGTTACTCTTCTGAAACAATAGTTCAAGGGTTAGGCATTTCTGATCTTTTTCGTCGGAGATCTTTTTTGTGTTGACTGTAGAACCATCTGTAAATAAAATTGTTTCTTTAGAATTTCTACTAAATATTATTATACACAATGAAGTCGCTTGGTTGAACCCATAGAAGCTTTCTAATTTTTTTAATTTAATTAGAATTATTAAAATAACTAATAATATTTTTTGTAACCTAATAGTAAAATAGTTTAAATCTTCCTTCTAATTCTATTAAACTAATGTTTCACAAACAATACAAAGTCCACCCATACTCGGCATAACAATTTTTGGATATCTCAAAGTGTTAACATGGGAACCAAACCAATGAATGATGAATCTACTAGACCAACAGGCCATCTAGTATACTGACATAAATATCCCAACAGCAGGTATGGTAGCAAGCACAGTGAGTAGGAACACAGCTCCTGGTAACACGTGCAGTGTCAGGATGTACACGCGGGAGTAAAGAGGAGCAAAAACGAGAGGCATCATCGTCTCTGCTACCCCGAACAGCGAGAATACCTTGCCTGGAAAGACACATTTAGTAAGATTTAATTATTAAGTTCAATATAATCAAGTAATAGATGCCACTCAATAAGAATATTACCTAATTCTTGGTGAGATACTAGCTTTGAGGCTATTGAGCGAAGAGCTATCGTTGTCGTGCCGTCTAAAATTTCGACGAGAGGTGCTAAAACAAAGATTAGATTTAAAATTATGCAAGTTATGTTATATATAATAGTGAAGTTCTCTAAAAATTATAAATAATCAAATGTATTTCATTTGTTAAGGCGTAGACAATTAAAGGTAGTTTTTATGACAACTAAAGATCCATAAAATATGAAAACTACTCGTTAGTGAAATTAGGTAATTATTAGAGAAAACTTAATATTTAGCTCCATATAAGTTTTCTCTAATAATTACTGCTTTAAAAACAAATTTATAAACATAAGCAATTAGTTAATAATTGCGTCATAGCTCTCACACGTGACACTCCAACGACAAGAAAACCACAAGCTAAATGAATGACGACAAAGTAACGCCCGCTGACAAAAGTGAGGTTGTAAATTTGGGAGATTACTGAGTCACTTCAACCACAATTTTGTGTCAACTCACACGTACGTTTGTTGAGTTAATTATACATACCCGAAAAATGTTAAATTCGTAAATTATAAACACGTATTAAAGCTAAAAGGTACTATTGATGAATTTTAGATCTATATTTATGAAAAAAAACTTGTTTCTACACAATTTAAATTATACGAATTGGATACTCGTTAATTTCTTACTTTCTGGTAATCCAATAAGCAATCCGATAAACATGTATTAGTCAAAATACTCTTCATTTCAACAAATAAAAAATATTAACACAAATTTCAAACATCTACGAATAACAACCAAATCACGAATTCTCGACACACAATAGACTATTGAACTACTATACTGTTGGAATACAAATATCATTCGTAAGCTAAACAATATACAAGAGCAAAATATTCCTGGTTCAGCGACCTATCTGCAAAGCCTAGCCCAGCTCTGACAAACGGGATGTGACACTTTATATCCACTGAATTGAAAACCACAAAAATATCGTTGTTCTCCTCTCCAATGTCACTATTAGATTTTTATGTTTGGAACTAGGTTAGCTCCAAGGAATTAGTTTTAAAATCTAAATCATCATTAGCAATACATGATAAAGAAGTTAATTGTATTATACGCCTTGTAGATAATTTAATCAATACATAATTCAATTAATTTAACTAATGAGTCCATTAAATTACATTACAGCATTGAGCTGAACCTGAGATATATTATCATACATACTTATCACTCCGATTTGGAATTAATATTATAATAATTCAAAATAAACAATTCGTATGATTTTAAGGACACAATATAAACATATTTAATTTTCGACTTATTATCTAAGATCTAACGTTTACATCTAAAATTCAAAACTACTTTAAAAAAGTTATCAAATTATTTTTGCAAATGCAAGAGAAAATATACTAGAATAAATATATTACAATGAAATTCAATTTCCTCTAACCAGCATAAATTTCGTAGTTATTTCTGGCGAAGGCTATCACCAGCGCTCCGGCGATCTTACTCACTGTTGAAATTATTCCCAACACAGCGTCGTCAACTTCTAATCTCTTACTAAACACACTTATTGCGAACATTGTACCTAAAACATATTGAAATTAAAAAATGACACTGTTGTTTTTGAGATACTTTGTAACACTGCTACTACAACTATAACACTGTTATTAATGTCTATACACTAATAACAGTGTTACAATTGTAACTTATTTGTATTTAGAAATAATAAAGAGGCAAAGAATAATACAATAAAAACAATATCTTATATAAATAAGATATTGTTATTAATAAACCAATGCAATAATAATATTGCATTGGTTTATTAATTAACCCGATTTTTAAAATATCTATAAAGGAACAAAGAAAGCTGCTATTATGCACATTTTTTAACAACTTTGACCTAATAAACAATAACAACTCACCTATAGAATGAGTGATGAGATTGTAAGTAGAAAAAATACTGTATTTCACTTCATCCCAATTAAATCTGTAGCGAGTAAAAATATACATTATACTCATTTCACCTGGAAAAGTTAAAAACTCCATTAAAATGGTCCATCCATCACGAAATCATATTTGTTTTCACTAAAATGTTATTGCATTTTAAATCGTGGAGTGAGCACTGTTTTTTAAACTCTACTTTTGTTTTATTTGCTTTGAATGTAAATAAATGTTACAGCGACTGCTCTGTTGACAATATAACTGAATATTCTTCACAGTAATTGATATATTTAGGGAAACGGTTTTATATTTTCTGATCTAAATCTAACAGTTTTAAATAGTTAGACTGTTAGTTCGACCGCTATCTGATTTCTATGTTATGTTGGATTTAATAAACGAGTGCATTCATGGAACATGTATCTGCCGGGAAGCTCGCATTTGAAGTATTTTATAGTAACTTTTAATCAAGTATTTGTATAGACTAAAGTAAAATATTATTACAAAAAGTGCATTTATTGTTACCATATAAATAAATCAAATTATTTAAAGATTTTTCATAATAACAGTAATTATAATATTTAAATTTATTGTGATTTTAAGGTTATTGTAGAAATATAATTATGATATGCATTTTAATTAATTAAAAATGAATGCCGGACCGTTCAACGTCCGTCTTCATTCGACAAAATGCAGTTATCCGATCACAAATTGAATTGAGCTGACATCGAGTGACCGTGTGACGTTTTATAGAATGGGAGCTAGTGTTTAATTCATAAAAATAATAATATACTATCATATTATTCTACTATGATATATATTCAATTTTATAAATATCTGAGAAAGTCAAATTATTTAGTTCGTATAATAATAAATCTATCTAACCAAATATTTCTATATATAAATATAAAATAACTATTAAGCCAGTCAATAAATCTGCTCTCAGTCCACAAACAACAAATAACCAACCGCTATACATGAGCAAAAATGATTTATACCTATGCACTATGCACTATGCTTACACGCGACGACATGCTAATGGACTTAATGGACTGCAAAACGCTATTTGTCATAAGCATTGTGTTTATCCAGTTTACCACGATCTGTAATGTCGATATAAATTAACACGGCATTTGATACTGTCTTAAATATAATAAATATGGAAATTATTCTCAAGTTGTAGAGACGTAAAATGAAGTATACAAGCAATCTTTTTAAGTCTGATTCAACTGAATACAAATTCTCTGTATTCGTCCTCCTTGTCCTTTTAAACGGCCGTCCGATATAAAATACCTATATCTTTTTTGAGAGTTATTCGAAATTCAAAACAATAATGGTATTGCTGTATACAAATTCTCTGTATTCGCCCATCTTATCTTTCTAAACGGCTGTGCAATAATATACTTATATCTTCTTTAGAGAGATACTTGATATTCAAAACAATTATGGTATTGGAAATAAAAATAATAACATGAAAGATAATAAACATAACAAATAATAGATACAGATATTATGAGTTATTTGTAGAGATTATTATAATACAATAAAGTTTACTTTCATTGCATTGTGTGTAAAAGACAGCTGTAAACATATTATCTTCAAGATAACTGATAATAAAATTTATCTAGTATTATTACTATCTACAATCTTTAAGAAACAGACATTTAACATTGATATGAATTACGCTCTTATAAGAATTCATTTAACAAATATATAATAACCTGGTATAACAATTATGTAAGTTTGTCAATTCGGTTTATATACCTATACAAAAAAATATGTTGAATAAATTTTAATTTAGAAATCATAACTAATTATTAATTTCAATAAAACTATTTTCCGAAAAATAGTTTTATTGAAATGTGTAGTACTCGTGTAAATCTTAGAAAACATTATGATTTTAAATTTTTTGTCTATTTTACACAGAAGAAAGAAAATTATAATTTTAAAAAAATTTTATGTTCCCTAAGATTTGATTATTTTTTGTTTGGAACTATAATATTTGAAATTCATATATAGGTTAGATAGAGTGTAAAGGTTAATACGTAATTTGGATCTATACCCAGATAATAAAATTTACATATTATAAATATACATACAAAAAAAACTAAAATTTTTTTTCATTATGATTTTTTTCGCTCTAAATCCGAGCTTAATCTAAACAACTTTATACGGAATATATTTTTTGAAATCAAAAGTAAACAGCTTCACTAAATATGTCACTGTCAGACTGTAAATTTTTAAATAAATAAGCTCATATCTACAGAATACGAATTGTACTTTATTAGCATCTCACACTTATACGTACAAATACACAGATAAATCCAACTTCTTTAAGTATATAATGAATTACGCAGAGATTGGAATATTGTTTGATATGTTATTAACGTGAACGCATTGTAATGTATCTCAAATATTTAGTCTACTAGAGTTACTAGATATCCATATTATTCAAATTTATTAAAAAAACTATACAAAATTTCTTCATCAACCGTAAAAAAATTGACGAATTACATAAAATTTTATGCGTTTGATATTGTTAGAGGAACACATATAAAGAATAAATAAATATATATCGTTATTTCTGTGCTAATATTTAGACTAAAATGTAAACTGCAGGTTACAATTCAGATTATAGTACTCAATTCAAAAAGTCATATTTTAAAGTGCTACCAACGAAAACATGCGATCCTGACAGGTTTTGATCGAACGGACGAAATAACTTTGACACTAAATAAATATCTAAAAAAATAATAAAAAATGAAATGGTATACTAACTTCCAATTGTCCTATTTATGTCAACTTTAAATAACTTTTATATTTTCGTGCTAAATTTATATAATTAAAAAATAAAGAAAACACCAATTTTTAAACAATACTAATACAAGGATACAAATGTTTATTTTACCGAAAATAACACTAACGATAAATTATGTCATTATATGTATATAGTAATTCTCTTTCAATTTATTTAATAACTAAAGAATGTAGTAATAAACTTAATAATGTTATTGAACGGCACTCAAACCAAACGTGGACAGCACGGCCAGCTAGGAATTGTTATATTTTGTAATAAATCTTTCTAAATAATATTATTGCACTTTTTTTTCCTTATCACTTTAGTTATGTTTCGAAATTATAATCCATACAAACAAGTATATAATGTACAACTTAGGTTACTTTTTTTACCAGATCAGATAAAAAGTATATAATATATTGTTCATTATAAGCTACTTGTCAATTCCAACTGACAGACATCAGGATCGCTTCCATTCGTTGGTCGCACAGTAAACAGGAATAAGTACTTACTAACATATAAATTAAATGAAATATTTCAAAATAAAATATTATATTAAGATATGTTATTTTTTGTAATATTTTGTTGCTTTTTTTCTTGTATTGTATTTTAATTTATTTCTATTATTAACATGTTAATATTTTTTTCTTTCGCCACTAGGTAACTAAGCTTGCGGTGGGCTATTAAACATAAATCTTGGAAAAACACATTTACTTTATATTTGTTGTAAAGATATATGGTAATTAGCAAGTCATGTTGACATATGTATGACGAGCAATCTAAACGTAAATACATTATGCTATATTATTGCTTCATATTCTTGAAACTAAAAATATGCAGGATATGTAACTTTTGCTTGGAAAAACAAATAACATTTTGTATTGTTTACATTTTTTTATAAATGGTCAACAAACGATAACACGTCATTGATAGTAAATTATAAATAAATATAATAGACATACCCCACATAGGTCCAAAACTCAAGCAAACCACTGTTAAGATAAGACATATTCGCAATCTTCTGTTGTTAGATCCTTTCTTAAAAGCTATTTGAATTGTCTCTTTTACACTATGAAAGTCAAAAAAATCTAAAATAAATCCGGTGCATCCACTTCGTTTCACCTGCATTAAATAGCATTAAGTTAATTATTTCACGTACGTACGTAAAAATACCAAAATATATACAACATAAAACCAACCTTTTCCTTGTTTGCTAACCACGTATGATCTTTTATGAAGAAAACAACATAGCAGAAATTGCAAAATTGAAAGAACGCAGACAAAGTAAACACCCCATAATATCCGGTATACCTCAATAAAACACCACTCAGTCCCATTCCAACAGGAAAACCAACAGTCATACACATACTGAGTATACCTAATCTGAAAGTCCTTGTAGTCTTAGAAGTAATATCTCCTAAGTAGCTGTAAGTACCTAGAAACATAGTGTACCATCCGCCGGTAAGGGAAGGACATATGACCTCCATGAACACGGTCCACTCCACCGGGACTTCATAGAAGAAATACGTGTTTATCATATTTAATAGACAAGTTAAGAATTCCCCGACGATTGGCATTGTCATGCAAATTTTCCGGCGCCCAGTCTTGTCACTCCAAGCCCCAATAAACAACATCAGAAGAGTGGGTACAGCTGTATGGATTACGCTCTTCCATGCTTGAACGGATGCTATCAGTTTTTGTACTTCATCTTCATAGGAAGTAAAATTTTCACGCTTTCTCAGCCTCAAATTTGTACACACTTCGTCTGGAAAATTTAAATTAACTCTACAAGCCTTTTCCAGGTTTAAGTTCTGAGTTGCCATTATTGCCAGAACGCTTGGCATCACGAACAATGCCAGAACTGGTTCCACTGTTATATTAGATCTCATAAATTTTATTTTTTCCAAAAACGGCATATCTTTGACATCGTTTTTAAATTCATCTTTAAGGGGTTGTTCTTCAACATTATCCTGTATTTTTTGAGTTTTTGGATCCATTGTGTAATGTTTTATATATTTTATAACGTACTAAATTTACTTAAATTTTTAACTTTTCACTAAACACATTTATAATAAAAAAGGACCAATTTAAAGTCATCGAAGGAACAAATTCACGATCGAAGTGAGATACTCTCTGAGGTGTACCGCGTATTGCTCATGTGTCGTATGTAAACATCCTTTTATTGTCATATCTGTTTTAAAATCAATGCGCAAACACAAAGAATATGAACTCACGATAATACAATAGACTAAGGCTTATATTCAACAGCTGATTAATAAAACACGTATTTTTCACACACATTTTATTATCTTAAAATAAAAGAATAATATTATAATAATAACTATGCATCTTCATTGACATTATCCATTTCTAGTACTTGTCTGTTGTCCTCTCTCTGTTCGAAGTACATCCATCTGTAATTTATAATAAATTCTATTAAGCAATTTACAAAGAATTTTTAAATATATTAAAAAATTGGTTGTAGTCTCTAGTTATCTAATAAAATTATATTGCAGTCTTTATGTTTCATAGTTAGTATTGTGTTTCATACTTAAAGTCATAAATATTGTTTGTCTGAAGTCACAACATTTCTGTGTATATGAGCTAATCTAACAACGATATGTATAGCAACATATCTTGAGTCTTGAAAATGTTTTACTAAGTATATTTCAAAATCTAAAAAAAGGTTGTTGTAATAATTCCTAATATAACATATTACCAATTTTATTTAAATGAGTAAACTAACTTTAACGAGTAGTTCTTTTTGTCGAGAAACACAATGTTATATACACTGTATTTCTCAACTGTTATACTGACAATGTTATATACATTGTATTTCTCAACTGTTATACTGACAATATTATATACATTGTATTTTTCGACTTCAAAATAGATAGCAGAATAAAAGTACCCTTGCCATTTTCAAACGTAACACTCAATTTACTTCAATTTACAAAAAACAACAAGACGAAAGAGCAGTTTGAGATTTCCTTAATTTGAAAAAGTATACTAATTTATATTTTTAATTGTAGGTATGCAATAATCAAAATATAAAAATCGTTATTTATGAATGCAATGATGACACGTTGTGATTTGGTAAAGCACTTTCAAAGTAACAATATTTTACAATATTATTTTTTAAAGTAATAATTTAGAACAAAATTTTATTAATTTTTTGAATTCATTAATTTCGTTTCAATAGTTACAATATTCTTTTTAATAAGAGAAAGGTCAATTTTTTCAGTTGCCTTTTGAATGCTATGAAAACAGTATAATATGTTATAATTAGTTACATTTAATGCAAGTACAGTTTATATTATTCAATTAAATTTTTATCAAACGCTTAACAATTTTTAAATCTTAATACTAAAAATTTCAGATCAGAAACTTGTATATTCTGTGATTACAATTACATTTTTATATATTTTAATAATTTCATGATTTACCAGTAAAATGTTATAATATTAAACTCTAAAATTTTTAAGAAGTATGCGTAGTTACATTTTTAACAACTTTAACAATGAGGTATACAAGTAAAGGATAAAAACTTACCGAAAAGTTTAAAAAGGAATAATATATTAGGGTAATCTATTGTATAATAACCAAATGCAAATTATACATTAAACATTAATAATACATTAAAAGATTTATGTCTCTATAAAGAACACTCTGTTTATCTAGTCATCGACAGTAGCGAGTACAACCTTTACCAATTGGACAAGAGTACTTATACTGTTGATAAATCAGATGTATTTTTAAACAGAACAAAGAATAGATAATATATAGTACGTAATATATTACATATAATTTTGATATAGTAACACACTTTTCTTTCTAACATAATAAAACATTATATTGCTACAAAAAAAAATGTATAAGTTATCAGCAATAAAAAAAGTAAAAACCCATATATCACATACTTGTAAGTGACAATGAGTGGTGAATTACGCTTGTACGACATTTTAGTATTGTCATATATATATTTCATACAATAAGACGAAGACGTTGACGAACAGCTAGTAATAAGTGTATTAAATAAATAAAAATGTTATCTTTAATAGGTTATTCAAAGAATCGATTAATTGAAAGTAAATATTTGAATAATTATATATTTATCGTTGTCACTCGACTAGCGCAACGTTCTTGTTACCATCTTTACATAAGATAATTGAATTCAAATAGAACCAATATTGACATTTTAAATATATTTTTATGTAATAACTGTTGTATTTGTTGTTACTTGTACAAAAAACTTTAAAGACTGTATTATTATATTACATTTAAGTCTAAGTACTTAAATACATAATCTTTAAAGTTTTTTGCCTATTTGACTAGTGTTTAATTTATTTGTCCACAATTTTTTTTTTACGAATGAAAAAAAAAATACTTGAAATCTTTACCCAAATATGGCGACCGCTGGAACTGTCATAGCAGCCCCCAGGAGAAAGACAGCTCCCGGCAACACATGAAGTGTTGCCATGTAGACTCGTGAGTACAATGGACCGTACACTAATGGCATCATTGCCTCCGCCAAGCCGAACAATGAGTTAACTTTACCTTTTAAATGCAATTTTAATAACGTAAAATGTTGGTAATTACTTCATAGATGTCAAGGGACTCTCCTTAAATAACGTGATATGTTAAAAAGTAACGTGACATGGAAATGAATAAATATAACGGGTGATAAAAGTATTAAAATTCTACACTATAATTAAAAAATAATGATTGTATATAAAATTCTATAAAATATTAAAAACAAAAGTAATAAATTAAAATATATAAATATGTAAGTGGAATGTGAATTCAATAATAGAAAAAAAATTGAAGCCCCGAAGGATAAATTTGACCAACAGGCAGGAGAGGAGAGGTCTGAAAAGCATTAAAAGGGGTATGAACTAACTTGTGCAATTATGATATTTTAAAATTAAAAATTATTTAAAATACTAATATTTTTCTACTTAAATAAAAGCTTAATAAATAGATTATAATTCAAGTTTTTTGTATAATATTAACTAATCAAATAAAAGGTTGTGGTTGAGAATGAAGAAGGTTCTAGATATTTTCGTGATATACACAAAATTAGATAGACATACTTATATTTGTCAAGTCCAAAACTCACACCATAAAAAACTCAAGTATATCTGAATCTCTACATTGTTTTATCAAATAATTTTGTACTAAGTCAGAAGCAGAGAGAAAGGACATAATAATTGAATATATAGACTTACCCAACTCTTCGCTCGTGACCAATTTAGAAGCAATTGAACGCATCGCGATGAAAGACGTGCCATTGAATATTTCAACTAACGGTGCTAAAAAGCAATAAATTAGGTAAACTATCTGATGTGACAATAGCAATGTCTAGAAATTGTAGACAAAGCTACTAATTAACAAATCTGTGATTGCACACTTGTATAATTAGCAAATTCCATTTAGGCTAAAATGACAGACGTTTAATTATCATATGAATAAATACATTCATTATTGGTGTTAAATTTTACCATATAAGAGTAATTAAGGTTTCAAATTAATTATTATAATTGCGTAAGCTTTAAATAGCTAGTTAATTATTGCACATTTTACATACAAAAATTGTTATAATATATATCGTTACTTGAATTCCAATGGATTTTTTCTGGACAATAGTATGTGGTATTAATGAATATAACTTACCTATATATATTTCAGTTTTAGTTTTGGCGAAAGCAAATATAAAAGATGCGAGTATCTTGCTCATGCATGATATTATCCCCACCACGCTATCGTCTAGCTTCATTAAGTCGCTGAAAATGCTGATGGAGAACAATGTTCCTGGCAAAGATACAAAATTATAATTAACAACATGTTTAAATTTAATATGTGACTTTGTCTAAAAATAAAACAAAAGTTTAACCTTTACATACATTAGCAAATTTCCTTTAATTTATGAATTTTTAAAATTATAAGCACATTTAAATTACATCCAAAAATAATAAAGTTCTAAAATGTTTATAAAACGTGTCCAGCAATGTTAAATTTTTTTTAAGAGAAATTAGCCAGTACCAAATTGATTTTAAATTTCCTTTAAGCTACCGTATCACTGCTATGCGAAATGTTTGTTTTTCTTTAAAAAAATAATAATAAATCTTAAAGCCTCTGTTAAGCCGCCTATCAACATGTTAATATTTAATATCTGCTCTTCTATACTACAAAGTAATAAAACTAGTACACAAGATTATATTATTATTTCATTGTAACTTTAATAATAAAAATAAAATAACAGGTTAATTCTCAATTGCCTCTTCAAACTTACTAAAGCTCACTCGAGTATTTCATTTTAGTTAACAAGTTTGTTAACATTTTTCAAACTTTGTTCGTTGTCTCGTGACCAAGCATAAAATATTAACTTAATGTTTTGTAAACTACTTTGCTTTTGTATGAGGCTTTGTGCAGGCTATACCTACAGCTACACTTAGTAATAGATATATAAATAGTTTATTTTTGGATACTTCTCGGTCAAAAACTTTCAAGTTTCTTTCAACAATAATTTTCAACAAATAAAACTAGAATTGAACCTCCATAAATCACGGATTTCGAAAAGTTACAGTTCTCTTCATTGTATCTAAGAGTTCCATTAAAAGCCCATTCTTGGGTAGTCATAAGTAATATTAAAAAAGAAAGCCTTCTGCATAAATTTACATTCGTTTTACGTATGCACTGAACATTTGTCTGTTATATTAATTCTCTTATATATGTATTCAAGCGAAATTTTTACTTTTAATTCTCACTAACTAAAATGAGACTTCTCACTAACTGATGTATTCGCGAAGTCTCAAATATTGTAGTTACAAACTTAAAATATATAGTACAGTTTTCTTATACTACATGTAATTATCATAGGAATTGAGTCGGGTCAGCTAGTACCTTATGTGTTAAATATTTTTATTTTATTGTATATTATAATTGAAATTTATTTACAAAGTTTTGTTCTTGAATTAATTGAATTGGCGAAAATTTGAAAATAAGTTAAAATATCGAAATCAAAAATTTGAAAATAAGTTAATTTGTTGATTTTCGTTATCTTGTGAGTTACCTTTAAAGCTATATTTTCCATAAGATTTTTAAAAAAGGACAACTATGTAACACAGGTTTTTTTTTTTAAATTTCTTTCTAATAACTTACAAAAACTAAAAGACAAAGTGACAGACAGTGTTACTGCCTTTATGATATTAGATAAAATGATATGTCAAATATCTTGTTCAGACTTTTTATAAACTACCAAATACTATGTTATTCCTAGTTATTATTTTAAGTTATATCTTTTCATTCAATTACTTACCTATTGCTTCGTTCAAACATAATAAGAGTAATATTATTACGAACTTACTGTATGAAACATTTACACTAATCTGCCACATACTCAACTTATACGTATACATATATATTTATTAAACCCTTCATGTCAAGGGAATGCAATCCTGATTCCTTTATATAATCCGGGACGGTATAATTGAGAGCCTATCCCGGGTTCAGTTTAATAACATTAAGCTTGAGTGACCCAGACGTATATCAATTAAGTTAGAAACAAATTTGTTTGTTACAATGAAGTATTGAAATATTTCATTCAAAAATTACTTAAAAGACAAGATTATTTAGGACTTTATTTACGTACTTGGTACGTTTAAATAACCCAATGTTTAAGTAACCCAATGTTTATGATAAAAGCAAGATACTCACCCACTAAATTCGTTATGATGCTGTAGGTACAAAACATACTAAATTCTACTTCGTCCCAGTTGAAACGGTACCTCATGAAGAGGTACAGTACGTTCATTTCACCTGAAATTAAAATTATAATTGTGTCGTTTTTAATACACAATATTACATCATCAAAGCTTAGACACCTTGCTAATTTTAATTTTGTCTTAAAACTTGTACAAAACTTTTAATTTATTAATCATTAGCGCTTTTTTATAACTGCATTAATACAATTAGCAAAACTATATTTATTTTCAATTGGCATTTAGATACATTCACTATTGAGATACTGCTTACTATTTCATATTATGATTTACTTTTATATTGTGTATAAAATAACTATTTTGTAAATTATACTTAGACTATATTAGCCATTAAAAAATTTAAACGAGGAAATAATTAACGCTAATACGAAACAAAGTATGCCAGAAACACTTAAACTAAACAGGTAATGAGCAACTTCGAAAACATCCTGATTATGATGATTTTACAGGACACCGTGCTTATGTTACCCAGATCCTCATTTATGGTCATTTGCTTTAATTTCTTTTATCATCATTCAAGGATTTTGTTAGACGTGTCGTAATTATAGTTTGAACAAAAGCATTAATAGGACATGTCATTAAGTCTACAATTAAAGGATCAAGCTTTTAATCTTATAGAAATATTAGTCAAATTACCATGCAATGGTCCGAAAATAACACAGACGACGACGATCAGCAGGGACACACGCAGTCGTCTTCGACGGGGTCCGCTCCTGAAGGCAACTGTGAGAGTTTCCCTTACGTGGCGTGCATCGAAGAAAGAGCACATCCAACCTCTACATCCTACAGGCTGATCCTGAAAACATAAAAAATTTTCATGTCTGAAATATTCATTCATTTTATTCAAACTGTAATGAAGATTTCAGATAAAGAAAAATTTATATGTTAATTTTTGTCAGGAAAACATATAAAGAATAATTTTATTTATCCTAACAGATACTGAAAATTACGCATTTCTCAGTAGTTAAAATCCTACTTTAAAGTTTTATTTTACCTACTGGATGGTTTGTTATATAATTTTTAGATTTTTTTACGATGTATGTTTATATTTTTATAAGTATAACATTATTTTTTACTCTGGTCTTTTATAATTAGATTAGAATAATAATTTTGAAAGCTAATAGTTGCTCGTTTCTCCACAACGTCGTTAAAGATTGTTTGAAGTTCTAATTCTTATTAAAACTGGCAAATAATTTAAATTGGCGTCGAGTCTTTTGTATTTTGGGTGATATATCTAGAAAAAGTGAAATACCTAAAACTAATGTTGACGTTATCTCTAACAATATTTATAATTCTAATTTTCTACTTTACATTTGTCGAGACATAAACAGTTATACTGATAATATAGTTAATGAATTATTACAATCCATGGTTTTTAATTTTTTTAAAAAGACGTTGTTTAGAAGATCACTCTTAACATGAATGAGGACTAAAAATCTTTATGTTCTTTTTTCTTACAAATATTGTAACAGAACTTTTATGAACTAAGTGACAAGTGCACAGGAGGACTGTACTGGATATAATAAAGAGAACGCCAAGCGATGGTCATTTATGGGGGGTTTTCAACGTCCCCGCGGTCTTAAGTCAATGGACTTAAGTAGGCACAGAAAACGAAATAAAATCCTTTGTTCATTATTCGCTAAACGGTAACCAAGTGATAACTCCACTATTTAATTTTAAATTATCCAAGTCGAAGCAGCAGCCTCAATAAAATATGAGGCTGCTATTGCGACTCTTTAATGGAAGTCAACAGCGCAACGCTTAATTGTAAATAAGAATATTAAGTTGATTAAATTAATTTAATCACCTCCATTCTACAAGATTATAGAATGTATAGTGAATTGCGCCTTCTTACACACCTTGAACAGAACAATCTCTTCTGTTACTGATAGCACTGGTCCACCGAAATAGATCAATTGGAGACCTTCTAACTTATGCTACACAAAAATAAGATGAGGCCATCGAGCGAAACGAAGAAGCGGTCACCGTCTCTTTAGACGTCTCGAGAGCATTTGACAGGGTTTGGCATGCCTTTTAAGCTAGCTATCAGAATACGGTATATCCCCAGGTTTGATCCCTCTGAGTACTTTTTTATTTCCTCGGAAACCTTAACCATAAATGTCGGATTGCTCCCAAAGGTTCATTTTCTCCAAAACTCTTTTTATGAGGCATATTAAAGATTTGCTCAAACTCGATATCTGTGGGTATGCAGATTCTAACACAGTTTTAAAAAGATATCTGCCTTGTGTTTGAGCCAGTAGGGTTTAAGCACATTTTGAAAGAGAATTCATGGTTATGCATAGCAAGTGATAAATTCGAATCTTATTAAAATTAACGCCACCAAAACGCATACTTGCGTATTTAATGCCTAAAGGAGTCACTCATCTTGGCTTCTTCTTTACAGAATATATCTTTGGAATGATAGAGACGCACTCGTCTTCGACGTCATTTTCAGTGGTTAGGAATCATATACATTTTTTAATTTCGAATAAAAAAGTTACAAAAAAATTAAAACTTACGGTGGATCCTTATAACTTCGGGGAATGAAAAATAATTTACATCTTATTCTCAAACCTACTAAATGTACACAAAATTTCATAAGAGTCAGTGAAGCTGTTTTAGAGGAGTTTGGATACAATTTCTTTGACACGAGAGTTTTGATATTAGCTTAAAAAAATTGTAAAAGGTGTTTTGAAACTTTATGTATAATTTTTGTATTTCGGTTAATAAATTATTATTATTATAATTACTTTTTTTCCAGTTTTAAAGATATAACGAATACCATAACCTGCTCCAGGTTGTAAACCCAATGATTGAAATGTGTTGAATCAATTTAATAGTTTTAATGCGATGTGGTTCATCAAGTGATGTATCTTAGACTGACTAACGGACTTTTTCCCGTTGAACGTACCATACGGAACATTGGGACTAAATTGGAAATTTAAATCGATACAAATTTTACTAATGAAAATGGTTAACAAAGTATCCCATATTGAAGCAAAAATTCATGCAATTTACCGTTATTCTAATCTAATTGTTAATTCATCTGAAGACACATCATAAATCAACACCAAATCATTTGTCATTTCAAACCAATTAATCAATACTTTTTAAATGAAATTACACATAAATAAAAATGATAATTACTATAGTAACACCTTATTTCAAATTAATATACTTATGAAACAATACCTAATTTTATATTTTATTTAGAACATAAAAGATACGTTAATATCTCAAAAATTATTGTATTTTCGAAAAAGCATATGAAATTTGTATCATAAAATCGGGTTTAGTTACGTAGCTCACACTAATTCAAAAAATAACAATCGCAACCATGCATATATCAAAACACCCCAACGAAATAGCTTTTAAATGGAATGATAACAGACGCTCAAAATACAGCAAAAAGCAACGTATCTATATTTCATCGAAAACCAAAAATAAATCATTGGTACAACATCCGTAGCAAAACGGAATAAAGTGACAGACAGTATCGTAACATTAGAAATGCAAACACCTAGCAGAGCCTCGTGAAAACTGCTGATTGCATTACGATGTTCCCCTTCGTTCGAATTTGCGTAGTGGCAAGCAATTTATCACTTAGACGTAGGACCGGGCCACGAATGACGGACGGCCTCAGAATGTACCTTAGTCTCCCATCATTCAGCAACCCTACACTTCCGATTATATAGCTCATATTGTGCCAACTGTTAACTGTCTTATTTATGGTATGAATTTATTATGGGAACGTATTACTTGGATGTATATTATATTGTAGGTAAATATTTGAGCACATAACGTGATCTATTTTTACCCTAGAGAACAGATACCGTTATAAACTTACTCTTTGCTTTTCTTCAGAAATAACAGGATCCTTAAGGCGTATATATCCATATATTAGACTGGTTACATATAAACAATTGGATATAAGAAAGATACCATAATAGCCAATTTGTTGCAGAAGAATTCCACTTAATGACATACCAATTGGTATTCCCAAGGACATACATAAATTTGCAACTCCTACTCTGAATGTTCTCATTTCTTTCGTCGTTACATCACCAATATAGCTGAATACACCTACGCAAATGGTAATCCATCCTCCGGTTAGCGACGGAAATAAATCAGAGAGGGCTGTGACCTCTATAGGTAATTCATAGAAGAAATATGTGTTTAAAATGAAACTCGTACAACACAAAATTTCTCCAACAATCGGTAATAGAATGCAAGCTTTGCGTTTTCCCGTTTTGTCACTCCACGAACCCACAAACAAAACTAATATACATGGAAAAGCCGTCTGAGCTACATTCTTCCACGCCTGTACGGATGCTGTCAACTTTTGTACCTGAGATTCTTCAAATGTATAGTTTTCTGTTTGGCGTCTATTTAATGCAGAACAAACTTCATCACTATATCCCAAATTAACTCTACACGCTTTTTCTAAGTTTAGATTCTGGACTGCTAATCCAGAGAACACTGTGGACATAATGTAACAAGCAATAATAGGTTCAACAGTTATATTAGATCGTATCTGCATAAGTTTCTCTTTAATACTCGTTCTCGTTTTCTTCTGCTTCTGCTGCTTCCTAACTTCCTCGGAACCCTTGTCAACTGACACACTTATTCCATTCATTGTTGATATTTTATCCTGGACAACCAATTAACCAAGGATAATTGTATTTATATAATCGGCGTTTAGTTTTCTCATATTGTTTTTATATGATTTATTAATGGTCATATTTATTTCTGCGAAAAATTAAATTATTTTAACACTGGATCCATTTTTAAAAAAGCTAACAATTTTAACTTCACTCAGGAGGCCGTTGTGTCTTAGGTTTGTTAGCAGACTGCTGAATCTCGTTGTCTTATGTAGATTAAACGGATACGCGTTCAAGTGGTGCCATTTACCAATTTATCAGTGTAGTGTCTCCTCAGAGCGGCAGTGATCGCGGCACTGCGTGGACGGGGCGTCACAACCTTGCTCTCGTCTAACGTTTATCCCATTAATCCAATGCCTGCCATTACTGTGAAATAGTGTGTACGTCTCTATCATTAGTGCACGGTCAAGGTACGCTTCATGTGGGCGGAAGATATTAGAACTCTTCATCTTATTTTAGCATTTTTTCTTTAGTAAAAATATTTACTCTGTTAATATATATATATTTTTTTTTAAAGTAATATTACTAATACTAAACCGCCACATTATTTGTGTACAAACAGCCCCGATGTAAGTCAAGGCCTGCCCTAATGGATGTGGGACATCTGATATATTTTTATCGCGTTGATTTATTTAACCATTAAATGGAAATAAAAATCATAGATGCCACTTTTTATTTTCATGCAAATAGCTTGGTATGAATAAATGTTTTCATATAGGTGAACAGTTTAATATCTCGGCGTTTTGGAACGAAAATAAATCTCAAACAATGGGTTGTACGGCGTTACTCGATTTGTTGCTGTTCGTTATATTTATTTTTAAATTGGTTACCACTTCCACACTATTTCCCCAAGCCAACCATTATGTTACATATCTATTTGGTATTTGTATTTCATATTTTTTTTTAAACATTTTTTAATCAACATGTATATAAATATGTGAGTTCGTGAGCGCATGTATGTATGCGTTTTTGGCTCCATTTTATAGCGATTTATAATGCAATTGACTTTATTATAGTGCTAAATGATAAGTATTCACCTAATTTAGAGCTGATAAGTTTTCTGTCGAAACCAACCTAGAAGCATATTAGTTTTTTTTTTAAGAAAAGTACGGACCACCCATTTATGATTTTTAGAGAACTAATTGCGCCATTGGGGTGGTTTTAGCAACAATCAAAGTGCTTTCATACCAGAAAAGAGTTATCACCCTTAAAAAAAGTATGTAGTTTTTTTTTCGGTTTTTCAAGAAAATTAAAAAAAATAAATAGTATCACATTTATTATTAAATTTATAAAGTTATAAAATATACTGTATATATATATAAATTGTTTTGTTGACTTTTGTGCTAGTAATTATGGAAAATATTTTATAAAAAAAAAATATAATTATAAAAGATTTTTGGTAACCAGGGAGTTGATGGGTCTCGCATCCATTACCGCTTCTTCAATATTTAATTACTTTCTATAGTGGCCAGTGACCCTGACAATAAAATAGTTTTCGCTGATAACTTATAACTGTAAAGATGTATTTTTATGGAGGTTAATATAATATATAAGTGAGTACAGTGGGATAATTATATATAATAATAATCATGGATCACTATAGTTATTTTATGTTCAAAATATAATAAATATGTTTAAAAACTTAGAAAACATTACTTGTTTTATACGATAATTTATAGTAAATGAATCTTGCATACGACGTGGACGTTTTTTGATCACCTTAAAAAACCAACAAATTATCTGACTTTGATGAACCAATAATAAATACATAAACTGTAAAACATACCAAACATAGGATATTCTCATATGTACATTTGTGTGATCGCGGAATGAACAGCAAGCCGCTGCATACAGATTAGGGATGTCAAGTTTATGTCAACCCAATGTAATTATACTGCCAGAGGTCTATGCAGTCAATTGCGCTTACATAATATACACTTATTACGCTAAAATATACATACAAAATTATAGAACAGAAACAAAATTGATTTTTAATTACCAATAGGTAAAAAAAAGATTTAAGTGAAATATCACTTAAACTCCTTTTTAACCTCAAAGAAGTCCATATTTCTACTTAGATCACCAACCAAATAGCTATTTAATTAATTCCAATTGTCTAAATTAGACGTAATAACAGACGTGTGGCATAAATTAGCTACAACTTTATTACTAAAGTTATAATGATCCCTTCCAATCTCTCTACAAATATAAATATAAATATCATAATACAATATCCAATAATGAGGGTCACTTCGATCCCAAAATGGAGCAATTCTTGTTTGGGTCCGAACTCTGACCATTATATGAATATTAAGTAATATAAGGATAACCCCTGACATTGTTCAAAATGTACATAGCTTTGGGTCAATATTATATAGGAGTATTATATTACCTAGTGTAATATACCCGCCCCGAATTAGCAAGGGTGTAATTTCCTAAAAACCATAAAATATTTTAAGCGTCTTAAGTATATTATTGATTATCTTATCCTAATGATCAGCTGCACTTGTACTTTTAAAATGCTAAAATATTACGTTCAGCAAGAAAACAAAAATTATATAGTTATCAAATCATACACTTGGATATGGATGGCATTCATTAAAAAAAACGCAAATATCTTATTCATATGTAAAACCACAAAAATATTTTTTGTCTCAATAAGAAAAAGAGTCTACAAAAGAGGCAAAACACCTTTTGTTATTGTGCTGTTCATTTTTAGTTCTATATTCTTTTAGATGTATATGATTTTGATGTTCCTTCAATTGATACTGAAAAAACAAACAACTAAGCATTTGTTCGAATTTGATTATTTTCTGAAAGCGACTTCATCACACGAAATTTTCATTCACTTGTCGAATTTGCGACACGTGCGGCTTTTAGAGTTTTAATTAAGTTGATTCTCGGAGGCTCTGAATTTGGATTTCAAACAACAAAACCATTTTTACTTTTGTTTTGCTTTGTATGTATTAAAAACAAGTATCTGGACTTTTAAAATGATTGTAGTGCCTTAGCAGATAAAGTTCTTCGCTCAGTAAGGGCTGAAGGGAACGCAACTACAATTAGTTACAACATAAACATATTTTACGAGCTCGACCATCTGATGGACAAATGAACCTCTATTTATTATACAGTCTTAGTATTAGAAATAATAACTAATTAATTGAGAAATGCTTTAACTACAGAGTAACAAAAAAACGAAACGTATTTTAAACTAATTTTAATTTAAAAAAATACAATTAACTGATACAGTAACTACTTGATGTAAGTTCAAACAATTAATGAATATATAAAATTATTATTATTTATAATATTACTAAACTGTAATTTGGCATTCGGTCACGATGACAATACACACTAGGTGTTCGTTCACATGAAACAATTGAATTCACATATTATATTCTCATCGAAGGAATTTTAATAACAGCAATTCTCCTAGAACTGGTTGGAATGAGTTAATTTTTTTATTTTATACCTTTTATTTTTTTAAAACATATTACTTTTCTGATTGAGAACACTCAGTCATGCAATGCAATTAATGACTGACGGTATAGAATCATTTCAGCCGGTGGCTACGTAATGCCTGTAAAAAAGTGATAGCAATTGACAAATATGTTTTACCATATCATTTCGTAACAATGTGACATGCCACAGTTTAACTACTATTTATAAATATAAATATATTTCTAGTGATCCGTAGTTCAATTAATGGAAACAAAGTGAACCTGAAAATAAAACGTAGATTATTAGGAGATTTATCAAAATCTTTTGGAGAAAACAATATTATGTTTATTTTACTTTAGTTATGTTCCTATTTTATTACTTGTTTATTCATTCATTTAGTATTTATTATTAGTTGTGTATTATGTATAATCTATAATTGAACTAAAAACTTTTTAGAAATGTATGCTAGCCAAAGTTAGTTCCGTATTCATTATTTTCATAATTAAAAAAGTTTTTTCAGCTATATTACAGCACAGAATAATATAAAAATACATTTTGAGTTGACCTACATTCCAAAATTTTCAATACTATTAAATTTGAGAGCTCACTGAGAATTATTTAATATAAAAGATAAAGTTCGTAGTAAACTATTAATTATGCTTATATCTCCGTAATAACACCCGAAAATCAGATGCTTATATCAACATATTTTTGGACAAGTTTATTTAAACAGAGTTTAAAATTTAAATGTTGCTTCTTATTAAACATAATATAACAAATTCGTTTTCATTTATAAATTATGATGAACAGTTAAATAATCTGCGTAAAATGCCCTTCATTGCCCTTACCTGTTATCATTTAAACATTAATGTCTAGACTTAATCATTTTTATTGTCCGATAAAGTCATCGTAATAAACAAATAAACATACAATACTTCGGTCAACCTTCTACCAGTTGTTAAATTGCGTTTTAATTGCATATCTACAAATAATAAAGTGGTCTTTCGCACGACCAAAGTCGACACAAGATTTGCGATTACTAAACTTAATTGCCAATTAAATATTATTGTGCCGCTGTTAAAATATTATCATTTTATATGTATCTAATAAATAGGTATATTATATCAGTTACAAGTTATTTTAACATTTATCTATGTTTTTAATAACTTCTGCTTTGTATACATTGATAAGTAAGTATTTTATATCTACATCTACGATTTTTATTTATCTAATTTTTCTTTGTTGCACGCCTACCTATCTCTCTTGTATTTCATGAGGTGGTCTGGTAGAAAATGTTTTTGTAGCATTAAGTCCACTTTTTGTATTTTGTGTAATATAAATAATAATAATAATAATAAGTCTATCCTAAAATTATATATATACTACTATATCAAAATGAAAACTAACCAAGCCACATGCCATATAAATTTTCTTCAGTTGAAACAAACAGCAGAGATCCATTCGGTAATGATGACAAATTTTCAACCCAAGGCAAGTTTCAAATGCTGCCAATAATTTATTAATTATAAATAATAGAAAAGGTGAGGAAGCATCAATTATATTTAAAATTCATACAAACTTCATTATATTATATTAAAATTTTCATTATATGTTAATATGTTAAAATCAGGAAATGTCTTGAATTTTTAATAAAGTTACCAAGTACATAGTCCAACTCTTATTTTGATAAGTCCTATTCATAAATAAATATTAATTAAAACCTCATGCAAATCAGCAATCAGAAAATCTGCCTTAAAATGGTTTAATCTTAACAATTATTTCGGCTTGTAAAGATTTAGCGAGGAAATTGTTGACAAACACGATTGAAGTTTCATTTAAAATATTTATACTTTGCCACATTTATTTTTATTTTCAGTAATAACGACGCACGTAGCTTTAAATGTCATTAATTAATGGTTTGGTCAGTAAACGACGACTTTTGTGTCGTCTTATAGATCGCCCGTACGTGAGACCACTGGTTTATTACTCGTATCTATTTACTTGAGACGTCTTTTTACAGGATTGTGAAAATTACTTAATGTCCCGCCTGTTTGCAGTTGTATGTGAAATTACAAACACAATTTTATTAGTTTAATAAAGTTTTAAATGTTAGTAAGTGTAAATCTCAGGTATATTAACCTTACCAGACAAATAAACCATTTACTCTAGAGAGTGAACGATAATGCAATGTCAAATTAAATCATGTTATAGACTTATTAAGCTTATTTAAAGTAACAGTCACCTTACTCTTTCAAAGCTTTTTTACTATTAGAAAAAATATTTCTTTCTTGGTCAAGAGTTCTATAAAATGACTTAGTCTAAGATCCCTGGAACTCTCTCAAAATATGTACCAATAAAGAAAAATCAAAAAGATCAGTTACGCAATCTAATATGTATTTTATGGAAATAACTCCAGTATTAACCGTAAATAATTAAGATAAGGAAGGTAATAACTAATTTTTTCAATTCAATTAATATTTTCGATACAACAATGCTTTATTTATTTATTTTACATATAACTAATATGTTAACACTTTCTTAATAAAAGAAATTCTCCTTGCAATATTAACAGATAATCACAATTATGTTAGGAACAACAATCCGTTTGGTGAATTGCTTTTATTTTTTGACAGGCGCTTTCATACGCACCTGCAGCAATAATTCTATTACGTCCCAATTAATGAAGGTTACTGGATGTTTCGGGCTTTAACATTTTCAGAGTTTCCTAAAACTTTTCGATAAATTAAGATTTTCAGGTAAAAATTACTTTTAAAACTGATTTAGTATATGAATTTATAATAAGATTTCTTTTTAAAAAAAGGTTCTTCGTTAAAAGAGACTTTATATATTATATATTCAGAATAATACAAAATGGTTAAGCTCTTAAAAACTGTTTATGGTATAACTAATTTCAGTTGTTTTTCCTTGTAACCATGTAAGTGAGCGTAGAACTGTTTTAATTTATAGTTACGACTTTCCAATTACTGAGGTTAATAAAACACAATTTTTTTATTAGCTTTTGAAATATAATATTTTACTTCTATGTTTCATTTTATGCAATACAAATCGTCAAAATGTCTCACTTCACTTAAAAACTGTTTTAAATTTACAAAATCATATCGATGGATTTAATACCATAATCTTCTGAACAGGCAGTATTTCCACGTTCATTCAGTTATTACTATGATTATCGTCGTAGTTATTTTATTTTATATATAAAATATTTACAATAAGATATTTATGTCAAAATAAATGTGAATATCCGTATCCTCAAATCTATCCCTTATGTCATATCTGTGTCTAATTTGGATACAGTTCTCCTGTATCAGTTCCAGGCCACATATTAAATAACAATATAAACAGTTTTTTTTTTGTAACTGGACTCCAATAGTCAATTATCAAACAAAAAATAAAAATAAAGCGATCTGCTTTGAAAAACACTTATTAATATTTTTTTATAGTAATATTTATCTTTCGGGTAGATTAAATTTGATTATATAACTAATTAGATGTTGAGTTGTTTCAGATTATCACAAGGATAACAGACTTCTGAAATACAAATGACAAAGTTATTACGCATGCATGTCGAGCATGTAAAAATTAACTTTATATTATGTGGACATAGATAGTACTACAATCATGTTTCTATTTATTATACGTGCTCATATGAGTGCAGGCCTCAGGGGGCACTCATAATAACATCAGGCTGACAAAAACGTGACATGCCCAATCTACCTACCACGAGCTGTTCATTTCAAAATCGCATATAAACAAAAATATATTTTAAGCTGCTATTTTTATGTTAAGTATCTAAAAATTAAGAAAAATATCCCTCTCCGTCGAATCGGCACAAAATGAGGGTTGCACATGGGTGGAATAATTTTATGACAATTTCTTCGTCTTTGGATTAAGAAGTATCTTTTCTTAGATAAGATTATGTGTAATTTTACTTCTAGACCTTATAAATAAGGGTAAAGTAAATATAAGAAAGACGCAATTTATGAATAAAAAGGCGAAATGTATGGAATCTTTCTTAAAAGCCTCGTCTAAGTCATGTTCTGTTTTATGTAGGATTAGTGTGTCACATTTTTAGGACTTTTTTTAGTAGGTTGCGATGTCTTGGTTTCCATGCTTTTTTTGATTATCTGATATCATTCGTTTTCTTTTTTTCTATAATGGCAGTTTAGACATTTTCTTCCGTAATGTTACATTTTCGTAATTAAATAATTGATGTGAAGCGGTAGTTGAACTTGGTATTTGGTATTTTTAATCAACCACACGGGCAAAGTCTCGGTCAGAAGATGGTATGATTAATATTTTTTAATTAAGAAGATACTAAATTATATTTAATACAAAATTAAATGCGAACATACATTAAATTATATTAAAATACCAACTGCTTTAAGTAGTATCAATGGTGGAATATCCAAATTAGAGTAAATTGGTTGATCATTCAGCTAAAACATACGGATTATCTATCGATTGCTCCATTCCATACATACTACATTTACTCGATCATATTAGAACAGCTCCAAACAGTGTGCATTGTAAACAATGCGTATACTTTTAAAGATCTATGTATAATCATATGTAGATCTTACTGACCGGTTGACAAATGTCACACGAATAACCGACGTCTCGTAAATTTTAAGAGTATTATTGATTCCGCAAACTGCTGAAACGAAGTTAATGTCAGAGTAAAGCCCTTAGAGCACACACAGTGTCTTAAATATATACTCATCATAAATAGAAGATACGTACATACAAAAATACGTAAACTAAATGTTCTATGTACAAATAAAAATACTTTGAGGGGACAAATATTTGAATACTGTATATTAAACATTTAATGGAATGTCATTAGTTTACTGTTGTATAAAACTACTAAATTCTTTACTAATTTGTTTTCCTCATATGACTTAAATATAATAGTAACGTTGTACCCTCTTATTTGTTGCCATTTTAATACTAGTTTTTTTTAGTGAACAATTGACTAGAATATCAAATTGATATAAGCGTTAGGGTAAACCACCGATCTCAAGAACTTTACAAACATTTCTTTAAAAAAAAACAAAATATTATAATTATTGTAATATTTACAAATGTTTTTTAAACTATGTCAGCTTTAAATGTTTTTGGAAGGCCACCAAGTTCAATTCACATCCCTGAGTATACATTACTAATACTAATTACTTGTACTGTATATCTTTACAACAGTTTACTTGTATTTACTTTTATTTTTGATATCCGAAATACTTTTTCCCAACTCTGGAATACTAAAACTCTTCCTTGTATTACCAACTGTCTAAAACTTATACTTGCAATTTTTAAAGGTATATCATAATTTACTGTTTTCAAACTCGGTAACTTCCATATCTGTGTGGGTCTGCTGAGTGTGTTTGGAAGACCCTTCTTAACTTTACTTGTAACTGTTTCGATTGCATTTGCAAATTGCCAGTGTTCTTTAGTAATTTTATGAAATTATTATCACCCATATTATTGATATAAAGGGTTTTTTTTACCTATTTTTTTATAGCCTGCACCTATTTATGATATAACTAGATATCTCTGGTATGAAGTGTGTTTGTATGTGTGTGTGCTTACTAAATTATTGATAAATATTTGGAAACATTTGGAATACTACAAAACAGAAAATTTTAAAAAAGATTAAAGCTGGATATAGTGTCAAATGTAGTATTTAAATAACAATGTTCGGGTCAGTATTCGTCAGCATCCATCAATATTCGTCAACTTTTCTTTCCCTTATAAATCGCTCGTACGTGAGACCACTGGTTTATTAGTATTATCTATTTACGTCTTGCCAACTTGTGGAATATTTCTGATCTGCTTAGTTTTTTTTAATATTTTCTGGTAATAAGAGTCGTTTTAGTGTTATTTATTATTAACTACGACATCTTTATATTTTTAATAATGTTTTAAAAGAGAAATGTGTTTATTAATATAATCTTATGATACACCGTAGTCAATTGGTCGTCTGTAGAGAACGTTTTCATGCAAGATGCTAGACTGTCCATCTTGAATCTCATGTCATGTGAAGATTGTCAGGTTTGGTCATGGACATGAGATTCATAATCTCTAGCTGCGTCTGTCTGTCTATATGAACTCAAAAACTATATGAACTCAAAAGCGGTAAACTCAAAAACTACCTAATGGATAAAAATTAAAATTGACTGAAAAATGAAGATTATTATTAAAAAGGTCTCGAAGAGGAAAAAGTATAGTCTAAATAAATAATACAGTAAAATGACAATATCCGAAACAGAAATAACTCACATTTTAATCCTAAAAGGATTAGGATTACCAAAATCTACGCTAGCGAAGTTAGAGGAGGATGTTAGTATTTTATAAAGAGATTATATATTTTAGTTTGTTAGAAGTAAATATATTGAAGCACACGTAGGGATCATCAAGTGTGAAATGTGTTTACAACTACCTTTTTACAAGCTCTAGAAGTCACACTATTTAATAGATAGTTTGGCTAAATACACACTTAGTGTCTACCAACTTTCCCGAACATATTAGAACAGTTTCAAAATTGTGTGCAAGTAAACAATTTGTACATCTCTTAAAAGTCTACGTGTCATTTATTGGGCTGTTGGCGAATCTAAAACGAACAACGGCAGCTTTAAGCTATTATAGCTGGCAAAGTAATCATCAAATCACCTCAGTAACTCCAAAATACATGACATTGAAGGTTGTCGAACTCGTTGGCGATATCCAAAGATACCACCGACAACACCACGCCTTGAGAACACCACGCTTTTGCTAGATCCATGATCCTACACTCTATTTCACTCCTTTCCACTCAAATCGTATCAACAATTTATATTTTACTCTACTGATATAACTTAAAATACATATTTTATTTATTTTACAACATTTGTATTTTTTAATATTTAAACTTGCGTGATCCATGATTAATATTCTGTTTATTAATTTGAAACATGTGTTTCCAATAACTAGTAAACTTCGAAAATTATTAATTTAGCAATATAGATGCGGCATATTTTCATTCTACGTAGGTGGCAGAGCAAACAATACTAGGCAAATTGGAAGCTAAACTACGCAGGCTTTACGAATTTAGGTCGCAAATTAAGCTTAGAAAATTTTATATTCATATTTAGGCTATTTCAAGTTTTTAAAAAGTTGGTTTTATGTTTAACACTTTACTTATAATCGCCTTTACATAATAGTTTCACAAAGTATGAGAAAAATGAGACAAAAAATATGTATAAGTAATTTTAAACTTACAGTGAGTGTGTTTAAGACCTTACAAGACTATAAAGCTTTTACTCTCAAGAAGGGTCCGTAAACATAACTCAAGTATTATATTTTCATTTATTATTTACAAGATATTCTCGGCTTCAACTTGCGTAGCTTGGATAACGTTCCTTAATATCAATTATTATAAATTGGTATCTCTTTCTCCTATACTTTAACACCTATTCAGGGTATACTCATCGCAAAAAAAACTGTTTTTAAATGTTTATATATTTTTGTATTTATTAATAAAGAAATTTCACAAATAAACTGATCAATTGATATTTTAATCAAGAAACAAAGGTTTGTAAACATAATTACATTACCAAAAAACAACACACGTAGCGCTTAAACCCCACCAATTGGGTTCTGTCAGTAATGCGCAACTTTTGTGTCGTCTCTAATAAATAGCTAGTACGTGAGACCACTGGTTTATTAGTCTTATGTATATAATCGACAGTTTTTACCAACTCGTAGAAAACTGACCATAAACTATATTTAATGATAATTTTTAAAAAAGAAAATTAGACTGTTTGTACAAAATTCAACATCTGCTCTAGAAAGTCTCAATGATTGATTTTAATTTTTGACGTTATTGAAACACATACTTAAATTATAAAACTGAACTCGTACAATTAGTATCAGCCTATACATATATAATGGCTATAAATAACCTCTTTTCAAATATTGGAAAGGGAATTGAATATTAGAAACTCCTCCTGATGGTTGGTACGACATAAAATACACCTAAAATTTTCATATGACTCCTAAGATTGTCTTTCTATATTTTCCAACAAAAATCGATAACGACAAAGTAAACTTATAAAACCTAGAAAAAAGATTAAATCAAACGATAAATTTTATAGAAATATAATTAACGTGTAAGAATTGCATTAGTATCATATTAATTAATATAAGTTGTAAACACAATGCAATAATATTACGTTAAATCTTCAGAAATTTACTATTATTATCTTACAGAGGCTCTCCACACCCACCAGCCGCAATAATTATATTAAGTGCCGTTAATTGCGTTGCTGGATGATTGAGTGTTCTCAATCAGTGACGTGGATTTCATTAACGATATTTGCATATAAAAAGTAAATTAACATTTATTTGTATTATTGAATATTATTTCTAATTTAGGAATTAATATAGAAACCATAAAAGTATTAATTGTGTAATTTTTAATGATAAGTTGTCTTCGAACAAGTGTAACTTGCTCATCCCGGAAGTTATAACTTTTCTTCTATCAAACGTGCAACCGTCTTGACCCGAACAAATATATTAACATACACACGTTTTTCTGTGTACACAAAGTAAAAAAATATTCTTTTACTTATGTTACAAACGGGACAAAATACAATACCAAAACATTATATATAAATCAAAAAATAAGATAACACAGCAACGATTGTCTACTACGTCCATCAATGAGACTAAATAGAAGATGGGGAAGAGATAGATGCAATGCAATCCTTTGTGTTCAATATAATAAAACTTTAAGCTCCTATACACAAAATTTTTGATATAAGTACATCCTTTATAACAATTAAAGAATATAATAGATTTTAATGACTGGATATGTTTAATTCGTTTTTAGTAGAGTTGCCAAAATCATACAAAAGAGTCAAGCAAATTAGCCTAATAACAATAAATAATGCCATTTTATCTATACTCCTATTAATTTGAATTTTCATTCGGGTTGTAAAGAGTTGGCGAAGAAATTTTTCACAAGCAACATTGAAGTTTCAATTAAAATATCTATACTTTGGCCCATATATTTTCGTTTTCAGTAATAACGACGCACGTAGCTTTAAATGTCATTAATTAATGGTTTGGTCAGTAAACGACGACTTTTGTGTCGTCTTATAGATCGCCCGTACGTGAGACCACTGGTTTATTACTCGTATCTATTTACTTGGGACGTCTTTTTACTGGCTTGTGAAATTAAAAAAATATATATTTATACAAACGGTACAATGAAATAAATATGTTATAAAATTAAATCGATCTGCTTTTGAAAAACACTTATTAATATTTTTTATATAGTAAGATGTTGCTTTCGGATAGAATAAAATGGATCAAATAACTAAGATGCTAAGTTTGAGGTTATAATAGGGATTACGCATGCATGTCAGGCATGAAAAAATTAACATTATATTATGTGGACATAGATAGTACTGCAATCATGTTTCTATTTATTATACGTGCTCATATGAGTGCAGGCCTCAGGCGGCACTCATAATCATATTACAAAAATATATTATAAGCTGCTATTTGATTGTGAAATATCTACAAATTTAAGCAAAACATCATAAAAAACAATAGAACTATTTTATTACTGATTATAATATCTATTGGTAAAAGGCAGCGGGGTCTGGAGAATAGCTAATCATATATATAACCACTAAAACACATAAAAAGTGATAACTAATGTGGCCTAGGCCTAGTGTGTCGTTTTATTTCAGAAAAAATAACCAGAAAAAACTTACGAAACTTATGCAATGAAATAACTTACTAATGATTTTCACTTAAAATAAAAATGTAACCAAATTATACGCGAGTTTTAATCCATATTAATGAAACTAAATGTTATAATATTTATAAATGATGGTCATGAAAACCGTACAGGCACATATATTGAATTTCTTATATATAATAGAAATAGTAAGTATATATTGTGCCGCCCTTGATAATAGGATAATGTCAAGCAGATAATAAGACATAAGCATAGATCAAATTACGCTTAAACATGTATTACAATGCAAAAAAAAAAATACGGTGATATGAGACCATTGCTATTAAGCTATGTACATGGTCTTTTCTTAGCCACCGATGTCAATAACACTATTAAGAGACATTAATTACGAAGCTGGATGACTCAGTATTCAGAATCGTTCGAAACGGTTACGAAAAATGTTAGTATATAAAAAGAAATAAAATTAAACATCGACAATAAAAAACAGAAATCAAACAAAAAGTTAGTATGTAATTTTTAAGTCTAATTTTCTAACTGTATAAAAATATTTTTTCCTTTTTTTTTAATTCCTAAAATATGAACTGTATAGTGGCATACTCGTATTTATTACATTATCCATTCTCCTAATATTTTATCTATTATAATACGGGAAATTCATTTTATGTATATAGGTATAAAAAGACTATAGGGATGAGAGTGTACAACAGTGCAACTGTATTGTACACTCTCCTCCATGGCGATCAGAGCGGCAGTCATAATTACATTGAACTGACACAAACTTGACATCTCTAATCTGTATGCGGCAGTGTGCAGTCCATCCTATAATAACATATTTTTGGTACATCATATATGTTTAAAAATACAGAGTCGCAATGAATAATGATTTATATGAATTATTTTATAACTCGCTCAGAACTTGAACCTACGAAGTTATAAAACTTTATAAAATCTTCAATTGAATTAGTAAACAAAGATTTATATATAGTACCAGACTCACTATATATAGTACCAGCCCAGGTATCATCAAATAAAATGTGAAAAGTTACTTCCTAACAAGCTCTAGAAGTGACACTGTCTAATAGATAGGTTGGCTGAATACATATGGAGTGTCTACCAACTTCCCAACCATACTGAATTTACCCGAGCATGTTAAAACAGTTTCAAAACTGTGTACAAAGAACCAATTTGTATAGCTCATAAAGGTCTACATGTCATTTATTGCACTGTTAGCAAATGTATTACAGATAACAGCAGTGTTGTAAATTTTCTCATTATGTATAACGCAAACTACTAAAACGAAGATTAGGTTGAAGTTTAGCCATTATTGATATCATTGGGTATCAGTAATTTTAAATGAATGCTAAAAAATTTATTTGTTACGTCTATTAACATAAAGAACTTAAACAATGTGTTTTCTGCACATTAAACACTCGGTAGAAGCATAATCTTAAATAACCAACTCTAAGCATTTAATGTGAGACACAAGGAACCTCAGCGTATCCAAAATAGTGTATTTAATACATTATGGATTTAATTTAAAACTTTGATTTTTTTGTTATTATTTTATTGTGAAGAACAAAATCGCATTTCGAAAATATATCACACTGACGCATTGCCTCTAATGAGTTTATTAGAGTAGTTCCAATGCGGAATTTCAGGACATACGTCTGTTTCAAAGTATATACCATGTACACATACTTGCAATTGTTGCAGTGAGTGAAAGTAGTGTAACAAAATTATGAAGACGTGTACAAATATAAATATGAAAATACTCAGAAATTAAAACGATTTAAACGATAAAAAACTACACTTCTCTTTCAATATCAATAATTTGTTTTTTTACTCTATTATGACTCTTTATTATATTTTAATGCCAACCAGTAAAAGGTGGCAAAATATATGTTATTTATTAAACAACTTTTTTATAATTTTGTAATCAAACTTTTTTGATTCATTATTAATTCTCATCCGGCGATACTCCGTACATAATATCAAAATTTGTCTGACTAGTTTCGAACCCATTCAGGTTAATGGATTTCTATTATATTATCCATTAATTCAAGTGCAATATAATAATAAGTATATACTAGGAATACGAACCAGACCTTAATTTTGACTGGCTGGGCTCGAAAAATCTCGGTATAAACACATTCTTTTTTTACTTTAATACATTTTATTTACACTACCAGACTGATATCTATTAGTGTGTAAAATTTAGATATTTTACGGATATACCGTTTTTGATTGATGCTTGCGCAATGGATGCAGAGAAGTCTCTCGTAGACACCTTCGCTCGATAATAACATTTGTAAAAAAAATATTTATTAATTTGAAACATGTGTTATATGTACATAACTGCAAAACTAAAAAAATATATATATTTAAGCTACTTCACGTTGTTTACGACAGTTTATTTCATATTTAACACCTTAATTGTTTTGAATTATGTATGTAAAAAACTATTAGTTAAATTACGTATATTTGAAAAGAATAATAAAAATTGCACAAGTAAAATGCTCTATCGACTTCTTTATCAAAATACAAAGCTTTGTAAGTATAATTTTACTACAAAAAGACTACAGAAGTAGCATGTTAAAGAAATAGCAACTAAAAGACAGATTTTGTTAAAGAAATAGCAAAGTTAAAGAAATAGCAACTAAAAGACAGTGATAAACACAATACAAAAATATTACGGTAAATCTTCAGACATTTACTATTATTATATTTATAAAGGCTCTCCGCACCCACAAACCGGAATAATTGTATTAAGTGCTATTAATTGTGTTGCTGGATGATTGAGTGTTTTCAATCAGTGACGTGGATTTCAATTATTAAAAATATTTACATATAAAAAGAAAATTAACATTTATTTGTATTATATTAAATATTTTTTTAATAAAGGTTTTAATATAGAAACCATATAAATATTATATAATTTTCAATGATAAGTTGTCTTCGGTCAAGTTTAACTTGCTCATCTCGGAAGTCATAACTCCTTTAACAAACGAGCAACCGTCTTGACCCAAACAAATATAATAACAATTTACAAGTTACTAAGATTGTATAATATACAGAGATCATTTGTCCATCAGATGGTCGAGCTCGTAAAACATGTTGTAGCTATGTGGAGTTGGATTCCCTTCAACTCTCATAACCTCTATATTGAGCGAAGAACTATTCTAATACGACTATCTTATTTATAGTGTCATAGTACACATGATTTTTCCGTGTATACACGATTTAGAAATAACAAACAAACGCGACAAAATATCGTCCCAAAATATTATAAATAGTTTACATACAAATTAGGAAATATGTGAAACACACCTTTTCCGAGAAGGACTTAATTAAAATCGTAAAAGCCGCATGTGTTGTATATTAGACAGAACTAAATATATTTGTGTGGTGAAGGCGCTTTCTGATAATGCAAAGCGAACAAAGATAAGACTAATTTTGTTTTCTATTTATGTAATATCTTAAAACTATATTATTGCTTCTTAAAAACAAAACCTTCTTTTGAAAACTTAGTTTTGGTTAAATGTTGATTACAACGTATTTTAATTCAACTTATTATTGTGATACTTGTTACAGTAACAAATTTAATTAAAAATTATAACTATATAAAAAAATTGCAAGGGTTATCCAGAAACCTTATGGTACTAAATATATTTATAAAAATCAAAACTTCGAATGAAACAAGTGTGCCATTATTTTGGGAGCAAAGTAATATTTGGTTTTTAGGTGTGGTATTATATTAGGTTATTTTTGCATATAATTAAACAGTTAACTCTATCACTATAATTGTAAAACTATCAGCTGTAAATCATTACACAAATTACTCCTAGACAGCATAGCAAGAATATTACGTATATCAGTGAGGTTACATAGAAGATAAGGTTGAAGGTTCTTTATCACCTTCTTGGCAGTTTTGGTACCCTTAGGGCTAAAATCAGGCGGGGATTAGTCAGATACAGGATACAGGATACAGGATTTTAACAGACAGTGATCGGAGTCATCCATGGAGGATGAAAACACAACCAAGTACCCGCCCGGATCAGTCATAAACAGAAGTTCTACGCAATAAGGTGTGTGGGAGTGAACGTCTGACACCCAGCAGTAGTAGCTGCTTGGACCAGCTGGGTGAGATCGTTTTAGTCGGCAGTAGAGTGAGGCGTTTACGTCGTAGGGCCAGTGAAGAACATGAAAATTACACACACCAATCGAACTCCAACGAAAGTGTCCGTATTTATGCAGCACGTGGAGTCTCCTCAATTGCAACTTATTTATATTATAGAATCAATAACATAAAAATGTATAAAATTATTCCCTATTACAATTATAGAACATGATAGATTTTGATGGATAGGTATGTCAAATTCAACAAATACATTTCACTGCTTTTTTTTATTAACCTAGGCAAGATCAGAGTCCAAGTCTCATTTAAGTTAGTCCTGCAAATGTATATATTCATAAAAACCTCATGCAAATAAACAATGAGCAAATCTGTTTTAATGGAATTTAATCTATACAACTAATTAATTCGAATATTCATTCAGCTAGTAAAGTGAATTTAGAGAAGAAATTGTTCACAAACAATATCGAAGTTTCATTTAAAACATCTATACCTTGGCCTATATATTTTTATTTTCAGTAATAATGACGCACGTAGACTTAAATGTTATTAATTAGTGGTTTGGTCAGTAAACGACGACTTTTGTGTCGTCTTATAGATCGCCCGTACGTGAGACCACTGGTTTATTACTCGTATCTATTTACTTGAGACGTCTTTTTACAGGATTGTGAAAATTACTTAATGTCCCGCCTGTTTGCAGTTGTATGTGAAATTACAAACACAATTTTATTAGTTTAATAAAGTTTTAAATGTTAATAAGTGTAAATCTCAGGTATATTAACCTTACCAGACATATAAACCATTTAGTCGAGAGGTTGAAGGATAAAGCAGTGGCAAAATAAAACATGACTTATGCTTGTTTAGCTCATTTAAAGTAAGGCCTTACACATTTTGAATCTCATTTACTGTTAAAAAGATAATTATTTTTCTGAACATGGAACATACACAAACCTGAAATGTATTTTATGAAAAATATCTCTAGTATTAAGCATTTTCAGGTAAAATAGAAAGAAATTATCTTAAGTCATGGCCCCATGGTACTATATTTTCGAAATGATTACCCGTGCATAATTAGTGCTAATATTAAATTATAATCTTAACTTTACGATAAACTAAATATTTTACAATTAACTAACAGGCGAGGATTGTGTCTTTCAGTGTATAATTAAGTAATTTAAACATTAATAGTATGATATTTATTCTATTAAGATATTAGATAGAAGAAATACCATTTGTAATAGTAACAAATAATCACATTTGTGTTAAGTATAATTCCTTTGGGTTAAGTTTTTTTTTTTTTGACACGCACTTTCATACTCACCATCAGAAATAATTCTATAACGCGCAAATTAATGATCAAAGGTCGATGTTTCTTCGTCGGTAACGTTTGTAGAATGTCCTAATATTACTTGGAAGATTAAGATTTATAGGTAGAATTTACTATGAATACTGATTTAATACGTAGTTTTATAAATAGAATAAATAAAACAAATATGAAAATACTATTTTATTTTTTATATATGTATAACTTTTTCCCCTAAAAAATATGTCTTATTGTTAATATCCTTTGGTTTCAAGGAAAGGTAGAGTCTTATATGCCTGCAATTCTATTGTAAACTAGATTTTAGTATTTATCGAATTAGGATGTATAAGAAAAGCAATGATTTGGGTGTTAAGTAATATTGTAAAAATGTCATCTACGTATTGTTTATAGATCCTAGGCAAGACCGGTGCAGCGCGAAAAGCCCTTGCCTCGAAGCCATATAAATGTCGGGCAACAACGGGAGACACAGGAGATCAACGGATCAACTTGCACATAGAATTTATCATTCCATATCAAATAGACAGATATTAGGCTGATATTTCTTTTAGCAATGTGGCTTCCTTGAAAAAAATTAAGATAATATCTTAATTTTTTTCTATCGGTGCAATGAAATAAATATTTATAAAAATAAATTAATCTGCTTTGAAAACCTCTTTAATATTTTTTTATATTTTTTTCTTTGCTTTTTTTTTTACATTGCTTTCAGGTTAATGAAATAGGTTAAAATAACTAATTAGACGTTAATTTTTTAAGGTTATCACAAGAATTATAAACTTCGAAAAGACAAAATAAATAATAAATGACAAAGTTATTACGCATGCATGTCGAGCATGAAAAAATTAACTTTATATTATGTGGACATAGATAGTACTGCAATCATGTTTCTATTATACGTGCTCATATGAGTGCAGGCCTCAGGCGGCACTCATAATTACATTAGGCTGACAGAAACGTGACATGCCCAATCTACCTACCACGAGCTGTTCATTTCAAAATAGCATGTAAACAAAAAAATATTATAAGCTGTAGTTTTTATGTGCAAAATTTAAAAACGAAAGGAAAATATCACTGCCCTACGAGTCTTGCAAGATAAGGGGGAATTTTGCGAAAGTTTAAGAAGTTTGCACATAAGAGGAATGATTTTATAAGTTTCTTGGATTATTAAATATGTTTTTTTACACTAATAGGACTTTTATATAAGGATAAAAGTAAATATGGCAAAAACAAAATTTAAAAATGAAGAGTTGAAATGTATTTTTTGGTTGCCTGTCTACATTAAATTTTGGCCGAAACTAAGTCTAAGCCATGTCTGTTTTATGTGTTAAGTCTGTCACTTTTTAAGATTTATTTGGGAATATTTCGGTGTTTAGTTTTCTTTTTATTTATTTTGATTATCTATAATTTATGTTTTTGTTTTGTTATGTCACAATTTCGTTTAAAAAATTGCAAAGTTTAATTTCTATATTGTAACAATTTCTAAACCTTTGACTTCCGATCACTACATGATGGTCTCCTTAGTGGACGTAGGTTTGGATACATTGCATGCCAACTTTAGATATTTTGAGAAAAGTATACATTTAACGTTAGAATTTAAATAACTTTTATCTTTATACTAAGTTTAAAATATTTCAATGGTATCGAACCCAATGAAGCACCAATTAGCGCCTAAGAGTGGGCAAATTGCTATTTGATATTTTCGTCAACACGGGCTACTTGCAACCAGAAACTGTTACGTTCAATAGTTAAAACCAAATGGATGTGTACATACATTAAACGACATATAATAGCATTAATAACTATAACTATTTACAGTGGAAAATCTAAAAAACTCTTTCTAACAAGCTTTAATAATGACAGCTAATGGTTGATTTAGGTAAAAACATACGGAGTATTTATTGATTTTTCCATTCCATACTAAATTTACCCGATCATATTAGAACAGCTCCAAACAGTGTGTATTGTAAACAATTTGTAGACCTTTTGAGGTCCACGTATCATTTAGTGAACGGCAAATGTCACACGAATAACCGACGTGTCGTAAATTTTAAAAGGATTATTGATTCCGCAAACTGCTGAAACGAAGTTAATGTCAGAGTTAGGCATTAAATCCCACAGAGTCAACGTAAGGTAAAATTATATACTCGTGTCAATTAGCGGAGTTAACTATTAAACAAAGTACGTAATAAAAATATTTTGAGAAGACAAATATTTTTAAACCGTATATTAAATATTTAATGTAAACACCAAAAGTTACACTAAGATAGATTAATTCATTTTTCCCGGTAATGTGATCGAAGTTAATTACACATCCGGATTACCGTTGAGAGACAGATGCAACCCTGCTTATGTAAATCTAAACTCGATTGGTGAAACTAGTTTCGAAATGTTACTTTACTAAATAGCAAGTATAGGTGGTACTTACTTTGAGTAAATTTACATTTTCGTTCGTGTACTCTTGTATAAAACTACTCATTTTTGGTATTAAATTGGGTTTAAAATTAATTTAATTTACTATGAGGTTACAGCGTTCGTTCAACTCGTTCAATATTTTTAACAAACTATATAATTTATTTCTTTTTTTTAGCTACCATTTCAAGATGATATTAGAGTGGCCGTTACTGCAGGGGCTTTTGCAAACATTTATTTTAAAGTATTATTAAAACGTTCTTACTTTAAATTTTCCGAAACTTACTTTTTTTGTAGTGTTATAAGCTAGCTTATTAACTTGATTCTGTTATTAAAATTACAAGATTAAAATATATTTAAAAAAACGACAAATTCTAATTTACATCCCTAAATATACATGACTACTACTACTTACTTGTTATTTATACCTTAACAAGAACCAACTTGAATTTACTGCTATTATTATTATTTGAAACAATTTTCCCTACTCTGGAGTACTGAAACTCTTCATTGACCAACTGTCTATAACTAACAAACTTACGTGTAACTGTTTCTATTGATTCTCTTTACCTATCTGTTACAGCTTACGCTTATTTAAGATACTATTGAGATTTAACTTAAACCATTGCAAATTTAAACCTATTCGTAAGTAACAAAATTTTCAAAATCTGTCATATGATAACTTACAAAATTATTGACAAATATTGGAAACATTTGAAACATTAAAAAAGACAGACAATTTTAATTTAAGCTAAAGAGATAGATATAATAATGAAAATTTAGTTTTTAAATCCTTAGATTAGGGTTCTGTCAAAAATCGTCAACTTTTCTTTCCTTTACGAATCTCTCGTACTCGTCATCCCCTAATGAATCGCTCGTACGTGAGACCACTGGTTTATTAGTATTATCTATTTACGTCTTGCAAACTTGTGGAATATTTCTGATCTGCTTAGTTTTTTTTAATATTTTCTGGTAATAAGAGTCGTTTTAGTGTTATTTATTATTAACTACGACATCTTTATATTTTTAATAATGTTTTAAAAGAGAAATGTGTTTATTAATATAATCTTATGATACACCGTAGTCAATTATTCGTCTATAGAGAACGTTTACATGCAAGATGTGACCAAACCTGACAATCTTCATATGACATGATATTCATAATCTCTAGTTGCGTTTGTCTGTCTGTATAAACGCAGTAAACTCAAAAACTACCGATAGGAGTTTAAACAAAAATGACTGAAACGTAACGATTATTCACGAAGAGGTCTCAAATAATAAGGTCTCTCATCGGTGAGGCTAAATCTTCATAGGGAAACGATAAATGCACCTTAAGTTTTATTTATTCTTATAAAGTGAATCAATTCTATACATATAAGTATTGCCACTATATATTTTTACTGTAAAGCCCTGTATTATATTATTTAGCTCTGAAGGCCTCAGGAGGCAGTTCTAATCAAATTGTGCTGACACAAACTTGACATCTCTAATCTGTATGTGACAGCGTGCGGTACATTTCGTATATTTCTAAAAAATATATATGTTAATAATTCTTTATGGATCAAGTAGTACAGAACTTGAATTTGCGAATTCCCACTACTTATAAAAAATTATAAGATACTAAAATTAAAAAAAAACTGATTGAAGCATCGTAAATAAAAGGTATCGTACCTTAAAAAATATTTACACGTTAAAGTTCTGATATATTTCTATAATATGTAATAATCGTGAAAGTTTAAAAACAATAACAGCTCCATATTTTTTATAGAACAAACTATCTGAACAGATATACGTGTTATTTATTTATAAAAATAACACGTAAATCTGTACAGTCTTAAATTTGAAGAGGATTATTCCGCAAACTAACGACCGGAAAGGAAGTTAGTGTCAATGTTAAATATTTAGATCGCACAGAGGAAAATAATGATTAGGTATTTATGTTAAATGGGTTATTCGCTAAATCTATTCAACATAAAGTAGGAAACAAAGTGTTTTATAAACAATTAAAAACACTTAGAACAATACTACAATAGAATAGAATAGAACTACATTAAAGTATCTAATATACTTCTGTACCAATATATACAAATTGTAATTGATATCAGATTTGTGAGTTTAGATGCTCCGAGTACTTACTACTGACACGATAATGAAAATTCACGAAATTATGAAAACTTAACATCTTAATAATTTATTTATCTATGTCAAATCTCTAAGAACATTACAAAAAAAAACATATCTTGAAAACTATAAATTGTAATTTGTCATAGATGAGCGGTAATTTGTCGAAGTTCTATCTTTTTATATCTCTAATAGTACTTTTACGATTCCAATCTAATAAGTATTATGAATAACTGCGTATAGTATTAATATAATTTGTAAACACAATACAACAATATTACGATAATAGGCTGTAGATGATCATTTTCCTTTCACGGGCTTCCGCACCCACCGGCCGCAATTATTCTATAAGTGCTGCTAATTGCGTTGCAGGATCATTGAGTGCACTCAGTCGTTAATGAGGCCGTTTATTCAAAATATTTTGCATATAAAAAATAAATCATGTTTTACTCCTGTAATTTATATTTTATATATTAATAATCATAAGATGCAGTCTTTGGTCAAATTCGTACAAGAACGGACAAGTTCGCAAACCTGAAATTATGAAAGATTCTTTACCGAACAACTAAGATATGATAAAGTACTATTCACTAATGTATTTAGTTTTTGCATTAATTTAGTGTCCCATTATATGTAATTAACTTTTTTTGTAAATTAAATTGTATTTTCTTTCCATAACTTATGATTTTGGTGAAGATCTAATTTCAAAATCGTAAAATGTAGCTATATAAAAAACCATGTATTTACAAATATTCTCTCATATTTTAGAAAATATATCATTATAATTATATATTTGGAAGATACGTTTCTAACTACTGCTCTCATAAAAATATTTAGTAATCCCAAAACACAAAAGCTTAAAAGTCTATTACAATATAGCCGTGGAATATTTTCATTCATTATTCGGTTCCCAGCGCAAACTAGCCAACTCGCGAGCTAAGCTACGTAAGCTGTGCTAAGTTGGGCTCTCAATCAGGTTTAGCTTATTTTTTATAACGTAGAAGTTAAAAAGTAAATTAGCTTATAATTACCATTTTAACTTGGACACATAGGAGCTACCGAGAAATTATTTTTCATATTATTTTTTAATTTGTATCAAATTGTGGTACTGGGGATTTCCAATTGGGGTGATCAAGTACCAATCAATGCGTATTTACGTAACTCTCTTGAGTTACTCGATTGGGACGGTTGTAGTACCAAAGGATGCGCCTTATTCTCAGCAAAAAATGATCACAATTGAAAAAAAAATATATATTTTTTGAAATTTATTGTTAAACTTTTAAAGTTATAAAATACGTTATATCTGCAATAAGTTTTTTAATGACTTTCGTGTAAGTAATAATGGAATGAATTTTATTAAAAAAAAACAAAACACTTGTTTTATGATGTATAAGGCTCCTTCAAGGTGAAAACAAGTATATGTAAACTAAATATATGAATTTCACTACAGCTCGTAGAGGTTGATAGATCAAGTGAGGAATCACCACTTGGAATGAATATTTTAAGGTAATCAGTACACCTACAATGAGTGAGACGCCCGGAAGCTCAAACCCTTCCCTTCCTTTTTGTAGCTTTATGTAATCATCTCCATTTCTGAAGAATAGTCACTATATTAGCAAATATATATGTCCGTATCACTCATAATCATGTTGACCTCGTCCTCGTTCACAACTTATTCTGAATGTGAAAAAAATATATAATATAGCTTTTTCTTTAATCCAACTCGCATACCCATATTTATAAGATTTGCTTACATTTCTTCATTCTGTCTAGAATATGTAAATATAAATAATTTTAAACTTCATATCCTTACGTTTAAGTTTAGCTTAGATCTAACACGAATACAAAGCATTTACTGGCAAGAAGCGTTCTTAAATCAATAATTAAAAAACAGTGCTGTTATTACTTATGAAAAGTATTTAAATTGTATTATTCTCATTGATCATTTAACAAAAAAATTAGACAAATAAAACAACAAATCGATATTTTAATTAAGCCAGCACATAATTTCATTAACAAAGATGACAGTACTTAAACGCCATCAATTGGTTTCCATCAATAATGGGCAACTTTGGCGTCGTCTCTTTATAAATCGCCTTTACGTGAGACATCTAGTTTATTGCTACTATTTACTCTATGCACGTTTTACTGCCATGTGAAGAAAGGAGATTCCTCACGAATAGGTTTTTTAATATTATAATCAAATAATTCTGTGTTTATTTGTATTTTCTTTTATCATCTTAAAAACATAACCATTTTGTATGTAACTATGCGAAATGTTAGCTATTCAATCTAAAGGGACTAGATACGAGGGTATGTACTACAAATGGTAAAATTATAAGAAATTAAAAACAAATGGTGCAGTACAAAATCTTGGCAATACATAGAATTGGCATATTAGAAGGAAACCTTAATTGAAAAGATATTAGCTACCACAAAAATTGGCTAGGAATTTTTTGGTCTCAACGTTTCAGCCTATTCTTTTATTAAGTTCAGAATGTGTAAATATATAAGATGGTAGAGAAAAGAAGTTATTCCAGTGGTTTTAATAACAATAAAAGAATAAGCAAGGGTGAAGAAACGCCTCCTCGAGATACACCACTAAAAGAGAACAGTCCAATGAAAGTATATGTCATAAGGCCATTTAATCTGCCGATGACTGTACAGGTATGTACTAAACTAATTAATCATGGCTGGACATATGTTTTACTAGATCCAAAACTGTGCACGGCGGATGGAGCTCAGCGAAGCTTTGTGGCCGAATGAGAATTTTAAAAATGATCAACAAAAAATAAAACCATATTTATGAAATGTAACAGAGTCCGTAGTGTTTTTTATGACACATTAAATCTATAAGACACACGGTCCATTAAATAAAAAACTACAATCACAAATTTCAAAACACTGTCCTCGACAACTCTACCATTTTTCGACATCCTACCATTATTCGTTTAGACCGAGTAGTATTAGTAACGAATCACACTTTTGACCAGTAAAAGCTTAGCTTCGCTCAGCTCAATACTTAAAAATTCTGCAAGTAATGGTAGAAAGTAAAATATTAAACACGCAACTTATTGATTACGTTATATATTTTTAAGAAAAGGTGATACAGAATCAATCAACAATTCATTATATATTTTTAATTTTAAGTTTTAGTATTTTAAGTCTATCTTTTCTAATAATGAAATTATGACGGATCTTTTAATTATGGAGTTATCATTTTGACTCCACTAAATATGTTAACAATTTACAAGTATTCAAGAATCATTCTGTTACTAGGACTATATAATACATAGAAGTTCATTTGTCCGTCAGATGGTCGAGCTCGTAAAACATGTTTATGGTGTAACTAATTGTAGTTCTCTAAAGCCCCTATACCAAGCTAAGAACTTATTAACACATTAACTTACGATGGACAATATTCAGAATACATGCATACATAAATACTATCTTATAATACACAGTTAAGAAATAACGAGAAAAATAATTTTGCGGCGGAGTATCAAAATTGCATCATTAACCTATTGTAACAGTGGTGCAATACACGTTAGTAAATTATTTCGGAAATAGTAGTTTATAATATTAAAAATCCAAATAATGGACAATAATATTTTAGGAAGCTAAAATTCATAGAACCATATATCAGATTAAAATAAGTAAAATATTATATTTAAAATATTATCATTGATTATCCAGAAACCATATACTATCCGTATACCTTACATTCATAAAGCGTCAGATTTCCGTAAACAGAAACAAGTAGGTTATTGCTTTATTTTCGGATCGAATTTACCCTAATTATTGGATGTTGTAGTAAATAATGTTACGTTCGTAAATTATCAGCTATTAAATTCAGAAATAGATTAACATTTCTACAGCAAACACAGCTACAAATGAGAGTATAATCTTTATTTTATTTACTTATCTATATTTTATTTACTACCAAAGCCCAGCATATTACAATCTACCGTTTCTTATAAAGTTCTTTAAATGTATATAGTTATTGTCTGTTCATTGATACACCCTGTTTGAGCACACTCAACTCTGTAAGCCTCAGGCGGCAGTAATAATTACATTGAGCTGACACAAACCCGACGTCTCTAATCTGTATGCGGCAGTGTGCTGTCCATTCCATATTGGCATATATCTGCATAATTTTGAAAATACAGTCGTAATTAGAGTGTTCATGATAGTTTGTGAACTATTCTTTAACTCGACAAGACTTTTGCTTGACTTAAAATATTATAGTATTATACTATTCTAGGTACCATGAAATATGAAATGTGATTAAAGCGACTTCCCATGTAGCTTTAGAATTCACACCAGTTAACCATTTAGATTTTAGCTGAATACATACGTTGTGTCTGCAAACTCCCTAACCATACTGAATTTAACCGACCATGTCAGAACATTTCCTAACGTTTTATAAAGGTTATACGTTTCAAACTACATAATACATTACAATACAATAATATTTGTTACAATACATTTAAGAAAAAAACGTACTCAAATATACCAATAAAAGTATTTAAGTGAAGTACTTGAAAAACATCGAAGGTATTATTATTATTTTTTAATAATGGAAACGAAATATTAAAAAGCAAACAAACTCACACATCTTTATAAGTTTTTTTTTTTTTTTTGCAAAAGTCACTCTCTTTACCGTTGAAAGATAAATTAAACCCTGTTTACGTGAATCTAAAATGGATCCTTTTACTAACTCTCTACTCGAACACCACTCGAACCATCCAACTACAGGAATTTTTATTGATATTAGATTTTAAATAAAAAAAATATTTCATATTCATCAATCAGGTTGAGATAATTGTATATAAATGAGCTAATTTATTTTTAATTTGGTCCATTTTTTTTTAAACTTCGTGTTGGCGACCTATTTAATGTATCTAATGAAATAAGAAAAAATGTAGTTTAGACTGCTCTTTCTTTTTTAAATTATTATAAACTTGGACCCCTACCACAATAACTTCAAACCTATTCTTAGTAAAATCTGTTGTATGATATTATATAGTTTTATATATTGTAGTATTTTATTTAACGAAGAAATTTGACAAAATGACCAATGAACATTTTAATCAAGCGTATATATAATTTCATTAGCAATGGCGACACACGTAACGTTTAAACACCATCAATTGGGTTCTGTCAGTAATGCACAACTTTTGTGTCGTCTCTAATAAATAGCTCGGACGTGAGACCACTGGTTTATTAGTCTTATGTATATAATCGAGACGCATTGGGGAAAGGATAGCTTTTTGCTATTATATGGTCTAATGACGAAATAATTTAATGTTTATTTATTCTTTTTTAATTTTAAGTAAAATTACTTTGGAAAGGTTGTGATAAATCTACGAAACCCAAATTGAAAACGATAAATAAGAAGTCATTACCTAGAGTACCCATAACAGATCAAATACGAAGTTTCTTCGGAACGAGACAGACATATAACACTTATCTAATCATTAACGACGTATTTAATTCCAATATTTATATATTTCTGCCGTAATCTAAATATAAGCCTACCTTGGTCAACCCCTATTGATGAATTATCAAACTAACGTTGATTGAAATACTTTTTATGCTTGATCAACATATAATAATAAAATACAATATATTTAAATAGTCCTTTTACTCTATATATTTTTTATTTATATGCTTTCTAGAAGGTCATTTTTTAAACTTTTTCTGCCGTGTATGACGAAAAACATACCTTTTTTTTGTATATCCTTACAAAACATATAATTATAGAAGTATGATCTTATCTGTACATTACGAGTTACACATTCATACACTGACGTTAATTGCATAATGCAATCAAATCTAATCAGGGAATATGTTACACAGAATTCTAATTCTGTTTATTAGAAATAATCAATAAGAATTTGATAACTTTTTACACTAATAACAATCACAATCCTAAAAACTTTTAGAAATATGTTTATTATTTTTTAGTTACTAAAAGAACTATCTCTAAAAACCTTTCCGATTTATTATAAAAATTGCCTCTTTTTGAAAGAATTGATATTTTTTCATAGCACCCTAAAGATTTCATTAATTTTTTTTCATTATAATTATTATCTGTACCTGTAGCTACAGAGTAATAAACACCTACATACCTATTTTATATAATATGTGAAAAATAATACACAAAAACCATAAAAAGTTTGTTACATAATTTTTAATATTAAGTTTCAATCAAGTATAAGTTTCCCCATACAGAAATTATGACGGGCCCGGGCAAATATATTAACAATTTACAAGTATTCAAGAACCATTCCGTTACTAAGGCTGTATAATATATAGAGGTTCATTTGTCCATCAGATGGTCGAGCTCGTAAAACATGTTTATGGTGTAACTAATTGTAGTTGCGCTGCCTTCAGCCCTTACAACCTTCATAATGAGCGAAGAACTGTTCTAAATTTTGTTATTGATACTCTCCTTGTGACAGGTCATACTATTTTTAGTTGAATGATATATATTCTTCAACTAAAAATACATATAAATATGCAATAAGAAATAAGTTACAGGTATTTAAATAATGCATCTTAATATATATTCTAAATAAAAACTATAATACATAATAGTAGAATTTAGAAGTAGCTTACAGAATTAATATTATATTATAAATCTAATAGTGCAAAACGTACTAAGTTAAAAACTTCTATTGTTTATTAATTGCATTATATTTTAATATTATATTATATGGATGTACTACCGGTATTTGAGCAACTAATCTCGCAACAATGCGGCACTCGCCATGCTCCGAGCTCATGAATAAGAACCTCCAATAGGTTCTGAACTAGTCGGGCAAGTTCCAATAGTGTTTACGTGATCACAGCCGGATAATTATATATAATATTATAGATAATATAGCCGGATAATAATAAAACAGAAAATTCATTGGAAATGTTACGTAGTTTTTGTTAAATATTATTTAATTACATATTATATTTACCAAATAATTTTCTAATTATATTGTAGTTCTTATAATGACGACGAAAACAATTAACAATGTCAGAAGATATTCTTATGTCATTAAATATATACAAAAAGTCAGAACTCTGACTAAAGCAAGTTTTGCATTATTTTAGAATCGATGTGATCTTACTTATTGAATATTATATACAATATAATAGTATTATATTTTGATGTAATCTATTTAGAAAACTATATATCTGTAATTATGACCAAAAGCTGTAATTAAGATTATTATGGATACAAATTAAATACTTTTATAAATAGTTAGTTATTTAAGGATGGAATGTTAGAATAGTATAATACGAATATATATAAAAGGTAGACCAAGGTTTTTGTCTTATATTTATTCTAATAAATACTATATATAGTAATTCTACACATGTAGGTATTATGATAATAAACTGTTACATTTGATTCACGATGGTGTACGCAAATTCATCTGTAGGCCTCAGGAGGAAGTCCTAATCAAATTGGACTGACACAAACTCGAAATCCCTAATCTGTTTGTCACTGCGAGTTGTCCATTGAAAATCACATATCATAGATATTTAAAAATACAAAAGAAAATGCAATATTATTTTTTTAACTATTTTTCAACTCCAACAGAACTTGAACCTTTGTTTTTAAACATTTGTTTTAAAAGTAAATAACTTTTTAAAATATATTTACAAACCCTATATTATTGTTGAAATAACACCTTTATAAGTCGTGTTATTCTAGATGACATCAAATGTGAAATGTGTTTAAAGCCTAACAAACAAACTTCGTAACAAGCTTTAGAAGTCGCACTATCTAGTTGATCGTTTAGCTGAATACATACGGAGTGTCTGCTAACTTCCTAAGCATTCTGAATTTACCGGAGCATATTAGAACAGCTCTAATATTGTGTGCTTATATACAATTTGTATACATTTCAAAGCTCTACGTGTCATTTATTGAAGGGTTGACAAAATGTGTCGCGAATAACCGAAGTAATCAAATCCAAGTTGATGTTTAAAGTCGAACGTACATAGAGAATAGTATAGACAACTGTGTATCATTTTGTAAATTCACATAATAATATGTATTGAAATAAGATAATAATTTAGATTTTTTATTACATTCTGGTGATGTTTTATATTTGTTTTGCTCTTACTAAATACAAAGCTAATTTTGACAGTTTGATAAAAAAGTAAATTTGAAAAATAAATATATAATATTTATTTCTTTTATATAATACTTTATAATTTAATGTAAAATATTCCTAACTTAATGCTAATTGTTGTATATATTTTTTACGAATCAAATATAAAGCAATTAAAATTGTTTTACTACCTTCTACTAGAAGTAATGATATTATCTTTCGTCCGCTCTACAAGTTACCCTCAATCTTACGGTGACCTTAAAACAAAAGTGACCTAGACATCCCGAGTGAATATAATAAAATTAAAATAAAATAAATAAACAGACTAATGCACATATAAAAATTTAAAAAAATCAATATTCATATTCTAGAAACAAATATATTATGATTATAAAACTCTCAAAGATGAAAGTCAAATAAACTACAAACAAATTTACATAACTTTGAGGTATTTTGCCGGATATTGCAATGAGTGGCCTTTAAGAGACACACGCAACCTTAGTAAATACCCTAAGTAAGTCTAAACTGTACACTGGAATTAGTTTCAAACTGTTTCAAACGATCCACACTTGCTTAGAGTAAATTATCTTACAAATTGATACATTTCTTAATTTTAATACTTCTTGAAAGGATAATTACTTAATGTTTTCTTTTTATACATTATTAATTTTAAAGGTTTATCTTTATTTTTTTAATACAATATAGGTATAGGCATGTCAAGATTATTACAGTGATGGAGGCGGCCCTATTTGAGTAAATTCAATCCGGGAAATCAGGACAAATCCCGCATCCAATTTGTATCCCGACGTATTCCTAACTGTTACTTGTGGCCTCTGATTATGTTGAAATACAGCATTATTAAAACTGTATATTTATTAATTAAACTATTGATATTTCTGAGAACATCAAAGAATATAAAAAATGCATTTCAATATCGTTCAATATATTTTAAAACATCTTTTGCTTATATCTGAACGAATTACTTTTAAATATTCAACTGAAAAAGTAACTGTAAATCATTTTAACGCTTGCAGGACTTGAATCTTAACTGGCATATCGTCCCTGTCGTTGCCATCTCAGCTATCGATACTCAATTATTTGAGCATTATAATTGAAATACCAGCAACATTTTATAGAATTTTTTAGATTAAACATTATAACGCTAATAATTTAAATTCTTCTAGTTGAAATTAAAAATGTTATCTCGCGGTATATCACTAGAACCCGGCAATTCGAAAGATTTAGCACATTTTTCCTTGAGAGCAACAAAATAGAAGTACGCAAGAATTTTCAACACTACTATTTCAAAATAAACTTTAAAAATAAAAGTGAACCGCAAGTTGAAAATACTTTTAGATGTGCAACAACAATATAAAAATAGTAAAAGATTACAAAGATGACATAGGTTTGAAATTTATAACAAATCGAACATCAAACGTAGCCTGTTTTTATCTAAAACATGTATGGATTTTGTAAACATGGGGTCGGATCGGGTAGTTTCTATTCACCCTGGGATCAGAGCATCAATTAGCAACACATGCCGTGGCGATTTTAAGAGGAAAATCCGCAATTTATAACTACCGACAAGCGCCGATGTCGCAGATGTAGAATTTATCTGGAAATTTTATTACTTTTCCACTCCACTTTTAGGTTACATGATTTTAGCGTTACAATTTTAATATTAAGTCAATAATTAATATTGAAATTTAATATTAAGTAAGAATTTTTTTCTTAATGACCCACTGGTCATATTCTGAAAATGTTATATTTTAATAAAAAATAACCAATTAAATCATTCTAATAGAAACAACTCTATATAATTCTTTAATAATGTTTACAAACTTGACAATCGATACTCTACAGGCACTTGGAACAGGATATTGCACTCGCATTAACAGGATATCTCGCGTTCAATGACGGTAGCTCTAAACATTAATATATTAAATTTATCTTACTGAATATTTGCCTCGTTTTGAATTTATCTATACCCGTAAAAATACGGACAAAAATTTCATTTTATTTTTCATTTTGTAATACAAACTTTATCTCAGATTGGCTTCAGATTTAACCCTTCATTCCGCTCTATTTCCAAAAGTAACAGGTTAGAGGCGACTTATTAAAACGGTCTCTTTAAAATATGTCACGTTGGGTCCGGATATAAATAATGTTAACCGCTGGGATTGGACCGACAGTAGGATGAAGAGGATACAACATTTTGAATTTTTTATTCAGTTAAATATTCATATTGTTTAGTTAAACTATATTTAGGCCTATATAAAACATACATCATTTTTATGTAAGGACAACAGACGACTCAGAATGTCTTATATGTAGGTTATTCCAAAGTTAAAATAATTAACTAATAATAGTGATAGATAAAAATATTTTTTACGTTTCGAGAATCAAAATATATTTTTATATTACTTGTCTAATATTTATTGAAACCTTTTTTTGTGTAAAGATATTTTTCTAACTTTTCTGTCTTTATAAGTTTAAAATCACCGCTTAATCCATACAAATCCAACGGATCGAAATGGCACGAGTGGATGCTATGGCACCAACCGCACCGCGATGGAATTTACATCGTGTCCCATATACTATACAGGTTGGCATATTAAATTCGATCCCCCGAATTATGAGAATAGAGTCTTCAAACTTTATGCGCCACTAACTGTCAGCTGGACTGAATTTTTAAATCCTGGCGACGTTAAATAAATTTTATCAAAGTAAAATTTTGTAGAAAAGTTGTTTTTATGGTAATATTTGTCCAGTGCGGACACTACAAAAAACAAATTTCTATTTTATAGTAGTTAATTTATTTCGTAAATTAAAAATTTAATAGGTACGATAACTAATTAATTATTGATTAAGTAATTCATCTCCCGAACTTTTATGTTTATAAAATTGCATAGAATATATCACATACCTTTTCCAATAATAGTCAAAATAATATAATTATTTGGGCTTATTTTATTCAAGAAATTATTATTAATCAAGAAATATTTTTTTAAAATCGGATGCAATACATAAATAAAAATAAGTTATTCAAAAATAAAATACATAAAAATTTGAAAACAATATCTTTCTTAAGTTTATAAAAATATAAATCATTAAAACAATTAAAGTCAATGAAATAGGTTAATTGGACCGTAATAAAACTGAATTCAGTTGGTAGTTTACTGTTTTCCACCGTCCCATTTCGTGACCAAAGAAATGTTTAGTTGTGAACACAAAAAGTTCGACTTAGCAGGACGAGACACGCCTGAAAAACGGAACGACTGTCTCGTATAGGAGTAGTGTAGAGTTGACTGCAGGCCATTAATCTACTGTTTGTTTATTTTAAATTACTGGAACCTTCAATTTACTTAAAGGATGTGTTTTGGTAGTAGCGCTGCGGCAACAACGGGAGCTACTTGTTTGTTCTCAGAAATAAATTTATAGTAAAAATTTCTTGATTACTATTTAGTTATAGTCTATAATAACACATGAATTGTATGGGATTATTTATATAAGTGAATACTAAGAAAGGAGCGTATATATCTTGCGTATTTGATCGATCGAAACAAGATATATCTTGTTTCTCTTGTCTTCCTTATTTTAATGCATTGATGTCTTACAAAAACAAAATATGGAGCTTGGCTCTCACAAGTAAGACGATAGTTTTATAAAAAATCATCAAAATGATATTCAATGTTGTGTTATCTATTAGGCAGTTGGTTTCTTATCGCGGTGACGAGATTTGTTCAGTTTAATTTATTATTTAAAAAAATTTATATCTTTTACAACGGCAGATACGGTATCAAAATATAACATTCCTCAGACATATACCTGTAAAACTTTAGCTAAAGGTAACTTAAGCGCACAGCTGGTGATCCTATCTCTGCGACAATTTAGTGGACAGTTCCGACGAAAGAACTCTACTAAACTGACACAATACAAATTTAACCTCTAACTCTTCACCACAAAATCCACAATTCAATCTCCTCAAAAATATTTACAAACACGGTTCGGGGATACAAGAATAGGTCTTAAAAACTGCTATATTAAGTAAAAGAAGTTTAATTTCCTGTGTACATAAAGACCACTCCATCCCGTTGTTAATTGAAGGCTGGTGGTTTGGATTATGTCGAGTTTTTGCCTCGTTCTAGTATAATTACTTTGAGTGTTTCGAAAGTCCGCAAAGTTAAGGCCAGTATTTTACAGAAGGTCGTTAAAATTCTATAGAGTGTTATTTCTTATAGTGGAGTTTGTCTTTGAAATATAGTGCAAACTTCACTCAGAAATATAATTAAGCCAGTACGAGCTAAGAATTACTTACTAGCAAAAGTACCTATTGTAAATTTAAAGTTAAAATTATACCACTTATTTAATATTATGCTTTCATATATAAAATAAAGAATTTCGTTATAATGTATTATAAATAAATAGGTTTTAGAATTTTCCAACCCTAAAATTCCAACCATAGGTTTTTCAAAGTTTATTTGGGAAAATTTAATTTTAAAATGAAACACTATTTTTTTATCATTAAAAACAACAGTAAAAATAAAACATTTGCATTATTATTTACCGTGTCGTTCGCTCAAACCTTGAGAAAAGCCCCACGGCTTCACAAGCTTTTATTTTGACAACTACAGAAGTAGAAGATTAAACAACATTTATGAATCAATCCTTTATTTATAATAGTTAAGTATCCTAAACTTAACCATTCAACTAGTTATATAATTAAAAATGTGTAATAAAATTATAAAATAAAAATATTAATAACAATACACTACTAAATTAAGATTTTCATAATCTTCAGATAAAGTACAACAAGAGAACAGATTTCTATGAAATATGCGATGACATATAAAGATTTAATTGTTGTCTGATGGTTGTAAAATCTGCATAAAAAAATAAAGCAAAAAATCTGTATATAAAATTAATAAAACATATATACATTTGTTTCATTATATGTAATAAAATTATTTAATTAATTTTCTCAAAATAGCAAAATATACCAACTTCGAATTGTGAATGTAATAATAATAACAAGCCAGTAAGTGAATTATGAACTAGCAATTTTGAAAATATCTATTAATTCAATATTACATCTGTAACAAATACTTTGAGCAGTATTTTACAAAATCCTATTTTTAAAACTAAATCCTGCTTGTCACTTCGAAATACTTAATCCTTTATAATCTTATTATTTACTTCTTCTTATTTTTATTACCCCCCTTTTTACCTTTAGGCTGCACAACTTCTTCCTCAGTCTCAGGAGGAGGAGTGGGAGGTGGTTTCCTGTCTGGCCACAATCGCTTTATCATTTCTGTAACACCTAAAAAACACATTCCATATGACAAAATCCTTTGTTGGCAATTTAGTTACTGACACTTAAGTGCACATTTCTATTTCACTGAAGCTTGAACCTCCTTATACAGGAACGAAATTTAGATAAAAATGCAAAGCCATCCATCTTCTCTTATTACTTGGACTCATTTCATTAAATCAATTTCTTCTACGATCTTCTAAGAATACCAATATAATACAAAGAGATAAACACTTTAAATTTTGGAAGTACTGGATTATTACCCCTGGGAAGTATAAATTAACCAATTATTATTTTGGTTAACATATAATTTTAATATTAAATCACAATAAATACAATTTTAATTAGACACAAATAATATTGCATGCGCTGCCCAAATAGTTTGAATTAAAGGAAGAAAATCTACAAACAAAATATTCATTAGTTTCAGTCTTATAATAAGTACTATATTGCACTACATATCTAAGTCAAGAAAAACGTTTGTTATGTTAAAAGTAAAATAAACGTTATAAGATTAAGTTATGATAATACCGGTGGTTTCACGTAAATGTTACATATTTATATAAAACAAATAATTTACAAAATAAAAATTACCTGGAGATGAAGCTTACTTTTTATAAATACAATATGTGTTATCTTTATATAAATTAAACAAAGGATTATATAATCACTATTCGATATCAATGTCTGATCCAACGAAACGTACAAAACCAACTCAATCGGCTGAACACCCCAAAACCGACATTCAGTTTTATCACAAAGACATTAAAGATAAAGGTGCCCAAAACATTCGATTGTTCCGATAATATAATTAATTTAAAAATAGCTATTTTCCGAATAAAATTGAATTTCATTAAGAAATACAATTGTATTGCTTATACCAAAAACGTAATAATGACCACCCCAAAGGGATGTCATTAACTTAAATGGGAATCGTTCTTGTCTATTATATTAAATCTTAATAAAATTTTAATAATAAAATTTTGGTATACTAATTTTGAACATATGTATATATAGTATCGACTTTTTAGTTATACCTGCTAAGTCAAGACTTTTCCCACCCTTATCCATTTTAGGACCAGGAAACAAATCAGCCAACGCATTCACCAGATCCTCATCAACAGGCGTCCCCGCTATTTTTAAATCACGCAATATCTCCCGCGGTTGCATATTTTCAAGTGTCTTTTTCTTTTGGAGAAAATATACGCTATGGAACAATAAAAGATATGAATCAGTCAGAACTAATATAGCATATTGAAGAAAGGAGTATTTAATACACTTCTAGATATTATATATTTTTTTTTCATTTTTGCACAACTTACCCGATATCTAAGTGAGCTCTTTTAGAGCCCTTAGAGGTGAGGTAATCGAAGCGCTTGAGGACAATATCGCGCATATCAGCCGTCGACAATTCGTAATTGTGCCACACAGTACCGTGTGTGATCGTACACTTGCGACGGTAACTGAGTGAGAGAACTGCAGATCGTTCCTGATTGTAATTAATTTGATTCACAATAAGACATTACTTTTGCTACACAATTTCGTAATTATAACTCGAAGTTATAATTATAATTCAAACATCCAAAAACATAGTAGTTTGAATTAAGTTTAAATATGATTGTTGATGATTAAATTTTAAAATTGGTTTTTTCGTAGACATTCGAAACTTTTACAATGATTTATTGAATAATTAATATTTGTATCGCAAAACAAATTATTTCAAAACGAATTATTGTTTTTCTTTATATTGGTGAGAAAGATTAACAAAAATTTAATAAAAAGATGCTACATATTTGTTTATTCACAGGTACATACAAAAACAATTTTACATTTATGTATAACACGCTACTATTAAAACTAATTAATGACGCTAATAACAGATAATAACTTTTACTATACTAGTTCAATATATACCTTAAGAAATTGCTTGTCAACTTCAACATTATCCATAAAAAGGTTCACAAGTTTTACAGATTTTATTCTCATTTTATTGACAAGTAGGTAGGCGTCTTTAGCAGTTAACGGGTTGAAAGACAAATCCAAAGTGTGAAGACTCTTCGCTGATTGGAGAGACGTCGCGATGGCTGTTACTCCCGGCTTTGTTATTCTGTTATCGTATAATATTAACGAGGCAATCTTTTTATCTTGATACTGGACTCAATTATTAAAATTATCAAAATATTTCATATTGCAAAAATATATAAACATTGTTTAATTACTTATTGTTACTAAGATCCAATATCCGGAGTGTATGTACAGTGAGCAACTTCTGTAGGATTTTAGAAATTCTCATAGAGTTCCAGGACATATTGAGTTCAACCAAGAATTTACTCTCGCTCAGTTGGAAAAGAAAATCGTTTACACCTACAAAGTTTCAAAGTAATAATTAAATTTTATCCTGTTTTAAATTTACAGTTACCCCAATAAGTTAACATTAAAGAATTGTCGACTTTCTTCAACATAAAATCATGATATTATGAAAACCGGATGATATCTTACACAATTTATACAGAAAGTTTACTTGTAAAAAGACCTTATGTAAAATCTTATTATAATTTATACAAAATTATCGTATATCTCTTTAAATTCTTATTTTTACTTATTGAATAAGTAATCTTTTGTTTTAAATACAAGATGAAACTAAAACACAGTTAAGTCGCATACAATTGTTTTCTTTTCTAGAATTGTTTACGTAACGTGAGTAATAGTGGATGATTAAGTTAATTCCCGCTGTTCTTCGAAGTATTTTGTTAGTAAGTTGATATTTTTAAGTATGTAAATGTTTAAAAAAGTACATTTTGATACTGAGTCAAACAAGGATAGGCCTAAGACAAATCGTTACAAGTCAGAAAGCTTGATATAGTATTTATAATAAATTTACTGACTTGCTTAATTAACAAACTTGAAGACCTCCACTAAAGGATAAACGCTTACTTCGTTAATGAGTTCTACTCGCCTTTGAGTGCGGACATTTTGTTCCATGAGAGGTCTAGATGAGTTATGGAGTTGTTGCCTTCCACAGCGGATGCAAATACTGCAGCTGAGGCCGACGTGAGATTATTGTAGCTTAGAATCAACCTAGAAAATATCATTTTGCAGCCTTAGTATAAATTTTTCTAGATATTCTTATAAATGTTTCGGTATTTTAAAAATAAAATTTATACGGTTTTCGATTAGACAGTTTTGCGACCTGCACTCAATAAATATTTTCCATGTATGTATATTTACGATACTATTCAAGAATATACTGAATTTATATTGTGAAGACATTTTTCTAAAACAAAGTATCTGTGAGACATGAAAATTATTCAAATTTAAAATAAACATAAAGTGATAAATTAATCCACACGAGTAAAATTTAAACGGGATCTTTGGTAATTTCAATATAAACGTCTAAATATAAAATTCCAAAATCGTCGAAGCAGTTCGAGACGGTACCTCAGTTGCAAAGTTAATGGACGGTTTCCAAGGTTTAACAGGTTCAAATATCGAGTCAATTAACGTTAATTCTATATTTGTTTAAAATTTAAATAATTTTAAAATGGCTAATGATGTAAATTTAAAATTTAATAAGCTTGACACGACTATACATGTCAAACGACAATTTAAAAAATGGCTAATGATCTTTATGTATGATAATTAAGATTATAAATGATGTATGTAAGATTTAATAAAGTACCTTTTAATAACAGCGCCTTTATTCATCTGAGCAGCGAGGTGTCCGAATCCCTCGTCCCCGATTTCATTGCGAGATAAATCGAGAAGAGCCAGCGGGCGTGTTGAGAGGTTCACCACCAACCTGCGTACACCCTGCGCCTGGACCCTGGGTATGTGGAATTAGAGTTATTAGGTATTCTAATTACATAATCTTTTGTTACTTCATTGACATGAGTAATCTTTGTAACTAGGATTTTTTTATGTTAATTTAACTATATAAATAAAAATTAAAGTTAAATTAATTAAATTCAACCTAGTTGGGTGTATAAAACCACAAATTATTGTATATTAGGTATCAATTTGCTCACATTAGGTATTTTAAAAATATATACATATCTGACATGAAGATGTAATAATATTAACATTTAATAGCTTTATAAGGATTACTAAATATTACGTTATTTGTATATATTAAAAGTGGGTAAGTTATTAGTCACCAACATAATAGTATATGTCTGTATATATATTTAAAATAAGTTATGATTTTGCTTATTTGCTCAACTTACGTACTTTTATATTAAACCCCCAGGAAATATTATGACTTACTATATCATATATAATATTGCGATATTTAATTCCATTATTCAATTTTTATTCTTTGTATCAAAAATACTTACTTTAACTAAAGTTACAAAATATAGGGTCCATTCCCAGTTTAGTGATAAACTTTCAAATAGAAAAAGTTTTCTGAGGATATTTTGTTGGTACGTGAGGTTTTTGATAAGTTAAACAACATTTACGGCATTTATGGGCGTGTAGACGATTTTTGTATATATATTTCTATATATGTTTATAAAATATGTATGAAAATATATCAGTCATATAATGATTTAAAATCAAAAAACAAATTTCATTTTTTATTTTAACACTAAAACGATAACTTCTGTCATGGCGTCGCTGTGACGTAACGTCCCACTAAAAATTAATACCATCGTTCATCTGATATGAATAGAGTAGTAGTATATTTCACAATATTCTAGCAATGCTAATTGTATACTATCTTGTTTAGATGGAAATTACGTCATGAAAGTGTTTATTAGTAAACAAATTAATTTAATCAAACGGAAAATTAAATTCTAAATAACCAAACTTAATTTATAATAACCGCTTTATTAAATACTTAACAATCCATTACATAAATTCATTGATTATATAATTAAGATAAATCATTAGTATGCTAATTCCTCTTCATCAACATAACGTAATAATATATATAATATAATACAATAGTATAATTGTTGATGTATTTATTGCGCACGTATAACTTTATTGACAAAAATTCATCTTATTTTCTTTTTGACTTCATTTAATGAAACCATGTATGTCATGAGAGTGGTACATCTCAATTCCAATACCAACCACTATACATGAACTCAATGTTTAATTGTAATATCATCATATCTATACTTTTCGTAACATTTTATTGTAAGCTTTATCCCATTTCTTTTCCCATCATAGAACATTCCCATATAATATACATTTAGGTCTAATACCTTACATACATTTTATTTATATTATTTTCATTATTTCATTTTCACTAAAATCAACTTACATTTTACTAAAAATAAAATATTAACTTTCTGTTATAGCTTGAGAATACTTGATAAATTTTTAAAGATCTTTTAAGCCTTTGCGAATGAGATTTCAAGACTATCCAATATACAAAGATTAGATGGTGCTTATAATAGACGCCAAGGCTTTTGTTTTAAAATATTTCTTCTGTATTATATAGTTAATAAAACTGATTTTGAGTCATAAAATTATGAGTTGAATAATTTTCAGGACAGCAATTTGTAAAACATCACAACCATCATTATCATTAACACTTATAAAATATGTTCTTTTTTCCGGAAACCTACACTAATAGTTTTTTTTATTTTTTTTCTTACAACATATTTTGTAATAAACATGTAAATATCTATCTGTTATTCTATAGAATGTAGAATGTATATTCTACAGTTTCCATTATTTTACTTACATACAAAAACATTATATATTTAAAATCTTTGTTTTATACGTTATTAACTTGGTTTTTATTTTGTTTTAGTTCTTTACTTATTGATATAGAGTAGTTGGATTAAATTTTTATATTCGCCTTACTCAATGTTATTTGTTTTTGTTTTTTACATTTAGAGACATAATATGCATTTTTATTTTAGGACACATAATATGTAATTACAATAACTAAGTTAAGTCACCCACCTACATCCACAAAGCACTAGTTCCTGCAATGCGACATTTTCACCAAGCATTTGTCCGAGATGATAGCAAGCGTCCTCGTTCAAGAAGTTAGATGTTAATTCCAATCGATGAACAAACTGGTTGTAGTTCAGGGCCATTGTCATAGCGCGAACGCCCCCTGGATTTACTCCGTAGTACTATGATTAAAAAAACGATTATTCAAATAAAAAACTACGACAAATTCTACTATTTATAAATAAAATCTAACGTTTAGATCCCTATGACGTATTAGTGCTGTATTGTAGTTGTAGCTAATATTTTCTACTTACTTATTTCAAGATATATTTAGAACTATTAATAAACAACATTATTTTCCCATGTATCCCACATGATATTTTTCTAATGTGAGTTGATCACGGATTCAAAAGATAGATCCTTGTAGATGAAATTAGTTATTCTCATACCCCTACATAGAATTATATAAATATACAGAGTGTTGGTCGAGTTATTCTGATAAAAGATATATAAGCGCGGTATCCAAAGGTTATGATATCTATATTTTTCACCGATCATATTATAGTTTTAATATTTTTATACATATTATAATAAACAATATACCCATATACTTAGTTCCAACACACAACCATTTTCTCATTCGAACTAAAGAGTATTTTATTATATTTATCAAAGCGTTAGGAATTCCCAACTATATCCACAGCTTTGAATAACGTATGAGTAACGTTTACCGGCGACTGTAGTGAAGGCAATAAAGTTTTCTATCCTTTAAACGGCTCGCTGCTTGAATTGTAAATAATGGTGCTTACTCTCAAATCAATGGTTTCCCCGAGAAGACCTCGAAAGAAGCTCCTTACTGGGATTACTTTCATTTCTTCACACAAATCTAAATAAAGTTCTTGGCCATCCAGTGGATATATTTTTCTCTCTTCTACATTTGGAATAGAGAAAGATAAAAAATGTCATTTCATTTAACAGATTTTTTTTTTTTCTATAGCTATTCGTATTATTTTAAGAAACATAAACAAGGTTAATTTTTTTTTGTCTCTAGAGAATATTTCTACAATTTTGATTCAATCAAAGTAACCAAAAAAATTATTTATATTATACACGAAAATAAATATTACTACATAGTTTTAAAAATATGGTTGGTGGTGAGCCATTAATGTTATTTATTAAAATAATGAAATATTAATTTAATTATTTGTATAAGTAAATTAAATAATCATAATTATTGAAAATGATGAAGAAATATATCTATATTAAACATTAGTAAAAGATAATTTTAAAAAATGACCTGGTTCCAACAGCGCCTTCCTGATCCCCGGGTCTTTAATGCCCGGATATGCATAATACGGGTGCCTCAGAACTGAACTAGCAGACATTGGAATATATTTAGTACAAATTTCTCCACTACCCGGGTCATACAGACCCTCTCTGTATTGAGCCATTTTATAACTATCCACTGGAGGCAACGAGATCAGTGATGACCATTCTTCCATGGGTGGCTCTGATGATGATGATGATTCTATTTTACCCTTGAAGATGGTTTCCACCGGCATTTTGACGGACAGTTCAGAAGCGAACGACATTTTTATTTAATCCTAATAATCTACTTATTTTAAATATATTTCCTTATAATAAGCAAATTTTTATAAAATTTTGGTATTTTGAATATTTTTCAATGTTGGTTTTTAGATAATTTTTTGTTGTCACTGTCTACAAGTAAATGTCAGACGGAGTTATTTTCAATAAAAAATACTAATAAGGTTGCAAAGAGAATAAAAGGAAAAACGATAACCTTTTTTAAAAATATTGTGAATAATGTGGAATATTAATATCTTAACACATAAAAAAGTAATAAATAAATATGAGTGAAACTAAAGTAAAATTAAAACCGCAGTTAATAAAAAGCATAAAGCGCTTTAGTCTAAACAGTTGGCGTCGCTTTAAGCAAAAAGCTTGGTATGTGCAATATCGCGCTGAGTCAACATTTGCGAAAGCCGCTACACCAGTGCTATGAGTTTCCAAATGAGGTGTCGACTAAATACACGAGTAGGAATATGTATAAAAACGACTGTATGGAGATAATAATTTGTTGACCTTACTCTGATTTGAAAAGTTTTTTAAATCTCCGAGGTTATGAAAAATTTTATATTTATAACGATAGGATAATTGCATTATTGTTATTTAAATTTTCACTTAAAGCTTCTTTACAAGTACTTCATTTCTTAAATCCAAATTTGAAATGAGATAGTTAAAGATTAAAAATAAAATACATAATAGTTGTTCATTAAATATCATCTTGGAGAGTTATTTTCGTCTATTTTTGGAATGGAATAAAAAATAACCTGTAAGATAAAAAGCAAGTTTTATTGTTGCCAAAGTTTATTAAGACCGAATAGTAAAGAGAGTTTACTCGTAAAACGATAGCACACCGCCAGATTAATAGAGTTAGATAACTCGAGATTGATTTCTTTAATGTAACATTACTTTATCTATACTTATATTATAAAAAATAACGATGTTGAGTTTGTGAGTTTGTATGTAGAGGATAATCTTTGAAACTTTTATCCGATTTCATAAATTCTTTTGCCAATATTTAGAATCGACGTTGCGGATGGGTATAAGTAGATGAAAAACGGTTGAACGGGCGTCTACATCTAGTACGCTAACGGCTTATATTATAATAATTTTATACATATATTACTTTTAAGTTTAAATTTCTTTTTATTTATCTGGATAAAAATATAATAAATAAATAGTTAAACTAAGTGAGTAAAGTTAAAATAGAAAGCGGTCGTAAGTAAATACATATTTATAATTCCAAATTCTATACTTAAATTGACTGATATGATATAAAATACGTTTGTTAGTGAAGTAACGACAAGAAGTATCAGATAAAATCGATATTGCCTCAACATTCAGTCTCAGATCTCATTTTACCTGTTATCAAATGGCACATTTAACGCCACAATAATGGTTTTTGAAACTTTTTTATGCTCTTTGACGTCTGCTTTTATGACGTTTTATTAAGAGTTAGGTTTTATTAAAGATATAAACATTATAATAAGAAAGTCCCAGATGTAGCATGTTTTTGATTATTCTATGCGTTTTAAGCTTCCTGGTATTTTATTTATTTGATCCGTTGTTATGTTTGTGTTAGTCTGCAGTCTTTACCAATTACAGCATCCTTCTCTCTATAGATCTAGCATCGAACACAGTGAAGACAATCTAAGCTTGCAAACACCTGCAATCAGGACCAATTAACATGCAACCGCAATGCACTTTGCAATACGCAAAACCCTGAATTGTAGACCGCATTTGGTAGACCTACATCCGAGCTGTGATTGTCAATAAAAGTAATTAACCTTGCTAAAATATTATATAAATATTCATAATTTTCTGACTTTTACCACATAATCAATACGTGGTAACGTAGAACAAGTTATTTGTGTAACACACAAGCGCTTACAGTCTGTCTAGTTGCAAATAAATCTCAAAACTCCAGGCAAGTGAAAATCAAATTGTTAATTTCATTACTTATAAAATCTTCATTGAGGTGAATTGCTTGCATAAGTTAATGCTTAGTAAGCCTGCATTTTGATTTCTCCTTACTAATTATAGATATTTATATGTGTGTGTGTGTGTGTGTGTGTGTGTGTGTGTGTGTGTGTGTGTGTGTGTGTGTGTGAATGTAAGCATTTTTCGGCACCATTCTCACGCGATTTGAATATGTATGCATATTCACGGAACTTAAGCTAATTAGTTTTCCAGAAAAATCGGTTAAGTATAATTTATATAAGTATTTTTTTTACTTCGTGTGCTCTTATAAACCCCTAGCGTAATTGTTTATTAAAAAAAAGTGACAAATAAATGGACTTTAAAAGAAATAAAATAAATAATATTACATTTTCCTGAACTAGGAAGTAAATGTAAATGGGCTAGCCTATTAGCACTTGTTAATATTGTAGTAAGATGTTTTTTGAGCGAATTTTGTATATTGATATAACTTCTTAGCGCTTGTTACTGAACTTGTAAATTTGTTTACCTGCTACAGGTTATTGAACTTATGTCAAGTGAAAGTCAGTTTCTATTACAGATATATATTGCATCTATATAATACTCTAAATACATGTTTCTAAAGGATAGGCGCTTTTAAAATAGAGATAAACATACGCGGTTCATATGCAATTTCTCAGTGCAAAGTCAATGTACAAATGTATTAACGGACTCTTTAAATATTTTATATCAAACATGACAAAGGAAAGGAAAGAAAAAGAAATAACTCGTCGGAAAATTCCTCGTAAGAATAAGATAGAAGACACACAAAGATGCAACACAACATCATTTAATAAATTAATAAATTAATAAACAACTCAAAATTTCATATAAACTCGAAAATTCCTGCTGTTTATTTAATTACAAATGCTTTTAAAAAGCCGCAGAATAATTTCGTAAATCACGGAATGTCTGTAAAAAACTGTTACAGGGAATGAAAATTTAAAATAAAAATACATACGTTACGCAAACAGTGACTACGATGAAAAATAAATTACATAAAGTCATGCCAAATTGTCGTCTGTGTTTGGCGCAAACAGAATATATAAATAAGGAATTGGAATTTTCTGATTGCTTTTTTTTTTTAAATAATTTTATCATCTTTGGGTGCACCTGCAATGTTTTGATTACGTTTGATTTATTAAATGTCAATTTAAAGGATAATAATAAAAGAAATGAGAGTTTTTTTAATAATATCCAGTTTTACAATCATGTCTTAAGTATGTCGTGGTAACACTCGAACATATTATATTTAATAATAGAAAAAAAAAACGCATGTGAATTGTGACAGACGAAACTTTGAGCGGAAATTAGTTATAAAATAAAAAATAAATAAATGATTAATCAACTTTTTCAATAAACAAAAACCAATAAAATTAACAGGTCAATTTGGATGGTCGGTTGTTAAGTGTAGTAATATGTAATTTTAGAGTTCAACTAACAGAGTATATACTTCAATTTTAATATACACTATATATTTTAATACTGAAGACTTATACAAGATTATTCAAATACAATTATAAATACAATATTGCAACACTCAAAGCTAGCATTATATGTGGAATTTTTTAATTGCATATAGATATATATACAACAGAGAGACTAAGAGCAAAATAGGCCAAGTAGTCTACGGCTTAGGGGAGCCTTGACGCTGCATTCATATCTTTTAAGTTGTATATTTATAATGACAGATTTCTTCACTTATTCCTTCATTTACATTGAACCCTCCTATAAAATTTCTGCAGTTTTTTTATACAGAGACACACTCGTACACAAATTGCAAACGAATAAGAAAAAGTGTTTGTTATTCTTATTCGTTTCATCGAAATTCTTTTATTCTAAACGCTCTCGTCAAACTTCAATTTTCAGAACAAATGTTTATATTAAAATTAGGTCCCGTAAGGATATTTATATTGAGGGATTGGGATTGCTGATTTTATACTAATTTTTCTATTAAACATATTGCAGAACAAAATATAGTAAAAATAAATACCTCTTATTTCGAGTTCCATTTAATCTGATTAATAAATAAAATATTTTTTTGTAATCCGATCAAAAGTTTCGTTAGATGTAGATCAGTAGTTGACTGATCAGATGTCTCTTAATCTTAGCTTAGCAAAGCTTAGCAAATCAGTATTAAAAATATAAATTAAATTGTAATATAATAACAAAATCTGTTTTTTTTAAGTTTAGTACATCAAAATATTTTTATCCAATAATTCAAGACAATACCATAAGCATATTTAAACTCCATCGCCAAAAAAAACATAATTAGATTACTTTTAACAAGCTATATAAGATATAATCTATGTATTTTATATTTTAAAAAACCTAAGTAAAAACTTGTGTAGTTTTCAAAATTAAACTATAAATATTTCATATTTAGCGTTGGTAATACATTCTTGTGTCAGTTATATTAAATGCTTAACGCATTTTACATCTCCTTCTCAAACTCTATCAAATAGAACACAACAATATCAGACTATGAATTGATGAACTTTAAAACCACCACAAGTTTTGAAAAAGGTAATATTAAAGTGAGACAAGATGTTCAGAATACAGCATTAATTAAAAGTTCTACGAGGAAGATAACAACAAAATCTTTTTCAAAGTAAAATATCTAAATAAAATGTTTTATTGTTTTTTGTTTTCAATTAAAACTATCTTCATAAAGTGCGGTTCAAAGTCTAGTTTTCTCGCGGTCGTTGTTAATAGTTTTTATTTGTATCTTCAGATAATAAGTAACACTATTCTATTACAGTACTTGTCACGTGTCCTTGAAATGAATCTTTTACAATACTTCAATAAATGTAAATGATTTTGTAATATGAAAATTCATACTTTTCATTTGTGAAATATGTATGCTGTACCAAATAAGTCATTTTTTTATTATATTAAGTTATATAAAAACTTTACACAAAAAAGCAACTATAAATGAAAAAAGTACCACAAAAACTATAAATAAAATAAAATTTAAATTGTGATGTTGTTCTGTATTGCAAGTAATAAATATATTTTACATGTGATGTTATTGCAATTCATAAATCATTAGTGGTTCATAATTAAGTCTGTAACTCGGCACATCGGCGACGTCTCTCCCCGAGGACTCATTACAACATTGTAGCATACAGCAGGTACACAATGCATTACATACTGCACTAATGCAATATTAAATTGTGTTCGTCTCTTTGTTAGCGTAATCCTATTTCAGGGATGTATATTAAAACTAATAAAGGAATATGTCCTGAAGCTATATTACAAGATAAAACTTATTGACAATAATATTAATACTATCCAATCACTTTGATTTATGGTATTGATATCCTTAAATTATGGTTAAATAAATATTTCCAAACTTGTTAAAATTATATAATATAATATCTAGGATTACATCTAGTATATAGTATCTATAACTAAGATTTATATCTTAATTGTATGTATCCAGTTTATGATAATAAACAGTAAAGATTTTTGGGTACATTTCCTTAAAAAAAAACAGTAATAGTAAAATTATGTAGTAATAATTATCATGAAGGGGGTGGGGGGGTCAAGTAGTAAGAGTGCTAGTTATCTCACAGATGAGACAAGAGCAGTTGTCAACTAGGCACGCTTGACATGCTGAGTCCCTCTTGAGGAGCGTTCAGTGTCATTGTTATTTTAATGTGTTTTTAATGGAAATGGCTTTAATTAGCTATAAAGGACATAGTATTTGGATTTTGTAACACGTTAGTAGTAAGGTTTCTACTTACCAATAAAAACATCTATCAAGCTTTTATTAAGAAGGTTATGAGCTTTTTTTTATTAACTACTCATGAGCAAAGAGCTCTTGACTCAAGTCGTCTAATGTCGGAATTATAACAAGGGATGCCCTCAATCAAGTTGTCTAAAGAAATCGTCTTAACTCTTATATAAAGCAATATTTAAAGGACTCCACAAGGCACCTTAATGCTCGTATTTACAATCTCTAATTATAAATATAATTTATTTTATGAGACTCGTAGCATTCAAGCATACGGTCCATCTGTAATGAAATATAATCTCGTTATCCACCAAATGATATAAATACAAATATATTTGCTAATAATTACAACGGTGTTATCAAAACTCGTATTTTTAAATAATGGCAATACATTGAAAAATGATCTGCTTGTTGAATATTTTTAATTTAAGTAGACAAATATATGTAAACCACAGTAAGAATGACAAATATATTTAAACCACAATGAGAAGGACACATATATTTAAACCACAGTGAGAACGACAAATAAATTTAAACCACAGGTAGAATGACAAATATATTTAAACCACAGTGAGAACGACAAATATATTTAAACCACAGTGATAATGACAAATATATTTAAACCACAGTGAGAATGACAAATATATTTAAACCACAGTGAGAACGACAAATATATTTAAACCACAGTGATAATGACAAATATATTTAAACCACAGTGAGAATGACAAATATATTTAAACCACAGTGAGAATGACAAATATATTTAAACCACAGTGAGAATGACAAATATATTTAAACCACAGTGAGAACGACAAATATATTTAAACCACAGTGAGAATGACAAATATATTTAAACCACAGTGAGAACGACAAATATATTTAAACCACAGTGATAATGACAAATATATTTAAACCACAGTGAGAATGACATAATTTTTAAATTTGTAAACTAATCTAACTGATTGTTAGTAACCTAAATAACCCTTCTTATAGAAAGTAAAATTTTGTTGGAGGAGGATGGCAACTAATAAACGTACGAGGATAAACTTTTGAAATGTTTTTTTTTGAAGGCCTGTTCAAGACGTTTTTTGGAATTCATCGCTGCTTGGATTATTAGTTAGTGAATGTTGAGTGTGAATGTTAGTTAACATCAAGAGATATGAATAAAAAAATCAGCAGTAGAAAACAAACTAATTAATTTTACAAGGACCCGATAATATTAATCAATCCCTTTCACCAACCAATTAAAATTCTATATTTATTTACCCCTCTGTACATACATTAATTTATTCGGAATTTGGTTGACTAGATTCTATCCCTTTAGGGGTCCTTACTCATAAGCTGGAACATGACGAAAAGGCGGTTTAAACTGTAATATATTTATAAAAGTAATGAGGAAACTAACATAATTAAAAAAATAAAACATATCAAAAGAAGAGTAATTATAATATTTTTTTATAATTACTACTGCTCTTGTGACAATTCTTATACAAATCGACAAAAAATAATCATGAAATAGTTTTAAGTTCTATGTCATGTACTGAACCTTCACTAATTAGTATTTTGTTTGTTAGTGCACAGGTTTTTCCTCGTTATTACTTTTAATTATGTATTGATTATTTATTTTTATTAAAATGAGATATTTTCTTAAAATTATTATATATATCATAGATTTTAAATTGATTTTTTAATTTAATATATTTAAATTTATTGATTTTAAAAGTATATCATATTTTTAAATAAAAATTTGTTATTTGGTCGTATCTTCTAATAAATAATATTTATTCATAGAGCGTTTGTTTTTATTTTTAGTATTCAAATTAATTGATAAACTAAAGCAAAACAGTATAAAAAAATATTTACAGAACAAATATATATAACTATAAAAGTGCTTACGGATTTTGTCACATTATTATTTTGTAAAAATAGTTAAATTTGTTGACTTATAAGATTTAATAATTCTTTTGCAAGTAAATCACATTTCTTAATAAAAAGTTGTTATTTGCTCGTCTCTTCTAATAAACAATATTTATTCATAGAGCGTCACTCATTCTCTACATTTCTGACCCTCATCGTTGGTAAAGTTTTTTAATTTAAATTTGTATCCTCAGATAATAGCGCTAAAATGTGGCCGCTGTACATGACAGGTGACCTTTATTACAATTGTCTAACTATTATTTATTTAACCATCCTTTTGTAATCTCTAAAAAAATATAAAACTTAGCGTAAATTGTTGAGGGAAGCGAGCGGAGCGAGCGAAGCTCTCTATGAGAGACTTTTCTGCATCCTTTGTGCAAGCATCAATAAAAACGGTATATCCGAAAATTTCCAAATTTTGCATACTGATAGACATCAATCTGGTGGTAGTTTTAAAAAAAAATCAAATATTCGATGTCATTGAGGGAAAATCACGGAAAAACTAAAATCCTATAGACTTCAATAGGAAAAATTTTTCGTTCTAACATTTAACTTTACAATTACATGCGTGTGCCGAATTTTTTAACCCCTTTTAGAATTTTTTCGTTTTTTTTCGTTTTTTTTTTAATTTTAATTTTTTATCTTGAAAAATATTTGAGGACAGAATGCGTGGACGTTTTGTAAATGCAACTTCGGTGGTGTTTGCACGTCTTGCAATATGCTTACACATACCGAGATTTTGCGAGCGCAACGAGTCAAAATTGAGGTCTGGTTCGCGATAATTTCAGTTGTCATTTTTTTAAATCGATCGAGTAGTATTGATAGGTGTAGCGTAATATGATATGTTGTATAAATAAGAATTATATATTTATTTTATTGCATACAAATTATTTTATACGTAGATTTCAAAATACCTGAATCATTGGAACCTGTTATTTAGAGCATCAATAATATAGCACAATCTTGGGATAAATTAAAAAATAACAGCTCTAATACTCGTTCTGCCTTTTATTATAAGAGATAAAAAACTAATTTTGATATAGACGTTTATGATGTATTAAGAGTTCTTGTCCGCGGAACTTTAATTAGGATTATATTTTACCTTCTTGTGCTTTTAAAAGTTTATTTCTTCTTAGATCAACTCGTGACTCGCGGCGAGGAGCTTTTAAAGTAATTCACTGAAGAAGGTCGACTCAAGTTTTTTTTATTTTATATTTTTTTACTTTTGTAATATAATTAATTAAATACCTTTGGCGGTTCTGTTTTTTAAAATACCTTAATATTCTTTTTCGAAAAATATCAAAAAAACACGCCGTAAAACCAACGTCAGTAGATACGTCATATACACGTATTACTGGAATACTCTATCTGTCCATAAAAATCAGAATACTTCACATTTATTATAATATTATTTTCATTTGATAACGAATGTCAATATTATTAAAGAATAAATAAAAGAAAGAAAATACAATATTATATTTTTAAAAAAATAACAGAACGATATAAATTCTAAGTCATATTTAAAATTTGTGCGTATTAAGAAAGGTCCTAAAATGTTTCGTTTACGACCTCATAACAAATCCCCTTTATTAGTACTAACTTTTAAGAGAGATAATAATATTTTTGGTTCAATAAGTATTGATTTCAATTACATTGAATACAATGTTTTTAAAATTGAATTAATCATGACACCTCGAAACGTAAAGATATTATAAAAAAAATCGTTTTTAAATATCAGGGTGATATAAATAACTGCCTTAATCAGAAATAATTGATTATCAATTTGAGTTAGAGAAAAAAAGTAGAGAGAATAAAAAGAAAGAGAAAAGCAGGGAAAGTCGCGGGCAATACATAGTTATAAAATATAGTTTTGACAGTAAATGAAATCAAAAATAAAGTAAAAACAATTGGAAAAGAAATATCTCATAGTTTTTTTTAAGTAATGTAAAAAAATAGCATCAATTTTATTGTTAAATCTAAAAGTTACGAAATAAGCTGTACCTTCAATAAGTATTTCTGTGACTTAACTGAATATAATAATATAAAAATAATGATAATAATATACCATTTTTCTTAACTAGGACGTTAATGTGACGGAACTCGCACCCATTACCGCTTTTTTTATTGTTATTGTAGCCAAAACCAATATTTATGTTTTCCTGCGAAAATTTTGAGAATTTTCTCGAGGTGAAAAACATGTTATTTGTTGCATATTGCGTACGTTTTTCTATATGAAAACCCCTTCAAATCCCAAAATTCTAATAAAGCCTAAAAACTTAAAATAGACTACAAAAACGTACAAAAGTATAAACTTTCTGATTAAATAGTCAATAAAATTTGACTAAATACCTACTTTTGACCATTTTTAAGAGAAACGTTATATCATACATTTTACGCAGTGAGATTAATTGAATGACTACAGAAAAAATACTTTTCTATGAACTTTTCTAAAAACTTTTCTAAGAACAAGCATTTTGATTTATTAATATCTTAAGTGAAAATAATTAAAAAAGGATTGAGTATTCTTGAATTTCTCATTACAGGTAATAAGGTTTTTAAATGTTATATATATACTCGTAATATATTATAGTGAATCTAGATACTGAATACTAAAACATATTTCAACATTCATGATAGATGATAGATTATACATCTATATACTCTTACAAAAACTGTTCATGAAAACTACGTAATACTACGCTTACTATAGCAAATTAGTAAGTATATACATATATTAGAAATACACAAATCAATAATCGGTAGTTCCTCTATTATAATTAATTAAGTTTCCAAGTTTTGTGAACAAAAACAAATATGAAATGAACACGTATAAACTTCTTACTCATTTATAGTTTTTTTAGGTAAAGTTTTTTAAATTAAATTTGTATTCTCATATAACAGTCGTGTCTCATCAGTTATTGACAGGTGACCATAACAACAAAATTTTGAGAATTTAATTCAATGACATATATACATATATATTTAGTTTTAGTGAAAATAAATCTAAGTAAATAGATAATAATGAAAAGAGTGACCCCTCTACTTTGACTTGTTGTATTATAATAAACGAACAACCATAAATTATAGTAACTATCTGTTTTCTAACTAGATAAGCGAGAAGAGGCTTTTGTGTCCCCGAGCTACTCCATTTTGTTAGGAATTTGGTCGAGGTGCGCTGAACGGGGCGAATGGAATTTCTCTTTGAGCTTTTCCTCGTTAATAATAGTTTTAGTAAAAGGAAAGAAGATATGGATTACTATTATATTTATAACACTTACTGTGAACTAACTACTTTTAAATATAATTATTCTCATTTTAAAAATAGTATTATAATTTTTAAATCTGATAGTAGCTTCATATAAACTAACTCTTTATAATCTCAGTTTAGACTTATAGTTATTATATATATAAATATACTTAAAATTATAATTAAATATACCTATTTCTGAAATCACTTATTAGTAATATTGTTATCAATATTGTTATATAATCCCAAGACCAAAACAAAAGTAATTAAAGTTAATGACAAAAAAAAAGCAGTTACTGTTTTATTTTATCTAATTAATCCACAACAGGTCAAAGTAGAAAGAAGTCGTCGCTGGAAACACATTCCTATCGAATACAGACAACAAGTAGAATGAGATACCTGTAATTGTAAATTATAATACTTAAAAAGCCTCATATGATATGAGATACGATTGTTGGTTAAGAGAAGGGCTGTACAAGTATTTTATTTAATGAATAATTGCTTATTAATTTAAAGTAAGTATGTAAGTGAGTACCGTAGATAACAACAAGATAATAGTTTGTAAATTATTATTATTATAATTACAGATAGCTACAAACGTAAATTCGAGAACTGCTGTATATGACATGGATATATATATTTGTGACATTAATGAAATGAGAAAAGTCTTCCGTTCACATTCGTATAAATATTTATTATTGCATTCTGAAAATATGTGCTTTTAACAAAATATAAGACAAAACCTCTATTATTGGTTCGTTTTCCATTTAGCCTCATCGAAAACGATACCAAATGGAGTTATGAAAAGTTTTACAATAATGGTGGGCAAAACAGTTCACCAATAATGGCTATTACGAATTTAAAACTGTTGCATCGTTCTTATATTTAATATGACGTAATAAAGTGTTTAGCAGTAATCAGCAGACAAAACAACAATATTAGAATAAGATGAACTTTAAACAAAATCATAAGGAAATAATAAAAAAAATTAACAAAGTTGTTAAGATTATTGCATTAGTTAATATATATCCTCTGGGAAAAAACTCAGAAGTTCTTTAAAAAATGTCTAAATAAAATGTTTTGTTGGTTTGTGTTTTCAAATAAAAATATATTCATAGAGCGCAATTCAATATCTATCTGGTTTTCTCGAAGTCTCAGTTGTTAAAGTTTTTTAATTTAAATTTGTATCCTCAGATAACGGCGCTACACTGTTGCTTGTGTACTGGACACTTGACACAATTGCAAAACACTAGTTTCTTGTGTACTATTCTTAGGAATATCTTGTAAAGTATTATATAAACAACGAATTTTACGTTTATCAATTATGACGTAATATATATATATATATATATATATATATATATATATATATTAAAAACAATAATAATAATATTCTTTAAAAATTCTATGTATATATAAACATTTTGTCTAAAAAATATTGTTATTGAACACAATAACAAAAATTTTTTTTGACAATTTAATTTGTTCAAACAAGATAAATTTTATTTTTGTTTTGTTAAACATTACTATTATTTGTTCAGTGTCAGTTGTTCATAAGCATTAATATAATATATGTATAAGTTATTGTAACTTTTTTAAACGTATTTATAGAATTTATAACAACTGTTACGATTATTATTAATTTATATCTTCTAGTTTTTACGCTCAGTAACAATGGTCTTTGGAACACGTTTTCAATAAAAATAATAGGACTCGTAAAAATATGGAACTTGTAATAATAATGGTGATGGAGACAAAAGGTGAAAACCACTTTAAGATGAGAATATGAGAAGAGAAAACAGAAGGTGTAAGAGCAGTCATCATACTTACTTGGTAGGCTTGAAATTTTTTATCCCAATAAAGAGGACTTGACAATAAAATATGGCGACTTTATGATTCGCTCACATACAAGTCAAGTATACAGCATCAGTTCTTATATAATTATAAACATCGTAATATAAATATATGTTTGATTTAAATAATTATTTCAATCAGGTTGAACTATATTTTATGAATGACTAGCCCATGCCCGTTTAGAAAAGGGTTCTTGACTCAAGTCTCTATGTTAAAGTCGGAATAACCGAGAGAAGTCCGGGGAATTACTGCCATTACATCAGCTTGTACATAGAAATCTTCATTTTATATTGAAACTGGTAAATACGTAGGTAAATAATAGTATATTTTATTTAAAATGTTACTTACATTAATAACATAATATATATGTCATTAACATTAGAGATCTATAATAATGAAAGCCCATATGTTAAAATGTACCATTTCAAGGTATGATAAATTTTCAATTAAAATTATAACATTTAAATTCCTGTAAAACATTTTAAAACCCTAATTTTTGTAATCAACTTCTTGTTTCACAGGAACGGGCTCCATGCCAATGGATATGGCGGTGATAAATCCATTCAAAATATATATACATTTAGCCTCGCTTATACTTTCAATAGACTATTACCCTATGAAAAGCCTTTTTATATATTTTTTATATATATGTAGGTTGATTTGACTAAAACAGATAAAGGCCTTAGTGTAAAAGGTTAATTGACAGAATTAATTAAAGTAATATTTGATACTTATTTGACTAAAAATAAGGAGCTTAATAAAATGTATGTCTCTTCGCCAAAAATAAAAATAGTTGTGAGTGTAGGATTGGGAAGGCAAAGGTGTGTAAAAGTGACAAAACAGTGAAAATAATAAAATGTTTATGTGTCTTGTTGATTATAGCTAGGAAGTTGTTTAAATACATGTCTGAATAAATAATAAAAAAAATGAAGTAATATATAAAATAAAATTATTTACATCACTATTTTCACGTCTGTAATACTATAATTAATATTAGCACCTATAAAGTTTATTCAAATATTTATTAACACGTTCTTTCTACAAAATTCAAAATTTTATAAATTTAAATTATTATTACTGTTGAACGTTCGTTAAATCTAATTAAAATAAATAATGACTCTTTGATGACTTCAATTAAATAATTTTCTGTCAAACGCCAGCCCCTGTTTAATGCAAACAATAAGAAATTGAATTGTCTTGATTGCTGTTTTAAATAAATAACTTTAATATTATATTACAGATTCAGAAAATGTACATGTTACTGTATTCCTTGATCATTAGGTTTATATAAATATATATTGTGTGACAAATTTATCATTATTAACTAATTCGAAATTTATCATTATTAATAAATGTACGATCCATTCCGCTTTTCAGAAAAAGGTTTACTCCTCTGGATCATCAGGTCTCCCTTATGAATTTATTCAACAATAAAAACAATTTTAAGAACTTCGAGCCTTTTTAGCGTTTTTGTAAATCATAAGACTATGCTGTAAAAATTTCAGATCCATCAAAATGTTTCATGGGTAGCCACAAGGCTACTCTCTTCAGATCGTCGAATTTTATGGATGTGGATTTGAGTTTCATTTTAAGTTTTTTTTAAAATAGCAATACATCGTCTTAATATAAATCAAACCTCAAATTCTAGTTTCAAAGTCCCAAAGAATAGGTCAAAAGAATTTTGAAATCAGAGGTCAAAAATAAAAAAAACTTCGATAGATACTTACAATACTGAATCCATCCATATCTTGCTATATTTATAATTGAAATGCTTACTTGGTTTGTTATTTTAAAATAAGTATTGGCCGATTATACACTGTAATTATACTTTGTAATGAAATCATGTTAGCGTTAGTGTTACTATAAAAATAGTGTTACAAACTACATTATAAGAAGGTATACACGCTGGAACACATGAACTACTTTGGTTTAGGGAGAGTTTAGGAGTTAAGTAAACATTGCTATTTTTAGATCATAATTTAGTTAATTTTAAATAAATAAATTCATATTCAAAATAAATATGTTACCATTGTTACCATATAGAAAATTAATTACTATGTTAACAAAGCCAGTCATGTTAAAGTGATAACTTCTTATGGAGCGTAAACCGTTTCGTTACGTAACGCGTTACAGCGCCAGTATGCTTGGCCTTCCTTTCTCTCAAGCATACGGCAGCAGGAGTTAGAATTAGTTCTTCTCTCTCACTGTAACCTACAGATTTAACTATATTACGGACAGACGGACTGTACTTGATTTCTTCTCAAGATTTTTAGCTAATAAAAATTCGTTTCTTATGATAGCTACCATAAGACAATTGTTACGTTTGTACGATTAAATACTAATAATGTTTATACACAAAATTCTAATGTACATATTCAAGAATTGTAACCTATAATAATATATCTTTTATAATCAATAAAATATTATATTAATAAATAATCTTTCCTTACATTATAATATTAAAAGACATTACATTTAAGTAATAATCTAAGCTTTTAAGTTAACAGTTTCAATATAATATAATTCAAATGTCGGTCCCGACAAGCATACGTTTTTATTTTTAGTATTCAAATTAATTGATAAACTAAAGCAAAACAATATAAGAAAATATTTACACAACAAATATATATAACTATAAAAATGCTTACGGATTTTTTCACATTATTATTTTGTAAAAATAGGTAAATTTGTTGACTTATAAGATTTAATCATTCTTTTGCAAGTAAATCACATTTTTTAATAAAAAGTTGTTATTTGCTCGTCTCTTCTAATAAACAATATTTATTCATAGAGCGTCACTCATTCTCTATATTTCTGACTCTCGTCGTTGATAAAGTTTTTTAATTTAAATTTGTATTCTCAGATAATAACGCTACACCGTGGCCGCTGTACTTGACAGGTGACCTTTATTACAAGTGTCTTACTGTCTTATAAGTTATAAAATACACTATCACTGAATACAAAGCAGAAACTGGATTATGGGTCGAGCATAGTCATATTTAAGTGTTTTTAAATTTTACAAGATTATTACATTGCCAACAAATATCATATAAAAAAGAGAGTCTTAGATACATCTGTATTCATAATTTAATAAAATGTTTAGAAAATTACTAAAATAAAAGCTATACATTACAAATGTATAGCTTAAGTATACAACTATAATTAAACTCAATTCATGGAATTAATATGAAAATATACTAAGTTAATATTCTTGCTTACGGAACTTACATTATCTATTGTTAACTAATTTACGGTATGAGTTAAACTTACTTACTTTATAACGTACCACTATCTTCGAATAATATAATGATTTTGATCTCTATTATTTATTGTAAATAAAAACGAATAATATCTTTTATTTGCATCTTTGTATTATTTTGAGGGTGCTCTTGTCTGTGTCTTCTTCGTAGAAGTTTTAATTAAGACCGCATTGTGTTAGTTCTTTAAAAGTTTATAAAGAAGAATCTTTACTCTGCTTGTGTCGATGTTCTTTTAAAGTAATTTACTAAAAGTCCATTCAAGTTAGTTTTATTTTATAACTTTACTAAAATGTGAAATTGTTTCTAAGTAGGTAGGAAGTAACCAATGTGTATGTAGTATAAATAAATATACTTGATGTGACTACTATTTCACAGTATATATATTTCACAGTCGTCAAAAACAGTTTACATTTTCTCATGTCCTCTGCGTCTAAAATCATAGTGGAGCATGATATCTCAAAATTAATGTGGAGTTCATTAAACTATTAAATACAATTTTAAATTTATGTAATATTATTTATTGAATTTCTTTGTTGATGAACTTTTCAAAAACACTTTTATTTTATTTTATTTTATCTTAAGGACCAATAAAAATTCTTACATTTAGCAACACCTCGATTTAAAGATCATCAACTTTATATTAAAAAGCGTAAATTCTATTATTCTGTGTATTTTGTAAATATTAAATAGTTTTTTATTAAGTTTCACACGTAGTATACACGAGTAACAGATTAATTCTTACTCTTACCAAACCACGTCAATAGAAATCATTTGAAGATCCAATGATACCATATTTACGAAACATTATTTCGCTTTTACAATCAGTTCTATGTTTTAAAATCAACTATAATAATTACATGACGTCACATGATCTCTTATATTATATTTATCAACGCCTGATGAGAAGAATTTTCTTATATTTAAAGTGGACATATATAAATACATAATGTACTACATAACGCTTATATACTACATAACGTTTATATACTACACAACACTTATATACTACATAAGGCTTACATAGTACATAACACTTTTATACTACATAACACTTATATACTACATCATATGTGATTGCTAGCGCTATTTGCAACTCCAATTTCACCCTGACAGAATTGCATTTTTCAAAATTCCATTAATGTTTTATTATTTTTTACTAACCACAAATTTAAATATAAATTTCAAATGTCCGAATTTGAAACTGACGAAGTTTAATACAAACTTGAAACACCTATTTTGTCCCTTTATGAATAGAATTTCTAAAAATCCTTTCTTAGCGAACGTCTCCTAGTTACAATATACCTTTCTATTACTACTACTATTTTATTTTTTTTGGCTTACTTGTTTTCGAGATTCTGTGATGAGTGAGTGAGTGTTTCTAGATACAGTAATTGTTACTCAGGGATTTTGAAGTTTATTCATTTCGTTAAAATAATATACAATAGTCCCTTTTTTTTCATGATAGTGTTATTAACATGAAATAAATATATTGTTAATATTTACATCGCCCTTCTAAATACTACTTTTTTAAAATTATTAACACAACAATTGTAACATAGTAGTATTACTTCAAAGTATTGACTTTAAGTTATAACTTTATCAATATTAGGAATAGATAGCAACATCAATCATTCATTAAATATAAGCAATCATTTAGCTGTTCATAAAATTATCATTATTCCTATCGAATTATCATTCACAGATATGTCGCAAGATGATAAGATATCTAAAGTCACGAAAAAACAATAGGGTTTCGGCATTGATGGAGACAAAACTCATAAAAACACCATTACAAAGCCATTAACAGATCCCTAAATAGAGATAAATAACAAAGAAATACGAAACGTACTTTGGGGCTGCAATGGCAGGTAACTGTTCTATCACAAACAAAACTTTTATCTTATTAAACAATTTTTTAAATATTCTTCATAGCATTTTGTTTGAGGAACTCCGATTGCAGGTGTTTAAGTTAATATTATAATATTTACAATATAATTAAAAACGAATGGCATATAGATTGATGGAACTAGATTGTAGATTAATTTTGTGGTTGAATATTCCTCAGCTTGACTATTACTACTATAATTACTGTAGTAAAAATAATTTCAATTATAAAGTAAAAAAATATATGTATAAAATATAAAATTCTAATAGAAATATGTTTTATATTCATTTTATTACGTTCAAAAGTATTAAGTAGAACATTGCGAAACACTTGTTTCAATGTCGTCTGTCAAGTACAGCAGCATCAGTGGAGCGTTATTGTTGAGGATAAAAATTTAAATTAAAATAACAGTTGAAACCATACTTTATCTTTTTATTTAGATAATACAAGCCTTTATTACTGAGTTCTTAGCTTACAAATGTCTGATAAAAAACTTCCTGTTTATAATTATCATACTAACATATAGTCATATAAAAATTGACAATTTACGTTAGAAAATAAACAAATATGAAAAACTGCGTCCTGTGAAATATAAAATGTATTGCTAGAAAGCAATCTTAAACTACTTATTGAAGCTTTATAATTTTGTTATTATTATTTTATTTTAAGTAATACAAGTTTGGAGTTTTTCACAATCATTCATACAAAAGATTCGGTCAATACGTAAAATTTACAATTAAAACTTAGTTTATATAAAGAAATTTAGTGTCATTATTTTATATTAATTCAATTTTTATTTTTTATTGAGTTCTTTATAACTCAGTTGCTATGTACAGTGATTATTTATAAGCTCAACTATTGTTTTCCGTATTTAAATTGTCTAAAGTTAATTTTTTATCTAGATTTGCAATAAATTTGAAATTTCGTCTCTACAAGAAAAAGAAATCAATTTTTTTTGTGATAAGTTGATGTAGTACCACTATTTTTGTTGATTCAAAAACGGATTTTAATATAAGTACATATAAATGATTTATATAGGACATTTTACTAATAATTCCACTTAAAAAGTTAATCGCTAGAAAAAATTCTTAATTTAGTTTTAATACAGATCACTGCAATAGGATTACGCTAACAAAGAGACGAACACAATTTAATATTGCATTAGTGCAGTATGTAATGCATTGTGTACCTGCTGTATGCTACAATGTTGTAATGAGTCCTCGGGGAGAGACGTCGCCGATGTGCTGAATTACACTTAGACTTAATTATGAACCACTAATGATTTATGAATTGCAATAACATCTCATATAATAGTTTTTAATAACTTTAGTTATTGGAAAACTAAAAAATTCTATTGTAATGTAGAATAATTATAAATTTAATTATCATTTCTTCAAATTTTATTTTTCGGGAATTATTCAAACTTTTTATTTAACCTATTTTTGTAGTTAATATTTCAATATCAAAATTACTGTAATTTTATTTCAAAACACAAACCAAATAAAACATTTTATTGAGATATTTCGATTTAATGTTAAACAGCGTTTGACAGAGACTTCTTCGTAGAACTTGTAAATAGCGCTATTCATTTTCTTTTGTTTTTAATTCTCTTAGTAAAACTGACTAAAAATCATTACCATTTATATTAATTACAAAAATTATTTATTACGCCTCTCATCTGGTAGCCGGACAGCTTATCGTAAATAGCGAAGTAACATTTTGATCCCCTACTAACTGTATTCGGCCAACGGTTGGCCCAGCATCCGATACTGATAACCTCTGCAACTAATCTCCCGATGTTCTTGGTGCATCTCTTTTGTTGTATATAATCTGCAATACTACTGCTCTCACCCAATTCCATCTTACTTATTATATGGAGGGTGGATCACCAGCCACCTCCGAAGTCTTCCAATCGTTGCGTGTCACCTGATTAGATCCACTCGAAGACAACGTGTGGGCTATTGTTGTAAACTAAGTTCTCAAAGCTCTGAACACTCATTAATGCAGAAAATGATTTTTCCGAATTCAGTCAATTATTCTTCCGGCCAAGATCTTTGGTTTTTGGTTGTATAATGTTTGTTATCGTTTTTGTTTTCAATGTTACATTGTTGTCAATGTTAACGTTTTTTACGGTTTGTGAGGAGCATTGCCTTTTTACTACGTCAATTTTTTAATATATTTTTCATTTTATTGAAATCCGCTCAGTTTTACAGTAAAATGAAAATATGATTCGGGTTAAAATGTTTCGTGGAGGGTTGAAAAACATATATCAACTTAATATTTATAAAAAAGATATAATATATAAGTAAACTGTAAAGTGTTTATAGAGGTTTAAATTTAGTAAATAACATTTGTTAACCTCAATCAACTTCTTTATACCAAGAACTTTTTAATGACCTAATAAGGATATTTTTGAATTATTTTCAACTATTGTATCGTTGATTTTTATGAAGATTTTTTAAATCTTAGTCTCGCGATGGTTTTTATCATCTGAAAATCAGGCATACTTATCAATAGATGAATATACAATACATAAGACAAAATTGATCTCCAATTAAATAAACCAAAGATCTTTGCTCGTGAACACAGATATATTCCTAAATAGTATTAAAATTACAAAACAGGCTAATTTCAATAGAAAAAGATGGTTGTATAACTAGGATCTTGTCATAAAAAAAAAATGAAATCCTACGTCTGTGCACACAATGTCAAACCCGAAGATACACTCAGAGCGTTTTGTGGGGGTTCTCACTGACAGTAAACTTAGGAATAGTGACAGGTAGATAACAAATTAATAGACTCACTGCCACAAAACAAGTCCCGCAAACAGAGCCCTGTTATCGTCTTGCAAGATGTTGCCAACATAACTAATTCTACGTTAATCATTTGACTATTATATATAAATTTAATTGATAAACAAGTAATATTAAGACATTCTTCTTAAGGTCCTATTTCTTCTTGGGAAATTAATAATTCCTTGTCATTCTATTTCTCAATTTATTGACCATTGTTAACTTTCCTTAATTATTTTACTTTTCACAAACATCAATATCTAGAAATAAATATCTTATCAGAATACAAAATAAAACACATTTGTGTTTTTTTAACTAAATTAACTTAGATTTGCTTGAATAAGTACTAATTGTATTTAAAATTATAATTCTCAGTCAAAAGGTAATTTTTATGAAATGGCAACACTAAATTTTAATGAACTATGACTATAAACAATATGGCCAGAGTGTAAATTTTAGTTCATTTTAGCCGCGGGCCTCTTCTTGTGGGGCGAACTCTACATCTCATATTCCCTCGAACACATTTGCTACATAGTATAATTTAATGATAAGCGCGAATTTAATTGAAATAGTATTTATTACTCGTGAATATTTTCTAAAATTTGTCTGAATATATATTAATCCATGTAGCCATCCTAGACTTAAGTATATTAAAAATACTGTTCTATTATAGCTTAAATATAAAAGCTTGTAAAAACAAAAAGTGAACGGCCTACAGGAAGATGAACGTTAAGGAAGTTTGTCCTCGTCCACACTTTTATCGGTGTTTTCTCCGTTCACTAAACTTGACTTGCTGGGGTGGAATTCTAGACTTTAAAAGTATGAATAAAAATGCAATATTTATGAATCTATACAGAGTATAAAATTAAAATATTTTTAGTTTCTCTGTATGTTGTTTATACCTTTCTAGCATCGTATTATATTTTGATGCAGTTTCATTTTCATTTGGAGATCTATTTCTGGAATGATTAAATGTAGCCAATATTTTTAATAAACTATGAATAATGCCTACTTTTCATTAACACGAAAGTTTGGGAGTATTGATGGAAATGCTGAATGGATTTAAATGAAACTTCATGTGTATTTAATACACCAGAATAACAGATAATGAAGCCAGCACGCTGTTTATATCCTAGGGGCGATAAGTAGGTACATATGAAATAAGTTTTGGACGTGTAACAGCTGCTCCTAATAATTATTTATATAAGAATAGAATTTTATTTTTAAAGAACCTAAGTTGTATTAATATTGTATCTGGAACAATATTAAATTAATGTCGATTTAATCTGATCCTAACAGCTTTTATGTAATCCAGTTAATTAATATTTTCCGACATAGATTTATTTTGTAGAATACTGGTGACATAATAATGATTTAACTAATTTATGAAAATGAAAACTAAGTCGGAGCGAAAGAGAAATGAACAATAACATCTATGCTTATAATAAATAAAATTTTAATATTTCTGTCGTTCTGTTCTCCAATTTCAACATAATTCTTATAGCACGCAACATATTAAAAAGAGAGAGAAACTTAATATCTTCTCAAATTACATATTAAAAATTATTATTATCAATGTACTATATATGCAACTAATTAGTGGTCAGAGATATAACTCCGATATTTTGACCTACTGTCTTTATTATAAGTTTATTCACTTGGAATCATTCAATAGATATACAGATTTTATACCCTTTAGATATGACAGTTACGTTACGTAAAACGCAAATAAAAATATTTTTATATGAAATGAAAATGAAATGAAAAATCTTTATTGAAAATAAGTTCATAAAAAACATTTATTCATAGTCAAAGCTATAATAAAGCTTTCTAAAATAAATCCTAATAGGGATGTTTTTTGTGTTTACTTTTTACTTACAAAAGGATTAAGTAGAACGTTGTAAAATACATTTTTTAATATCATGTCTCAAGTATAGCGACATCAGTGCAGTGTTATTATCAGAGGATAACAATTTAAGTTAAAATAAAATTTAAAACAATGCTTTACCTCTCTCTTTATTTCGCAGCAGTCATTTCAGCTCTTTTATTTTGATATTTATGCTATTTTAAAGGAGCTCTTGTTCGTTGTTTAGTCGTGAATTCTGTAATTGGGGCTGTGTAACACTGCTATGAGTTGGTATCTTTATATTTTATCTTCTCTTAGATAATAACGTTTTATTTAAATTTTAAGGGCTTGCAATCAGTTACTTTTTTTAGTTTTTTCTACTTGATGGACTTTTTAGATACTAGTTTAAAAAATTTTAAAAAATCCGAAGTCTTTGTAATATTAGAATTATAAATATACAAAAATATTTTTAGGGCAACTCTTTGCCTGTGCATATTTAGTTGCTCATAGATATAATAAAGCATGTAATGAAAGTCTTTGATAACCATTTCGATGATTGCATTTAGCTCATACCAATGTAATGTCAACTGCAGCAGTGTGTTAATTATTGTGTCAGAGATATCTTCTCTTCAGCTGTGTATGTCACAGTGCAGTTATTTAAAAAGTATTATATATTTTCTACCTAGTTCTAGTTGTTTGGTTTTAAATTGTTTTCTAAGTTTGTCCGTTTATTTGTAAAATATGTATTATAAGAATAATTAAGATGCAATCTGGTCGCCCTTATCTTATTTTTTTTACCTCTGCCATACTACTTAACTAGTTCCACGATAAGATTATCGTGGAACTAGTTAAGTATTCAAGCGTAAAAGTTCAGCTGTAGTCTATTGACTGCTTATTGTAGACCTTCTGACTCGACCGACGCTTATGCCTCGATAATACACTCTCTCACAGAAGATCATCCTTGTTTCTAGTTTCTTTTCCACATAGCCTTCCGTACTATTCATCAGTGGTCGAAATTATGTTATGTCATGAGATTTGTTCCTATCGTTGATGCACCCTCAACTATAAGTAATAAAATTGATTTCTCAGTTATGAAACAAATATAGTAATGTACAAGATGTCATCAGGAAACTTTGAAGAATAGTAAAAAAATTGTTTAATGCGAATAATGTTTTGCTTGTCAAAGGTCAGTTACCTGCCTGTTGTTACAGTCTGAATTATTATCGTATTTCTCTTTTTTTATCTCTATTTTAGGGTCTGTTAATAGCTTTGTAATCGCTTTTTTATGAGTTCAAATATACCATTGTTTTTCATGATTTCAGTTATCTTACCATCTTTGAGTGTTCTATTTTTTACATTATTTGAAATTATGATTTTACGGGGATTGAATAAAATTACCGCCCTCATTGAATGAAAGATTTCATGTTTTTAATACTTATAATTAATAAATTTTCTTGAATTCAATCATAAAGAGTAACAATCGTTAGTCTCTATATAGATATTCCATTAATTAAAATCATTAACTTTGTATAATGATACACTGCTACAATTATTGAAATATACAATCTCATGAATGATAAAAAGTTATAGAAGGATATAAAATAAAAATAACATTTATTTTTATATTTATAACTTGTAAATAAGTGACTAATATATAAAATAAAATAAAAACTTTAATTGCCTAATTTTAACTAGATAAAAAAGTGAATATAAACGCATTCTCATTCCGAAAGAATATTATAATTCTAAGACAGATGTTGAAGCTAGGGCTTTATGGCAAAAATTATTTGTTGACAACTTGGCTCATGTCGTTTCATTGAACTCCTTAGAAGATATAGTTTATTGGCGTTCTTAATTCAGGCTTTATACAATTAGTTATATAAAATATTTAAAGTTAGGAGCCTTTGTTAATATAAAAGTATCATAGTCGAACGTTTGTTAGTTATTCTATTCTTTTTTTTCGATACTTCGCTTTTCGGACTTAAATAGCCAATGCTAATATTAATTGTAAGATTATAAGTTTATGAAGATTCTTGCCGGTTTTTCTCCACGGACCTATACTTTGGAATCGTGCAACTAGAGTATAAAGTCTCATTAGAGCATAGCCATTGCTTAAGTTAAATAAAAAATGTAGACTTTTAATTTGAATAAAAATATGATAGGAGAGCTTCTATAAAAATATAGGTTTTAACTGAGATCCGGACTTTGTTTTCGATTAATCTGTGATTGAATCTGGAATTGATATGTTAGGAATATCTACAGAAAGGTTTATTTATCCAGAATCATAAACAGATTACACACGACATGGACACATTCTTTTAAATCAAGTGAAGCATTAGTATAATGTTAGTATATTTTAAAATAATTACTATATATTTCCTGTAAAATCTTTAATATTGAGATACTATTTTATTTTATAATTCACAGGTTTTTAAAACATTCGTTACCAAAGCGAAATAAAAATAATAATACAAGAGTCTTTGCGATGATGAAAAATACGTAAATGCAAGCCAAATATGGTAACTGTGTTCTACGAAAATAATAAATTATTAACGATATGTGATTATTTAATGAAATAACAAATGTATTTTGTGTTTACAACAACAGTTAAAAATAATAATATTGTAAGCTTTAATGAAGTTCTCTTCTATAGCTTTGTGCTTTAAAGAAAACCGCTCATATTTTTATATGGTTCTATCTTATCTGGTTCTATGATTTTTATTACATATTTATATGAAAGGTTTAGTTCCAAAAATACAATAGGTGGCTATTCTTAGACTCTATTCCCTGAATTCAAGTTTGATCTTAAGTTCTGAACTGAACTCTGATAAGACGATTCACCGCGTTCAGGACGCTGATATCAAACAAACCTATAAAACAGAGCGGTGAAGAAATAAATTAAGTGCAGTGTATTTAGAATTGTGCTAATTACGAGTGTGGGAAATATTATAGATTGTAAAAAACAAAGATCAGATTATAAAGGCACTCACAAGTGCAGAATAATTTTAGAATAGTGTTAATATAATTGTTACATACGAATTTTTTCCTGTATGTAGTCAGTGTTATTGGTATTGGTGATAGTAATAGACAGGTGTGGAGGTATATTAATAATAGATCAGTTAAAGATAACTCAGTTATATTATACACTTCAACAAATAGAAAAAGCTTGATATATTAGAAAAGTTATAATATAAAAGCAACTTCAAACGACTTTAAAAGCAAAAAACACATTGACAGAAGTCGAGTGAAGAAGAAATAAACTTTTAAAAAACTAACACAAAACGGCCCTAATTAAAAGTTCCACGATGAAGCCGCGGGCAAAAGCTCATTCAAAATAAAGCAAATGTCTAAATAAAAGTTATTTGTTGAAAAAAATGGAGGATGGTTTAAAATCATTAATAATTTGAACATAGCTCTACATTTCGATTTCATTGATACAAACAAGCGATATTAATTCAAGGTTTTTACAATTACTTTTATAAATATATATTGTACATATTTTGTTTCCTAAGTAACTATTTATACAATATCAATATTTCTAACAGTTTTTCCTGTACACTGATATAGAGAATATATTATAACATATCATTAGTAATGAAGGCTGTTCTGGTTTTAGTTTGTTCTTGTACTTCTATTTATAAACGTTCAAAGATCTAAATTAAAACTAGTTATTAACTAGTAATTTCTTAAAATAATATTTTTTAAGAAGATGATTTAAAATTTTAGACAATAAAAAAAGTAAATTTAACATGTCGAGGTACCAACAATTTGTTTTCACTATCATGAATTGTAATAACATTTATCCCAAAGCTTCATATTTACTTTACAGATTGTAAAAGGATTAATAACTGCAGCATTTTAGACTACAATAAAGGTCACCTGTCAAGTACAGCGGCAACAGTGTAGCGTTATTATCTGAGGATACAAATTTAAATTAAAAAACTTTACCAACGATGAGCGTCAGAAATATAGAGAATGAGCGACGCTCTATGAATAAATATTGTTTATTAGAAGAGACGAGCAAATAACAACTTTTTATCATTCAAAGCTATTATTTACTCCTTTACAGTCAAATTTTTAATGATCTATGGAGTTGAAGTAAAATGAAATAAAAAAAACTAATTGAAATATTAAGAGAACTTGCCGCAACATAAAAAATATATTTTTCTTATGTGTTTCTGATTTTTTGTTTGCAGATCACGAAATAGACTGGTATAGTAGAAAATTCTCTCTTTTTTTAACTAGTCCAGAAAATTTATTTATTTATTTAAGGATCGCCATAGACAGGTACACATTACATTTATAATAACATTAGTTACAATCCACCACAAAATTAAAGTTCCAAGCACGGGTACGGGTACGGGTTGCTTTCCAACTGAAAAGCAACCCGTCTGTAAAAATTTTGAAAATATAATTAAAAGAAGCGAGCTCAGCAAGCGAAGCTCTCTATGAGAGCTTTTCAGCATCATTTGTGCAAGCAACAATCAAAGACGGTATATCCGAAAATTTCCAAATTTTTTCACTCTGATAGACATCGGTCTGTTGGTAGTTTTAAAAAAAAATTCGAATTTTCGATACCGTTGAGGAATAATCACGGAAAAACTAAAATTCCATAGAGTTCAATAGAAATGATTTACGTGAAAAAAAAATGCGACACAAAAAAAAGAAAAGAACGAAAAAAAAGAAAAAAGAAAAAAAAGAACACGTCGACGTTTTGTAAAAGCAACTTCGGTGTTGTTTGCACGTCGCTTGCCTCAATATGCTAACACTTACCAAGATTTTGCGAATGCAGTGAGTCAAAATTGAGGTCTGGTTTGTTCGCCTAGTATATAACGGTAATATCAATGGCGTTGCACGTTTTTGGACAAATATAGCTGCTACCCCATGGGGTGCTGGCCGTTGAGAAGAATCAAGCTTTTTTAACTTCTGTAACAGTTCACTTTTCTTAATTGAGATTAGGCTAAAAATTTCTGCCTGTCTGGTTTCGCATACCTGGAACTACTTCCATATGTTTACCATCATTAACCGACATAAAACTTTTTCTTGCTAATTGAATTAAATTTTAATGCTATACGAAGCTGTCTCCGCTTTAAAATACCTGTTACTTGGAAAATTACATATACTGTTATGTGTTTAATGTAGGTCCAAAAATATTTCGGATTTTTTCTATAGAACTGTCAAACATAGTGAGCTTGATATTACTCCTATAACATTGATGTTGACTTTTCAGGGCTTTTTAACGTTACTTTTCAAAACGTATTGCATCCATGGGATTATTATATTTTACTTAACTTTATATTTCTCTTTTAGATTATAAATTAATTGATGTGAGTATAGGCCTGAAGTTTTATATAAAACTTTAATTAGTTTGTAATAAAGAATGTTTCAATATTGTAGGAATAAATAACCCTCTAATAAATAACCCTCTATAGAATAAATAAGTTCTTTTTCAATGATGTATTTTTTATGAATACCTTTTCCTGTTAACTTATATCGACAATCCATAACCACTATCCAATAAACAAAGTTGTTACTAATTAACTTCATAAAACAACTTGTAAATAGGCCTGCAGAAACAATGAGCATGGAGGAAGTTTGTCGACGTGCATTTTATTGCTATTCGCCTCCACCCACAAAACTCGACTTCATACAATAAAAAAGTACTAGAAAAAGTAATATTTATTTGTTTTGTTACAAATATAGAAATAAAGCCTCTGCTTGTAATTATGCAAATAGAGTTTGACTTTTCATAAATGCAATTTAATGCAAATAATAAACTTTTACTTTTAATTACGAAATAAACCATTCAAGTGTTAATCCTTTGTTCTATAATTCTATGAAGGAAACAAGAATGTTGCATTGAACGTATAAAACTTTCATGTAATAATACAAAATTGCATTTTCACGATTTTAGGTTCATACCTCAGTAGGTAGGTAGGTAGTTTGTTATGAAACAGTTTCCATAACAAACTAATTTTTAACAACAAACCGACTAAAAGTAAAATTTTACAACAAATCTATGTTATATCTAATATCTGTCTAGTAAAGTAAATTATTTGTGTTAATTGTTTGTTGATAATGTCTGAATAAGTTTGAACACATAATTAAATAAACCTACCTACACTAGGGGAATACACAAATATGAATATTAAATTATTAAAATCTTAATAAGTGTTCCCGAGATCACGATCAGCGCAACCTGATCGAAACGTCCAGGTAGGCTTAATACGTGGCACTTTAAGTTAATTAGTGACAGTTTAAATTAATAAGTAATTCTCATGATATTACAGTCAATATTGTTATTAATTAATTAGTAGGTCTCTCGAAGTTCCTTACAGCTAATTAAAGTTCTAGTCTTTTATAAAAAATTGAGACACACCTCGACGTGACACCTAGAGAGGAGCTTAGCATGTCAGGCCTGCCTAATTGACAACTGCTCTTGCCTCATCTGTGAGACAACTAACTATTAACTATTCTCATTATTTTAATTTCAGAGGAGTTTAAAAGAACATTAATCACATTTATAAAAACGTAAATATTAATTTAAAGATTTAATAAAAAAAAGAACATTATAGTTACCAATTTTATTAGAAGTTTGATAATAATAATTCGTGGTATCGTTAAGACACAATTTTATTCTATAATAAGATATTAAAACATTTTAAACACACACTTTATTTTGATGTAACATTATACAAATTAAGGCTAATTAAGTTAATTATAACACGGTAATGATTTATGAATTGCAATAACATCACAAACAAAATTGATTTATTACATCCAATATAATTCAACTATCACTTTGTATGGTCAAATAATTTCATAAACAAGGAATTTATATTATGTTTAATTTAAAGATTTCTTCTGCTAATAAAAAGTTGTTCAGTAATTTATTTTTGTAGTATTTATTTATTTTTATTTTTTTTTATGGAAAAGGAGGGCAAAAGAGCATGCGGGTCACTGATAAAATGTGATCACCGCCGCCCATGAACTCTTGCAACATCCGAAGACTCACAAAAGCGTTGCCGGCCTTGGAGATAGGAATAAACGCCTTTTTTGAAGGTACCCATGTCATATCGATCTGGAAACACCGCCGAAGGAAGCTTATTCCACATCTTTGTGACACGTGGAAGAAAGGTTCTTGCAAACCGCACAGTTGAAGAACGCTATGCATCCAGGTGGTAAGGATGGTAATGAAGGCGGTGACGTGCTGTGCGGTGATGAAATTCGACGGCAGGCATCAGATTAAATAACTCTTCGGAACACTCCCCGTTGTAAATGCGATAGAAGACGCACAAGGAAACCACGTCTCTACGCAATGCCAAAGAGTCCAGCCGTTCACAGAGCCCCGACAATCCGGACGGCTCTCCGTTGTACGCGGTCAAAAGGTAGAAGCTGATATTGGGGTGATCCGGACTAGAGATGAGAACAGTACTCCATATGTGGCCGGACCTGCGCCTTATAGAGCGCAAGTCTTTGGCCAGCATTGAAATACTGCCTCGCTCTATTGATCACACCCAATTTCATCGAGGCCAACTTGGCCTTGCTCTCCAAATGACCACGAAACCGACAGTCGCTCGAAATATCGAGTCCCAGTATTCTGATACTTGGCGAGGCGGTGAGGGGTGCGCTATCGAAGAGCGGCGATACGACAAATGGGGTTTTCTTAGTGGTAAACGCGCAAACCTGTGTCTTTAGGGGATTAAACTGAACGAGGTTCAGTTTACCCCATTCTGAGACCGTCCCCACGGAGGTCTCTATAGAAGACACAAGTTTCTTTCGGCACTCGTCGACGTTTTCCCGAGAGAGACCTGCACGGCCGGAATATACCGCATCCCCAGTGCTGTCATCCGCATAACAATGTATGTTGGAAATATCCAACATATCATTGATGTGCAGGAGAAACAGGGTTAGGGATAGCACGCAGCCTTGGGGTACACCAGCGTTCACGGGCTTGGGGTCCGAGCAAAAACCGTCGAGAACGACCTGTATGCTCCGCCCAGTGAGGAAGCTGGTAATCCACTCGCATAAACTCTCGGGAAGCCCATAGGAAGGAAGCTTCGAAAGAAGCCCCTTATGCCATACACGATCGAAGGCTTTCGCCATATCCAGACTAACTACCAGACCCTCTCCCTTGCTTTCAATAACCGCAGCCCAACGGTGTGTGAGATATAACAGAAGATCACCAGCCGATCGACCATGGCGAAAGCCATATTGCCGGTCATTGATCAACTGGTGATCCTCGAGGTACGCGAGGAGCTGACGGTTAATGATATTCTCCATTATTTTGGAGAAAAGAGAGGTGATGGCGATAGGTCTGTAGTTAGCCGGATCCGAGCTATCACCTTTTTTAGGGATCGAATGGACAAAGGCACACTTCCACGAGACCGGGACTACGCCTTTGAGATAGGAGTGCCGAAATAAATGCGTTAGCACTGGAGTCAACTCAGGGGCACACGTTCGTAGCACCCATGGGGAAATACCATCCGGCCCGCTCGACTTATGAACATCCAAGGAAAGTAGACAGCGACGAATGGTTTTTTGCCGGAAAATTATTTCCGGCAATGAAGTCTGACACCGCTGGATGGTAGGCGGTGTTTTCCCTTGGTCGTTCAAAGTCGAGTTTGAGGCAAAAAGAGTGCCCAAGAGATCGGCTTTCTCTTTTGCCGTATGGGCCAGAGAATCATTCCCCGTGTGCAATGGCGGTAGGGACGGCTGGCAAAAGTTACCCAGAGTGGCTTTAGAAAGCGCCCAGAACTTGCGCGTGCCTGGTGGGTACTTTGCCAACTGATCCCCAATTTTGACGACATGCTTGAACTTTGCTCTAGCGATTTGCCGTTTGAAGAATCTGGAGGCACGATTATATTTCCTCTTCAGAACTCTAGAGTTCGGATCCCTTGTGACTATCGCTTTAGCCCAAGCCTGGTACGCCTGCCGTTTGCCGGCTGCTGCAGCCCTGACAGACGCATCAAACCAAGGGCGCGATCTGCCACCAAGTGGTACCACAGAGCTTGGTACAAATAATTCCATGCCCTGTAGTATCACATCAGCTACAGCCGCAGCGCAGTCACTGGGATCATTGGAAGGGAAGCAAATCGGCCCCCATGGGTAGGATGCAAAGAAAGACCGCATTCCATCCCAATCTGCTGACTTGTAGTGCCAAACGCAACGGGTCGCAGGTGTTGTGCGAGCCGGACGTTGAATGGGCACTACACTCCGTACCAGGCAATGATCGGAGGACCCAAGGGGGGCCTCAACAATAACCTGGTACTTTCCGGGATGTGTAGTCAGCAGAAGATCCAACAAAGAGGGCATGTGGCTGTCCCCGTCTGGTAGACGGGTGTGCGTCTGAACCAACTGGGACAAACCATTTGCCAGAGCAAAGTCAAACACATATTTCCCCGCGTAGTCAGTGGAACGCGACCCTAGCCACTCGGCATTGTGCGTGTTGAAGTCCCCGAGGATTATGACTTCAGCTGAGGGAGTCTGTGAAAGCAGTTCGTCAATCTTCGCCTGAACATGGCCCAAGAGTTGCTCCGTTTCTGCATTACCACTGTGGGACCTGTAGAGGCACGCGTAGACTCTGACATGATCGTCCATGTCCACGCGCAGCCAAAGTAAAGACAGATCCCGACCTTCAAAAATCTGGAGGCGACGGTAGCAGATATCCTCCCTCACGAACACAGATACCCCGGCGTGTGGTATAAAATGATGTTAAAGTTTATACCCGGGGTATGAAAGGTACGCTGTGTCGCTAGGTTGAGATATCTGCGTCAAAAACAACAAGGCCGGCTGCGCCGTCTCAAGGTGGTAATGGACGGCGTTTAGGTTAGAGTGAAGTCCCTGGATGTTGCAAAAATCCACATTTAAAGTGGAGCGGGGTGCTGCTCTGTTTCCTCGTCGTTTGCCCTCTGTAAACACAAAATGCGATACTTTGCCCGCCCCAATACGACTGCCCGAGCAAAATCGGAGAGTGGTTTCCCCGATTTTGCTCGGGGAGGGATTCTCCGACTTTATGAAAGCCGGTACCCTCCTGGGGTATATTTATTTTAGTAACCGCATTCATGTTTTGGCGGAGTGGTGGGGAGGGGGGGGGGAGTTGGGCTTCCGGAAGCTCTCACTCACCGGACGGAACATAACCAAATAAGTTTGGTTACTTCACGCCGATCTTTTGTGAGAGGGTGGTCCTTTCCCGGACGAGCCAGCCCAATACGAGCTGTAGTCAGATAACTACAGCTAGGCACTACCACCTAAAAAAGTATATTCGTGTAACAATATTTATGCTGGTTTAGAAATATTATATTTTATATAAGATGATGTAATTCGATAAATATAGCACAGTATGCTTCCTGACCGTTAATTGTATTAACTAGTTGTTACTTGCAGCGCCACCCGCGGACGATAGGATACAGACTAACTTAAAAATAGTAGCATAATTCTGGGAAACCTATAGACTTTCTCATGAACCTGTCTGTCATGAGCAGAATGAAGATTTCAAATCCAGCTGGCACTTTCAAAAAAAAAAAACAAATAGACTTTTTAAATTATTAATTTAAAAAGCCTTTCTGTTTTTTATTCAAATTTATTAACGGATTTATAAGAAGCATATTGTAAAACGTTTATTTCAGTGTCACTTGCGAAGTACTAGCAAATAAATAGTATAGTGTAGCGATTTTATCTGAGGATACAATTTTAAATTAAAAAACTTTACCAAATGCGACTGCGAGATAAACATATATGAATACATTTTTATTTAAAAACACAAACCAATAAAAACATTTATTAAGTTATAGTAATATCTTAAAGAGTTCTTGTTCGTAACTTCATGTGAAACTTTTAATTAGTGCCATATTCTTAAGATCTTGTGTTAGTTTTAATTTTGACAGCTTGTGATTTGGTTTTAAAGTTTATCATACTCGTATATTGTTTTGTTTTCTGTCTGATGGAGTTTGGAACTGATTTCAAAATGTCACATATTTTAAACTTATTACAAAACTATTTATTATCAATATAAAATACGTAACATATGGATATTATGTAAGAGTAGTTAGTAATGGTACTATTGACATTACTATTATATTATGGTTTTAGAAAATTCTGTAACAGTTTTTTTTTTTAGTTACTTTACTCTGTAGCAGAAAAACAAAAAATCCTAACGATAGAAATCTTTTTTTATATTTTTATAGTATTATTATGTTGGAGGTCTTATTAGCAATAATAAATAATTTTCATAATGCTCATTTCATAATATAATACTAGGGTAATACTCATGTAATACTGGGATAGCAATAATGATAAATTAAAATGCATGTGCTTTTTATAAATAAATGGGAATAGACTGTCTTTGATCAAATACAACTTCTCAAGTGTCGTTATTTACCTGTTAATTTTTGTCAATAACTTTAGAAGTAATATTTTATAGAAGAGTATAATTTTATATATATTTCACTTGTATATCGATAAGTGTATTTGTATATGGTGTGAGTACAATTTTATAGATATTATACAAAATAGGAATAATTAACAATAGCTTATAAAAATATTTAAATTTTATAAGAAATAATTTCTAAGTTTGTATAGTTTGTTTGGTTTAAAAATAATGAAAATTGAAATGAATACTAACTAATAATACGTTAAAAAGAGTTTTTCAAGGTTTTCATTTTTGAAAAGTAAGTTGACAATAAAAATTCATGCACTCGGGATAATATGTAGCGAAATAGTACCACAGAAAAAGACAAGATCATAGTGTCATAAATATAATAATGAACATTAAAACTATTAGTAATGTTCAAAAGAAGCTCCAGAATACAAAAACTTTTTCTCACTTTTAATAACAATTAAACATTACTTATTTATTATTTTATCGTATGAGGCTGAGAACTGATGTATAAATAAGTATTTAGACACTTTGACACAGTTTTTATTTTTATTTATTTTTACAAGCTGTTATGAGCCTTGATTGTCTGTAAATTTGTTAGTGAGGAACAAATCTTGGAACTGAATTTTTAACCAGTTATAACCTTTTTTTTTTTTGTTCGTTGGAAAAATCCTTTTGCGGATAGCCCGTCGGCCAAGAAGGTGATGGCCGGGGGTTTATGTGGGACTATCCGGCAGCATAGAGGACGCTGCCATTTTTAAGGCTACCCACTAAAAAACCAAGGGTAACCCTCATCGCCTTAGTGGGACGCCACTGGATCGCGTTAGCACTCACCGTGACAACTAGTTAAAGGCTAAGCTGAAATTTAAAATAAACTTTCAATTTCGATATCAATACAATTATCAATAATCAATATTGTTATCAATCCACAAGTGCCACCGGAACAAAATGGATCACATATTATAAAACCCACGCAATATTCAAATCAAGAAAACCATTAACACTAAATCATTTTAATACACTTAATAAAAGCTTTAAAATAATTAAAATTTCTTTTTTAATACTTATTATTAGTTTTCCTTATTGATTATTTATTGACACAAAAATTAACATTTAAGTTTGTAGTTTTATTTTATAAAACCTATTATTTTTTAAGTACAGATACAATAGTTACGACTATTATCTCAGGATACAAAGTTAAATTAAAAACTTTAGCAACGACGATAACAAAAAACTAAACTTTATGGAAAACTATGTCTTATATGATTAACTTAAAATTCAAAATCATTTAATTTCGATATATCCACATACTTTTGTACGAACTTTCGTCTCGGACTTCTTCATGGAACTTTTAATTAGAGTTATTCAATTACTATCTTGTATTTTATTTTTAAAATTCCCTAGGTGCCTGCGAAATATATAGAAAAAATTTCCACCTAACTTTATTTATCTTTATGTAAAAAAGTAATATTTAATGCCATAATTTTATTTGTTAATTACATATCTAGATACTCTTTCTTCTCTTTCTATTTTCTGTTATTGGGCTACATATTTATGGTATATTTATGTGTTTTTAAGGGTTCGTGTCATAGTATATAATTTACATGTGTATAAATATATAAATAAATAATAAATTAGTTATATATTAATTTAATTATATATAAATACAAATTTATATACGATTATCAAATTAAAATATGTATTCAAATAAGAAAACCACTTTCCAGGATCTTTTTCTTTTAAAAAAAGAGGGTTGCCTGGAACAGATAAGGCCTCCTTCACACCATGACATTGTCAACAGATCTCTCCCTTTATCTGTTTTATAGTTTGTTTTTTTATGAATTTATTGTTTGTATTAAATATTTTTTTTCTTACTCACTAAGATACTTTGAAAAATATTTTTTTACGAAAAAATCCAAATTGCACATTTAACCATCAGTGATAGAGCATTATGAAAATGATATAATCATCTATTTCTTTTTATAAAAATGTATGAAAATACTGTTAAATTCCGTTATTGCACACAAAAGAGAAACAAGAGTAAATACAACAAGTCAAAAAGGCATTCTTGTCGTTAACAAGTGACCTCAGTATGACAACCTTGGGTTTAAGAATATGCTCTGATGGAAGTAAAAGAGTACTTGAAATATACTGAAATACGAGTTCATACTCGCAATATATCAAATGTAAAAAAAGCACAATGAAAATATTGTATGAAATATATTTTATATTTAAATAGCTATTAGACTAATTAAATGTTAAAATATACATATTGAAATAAATTATAATATAAATATAATATATATTAAGTAATAAATATACGTATAAATCATTATATATACGCGCGGATAACATGATAATTACAATATAATTATTTAAGACGTAGACGCTAAGTAAGAGTAAAGGATAGAAGAAATAAAAAGAACGGCTAAAATAACTTCACTTAATTTGAATTAAGATAATATTACTTTACAACATTTTTAAAACTGCTAGCGAAAAGGGAAAGTCCATAGCTGGACGGCGAGGAGTTCAGTAAAATATTTAGTTTAAAAAGGAAGATTGGGGAAGAATTTTTAGAAAAGGATTATTTTGGTAACGAATGTTATAATTGTGTGATTTCCCAGGAAAGTTCAATGGTTATTTTAAATCAGAAGGAAGACCACGATACAACATAATGCTATAAAGAAGTTTTAAAACAGTGGCGTTCCTATGAAGATGAATTCGGAACCACTTGAGCTTTTTAATCGTTTTTTTAATCCATTAAGAGATCATATTTCTGTAGTCAAAATGTAAATCTTATAGAAAGATTTTAAAGTTGCTCAAGCTGATTCAGTTGTTAATTTTTTAATCTAAATAACAGACATCGGTATAAACCAGATAAGGAGAAGACAGTCATTTTAGCGGAAATGGTGCGAACTACATAATCTTCGTAGAAGTGCTACGAGCTAAACATATCTGCTCACTTCACTGATTTGTAGTGTCCAAGCAAGGTAACAGTCAAAGACAATACCCGAATTTATAAAATTTTCAATTTTATATTGATTCAAAGTGAAAAAGAAAGAAAAAGATATATAAATTATAAAAATGTTTACATATGTAACAGTTTGTCTTTCCAGTCTTACTTTAGTTTTTTGAGAATTATTTTCTAAAGTTGACAAAAGAAAAATCATAATGACGGTAGTCTTTGAATAAGATTCCTATTTTCAAATTTTAAATATATAACATAGACTAAAAGCTTGTAAAAACAAAAAGTGGAGATGAACATGAAGGAACTTTGTCCTCGTGTACGCGGTGTATTCTCCGCCCACTAACTCACTAGCATGGAAGGCGTACGTACTGACATACACAGTTTTATTTTGTGGCGAGACTTTAAAAATATGAATACAAAATTATTATTCCTGAATGTTGGAATTGTGTAATACTAAAATGTGTTTGTTCAATATTCCTCCCATGTAACGAATTTTCATATGGGTTTCATCTTAATCTTAATCTGTCACACACATACACATATTTAAAATACATGTGACAGATACATATTTAAAATAATGATTAACTAAATTTAAAAAAGTTTTTAATACTAATCTCTTTGTATCCTGAAGACGAATTTATCAAATAGAGCCTCTGTGAAAGAGAGAAAATACTTTTATAAAATATACAAATCTAAAAGGAATGTCTTTTATGTTTTTTTTTGTTACTTACGACAGGATTAAATGGCCATGACGACTAATCTACATCACATAACAAAAAAAAAGAAAAAGTTTTATAACATACTCAATTCTGAAATAAATGTTACTATATTCATTTTATTATTTACAAAAGTTTTAGCTAGAACATCGCAAAAAGCTTGTTTCAATGTCGTTTGTCAAGTGCAGCATTAGAGTAGCTTTATTAACTGAGGATAAAAAATTAAAATAACACTGAAGCCACGCTCTATCTTTTATTTTGAAGAGAATAACAACTCTTTTGTTAAAATATTTTTACTATTTTCAAGATGCACTTGTAGATAATTTTGTAGTAAAGTCTTTAATAAGGATAGTATGATATCGCCTCGCATATTTTTTTTATATTTCTACCCACTTTTGCATACTGACGTCTCCTGAAAAGTAGAGTCTTTCTTTATTTAGACTTATTTTATAACATTAACATAACATATTGGTAATAGAAGATTATTTTTACAGTAAGTAAATAATTGAAATAATTACTCATAAAAATATAAATAATATATACTCTGTAAAAAAAACTTTGAAAGTGGATATTTAGTTGCTCATAGATATAATAAAGCATGTAATGAAAGTCTTTGATAACAATTTCGTTGATTGCATTTAGCTCATACCAATGTAATGTCAACTGCAGCAGTGTGTTAATTATTGTGTCAGAGGTATCTTATCTTCAGCTGTGTATGTCACAGTGCAGTTATTTAAAAAGTATTATATATTTTCTACCTAGTTATTTTTTTTTTGTTTAAAAAGGGTGTTACAATAATACGCAAGGAAAAAAAATTTAATGTCAGTCGTGTCACACATTTATTTAATTCTTCAAAATAGATGGCTTCCAGGTCAGCGTGTCACATCGTAGCAAATGAAGCATCAGGCAGGCTGTAATCGTAGGCGTAGGTTAATATATAAAAAATAAAATGTTTTTAGTAAGAAAATTATTATTATTATCGTCATGACGATCTAAATATAATTCAAAAAAATTTAAACAAACTAATTTTTGAATCTAAATATTATAAAATAATTACCAACACCGGACAAACCGGAGTATACAAGGCCGGAGTTCTACAGACAACAGCCATTGAGAATATTATTATACTCTTAGTATCATAAAGTTTCACTTTCCAAACAACAGTGACCTGCCCGTTGTGGCAGCCCTGAAGTGTTTTGTCTTTTACGGTTTATTTCTATTTTAAATATCTCTCAATGTTCATTAAAACTGAGGCTGTATAATGGTGTGTTTATTTTTGTCATCATCATTACTAAAATCAATTGTCAACAATGTTGTAAAAAATGTTTTAAATATTCAAATGGTTGATCGAATTAACCGTACTATTTAATATTTCAAAAGACTTATAATGAACTAATCTTAAGTTAGATTTTTCATAAATTGAAGAATCTCATGAATGATAAAACACAGTAAATTCAAAAAAATATGATTGAATTACCTTTATACAATATTTTGAACAAATTTATTAAAAACTGTTTTATACTGTCGATTTGATTAATCTGTAATAGCATTTAGAACCAGAACCGTAAGCCGCTGCAGTTCGAATCTGTAATTGAAACTGGAATCTATACTCACTATATTTGAAATATTAATATATCGTTGAGACGTTGGTATTCATAAAGAGAATTTACATAGTATGGTAGCTCTACTCAATACGTACATATTTCTTATATTATTGAACATATATGTTTTGTTCTATAATCTCTTTAGCTTAACAGATAAACAATTTTTGTGGCAATTTAATAAAAATATAAAGATAAAAAATTATTACATCTGTATGTTTTAAGGTGTTTAACCGGAGGTGTTGATAAAACGAACTTACCGAACACGAACGAACGTAAAACGAACTTAACGTACAAATACGTTCACGAAGTGAATTGATTACAACTTGTGTATATTACTTGTAGTATAGATATTTATAAAAAACATGTATAGTTGATGACGTCGGTTTCACGACAGTCTCTTTCTTCAAAGCATACTGTTAGGAAAGGAAACGTATGTTGATATTACTCAGGTAGTTAGAACTTCTTATGCTTCAATTTTTTTGCTTTGACGTCAAACAAAGAGTATTTGGTATATGTTATCTGCGTTATAGATATGTATAGTCTAATAAAATCATATTTATCAAAAACTGTAGTATTTGTTAATATTTTGAAATACACTTCCATATTAATTTCTTCTCACTTAACTAGAAATAATATAAAATTTTAGGAAAGTTGTAAATATAATAAAGTTGAGTACAATTTTCGGAGTAAATTATTTTTAAAGCACTTTAATACGACACAATGACAGAAACATCTAAAAAGTTATTGATTGATACAAGAACAGAGCGTGGTTCAGAGACTATTTTATTTAACTTAAACAAAGATATTATTGATAGAAGACTGAACTGAATATAGCCTACATTGATTCAGGTTGTATGTACAATGACGAACTATAAAAACATTTGTAAGCATTTACCCGCAAAAAAAAAAAAAAAAAAAAAAAAAACTCTTTGAGGATGTACAATAAAGGATATTATTATCATTATTATTATTGTTATTATAAATATTTATTTATATTTAACCCGACGTTTCGGATGCTTTGCAGCAAACGCGTTTGCGGTAAGACGAGATGATGGTGTCTTAGTTATACTGTATTGGGTAATCCAACAGTGCATACAAAGTTAAAAATACAAATATCATTAAAATGTACATAATATAGGACCAAAATAAGACTTCACTATTTAACAGTATTTAATACATGAACAAAACAAAATAGCCAATGTTTATTAGTATTGACAAAAGATAATTAAAGAGAAATATTAGAGGGGTAAATATGACAAAAAATCAAAGCAAAAAGCTATACTGGAGCGGGTGTAAATGGGTATGTGTGGGTGAGTGTAGGCTGACTGAGGTTATACTATTTAATTGTTGTTTATAATAATTTAATTATATAATAATAATGATTTCAAAACTATAATTAACTATAACTACAGTAGATTCCATAAAGTCTAACATAAAAAATGTACATCGACATGGAATCAATAATTTCTTATTAAAACCGATTTATTTTAATTAAAACTGAACTGCAGATAAAAAATACTAAAGCTTTATAATTATTTCAGGGATTATAAAAGGATTAACAAATTGTAAAATATTTGTAATGGCAGTCGCCTGTCAAGTGCAGCCGCCAGCTGCTACAGTGAACCGATATCTTTGGATCGATTATAAAAACATACAGATTTTTATTTAAAAATTGTACCAACGACCGCGAGAATTATAGAGATTGAACAACACTCGATGAAATATTTCTCATCCGAAGTAGGAGCAAATATATTTTTATTTTTATAAATTTGACTAACTTTATATTTTTTATTCTTCGTTTTTAAGTTTTTAATTTCATACAATAAGTAGTGATAAAGTGTAATAAGTATAGTGATAGTAACAGAACATTATTATTATGAGTTTAATTGAATTCTTGTAGGATTATTCTACTCTTTAATTCCTTGAAAATCCTTGAAGATTTCTAGAAGACCGGAAATGTACATCATAATTATTGAGGTAGATGGCCGGCTTGGATTTTTTTGTTTTTTTTTGTTTTGTTATACTTTTGAAGTTCTTTATTTATCCATAACACCGATCTGCCCAGGAAAGACCAGGGACGGTTCCAGGAAGTAGGCAACATACTTTGATGTAGGAAGCCATGGTATAGCTGTTCATAAAAGTGTTTCACTCTCATTAAAGTGTTCATGGCATTGACCTAAATTAGGTGAGAGAGAGGTCGCTCTCTCCGTTCGCCAGCACTATACTACAGCTGTGTAAAAAAAAAAGTTGATTTCCTGTCTTTTCTGCATGGAAGAGCCTTTTGGAGCTGGCTTTTGGACAATGTGAAAGTAGAAAAGCATAGAAATAATTTCAATTTCATATTTCAAGTACATATTTAACTGTAATTTATGTCTTTTATTTCTCATCTAAGTGTCAATGTTAGCGATAAGAATGTCTCGCGCCGTTATTTATTTATGAATATTTCTTTATTGAATGTTCTAAAAATAATGGATTTGAAATTTTAAATTGTATAGTAATGTATATTCTACCACTTTTTTGTAAAACTAAATTGTTAAAACTATAGAATATGTATATAGAATTTAACCACTATAGAACTAAACAACAATAATAAAAATAATAATAATAATTCGTATAAGGTTGGTATCCAAACAAAGAAAACTTCTCAGTTGACATTGAAGGCGAGAACTTTGGATCCTGATTTTCAGAGGCCTTTATACGCTAAAGATAGACTGGTGTTATTTGTGTAAAACGTATAATTTATATTTATAATATATACATATTGTACATGTGATGAACTGACTGAAAGTGGTGATAAAACTTTAAGCTTAATTACAGTTTTTTTTTTTTCTTCTCAGAACTGGAAACCTATTTTGTAGGATTTCCAATGATATGGAAGAACCAAATATAATACAGTTCTTCAAGATAAATAATGGACATCGGCTAACTTCGTGTTTCCGAAGATGACCGGTACATGTAGGCAGTATAATGATATAGAGCTGATCTTACCCATTAGCAATAACCATTATTTTTTCTACAAGTTATAATTATATAATTGCAATTGCTTTATTCTGAAAAGAGAATTATTGTTATTTTAATAACATAACGCAATACAGAGTTATACAGCTCTATATAGTTCTACAAAACACTATGCAGTATCGTTTCTGCTTCTTACTTTCAATACTAATACGAATGTTTCGAAAGTTTTCCGATGTCCATTAATGATCTTGAAGTAATTTCGTAAGTGCGTTAATAATATTATTTATATAAAAGTTTTAATGAAGTTATATGAAATAAAATGTTAATAATAACAATTAATATTAACAACTAAGAGTTAGATAAATATTGTATACACTTATACGGAAGTTTTTGACGTGTCCTGGTGTAGTAACTAAGTGGCTGTGGGAGGTCGTGCCAGCAGTTATCTGCCACGTAGCGGAAGCTCATTTCAAAGACTACGGATCGGTTGCACTTGAAGCAAGGAAGAGGAGACTTTTGTATGTGTCTTGATATAAACATGACATACAAAACAGCATAGACCGGCCCAATAGAACTTATTATATAAGCAAAAGGATATATATTTTTTATTAATACACATAATAGTGTAGCTAGATGGAAGTGAAATCTATTATCCATTTTCGAAAAACTCAGTTTTTCCTTCCGATCTGTCTGTCTGTATGTGTGTCTGTGTGTCTGTCGAATTTTATTTTTCGAATTTTGAAAAACTAAAGATATATTTGGAATCAGCATCTAAATGTAAGATTCACTTTTCAAAATTATGTTGATTGTCCAACGGGAAAGTGGTCAGAAATTTTTTAAAATTTAAAAATTCATTAATGAATGAATTAATTTAATTATTTTATTTTATTTTTTCTTTTGTTTGTTAATTAATTTGCGAGTTATAATTTGCCGATTAGGAGTTTTTCATAGCGGCAAGCTCGAATGCCGCGTGTCAGATGTTTAAATTTCCCGCAGTATTTAAATAAGAAGATACATACTGGTTTTATATGGTAAAATTATATCGGGCGCATGCATTTTGAACATATTGAATAACATTTAAATGTAATATTAGACTTAATAATTTTAACAAAGTAATGGATCGGTACTGCAAAGGAGTTTTCTCTAGAGCTGGCCTCGTAAAAAACTTTAAAAGTATAAACTAAGTAACGAAAAAAATGACAACAATTTGATATTGAAAATAAATACTAGTATGTAAACCTTAATTCAAAATTTATATATTAATACTTAATACGTTTTAAAATATTGCTTGTATATTTTATCAGTCTTGTTTTATGATAAGTCAAATTTAATTTCAGTTTTTTATTCACACGTATTCCCCACACTGTACTGTGTACTGTTTTTATTTAAAACTAAACTGTAATACACTTCTTTAAAAATATCAAAAAAATGAACATGAATAAAAAATTTTAAATGCTTGAAAAAAAGCGCTTATGTGAAATTATATTAGTATTTTCCACATCAATGAATAAAGTTTATATGTACTTCGATGAAGTGGCATTAACTCTCCGGACTCCCTTTGTTTTTCCGATATTAACATAATAGACTTGTGTGAAGAACTCTTTTGCTCATAAGGACTTAACCATGCACGTTGTAGAGAAACAGCTCATCAACTTATTATTATTAGGAAAATATAGTATATCCTGATGTGAGGAATAATTGCTGTAGGAAACCATACAAAAGTAATTCCAATATGATTTCTATCAAGAAATCATATTCCATCTATAAATATATTTAAAGATAGATTGATATTTCTATCTTGCAAAAAACTTTTGTTACAAGCTTTCTCGTACTTTCATTTATTGTGATATTCTTAACATCTTGTGTTAGTTTTATTTTATTTTTTACCTCATTATTTACTTATACAGATCATTATATTCTTATAGTATTGTGTACCGTCTGTTAAAGTTTGAAATGTTCAATGCCTGTTACCTATTTAAAACTGACTTTTAATGAAACACACAAACATACATGTTTTACAAGAGCTAAATGTAAAATATGCTTATACTTTGCTATTAGAAAATTACACCAGGTTTTAAGAGTATTAACATAAAATATCTAATATAACTTTTTATAAGCGACTGTTTTTGTTAGTCATAATAAAAATATTTTTAACGGGTTACACTCTCGCACAATTGGATTTACATTTTATATTTTTATTTTATCAATACTTTTGCAGTAACTGTGTTCGTGAATGTGTCAATGATAATTCATCTCAATACTTCCAATGAAACTACGGATCAGATTTTAAAAATATATTTTCCAATAGTGCGAATGATCAGAACGGACCAAGGTTGTATATTATTTCTTTGAACTCAAAGGTAAATTTATTGAGCTAATTTGTGTAAATTAAATTGACGAAAAAAATGCACTCTATAAAGCACGCAGAAAGTTTAGAGAAAAAACCTAATATTAAATATATAGACATTTTATAATAATGTCATAAATATAATAGTAATACGTAAAAACACTCCACAATACCCGCTACTAAAACTATTATTAACGGAGAAAACCTCAAAGAGAAATTCTATTCACCAGTTTCAGCGCACCTCGACCAAATAAATTCCTGACAAAATGGACTGCTCGATGACACAAAAGACTCCTCAGTTATCTAATAATGTCACACATAGTTACCATCTGTTTTTTAGATAATGATATTGCAGAGAAGCGAGGTATAGATAAATTCAGATACTTCTATACTTGATCTAACACAATTTATGTTATTATTTAGCTTCATAAGTGATACTTTTTGACATATATATTAAACACAAATATAAAATAAAATCATCCATCCTCGTTTGTCTATCTGTATGAACAGGATTAACTATAAATAATTTTTATTTTCAAAAATTAACTGAAATATAATGATTATTGTTGAATAAATAAGCAAAGTACAGAGGCTGTACTGCATCGCGATTATCTGATTTAATATGTATAAAAATTTAAAAACTTTGCCAACGACGATCCCGAAACATGAAATACTATAACTATCTTATTTGTTGTAAATTCAAAAACATTTTATTTAGATATAATGATTTACTGTTAACCTCTCTTTAACAGTTTTTGTTTTTTAATGAGCTAAACCTTTAACTTATCTTATATATATATATATATATATATATATATATATATATATATTAAATTTTCATTGTTATATTATAAATAATAGAAGTAAATGTGTGACGTAACAATACTAAGAGAAGTGTAATTAAATTATTTAGTTACTAATATAACTAAATTTAGATTAAAACACAGGTTATAAATAGTTTTATCTGTATATTAAAATAAAATAACATTAATAATGAGCTTTTTCATATAAATATAAAATGTTTGCAAAGTTATTATTGTAAACAATTCCAAAACACTCATTTCACAATATGGCAAATAATTTATTTTTAATAACAGCACTACATGAACAGACCTGCAAAAAACTATAAAAGAGTAAGAAGTTAATGTGCATTTCATAATATTTATTCTTAATCTACGAAACTTTCAAACTTAACTTTTTAGATTGGAGAAACCTAACGAATGTCGAACTTTATCATTGTACACATACATATTGTAGTTTTCTGTATATTTTAAAAATATGATTCCCCCAAGCCGTAGCGTACTTCGCCTGCTTGCTCTTATATACTGAACTATAAATCTTTATGTGCAATTAAACGATCACACACAAATAATGCTTATATTATATTCAACATGAGAAAATAGCAAGTTAAGTGTAGTATCATAACCAAACGCAAAGTTTCTAATGTAAAAAGATTGCAATAGGATTTTGAAATAATTTGACTATGGCAGTCAGTCAATTCATTTTGAAAAAGGGATTTCGTAGGCAAAATTATTTGAGAATTAAATTATTTTTGATCGCGGTTAATTTTCTCATTTTGACAAACAATAACAAATATTAGTTTGGCTATTATTACAATCCAAATAATAATAATGAAAAAGAGAATTGCTTATTTAAAAAGAACACCGGAAACTTTAAAGAAAATAACTCAATAAAAATTAACGCAAGAACAAAATTCTGCCTTAATGAAAAGATAAAGAAAAGATCAAGACTCGAAATATTATTATAAAATTATTATTCTAAGCAATTCCTAAGGAAATAGAACATGATTTCAATTTATTTGCTTGGATTCAGAATTTGGGGTAAGATTTTAGTTTTTTCTTGGTGTAATTTGTCTCCCTTACACATATGTTTATGAAGCATCTACACCATTTGTCTCTAACGAAGAAAGAAATTTTAAAAAGAACACACTATATTACAACAAAACTTTATGGAAACCGGGACATATCATTTGACATTTTTTGTCACTACCAGCGACTTATCATCCTCTTCCTCTCCTTCTTTTATTGACTCCAATTGTCTCCAATCTTTTTATCGTAACCTAATATACAAATATTGACACGATATAAGCTAAAAAAACGTGTTAGAAAAACTAGAGTTAAAAAAGTACGATTTAATTCAATCACTAAAACACATAGCTTTGAAGAAACTGCGCAATTTGTCGGGAATGAACAAAATTAACGAGACTTGTCTTCTGCAATAGTGAATACTATTTACAAAAGCCTTACAAAAAACAAAACTTTTTCTAAAATTTAGCTTGGACTTTCCATCGAGACTCCGTGCTTTGTCACAAGACAGAAATTTACCACGCTAGCTCGAAACCAGTTTATGTATATAAGAACTTTAGACTAACCCTCGTCTCGTTCAAATCTGAATCTTGATTATATAAATATTATATATAGATTATATATATATTCCTAACCAGACTACATAAATGGGTGCATGTGAGCGAAAAGTTGGTCATTTCGAATATATATAGGTAGTAATATACTATATTTTGCAGATATTTTATTGAGATTTCACAAGAAATTGCATTTTTACTTGTAACAGCGTTTTTAGGTGCACTTAGGTATATTATCATGTTTTATTAAAAATGGTTATAAGTCGACTCTGATTGCTTCATTTACAAATGACTCTATCTTCTGAAAGTATTTAACTAAGACTGCGGCCTGCTAGTAATAACAAATAAATTAACTTACGAATAATAACACATAATAAAATATTTAAATTAATTCCGCTAAGAAATAACAAATAACACTTGTCCAAATAGTAATGTAACAAAGATAACATATGTTTGTATTTTATGGCAATTTGGAAAATAATGATTATTATTTATTCAGTGGGTACCTAAGTCTGGAATTCTGACAAGGTTTTTTAATTATGCGTATGGTTAATTTTGTAAAGTATTATATTTCCAATTATAAAAAGTAAATTGATTCCATGAAGGATGTCTTAAAACTCTGCCTTGCTATCATACGATTTCGTGTTTCATCAAGCATATAGGTAAGAAATTACAGATACTTGTTTTAAATTTACATGACTAAAGCAACTTGCCAGTAATTTTTTTTAGTCTGCGTTTGGTAATCCACAGCGACCTCCTCGAACTCAATAAGCACATCCTCTGACGATGAAAACTCGATCTTTTTTTTAATTTAAGGGATTAAGAAAAAAACACAGACAATTAAGATGAATCAAAGTATAGTATTATCTCTCTATTAACTAAGATATCCGACATCTTGATCTCAAAGAGTTGAGGCTTATCTGATTTTGCTAGCATTCAATAGTGAAGCAGTTTACATTGTTAATACTTTGATTTCTTAATGAAATTGTTTCAAAAGCCACAGAATACATGCTAAATATAGTTGGAATTTATCATTCATAGCATGACATCATTCCACACTGCTTCTGATCATTGTTTAGGGTACTGCGAACAGTGTGAAAATATCCTCAATACACCAACATAATTATGTATCTTAGCATTAGCTAAGATATACAACATAATGAATAGATTTTGCCAATTATGTAGTAGCCTGTATACGCGGAATCTTCCAGTTCGATGGTTTTTCTAAAACAAATCTTTCATTTCTATCACGTTTTATATGTAACAGCAGCCAAAAAAAAGGACATAGTAGTTTAATTATTGGATATTTCTTTAAACGATTTTATCAAAAAAAAATGCTTCGATGCGCACTGAATCCATTCCAATGTGTTTTATACTATTGATATGCTTCGTTACACAAAGCATTGGAATCGTGAACGGAAAATTTCAATTTGTTTTGACGGTCGTAAGTACAACGCTGTTGGCTAGGAAATAGTTTTAAATTAATTGATATATCTTTAAATTTTAAGATTAGTATTATTGCAGAATAAATACTATTTAGAATAAATATTATATATAAACAGCTTGAAAGAAAATAGATGTTGCATCGTCATCAACATTTTTTATCGATCAAATTGGTGAGTTTTAGTTAGGAAATCAAAGAAAAGTTTTACGATTCACATTTATTAACATTTTGATGAAAATATCATACTACAAAAATTTTTTAGAAAAAAAATCCATAGCTTCCAGTCAACATTAACAGAAGCGACACCAGCTGGTGATGTGCCTACATTGTGCCTACATCTCAATGCAAATAACAAAGGTTCATTGTTTAGAGGCAATTGCTCAAAAACTTTTAATAAAATATTTAAGCTTATAAAATACATTGAAATTTTTTCTTCCCTGTATAATGATTCTTGGTAGTGAGTAGTCAGTGAATTATTATCTTTGTTCAAAAATCAATTATTATTGCCTGCCTTCACCTTTCAATGTTGTACCTAACTTCATATTTACAGCTGTCATGATTATTTGCACAGAACATGTTATATTTCATGACAGATGAGATTTGTGATTTGTAACACATATTTAGACTTCATCTGTCAGCTTTCTTCTTCACCGTTCAATTGCCTGATGGGGACTCTGCAATTACGTTTACAAAATTAAAGAGACAGAACTAAAAGAAGTTACAAAATTTATGTGAAATGTACAAAAACTAATCTACCACTTACTCGAGATATGTATGTGACTTGTTTTGGAATAGGATTAGGTTAGTATTCAAAAATATTTAATTTTGTTTTCTTGTTAATGTTGTTTTTCATCCGACGTAAAATATTTAATTCAAAGGTTAGAATGTCCTCATCAATTGCATCGATTCTGCCAATCGGCGTTCGTGGTATGAAAGTCTTAGATCGTGAAAAATTTTCGCGTTATATAAAAGTTCCAACTTTAATAGTGTCTGATGATAACCTTTCAAAAGTGACCCAAATATGCAAACCTTATTTTCTAAAACTTGAAAATTTTAAACCCGTTCAAAGTGTTCTAGTTGACAAAAGTAAAAGTTTCAGTAAGTACATTTATTTTGATCCAGATAAAGTTGACAAATGGAGTGATCTGTCTGAAGATAACCACATCAAACTGATTAACCTTAACATAAATGAAGAACACTTCAATAAGCAGGAAGTCCTGTTGACTTACAATAACTTTAAGTATGATGTAATTTTTAAAGCCGTTTTGCCAGAAAATGAGGAAATAGTAAGTGGCTTCTCACAAATTGGTCACATTATACATCTTAATCTTCGTGAACATTTATTAGATTATCGTCATCTGATTGGACAAGTGCTGATTGATAAAATTAAAACTTGTTCTACTGTTGTCAACAAAAGCAATATTATTGATAATACATACAGAAACTTTAGTATGGAAGTAATTGCTGGAGAAGAAAATTTTTTGGTCACTGTCAAAGAAAACAGATGTAACTTCCAATTTGACTTCTCAAAAGTGTACTGGAATCCAAGGCTTTGTAAAGAGCATGAGAGAATACTTGAATTGCTTAAACCTGGTGATATTTTATTTGATGTGTTTTGTGGTGTCGGTCCCTTTGCTGTTCCAGCTGCAAAACGTAAATGCAAAGTATTTGCAAATGACCTAAATCCTGACTCTTTTAAATGGCTGAACCATAATGCTAAACAAAATAAAGTGAACATGAATATCTTTAAATCTTATAACAAAGATGGTAAAGATTTTATATGTAGTGACTTCAAAAACTTTCTAATTGAATATTGCAATGGGTCAGAAAAATTAGAAGATGGTGTAAAGATTCACATCACTATGAACCTCCCTGCTTTGGCTGTAGAATTCTTGAAATATTTTAAGGGACTTATGAATGATATAAAAACTGAAAATAAACCGAGTTGTGATATTATTGTGTATGTTTATTGTTTTGCAATAGGTGAAGATCCTTACTCAGTGGCTAAGCAAATAGTAAATGATAATATAGATGGTGATATTTCACAACATATTATAGATGTTTTTGGAGTAAGGAATGTATCACCTAAGAAGGAAATGATGAGAGTTTCATTTAAACTTAATGATTTGTTATATCTGTGTCAATCAGAAATAAATTGTGAACCTCCTAATAAAAAAATATGTATAAATGAAAAATAGATATGTACATTACTGAAATTTGAAATGTAATGTATTTTATTTTTATTGTATAATAAAATATTTTTAAAATTACTATATTTGATTTTTTAATCTAACATCTTTAAAAATTAATTGCTTTTACAATAATGAATGCATGAATATAGATAAACAAAATAATTATTATCATTAATATTCTTGTATTTTTTTACTATTATCATTTTCTAGGTTAATATTCAAATTAACCTAGAAAACTAAAGCTGTAAAAAAGCATATTACCGAAAATAATGTGTATTTAATACAGAACATGAAGTTTTCTGTTTTATTCAAGATCTATATAAAGAGAATTAAACCTTTAAAACATTTATTTTACTAGACTCACAACATTGAAAATATATATGAATAATTTTTTCAGTCAAAAGTGAATAACCATAATCATGGAAGTACAAGACATTGATGCTGTTGTAGAAGAATCAAAACAGGTATATATTTTACATATATTTGTTATATATTATCTATGAGTAGGTTACAGCAGAAATAATACATTATATCTGAAATTCAACAACTTGTCGTGAAACAGAATCTATAATAAAAGTGTCCATACTAAATATAATTGTAATGCATTTTTGGACTGTCATATCTACATAATTTCTACTCATATTGCAAATAAACTATAAATAAAGATACAATAATAATAAGATCCCGATTTAAGGTACTCCATGAATGCTTCAATAAGTTCAAATTAGACGAGGTGTTCTTGAGTTTTAATGGCGGCAAGGACTGCACGGTTCTGTTGGATCTCACAATTAATGTACTTAAAGCTAAATTCCAGCGAAATGATGTAGGAAAAGACTTAAAAGTTGTATATATACGTAGTGAAGGACCATTTGAAGAAATAGAACAATTTGTAAAACATATAGAAATATATTATGGTCTTAAATTACTTGTAATGGAGGGTGACATGAAGGTGGCTTTGCGTAGGATATTAGAAAATGATGATAAATTAAAAGCTTCCTTAATGGGAACAAGAAAAACAGATCCATATAGTGAAGGGTTGCATTTTATGCAGGTAATAATTTTTAATTAAGAAATTACACAGATGTAATATCTTTTAAAACCAGCATCTTACGAAAATAACACACTTTCAGAAAACAGATCCAAGCTGGCCCCAAATTGTTAGGGTATCTCCTCTTCTAAATTGGAGTTACCATCAGATCTGGAGTTATATGTTGCGGAAACAAGTGCCTTATTGTGAATTATATGATATAGGGTACGTATTTTGTAATTTACTTACTGAGGATAACAGATATGTAATATTAAATATTTAAGAAGTAGAATATTACTCTTTTAGTCATCATATACATTATTACTGGTCACATGATGCCCACAAATTATGTTATCATATAACTTAATAGATGTATTATATATTGCTATATAATAATTTATTATATAAGAGGTTATCACATTTGAATTACGATCTTATATTTAGAATTACAATTTTCCTCCAGTTTAAAAAATATGACACAGAGTAATCAAAGTCTACAGTCAGATAATGTAAACAATATTTATATTACAGCTATACATCAATTGGCAGTGTTTACAATACATTGCCCAATGAGTCCCTGGCCTATAAGGATAAAGGCAAAAAATTGTACCACCCAGCATGGATGTTAACTAACCCAGAGCTAGAGAGAGCCGGCAGAGGACCAGCTAATGGACATGTGAAACCTTTATAAGTTGTTATATTGTATTTTAAAAATATGCTGTTGTCATATACAATATTTGTGAGAAATAAATCACAATTCTCTCATGATTAACTAATTTAGTTCCAAATATGATTAAACTTAATAAACATTTTTTCTTTTGTTATATATAATTTTGCCAGAATACTTAACAATTAAAAATTTGCTATTTCGTGACTATCTTTTAGTAGGAAACAAAAAAATACCTTTTGTATGTGCATTATAATTTTATTGTAATACCTGGATTGAACTAAACTTAATATTCTGGTAATTAGCTGAATTAAACATATATATATATATATATGTTTTTTTTTTTTTGACATTGACTTTATTGAAATGTTTGATTAAAACTACTGTGTCTATTTTATCAAATGGGACCAATAACTATGTTTTTTTTATTATAACTTTGTAATTTGTTAAGGAACAATACTTATTTTTATAATTTAATAGTCAAGTGAAAAAATCTCCAGTCAGTTGAGATAATCACATTATGCATATCTTCAGCTTAATCATTAATATTAACTGTCATGCCACTTTATAAAACCATTGTAACAAGATGTGATTTTTTATTTGTTATTGTGTTTTTTTTATTATTTGTTAGATTTAGTTAATAATCTCTGTGGTTGTGTCTCCACTATAATTTAATTATTTCTGTAGTAATTAATTTTTCATAAGATGCATTTTTATTATAACTTGGCATCCTATCCTTGTATTAAGGATTATAATGTTTTTTTTTTTTTATTTGGAATATCTAGAACATGTTTCTATAAGTTTTGCTTTTACTGTTTAAAATTAAGGTACTTAAAACAATTTGTTACCAACTTTTCAGATTATTATGTTCTTTTATAATTTTACAATGTTATTTCACTTTAACAGAATGATTTTATAAATATTTTTTTTTTAGTTAGAATTAAAAAATGTATCTCATTTATTTTATGATTTATTGTTATTTGTTTGAACATGTTTTCTAATAAACTCTTGAAATTCAGCTACATCTTCAGGCTTATCATCTGAAAAATGCACCAAAATCATTAAACATAATCAAACTTAAATGCAGTAAGTTCAAGATAAAAAAATGGCTTCGAAAGACATTGGATACATTAAATAAATATTGAAAACAAGAAGGCTTCTAGTGAAGTGAGTGAAGTACTGAATCTTGTATTAAACTTAATATTATTTATACAAATTAAATTTTTTTCAACAAAAATCACTTTTATATAACTTGGATCTTATAGTTTTTCTCTTGTACATTAATTAATTATTTAATAAGCAACTCTTTATTTGTAACAATATATTAAGAGAAATACATTACCTATTTCTCGATTAGTCTCCTCTCCTTCATCATCAGTAGAACTCTCATCTCCAGGGTGTGTAAGGTACATATCACTGATTTCCCGTCCACTTGGGACTTCTTCTATTAAGTTTGGCTTGTCGATTATTGTGTTTGGGTCACCTGAAAAATAATGATATATATCTGCTATTTGCAATATTCAGATTCCATGAATTTAAAAAAAAAGTGTAAAGAAAAAAATAATTAAATAAATATTTATAAGGTATTATTATATACCTTTTGTAGGGTTTTTTAGTTCTTCTTCATTTCTTTTTTGTTCCTCTAATTTTTCAGCCCGCATTTTTAACCAGTCTGCTTTATACTCTCTAAAATATTGAATAGATTATAAATTAATGAGTTTTTTAATTTTAATTTATATTCATTCTTAGGCTATATTATACTGACTTTTCATATTCTTCTGCTGCTTTATCCACTAATTTGAAAAAATCGTCTATGCCCTATAAGATAAAAGAATATTTTAGAGTTTAGATCAATTTATTACGATTGATGATTTTTTGACAACAAATCCAATCTAGAAGGGAGAATTATCAATGAGTTTATTAAGAACCAATTAAATATATAAAGTTTTACAAATAATTAAATGTAAACTTAACTTTTAAATTATAGTTTTACATGATAGTTCTTATTTTCAATTAGTCATTTCATTTCATTATTAAAATTTTTATAAAACCAGCTGTTACTTGCAGTTTCATGTGAATAACCAATTTATTTTCAATTAAGATATTAGTGTAATGCTAGATAGCCTTGTTCATGCATGTTCATTTATCAAATCAGAAAGACTGTTACAAATCCATGTGCTAGTTGAGAAGGTTGGTGTGTTTAAACAAACAGACTTGCACTTTATAATATAAATGTACATACAGTAGTAGAAAGTTATTTATATATAATATTTAGATTTCTACTTCACTTATATATTGCTATTTTTCATATTCTTTTCACAATGGGTTACTTGAGATTTTTTATTTCTTTCTATTCTTTTTTTTATGGGTAACTTGGGAATTTGATGTTCCTGTTCAATGGAATGAATGCCTTAAAGAGTTTATAAAATTAGTTCATTAATTTATAAAATACCTCTCCTGTATGAGCACTAACTCCACAACATCGCAAATCAGTGTAAAAGGAGTCCAGCGCCAGAGCCATGGAACGAGTCAAGTTTCCAACATATGAATTTCCCTCACCATCACCTTCTGCGTCTAAAGCATCTTGGAATGTCTCAAAGTCACGCATCCATTCTACTGCATAACTGTTATTTACCACATCTGTCTGTAAGATGAAAATAAGTACAAAATTTTAGTAAATTCAATTTGAATTTGAAATAGATATTTTTTAAGCTCAACAGTTTGTAATATTTCAATCCTTTCAATACAAATGTAGTTTTGTTATAACGATAAGGCACAATGAATAACATATTCTCTACCAGGTAAACAAAAAACTGTTAATAAAAATATAAGGAACAAAATGGAATAAAAAAGCAAAAAGTTAAGAAATTTTTATAAACCAAAGCAGAATCATAATTAACACATTTATAATATTTTTATTTGCCCTTGTACCTTATAAATTTACCATTCATTCAATTGTAATACAATTACAAAAGGTTTTTGTAGTTAAACTTTCAATATTCATGATTACTATTATATAATTATATGGCAATACTCATGTAATTTGTATCAAAGTTTGCTACTAGTTGTGGACCCATTAGGGGTCCTTGCGATGTGAACTGATCACATGGGTTCAAAGGTTCAAAACAAGAAGGACATGTAGATAGTAAATATTTAAGTACATTAAGCTACATTTATATACATTATAATTACAAAAGGGATTTTTATACCATTTGAAATTCCATTACTGTATTATTAAAACCCATTTTAAATAACATTACACACATGTAGACTAGCACACAAATTTAAGAAACATTGTACAAACCTTATTCATTACAACAATAAATGGCAGTCGTGTCTTGTATAAAATAGAGCAAGCATACAACATGTTAGACATGAATGTCACTGGCGACACACTACGAACAGTGTCCATAACATACACCACCACTGTCGGACATGATGATGCAAGTGTTTCAGTGATTATTGTTCCTGATGCTGACCATGTAAATACTTCTATTTGACCTTGTAAAATAAAAAATTATTGAGATTAGCTTTTTTTATACCACTTCTATTTATAAATTTATATAAGTTTGTTGTGTACCTGGTGTATCTAAAACACAGTATTTGTGTTTCTTTCCTGATTTCTCAATCAAGTCAACAACTTGACCAAACTTTGTAGAAAATAAGTTAAGTGCAGTCACAATACCACCATTAGGTCCTAGCCCATATTGTTTCATCACTTCCTTGTAGTTTACTGTATCTCTTATATCTTAAAAATAAAACAGTACTACTGTATTTACTTATTTGATAAATACAAACGGGAAAGCAATGCGATTGATTTTAGGCTCAATAATGATTTATTAACCACATGTTACCTATATTAGCTGGATATGGCACGTCTCGACATGCAGGATCTAAGTTTATAAGATAGGGCCTGGAATCATTTACAACTTTACCAGCCAAGCGACGGGTAAATGATGTTTTACCAGCTCCAGCCATGCCTTAAATGTGGAAAAAATTTAAAACTTTATATAAAAAACTATAAATACATTTAAAATAAACACCATATTTAAGAAATAATTCTAACCTAATATTATTAGACACACTGGTTTTGGCGTGGTTTCACTCATTGTTGTATTTAACAAATATTTAATGGTAAATTTAATATTAAGTTTTGTTATGAGTATTTAAACACCCCGAGCCGAGCAAAACATTTACAAGTGAAGATGTAAATTCTGTAATTTGTTATTTTTAGCTTTTGACATTGACATTGGATTTCAGATGGCACAGACTTCAAACTCAACCCACACGAAGAAGAAAACTTCAAAGTAATTACTTCTAAAGATGAGATCGGCTTACCTGTATACTTATTACTTGTAATTTTATGCTCGCTTAAAAAAGAGATTAATGACAACACTTTTATAGAAAATGTGTTAAACTTAAAATTTAAAAAAAAAACATTTTACCTTATAAATATTAATGATATTAAAACTATTTATATGTTTTCTGTTTCTATTTATTCTAATTATAAATCCAAGAGGCTAATTAATTATATTGACGTTCCATTTAAAACATTCTTCTGCAAATAAAAAAAATCCTTCTAAAAATTAAATGTTTTTAGTTGTTTTCTAATAGTTGCCACATAAAATATTTGTTTTAAATTTTACGATACTCAACTCAACTTGTGATTCGATAAACTAAGTTTAACGTCATGAGGTAAACATTCACACTTGCTTATATTGAAACGCATACTTTATTGAAAGCATCTAATTTAAAAGCTATCTTCATAATGTGATAAGCGTTACATTGAACAAAACGTTTCAAGTTTTTGTTCTTAGGTTCTTTCTTCAACATTTTTTTCGTTTACTTTTTTCTGGTTTCCTTCAGAAACCCTGGAATAGGAGTTTGAACAATATCAGGGTTAACACTTCTTTAATAAAAAAACATTATCCTTAACAATTTATTGTCATAAAACGATAATAATTTCAATTTTAAATATATAGAAGTTAAGTAAATATCAGGTTTCTTTTTCAAGATTTAAAAACATGATTGGATACATGTGACCTAATTTCGATATTCTCTTTTGTATAATGATTCTCAAAGTATCCGTGTACTGTGTAGGCGGCTTGCAGGTGGACGGATCACGCCAATGGAGGCCTATAAATTATATTTAATTAAAAAATAATAGTTACAACTTAATTACACGTTTGGTCTTGTTTTATTTCGTTTAAGTATAAAAACCCAAAAAAAAACTACATAAATTAAGTAAGAAAATTTACAAATTTTATAATTATAATGTTCTAACCTGTAGAATCACAATTGAACAAGGCAGGGGAAGGCACATGGTCTCGCGTGTAGTTCCAGAGACAGTCTCGTAGTACTTGTACAACCTGCAACAAAATGTTATGTTATGTTGTAATGTTTGCGGGGAATAAATACATTTAAACAATTGGGTAAAAACTTGTATGAGCACACAACATACAAAATGAACACAAATAAATTGTACAAATTTTAAATTCAAAGAAAATAGTAATAGGAGACCTCGCTGGCAGTCAGCTCAGGCGCCATCTCTAGCATGTGGCTGAGCGGATGCGGCAGCAGCTGACCAAGTGTCATCAGCGTCAGCAACTCCGTCAACGCAGCCAGCTCGTAAGACATCTCCGTGGACTGTGTGTGGCGGTCTGGGATCAAATGTATTATTGTATTGATAATCTTTTATTTAGAAGTCTATATACTACACTGCAGCTAATATAGAAATATTTAAGTCCGTCACTATCCAAGTGGTGAAATTTAGTGTTAAAAATAAAGACCATTCCCGTTTTTGTACACCTTAATACAGTACAGATAATATTATAATTTATATTATAAATTATCATTATATAAATGAAGTATGTAGATAGATCATTCCTAGTTATTAATGTAAATATAAAAACAATAATGAAAATAGTGTTCTGTCAGTTAATTAAGTAAAAAAATGTATGACAGAGCGGTTTAGTAATAAAACCCGTATAATAAAGGTAGTAATGGGTGTAATCCAGCGCTGTAAAGCTAGTAACGAGTTAATCCAGCGCTGTAAAGCTAATAACGAGTGTAATCCAGCGCTGTAAAGCTAGTAACGCGTGTAATCCAGCGCTGTAAAGCTAGTAACGAGTGTTAGACACACCGAGATGCGCGCGCAGTCGGTGCAGCAGCGAGGCCGCGGAGGCGCGCAGCAGCGCTGCAGCGAGGCACAGCGCTGGACGCGCGCGAGCCGCCCGCCGTAGCGCAGCGCGCGCCACGCCGCAGCGCTCCACCGCGCACCGCATGTACAGCTCGCGCTCGATGCTCACTTGCTATTGAGATGTCAATTATACCAACAGACTACTTAAAAACAACAAAATATCTCTAAAAGATTACTTGTGTTGATGTAAGAACATGAAACTTTTTTTAGTCCAATTAACCAACCACCCGGACTCCAAATAAGGCTCAGTAGGCAGGGCTACCAAATACTAGACCAATCGGCCATAAAAAATAAAGAAGAAAAAGAGGACATTACTGTGTGAGAAGATTACTAAAACACTTTCTAAAAAATGATATTTTTTTTATTTTTTTTTATGAGGGAGGAGGGCAAAAGAGGGTGCGGGTCACAGATGGAATGTGATCACCGCCGCCCATGAACTCTTGCAACATCCGATGACTCGCAAGAGTGTTGCCGGCCTTGAAAATGAATGATTGACTTTAAAGTGTGACATATTGGTTGTATGTGACTCATAAACGAGATAGGATTTAATGTTGTTTTTTAGTAAAATCAAACGCATACACTGCATATTAAATATACTAACTTTAGTAAAGTCTTCATCCGGCCAAGGTAACCCATTGTACATGACATCAGGCGAGATCAGTTCCACTAACAACAGAGACACTGAGGTCGCTCCCTCCACTATGCCGCTGTTGCCATCTTGCTGATGAAACAAAACAGTAAAAAATATATAAGTTATACCACGCAGAGATTCCGCTGTTCCGAACTCATGAATAACTTCAAATAAGTTCAAGACTAGTCAGTTAAAATGCGATAGTAATTATATTATTATAGCCCGGTCATTATAAAATATAATATTTTTATTGTTACAAATTCAATACACCGTAGCTAACAAAATATTTTTTGTCTAAAAATAGAATGTTTTTTTTCAAAATATATGAAAAGTTAATAAAATCCTGTATCTGCGTCTGACAAGAGGTAGGTACCATGCAGGCCATGACAGCGCCCATGAGTAGCTCGTGGTCGGGCGCCAGTATATCCTTCGCTGGTAGGCCTCCGCCCGCGCCGCAGCCCGCCCGCCGGGCACCCCTCGCCAGCACACCAGCGTGGAACACAGACGTGTGGCTCTGCGTCAGCTGGGTTATTGGACCCTACGGAGAGTTCGGTGTTACAACACGACTGTCAGAAACAATTCAAAATATATGAAAACTTTTTCTATGTGGATGGTTAAAAGACCAATAAATTAATGGTCCAATGGCCTGTTATATAAAAAGAAGCTTTATCTCACATGTTATAAACAGTAAATGATACAATTAGAAAAATCACTAACGTGTTTCCTGTTCATGTATAGCAGAAGTTCCTCCGCCGGATACTGTTGTATGATAGTTGTGGACGCGAACACCTTATCATATCTGAACAGCGCGGCGTCCAGGAGCTCCCTCAGAGCCGCCCCACGCGCCACTTTACTGTGAGCACACACCTTCCTCAACAATCCACATGCAGTTTGTACGCCGCTTATTTTACTCATAATATCTGAAACAATTTTATCAATTATTTACATGTTAAATAAATACTATAATAAACATAATAAATATTTAAAAATCACCTTCTTCAAATAAACATCGGAAAAAATATTTGACTGTAGCTTGCACGATTTTCAGAATAGCTTCCACGCTTGGTGGAGAAGATTTTGTTCCTGTTAGGTCTATTCTTTCGAGGACCTGTGGAAAAAAAATTATTGTAGGTCTACAATTACAAGCACCGTCCATCGAGAGTATATTTTTAGTCCATTTGGCGAAGGTGTAAACAGGTCTTCTAGTAGTATACAGGTCTTCAGGTCTTATCTACCGTTAAAATAGTAGACTTCCAAAAGTGGTAAGCTGGTCCATTACCTCAGACTTATGTTTGTTATTTACATCAGGGCTGTCACAATATATCAGTCCAGGGTCATCACCTGTGCGAGTGCGTGGCAGGTGGGCATGTCGGGAAGTGCGGAGGCAGTGTAGTGCGGGCGGTCGCGCAGGTCGCACGCACGCTCCCGCAGCGCCGTCGCCACGCGGTACACGCTGGCCTCCACCGCGCGGGACACGCTGCGGCCGCGCAGTGCTAACACACGACCGCTGTTCTCCCATCTATGGAATTAAACATGGTAACACTCGAGGATATTTATAGGATCGCATCTTGTATTGCGAAAATATCAAAAAATGTGAAGTAAATCAAATGTGAGAAAAGTCATAAAAGAACCGAAAACTCAGATCCTCTCTCTTCCTCACTGAGCTCAATGTGGCCTGCAACATTATTGCAACTTAACTTATGGTCTATGCCTTTGACACTAACAAACAATGAATTTAAATGCAAAAAGATACCTTAATAACGTCACAATATTCAAACACAGATGATGCAAATAGGTCTTCTGGTCCTCGGTAATCTCTTCCTCTATGAAGCACTTTTTCACTTGAGTGTCCGCAATCATGGCGTCTCTCAACGCGTACTCTACTCCGGTTTTGAGAAAGTTCTGGTATCTGTCAGTGTCGACGAGGTCGTCGCTGGGTATGTGCATGCTGCTGGTGCCGGACAGCACCCGCACCAGCAGCGCCAGGGTGGCGTCGGAGCGGGAGTGCTGCAGGAGATAGCTAATTGTACTTACAAATTCTGATGGGAAGTTGTAACCTGTGAAATAAGTGAAATTTATAATTATCTTTGATTAATTTTTAAAAAAAAGTATATAAATTTTTAAAATTAATATCATTTACTTTTATATCTTTACTTACTGACTAATATGAGTATCCTTGCAATCGAATACTGTTCTAACTTATTGCCCTCTAAAAGTTTTTCTCTCAAAATATTAATCTCCTCTGCCGCACTACTCAGAAGTGGTATATTAGATTCCAGGAAGAGATTTTCGTATTCCAGCTTTTGCAGTAATTGTTCTAAAAAAAAGGTTTAATTTAGAATAATTTTAATTATTTGAGCATACACCATTCAGACTAGCTTATACAATTCATGAAAATGTATAGAAAATAAAATGTTTTTGAAAAACATTCTTATAAATAGAATGTCAACTAAAAATGTGTTAAAAAAACTAAATAAGCTGCTGTGATAAGTTTCACTTATAGGTAAGAACCAATCAAAGAGACCACTTCACCACCTTTTGTGATTATACTTACATACCCAGGGGTATAAGGGCTTGAGTCAATGTATTCTCTTAATGGTGCCATCAAAGCCAATAGGACTATGTGTCTTATATATCAAGAACACCAAAAACACATAAGCACAGAACACAAAAACGGACCAACAACCTCCTCCCAATATACAATACCCCTCTCACCCAACAGATGTCTACAAAAAGTGTTCCAGTGAGCGTGGTGCAGCAGCAGCAGGTAGCAGCGTGCGTCACAGCGCAGCAGCAGCGTCACCAGCGAGGCGCCACTTGCGCCCTCTCCACGGGGAGCCACCGCCTGCAGCCGGGACACCACCGCATCCGTCACTAGGAACCACCTCAACATTTTATAATTCTATTCTGTTATTATACTGTAAATTAAACATTAATAACTTACAAGTCTTTTCAATATCCTGAGTTAGTGCTTTTAATACTATATCCGATTTGGAAGCCAGGTTTAGTAAATAAGGTATTACTTCTCGCTTCTTTTCAGGATTCCCGTCTTCTTGTATAGCTTCCTATAAAAAAAATATTTTTCCACATTATATTTGGAAGCTAAGGCTTACAGCTAACAAAACACAACATAATACGTAACATACATGGAATAAGTCAACAAGTGCAGCTCTGACATGGTTCAAGGCTGGTGGATGGTTGGCGAGGTGTGCCAGCACCGCGCGGGCGGCGTCGGGCGCCAGCGCCAGTGCTCGAGGCGCGACTAGGGCGGGCTCCGCCCGACCCACCCACCCCACAGCCCACGAACATGCACGACAACCTAGAGAGATATTTTTATAAATTAAATATAAAAATACTTTAGGGTACTGCCTTGCTTTTATGTTCTCTATGGTACTGGCTGCCTACTCTCTTTTAATTTCTAATTTTTCTTGTCTGTTTGTTTGTTAGAGGGGGAATAATTTTGGAACAAAATTTTGAAACAGTTAAGCTAAACCAATTCGAAATTTGGAATTCACCTTTAGTTCTGATGACAAGGCAATTATATATGATCAATATTGTTACCAATTCGGATACCAATACAAAAACCCAATGGCGGATAAATATGTTTGTACAACACTTGCAATATGAATATCAGAGGAAAAGGCTGGATTTGCAGAATACAATAACACCATGATGAAAAAAAAAAATGAACATAAGATAGCCATCCATCACAAACATCGTGAAATAAATATGTTGATAAAACCAGTATGGATATCAAATGAAAGGACTTGAAGAGTTGAATACAATACAACATTAAAAAAATCAAACCATGATAAAGACTAACATAAAATGGTGTTAAATTTAATATGCTTCAATAAAAGCTTGTTACTATTTTTTAATAAAAAGCTTTAAAAAAAAATTGCTCTAATGATAACAATTGAAACAGGGTCATGTTTAAGGCAAAAGACCTAGAAGCAGAGCTCCTTCTCGATGGACAGACCTGATCAGATCATCCACGCAAACTACCATGGTGAAATGCTCTCGCAAAGCAGCGAACCGGCGATAATGTTGAGACATTGCCTGGAAGTCTGTTCAGCCGGAAATGGCCAACGAAGATTTAATACATGTATGTGCGCCGTCGACCTCGTACGCCATCAATACAGCCACGACCACTCTGTCAAGAGTGGTTGACTGAGAGAGAGAGATAAAATATTTTATTTTATGTACTTAAACAATATACTTTAAGGAGTTTTAAACAACCATCAGGTGTTAATGAGTTTCTTTAAAGGGACAACTAGCCAGCAAAGTAACAATGAGTACTTATAAATAACTATAAAGTAAACTTTTAAAAGAAAAGCATTACTTTAAAGTATTTTTATGTTTATAAAATCTTACCCAACATCATGTCTATACATTTTGCTCTTTCCTCAGCATTCAACAAAGTTAGATTCTGAGTAGTCATATCTAATAAAACTCTTATAGGATCTGTATTCTGCAAAGTGGCATCTGAAAGAAAATAACTTGTAATTAATGTTTATTATCAGATATATCTATGAGAGTAATCAATTTAGATAAATATGTAGTAACTTAACTATAGTAACTTAACAATTTAAGGTTTTAAAAGTAATGGCTTTATAAACATTATAATTTCTATCTTTTAACCTATTTATGCCCAAAGTTACTTTATTTGTAAATTTGTACTTTTAAATCAATTAATTTAAGTATAGGTATATATATATGTAAAATATGACCTAAACAGTTTTTAATATAACAATCCTACTTGGTAAATTTGCTTTTTCTGTGGATATATCCATTATTAAATTAATACACCAAGGTGCAATAAAGGGGGCCCATGATTCTCCCATATTGCACAGTTCTGGTCCAATCATACCAACACTGTCCAAGGAACCATTGTTATTGGAATCTTGCTGCAATTGAAAAACACATGCACAACATTTTAATCAAAATTCTAAAATATTATGAAGTTAGTGAGTTTTTAACTTTTGTAAATGATTGTGCTGATAAAATATAATATATACACAAAAATTAGTAACATGCTTTTTTTTCTTAAACAATGATAAAAGTTCATATGAAGTTTGGAAGTTTTTCTATACAAACAAACCTCGTAGTCCTGATTGAGAGAAACATTTACTGCATCATGGAATACCATCGCAAAATATTCCAATACAGCATCTCTAGCAGCTGGAAAATTTTTAAGCAAACCGATTCCTATTTTTGTTAATTCAGAAGCATTTTGAAAAGTTCTTCTAGTAACTCCGTAAATAAAACTATTTAAGTCAGCAGACAAGGCCGTTGACTTCTTATTACTCATTTTATTTATATAAAATCAAATGCAAGTAAGATGCAACTTATTTTATTAGAAAAATAGATTTAAATTTACATTCACACAATCATTCACAAATCACAACATATTATGTTGACACATAGTACTCTGTATTTGACACTTAATAATTGACAGATAACTTTAATAATTTGACCAAAATTTTGTGCCATACAGTGGCTTGTGAAAAATCTAATATTTGGTGAAATATAAAAAAATAAAAATATGCGTTATATTATGTAGGCTATTTAATTAATAGATATTTTTTTTATGTTCAGTTTCCGTTCCATTTTGCCTAGTATGACAACTGCATTGAAAAATGTCGATATGGAGGATTTATACCCTTGGGCGTGTACAATTACCACGGTAATGTTATAAAATTTTGCGTACATAGTATTAAACAAACTTTAAAAACCAAATTATTATTGAACAGTTTTAAAAATTTTACAATGTTTATGCTTAAAATATTATAAAAAGACAAAAAACTTGTGTTTTGTTAATATTTTATTTTTTTAACACAATAACAGCTTCCACTTTTGTTATATTTAAAAACGATTTTTATTGTACAGTACTTAATTAAGGTTTGAGTTTTTTATTACCGACTTAACAATTTTATAATTATTTTAGAGATGTTATTTCAGATAAGGGTAATAATTTAAAAATTAAGTAATTTTATATAATATTTGTAACTAAACATGTTATTAATAATAAATTATAAATAGTATCGGTAGTCTACCACCTATCTAGCCTATCTGTAGTCACTTGATTCCAGCTTGCATATGAACAAGTTTGAGCAAGATAGATATAACACCAAGAATTTAATGACTGTATGTTTTTCTTGTGACTGACTAAAATACGATCACAGATTAGACAACTCCTCACAAATAAGATAATAGGTAATGAATTCCGCGGTATAAAAAAATATTGCAGAACATTGTAAACCCTGAGAATTAATTCCTCTAATGTTTTTTGTGACGTTAATAAAGAAGGACAAAACCAAAATTTCAAATTGTATTTCTGTCATGTTAATTTATACATATAATACACTGTAAATTAAAAAAAATATCTTTGTACTTTGACTATAGTTAGAAATTTTTAGTAGGGATGTAATAAGTAATCATTATAGATACAAAATCACAATTTTTTTTAATTTCGTATGTCTGTCCATCTGCATGTTTGAGCACGAATAACGCAAGACCTACGCAACGGATTTCGAAAAAAAATTATGATTTAGCTATCGCTAAATGTCCTAATGGACATTTAAAAAGATTTTTACTGTAGGAAAATGTCTATTTCCTACGAAAATATACAGAATACCAATTTTACTATTTAATTCTAATAAAATATCATAAAAAAATTTACAATGCGTCCCTAAGTATGTATATATAGGGAAACATTTGATTAAAACTACTACAGAAAAATACACAAAATGGGTACGTCATATAAATTATATTTGATATCCTAAACTAGATGGCGCCGCACGGTTTAAGAGATGACGTCACCCGCACTGTATATTAGAAATTTGAAATTCGAACACATAATATTTTCTATCAGTAAGAAATTACTACGTTTAAAATTCATTGAAATTAGGACAAGTTCCGCCTCTTTTCAAAAGTTCAACTCAATAAAGAAAATGTATAAGAAAAGCTATTCTGTCAACTTTATCAATTATTTTGTCAACTTTTTGCCGGCGTTAAATCAATACGGCACGCGAATGACGTCGCTGGCAGTGTTAAAAAAAAATATTAACACAAAGGTGTAAAAAAAGTCAGAAACTGAATATTAGAATAATTTTTAAAAAATTATGGACACAAATATTTAATTGAGAGCCATTTGTATATCTACGTCTAGGTCTAACTGTTGTTATGAGGAAAAAATATTTTTATACATCATTTTTTTATTTATTAATTTGTTATATATCGATTTAATTTATTTTATATACTTTAATGACTCTTTGTTTTATTATTAAACTGTTCTGTCAGTTGTACATATATACAGATGTATATGCAAAAATGCACGATAATTCTGTATACGTATATGACTATATACGTGACTACAGGAGACCGCAAAACATACGAACTCTAGCCAAGTTGGATCTTCGCATGCTTTAAGAATATTTTATCAGGTTCTTTTAAACTTTATCCGCTAAGACAAGTCTTTCTTGAATTCTTTTTCTTTAAAACTTAATTGACATGGGCCCATTTATTTGCAATCGCATCTTTTTAGATCCTCGATATTACTAATATCGGCAGAATACAAGATAGATTCTCCAACATTATTTTAAAACTTTTCTACGCTAGGAATTATAGAAGAATGTAATATGTGAAAAAAAAACAATATTCAAATTACAATATGCGTTATGTTTATCAATAAATATAGTCAGTATAGGTAATATAATTATTAATTACTAGTTTAAAATAAATAATAAACAAAAAAATATATAATGTTACAATTTGATAAAAGCTTCTAGCGTTAATAAAAGGACGTTTATAAAACAAAATGTTGAAAAAACATACTTAATCAGAAACCATACATCAGACAGACCTACTATTTTAAAATCATTCCACGGCACACAATGATTCAGTATCATGATTCTTTATGTGATAAATCGATGGCCATGCCTAGGCGTACATAGAAGAGGGTTGAGGGGGGTGTTGAAAGTGTGGGGTCACAGCTGAAATCAATACTGTCTGCGCACGCGATTCGCGTCACTCTCCCCGCTCTAAAATGTAACATATGGATATGTTGTATAACATTGTAAAATATAAATAAATATGTTTAGCTTTTTTAATATAACAAAATCAATATCTATAAAATGTTACAATCATTATATATGCACTTTAAAAAAATCATTACTAAATTGTATTAAATTATTTCTAAACGTTATATTATCAAAAGATACCATTACCATATAATCATATAATTATTGTTACCTTGTTTTTCCTATAACTTACTGGTTGCCGTGTTTAAATTATTTCTACTTACGAAAAAATAGGACCAATGCTTTGTTAACATAAAGTGTTATAAAAAAAGGTAACTAAAAATGTCCGTCTATCAAAAAAGAAATTATTTTTTATGCCGGTTCATTTTTTCAGTAATTATCTAATTAATGTAGTAATTTACTTAATATTTTCATTCAAGGACGATTTCAATAATTTTTATTAGTCTTACGTGATTAAAAATAGCTTTGTACCTTTTATTATTTAATTTTGATGAAGCGATCTTTGGATTTGAAAAAAAGGTGCCATATTGTATATAAAAAGTACCATATTGTATAAAAATTTGGTAAGCATTAATACTTATATTTCTATTTAAATATATAAAAAAATAATTTATTTACTTAATATTAGAAAAAAATATGTATTATTTTAATTTCATGTGAATTATTTAAACCCACTTATTGGTTAGAATAGTTTTTATTGCTACTACTTACTACTATTTAAGTTAAAATCACATCGGTATAATTTCATTGTGTTTATTACTATTCTGATTAAGCTTAGATTGTTCTAACCTTATTATTGTTAATTTAGGCCATATATAATAATAGTAAATTTAATTTTCGTGCATAGATTATTTCTTTCACAACGCTTAATGATATTAAACATGACAAAAAAAATTTTGAAGAATAATAGTAGTTATGATTATGTACACTTTGCGCGTGAACAGGGTGGCGTAGGGTACTGCGAACGCGGGGCGCAAGCGCGGGCTCCGACGCTGCCCACGGCCCTCCGGTCGCCGCCCGACGCGTCGCGAGACGCTCCCGACTACGGATCGATGAGATAAACGCGCAACCCCGCTTTCCGCGTTAAATCAATACACATTTCATCGATTTTCGGAGCCGCAGCCGCCGCACACCCAACTAGAGAATCGCACGCGGTGGTTGCGCGTTCATTACGTTACATTTTTGATATAATACATAATATATTTGCAGTTCTGTAATGTAATTGAAAACAGTTGTAATCGCGTTCTCTTTATTGTAACTAAATAACGTTATTTTATAAATCGCCGCTGTTTAAAGGTAATTTTGTTTTTATTAATATATAGTACATAAATTATTACATTTCAATGGATATCCATATAATTATTTCACAATCAAAAGAATGGTTTTTAGAAGTTAAAATAAAAGTCGAAAAAACGTTTCGTTTTTTCGTTATAAACTTTTTGACGCGAAATGGCCTATTATTTAAATATAAAATAAAAGTCGGAAATACATTTTTTTTTCAACAAATCCTCTTCGTTAATCATATAATTACAGTAAATGAAATAAATAAAGTGATCCTAATAAAAATATTTAAAAATAATGTCCCAAATTTCGAATTAGATTTCGTTGATGTTGTTGTCAAAACTTAAGTTCAAACGTCGAACATTTCAAACATGTGTATTCAATTCAATTCGTTTTGTTTGTAAACAGACAATATTCAAGAGAAAGAAAATGAAAGAATGACATCAAAATGACTTCAACGGACACGTACCAGTTGAAATGGCATTCACACAGTTCACATCTAAACGGCTCCGTGGCATCTTTGCTGCGTTCAGAGCGATTTACCGATGTAGTACTTTGTACTATGGATGGATCTCAAATTCCCGCTCACAAATTCATTTTGAGCTCATGCAGCGTATACCTAAGCAGTTTATTCGAAGGACAGCGGTCCGTGACTCGAATGGGTGGCATGCTGTACGTAGTTCTGCCTTCAGAGATATCAACAAAGGCTTTGAAGATTCTAGTGGAATATATGTACAAAGGTTGGTTTATTTAATTTTATATCTTTATTTTAAATTTATATTACATTTTTCATACACTATTAAATCGCAATAAAATATATATTTTAATTATTTTTTGTATTTTATATATTATTTATACTCATTTCTTATCCACATGAAAATTTTCTTATGTGTTAGATATTAACAATATAAAATGTTATAGGGGAAACAACTGTATCAAATGAAGTTCTAGATACAGTATTAAAAGCAGGAGAAGTACTTAAAATTAGAGGCTTATGGAGGCAGACCGATGAAGCCGGAGGAGATTCTGTGCCTGCTGAGAAGACAACTACACAGGCGGCAAATATAAATAAACAGGTTGTCCAGAAGAAACCAGAGGAGCCCAAGCTGACAGTAAAGAAAGATGACAAGCTTCTTAAAACATTTAGTCCAGTTCAACAACAGGGAGTCTCACGGTAAATTATTTAAAATATCTTATCTTATTGTTTTTTTATATTTCTAGTTATTAAACTTTAAAGTAATTATGACTGCATCTTTATAACAAAGAAATAGATATTGTTTTTACTAAACACATACTTATTGTAACAAAAAAAATTTTTTTAGACCAATGTTCATTGGTCCACCCAAGCTTGTCTTCATCAAAACGGCGGAGGGTGCCACTCAAGCAGCTCTACGCCCTGGAGCTTCAAAGGGGCAAACTATCCTTGTGGCTCCAGCTCCTACACCCGAATCCAATACTGTCTCAGTAACAACTAATGTAAGTGAAGATTCTCCCGATGAAGCCCCACCTCCAAGGATATTACGTCGACATGCAGCTGAGAGGAAATATGGAAAGAAACAGAAGACTGATCAAGTGGAAACCGAGGAGAAGGAGCACGAAGAACCAGACAACGCATCAGTCAGTTCAAGTAGGGATGATTTAATTTCCTCAAATCTGAAGTCAATTTTAGTGTATTGAAATTTATTACAGACTTCATCCAAAGTTAAAACAATAAGGATTATGTTCTCCAATTATAATAAAAAACTATAAATGCAAAATATAATTTGTCAGTTCATGCTTGCAAAATATATTTTGTACTTAATAAAATTCTATACAAGTTGCTTTTAATCGTCAGAGAAATCGAGTCAAAGCATTCAAGATACAACCACAGAGATTCAAATAAAGGATGAGCCAGAGTGGGATGCAAGTAGCATAGAAGAGGAGGAACGCTCCATTGCTGAAATGTTTCAAGCCGAAATGAGTGTAAAATCGGAACCTCTGGACGAGATGGACATTGAGGAGGAGACTCTGGTATTTAAAGTGGACACATAGTCAGTAGAGATGTTATATTTGCAGTAGCTAACAGTGTGTTTGTTCCAGCTGTATAGCCCGCTGGCGTGCGAGCTGTGCGCGGAGGTGTTCACGGTGCCAGCTGCCTGGGTGCGCCACGTGCAGCGACACGCGCACTCTGACCATCACCAAGCGCGCAAGAGGAAGCGCTCGGAGGTCAGCACTTCACCTGACACTCATAGCACTGCAACTATCTTATTTAAGATAATCTTATTTAATAGTTTATTTGGGACATAGTTCCAGTTGTAGATGTGCAGAAAAAATAAAGAATGATTTTGACTATTGACTGAAAAAAAAAACAAAAAAAATAATAATAATAAGGTTTCATAGTTTTAGTGCTAAATGTAGATGAATGACTTGCTATTCACAATAAAATTAAAACAAACCCAGTCATAGGTTTTGAATTTCCAAACTTATCAGTAGAATAAATGTTAAGTTTCTTAGGTAACCATTGGTTCTGCTTTAAATATCTTTTGTCTAAAATAAAATCCTAAAAGTATATGTATACATGATGTGTACACAGAGCGACGATACAGAAGAGACGATGGCACTGCTGCGATGTGACCTTTGCCAGAAACACTTCCCCAACCCAGCAGAGTGGGTGAGACATGTACAGAGCACACACACGGAGTCAGGTGCGTAGCATTGTCTAGTGTTATGCCTCTATTCATTTGTTTTTATTATACTGATACAATTTGTTATAATTAAATAATATAAGTTTATAGTTCATAGTACACTTAATATATATTTATGAAATTTTTAAAAGTTAATTATATTAAACATAAATTATAAGAAAGGTTTAGATGTAATTGTGAAAGAAATTTTGTAATATTTTATTTTGTAGTGGCATTATAAATCATTGGAGTCAAATATGATGGAGCTAGTTTATATGGAATTATATTATAGATACAGAAGACCAAATAATAGAAGTATTCTCAAATAATTTATTCATTTTTTAATAATAATAATTAATACTTAGTTTTCAGTTGAAAAGCAAAATGTTCCATCAGATCTGACTCGTTAGTTAGTGCCACTAGAGTAATGATGTATGTTTGTGACATAGCTGAATACTGATTGTTATGTATGTGGCTAATTCTCGACAAACGCAGCATCGGTTTGAATGTACGTCCCGTCCTCATTGTTTTACGCTTTATTATTTGCATTTTTATTTTTCTCACTCTTCGCTACAATCATGATAATCACTTCAGTTATGTACGAAAATTTGAATTTACGAAATTTTTTGGAATGCTTTCCGCCTTTAATCTTCTCACTTAACCCATATATCCTAATTGAAAGTATTGTGATGCTATTGAATAAATGTCGCTTCGATGTCGGTTGTCCAGAATTGGCCTTATCAAACAACAGTGCCCCACCAAAACGTCACAATCGTTTCACAGACGGCGAGCAAAACAAGATTTGCTCGCAATGTAAGAAGACATTCCCGTCGCACGCCTCTATGCTCATACACATGCGAACGCACACAGGTCAGTCTTGTACAGCTAATTATTACTTTGATATTTATTCTTCAATCTTGTATTAATTATCAAACTGTTGATGACGCAGGTGAACGACCCTTCGTTTGCGGTCTGTGCAACAAGGGCTTCAACGTGAAGTCCAACCTGCTGCGTCACCTGCGCACGCTGCACGACCAGGACATCAGCCCCGCGCGCGCCGACGTAGAGGACGCGCCTGGTAGCTCCGGGGCTCCCCTCGACGTGAAGAAGGAGACATGAGGACGAGGAGGGGGGGCAGGTCGGGCGGAATCATATCATCTTTACTTTACATACTGATTGTTGAAATAAATCATTTACTGATACATAAGAATACATGAATAAACAAAACAAATTAATTTTAAAATGTATCTCGAAGTGCCAAGTGAGTAATACACAAAGGTCTTAAATTATATGCAGGTAGAGGCAGAGGCCGCGGCAAGCGTGTTTATACAATATCGATGGCGGAGAGCAAGCGTCGCGCGGGCATGAAGCGCGGTGCCAGCGCTGCAGCCAGCGCGCCCGCCGCCGCACCCGCAGCGCCCGCAGCGCTGAGGAAACAGAACTACTCGCTGTTTCTCAAGCAGCGCGCCGTACTCTTCTCTGCGAAAAAGTGGAAGTAGTAGAAGCACTAGAGCCCTCTGTCATTAGTTAATCACCTCATCTGAAACGATGTATCTCTGCTACCAAATATGTAATTAGTCATATTATTTGTATTCTAAGTTAATAGATTTGTATTAGTCTAATGATCTCAATCTCGGTGAAATAGTTGATCAATAGTGTAATAGATGTTAACAATAACCAAACTCATAATAATGTAAGTAATTTTATTGTTATATTTCTAATAAATATGGTGGTTAAAGAAATGACAGCGGGTGCAGTGTTCACATGACCTGCCCACCCTCCTTTTAAAACTAAGGTTAGCTTTATAGCTAATATTCTTATATTTAGTTGGTTTAAGATGATTTTAAGAGATTTGGTAACTTTAATTTTCTAGTCACTCGTTATGATAGTGACATAGTTTATATCCAGTAGAGCTGTTAGCTTTTATTATAACTATTCTTATAGTCAAATTTTCTTATATATTTGATTTAAGTCTACTTAAGCTATGTGCACACTTTGAATTATATTTAAGTTAATTTATTTGTTTAGAGCTTGCGAAGTTGGCATTCCATTTGTGTTATTTATGAGTGTTTGTTTTAACTCGTGTTAGACAGGAACATGATTGTAAGATACATTATGTAAAAATAAATGGCATTATAAGCATATTGTTTTATTATTATAGATAGTATGTCTCAATATTTTTCTAAAAAAGCTTTGTCAGGTTTTCCTAATCGTCATGGATGACTGCAGTCCAGCATCCAAAATATATATTTTTAAACTATAAATTTCACTGAAGTCAATCCTAGATAAATCACATTAACTGTTGATAAGTAGTTAATAGATAATTTTTATTTCATCTTTTACTTAAAAAAAATAAGATTAAAAAGTTTAAATTTTTTTAAAGTTGTGAGCAATGTTTATTCTATACTTGATCCCTACTGCCTCAACCACACATCAACTATCTTTCCGGCATATCTACAACCCTGTCCTGTGTATCTATAGATACTAGGTATGAGGCGATCCTTGATGTGTAGCAGAAACAGTTGTAGTAAGACTAAGCCACGGTATTTATTAAGAACTACTATCAACAACTACTCGGACTCTGGTTCAAAAGCCCATCATCTATCATTGGCTGTATACCTTATACACTGAAAATTTGCCTAAGATGCCTACATACTAGGCTATCAAATACATTAGATTTCTAGGACCCCACTTCTCCCAATTGTCTAAACTCAGTTTATATTCAAATAAATTTTATATATTTAGAGATATTTTGGTAAAAAGGTCATAATGCAAATTGCATTCAAAAAGAGAAAACATACAAAAAAATGTGTTTAATATAATTTTAGAAAAATAGTTGGCCGTATCAAAGTAGTATAGTAATCTTTTGAAAACATGATAAGTAAGATTATAATTTCAAACTAGCTGTCTTCTTCTTCGATCTTGGGGGCGAGGTAGTAACGGATATGTCCAATATCTGGGATGCGGTACTCTACTACCAGAGGAACATCAGCTGACATAGACAGTTGTACCTGAGAGATACATTATACACATATTATGTGGAACTGATATTTGGTTGATATCAGTTATTAACTCAAATCAACATCAAAGAAATATATATACAATAATGCACCCATGAGTATTACATTAGATAATAAATGTTGGTATACCTGAGGACTTAAGGAAGTAGCCTTGGTGAAATAGTTAAGGTATTGGCAAGCAAATGTTAGTGTAACAGGCTCATCCATCTCAATAACTACAGCTTCTTCCTCTTTGTCAATAGATGCTGTCTGGGCTAGCTTGATGTTAGCCGACCCAATATCACCGCTTGCTGAGAACTTTACACCTGTTACAATAAATTATTAAGCTTAAGTTCAAAATCAAAAATATTTAATTTAATAAATATTACATTAGAAAAAAGTATAAGATAAAATTTTATAAATCTCTTTACCCTCCTTTGTACAAGATATGACCATGGATTCACCAAATTGTGAGAGATCACGACAGATTCTTGCAAACTCTCCACTAGGCATACGTATTGTGCAACTGTATTCAGTCTCCGGTATTCCTAAAACAAATTACATCAAATTAATTAATGATTTTGAGTCACATTTTGTTGTGTTTATGTGAATTTAGGACCTACAAACTTTTTGTAATAATGTATAATTAGTTTAAAAAAGTGAATTAGATAAGATAAGAATAATAGAAGGCAATGTACTTGTTAACATTATAATGTAGTGTTTAATTTTCTCTAGGAAACCAGAACGGAGCAAGTAGTAAATGATAGAAGTCAAAAAACAAAACTAGAAAATTTACCTAAGTGTTCAAGATCTAAGTTCATGAGTTTCATTTCATAATCAGACACTTTTTCTTGGTTTGGGCTCTCAAAAACAAAAGTGACTGTGTCAGCATTATCCTGAGCTTTCATAGTTACTGTATCCTTATCACCGGCACATTTCAGAATCTTCGACATACTGGAAATGGAAGTTGTCTTTAAGAATCAAGTTTTTAATCTTATGTTATTGTACAAAAATGTATCTAAATTAAACTAAAAAAAAAAATGCTACAGGGTATCAATACAAACTTTTTTTTTTATCATACCTTCCGAGATTCATGCCCATGGAAATATTTCTATCACATCTGTATTTATCAAATCCATCTGCTCTCAGAGTCAGTGAAACAAGAGACACATGTGAATTATCCATAGCCTGAAGAACGAAATAATTAGGTTATAATATTAATTGCATTAAGACGTTCCAGGTTTGTAAGCATGAAATAGATAATTGAAATTGGAATTAAAGCACAATTTTAAATAAGCGTTTATCAAAAGATTAGACCGAACCTGTAGTTGAATTCCATTATCGTCACAGTCGAAAGTCGCCTGCGTCAGAAGATCCTTGATGGCTTCTAGAACTTTTTTCAAGATTGAGCTACGAAGAAGACGTGCTTCAAACATGATTACTTGCCTAAAACAATAACAACCTTAAGTAAAATAAGTTAACAGCAGTGTTATACCAAAGTTACAACCGAAACCGAAATCTTATGAAACTAATTTTCGTTTAGTTTCATAACATTAATGTCGTTATAAATGTTGCTAATTTAATAAAATTACTCACAAATTTTCTTCCTTCAGTCCCAATACAGTACAACTTGCAGATAGTTGGAGTTGTTTCAAACAATTAACAATAATGTCGGCGCCCTCTCTGAGAAAGTGACAAGAAAGACGGTTAAGCGGGAAAAATACTGTCATCTGTGGCGGGAAATTCATAACGTCAATATCAAGATATCGTTCAAAAATAAAAGAACAATTTATTTCTAAAGCTCAAAAAAAATGGGTATAATTTTGAAAAAAAAATTTCTGATTGTTACAAATTGTATATTATGTGTTTTTTTAGTTGTAATAAAAATTGGTGGTAAAGTGTTTGCAATCTTTTAAAGAAGTCAATTCTTTTCGTTCAGGTTTTTGGGTGTCATTTTAGCGTTTTCTCTACTAACAAGCTTCATAATAGCTATCCTTCTTATTTAGGTAATATGAAGGACTGCTATTGTGCAGCATAAATAAAACTAAAACATTATGACACCCTATTTCATAACTACAATTCAAAATAATGAAATTAAGGTTTTTAAACTATTTTCCAGACTTCAGTTTTCAATCAATATTTCTCCATATTTTATTACGATTTATCAATTTTTCATTTATATTTTCTACGAAAGTTACTTAAATAGAATTCATATTCATAGTTGCAAAAGATCCCTCTCGCGAAATACTTTTTCGAGGTAAAGAAACTATTTTGTCAACTTCAAGATACACTAGCTACTCGAAACTCCCCGAACCATCAAACCGCATAGATACTTAAACACTACACTAAGGATGTAAAGCAACAATATACAGTAATTTTTATTTTGTTAAATAATAATCTATACAGATTCTTTTGTATAAGTAAGATTTTAATTATGTAATTTTCGATTTTGCGTTATTTTTATATTTTTTTCCTGTGCCTTTATTTAATGAGAAAAATAAAATTATTAACATATAAATAATTAAAAACCAATCAAATAAGCAAAGATCTTTGAGCTTTTCATTGAGCATGTCTTATTTCTTCTTAGGCCTAATGGTATGATGGTACTTTAAATAAAACAAGTTTTTAAAAACTGAAAATATACATTATTTTTAATAAAATAGAAAATCAACCAATTAAAGTTCAACTACTTGATCTTGAGCTGGATATGACGGCAATGTTAAATTATACTTGTCCAAGATACCTGGAGGCAAAAATCTTCCACCACAGTAATGCTTACAATTAAATTTATTGAGTATTTCCGGCCTAGCACACAATTTTGGTGCAGAGAGTGAAATAAGAAGAGCTGGCTGGAGAGACTTTTCAGATGGTGGCCCTTTTTCTACATCCCATCCACTGGGAATGTCCACACTAAAAAAAAAAGTTCAATATAATGTCAAATATGTCACATATTATAATAATGAATAAATAGACAAATAATTTATTTTAAAAAAACCTATGTAATCAGGTACACTTAGTATTGATATAACCATTGTCAGTTATTAACTGCTGAGGGTATGACAATGAATCTGTATATAATAATAATAAAGATATTTCAATCAACTTATTAACAACATTGTGTAGAGATTATATTAAACAATACCTGCAAACTGGCAACCCCGCCTCAATTAACACATTAAGAGCAGGTTTCAATTCCTCTCTTACAGGGGGTTTGAAACTAAATCCAAAGAGTGCATCAACAAGAACTTCATAATCTTTTTTCACCTTCTCATTAGGTGGTAATGTGTCTAAGACATTAACTCCAAATTTTTCACATTGTTGAAGAAGATTTTCATACAATGGCTTCGGAGTACGCTTTGGATAGTATATTGCTACTTTGTAACCAAATAAAGTCATGTGTCGAGCTGCCACTAACCCATCTCCTCCATTGTTACCAGGTCCGCATATAATTAATGCTGATTTATGCCTAAATATATACATATCATTATTTTACAACAGGAAATATTTTTATACAAAATATATATAAAGATAAATATTTAAAAAAGTAATACAATCATGCAAAGCGCTTGATACTAAGTATAACTTATAAATATTATATAGTAGTCAATATATATAGTATTATTTTCTTACGTAGATGAAGGGTACACTTTAGCTACAGCTGTAGCTACACTCAGGCCGGCGAGTTCCATTAATTGGTCGACACTAAACTTATATTCAGTAAATAAGTCTTGGTCCAGAGCCGCAGCATTTACTTGAGACAAATAACTGATATTGCTTTTACTACATTTAGTGTGATTGCCGCAAGCCATTACGCTGGTGCCGAATATGTTCGCGATTCGTAACTGAAAGATTAAGGTTTTGTTACATATAAACGCCGTACCAAAGATAACTTTTATTAAATATAAAATCATATTTGTACCACAAAAGCACCCCCTATTACCCTTAAAAGTATCATTTGTACTTAATATAATTAGAATAATAGAATCAGTAGATTATATCGCTTTATTAAAATAAATTGTTATTGTAAATGCTTATGGACTATCACATAGTACATTAAATAAATATCCACATACTTATATATGAATTTAGACTTTTTTTATTTTATTATTGTTTACAAATGTCATTTTACATTTATCTATATTACCACAGATAACTAAGAGATTACCAATTTGCAGATTTCGGTAGAGTAGATTCGGTAGTAAAGGAATTACATTGTAAATTTTGAGTATGCAATTGGGATAAGATTGAGTATGTATGTAAGAAAATGAGCGAAAATGTAAGTAATTATGAGAGTCATGATATAAATGTAAAGAAGGGGAAAGATGGGTTATGTGAACATGTATGATGCTATGAAAATACAAGATTTAACCTGTAGTCAGGAATGACAGAGTAGAAAACAGAGTGAAAAAAAACATTTTGGGTTAGATCATATAAATTTAATAGGGCAAGAGAATGATTGAGAGATTTCCATAGACAGAGTATAGCTTTCTTTTTTTCCTATGTAATATATTAATTATAAATTTTACCTACGGTTTCATTTTAATATTACAGGTAGAACTTTCGCCTCATAATAAGTAATTAATGATTACCATAGTATAAGACAGATTGGCGAACACCTTGAAGAGGATTTAAAAAGTTCCCACTTTTGGTTTTTGTTTTCCTAGTAGATTTATTTAAACTCTTTTTTGGATTTTATTATTAATGCTGTTTTAAATAATACTCTATTTAAATAAGCCATTAATTAATTAATATTGACACTGACAATCTCTTCAACTGTGACATCCGTCATAAAAATGGCTGCTCTCAGAGTGTTTAGTCGTAATATACCATATTTACGACAACAATTTTCTGCTTTATTAGGAAACACTTCTCCCTCTGTTAAATTTATTTGCGTAGTTGTTATAATTGGTTATATTTTATCATATTCTGAAGATGTCGTGGACGTTCTTAGTGTTACACCAGGATATTTATTGCCACCTTCTTTTCAATTGTGGTCCACTTTCACGTTCTGGTTTCTTGAGATACATTTGTGGGAGGTGATTATTGACATTGTGACTGTTGGATTGTGTGGGAAATTAATTGAGCCATTATGGGGTCAAATGGAGATGATGAAGTTTTTTTTCCTAACGAACATAGGTGTTGCATTCTTAACAACGTTTTATTACTTGGTGATATTCGCTTGGACTCAAGACACATCGCTTCTATTCGATATACACGTACATGGCCTCGCCGGTTATCTGGCGGCTGTTAGCGTAGCCGTAAAACAGATAATGCCAGATCATCTATTAATTAAAACTCCACTAGGTATGTATTAATTTATATATTCATTTCTTTGTATAATTCTAATGATTGTTAGTTGCTGCACGATTTAGACACTTATCATTGTAACAGTTTTCATGCATGTGAATAAGGAAATAGCAATATAATCAAAAATTATTACTCATGAAACTATAATTTCCTTATCAACATCAACTGCAAATTATGATAAATCATTTTTTTTTTCATTAAGTAGCATTCTTTATTTTCAATAATAATATTATAATATTGAAGGTTGGTTTTCTTACACTATATATATATATATATATATATATATATATATATATATATATATATATATATATACATACATTATTGATGTACAAGATAAGATTAGATCAATAACTTCAATTAAGGTAGGTAATTGTAATTATTTGTTGTAGTTAAAGCCTTTACAAGCCAAACCAAAAATATTTGTACCTTTAACATACTTTTTAGGTTCTAATACTTTTTAGTTATTATAATTATGAAAATCATTTTAATATTTTTCTATGTAGGTAGTTACATAAATAAGCCTGAATTTATCCTTATGTATATTTCAAATACATCATTGTTTTTATCTATAGAAATTATAAATTTTTTAAATGACATAACTTTATTACAATGGTTTCATTTTAAACCTTAAAATTTGTAAAATGTAAAATGGTTTTCTACATTTACAGTATATTTTATATATTTATGATTTTGTTAAAATAAATCACTTTGTTTCAGGTAAACTAACAAATAGATCCCTACCACTACTGATTCTCATAGCAGCAATTATTTTATGGGCTGTGGGTGCTCTAGAAGGCACATATCCTTGTATGTGGGGCAGTGGCACACTACTGTCATGGATTTACCTCAGATTCTGGCAACGCCACAGCAGTGGTACAAGAGGAGATATGGCGGATAACTTCAGTTTTGATAAGTGAGCTCATACATTGTATTATTACATATGATACAAAATATTTTTATCTCGGACACTGAGCTAAGTAAACAAATAATATTTTTTTCTCAGTTTCTTCCCAACGGTTTTACAACCAGTGGTGAGAGGTATCCTGGGTCCTGTGCATCGTTGCCTTGTGCGCATTGGCGTGTGCACTGCATCTCCTCGTCGAGTGCAGCTTGCGCTCAGCCCGCGTGGACTCACCATATCTATGCCAGGAGTAGAGCCGCAGGATATGGAGAGGAGACGGTAGGGGTTTGTAACTTCAATATACATTTATTTATTTTCTTTTGTTAAATAAAATTATATTAACAGGCAAATAGCGCTCAAAGCCCTGAGTGAGAGATTATCCAAGACATCAGAACAGACTCGGCAGAAGAATCTTTCGACTAAAGTGAATATGGACGCCGTGAGGAAGGCACAATCACATGTAATCCCACAGTTCCCCACCGAGACTCCCCCAGCAGCACCGCCCGAGGCCACACTTATAGACATTACTACAGAGCCGATCCCCATTACTAAATCTTCATGATAAGTAAATAAGTTCACGGTTCGGAAATCTGGTTCTAGTTTTAATTTTTTATTAATCTAAATGTTCTTATTTTTAAATATTTTATCCAATATCAAGTGTTCTAAAAAAATATTGATTTGAGAGACAAAAATTTTTAGAACATTGTATAGGAAAGAAGCAAAATACATTACTATAAGTTTGTCAAGATAAAATATGATTAGTATTCATTTACTAATTGAATAATTGATCAATAATTTGTTGTTTTAATATATTAAATAAAATGGTAAGTGATGTTTGATAATCATGAACCTTAAATAAATAAAAATGATACACTTTATGTACATATTATTTATATGACATTGGGTGTGGTGATTGTTGGAGTGACGCATTATTATAATAACATTTTTTTGCCGTTTTTAAATAAAATTTTAACCATCTTTCTTGCAATATTAAGATGATAAAATAATACCTATAAATATTTTCTTTAGTAAATAATTGATTTTATGGTTATTATACAGCTTATAAGTGGTTGTTGTTTTTTAATCATGCTCTGTAAACAGAATCAAATATTGTGATAAATGTTTTGAAGTGGTATTTTTAATGAAAATTACTTGATTTTGCACCATAAGAATAAGAAAAAAAAGGAGTATCAGAAGTTGTGAACATACTTTGACTTAACTGTTCAGACTGATAATATTAAGTCATGTAAATAAAAAACATCTTTGAGTACTGAGGCATGTGTAGTTTTGACGAATATCTTTTAATAGCATGTGCATGTTAAAGGTCAATTTGGATTCTTTTAAGTCCATGCTATTGTCATATTTTGCACAATTACTACATACCAAAGATTGATCAGAAAAGAAAAAAAAAGTAAATCACATATAGAAGACGGTTTATATTCAGATTTTTTTATTTTTAATATTAATATAAACAAAATGGCATTTATAAGCTAACCAGATTTCCTGTACCGCTGTGTATAGTATTAAATAATTCACTAACTTTAATTGGCTGTTCCTTGAAACATCAAGGTTTACATTTTCTAATGAATATGTATAATGTTAAAATATTTTACAGTTATGTATTGTTATGTGAGTGATTGTGTTGTAAATAATAATTATATATTGATTAGTGTTAATAAATAAAACACCATCAATACATATATGTTTTATTTATAATTTGTCAAAAAACAAACTTAAAAATATTATGTTAAGATGCAATAATGCTTGATTTATATAACTTACAGAAGGTCTGTCAGGTCTTGTAATATAAATTTCATTCAGTTAAAGTATATTACTAAGAAGAAAAAACATTGATTAACATCAATTTTGCAGTCTGTACAGGACACTGCCTTTTTAATTAGTTTTAGTTAGTTTGATTCATTGATTTTATTTATTTTTATTACACATTTCAGTGCTCAGACTGCTACTGTCGCAAGATCAGTTCAGAGCACATACGTCACTCATTTGTCAAGTATATTTTTTCCAAGTTGTATAACAGATTTTAAGATATACTTTTTTGATATCAAATGTCAATACAATAATCTTTAAAGTTAATTAGTAATATAAAAAGAAAAGAAAGAAAATGTAGACGCCAATACGCTTTTTTATATCTGATTTTATAATTGTTCACATTTGCATCTTCAAAGCTTATGTACTTCCACTACATTTTTAATAGTGTGATGGCTCCAGTTAGGTTACTAGTCTCTATCATGGCTGTTGAAGATATTCATGCTGTCTGTACTAGTGTTAGGTGCTGGGCCACTAAATCGTTGAGGGTAGCAATGAAACGGGAGCTATCTGTAATAGTGGTGCGTGTTGGGCCACTGGACCGGCGTGTAGCCTTCAGGCCAGCGGTTGTCACTAGATATTGCAGGCATCGGAGATACACCTGCCACATTTGTTGTCATCGGAGTCCCTGAAATGTTATTATAATTAAATATAAGAGACATACTTATTTTAATTAAATAATTTCACAATCTACATACATAAGAAAAATAAAGACTAAAGCATAATAAGATACCCTTAAAGTCCAGACTTAAAACTTCAAAATCCTCTAACGCTACCAAGTTTCAAAGCTACCTACTCTTCAAGCGTAGGAATTTATATTTTATTCTTTATATTTGTAGCGTGTGGAGGTTCTGCTCCTTTGCAACCGAGTATTTAAAGTTTTAAATAATAGAAATTTCGATTAAAACTGTTATGTCTATATATTGTGTGTGTCACCTCCGACATAGGTGGCTGGTGGTGCGGTGTGTGGGGCGTAGGGCGCGGCGTAGTAGGGCGGTGGCACTGACAGCACAGCGCCGCCCGCGGACAGCGCTGGGGGGGGAGCGGCCGGGGGGGCGGGCTGCAGGGACGGAACGGGTACAAGTTAATATTTTTAATCTACTGTATAAGCATATCTGTTTAATCTAAAAGCGTTTCATTATTCTTACAATACTGTCCAAAAGTTTGCATAAATGATCCCTGTACGACAAGGAGTTTGAATAATAAATAACAGACAAAAGTATATCCACATTGGGAACAAAACTGATTATACTTAAATCACTCAAAAATTTGCTACATGTGCAACATCAATGACATTTTATGTATAAGACATTGTCTTTTAGCAAGTTACAGATATATTTTATCACAATTACCTGGTAGTAGTTGTAGTAAGAGTGTGAGTCCTCGTGTATGGGCACAGTGATGAGGTTGGTGCGCCCGCGTCGCTCGTGAGCGTGTGTGTGTGCGCGCGGGTCCGCACTGCTTGGGACTGCCTGCAAACATTAGTTATAATATAGCGGCTGACCATATCTCTGCAGGTATTACAAGACATTATGTACCATATTTTATATTTAACTACTCATTGAATCCTGAATCATGATCAAGTTTAATGTTGCTTATGTAAATGAAAGAATGAGACATGTTTTTTTTATAAAGTTGTATATTACCGGTAGTGGCTTGACAACTGCAAGTGCAGGGTGCGCTGCTGGCTCGGGTTCTGGTTTTTCACCAACGTGGCGGTGGTTGATGTGTGCTTGTAGATCACGCTATAAAACATATTTTATGATAAACAATAACATTTTATTATTTACTATATTCTTGTTTTATGGGTCTGGTTTTATGGGTGTCATTAAAAGTAATAAAAGATCAAAGATCTTTATCTAAATATTGACCTGGGACAGATAAGTCCTCCTGCAGCCTGTGTTTCCATATCTTGTACCGGAATGAGTGCACATGAAAACTGTTCCTAGACCCGTCTGTTCTACTCTGACAACCTGTAAAATAATGAAAAATCAACTAATTATGTACTACATATTTAAAAAACAAAACTTTATCAAAAGACAAATTAAAGTTACTTACATTGTAACAAATAATATAATCTATTCTTGAACTATATTAACTAATAATAGTTACCTTCTCTCTGCATCGTGGACAATGTGTGTGATCAGCTCTAGCACAGGATAAACAGAAGACATGTTTACAAGGTATCTGAAACAAATTATATACAGCTAGTACTGTGCAATATACAATAGTCCAATTTTTACTCACACCTAAAGATTTTACTAACCATTCGTCCATAAATGAGTATTGGCTTAGAACAAGTATCACAGCAATAAATCATAGGGTTGAGCACTTTCTCTCCTATAAGTGCAGCTCGATGACTCCAGTCCAGTCGCAACATGGGTTCGGGGGGACCTCGCTGCAAGGTTGTGAAAACTGGGGCTTCTAGTTGAGATATGTCAGATGGTACTTCCACTGTTGAGAAATGTCATATTTGTCAGTCTATAATATACTATTTTAAATTATTTTACAATCTGAAATGTATTATATATTGTTAAGTGATCAAGAAAGAATGTTATTTATGACTAAATCATAACTCCTAATTAATATTTATAATCAACAAACATTTAGCAGGTTCCGGTGGTGGTTCAGGTTCTTCTTTAATCTCTTCAGGCACAGGCTCTTCTTGTTCTTGAATGGTTTCTTCTACAGAGCATTCCTCTTCATCTGATGACATTACTTTGGGGACTTTCTTTCCTCTTCCGCGGCCTCTGCCTCTGCCTCTCCCACGCCCACGACCACGGCCTCTTCCGCGAGTACTTCTCTTCTCTCCATTCATTTCCAATAGTCAATTAAATATCAGAAGTAAACCTAGTTTAAAACCTTCACTAATGATACTTTCAACAGTTTCTAAGTAAGAAACTTCATAAGAAATTGAAATGCTAACATCATACATACAAAAAAGAATTCTTTAACTTGAAATGTCAAAATTGATACAGCCGAACATTTAAACATGTCAATTGTCACTTCTTTAAATGACAGAACTAACAAATGTTCAGTTTAGAAATTTAACAAGCATTCTGTTCATATTTCAGAAAATATTTACATTACATTGGTAAAGAACAGGAGTAATAACACATTGTGTAAATATCTAATAAAATGCATAAATCTGGAATTATAGATATAGATATGTTTACTGTGGTGTCCTATAGGTTATAGGTCCAAGTCCCGTTCAAGTTGAATTTTTATTTTTTATTATTTAAGAATGTTTATATACATACAAAGTTTAATTTAACTATAAAATCTAATGTATTAAATTCTTGTGGCATAGCGTTTGTATCCAAACTCCTCTGAAATGGCTTGTTCGATTCTTATGAAATTTTATGTGTATATCCAGTAGATGTAATTTCTTACCGATAAGGGTGGCACACCTTATTGTTTAAAATTATTATTTTTCTTATATGATTCGACATTAAAAATAAACAGCCACACAGTGCATTAATATTTTTTTATTCTTTTATCTTATCTCTTATATGTATTATAATATAATATCGTTTGATAAATAGAATTCATATAAAACTGTCTAAATAGATTTAGTATCTGGAACAACAATAATCAACTTAATTATAACTTTGTTATTGGTAACATTCGGTATACTTTTGGCATGCCGCCCGGAGCTACATTTTCATTAAAATCACTTTAATTATATTCTAAATATATGCAACTATATTATAGATAAATCAATATATCGAAGCAATTGTACGATAAACGCAAATAATTTACGATGAGCGAGAATAAGGTGTCGTAAACTCCTCTTTTAAAATATTAATTGTGAAGGTCAACCAATCTTGAGCCTCTTGCTATTTGTTGAACGAATTTGTGGTCACAAAACGTAACACAAATATTACTAAAAAAACTTGAACAATATTTAACATTTTTTGTTAGTAAATTATATTTGCATTATAAACAATTTTGTTATTTATACTTTTAATATTGGTTCTCTTTATTCATATAGTATTAGTATGTTGTTTACATTTTGTCTGTATCGTCTTTTATTTTAATAGGTTTGTTTTTATTTAAGTTAAATCCTTTTAATTTATTATTTTTTACTTTTGGGTACATGATTGTTAATTCGAAATAAGCATTTTTATTTTTTGTAGGTATATTGCTTGCTTGGCTGGTTGGTTGTTTCCTCGATATGTGATATAAAAAAAAAATGTTATATAAACGAGTTATTTTCAGAAAAATACAAATTGTGCGGTCTAAATTTTTAATAAGTTTATATTTTTCTAAACAGACACGTAAACACACACATACACACAATACTATTCTCTGTCTACTTCTTAAAACATAGAACGATTCTAATCACAGATTTCATATATATATATTCTTTAAAAAAATACTAAAAAAAACATCATACAATGGGCGGCCTTAGCCGAATTCTTCCAGACAACCATACGAAATGGAATAGTTCTTTTTGAAGGCAGGTGGTGCAAAGTTATTAATAAGCAATAGACATTCATTCAAATAATTACACGAATACATAAACATTTTATACTATATCATCTTTTATTTTCATTACTAAACGATAGCACTTTTGAAACTGTCATGATGACATTTTTTTTTAAATTGCATTTAAGAAAAAGTTTAGCATGTTATGTAATACAAACAGTAACCGGTTGGTTGAGTTCACGACTCTTAAGGCGGTCACGGCCGGGTGACGATCTGTCGTGCTCTATACATGCTAATATTTCAGTATCATAACAATGAGAATTGGATGTATAATTATTTAATATAATTTCATGTAATTATATATCTCATTTGTTTTTAAATGAGATTTAGATATATTTTTCATTCTTTGCTTGGGGTCCAGTTTTTATTAAATTCATGTGTTTCTTTAAAATTTTGTTTGTAAAAAGAGAAAAAGAACAAATATATATTAAATCCAATATCCTCCTGTCGCAGAAAAAATTATTCCATTATAGGTATCCAGAAATGGAATGAATTTTAAACTAATTAAATATATAAATGTACATCGTAGGGTTTAAGAAGTTATATTGTCTCATTAAATTATCAATGGTGATGAAAGCGGTTTTAATTTTATTTAATAAATATGTTTTTTATTTAAGCCTTATGAGGGTTTCTTTCTATTATGCAGTAGCGATGTGATGTTTTAAAATGCTGAAAACCGTGAAACATTTGCTGTCATCTTTTGAAGAGGTGTCTCTCTTCGATGCTATTGATCAGATTTTCACAGAAAGAAAATGGAATTATAAGGGAAAAACCAGCTTATAAATAAAAAAAGAATCATCAAGTTCACCCAATCAAAAGTTCTAAGAAATCAACATAAACTGTCAAATTGAGAACCTTCTTTTTTTTAAGTCGGTTAAAAATCCAAAGTAGGATATTAATATTAAGAATTTTGTATGCTGACTTTTTATTTTATAATCATTTTTCAAAACAATATATTTTTTTAATAATTATATTATTATATTGACATTTAACCGAACTTTCTTGAATAATATACTTAAAATATTTTTTTATGATTGACTTTACTCAATATTACGATAGATGGCATTAGTCATTACGAGTTAGAGGAAAATAAATTTTCATATTACATTACACTAGCCTTAAGCAACGACTTTACATGAATCTCGCGATTGAATTATAAACTATGATCACTTCAAATACCATAACCCAAGTATTGTATATGAAATTAAGACAGTGAATTTGATGCGTTTTTTTGTATTGTAATGTTTGATGATTTAAAGAATTTGGATGGTTAAAAAACTTGTTTTATGATGACTTAGTTATTATGTATTAACACTCTATATTACATATTTTAATTTTTTTTTTGTAATAAAAAAAGTGCTGTTGTTTTATGAACGAACTAACAATTGATTACATGTATCAAAAACACTTACTGCTGTTTGTGCTGTATTTATGTTTTACTGTAGTTTTGTAGTTACTGTCTTATTATATCCTCATTTTGTGCCTCCAGTTCAAGTATGATCTTAAATAAAAGTAAATGAAAAGAATGCAATTTAAGATTGAGATTTAAAAGAAGTTATTTTTATTATTATATATATCATTTTCTTTTTTACACATTAGATTGATCATTATAACTCTGTCCAATTAAAATCCGACAAAAAAAAATTAAAAAAGATATATTTTTTTATCTTATCAACAACATGACGGAGGTATCTACTGTAAAGAAAAATGTAGGTAGATATATTATTCTTATCGTAGACCCAACATTACAAAACCAGAAATCTATTGCTATTCGAATATAAAAATAAATTTGGCAACCCATACTTCCTTGAGCTGAGTTTTTGCGATGACGTTCGTTTATCAATTTCCTTGAAAATAGAATAAAAATAGTTTTCAAATCGGTTACTACCCCTTGTAGTGTCATTGATACTTCTGTGGCTGTCATCTGTCACCTGTGGGTTTAATTACTTCGAACAAACTCATTAATGTAATATGTATTTGTGGTTTTGCCAAAAGTTTTCATATATTTTCTCATTTCTTCTAAATAATATTTTCTAGTGCTTTTATATTGACTAACAGTAATGACCCGTTGATGGGACAACATTAATATTCTTACACGCTCGCTTCTTGGAACTAACTGACTGTTTAAAAGTCTTGTAAGAACGTAGTTCATGTGCGGTGCAAGTTTAACCAGGTTTCTAAGAAGTGAAAGATAAACGCACTAATGTTTATTTTAATAAACAACGCCGATATACCTACTTCACTTCGTTCTAAGCAACAGTCAAAACTATGGAATTAGTTATTCTTTTCTACTTTTTGCCATATTACCATTTTGAATTTAGAATCTTTTTTAGTCATACATTTTTTTTCAATAATTTTAAAAATTGCTTCATTAAAAATTAAGAACTATACTGTTTTGTATTCGTTCTATTTTTAAAATTAATATCGTATACAAATTAAACATGTGTTGGAGTTTTGAATTTAGTGTTAGATTTCTGGCGCCATTAGCCATTGTACTAATTATAAATATTATGATTTTATGTTTGTTTAATAAGTATAACAGATGAAATGTTGTATGTATGTCATTCAATAGTCTTATTGAATGTGGCAGTGTCAATTTCTAATAATATTAATAAAAAAAAAATAAACGAAATATATTCAACTTAATGTTATATAAATGAAAAATAGTATGAGATGGCAAATAATAACACCTGTTCTATTAATATAAAACTAGGGTCTGCGCATGTTATAACCGCTTTGAGGCGGTTTTGGCAAGGTCAAATAAATAAAAAGTTGTGTCCATTATATAAAATTATGAATATGACATCCCACACATGTATAAACTATTAAGATTATATATAATATAAAAAATATACATTTACATATGAACCGTAAAAAAATACAATAAGTATCTTATTTAAACATTTTCTAGTTACTAGTACGTCATGGCCTTCGAATCTAGGGTACTAACCTATTCCTTATTTTAAAATTCAAACATCTGCTCTGTCATGTCATTAGATATTTATGATTACAAAATAAAACGTCTGCGATCACGTTTCTTTAAATATTTTACAAAGTAAGGAACAATAGAGAAAAGAATATCGAGTGTCATTTATTTATTGTCTATGCAGATTTTTTCTTTTTATGGCTTAAATTACAAATAATTTAGGTATTTAAATGGGGAGAAAAGATAACCTTTATTTCAAATAAATTAATAATTTATAAGATATAAAAAATTAATATTCTCAATATTGTTTATTGTAAAGTAGAATCTCTCATTTTAAATTTTATTATTATATTTTATATTTATCCATGGTATTTGGGTTTCCTTTAAAAGCAAATTTCCCTCTTTGGAGATGTTACTTTGAAATTTGCATAATTTATTTTTTCTTTTTTTCATTAAAAAACATATATGGATAATTTCCGATCAAGAAGGTGATGTTAGACGTTCTTAAGGCTATCCACTAAATCTAAGGAGCAAAAAATTTAAATGCAACGAGAACTACGAGTATATTAAAAAAGCGGGAACTACTATATGCCGAAAATAAATATATAATTTTTCATGACCATTTATGGTAAATAATTAATTTTCAGACTATTTTTTTTGTGCCCAAGCAGCAGAAATGCGAAAAAAAGCTACTATTTTGGATGACTACGCTGCTGTAGCGCCACAACTATTGAAAGTGTTTTTACGCACTAATTAATACAAATAAGATAGTCATTCGTGTTTTTAATATCTATACAAACCAGTTACCCTCACCTTCACCGGTACTGCTTTACTCTGTGGTTACTACCACAGGATGGCTCTTTCGTGACGCAGAGCTTCTATGAACTAATTTTAAAACATTTGTTGTTTGAATTTTTAAGAGCGGATTTTGAAAAGGAACTAATAAAATTTCAATAAGACTAAAAGCAATACCAAAATAAATGTGATCAGTATTACAAGGTAGTAGTTCTGTGATCTGTGTTTATTACGAGATTTCGAACCTACTCGATGGTGTTAGCGTGAACTTACTTCCGCTAGATGGCGTTGCTCTTATTTAATAGAAATCGGCTTTTGTATATACAAGTATCATATGATGGACCTGTTTAAAAATTTAAAACTCCCACTAGACACAGGTCTTAATTACGCTGACGCGATTTAACATTTCAGAAAATAATATTATATAAGGTTATCGCTTAAACTCTCTTTGCAAAATTTAATTCTTATTATAATATATATAGTATTGAAGTATAATACATAATACAAATAGATTTTATAAAAAAAAAATCTTATCATTTTTATTGACTGTTCGTCTTATAATTTACAACGCAAATGCTTCCGGAGAGGTTATCTGATGATAATAAGCAGAACATGATTATTGAAAAGCTCAAATCTATTTTCATTCTGTTTATCAGTTGACCTTGGCCGATATCACACAAGTGTCTGGCGTTGAACGAGAAAATTCGATTATTTATTTATTATCATCGGTTTTGTCTTCAATCGATTAAGACATCTCTTAAGCTTTAATGCAACTATTAATAAAATACATATTTATGTAATAAATATAAATTACGTAATTATTAAATATGAATTGAATTGAATGAATTTTATTTAAAATTTTTTAAAGTTGAATATTATCTAAGTAGGTTTATATATTACTGGTTTTGTATTTCAGTAGGTAAGTGTATTTATATACAGCCAAAATCGATAGTCCGACTTTGACCTACTTGACATTATTTAAATATTAATATTACTGTTGTTATTTTGAATTAAGTTATTTATCAATGTGTGTGTCCTTAAGGTGTATTTTTATATTGTTTTAAAGTAAAACTTAGATTTTTTAAATTTTATAGAAACTGAAGATACTTATCGAATTAATAAAATTATTATTTATTACGTAATTTAAACATTTACAGAGATATGTGTAGTAGAGTGTTTTATAAATATTTTTTTTGTTTTTATTTTAGTAACTGTTATTTCAATATATAATTTAAAATGAATTAGACCTTTCAACATCTACAAAATATTATTTTACCAATTTTATTTTCCGGACATCTTTAAAATAATTTTGTTCAAATAACTTCTGCGATTTTTTTTAGTAGTAAATTGTAGTTTTTTTTAAAAACCAAATAGTCTCTAAAATTAAATTTTATATTTTTTAACTACACTACCTGAAACAAATTCGAATTAATTCTTCCAATCTAAGAATAAAACAAAACAATTACTTTTGATAATAATTATGCTGTTAAATGACATTACACGATTATATTTGAACAAGGTCAAAGCATTCAATAGTTCGATCAGGTGTAATCGATACATCACTTAGCCCTGTCACTTACGACCGCTCTTACCTAAGCAATGAAATACTGTCAAAATCATAATCACCCGTCAAAATCATAATCACCTGTCAAACTTAAAATCATCTGTCAAAATCAAATGATCGCTGAAACAGAAAGCAACAGTCTAAATTCTTCATGTTCCTTGACCCCATAACTGCGTGACGTAACACCTGACGTATTGGCACGTACGTGAATTACTGTTCGAGAAAATTCTTAGTCTGTTTTATGTTAAAGCAAAAATGTTTATATATCTGGCGTTGTGAGAGCTGTACCTATTTATTCATTTTATCGTTATCCCACTGTTATGTTTATGAACGACAATTTGATTAATAATTTTAATATCAATTATGTCTGGCCAGACAGATAAGAATAATATTAATTAAAATAATAGCTATTTACTATTACAAATATAGATATTGATTCCTGTTCAGTTCATTAATTTCAACAGAAAAAATATAAATATCATTTAATACTTATACTGATAATGTCGTCTCCGACATAACAAAGAATTTTTGACGTTTACAAAATTAATATTTTTTTTCGTCATTCAAAAAATATACTGTTAGGTATTCTGTCTAATTAAAATAACCAAAATGGTAGAATTGAATATAATTGATGTGACACGTGTACATATTTAAAAGTGCTCTGCGAATATCAGAGTCATAAATAGTTATTAGGGTTGTATCTTTATAAGATCTTATGTTTAAATGTTATGGATACAATTATAATTATAATCTGCAAGAAAATGTTAATACTTTGTCAATAAATTTTAGTTGCTTGGCGCCACAAAGCACAGATAAACCACACGTTAAACCTCGATATTAAAGAATATTATAGACTATTAAAGAGACAATATTTTCATTTTTATTTTTTTACAATTGTTTAAAACTTCATATAACAAGCAAATCTAACTAAAATATATTTAACATGTCAAATATCGTTATATAATAATAACATATAATTTAGATAACTTTTGAAGACTATCTAACAAATTTGGAAATATTGAACAATTTGGTTACATGATTTCATTTACAGCATCAAGTATTTCGAATATTATTACTTTATTCATTAATATATTTAAATGAATTAACATAAAAACATATAATTAATTAGTGGTTTAACCAGTATGTTTTAACAAACAAGTTGAATGAGTTGTGTAAATGATATCCGGCACGCCTCGAACTTGGGGCACGACACGTCATTATTGTTTTATTTTTTTAAATGTTGCAATCGTGTTGATTCTAGTGAATTAGATTCGAATAATTATTGAATATTCAGTCAAGATTTTTAGGTTATTTTTTTTTAAATTTTAAATACAAAAAAATATATATATTTAGTTATTCTATCAATTCGGTTGTCATTTGTTGATCCAAGAAGTATAAAGTTGACGAACGATTAATAAAAATATTTTATCTGCTATATATCTGATTATAAAATACCAATGATTTATAATACTAATGCAATATTGATACAAATAACGTAATTCAATGTTTTAGTTTCTTGAGTCATTGTACGCTCCACCTACACAGTACACTGTCATTAGTCGTAGACTGTATTGTTATGTTTCACGCGATTGGAATTTTTTAAACTGAATCAGCATTTTATGAAACTTAAATACACTTTCCGTCATTATGTTTAAAGAATTTTTTATGTAATTTGTGCTCTGGTATTGTAAATTCAACCCCACAAGGTTAAAATTGGTATGAAAGTATAAGGTATATGAAAGTGCGCCATTTTGAAATAGTAGATACTCGTTTCGTATCTGTTGTGATTGTTGTCATTGTCTAATCGATATTGGTAAAATCGAATTTCGTCGAAAAAGTTTTGTATGTTGGTTGAAAAAACGCTTTTTGTAGATGTAGGTGAAGAGGGCTTCAGACTTTGGTATAAATTAATATTAAAAATACAATAATTGTTTGTCTTTTTATCTGACTTTGAATATATTCCATCAGATACCTATTTAGTTTAATATAATAATGTTCAAATTATCGCGAGTACATCACTATTAAATACGAGATTTTATTATCACTATTATTAATATTTTTGCGAACCTTATAATATATTGATAACACATGTACACGCGCTTATAAATGAAAGAACTGTATACATTATTAAAAAACAATATATATTACAAATAATAATGTTTAGTACTTCATTATTACTTAAATTTAAAAGTACTATTAGTTCGTTATTGTCTTAGCAGATGATATTGTGTCTTAAAACTCTAATTTTCGTGGGAAATCACAAAATCCGATAAGAGCTAGGCTGAGGATTATTTTCATTGCTCAAATTTCTCTACTATGACCTGTCAGTATAGTCTGAATAATAGTCTCTCCTATAGTCTACTCTAGTACAGTCTAACGTATAATAACAATGAAACTAGAAAGTTTATTGTTTCAGGAGATGGGAGCCAGCGATGTCGCTGGCAACAGCTAGTTTTAGATAAAAATAAACTACATTACACTAATATACTGAAGTAATAGTTTCATCAGAAACATTTAATCTTTTGATATCAATTTTATTATAAATATATTAGTTATATATCCAGTTGGCATTGAGTGTCGCCTTCCGGAGACTGAGGAGAACAAAGCATGTTCAGTAATTTGTTGCAATTACATCTATTTATTTTTTTATTTGTTAAGTAAGTTATAAAATATAGTTTATATATATCATATTATATATCCATTCAAAATGATAAAAAAATATCTTATTGTTTCATATTAATAAAGATTGCATGTATTTCATTTGCGTGTTATTTCATCATTGCCTGCGGAACACTCACACTTACACTGCGGATGATGAAACTTTAAATAAAGCTGCTAAATACTCTATTAGAGATATTTTAAATTTGTATTTTACCGTTTATTAATCATACGATGAAATAGAAAGATCATTGTTATTGAAACTACTTAGTCACTTTTTACTCAGTAATAAAATTGTTACCTATTAAGTTAAATTTAAAGTCGAGAAATAATATTATTAACAAATCTTTAATTTTATTTTAATTAACTCAAACAACATTAACAGTACACTATTTTATTAAAAAGTATATATTATATGTTTTAACAATTGTGACTAAAGTTGTCTGCAAAAATATTGAGAGCACGTGTTGTCCTAATTTACACGGAAGTGGGACAGACGAGCACTATATGGGACAGAGATTAATATGTACTTAATGAAAATAGTTATAGCTTAAATATATCTTTTATAATATATTTAGTTAGAACGATAGATCATATTAATATATATAATTTATTTTTCTACATAATATTTCAATAATTATTATTTATTACCATGAAGTATTTGGTTTAACACGTAGTTGACATATGAATGTTTTGTCGAATCTTGGAATTCGTCTCCAAGCAGAGGAGATTAATTTCCGATAAGACAAAACATGCAACATCTGAGAAAAAATAATGATTAAATTACTAAATAATATTATTAATGATTTTTTAATTTACTTTAAGACAATGACATTAGAAAAGTCTTGAAATGTGTCATTATATTTTCGTGAAGTCATTATCTGTATACGCAATTGTCTAATCCCAAAAAATATTAGACTTGTACGTGGGTTGTAACGAATTGCGGAAATATTTGCAAGGACATTAGTTGACATATATTCGCGGAAATTTTTTGCCAACTATTTTAAAGCCACATTAACACGTGGTTAACTAAACCTGTTAATGAGGTTTTTTTTAATCCAAATTAGGACTTTTATCCTGACTGGGTTTGATTTATATTTCTCAGGGTTAGTAGGGTCAAGTATTTCCATGAAATCTTTGATCATATATATATATTGAAGCGAATGAGATGAGGTTAATTATATTTTAGTTTGTTAATTCAATATCAGATTACCAATTAATCTACAGTGCTTCAATAGCGTACAAGTAATAGAATATAATTCTTAAAATATATTCAAGGGTCATAGGTTTCTTGTTGCAGGTCGTCGTCCAGGTCCAGGTCCACGTGACACCTTGGTAGTAAAGATCTAGTAACTGTTAGCTTACACGAATCATTAGTGTAAACAGATTGGCGACCTAGTTTCCCACATTGTTAACTGCGCACGCGGCGCCTAGCCAATTCTATTTTGATTTTTATCTACGCTACTTGGTACGGTGTCTGTATGCGATTTTTGAAATGTTTATGTATTTACGCATCTTGTACTCTCAAATGACAAGTGTTTCACGCTGACCAAATTTACCCTTATTTCCTGGTACAAATTTATCTAACGACGTCGCGGAATCTTTAAAAATAAGTATTATAAATTAAAATTTAAAAACATTTTAACAGAAGATTTGTAAATTTCAAAAGAGTGATAATAAATTTAGGTGTTATTTTTCTCATTCCTTCAACGAGTTTACGTTAAATTATTTTTGTATTGGTGTTTTTTTTTAATTAAGTATGATAAGTGAAAAATTAGCTTATTTCTTATGAATATATGGTTGTTGAAATATGAAAAGAATCAATCTATAGATTATTAACCGTATCGTATACCGTATCCCATCTCGTTCTTATCACAAAATTATGGTACAGTGAAGCCCTAAGAAACTTCTAGTAACTTTTTGTTACATTGTACCTCGTCAGGTGTCAGGTAGTCGTGCGTATTTATTGGATATCATCAGGACCGGTTCTACCATACGAATAATGGATAGGCTCCAAGCACAGACTCTTCGAAGTCGTCAAAGTGGTAATGACAAATTAAATTATATATTTCCATAAAAACAGAACTTTCAAAGAATTTTCCATTTTAAATTATCTAAGAACCTAAAGTGGATATCCTCGCTTCTTAAAGGAAAGTCTTATAATAAACTCTTTCCTATGATAAAAAGCCTTCTTAATATTTTTATTAATAGAAAAATATTCAAATTACAGAGTCCATATAATGGCAACACTACGACTGACCTTCAAATAGAACAAGTGCGTATACGCACCGCTGCTATGCAGAGATATAACTTGTTAATATACTTCGGTTGTGAGATATTCTCTTGTATTAAATAAAAAAAAATAGCTCTAACTCGTTTTACTAAAAGAATAATATCAGCCTAAAGATATGACATTCATATGACATTGCAGTTGTTATTCTATCAGAGAAGAAAATTCTAAACATACCTCTTACGTAAACTCTCCTTTATTTGTTTGGCTTCGACTTTCAAGAATTTGTATATAAATTAAGCTTACAAGTTATATTCAGTAACAGATCATTGTTATTGGTCTAATTTTAGAACCGGTATCTGAGTCTATGATAGAGTTGCATAGCAATATGTAACGTCACCTTGTTTGTACAGAATAAATAATTTTAAATCAATTACATTGTTATGTAGCGCTGAACTCTTAACCCGGTGGCAAGTTTGTTTCGAAATTAGATAGGCACTGTTGTTATTATTGAATTAGAATATAAATTAAAAGTATACCATTATTTTAAGGAAAATGTTAACAAAATTCGTGTTTAAGTTAACAATCTGAGAAATAATTTCGTTGTTGACTGCTTAAGCTGTTATTTAAGTGTTGCAAACGACTTTATCTGTATCCTCTCTTATTCATACAAAAAGCATGTATCATAAATTAAACTTTTTCTAAATAAGTACTGTTTTAGTTTTGTTTTTGCAGTATTTTTTTGTAAAAACGTGGAATTTGGACAGTTATCTGTAATGAAAAGTATCCTATAAGTGATCACAAAAAATAAACCAACATAACACTCAAAAATTTCATTATTTTAAAATATAGTTTAAAGATATTTTTTATTAAATTACCGAATTTCTATAGAAAGAATAACACATGTTACCTGAGGATATTGACCCAATAGCTAGCTTATAATAAATTCAGAGGTTTTTCCTTAATCGCTCTATTTTATGTATGTATAAGTAATTAAAATTTAAATATGCGAAAAAAAATAAATTGCATATAAAAACCATAGAAAAAAACATTCTCGCGGGGAAAATTGAACCAGTGCCTTCTATGGAATCTGTCCTCAATTAAAACGTTAGCTATCTAAAAAAAGTGTTTTCGTACATTGAGTTTCTTAAAATAGCTTATTTATTTAATTATATTAATAGAGAGTTTTAGATTCTTTATAAGACGACAAAGCAAGTGCAAATATATTAATTGCAAACAAACAACTGACACAGTATAAGCAATCGAAATAGTTTGATAATTGCTTCGTGGTATGCATAAATTGTTCGCCCTGTTTTGTGCAATTCGACATTATTTACGATATTAATATCTTTGAATAATGTATTACTATATTTCTATTACTAGAAGCCTGTTCACTAAACACTCATTTGTTAAATAACTGGTTACTATTGAAATACAATTTACATTAAAATTCCTACCGTTAAATTTATACATACTAGCTGTTGCTCGCGGTTTCACCCGTCGGGTTTTATTTATTATTATGATAATGTTAGATCCCCATGAATCTGTCGATCACAATCAGAAAGAAATTTCCAAATACATCCTGTAGTTACGAAAATTAACGCGTTCAAACAAACAAACTTTTCCGCTTTATATAGATAAAGTTGTTTATACATTTTTAATTAAAGTTTTAATTCCAATTAAAGTTAATACAACTTATATGTTTTTAACAAGACACAATTTGGTATCAATGAAACAATTTGTCAAGTTATGACATTTATAGGTTATATTATAATAATAATAATATGTATTTGAGTTACGACATTTTTATATATATCTTTGCTTAATACATCTTAAAATAGTTATAATTATATCCCCTAGTAACAAATGATTATAGATTTCTTTATAATTGACGCAATTCCATGTACAGCTTCCAAGCGGCTTGGATTTCTGCCAAATTGTAGCATGCGTCAAACCATTTGCGTCCAATTCCCCTACTTGCACACAAAAATAAAACGTTCAGAATATAACTTATTACTTTATATTATGAAATTGTCTTTGATGTAAATCTCTAATACTGAGGCAAATAAACCTTTTAAAACACAAATATAAATTTACCTACCATTGATGGCAAAGATGTATGTTCGTCCATAATAAAAACGAGAAATAGAGAAATTTGTATGGAATTACACACATATAAACCTTATTCTTTAAAATACAAGGTTGCCATTTGAAAATTATTTGTCAACAGAAGATAAGAGACATTGTTATTATCTATTACTAAAATTAATCTTTTTGAGTAGTTTCTTCACCTTACAGGTCAGCGAAAATAAAGAAAATGCATCTTTATATGGATCATGTTACATACATATAATGTTTTTAATATTCATGGGTGTCGACGAAAATATCGATTTTTGATGGGTACTATTTATCTAAAGTATTGTTTATTGAATTAATTAACATACATACAAGTTATCAAAACTACTGTTTTAAAATGAAAAAGTTTTTTTGTTTGTTTATTAATCTTCGTCACTATCGGATAGGTTTGTAAAATTCTTTCTAATTATTATTATACACATGAAGAAGGGCATAAGCTGTAGTAGTCGGATTCTACCTGGGTAAAACCGGTGATCATAGTTGTAAAGAATAAACAGTCTAAAACTATATACATATGTTTTTAAAGGAACTAAAAAATTAAAATGATAAAATGAAATATATTTTATTTGGTATTTACGTAAACGTATCATCTTTGCGAAACGAGCGGACCGAGAAATCCACGTCCGGTTACTGTATTTGGCAGTCAGCCATCTTGGAGCAACGACTTCCTAATAGACGGTAGGTGAAAGTCATACAGATATTTTTCTATACTAATATTACCTTATTAATAATAGCGATGACGATAATATTAATATATATATATATATATATATATATTTAGAAGATATATATATATATATTTAGAAGATATATATATATATATTTAGAAGAGGCTTTTTATTTTAAATCTCCTTATTACTTAGTTTCATTCAAATTAAGTTAGTACCTCTTTGTTTATACCATTTTGATTTTAGACCTACACCATCATCTTTTAAAGTGATATTACAACAACCTTACTGTACTTTTGGTAATAAATTTTCTATCCAATAATATTGCTAAACTCAAATTTTTTGGGATTCGCTTTCTTTTAGTGGTGTTACTAGATGATTACTCTTTAAAAAATTTGAAGTTTGAAAATTTTTGTAACATTCAAAGATTTTTTTTAAACTATGATAGTTTAAAGAGTTCATGGTAGACCTGTAGATAATAATAACACCAAACGCATACGGAAATATTTTTTTTTATTTGTCTTGTTCAAAAATATAGATTAAAAGTAAAGCGTTTTCTGTATTACTTAATAAATAATCTTGATATATGAATACAGGTGCCAGCCAAATTTATATGCTTTTCTCGTTGATTTATTGATTCTTCCCGCGGATTACGATGTAATGGATCTCACAAAAAATATTTTTAATATTATTAGATTAGGATTACAAACAGTATCTTGTTGTTAAAGCTAAAATTACATTTTAAATATAAATTTTAGGTTTTGTAACAATACGAACTTTTTAAGTAATGCTCCCAACTATTAAAATAACTTATTGAACTGTAATGTATATATTTATTTCTAACTAACTAACATATCATAATTATTTCCGCACAATGACGCATGTCCGGTCAAAGAACTCATCTTTGACGCTTTGCTTCGATGTCCGTTGAAATAATATTTTAATACTGCTTTTTGCCAACGAATTGCCACCTTCGCATACCTATTTATGAAGATACATTAAGTATTTTTATCTTTCAATTACAAAATACCTACGAGGACAGTAATAAATTTAAAACATTAAGCCTCAGAAGCAAGCATAAATGATAATTGTCTCGAAGATTCTCGAATACTGTTGAGTGTAAGTGATAAAACGAGCTACTTAACATAGTAGCGCCCTCTAGTAAACTACAATACAAGTACACGTACACAGACTTGTAATATGGTTGTTATGGCTTGGAAGATTAACGACAACAGACCTGAGAAGAAGTTGCGACACAACAATTGAAAATTTATAATCGCTTCATTCATATTATATCGTATGGTAAGACTCATTCCGTGGTAGTATTCCCCGGACAAATATGATGACGCCATCTTGCTTGATTAGGTCAACAAACTAATGCATTAAAAAGAAGACAAAAAACTCCACTTACATAAAATAAAATGAATAAGAACTATAAAATGTCTTATCTAGTTGGTAGTATAATTAAAAATATTAATAATTGAAAGACGTGGGCCACGGACGGTTATTTAAATTAGAAACGGTTCTAAAGACCTTTTCACTATGCACCCTACGCACATTCCGTCACAATCAGGCGGACAATTAATGTACCCGCTAAAACCACTTAAATTAAGTAATTTCAACAATTTATTTCTCACTGTTCATTTTATGAAAGAATTGTTTAAATATATTTTGTTTAATTGTTTATGGTCATGATAATTTAGTTTTAATTAAAATTTAGCTTATGTTCAAGATTTTTCATATCATTGTATTTACCGCCTAATTGTTGTTTTTCTTTTTTTTTTCTCCATGGGTTGACTGGTAGCAAATGCTCTATAGCATTAAGTCCACCTGTTGTACTTTTGTTTTATGGTACAATAAAGATTTAAATAAATAAATAAATAAATAATTGTAGCTAATATTTTCAGCATTGTACACGTTATAACTGGTATTCTAAGTAATATAGTTAGACTGCGGTCCCACTCGGAGCAGTCAGACAGGTGCCCTTTAGAGTAACGGCTCGCCCCACTGCTCTGCATCGGTTGTAAGTGAACCCTTTGAGATCGTTCTTTGTTGTAATTATTATCGTCTCGTTATTTCATATAATATATTATATAATAACTAATTTATCAAAGTATTCGATCAAGATATTAATATTTATAAAGTATAAAAAACACTGCCCCTTTTAATAAGCATTTAAATAATTTTATTGGTTTTGGTTGTGTAACAATATAGGTAACTTTTGGAGCAGTTCTCTTTATTATAGATGACCTTTATTTGACCCGAGGAGTGAACCAGTGGCATTAACGCCAGACGAATAGAATGATAAATGTATGTGTTTGATTTAAGATAACACTACCTACTACAATCTACTTATAATATCGCTTACTTCACTACATTTTAATAGAATTAGAATATAACTCTTGGCTTCATACAGATTTAAGTCTGATGCTATGTCATGTACTTGAATATTAAACGCATAAAACAAATAGAATGGATCTAATTATTGATTTAAATTATTTATTGATTGCTGTTTTTACTTTTAATGGAGATTATCGATCTTAAAAGACAATAATTTGTATGTAAAAATTCATAATTATTATTATGAAGTTGTTACTGTTCTTACACATCAGGTAGCACTAGCTTAAAATATACTTAAATGTTGCGTGTGCGCAAGTCACGGTGTGTGGAGTGAAAGGATCCATTACTTAGATTTTGTGATGAAATCTGACCTGTACTTCCTAAAAATAATCTATACATTTATATAAATTTAATTGTTTTGCCATATATTATGAAAAAGGAACATTTTTACCTCACCTATTTAAAATTAATTTAAATTAATGTAAAAGTGTTATTTTGTATTTGTTTTGTAAGCTATGGTTAATATTTTATACCTTAATAAATATTAGAAAATAACTCGAATGACCTAAAACGGTTTTATTTTGGTAGGAACCAAGTTCACGAGCTAAATGTATATAGGTAAGTAGGTAGTATAGGGTTAAAAAATCTAAACAACGACGAGATATATTACTAAAGTGATGCATGTTGCTCAGTTCTATTAGATTAAGCAATTACCAACTAAACACGAGTACAGCAATTACTTTATATTTAATATTATTAATAGGTTTTGTAACAAAATTGTGTTAATAAATTTGGTACAAATATTGTTCATTGATATGACATATAAGGTTATTTATCAAACTAATAATGTCACTATGAATCTGCTAAAACATGATAGTTCATGATTGTAAATTACAAATCTAATACATTATTTGGCTTAGTCATGAAACTAATATAACCGACCTTTGTACTAAATATGGTTATACAATATTGAGGTAAGCACTTGTAGGGTTTCCTTGCAAATTACATTTGACCAATGATATGAATCTGCTAACACGTTGCTAATACTTTTACATTTGGCTTTGTATTTCGCAATTATAAAGTATCAAAACATGAAAATCTTTAAACTACTCGTATATACAAAATATATTTATTTATTACCAATCTTGCAAGCATCTACAGCGTCTTTTTACCAGCATCAAGGATACCTCTTCATCAATGATCGTCATATTTCAGTTAATTTACATAAAACTTCAATTAACTATATATTCCTGAACTTTCTTTCACGAAACACACTATCTATTGGTGCAACCGTACAAAAAATATTTTAATATAGTTTTATTTTGATGATAGTTTTTGATGATTATGGCCTTCATACAGGCATACAGACACTGAGAGGTGAGGGGACATTTTATAGTATATACAGATATAAGAGAACTGGACAGGACTTACTATACAGGACTTTTCCACTTCATACCTACACTCGCAACTGTTTTTGTAACTTGTTCCGGTCAAGAAAAATATTACTACATGTGTAAACATAGGCTTATTCATTATACAGTTAAACCGCATGTTCTTGCATCTTTGACGCAAATGTTTTATTTTAATCTATCTCCTTACAATGTACTATTTATCTTGTTATAACTTTACTTCAAGTCAACAAGAAGATCCTATTAACTAGAAATTCCAACAAACGGATTCTTATACTAATATAATTAAGAATATAGGATGTTTGTTTGGAACTTCCAGACATTCAGACGCTGATCTGCTAGTTATATCTGAAAAATGTTTAGTACATACCTTTAAAATACATAGCTAATATGTATAATAATAAATGTTGTCCGAAAATGTACTGTAGCTGTTATGTATGTACTTTTTGTCTATGCAAGCAGAACCGGGGTGAACAACTACTCAAAACCGACTCCATATAGAAAATGCACCATAAAACAATAGGAATCCCAATACGGTTCACTGGTTCAGATTTATTGCCAACAGCATTAAAGCAATGTATTCTCTAAATTAATTTGATATCTAAAATCACCATGAAATCTAATAGCTATAAATAAGAACTATAAAAACTTGTTATTCTTATTACATAGTGAGAGGCTCTATAATGTAAATAATCATAAAAGAATATTATAAAGTAGTAATAAATACCTTACATCAGCGATAATAAAAATTTAATTGATGCCCGTTGTATGTAATTTATAATACTAATTAAAAATGGCGATGAACAGCTTAAACATAATATGTAATTACCATTTATAATTTTTATATAGTATACTGTTTTTAAACTAACGTATGCATTAACATGACTTAAACTAAATATTAATAATAGTGGGAAAGTATTCTTTTTTGTATGTTTTTAGCAACAAGTAACAGGTTTATTTATCGCCATGTTTATTTCGAGTTTCTATACTATTTTTTTTTAGGTTTATGACTTCATTCACATTTAATGTGGAATATTTTGCCAATGTCAAGTTTTTAGTGTTTTTTTGGTTTATTTACTATAACTGGTCATCTAATATAACTGCGATTAGTTACTTGTTATTTATAATATTTATGAGAATACCTAACTTATTTGCGCAAACTACTTCGTTATACTAAATTAAAACTCGTATATCATTTCTCATATGGAATATATTTTTTTGTTGCTATCGTTAAAATTCAAGGTTACCTTAACAAGTAGTAAAAAAATAAAACGTAGATAGATCGCAAAAACTACAGGCCATGTGGCACAGTTGCCATGTGTAAAAACAACAATGAATTACGCAGTTCGTGAATTATATATATTATTATTACTTCCACCAGTATGTCCGGGTGTTTAGTCGTAACACTATAAATAACTAGTAAAGTTAGAGAAATTGAAGTAAAATGTTGAAATAGTAGACAGACACATCTCGTCTACTCGTGAACACGATTACTGCAAATTATTCGAAATGTCGGGTTAAAATCAAAAATGTAACCAAATTATACGCGAGTTTTTATCCGTAAAAATAGTTTTATTTAAAATGTTGAAAAACTAAAATAAAGAAAAATTCAAAAATATATATAATATTATTTTTTAACTGATCATTACAATAGTATTTTAATAATTAGAATGATATGATAAGTTATAGCTATTACGTAACTATGATGTTGATAATAATAGAAAATATTTTATCAAATATTATGAATCTGATAAGAATCGGTGTTGTAAGATTGATAATTGGATAATGATTATTCAAGTACTAATTTATATGAAATTTATGTTTACTTAGTGTTATCATCACGTTTTATAAAAGATCGTAGACAATATGATTATGATAAATTGATAACATTTGAATAATATATTATTAAATTTATACTTATAATTTATTTTGATATAACAAGTTACACTTTAGATATTATAATAAACTCGTGATTTAATCTTAAATCAAGGAAATGTGATTAAATTTCATATTTCAAGTGAAATTATTCATATTTATATTGATTACGTAATTTTTTTGTATTTGTATAAAACATGCATGTGTGTGATTTATCATTTATTCGTGTGTACTTTAATATATAAAACATCAATGATAACATTAAAAAGTGACTAATGTTTAGAACAATATATTATGCTACACGTGACTGTGTATAATAATTAGCGCTCTTATCGTCTGTGTTGTTTCCCGGACTGCGCAGTTATGTTATTTACTTTTAATTACTTACCAGTCGATAAGTAATCCTACTTTAGTATCGGTTACAAGAAGATTACGATGTTTTTTGGATTAATTAGTTTAGTATTTACGATTTATAATCGGTCAATATTTAAATGGTCAATATTTAACAGGTTTTATTTAATTATTACGATTATATAGATTATAGCAGGTGAAATTATAACAATATTTAATTCCCTAAAATATAACATAACAAATCTCATACTGCTGATACATAATTATATTTTATTGATATTAAATCATAACATAAACAATATTACATTTTTTAAATAATACAAGCAGATATTATCATTTATATATAAACATACTCAATACAACAATAATAATGTTTATTCATAATACTTTTATTGAAAACAACATATCTCAAGGTGATTGATATTATCTGAGGATTGCAGTCAATCCCGTATAATATCTACTTGATATGATTTCATTAAGGTTGTTTACAAATAGAAAACAATAATATTATTCTGACTCAGTTGCATACAGAGGCGTACTTTGTTACGGGCCCTGGTCTAACGTTATTGGGGGGCCTATACCAATAATTAATTAATAAATTATGCACCAATTTTTACCCTCACACTATTCACTGCGCTTTTTGGTGAACCTTTCATATTTTGGTTTATGCAAGTAATGCATTGATGTGAATTGTAGAGTGTTACTCTCTAGGCCAAAGGTCTCCATTCAATCCAATAGACAAACTGCTTCTTTTTCAAGTCTAATTGTCAGTTAGTCGAAAAAGATTAAGAATTTTGTCCATTCGATTATTTCAATTAACGTATAAGAAGAAACCATCATTGATACAATAAAAGAGTAGAATGTGTTTATGAAGACACGGATGGGATAGTAAAAGGTGTAAATGTTCTGGCGAACTGCCAAAATACTGTAACGTGAAACCAATATCCTTTGTTGTGTACAATATCCTTTATTTGTACTGTATTGTAATAATTATCTACTAATTTATGTAAAAAAGAATATTCCATTGATGAAGATTCATTACTTTTTCATAAAAAAAAAAAACCTATATTCAGTAAAATAAAGTATATGTAAATAAAATGTGTTTGCATGGTTACAGAGAAAGACATTTTAATGCAAAAGAATCAATTAAAGTAATAACTTTTTATAAAGCAAGCATAACAACTAAAATAAACTGCAATAATGTTGTCACTAGAATGACAAGGGGCCATTTTATAGTTTTCCAATATTATCTGTCATTAGAAGCATTTTTATCTTACGTCAAATGACATTGAGTTATACTTTGAAATGACGTTCAAAGTTATAACTCACGTGACTTATTGTTGGGTGATTTAAAATATTATAAACACAACACTACTCACGCCGAGAGACTTTGTTCGCGATTTTATTAAATCTTTCCTCACGAAGGCGCAACATGCGTATTAGTTTTATTGATCGTTATCGAGTGAACGATGCGTGAAAGTGAAAATTCACACAGACAGCATTTTTATTATATGTATTAGGTATATATTGCATTATGACTTTTTACTTTTTATTTACGGACAGGATGGTGTAAGATTGAAAAAGATTTTTAAATGAAAGAATTTGTCACTTTAACTGCATTGTTTTAATTCCTTTCGTAATTTCCATGCAAAAGAAAACATATAAACACACATTCATATTTATACTGACTATAATGTTATAAAACATTTAAGATATTTATAATCTAGGTGTGGAAGTTTGTATGTTAAAATGGTTAAATGTTTTGTCTGTCTGTTTAACGCTTAAAAGGACGTAATGAATATGAATAAAACTTTGGCTTCCTCTTTTTTCGAAACATAACGTTCCTACAAGAAAAAGGCAATCACTCAGTTCGTTATCTTTTTAAGTAACTAATCTTCTGCCCTATTCGCCCTTCCATCGGTCATGTTGTTTATATATATCTAGTCTTCTGTCTGTACGACCTCCACGCTATATTAAAGTCAAGTTAAAAATAATGCGTAATTTTATGCTTTACTAAACCCCGCGGTTTCACTCGCCTTTCTACTGTAGCCTATGGACTTTCTCATAAATCATATCATAATAAGATCAGATTTTTCTTAACCATTCAATAGTTTCGAAGATTAGCACCTTTAACAAACAAACTTTTACACTTTATAACATTAGTATATATTACTAGAATATAGATATATTTGTTATATATTATTACTTTATAACAATATGTTAACGTTTGAGTATTTTCTTAGAAACCAATTTATATCAATAAAATAATTTCTTAGATTTTCACGATTACACATTTAAAATAAAAATATTTTTAGGGATTATTATTTTTAAGTTATTTTTAAGTATTTTTAAGTGGGACGCTTACATCACGTCTACCCGTGAACGCGATTGCTGCAAAGCATTCGAAACGTCGGGTTAAAATTAAAATGTAACCAAATTATACGCGAGTAGTAATCCGTAAAAAATAGTTTTATATCAATTTAATTCATTCAGCAATATATTGTTGTACATAATATATATTTTAGATATGTTAAGGGCGTTAAAGGACACTCTATTGTTAATTCGTCACTATTTGTCATAACTGTAGCTATGGTACTAAAACTAATAAGCCAGTAATGAAATTACCGACAATTTTACAGTTGGGAGTTTTAATAACAAAGTAACAAAGTATTGACATTTGCATTTCTTATTATCTACACCATACAGTTTATATAAATTACAATTCAATAGCTGTCCCCCAAAGAGTGCCTTATAAAAGAGTAAAACATTCTTAAATAATTAGAAATATTCATTAAATAAGGAAAGAAAATGGTGGACTATTCTTTTTACTTAGAAATAAAAAAATAGTTTTCGTCGTTATCCAGACCTACTAAAATACACACAAAATTTCACAAGAATCCTTCAAACCGCTTTAGAGAAGTTTAGACAAATAGTTCGCTGATAGAACTGCGGGTGACAGCTTATTTTGACCTTGTTTTAACCAAAGTATAATAATAAAACGCTGTCTGTTATATAACCGTACCTCAATAAATGTATTATCAATTCATTAATGAATATTAAATTTCTAGGCACTTGTCTGAATACTTATACAACACGTGATGTCGTGTCAGTTGTTAACAGTCACGTGGTGCCGCGCTATAACAAGTCTTGATAGCTGCGTCTTTGTTGTTTACCATCTAGATAATATGTACGTTCTAGCAACATACAATTTATAGATAGAATAGTCTACATTTTATTTGGTTTAAAATGAAATTTATATTGATTTTTTTTTATTTCAAATTGTTTTTTTATGATAGATTTTTTAAAATTAATTATTTTTTAATAATTGAGATGTATAATTATATACATTAGATAATTAGAAAAAAAAATTATTAAATAATTAGTAAAATGTGATCAAAAATAAAGTTTAAACAGCATAGTATTCGATTTAATTCCAAACAACTTTGAGTTCATTGTCTCTCATGTGCGAGTTTTAACTCGTAAAATGTTTTCACTGGATCAACTGGGTACTAATATCATATTGTGAAAACTATGCTAGCGAGGTGGTCTCCCATCTATTCTTGGGTTAAATAACGAGATAAAAAAATTAAAAAGACTGCCTTATCTATACTAAAATTATTAAACTGAAGAGTTAGTTTGTTTTGTTTCTTTACGCACTTCGAAATTATTGAATGAATTTGAAAAATAATTTCTCATTATGATGGCGGCTTCATGATGAAAGCTATATATATGCTACTGCTTCTAATTATCTAATAATATCTAAAAAATTTCGTCCGCGGGTAACAGCTAACTTCTGTTTATTTTTTAGTATTTTTGAAAAACAGAGATTAAAAACATTTTTTTGGAACCATGATATATAATTAAAAATTGGCGGTAAACCAAAAACTTGAGAATAACAATTAGTGGTGCTATTCAATGAGTCATGGTAATGTCATTTGTAGGTAAACATAATGTTTCATATTGTTTATGAAATATGTATGAAGTACATTTTGTTTTGGATGACTTCATTTGTTTCGGTTTGCACAGCTGCCTCGGAGTTCAGCGGGAGGAAGGAAAGGAGTATATAGGTATTCATTTAACATGTGAGATATATTATATAGTGTGAATAACATACGTACAATATGTATATATAAAATGCAAAAGTCCCAGAAGCGAGTACCCGATGTCTCAAGTCATACATCGGGGACGGATTCCCAAAGGTCCAAAGGTCGCAGATTCGAGTTCTGAATGTTGTTGAAATGTTTTTATATTTATTTAAGCTTAAAGTAAGCATAATATAGCTTGAAGTTGTCTTAAACAAATATTGACATTCAAGAAACCAGTGTGAAGCGTACCTACGACTTTTGAATAATAATTAGTGAACTTCATAACTGAGTAAACTAACTTGCACGAAGTAAAATAATTTTAGTGATATATTATGTTATATTTTGCTAAACTTGTACATTTATTACATACAATACATATAAGTATAACAAATTTTGTTCTCACTGGTGTTTACATGTTGTGAAGAGCGAGGCGAAAACATCCTCAGAACTAATCATAATTTATAGCGGGATTTGTGTATATAATATTTATATAAGCTTATTATCCCAAACAATGAAATCATTAATTTTAAAGGACATATTATTATCATCGTGTGGTCTCATTTAATTACATGCGTTTGTTCAAAACGGGCACAGTAGTAACAGGTGCATCCTACTTATTTCCAAAGAAATAAACTATATGTAATTAATTTGTATAATTTAAAATACATATTTTTGTATCTATAAATATGTAATGAAGGTGTATTGAAAATATCTAGAAAAGAATATTATATTTTCATATTCTGTTATTACTGAGCTGATTTTGATGAAATTTTGATGAAATTCATAGTTCATTACGTGTGTCAAAATATACGATATGTATTTTTTACTAAGTAATTTAGATCTAAAGATGATTTGAAGGATGATAACTTATTATGTTAAACGGGATGCGCAGACGAATACGCAGATAAAAACTAAACGTTAAATGCATTCAAAATAGTTTTATTTAAATACTAGCGAGTGTAGTTTTCAAATTCGTATTTACGAAGCCTTACAGTGTAAATAACAGACGAAGTTAAACCAAACAGTGTTACGTAATGACTTTAGTTTCAAAGGTATATTGAAAAACATTATTTAACTTACTCAGTGCATTAAATAAATAAAATATATAGAGTCACTTTCATTAAATATAAAGATATTTGAGTTATTTTCTTTTATGTTAACTCTACAGAAGTAAAGACATTCCTTTATACATTTTTATTATTTTATTTAAAAAATTCTCCTATAATTAAATGTGTAAAATAAACAATTTTTTAAGAATTCAAAGAAAAATGACAGGAATTATTCACTTTATTTTAGTTGTTTTTGTGAAAAAATTCATGAAAATTTTAAACAATGATTACTTAGTTGTTTTTTATTGAATAGTATATTCCTGTAAACATTAAAAACATAACTGACTCAAAGAGTAGATTAATATGAATGAGTGTTTTAATTATGACGAGAGATGACGATCGCGTGATATTTATAAATATACCGTATTATTATTACCAAGAAAAGTTTACATTTTGGTAATAAATATCATCTTTATTACCTAGTAGCTGCTCCTCAATGAACCTTCGTTAAGGTGTACTCTTATCTATAGAAAATGTCGTTGCTTTTGCCTCATCATCTCCCTCTCACCTCTGCCCTCCTCCAACTATATTCATTTGATCTCTTTTACTTGTTAAGTAGTTTTTGTAAACATTATTATTAAGAAAACGAACGTTATGTCCGAGGCATGTACGCGTCATAGAATTATTATTCAAAGCTATAACAAAGTTTGTATAACCATGGAGTTGATGGTATAAACACAAAAAGTACGTCTGATCACGTACAGAGGAAGTGCGTGAAGCCAGCTTGATCACACACCGTACACCTTGAGAAGGTTTAAAGAACTCACCTTCAAATACAATAATAGTGAAATATAAAAATTGTTTTAGGTACTATTATTATTGATTATTGATCTATCAATAGGCCAGAACCTTGCTAACTAACCCAAATAAATAAATTAAAAATAATAATGTTTACGCTTTCAAAGGATAATTGTTTTTTTAGAATAGATTTTCTTTGTTAAGTAATCTTTTGTTCTTTAGTGTTCATAAATCTTTAAGATTTAATTTTTATAATTAGTAACTAGCTGTTAGTCGCGATTTCGTCCGCAGACGAACGGTTTTATTATTTTTGTAGCTCCATGATATTCTTTCTCATAACTTTGCCTATCATAATCACATAACATCGTCTATCTTCGTGGCTTATTTCTTCCTAATCGAAAATATACCTGCATATTCCGTATATCTAAATATACCGGTGGTAAACGAACTAATGGAAAGCAAATATAAATGTACTGGTATGTACGTGTTAAATAAACTGTTTGTCTGTGCGTCATATAATTATTTTATTTATCTTATTAGGAACAAGTGCCGGTATTGCCTTGTTATTCCGGACTGTTTTATTATTGTTGTTGTTGGTAAAAACTGGACATATCATAGTCATACCATTTACATTTATTTTCATAACTGGATTAATCCCATGATTATACATCGCTTTACATAACATGCCTATAGCACGCTAACCTAAGCGGTGAATTTTTAGTCCGTTCGTCTCCTTACACCTTACATTTCTCCAGCCTGTTTTAGAACCCACTTGAGTTTTCTGGTTCAATACAATGTCATCATCGAATAGTACCAAGGAAGCTGCTCATGAATTTATTAATTTATTATATTTATTTATTTATTTACCCTTTATCGTTAAATTAACAAAAGGCTGACGTAATGCCTAGTGGCATTCTCTACCAGTTAACCTTTGTGAAGAAAAATTTTGGTAGGCGTTTCTAAAAAATACAAAAAAATACAAAACGAAAAATAATAATATGTATAGAGAAATAGGAGTCTTAATGCTGATCTCTGATGCAAGTCAACAGACACATTACATCAATTATAACGTCTTCAGACCTTTTTTTTTTTTTTTTTTTTTTTTTTTTTCCCGTTGGAAAAACCCGTTACGGGTACCCCGTCGGCCCAGGGGGGACGTCTTCAGACCTAAAGAAACCACCAAATTAGGATACTACCACAAAAATTCTCATTAACCGTCATATATATCTAGCTCGTATGTTTATATAAAGTTGGTATATGAAGTACATTTGCATGTTATTTATCATTCAAGGTCATTTTAGAAACCCAATAAATTTCTATAACCTTAAGTCCTTGGCAAACGAAATAATTAACTTCCGCACACCACGTGCCTGAGTTCATTGTTTCAGAACTGCTTCCTTTGAAAATATCGACAAAACAAAAAAAATGTTAACAGAAATGTTGAAATTGTAATTATTAACAAACATGTTGGTTACATATTTTAGGCGTTGAAGCTTATATTTTAAATAAATAATTAATTAAAAGTTCATAAAACAGTCGCAGTTTCGAGCTTTTTGATCGTTTTATTTTTACCTTTAATAATAAAAATAATGATTATTTAAAATGTATAAACATCCATACCTACACTTTTAATGTTAGTTCATAAATCAAATCTTGTTTTTATTCAATGAAAATTATAGAATTTTCTGGAACATTCTATTTGTTGAAATATAATGAGTTAACACAAAAACACACTCGTAGGTGCATTTATTGTCCATATCAATAATAGGAAATTAATTAAATATAGAGGCAAAACAAACGAATTTAAATTTGTTAAAAATATAAATAAGCTTAAACTTTTAATCATTTAAAACCAAGCTTTTATTGTAGCTTATTTATACTAACGCTATTTATGAGCAAACCAAGAGGTTTGAATATATAATGGTACATAAGACAACTCCCTAAGACCTTTCATTTGATACCCATATTCCGTGGGTTGTGCAGAATTATATAATTCGATATTTAGTTGTGGCGGCCATCTTGGATTGATAACAGTATTATAATTAATTTAATTGTCATCAGAACTAAAGATGAATTTAAAATTCAATTCAATCGTTTGAGGTTAATTTAAAATTGAGTTCCAATATTTGGCTCTCACTAACAAACAAACATCGGATAAGTTACATAAAAGACTGTAAAATGCAGGCCATATATTATGAGAAAAAATATAAAAAAAAATAAATCATAATGCAGGCCATATATTGTGGCCACATATTAAGGAAAAATAAAAAAATAACATATATATAATCGCTAGAGCACTCGTTCGCCTTCAGTGAAGATCTAACAAGGCCATGTCTACGTGCTCCCGACAACGTACCGCTCGTTTAACTAATTACTTTAAACTATCAAGAGTTCAGTTTATCTTGTAACTGTAACGTCACTAAATAACAATTTACAAATAAGGGACGATTAATTAATTAATTTCTTATCAATACCTTATAATTTTTACGTCGTAAATCGATTTGAAGTGAATATTATTTAACAAATAACAAATCCTCTATTAGGCAACTATTGCGCATTATGTTGTTTTGTTTTTAAATATATTTATATTTTCCTGTCTGATAAGGACTTATCTAGCGTTACAGTGCTGTTATGTGATACTGAAAACATATTTCATGATCTAAACTCAATAATAATATTACTATTTATGCAAATGTTACAAAATGTTAATTTAAAATTACTTTTAATTACGTTGTAATTAAATTAACCTTGTCCATTGTAAAGATAGTATGTCGAGAAAATAATATACAAAACTTCTTCAAAATAAATCCGACAATTCATAATTAAACAATATTTAATAATAAAATAACAAGCTACAGTAAAAAGATAATGATATGTTTTCTTATTTAAAATTCAAAATTTACTTTCAAAAGGACAATATTTGCATGAGAATAGAGCAGTGGTATTTTCTCTTTCGTTCATGAAGGGTGTAGGGTTCGACGACCGACTGGCCTCGGGGCCGTTGTCCTCTGGCCATCAGCTGTTATACAGCTTGACCTACTTTACACACATACACACACACACACACAATCTTCGTTATAACCTTATTACCGATATATAAAGTCTAAAATGCATTGCTGTCAACTTGTCAATATTACATAAAACTTCCACTCATTAGTCTTTAGCACTTGTCACTTGTAAACCTTAAAAACTCTTTAGATATATATTAAAAAATAAATCTAAAAACAGATTTAAATATGGAATAGAATATTTAAAATTACATAACTATTACATAGTAGTATATACTCTAGGTCATTCTAATGTTTAGTCTATAAAAAGCGGTTTGTCGCTCGTAATCTGAGAATTGTTACATATGTATTTAAAGGTCACAGCTATATTATGCAACTAGTCTTTTGGTAAACATCGCTTACAATAATATTATTTATTTATTTCTCTTCCATTTTGAATCATTACCAGTGATCATCGTTTACGTCAAATGGAAGTAAGAGATAGGTCTATTTTGATACCATACTTATCGAAATAATCCCTACTTGTGCGACACTCTCCTTCTTAGAGCTAAGGCTACGAGGATTCAAACGCGTCCTGATCTGAGAAGAACTACTCGACAAATGCAAATGGGTATTTTAAAAAAATCTGAATATTTAATAAACAATTTGCGAACAACTACAACCATTACAATCAATCCGACGTAAAACCCCAATGTTTATAGTAAAATATTGCATCTCTGTCTACAAAACAACCAGTAACGCATATAACGCAAGAGTCAGTCATCAAGTAAATTAGACTAAAAGCTTTATAACATAATTTTAGTAAAATAACTGAACTTTATATTATGAAAAGCTGTTTCCAGCTGTTGACTTTTTTTTGTCTGTCCGTTCTCCAAATTAAAATTTGTATTTAATATTTTTGTAAAATTTTAACAACTTTTGTTGATAAAATAAATTAAACTTCAGGTTCAAAAAAAGTTAAAAAAAACAAAAACATACTTCGAAAAACAAAATAAATTCTAAAATACGGACTCTTAACTTTCATAACTCCTGACGCGTGAGATAACTGCCAAGAGAAAAATTAAACATTTATTTTTTAATAGATATTTTTTGTATTGTTAACATGTCTACTAGATATCTTAAATTAATTTAATTTATGTTCATTCTCGCTAACTATATATTTTTTTAATATAATATTTAACGTAATAAAATCTATTATTTTGAACGTTGGTGGCCTTGATTTTTGATTTTTTTTTAATTGTATAATTTTATATTTTCCATTGTTTAAATTGTAATTGAGAGCTAGCTGTTTTATTTAAGTTTAAAAATATTTTTTATACTTGATAGTAAAAAAAATCTTTCTATTTCTCGTTTTCTTGCTTCTTAAAGTACACTTAACTAAAATTAATTAATAATTATTTATTATAAAACTAATAAACATTAGGAACATGCAAAAGGCGGTCTTATCGGCCAAAGATTTGTTTTAGACAACCTTAAGGTTAGAATAACAGTTAAATAGTCTAGTTGATTTAAGTAGAAAAATAAGACATACGTAGAAATAACTATACACACACACACACACACACACATGTAAATAGAAATGGACTATATGAATATTATTTAACATCGGTTCAAAAGTCCTATAATTTATATGGGATGGCCAAGTTAATATTGTTTAAATAATAATTATATTGTTTTATTCTAGACTTAATACATTACAATAATACAATATTATGATAATCTATCTCTAAATCTTATTCGGACGATAACCTAATTTTTATTCTGACGTCACCAATTTATATTTCAATATCATATATATCATAAGATAGCGTGGAACAAAATAACGCTTTGTTTTTAAAACCATCTATTAAATATTTTGTTTGGCTTTCATAATTGTTTATATAAAAATGCGTTCTTTGTCTTTAAAACATTTTGTAAAAGTGAAATAAAATATTCACCTACAGAGAGAAATATTAAACCATTGAATCCATAGAAATAATAAGAAATTCTGAGTTATTCAGACTACTAAGAACTACACAGACTTGGTAAGAAATACAGGTAATAAAAAACAGTAATAAGAAATATATGAAACTTTAAAACAGAAATCATTTCGTCGAATTTTTAATGTGACATCAAGCATGAATCATTTCCAAAATGGCTCCATGCGACAGAAATATTTTAAAATGTGCACCTTATGTGTGTTTATTCAGTGTGTTGTCATTGTATTAGTTGAGTGTCCGAGGTGTTGCCGAATTGTTCTACTATATAACGAGACGTCTGAAGGACGAAGTTTTGTTTACCAAAAATAATTGATTCTCTCTTCTGTAGTTATTATTACAAATATTTAGTTTATTTTTAAATACGCATTTTAACTCCTAACTACCAACTTGACAGTCTTACCGTACTTCACAGGTCTACAACATCAGAAAATAAACCTTATAAACGATTTCAATCAGTATTAGTTATAAGTAACGATTATTTTGGCTGTTTAATTTAAATAATACACTAAATTAACCTTCATTATTTAAAGTTCATAAAATCAATAAATATGACCATAAATCACACGCAACATTGTCTGGTGTCTCTTTATAATGACAAAGAACCAAATTTTACAATTTGTCTCAATTAGGTGGAATAATAATAATTAATAATCTGTGAAAATGTATTAGCGCTGCTCGCAAAACATTCAAGGTCGCAGTATAATAAACTAATTAGCACAGAGTACTGTGTAGTAGTGACACCCTGTCTGTGTTGCGTTCTGAACCGAGTGACGGTTTTATATTTTTGACGAGTGACACTCTTTATATCGAGAATCATCCATAGTTTAATTTATATCATTTATCTAGTCTTATTTTGTGTTCAAAAGCTGTAAGCAGCTTATTATAATTTATACCTAACAATCCTAGTTTATTTCTAGGAACTAAATATAATGCTAACAGAAATATTTCATTAACAGATTGCAAAGAAAAAACATTGAGAGATATTATTATTAAGTGCGATAAGTATCTATATTTAATTATTTGTTTAAAATATATAAAATTCGACCAATATTTCTTTAGACCGCTTCTGATAGACCTAGATCTATAAAGCGTGTAAGTAACTGTGAGACAAGTGAAAAAAATTACTCACTCATAACGACTGTCACTCGTTAATTGGCGCACTCGTCGCCGGGTCGTCTACGTGAGCAATGTATGTGTATGTGTGTGATGTGATGTTGGCATGTGTGTATATGCTCACCCGAGACTCTCATTATCTCTAGTGCTCATACACCAAAAATAGGACTTACTGCGTAGTACATTTATCTTATCTTTAGCTAAATTAACTTGATGTGGCGGTAATCTAGTTTCTGTTAGTTTATATAACAGGCAGCAGTTACGAAAATATATTTAAGCATTTTTATGTAAACCGAGTATAACTTATATAAAAATAAGTCTTATTTTGTAGTCTTATATAATGTATAAAACACGATAAGTGACGAAAATGGTGCGTTAGATTCTACTTAGAAACAAACGTTTAGATTTCAGAGTATTGATGTGATTTTATATATTTAAATAACCAAAATAATCATAAACAAAATTATATAATTTTTATCTTTTCACACACTAAATAAAGAGATAAATAAAAAAAAATAAAACAGGAAGACTTAATATTTACTAGTTCTTTCTTGCGGTTCTACTCGCAGACGAACGATTCTATTTTCTTTTATGGTAAGTAAAAGCAGTGGCGTACAGTCTGCCTCATGAACCTGCCTGTTATAATCAGAAAGAATTTTTAAATCCATCCGACAGTTTCTAGAATTATTCCGTTTAAATAAATAAACATTTCCGTTTTATAATATTAGTGGAGATATTTCGAGAAAGATTGTACTTCCCGAGTAGTTTTTTATTATTTTTTATTAAAAGAGATGGCTCTCTCCACTGTTTTTACCGGCATTTTTAAATATATTCTTAATACATTTCTACATTTGGAAATGTGTCTTCTGTCAAATGATTTATTTATTAAATAGCTACTATTAAAACTCGAATGACAATCGATTCATAATCTGTATAAAAAAGAAAATACTAGAAACCAACAAATTTTAATAATATATAAATTCCTATTTGTTGTCTGTATTTATTTATATTTTTTACTTTGACAATTTGAATTTGGTAAAAGAAGTTTAACTTTTCATATTTTAAGATGTGGTTTATTTGTTAGTGACCTAGCCATCCAGAGTGCCCCTGTTGGCCAGGAGCCCTAAGTCCCTTAGCCCTAGGCCCTTTGGCTAGTATGCTTGGTACAGAACATACATTCACCAGTGACAATTAATATAATTACTTTTCGAATGAATTCTATTTTAATATGCAGTGAAAATTATTTGTATCTTATTCATTAATATCTTTCGTTCAAAGCACTATTCTTTATAATTTAATATAATATATATTTTAGTTGTGTTTGTTGTTTTTAATGCTACTTGAGTTTATACCTAATAATTTTTACCTAACGTTTAATATAAAAAAAAAAAATACTGTTTATGATGTGAATTTGTGAGAATCCTTAGTTGTATTAATATTTTTAAACAAAGTAGATTTTTTTTTATTTTTGTTAAATGAAATTGTATTATTATACCTTCAAAATAGAACATGTTATTCTGTTTCCGACTGGACTTCCATTTTGCTAGAAACTTAGCAAACTACTAAAAATTTATTTTGTTTCAGTGTTATTTTAAACTTTTATATTAAAGTCCGCTAAACCTGTTCTTTACATTTAAAATTTGCAACATTCATTTACATTCATTTACATACAAATGCTAAATAAAATTCGAATACTTATTCGTGGTGTTTACAAAAAATTCTCGAATACATAATATTATTATTGTAATTTTATCGTTGATGAAGATAATATTTAAAATCCGTGATTAAATGTTATTATTATACTTTATCTTTACAATGTATACTTGATGTATATTCATTAAGTATTCTTAATTTCTTTAATATATAATCTATAATATTATTAAATAATGCACTACTGACGTCAACATTTCAATAACCTCTCGATCTTTGATGATGGAGTGTATTCTGTAAATAAAAACATTCGAGATTAGAACTAAATAATTGTTTATACATAATTCTTTATCAATAAAATTAAGATATCCGAAAGGGTTAAGAAGACTAAGGTTAGAGTTCGTCGGTTGGGTCGTGTGACGTCATTGGCTTTCGCCAGCAGTATTTCATTCAATTTCAGACTTTATTATTTAGCTTTTAAAAGTGTTTATTGAATAATATTGTTTGGTCGATGTGAAGCTCTATAACGATTACCCCATCAAAATTGATGGCGTTGTAAGTTTTCTTCTGAAACTTTCAGTATAAAAATGTGTCCTGAAAAATGTACGGACTCATTCAAAATGCTTATAGTAAGAATGTATAATTTTTATATTTTACTAAATTTTATCTTAAAATCATTTACGATTTTAAGATTTAAGTGACTAATAAATAAAAAAATACTAAATTAAACTCCAAACCAATGAGGAATTATAAATAATAAATACTATTCGGCTATAGGTTATTGATTGCAATTCTTAAGCACTACCCACACATATACACTAAGCTTAGTTTTAAAGCCTATGTAATCTTTACGTACTTGTTAGAGCTGAGACACTCAAATTTAGCAAGGTAACTTATTTTCGAAGGTCCCAGTTATGTAGATTCCGCCCTTCACCGTTTCTGGCCACTTTGTGAGCTGTAAACCTGTCACTAGACCTATAAGGAATCGATATTTTAGCATATTTTTGCTTATATAGCTTACTATTGTTAATAGTTTGCGCTAGCCAAGCTGGTTCTGATTTACTTTTGAGTTTTTTGTATTGGTTCTAAACTAGCAGGGTGAATTTCGATAAAATAAATTGAATACAGCCGGATCATTCTATATAACAGTAATCAGTTTTAATATTAAAAAAATTTGTAAATATTATATTGATTTAATTTATTGAAAACAAGTGGAAACAGATACAATAAAACAAATAATTATATTTTTGTGCCAATAGGGTCTATTATTTTTATGCCAATTTATTTATAATTTACGTTCTTTCAAATTATTTATGGATGTTGAGAGAAGTGTCATTATTTTTTATACAAAAATTCGTTAAATATACGGTATATTTTAGTATAGTAATATATTGAAGTGAAATGAAATAAATTGAATTGGTCGAAGTCATTTATTACAACATCAGGTTATGTTTCAATAATCTGTAAATATTATACAAATAACCAATAAACAAAGCAAATGTAACAGCAACCTCAGTCTGATATTAGAGGCAGGCAGTTTACAAACATATAACATTACAAAACTGCTTTGTTATTGCTAATTCCACGTATTCGTAATTCACTCTTAGTTCATAATAATGGTTCATAGACTGACGATAGAATCGAATATATTGTTGTCTTACTCTCTTCTCTCTTTCTCTTTGAAAATGGCCGGATAACGTACAACCAAATCTAGTGTCAAATGATGAAGATATATAATAGTTATTCATCTTCAATGTATTCAATTCCAAATTGTAATAATAAAAATAATGTAATGATATGCTTAGCATTAACATTAAAGATAAAAGATTAAGATAAAAATTCAATTTTTTTGTTAAAAAAAATAGACGACAGGTTGAACTCCATTACTATTCAAAAACTTTATAAATGAACTAATCCATCCACCAGATAGTAACATCAAAAAGGATTATATAACGTCACGTCTAAACTGGCCTTTTTTTTTAGTTTATGCTCTCAGCAAAACCCTTTTGTCGAAGTAAGAAGCAAGCGTCGTAAACATTGCAGTTATGGTGTGTGTATTGTGTGTGTGGTTAGCGCGTTCAGCGAATTGTTCAAATTTATTTCAAATTATTTTAAAGCTAGAAAAAAATTAAAGAATCCATGGAGGATTCTTTAATTTTTTTCTAGCTTACTTAAAACAAATGAATAGGTTTAGTACCGAGTAGGATAGTACAGGATAGAGACTTAACCAAATTCTTATTCGGCAAGATGACGACCATTAACTTATGCACGCGGTGAAATGCAAAACGAGTCGGTCTAGCACTGAGGTGGAGCACCCTTCATGATTAGTCTCCAGCGTTATTATAATTCTATTTAAAAAAGGCACTGAAAAGACTTGCGACATAAGTGGAAGTAGGAACGGCAAAACACTTGTTGGTAGGATGTGTAACCGTCTTTCAACTGCAAAAGCATAAAAGCAGAAGCTTACTGTTCCCTGGGAAACACATCCTCAAAGATCACACATGTTAGATAAAGAAGTCTTACGAACGGACCAACGAACTGACCACGAAAAGGTGGGTAGAAGTTTGAGCGAGAGGTATAATAGCGAAATCTCTTTATAACCTATTTAAAAATCTTTACCTCTATCGAACTGTCATCAGTTCATTTTCAGAACGTACTTCAAAAGCTGCATTAGTAGGTTCGTTTCTAATTTCGTTACTTAGGGAGACGAGCATGTGCAGTGAAGATGAGCGTGTATGCGCATTTTAAAGAGACCCTTGAACCTACACCTGGGTCGAGTCTGAGTCGCTACAAGTAAAATTTACCAGACTTATATTGTCAAAATTTTGTAGATAACTAGTTTTTGGCACAATATATAGGATACTTTTATACAATATAAAAATGAGTACCTTTGTTACAGCACACAAAATAAAAAGATTCTATCTAATAAAATTTAAAGTGTTTTAATGTTATGGATAATAGAATATTATTTAAATCAACATATAGGATGCTTTTTGTTACGAAATAATTACTAATTTAGAAAAAATAAAAGAACACTAAAAATATATACATTTGGTTCTGTATAGTAATAATAGTGAAGAGATAAACCAATTAAATATAAATAAATTGCGGTAAACGAAGGGGCAAACAAAAAACCGGTAAAAGCTAGTTAGTACCACAAATTAAAACCGTGCCATAATTAAAATGTTAGTATCACTAATGGCAGAGTTTAAACCACAAATAAAACTAATAAAACAGATCCAAATATATATTCAATTAGGAATGTAGGTCAATGTGTTATTTAATTGTTCACAAGTTGGTTGACTTCCGTGACCTTTCTACAAAATCAATGTTTCAAAGACAACCTACAATGAGTCAGTTTTCAAGATACAGATGTTTAGGGTCGCAAGGGTCGTAAAATTGGTTTCTATTATTTATATCTTATTTTCAATGTTAGTTATATTTGACAAACTAATTTTAAAAAGAAAGTTTGAGCCATCGTAAATTTTTTATTTAATTACACTTAATCTCGACTCTTTTTCATAATTTTATATTACAACTTGTTGTTACACGTGGTTTCACACGCGGATAAACTTTTTTATTTACTATTACAATTACTTAGTAGTATCGAATTGCTGTATAGCCTATATCCTCCCTTATGGATCTGCCTATCACAGACAGAAAGAATATATCAATTCGATTTGGTTGTTTCGACGATTACCGCGTTTATACAAACAACCTTTTCCGTTTTATTTAAGTATAGTTTTAGCAAACGGTCAATTAATAAATAAGTACTTAAGTCGGTTTAATATGGATCTTCTCTAATAGAGTTAATTTATTTATTTTGTTACGTAAGAGACCTCATATGGTTTCTGGTGACTTTTATTCTGTTTGCTCAAAGTTGATGTTTCTAGTTATTGATTTGATACAGTTTAGAAATACGTGAGCCAAATATAAATTAAAATATATTTTTTACTTTTTCACATTATAAAAACTTACTAAAAAATATTTATTTATTATAAACTTAAAAATAAATATTTTGTAGCAGAAAACAGTTTTTACTTTTTATATAATTTAATTTAAATTTAATTAATGTAACAGGGAACTGTGGCGTTACAAGAATGAGAAAAAAATAATCTATGCTTAGCCTGAAAAACTGTAACCTTGGCCGACATCGAGTCGTGAATAGTGAATTAAGTGTTTACGATTGATATCGATAAAAAATCTTTTACATCACTACCTGTAATATAACTGAATCTCTTACGAATAATGATCATAGATTCAATAGTAAACTGACAACTGACAATAGTAACTGATTTAAATTTTAAAATGTATCTGGAATTTTCCACTAAGGCTAATACAATAGCTTCGTAGTTGCTTTGACTTCACAGTCGTTTGTCATTATTTAAATAGAACCTGTATTTTTCTTATAAAGGAAAGAAATTAAAAATATTTTTCTTAACATAATTATAATCCATGACGTGTCCTTGAAAATAAAAAGTTGCTAATTATTTGGTTAAAAAATTATAATATTAAATTATATTAATTGAATTTTACTAGCGTATATTGGATTACAATCTTAAAGTATAAATTTATTCACATCAAGTTTCTAAACGTATATTTAAGAGTTAGTTTGAAAGTAGTAGGTGATTGAAAATATGTTAATTAACAGTACGTCGTGGTAAGTGATTGTTATAGAAGAGGGCGAAGAAGACAAGGATGGAGTGCGTGAAGATAGGGATGGAGTGCGTGAAGACAGGGAGGGAGTGCGTGAAGACAAGGATGGAGTGTGTGAAGACAGGGAGGGAGTGCGTGAAGACAGGGAGAGAGTGCGTGAAGACAGGGATGGATTGCGTGTAGACAGGGATAGAGTGCGTTTAGAGAGGGATAGAGGTCGTGGATTAAGGGAAGGAGTGAGTACAAAATGTTGTTAAGATGCAAATATGTACTGACTTTACGTATGATAGAAAAGCGTAGAAGGATTTGACATATTCGCTTAAAATAATTCAGACAAGGACAGCATTAGTTTTAAAAAAATTACAATTATTAATAATCTTAAAATTATTTTTTATTGCTTATCATTTGTTTGTTGTTTTCGTTGTTTACGCTATCAGTTTCTATTGATTAAATATTTATTTGTTTTGATGACCTTCTGAATATTTTTTACATGATTATTTAGTTTTTCCTGTTCCGAAATGTATTCTAGTATTATTTAAGTTTAATTAAAAGGTCTATGGTTCTTTACACTGATTAGGTCGTTGCTAATGTCTTTTTTTATATGTGACGCTATATATTTTGTCTTATTGTCAATAATTGATTAAATCAATCAAAACAAAATTAAAGAAACTTTTTTTAAATATATAAATAGGAAGAACATGAGTGTGGTCATCTTGTGGTCACTTATCAGCGATGTTCAGTCTCTATCATTATCAGTAATTTTCATAATATTTACATATGTATCAAAATACTTTTATAACTTCAGTACATTGTGCACTAACTTTTGAAAAATATGCTCAGTATGTGAAATATAGTATAATTTTTTAACACACTAATCTATAACATATTATCTCGATTCAAAATCTTTATTTTCTATATAAATAGAAAAATAAAGAGTATCTATACCCTTTTAATTTATTTTTTTTATAAATATTTTAATTATGTCATTAAACTTGAATGGCGCCGAAAGTGACATCTGTCGCTAAGTACTATTGTATTCATATTTTATGTGTATTTAAAACTTCATTTATAGATATTAAGCATTATAAAATTACAAATACTTATAAATTAATTGTAGTCTATTCGAATATATTCTTCGTTATAACTTTGTAATACCGATACTAACAACTAAAGACTGAATGAGCAAAGTCGTGACACTGGTAGTCGATTTATATTCTGTGTACGTACAATACACAAATATGTATACATCGTGCTTTTGAGTGAGCACGAAAATAAACATTAAGTTAATAGGAATTAAGGCGTTTATTCTTTGAAAGGACTTAATTATATAACTACAGTTTATTGTATTTCATCAACAAGCTTCCGTTTGTCATGTATATATAAAGGTGATGTCATGCAAATATGAGATAAATCAAATATTATTCTTACAGTAAGAGTAAAGACAAATAAAGATGACATTTTATACATCATACGAATATAGATTGACTCGCATCCCGAACGTTGAACCACATTCCTTTGTTATGGAAATCGTATTTGGTAATTTGAATTGTCAATTTGAGTGTCCTTGACCGGTTTGACCGGCGCCTCGTGCAGGTGAAGATACTGCTCAAAACACTTTAATATATTACATTTATTGTATATTTTTTAGAAGGAACTTAAATAAAATGTAACTATATGTTTCTTTATTAATAATTATTACTGAAACCTGATAACGTGCATAACAATTTTAGGACTATAACGTTTATCTTTAAAGAAAACAAGATAACGACACATGGTATTATTATCAGTATGTTTGTTACCTTTTTTTATCATTTTCAAATTTTAAAACTCGTATAACGTAATTTCTATAAAACATATTCGACATGAGATGGAATAAAACATTAAAATGCTTCTCTGTGAATTAAATATATAATTATGGAGTATGTAAATAGGTTTTAAGTAGTCCATATTATTTTATATTAATGTTTAAAGCGAAGATATGACATATTTAAAAAAATTTCAAGAGAAAATATTTTATAAACCGTATTTTAGCCTCGTACTTATATAATGTTGCTTTATTTACTGCTCAAGTAATATTTAACCGCAATATGTCCCAGTTTAATAATTTGCAATTAAGAGCACGTTATTATTAATAATGTTGTTTTATTAATCTCTTGACGTATATATTTCATATACACTTAATATTGAACTTGTTAATATAATATAATAATATATCAATAATGTTTATGCAAACTAGTCAAGTTGACGGAGTACATAGAATTTCGAGAGATTAGTATTAGTATTTGAAATGATTAAGTGACATTTGACGGCCGCGTTCCTTGTATTTTTTCTTGACAAATATTTTGTTTACTTCACTGTATCTCATCATCTCTTCCATATCTAAAATACTAGAAATATAGTACATATTATCTTGCAAGAAATGGCTATTATATTTTGTAGTGACTATTATACGCAGTTTCATACTCGGAAATATTTTTTATTTTACTATGTCGAGGCCCGAAACTAATCTTCTCGTAACTCAAAAAAATGCGAATATGAAATAAATTCGAATCTCTAAAATAATACTGCATCGAATGATACGGGTTTTTATTTTCTACGTTTTTTTTTTGCTCAGATAGGTACGCTGTTGATTTTTTTGTAAATATTTCAAAATTTATAGTTTTTTAGCTCTGGTATGAAGTACCATTTGTCGAGATACCAAATGCTTTCTGGCATTGTTGTGTTTTGAATCCAATAGCTTTGAGTGTATTCGTTACAAACATTCATAAATACAAACCTTTTTTTGTTTTTACTAACAGTATAGACTGCAGATTAATCCGACTATTTCTGTTGGAAATATTTAAATAACCATAAAAAATTATAGGTATATGAAGACTAGTTTCTTGATCAAGTTTTTTATCCCTCTTACGTAAAGTTTAGACTTGGAGAACATACATTTAGACCGGTTTGCCCGTTTGTGTATAGTTTACAAGTTTAATGTCTGTTTATTTTTAAATATTAAGTAAATTTGCGAGAAACATTTCCATTGCAATAAAACCGTTACGACATGTTGTAAATATATATATTAGTGTATTCTGTAATAGTAAGTAGTATTTTTTTATTAATGACGATTAATTATTAATAATAATTCACTCACTACCTACCTGTTATTTTTTCGATTTTTATAATTCAATAAAAATTCAAGAAGGGAAGGGTTAATTATAGTATATTAGAGATTTAATTACATATATATGTAATTATTGACCAAATTAAAATAAAATATCCATAGCGTATCAGTACTAAGTAATGTATATGTAGAATTTTCAGTACATTTTTTAATAGTAATAAAAGATATGTAAAGCTAAGATTTAATGTTATTTAATTTTATGACTGCAATAAAAATCGCTGGTACTGGAGTGGTTGCTTTAACACATACTAAGGTATAGGAGAGGTCGAAGTACTTCTCATATGTATAAAACATGGCCGAGGCAGAGCAAAAAAATCACAATTGCAAATATATTTTCTAACCTTGAGGCCTGACCGCGCAGTATTGACAAATAACTGTACAATTGGATTTGTTCGTAAACTAAATTAAAATAAAATATAAAAAAATAATAATATAAAAAAATAATAATTATTATATTAAAATGTCTTTTAGATATATTGTTTTACAACCCTTTTTAGCTTACTTACAAAATAAATTATTTTGTTTCTAGTATTAGAAGTATTAGTCGAGTATTTTAATGTATTCTAGCTTAGTTTATTCCTTTTGGTTCGGGAGTCAATTTTTTTATACAAGTAAATACTAATTGGCCACTTTGTATTTAATCTTCTTTAATTTCTAAAATTACTTTCCTAGTGAGTTGTTAAAATAACGTTGAATACATTAAGATAACCGAGTTTATTTTTAATTTTCTCTCTCTCATCTCTTAGGTATGAAATTTCTTTAAATCTCAGCCAGGCGGAGGAAAATGTTCCATTGCAATAATCTTTATTCCACTTTCATATAAATAATCGATATTTATAACAAAATACCAAAGAAACATCCCTTACAAAGTAAATGTATTTTATTGTAGTAAATGTATTTTCTGTTATGATGCTCAGTTTGAAAATTTAAATCCACTATTCCGTATTATTTCATTTAATTAATTTAACAATAAAGAAGAACATGTCTCATATATTCAGACAATAACGTGTAGTACATTTAAAGCGACATTTCAATAAAATCGAACAATAACCTTGGGTTATAAAATCGTTACAATATAGACATAAAAAATACGCTTTTTATAGTATCAGGTGCATCTTGTTTGCGTCGCGTCGTTCATGGAATGAATAGGTACGAGGGACAAAAATTGTACCACGGGATTACCCCCGTCGTATTTCGGCGATTGATTCCACTTTCACCCCTACTGTATAGGTATTTAAATCTATATTTCTGTGCGTTAACTTTGAAAGGGTCCCCTAAAATATTCGGTATCTACGCTAGGTTATTGTGTGAGGGAGAGTGAATCGATTATTCCTTTGCGTAATTGTGTAGTGTGCAAGTAATGTATGCGTGAACGCAATCCTTATGCGTGTTTGTGTGTAGAAAAAACAGTGTAAAAGTTTAAGTTAACTAAGAATTATGTTTGTTTTTTGAAATAACAGACGCAAAATAATTCGTATAATAACTTAATACTTTGAATGATTTAGAAAAACTAATACTTCGGTCTCTAGACCGCAACAGCGTATTCTAATACGCTGTTGCGTTAGTGTAAACCTAAGTAAAACTAAAAAAATATTAGGGAGTACAAATTTGAATAATAAAACGCTGATGTACTAATCCTCAATTTTTAAGCTATGAGTTGATAACAAAACAAACTAGTACATGAGCAGTGTAATGTAAGAATGGGTAACTATTTTATTAATGTTGTTGAACTATTAAAGTTCTCAGTTCAAGAACACAAAGACTTTTTTCCACAGAAAGTGTGTTTTTAAGACATGACTAATAACTAATAACAAACTAAATGAAAAACAGCTTTATCCTTTGTTATAAACATTACCTAAAAATAATGTTGCTTTTATAAGTCTTTAAACTCCAACGCATAATATTATTACTAATACAGTAATAATATTATTACTAATACAGTAATAATATTAATAATGTTTATTGTAAACACAAATCAAATACAAATGGAATTAAAAATGTTAACAAAAAAAATGGTATAAATTTGGCGGCCTTATTGCTTAAGAGCGATCTCCAACAGTAGTTGTCACACAAAGATTATGTCTGTCTCCCCACAAAAGTCGTTTTATATTAATTAATATAATACTGAAAACAGAAAACTTAATCTTGTTACATCATAATTAGTTAATTTAATAATAAAATGTCCAAGTGTATTGATCAATTACGTAAATACAAGTAAATGTAGTAGTAATAGTCATCAGTGGGTAAGGTTTCTTCTATGTACACCCTAAAATTCTTTAGTAGGTATAGACACATAAGTATCATTTGCGAAGTTCTTTCTTTATTTCTTCGAAAGTAACTTGAGAAGGACTTTTGTGAATTGTCAATTTTTGGGCGTGAAGTTTATTTAAAATTTGTTATAAATCTTTTTATACATTTTTAATGTTTTGTATTTGCAAGAAGATAAGTCCTGGCTAGTAAAAATATTTAAAATCAAGGCGACAAGCAAGAGGATGAACATCCCAGCGGTATGTATTGAGGAACTTCTTCAGCACCATGTTGAGCCATTTGATGGTTTCATTGGGATGTATTTTCTCTTTATCTATGACAATGCAAGACTCCATACCCCTGTCATACTACGACAATACTTGCAAGATATCCCCGCTATGGAGTGGCCCGCGTGCAGCCCTGATTTTAATCCGATCGAGTACTTGTGGACGAATTAAAAAAATAAGAGGCTGAAATATTGCTCCAGTCAACCTTCAAGAGATACAAAATGCGCTCAAGGAGGATTGGAATGTAATGCCACAGACTTCATCAAACACTTAATAATAGTCTATGAAAAAACTATTAACACTTTCCATACATTTTTATGGCTTTTATAAATTCATCTCCATTACAAAATGTTTTAATAAGCAAAAAGATCCTAATTCAGAGGAATATTTTGATGTAAATTTTTTTGGCATTCAGATAAACTATATCTTCATAAATATCGTAACAATGAATAGGAATTAAACGACCCTTTAATCTGATATAAAAAAAAATATGTTTTTCTTAACACAAATATAAAAAAAAAATACATAATAGTATATCATCGAATGATCGCTAAAAAAGAGGGATGTTATAAATGTAAAGAGAAGAATCTTAAACATGAATGTGGATGAGTACGAGAAAAGAGGGCGACAAAAGATGTAGATGTAGTGTGTGTTCAAAATTATATGGCAGAAAAGTCTGCATTGAGATGTTTATGATAAAAGAACGTTGAATTGAGGTATAAACCCCAATAATACAGAAGCAGGGGAGATCAGGTCAAAAAGAACGAACGTTTAACTAAATTGAACTACTTAAGGCAAAAGGCGTCTTTAAGTATTTTCTTAAGAATTCCTCTTCTTAATACAGTTTTGATCCTGACCTTGGTGAGTTATTTTTAGACGGTTATTAAGTCAATTATATAAAATGTTACGCTTAAACAAGGTGCGTAGGTGTTTAGAATTTTGGTTAAGTTGAAAACTACGACCAATAATATAAATTTTAAGAAAAACGCAGGTGTAGTAGTAGCACGGTCAGAGTTCACTAGATGTCTCAACACAGGGTGTCCTAGTGATATATCCAGGGTAATTAAGTGTTCAAACCATCCTTTTTGACTTCTACAAAATATTGATAAATTGAATTGTAAGCGTAAAATTAATAATAAATAAATAAATAAAAATAAAGTCTTGAAGCCTTTATATACTTACTTTTACTATTCAACAATAATTATAATAAGAAATAATATACTCGATAAAGAATATTTATTATAACTACCTACTTAAATACTTGATAACTTACCTGCTGGGACCTTATTAACATCTCTAAAAGTAATATTATAATAATCTTACTTGCCCTTTTCGTATAAGAGTATGTATAAAATTATATTATTGTACTTAAAATTACGTCATTTATTTAGAGTTTATTGTTCTAAACTCTCAAAATTTTAAAAAAAAATCTTGTAATATTGAAACATTTTTTTTTTAAACTATGAAAGTTTATGAGTTAATGTAGTACGCCAATTGAACTGTAAATATGTAACTATTTAAAAATATATCTATTTGTTACGGATTAAAACTCGCGTACAACTCGCGTATTACCAAATTATACGCGAGTTTTAATCCGTAAAAATAGTTTTATTTGAAATGTGTATTAGTGAAAATCTAAGAAAATATTATGTAACTATTAATTTTAACCTAGTACTGACTACCAATACTTTTTACATTCCTTATTGTATGTGATGACTTTTTCTTATAATAATTATAAAACAAGTCTCGGGTTATAAAATACTCATTACACATTGATGACAGCGATAGTTTAAACTTTTACTTTTGAAATACAAACCTGAGTGTCGAATGAAAATACAAATTTTAATTAAAACTAAACTAAAATATCTTATTCCTACTGTATGTACAAATACGTCACCTCTAGATATTAGAACAACCAAATAACCAACTTTCTACATTATCCTAATAAATCTATACAGTCTGTCTAATAAATAAGATACAAAGCCTATCTCAGTATCCAATTTGAGACTATATATAATATTCTCTGTATTTTGACATATAAATTATCTTAATGTTTGCCATACACAGGTTGTAACTACGACGTTTGTCTAGCGCTTGGAGATTGATGACCCACGTAAGCAGAGATTTATATGACATGTTTTTGCTAAGAGATAATCTTATTTAAGTGTAGCTACATCGCCTGATGTTTGTTTACTTTAATTGTCAGCTGATGTTTAAATTAGGACATTTTAATCTATACGTGTTCAGAAACAGTCTCCGGCAGTACTACTGATTGTCTCATTTTATGACAGCAATTGCTTAAAATGTAGTTAAATTATATATTGCACAAGTCTATTTATATGTATAGCGTGCCGTTGTTCGAATTTTAGGTTATATTATTGCCGGTCACGTAGGCTTTAGAGCGAGAAAACCGATGTTTGAGTGAGGAGATCCGATCAGATCCAGTAGCGCAATGAAAGTTAGAGAGGGAAGGAGATATGGCGTGACAACAAACATGGCGGCGCCGGTTGCCGGTCGAACCGGTTCGACTGTACCACGTGCTTACTGCGTCGTACCCAATCGTACAATGTTTGTCAACAAACGCCCTGTGAAGGTCATACGATGAAGGGTTGAGAAAACAAAGGAGTCCTTATTGCATAATGCCAATAACAAAAGGAAGCTTAAACAAAACGGAACTATTTGTATTTTTTTATGAATATTTTTGTAGTAGCTGGGATAATAAAGTTATTATTATCTTTTTGTCTTATAACGTAAAGACGGTTCCGTCTTTGTTCTGTTAAACCTTTTTGTCTCAAATTAGGTTAAAACTTTTTTAAAAAGGGTTACTTGCTATTGAAGTTAGTGTTGGCATATTCACTAAACTTATTAAAATGGACAATTTACAAAATCGAATGTAGCTAATATTATAGAGTTTATAATAAATAAATCTATGAATTAAATTATATAATTTATTAAAATATGAAATATCTAACCTAACTAATTGTTTTATTTCAGTCATCCGTTTTATATTTTTGTTTTGTGTTACTAATATAATAATAATATCCTAGTAAGTCTGTACTCAGTTACTTGTACTGTATGTTATGACTGGGGCGTAGGTATAAAGAATGATGCAATGGTGACTTGAACATGGTAAACAATGATATTAAATAAGCGATGCGTTATCAGCAGCACCTAACTATTTTAGGTCTAACTTTTTCATCGTAAGGTTAAACGGGAACATCTGGATTCTATATGCGTACTGGGAAGCTATGAATGCTTAGTACAAGTTGAAAATAAACGAAAAAAAGGTAAACACGTCAGCGGTGTGAGCGAGTACGCATGCGCAGACCAGAGGCCACAACGACGCACTCGGTCGCGGGGTGGGAGATGCGGAGGGAGAAGGCGATGTGCGCCGCGCGGAACACAGCCGGCTGGTAACTCAGTTGGATTTTAGAACATCGAACGGGCGGGCGTGTGTAGAATGGATCGCTAAAGACACCAGTAGTTTTTTTATTCCGCCTTCTAACAGTGTTTGGTTATTACCTTCTGGCACATTTTCCGTAAATCCTTCTCGACGGTGGTGCTTATTTATTTTGTTTCCCATTAAATTTTTATCTTGTCTCAAAGCGCCGTTTCGATTTCACGTCGAGAAGGCAGCCGCACAAGTTTGAAAGCGGCTTTTTGAGAGTAGTACCACCTACTCATAATTTTGTTATCGTTGTTAAAACGTATCAGGCAACAATCAAAATGGTTAAGAAAATATCAGAAGAAAGCGTAGATAGCGGTAAGTACAATGTTATGACTTGATACAAAATTGTATATGAAACTGCTCTTGTTTAAATTTACGTTAGATGATGACATATTTGTTTTGATCTACAAGATTATTGTCTTGAAGGTTGAGCTTATTAGAAGTAATTTAAATGTAATAGCACGTGATACCGGCTTCTTGTCATACCGGTACCGATTTCCTATGTAGAGTATTTAATTATTTATTAGCTTAAATTAAATATTGTTTTCAATTTTGGAGGGTAGGTACGGTCGGTTTGCTGAGTTTGAAGTCATATAATCTATATTGTTTCAATCAACATTGGTGATTGTACATTTTAGTCTTTGTTTACAATGAATTACTTTAATAAAACTGTTTAATGAAAAGAATTTAATGATTATTGCGATTTTTAGATCTAACACAAATAATATCACCAACGCGGTGTGTAAATTTAAAACTCGTTTACAATTATGTTAATATTGTTTTTAATTTATTCGATTTCGTCTGTAACGTTTTAGCTAATGACTCATAAAATATATATTCTAATAAGCTTCTATTTGTTCTACGCTTCTAGTCTTATACAAAGAGTTCTTATTGCATATTACTTGCATCATATCCCTGACCAATCCTAACAAACATTGGAGTTGTCGTATTTTGCAATCGTTCTTAAAAACGTTCTAAATGTAATAATAACCCATAAATTAAAATAATATTTTTACATTGTCTTATTTACAATATATTTTAATATGGGTTATTATTACATGTTAACCAAAATTATAAAAATGCTTATTTTATTGTGTATTTTTCTAAAAACTTAAATTGCGATTGTGTTTTGATTTATTGAACCTAAAATGCAAAATTTTTCAAAAATGTAATATTTACCAGAATTATATATAAGATTATTTTTTCTACAAATTTAATGTCATGGATGGCTTTGGGAGATTGAAATAGAATAATGTTATTAAATGCTTGAAAACGGGTTACCTTTTTCTCCATGTAACTGATATCAGATAAGACTTCCACTCGTGCTGACTATTCTATAACAATTTCAGTATACTCCATTGTCGAATTCTTGCTGCCATAATAATTTAAATGTCCTTTAATATTGTAAACTCGGTTTTGTTCGAATGATTAATTTTGTCTACAATAATAGGTATAAAATTTGATATCAAACTTGATAATCAATATTCCGAGGTAAAATTCTATTTTCAACGTTTTTACTTTTTATCAATCCATATAAACTTTATATAAATACTAAAGAATGCGTTCATAATTAAATGCAATTTCATTATCCACGCTTGTATATAAACATGGCCGCTGAAGCGCGACGCCCCACAGCGTTCATTGCCAAGGTCATCCTAATATCAAACTGCGCAATAAGCTTGGGTACACACAAGCATATACAGCCTACATATTATGGTAGATTGCTGGTACACATAAATCAGGTATTATAATAATTCTAGGTAAATAGACACATTTTTGAAAATGGAATTACCACGCTTGAGCGACTGTCGTATCTTGTACAGCTTCTTTTGTTCACTGGATACATTACATCACATACAAACTCTATGGATATAATAAATAATAATATTAGTAAAATAGTTATGATTTATCCAAATTGTATACCTGTCATGGATTCGTTACAGCTTGCGTTGATAAGAATTAATTCATGTCTATCAAAGCAAATTGTAACCTTGACCATGATTGTTTTACGGCTCTTGACTTTGCGATTGTTTTACCAACCTACACTCCCCCGCACTTCACTATTTGCAAATCGATTTCTTCCATACATGCTTGCTTTGTGCCGCTAGTCATTCATTAGAAAGATACTCTCATAATTTGAGGAAAGGATTACAATTGTGTATTGTTTTATTATAATAATATATTAGGCATGTATTGCATATATTTTAGCATTCTACATTTTATGCCAAAATTAGAGATGGGATGAGGCTTCTGTAGTCGGCGATGAGTCGCCGATTAATCAACAAAAAAGCGTCGCTTAGACTTTTTATACGGCTGTTTTTATTTATGGCTCAAAAGTTAAAAAGTCAGATAATATCGCCATATTTATTGATAACTGGCTTTAATAGAATAATGTTTTAGTTTAAAGCGTCTGTCCTTTCGTCTGCCTTTGAATGTCAATTAATTTAAATTAATTATATAATATTTCTAGCGAATTCGTGAACAATAAAATAGTAATTTTTGTTATTATTATTCAAACAAGAAATTTTAAATTTTTGACAATTATTATTTATTTATAAATATATATATATATATATAAATAATTTATTTTTGATATAAATTATGGCATATAAATGTAATTATATGCTGTCTATTTTCTTATACATTATCCGTTCAAATGAAATATCTGGTTGAATAGCTTTGAAGCAGTACTTTGTAATGTAACATGGTGAATTGGAAACGTTGTATAATAATATCATGTTAACTGACTTATATGGCTTACACCACAGGGAACTAAATTATATAAATCGTATTAACACGTGTCCAAGTCATTGGCCAGTGAAAGCTGTTCGGTGAACTGCAGAAATAGTTTGAAAGACCTCATCGAGATTTCACTAAGACAACCATCTGGTTTGGATAAGTGACACTGCCAGGTGTAGTTGGCAATTTATACACCGCTGTTAATGGTACCATCCAGTTATAAACTAGAATATACGTCATATAGATTGAATTGTACCCGTGGGATTGATTCGATTGTGGCTATTCAATGAATCAATCAATCAGAAATTAAGCAAGTAAATGATTTAGTTTAAATCAAACACAAAAGAAAGTTTCATCTTATATGCGGGGCCCTTTCACCCTGAGGGTTATAACGACATAAATACAGTTAGAAAGCAGCTCGTTTTGACCGAGGACTGTTATTCATAAGTACCTACGGAGTTTTTAAAATGAAACTTGGTCAGCGCAGACGAATGCAACTAGAAAGCAGAAACTAGAGAAGGGCCAAATGTTAGCTTTGATTATACATAATAATAAAAGCAAATAAAACTGATGAAGAAAATAAATATTGGCTAATAAATTGTTAGTCAGATGATAGTCTTTTTCTATTAAGAATTTCAGTTAAATGTCTTATTTTGAGTTATATAATGAATGAGACAGAGCAAAATTCGGCGGATTGTAATGACACAGATTCTTATTAGACCATACCTACAGCAACAGCGCGAACTCGTTCTATTTTCATTCATTTTTTATTCGGCTGCTCCCGTTTAGCGCTGTTGCCGCTCAGAAATAAAAAAAATGGACAACGCAGCATAAATTCATTTACGTAACGTGCCACGTGTAGTGACAGGCGACTACATTTTTACTAAGGTTTTCAATATCTTTCTGTACTGTTTATGTACATTTCAGCAGTATGAAACTATTCAGCCGATTGGTTTAGTGTGTATCGGTTGGTTAGATGCATCAAAGGTCATGAGTTCGATTCCCACACGGGACACTTTTTTTTTTGTCTCATTCACAGATTGTTGTTTGTTATTTGTGTCCATTATTTCTATGTTGATGAATTGCCTCGCGAAAGAAATTATTTATGTAGTTGTTAATTAAAACTGAACTGCACAGCGAATGAAATATATACACAAATGTCAGTTGTTACATTGTTTACATGGTTTTAATATGAACTAGTTGCTAAGTAAAAAATGGTCTTATTTCCAGTACATAACATTAATTTACCGCTTATATTATTATAGTTTAATATTTGTACAGTAAATGAGATAAATTTATAAACAGGAAGCAGCCAGACGTCGCTCGAGTGGGCGTGTCTCTAGTCCGATTGTAACAAACGCTATGTTATTGCGCTGTGCTATATATCCTGTGTTTTGTATACCAAATGGTTTCTCTCTACATTGACAAGTAGACTAAAATGTGCTCTGTGTGTTTTGTTATCAAAGTTCTATTTCCATTGTATGGCATTCATAGTAGTGACAATAGCGGGAGGTCACTGTTGGTAAATTATATGTTTGAGCTTTAACAGCCATAAATCTAAAAAAAGGTTGCTTAGAAAAATCAATGAAATAACTTGTTTCATATTAAAACACCTTATTTATAAAATGATGAAAGCCGTTTTCAGAATTGTATCAGATGTTATGTACATTTCTTACTTTGTTTGCTGTATCATCTTTATCTTCTATTTATTTTAAGAAGCCTGACTGATTTGTATAAAAATATATGACTTTTTAAGTCAAATTTACAATATTTTTTTTTATATAACAAAAGTATACTGACATTTAGTTAAAATGTTGTTAACAAGGAAGACTAAATAATCGATTACAGAACACGTATTCACGTAACTTATTATGTACAAAGTTAACTACAAGTTGTACATAACTTACTTTAGCTAAAATGTTTTTGAAATAGTTATTGCATTAAAAATAATATTCTAGTTCTCTATATATGTATTTAACACTACTAAATAAAGTAGGTTCCTTTCAAGATTTTAAAACCTTTACTAATTTATATTAATTGTCATTGTCGTGTTCTCTTTTCGTGACGTCTAAAGAAGTAGCTCTTTTGTGAGACCATTGCTAGCGCCTTGACAAAAGACAACTCACATGTACATATAACAAAAGAATACCGTCAAAAGTCGTAAAGTAAACAAAATAATTCTCAATCAGTAACGATTAAAGGCCTCGAGTAGAATGATCGCGTAACGTGGGCGCACACTCGTACAAACGTATGCGCATACGCAGCGATGGGTGCGGCTGGGCCATGTAGGTCGTTGAACCGGCTTTGTTTGCCAACTCAGCTGCACTCGAGTCACGTCGCACGTCAGAATAATATCGTCGATGACATCGTTCGTCCCCAATAGATACACAAAGGGCCTAGTCATTAGCGTATCTTTGCTACTAACGGCCATTTTTTTTTATTCAAATGTACGACTCGGGTGAAAACGTTATAACAATATGAACGGAAAGCGGAGTGAGAGCTAAGTCTCGTCAGGTCAGTTATTGTTTTCAGAGTGTATTGTTGTATGCACAAATTGATTGAATTAAACAGTAAGGGTACATTGGTAAAGGGGTCCGACATTTTGATTTTGATAAAGTTACTATTATGTAGGTAACTGTTTACAGAAAATTTGTTATTGATTTTTCTATCGAATTGTTGACACGTGACAGGTATATAGATATACATAATACAAGTACCTTCTGTGTGCGGAAGTGAAAGTTGTCCAAGTCGTAGTTGGTGTTCCTTCGAACTCTGCTACCGTGCAGAACAGACACTCAAACCCGCTGCCAATTGTATGTAAATTTATTGTGGTCTTGTTCTGTACATTGGTATTTAATTTTTACATAAAACACGAAAATAAATTTATGAAGGCTAATGCTGATAAGATAATATTCGATCATGCCTGATTATATATGATTAGTAAGTAAGTACTGTATGAATAATACAATGCGAAATACATGAAATTTAAAAATCCTTTTAATGTTGTCTTGGTCAGAATATCTATAGCAGTTTCATAATTCTCTTGCTCTGATACGACCTCGTAACATTTCCACTTTATTGTTTCGGCCTTTGGGATTAATTTGAAGTATATATAGATATAATATCTGTTTTTTATCTACATCCAAATGATTATTGACAGATAGAGTTGATGACATCCTGTCAATAAATATATTTAATGCAAAACAAAAATATTAAAATGTGATTCCCGAAAAAATAATCCATTTAACCAATGGAACTATCAGTTGATCAATTTTTTTCTCTTGAAAACACGCTAACGAAATCAGCGTGCCAAATTGTTATTAATTGGCTCGGTACTTAACTGTCAGATTTATTAGTAGCAATCGAATAACATATGTAACAAGAAAAGTAGTAATAGCCTTCTTATACATCTAAAACAATCGTTAAATTTGCAGGCGTTGGTCGCGGCAGCAGTCAGTCGGGGAGCGAGCGGGAATCTGACGAGGTCTCTCGCGGGCCAGAGTCCTCCGCACCCGTGGCCATTCCCGACAGCGAGGACCTGCAGCGCCGCAAGGAGGAGGCGCGCAGGAAGCGCCGCAGGAAGAAGCGCTCCGGCAGCTCAGTCGTCACGTCATGCTTCCAAGGTTAGTTGGAGCAGTTGCTTATACATCCATATCCAGGATAAGCAGCGTCACTAACATTATATATTAATTTCGAGTGTACATATTGTTTGAAGACAATAGTAGAAAGTTAGCCATCATATTCGAAACGAGCCATTCGATTTTATTAAACGAAAGTGTCAGTTAAACAACTACCTATTGTTTAAGCTAAATGATTCAATTACTGTACTTCAAACGTGTCTTTTCATGCATAAGGCTTCCGCAACATGCAAATACTAAAAATACAGCAAAATCCCTCATGTGCGTGACGTACGAGACGAAGAGAACTTAACAATTAGCACTCACGTAGGCGCTGAGCTGATACACCACTTTGTATTAGGTTACATAATAGATGCACACCTCAAAATATATAAACGGGTTAGTTCGTTGAATCTGCTCATCATTTACTAAAATTACTTTTATATAAAATTAAAATCATTTACTAAAATTACTTTTATATAAAATTGCAAATTTCCCAATTTCATAATAGCCATAAACTTCAGATATTTATATACAAAAAATTTACAGATTTGTACAAGCTAACTGGGGAAGTACTTGGCGAGGGTGCTTACGCATCAGTACAGACATGCGTGAACATCTACACGGGACAAGAGTTCGCGGTGAAGATCATCGACAAGGTGCCGGGGCACGCCCGCGCGAGGGTGTTCCGGGAGGTGGAGACCTTCCACTATTGTCAGGGACACCCCAACATAATCCAGCTCATAGAATTCTTTGAGGATACGGACAAGTTTTATCTTGTCTTCGAGAAGGTGAGGATTTTTAATGACATGACCAGTTAATTATAACTTCGTTTGCAATATATTGAATAGATAATTACAATAAAAACCGTTATTGATTTGATGGGAAATATCTTTAATAATATAGTTAATTGATGAAAAATATAATAACAGAAAACTATTTATAGATTTAAAATAATAAACTCGCCCAAAAACTCTTACGGCACAATGACTCACATTGTTTGAAAATCATTTAAACATGCTACAAAAATGTATTATTTTATTCATTGAGTACTTTGTTAATAAGAATTATTTGCGTATAAAATACTAATAACCTTTGAATGAAAACCACACTTGAACAAATAAGAATTAATGATTTTAACGCCACCGATCGTTGCCTTGTGGATATAAAGAAAAATGTGAGATACGAATAGAAAAATAAATATTTCAAAACACATTCCTTGCGAGATTAAATGTTATCTCTCGGGGGTTATAACATGAACTGTGTGCGTCTGGTGTATGAATAATTTTGATAGTATTACACTGATCGGCATAAATTTTATTTTGTGATACCAAGTTTTGATACATCTGGAGGCATGATATTCCCCCACCAAGACTAGCCAAGCGAAGCGCATGACACTACCAACCTTTTCTAGAAAATCTTTTGTCGTTTTTTTTGGACTCTCAAAACCTAGGTTTGGATTATAACCCGATAACAAAATTCTCGAAATTTGATATCAATAGTGGTCTTATTGAACATAAAATTTAATTGCATAGATGTTATACTAAGTTTAAATATTACATGATTTCAATAAAATGGATTTCAGTGCAATAAAAAATAAAAATTGACAAGCTCAATGTGAGTAACAGATTTGTCAAAGTAATATAAATTAAAATATAAAATCATTATAAAGTATAGCAACATATCTGTTTAGGAATTATCTGGAACTACTTCATACAGTTGCAGGAATCGATTGCTGTATCTGGAATAATAAATGTTGTTCAATCAGGTTAAGACGGGCTAGAGAAGCCAGTTTGTAGACTTATAGAGTATTGTAGTTAAGTCCCGCACAAGGACAAGTTAGTGGGCGACAGGCAAATAAAGTGTGTTCTTTGATTAAATACTTCGGTTTAGTTTGTTTTGTTCAAACAACATTTATTAGTTTTAGATTTTCCAATGTTATGTCTATTCAGTTCTTATTATGCTATAAATAAAGTATGATTTTATGGGCTTATTCTTTTTAATTGTCAATTATCTTAAATCGTTGATAGGAAATTTTGTACAATTTTTTTTTTTTTATTATGAATTACTTAAATATAAGGACAATAGTTCATACAATTCATAAATAAATATTGAGCATTACTCGTTTGGTGCAGATCAATGGCGGCCAGCTCCTGTCGCGCATCCAGGAGCACCAGTACTTCTCGGAGCCGCAGGCCGCGGAGATCGTGCGCGAGATCGCCAACGCGCTGCACTTCCTGCACGGGAAGGGCGTGGCACACCGCGACCTCAAGCCCGAGAACATCCTGTGTGTCAACCGCGACTCGCTTTGCCCCGTCAAGATCTGTGACTTTGACCTCGGCAGCGGCATCAGCTTCACCTCCAGCCTCGCAAGCCCGCTGGCCACCCCGCAACTGATGACACCCGTGAGTGTGACTCATTGTTATGTATAATTTCTAGAATTTGGTGGAAGCTTGGATGCTTCCTTATCTCAACGTATTTTTAATCAAAGAAATATTTTTTTTTGACTTTCTTGACTTTCTTAATTTTAAATAAGAATCTGCCACTCTTTATTATTGTCATTTTATTTTCTAAAACTTTAACAGTAAATGGTAACGGATCTACGGGTTGGGATATAAGTCCTTTATTACTAATATCCAAATTCATAATTTACTTGTGACATCTCAGGTGGGTAGCGCGGAGTTCATGGCACCGGAGGTGGTGTCCCTGTTCGCGGGCTCGGCGGCCACGCACTATGACAAGCGGTGCGACCTGTGGTCGCTGGGTGTCATCGCCTATATATTGCTGTGCGGCTACCCGCCCTTCCGCGCCGACTGCGGCGCAGACTGCGGCTGGGAGCGCGGGGACAACTGCCGCGCCTGCCAGGACCTGCTCTTCACCTCCATACAGGTAACTCGATGCTTCAATCGTCCTATCTGGTCACACCTTTTAGTTTAAAATCATCCACCGGAACTCGCTTAGTGGAAAAATGATGATACGATTGATTGATTGACAAGATGATATTTTTGTTTAATAATAGGAGGGCCGCTACTCGTTCCCGGAGGAGGAGTGGTCCCATATATCGAGCGAGGCTAAGAACCTCATCGCGCAGCTGTTGGTGCGCGAGGCATCGCATCGTCTGAGCGCGGAGCGCGTCCTCCAGCACTCCTGGCTGCGGCGCGCCGATGCCGCCGCCGGGGCTCCGCCGAGACGAGCATTCCCGCCGCTGCGCACGCCGCACAACATCAAGCGGTCGGTTGATACTCCGCTGGCGACCAGTCGCTTGACATTTTCAAAATACGCTTAGAAATTCCTTGTGACTAATAGTAATTTTCACCTACAGGAATATGTCGGCCCGCAACCTCTCCAATTTTGCGGAGTCTGCCATGGCGGTGAACCGAGTCATCCAGCAGCATTTCTCCATGAACTATTCTTACATGGAGCGGCCGCCAGCTATCCGCGGTAGCAAGTCGTGCCACCCCAGCCCGGATCCGGTGGCCAGCATCCTGGAGGACGATCCGGCGGCGGGCTGCGCCCCGCCATGCGGCGCGGCGTGCTGCGCGCCGCTCGGTCTCTCCCCGCCCACCGACTCGCAGCTGCTGCGCCGCCGTCTAGCCGCGGCCGAGCCGCTGCCCGTGCACTAGAGCCGCCACCCCGCCCCGCCCGAGCCCCCCGTCGCGTGCGATCCGTACCGCCCGCGCCGACGGCCACCCCTCCAGTGATAGATCCGATCGCAATTTTACTGTGAACGGTACTTTATAGCTGTAACAGTTTTATTTGAGCCTTTTAAATATATATTTTTATGAATAAATAAAAACGACTGAATAGTTTTTATCGATATGTAGAGTATTTGTGAGTTTATGTTGAGGCGGCCCGCCGCCGAGACCGACGCCGGTCGATAAAATCGTATTATACTGAGATAGTTGCGCCGATTTACATACTTTATTACAACTGCGGCTGAAAAATATTTTTTTTGGATTTATGAAATCCATTCTTCGAAATTGAGCTTATTTGTGTGATTGCATTTTGTTCGTGGCCTATCCTTTGCAATAAAAATGTTGTTACTTTCGATGACGTTCTCGGTTACTAGTCTGTTTATGTGATTGTTTTTTTTTTTTTGCATTTTTTGCACCAACAAAGGAAAAAACCGCATCTCATTAATTAAGAATGAATTTTAATTGAAATGAAGAGCTAAGATTAATACGAGAGGAAAGGGATATGTATGTGACATTTTCACTGAGAGGTTCAAGTGTGGATACGTGTATGCGCAAAATTACAATTCAAGAATAAAATTCGCTTTGTATTGCCTTGTGTGGGAAGGGCACTCATGAACTTCCTGAATGAAATGTCATATATTTTGACCCGAACTATTGGTTAAGTGTTGCATGGGGTTCCATGGAGCTGCCATAAAATTGTGATCAGTTTGAATACTTTTATATTGCTGAAGAATGAAGTGTTATGATAATGTTAAGTGTAGACTTGCTAGCCTTTAACCCTGCGTATGCGTTGATTGGAAAAAGATACACGCAACGCCAACTGTGATTGGCCGTTATGTTTGTTTCACAAATTTTATATTTTACATTCATTTAAATAACAATTCTTAGTTATTCTATTCATACGGTGGCTTTATCCAATCAATACGAAACCTTCGCAGTTCTTTGTTAAAAATTTGTTTTCGACTTAATCATTGATTTGAAATGTCATTTGAAATACAGATGTTTGAATTTTCAAAGTTTTTATTTATTTATTTCAAACCCTCTAGAGTAGAAAAATAAAATTAATCATTAACGCAAGATCATTTTGAAATAAAGTGGTTTACACAAATTGGTATTTTAATTATACCTAAATACCCTTAAATAAACAATTATGTACATAGTATATTATACCTATATCAATAAGATATAAAAACTAAATTGGCTATAAATAAAATTCCCAAGAATAGACTGGCTGAAATTTGTTTTTATTAAAAAAAATTGGTATAAAATATCTATTACATAAACTGAATAAATTCATCGTTTTAGTTCATCTTTTATGTATATACGAATCATATCTTCAAAACTTTTATCAGATACGAAACCCATGCCAAGTGCGCGTGAGTTATCGAAAACATCCGGAAAACTGCCAACAATACGAGCCACCAGCTCATTATGCTCAAAGCGAATCAGTGACGCAACCTTATCACCTGCCACTTCTCGTAAAGCTTGTATCATCTCGCTCACCGGCACACTTATACCCGGCAAATTAACAACACGCCAAGTTCCAAACGCATCTGGCGGGAGAAAGGCTGCGTGTATGATGTTTTGTACGACAGTACTCGGACTAGTTAGCCACAATTTTAGACCAACATCCACAGGACAAATGCTCTCCTCTCCGTTTAGCGGTTCCCGTATAATTCCACTGGCAAATGAGGTAACAGCCTTATTTGCTATCCCTGCTCGGATACTGACGGTTGGTAAACGAACGATACGAGTGTCTGCAAAACCACGACGCCCATAATCATTTAGCAGAATCTCACACATTGCTTTTGCAGAACCATATGAATTTTGGGGTGTGGTAGCTGTTAGGTCATCAATTACTGAGGGTAAATTTCCGCCGAAAGCGCCAACTGTGCTTGTAAATATAAAACGTAGGAGAGGAGCTTGGTGTCTAGCGGCTTCAGCAAGTGCTCGTGTTGCATCAAAGTTGATACGAAGGCCGAGGTCAAAATCTGCTTCTGCATGACCACTGACTAATGCTGCTAGGTGAAAGAGCACATGGATATCAGGTTTAATAATAAGATTTGCTGCAGAAGGTTGACTTAGATCAATGGCGACGGTTGAAACTCGAGGGTCGATATGTGGTTGCGGACGCACTACATCTACTAACAATAATTTAGCTACAGGAAGTTTGGAATCTTCGGCAAGTAGTGCGTCTGTTACTCGAGTGCCCAAAAATCCCGCTGCGCCAGTGATAACTATGTTCATTCTTATTTCTTAAAAATTTCACTAAGCACTGACTGATCCGTTTGATTGCTCCTACAATGATTAAACTTAAGAAAATACGGTCATACTTCGTAAATATAATGCCTACTTACAACTGTATACAGACAGGTCAAAGGTGGAAAACATAATATTAAACAAACCGATAACATGATATTATGATAAAAAAACAAAAATATTTTTCTTTTATCCATATCCGTTCTATACCTACATTAATTGTGATATTTATACAGATAAAGTTTTAGCGAGTAGTCATAGCGACTTAATTCGATAAAAATAGTTTTATTTCCAAGTATATAAGGGAACATCTCAGATTGGATAAAGTGTTATTACATGTTTTCTTGAAGGTAGATATAATATAAATGCCATTTAAATTTTCTATATACTTGTATATTTATGTAATTTTTACATATTTACCCATACTTAAAACCTAAACTATTTCTTACATAATAACTAATTACCTTCTTAAATTAGCATATGATTTTCTGTCTGTGTTGTTTTTAAACTTTAATGATATTATTAGAAGCGATGATATTATTTCCTTTTTGGATTTTTGCTTAATACTACAGAAACACGAAAAAAGTAGTAGGGTACAGTTGCTAAGGAAGTTATTAAAAATAATTAAATTAACCAAGTAGTTAACTTTTTATTGGTTATGATATTAATAGTTATTATGTATGGATACGCATTTCTTAATTTTATATACATTCGAATTGACTACCACAGCATAATCTAGAATAGGAAATTTTCAAATTTTATATTGAACATTGCACTATTTTAGATTATATTTTGTTAACGAAATTATTTTGTAAACAAAGTATATTTAAGTTAATTTAAACATATACTCTGTATTTTACAGATTGCAGTAAATGTTTATTAATTATTTATTAATAACTCGATTGTTAAACGTTTTGTTAGCATGACTGTCAAATTTGACATTGATAATTTTTAAAGGTCACCTTGAAGACTAAGGAACAACTGTTAACTGTCAAAGGGATTGATAATTGATAATATAGCCTAAAGCGGCAATGATGAAAACTTATTAGATGCAATAAATAAATAACCTTTTTTAATTTATATTCAATTTTCGATAACTTTAAAAAGGATTTGGCTATACATGGTACCATTAGGATAAAACTAAACCGTAAGTATATTATTATTTTTTTATAAAAAGGATATTGTTACTTAAATTTTAAGTTAAGTTAATCTAGTAAATAAAAATAGTATAATACTTACATGATACTTATTAACTTTTCAATGTGTTTTTTGCTTTCCATGTCATTGGACATTGTTTTCCAAACTATTACAAGTTTTATTTTTTTTTAAACAAAATTTTTAACTTATTCTTACTTTATATTAAATAATTTGATTTTATAAACCTTAAAACAAGTGTTTTTATTTTATTGGGTATTAAGTGACAACTATTTGCAAAATATTTTGTTGTTTTGAATACATTAAAAGCTTAAATTTTTATTATTTAATAATTATATATATATTTTTTTGGTTTATCAGTTCTAACATCTAAATTGAAAGTGAAAATTTCAAGTTGTTTTAAGCAAAGATTTCCAAAAGATTTTTTAAAATAATATTAAAAATTATGAACACAGATTGTAACAAAATAAAAAAGAAACAGTTTTCAGTTAACAATAAGTTTTTTCAAAGATCAACAGAAAGTCAACTTCATTTTCCATAATCTCAGATAAAACTTTTCAATAGAATTGAATTTTCATTGAACTGTTACAGTCACAATGAACAATTATTTCAGTCTTGACTTATTCACAAGTTGGACAACATACAATATTTAAATTCATTATTTTATTATGATTTTTTGCTGTTTTTCTCGTAAAATATCTCAAATAACATGTGCAAAGGTATTTCTTTTATTACTATATATTTTTATCTTTCTATTTTATTACACGACTACATCTTACAGATGCAGCTGTATTAATATTTAGAAACAAATGTAAACTCAATTATTCTTATATAATTATAAGTTGGAATGTCTAATATTTTGTGTAACACTAAGAGCCGCAATGTTTTATATTTCACTGTTTATCCTCGGGTAAACAGAGTAAACGGGTAAATATTGCTTTTTAGAGTTTAGTTTTTTCATTCCAAGCAAGAGAGGTTATTATAAATTAAATCAAGTTTTTATTTTGAACTTCATAACAAAAGACATTAACTAAATAAAATAAATAAGTATTTTTCATGTGTATAAGTTAATACTTTAAAATTGGTGATGGAAGTAAAAATTAATGGGTTGTTTTACTTACTATTATTATTTCGTTTGTGTTGCCATCTTACAATAATACCATAATACTATACTGGTGATGTTGGATTTATAATCTTTAATTAGGTAAGTAATTATAAGGTACTTAGTTAAGTAGCTACTTTCGTAATGCATCTGGTAGAAAGCTCCTAACGACACCACAAGTAAAACATAGAGTGAACAATGAGGGTATGGTTGAGTTATTCCTTTGTTTAAGCATATGTATATCCTTTGTCTGATATTTCCATTCTGGTATAAACAAAAGATCGTAACTGTATACGGCTTCAAGTATTATACGGCGCGGTTATATAAGAAGTAAGGACTCAGCGGCTGCGGCTGCAGCGGCGCAACGACGCTCTTCCTCTCACCATGCAGAAGATGCTCGCCAGAGAGAAAAGTGACTATGTACGCAAGGTGCAGGAAAAAGCCGTCATCGAAAAGGTTATAGCCGACGAATGGAGCGAATATTAATATTTGTTGGATCTGTACTGGACAAATTTTATCGTTTTTTAATGCACGTCATCACGGGTATTTTCGTTGTGCGTATAAGATTTTGGGATTTATATTTTGTCCATTTTGAAAGGGATTTTAAACGTGAAGTAACATGCTTAATAGGTAGTGCATCAACATAGTGAACAATAGAGCATTTTGTCTCAGAGGCAGATGGCAGTGGAGCGTCCAGAAGTAGCAGAGGGGGCGGTGGTGGCGGCTCAGGACGGGGAGGTGGAGGGAGGTGCCGTGCGTGTGCTTACGCTTAACCATGGAGAACATCAGGATGCCACTCTTTATCGGTAATTTCTTTTATTGAATATTTATTATTATGAATACAGTATCTAGAGCAGCGGTGGCCAATTCGATCGAACTCGCGATCTACTGTCTGTATAATGTTTTACGATCTACCGACTAGGAATTTGGAACTGTACTCCAATAATTTTCGTAATATTTAAAATGCGAATTGGTAGCTACCGATAATTTTTTCGTTGCCCGCGATCGATTGACCTAGGGGCTGCGATCGACTGGTCGTTCGCCATCTATAGGTTGGCCTCCCCTGGTATAGAGTAACATTGATAATTTTATAAGATAAATAATAATCAGGACTGATGCACATTAAATAGTTATGTCGTTATTTCCAATATATTGTTTTAGATTCGAGAAAGGGTGCCATTTGCGATTCAGCCCTGGTCCTAACCTAATGGGGCGGAAGGTGTTTCTATATACCAATTATGTTGTATCTGACAACTGTAAGTAAAGCTGTAAATCTGAAACTGACTTAAGTAAAGTTCTAAACATATTGAGATTAATTCAATAAATAAACTTATTCGCTAGCATTGGAAGAGAAACCCGAGGCCGAGTTCGTTCGCAACCAGTACTACGGTCTGGAGTGGCGTAAAGAAGACAGCAGCGAGCCCCTCGGCACCGGCCTGCTGGTCACCGACACAGACTTCTACTGCGAAATCAAGCTGAGCCGCGCTGGTTCTTTCCATTACTACTTCGTTTATGATAACCCGTGAGATACATTCAATTATATAGTTGGATACATACACACACATATATATGCATTACTACATCATATAAAATATACTACACTATAGTTTGTCCGCTGCAGCGTGTTGTTGGTGACAGTTTCAGTAACATTTAGTATCACTCTTGAAAGTTGTCGCGATTTACAAAATATGACTTAGTATGTCAGCTGTAGCACATTCGTAATATATTAAATTATTAATAAGTCTACAAAATTAAATTAAACCCAACCAGAATGTTCTACAAATAAAATGTAATGGAAAGGTTAATTAAGCAGTGTAATGCTTATAACATAACGCCCTGGACGTAGGATAGTCGATGTTTTTTTTATTATAAAAACGTATATTGTGCGTATACAGTTAAATTTTTATTGTTTGAGTCTATAATTTTATTAATGAAACAACTGTTATTACATATTTGATCAGCATGTTCCTTTGCCTTCCTTTTCCATAAAAAAAATATGTAAGGTAAGATTGCTTGAAAGTTGCTAAGAAAAAATAGTACTGGCATCTCAGATATTCAAGTCATTTAATACCAATCTCTTTTTGCTAAAAGTATCAGAAAATAATACTTTTACAAAAAGAGAAACTCTAAAAACTTGACATTGGAAAAATATTCCATAATAAATGTGAATGAAGCCATAAATACAAGAAAAAAAAGAAAAAATATATTTTAGTCATCTAAATTCATTTCCGAGTCAATGCCAGCACTCATAATGACAGCATCGTACGTAAACAAAATGTCTGCCAGCTTTTGATTGTTTTATATATGTAACAACAAATTTATAAATGAAGTTACACTGCACAACTGAATAACACATTAATTTTCATAACAATAATAAAGAGAACTAAATTAATACCGTAATCGAAAAAAATGGAATGCATAATGCAGAGATGTCACCTGTAACATGCTACAGCGCACAAATTTTAAATATTAAAAAAAATAATAAAAAAAAAAAAAAAATTAATAACAATAATGGAGATTTGTAGTTAGCTTTCGCAATGCGACTTTATTTGTATTTTTTTTAATTACAATTATTACACGTTGAATACATGCGAATGACAAAGCACTACCGACGTTTTAAATTTTTGCTAGCGCCATCTATTGACATCTTGCTCAGCACAAAAGAAAAACCACACAATTCATATAAATTTGCAAACCCTATTTCGCCCTAATAGAAATGCATTTTTTTTCCAATTCCATTAATGCATTATTTTTTACCAACCATAAATTTGAATCTTAAATTTCATGTATGCACCATAAAAAATGACGAAGTTTCATACAAACTTGAAACTCATATTTTATTCCTTTATGAATGTAATTTCTAACAATCCTTTCTTAGCGGACGTCTCCTAGTTACAATGTACCTTCCTGTCAATTTTAATTTTATTGGCTCAGTAGTTTTCGAGATTTCGTGATGAATGAGTGAGTGTTAAAAATATAACGTTTATATTGTACATAACGCTTATATACTACATAAGGTTTAAATACTACATTAGCTTTCGCCCGCGACTTCGACTGCGACGTGTGTAGATATAGAGTGCACAAAGCGAATTTTTGTTTTATTTTGAAATCACTATTATTGCACAGGGTGAATAAATGTGAGCGACAAGCCACTGCCGAAACTTGAAATGATTGCTAGCGCCATCTGTTGACAGTATGCCCGACACAGAACAAAAACCACACAAATTTGTAAATCAACAATAGAAAGAACACAATAAAAAATTCCGCAAACAACAATAACAAAATGTGTATGTTCTACAGAGAGCAAAAATGAAAACAATGTAATAAAACACTATTGACAAGTTTTAGTTTAGAAATATTTCCATTTTTTTTTAAATCTTACTTCTGACCTTACTTCTAAGATCTTGACTAAGATCTTGACTTCAAGAACTATCATAGGTTCATAGGTTCTGATGGTTGAAATTTTGTAAGGTAGAGAGAGATGCTTATATAGTGGAGATGAGTCTGAATGCGCATTTTAAAAGAGCCCCTTAACCAACACCTAAGTCGCAGGTCCCGGGGACTGTTGGCACTTTTGTAACTACAACACGATGGGTACTGCATGCGTGTTGTGAATCCATGATGTTCTAATAGCAGCATCTTTAATGGTAATCTTTTTCTGAAGTGCAAGTGTTTAAATGTTCCGTGTATATGCAGCGAGTCCCGCGTGGGTCCACAAGGCTCCGGCTGGTTCCACGTGGCAGTGCAGCTGAGCGCGGGCGGGGTGCGCGTGCCGCTGGACGGCATCATGTGCCAGACCGTGCTGGCCAAGTGCCTGGGCCCCCTTGCGCGTTGGCCCAGCGTGCTCCGTGTGGCGCACGAGGCCGGATACAATATGATACACTTCACTCCTGTGCAGGTCACCCATCTAGTATCCGAAAAACTTATTGCTTTCTACTTTATTCTAAACATTTTAATTTTATAGGAGCTCGGTGCTTCGAATTCGAGCTACAGCCTGGCTAACCAGCTGAAGCTGAACCCACGCTTTAATGACATTAACTCAGGAAGGGATGTAACTTTTGCAGACGTAGAAAATGTCATCGCCAAAATTCGTAATGATTGGAAGGTCATTTATTACCTCATTTAACTTTTTAATTTACTTAAAACTTATATACTGAAGAACATCGATATTAGAATTTAAAAAAGTCCTTAAACAAGAATTTTTAATCACACGACACTATATTCCGTGCCTGCAGATGCTTTCAATCTGCGACGTGGTGTTGAACCACACGGCCAATGAGAGCACCTGGCTGTTGGACCACCCCGAGGCCAGCTACAACTGCCTGTCGTGTCCGCACCTGCGGCCGGCCGCGCTGCTGGACGCTGTGCTGGCGCGCCTGGGGGACGACATCGCGGCGGGGCGTGAGCCACGCGTGGCGCCGCGCGTCAACACGCACCAGCAGCTGGAGGTGAGGGGCACGGCGATCCACTACACCTGCATTAGGTCACACAAACTATAATTTTTTGTCCAAGAGAGAGAAGTGACTTTTTGCGAGCAACCTGCACGAACTGTATAAAGAAATCGGCTGCTTAGCTGCAGGATGGAGGGAGAAAGGATTCACGTTCTTGATACTAACGTTACACGACAGAGATGATGGTAACTGCGAGTACTTACTTGCAGTTTACGGATATGAATTTGCCTCAGCATGAAACATTATTTTTACAACTGTTAGAATGTTTTATACTATTGAATTAAAATTTTCATATATTAATAAATAAATATGATCTTCATATAGACTATTCGTCATATCCTGTTGACGGAGCGCATCCCGGAGGCTCGTCTTCATGAGATGTACACTTGCGATGTAGACGACATCGTCAAGCAGTTCTCCAACATGGCCAAAAATAAGTGAGTTCTGCTTCCTGAATGCATTGATTTATGTGATGGCTTATGTCTTTTCAGTTACTTATTAAAAATATATTCTCGTAATAAATAAATATGATCTGTAGGAAAAATCTCAAATAAGACATAATTTTGAATATTTTTAATCCAAATGTATGATTAGGTAGGTTGCTGTTAGCATAAGTTAAAATACGTGGCAGAAATAAATTGCTAATAAACAATTAAAAAAATCAATACTGTCTTATATCTGTCTGTCTGCAGAGTGCCCGCGGCGCAGTCCCCCGCGCAGGCGCCTGCGCTCCGCCTGGCGCCCGACGCGCTGCGCCGCCGCCGCGCTGCCACCGTCGACCTGCACCACGCGCTGCAGCTCTACAACGTACACAGGTACACACACACACACACATACACACACATACACACGCACACACACACGTTCACGCACACACACGTGTTTACCTGCTTACCTTTTCCCCTACTTCACTCGAAGCCACCGAGAACACTAAAAAAATGTACTCACGGTCAACAAAAAAAAGATTTTATATTTTATTATCGATGAAAATTGAATATTTTTATTAGGTTTAATTAGAATTAAGATGCGGTTTATAGACGTATGTTTAATGAAATTACTACTATAATACAATAACACAATTGTAAACTTCGTAGTCTTTAGATTCGAGCCACTAACAAGGAGGTGAGGTCCTCCCAGTATGTCGACGTCTGTTATATCGTTGCGGCGGTGTGCTCGCAGGGCGGAGTGTCCGGACGAGGAGAGCCGCGTGTCACGCTGCTGCAGCGCGCTGCGCACGCACCTGCTGCAGCTTAACGAGGCCGCCGCCCACGACCTGCATGACCACCTGCACGCAGCCGTCGACAACTGCATAGCCGGCATGCGGTAACGGAACTAATATATACATATATACACTTTCTGACAGACACTTACATCTCGTCTACCCGTGAACACAATTGCTGCAAAGTATTCGAAACATCCGGTTAAAATAAAAAATGTAACCAAATTTTACGCTAATTTAAATCCGTAAAAATAGTTTTATTTCAAATGTGTACTCGTGAAAACCTAAAGAAATACTACATATATACATTTATTTAATCAATTAAAAAAAGAGAAACAAAAAGTTTTAAATTGCTGTATGTCTGCATATATGCAACCACAGGGGTAGTTGTCAAGGGCAGTAGGGATATTGTATTATAATGTCTGAAGCATTGAGTTGGTCTTAACACCTTACATAATCGACTATTATATTTACACAATCGATTACACAAATCGATTCTTTCCAATCCTAATTTTTTTTATGTGTATTATTTGATTTGATATTATTACTAAGTTGACTTTATTTTTAATTATTAATTCATAAATATAGTATATCTTTTTTCAGATATTTCCGTCTTCAATCAGATGGACCTAAGATAGAGGAAGTTAGTGAAAAAAATCCACTGGTACCAAGGTATAAAAACAAATGATGCTATTATTGTTTTACATGTGTTAGTCTTACATATAAATAATAGTTTTACATATAAATAGTTAATTTAAACAGTCCATTTGATGACTGATGGTGAACGGTGTGATCACTGCTTTGGAAAGACTGGAAAATGCAAGGAAGAGTTTCAATTGGCAACATCTAGACTTCTAACCTTACACAAATCACGTCTTTGGCATATAAAGAAATCGTATGAAACAGCGTGTGTAATTCTAAACTAACCGTTTTCACAATATCATAGATTGATTATTGACACTGATAAAAAATATCACAATTATAAGTTGTTAACGTAAATATAAAGACGTAATGGAAGTTTAGTCTACGCGTTTATGATATCTTGTACAGATCAGTCGTTGAATGTTACCTTGTACTCCAGGTACTTCACGTTCCCGTGCGGGGTGAGCTCCCCGGCGGCGGTGGAGGCGGTGGTGTACGGCGTGGCGGGGCGGGGGGTGATGGCGCACAACGGGTGGGTCATGGCGGCCGACCCGCTGCAGGACTTCGCGGACAAGGAGCACGACGGGAGGGTTTACTTGCGGAGAGAACTCATCGCCTGGGGGGACAGCGTTAAACTGAGGTAAGATCTACTATTTGGAACTATCCTTGGTTCACATCAGACTTACAGTTCTTAAACGAAATTTATGTCTAAAATGAGTTTTCAAGTCACGTGGTTGCTAAAATTCATCAAAGTCAATTATTACATAATGACTCCTCTCCTTTAACCAGATACGGAGAGAAACCTGAAGACAGTCCGTTCCTGTGGGCGCACATGCGGGAGTACGTCGAGCTGACCGCTGAAGTCTTCGATGGACTTAGACTTGACAACTGCCACTCTACTCCGTTACATGTGTGTTGGTTTTTGTATACGAATTATTATAATTTCATTAATAATTAAAAAAAATATCCATTTTATTAATTATTAAAAATAATATTCATGGATCGACATTGTAACCGTGCAATTAGAGCATGTTTCATAAAAGCAATAACTACCGATTGGTGTATTGGTTAGTAGCTCTGCTATTTTAACCAAAGGTCGTGGGTTTGATTCCCGCACGGAACAGTTATTTGTTTGATCCACAGACTGCTGTTTCGGGTCTAAGTATTATTTGTCCTTTATTTCTGATTGTGCGACACTTAAATTATTTATAGAGTTGTTAATACAACAAAAATTAAAAAGTATGAAATTTTTTAATAAAAATTACTTTGACTTTGGTAATTCCAATTCTATCAAAAAGGTACATTTTTAAGAGACATTTATTATTAATTATTTAGTTTTTAAAAATATAGAAAATGTTGCTTATCCCGGAATTCTAAAACAAAATTATATATGTAATTCCTGTGGTCAGGTAGCGGAGTACATGTTAGACTGCGCCCGCAGCGTGAAGCCGGAGCTGTACGTGGCTGCGGAACTGTTCACCAACTCCGACCACGTGGACAACATCTTTGTTAACAGGCTCGGGATCACCTCGCTTATACGAGGTCAGTTATATGGATTATCAATAATATACGATATTATTATATTATATATTATTATAAATGTGATTTTTTGATCAAAATTGTAGTTATAATGGAATCCCTGGGAGATTATAATTAATCGTATATATTTATTATTTCTTTGTATATAAAAATAAATGTTTTGTATTTTTATTATAGTGTTTATATGAAATCATGATATAGGTAAAAAACTTAGTTAAAACTCCTCGTATATGTAGATGTGTACAGTTTGCAAAAAACGCATAAGCATAATAAATTATATAAATATTTAATATGAGCTGTACATATTTATGACTTTTATTACTCGCCATTTCATTATCCGTATTATCAGTAAACTGTGGAAGCAATGTCACTGTCACCATCTTCTGAAGACACACTTACAATGAATCTATCTTTTATTGCATCCGATAGGGATGCTTGGCTTTCATACTTTGGTAAAATTAAAAAAATATATATTTATATAAATAAATATAAAAATTAAATAACAGACTAGTTCTTCACACATATACTAAGAATCTTAGCTAAGATTTTAACTATACACTGTTATTTATTCACTTTCATTTGTGTCATCGAGAATGATACAGTAGAATTTATTTATTATAAAGTCGAGTAAAATATATTATTAATAGCAGAAGAACGTTTGATGTCAAAATATCCCCCCCATTATACGACATAGGGCAAATGTATCGTATCGTGGGATTTTCCAAGTTGTATGTTGCACACAGAGGCGCTGACTGCGTGGGACTCCCACGAGCAGGGTCGCCTGGTGCATCGCTTCGGCGGTCGCGCCGTGGGCTCCTTCGAGCTCCAAGCGATAGCGCGCCCGCAGGTGGCGCACGCGCTCTTCCTAGATCTTACGCACGACAACCCCTCGCCACTGGAGAAGAGGTCAGCTCTATACGTCTAGAAAATATATACAGTTTCTATTTGTTAGGGCGATCATAGAATTACTTAAATATTGTGCAATTATGATTGAGAGATAGAGGTAGCGGGTTCAAATCCTACTCGTGACCCGCTAAAAATCATCTGATTTTTTTTATTTAATTATTTACTGTAAAATATGTTACTAAAGGTTTATATTTGTCTGATTAAATTAGTAAACTAACTAATATTGATTAATGTATTCCTTCAGGAGCGTGTTCGATCTGCTGCCTTCGGCCGCGTTGGTGTCCATGGCGAGCTGCGCTACCGGCTCCACTAGAGGATATGACGAGCTCGTGCCACACCATGTAAGACTGAATTAATTAAAACTATAACTTTGTTATTAATCATTAAGAACAAAGTCATAATAAATGAGTAGTATGTATTCAACAGTAAATTTTAAATTATTTTATATCTAATAACATCACAGATTCACGTTGTGGATGAAACACGCCTCTACCAGGAGTGGGAGGACGTTGAGGGTGAAGGTTTGGGGGTGTGTGCGTCCAGCGGCATCATGGCGGCGCGGCGGGCTCTCAACGATCTACACTTACATTTAGCCGTCTCCGGGTATAGTGAGGTACGAGATTACAGAATTATGTTAAGATATACTATTTACATTTCCAATTTTACTAAAAATGTTTTTGTTTAGGTTTATGTCGATCAAATGGACGCTGACGTCGTGGCCGTCACGAGACACGACCCTGTATCGAGAAAGGTATTATTTAGTAAATATTTGATTCAGCGGGCAGATGTAAAAATACATGTCTCTAAAAATATATTTTTTTTTCAGTCTGTAATTTTAGTTGCATTCACTGCATTCAAAGCTCCCGATGGTTCATTCACTGGTCGTTACGTGAAGCCCTTGCGTTTCGAGGGGCAGCTCGAGGAGATCATATTCGAAGCGGTGTTGAGACATAAAGATCACAGGTACAATTTAAAAGACCTAAATATTTTTGCAAAAGAATATAGTAAATTTACAAACTATTTAAATTTCCAGAAGCACGGGACGGCCGTTTCAGGGTGCGGGTGAGTTCGTGCGTCATCCGCAGTACATCAACGGTCTGAATGACTACGAGACGAGCGTGCGTCGCGGCGTGCCGCTCGCTCAGTCCGGCGTGTTCGTGAGCGAGCGACGTGACGGCACTTACACAGTGCTGGAGTTCGGCGTGCTGCCGCCCGGCAGCGTGGTGGCGGTGCGGGTGGCGCCACACGCGCGCCCCGCCGCCGCGCTGCGGGCCCTGCGGCGCTCCGGGCTCGACCCGCTGGGGCTGGCGCCCGCGCTGGCTGACCTTGACCTGGTCGACTTCAATACCCTGCTGTACTGCTGCGATGCGGAGGAGCGCGAGCGCGGAGGCGGCGGCGCCTACGACGTGCCCGGCCACGGGCCGCTCGTGTACGCAGGGCTGCAGGGCGTGGCGGCGCTGTTGGCCGACCTGGCGCCGCGGGACGACCTCGGTCACGCGCTGTGCGACAATCTACGAGCCGGCGACTGGCTCCTGGATTACCAGTGGCGCCGCCTGGAGGGCGACCCGCGCCTGGCAGGCGTGGCTGCGTGCTACCGCGAGGCGCTGCGGCCGCTGGGCGATTTGCCGCGCTTCCTCGTGCCCACGTATTTCGAGGCCACGGTGCGTCGTCTTCACGCGGTGGTGTGCGACGCGGCGCTGGCGCGGCTGGCCCCGGCGGCGCGCAGCTCGGCCGCAGCGCGCGCGCTGGCGCTCACGAGCGTGCAGCTGGCGGCCGCCGTGCGCTCGGCGCGCCTGCCAGTGGCAGCGCCCGCGCCCTCGCTGTCGGCCGGCCTGCCGCACTTCGCCGTCGGGTACATGCGCTGCTGGGGTCGCGACACCTTCATCGCGCTTCGTGGAATGTTCCTCCTCACGGGCCGCTACCAGGTTCGTAGGATCATTTAATTTTTTTTTCTAATTTCTTCCGTAATATACACGAATAAATGACAAATATGCATAAAATATTATTATTAATAATTTTGTTTGTAGGATGCCCGTTACCACATTCTCGGATTCGGCGCCTGCCTGAGACATGGTCTGATACCTAACTTGTTAGACGGAGGACGAAATGCCAGATTTAATTGCCGGGATGCTGTGTGGTGGTGGCTGCAGAGTATAAAACAAGTAATCTTAAACATTAAAACGAATTTATTCATATAAATTCCTCAGGGAAGTTACAAAGTTGTAAATGCTTAATATAAAATCAAAATTGTAAATGTAACGTATCTTTCTCTAAGTACTGTACGGAGGCGCCTCAAGGCTACTCGATCTTGACGGATCCAGTTTCGCGTATATTCCCCAAAGACGACAGCGAGCCTACCCCACCCGGCGTCGCCGACCAGCCGCTGCACGACGTCATGCAGGAGGCCCTGGACGTACATTTTCAGGTATCACCGTTAATACGAAGGACATTTCACAGACTACTGTCTTATATATTTTCCTATTACTAATCGTTATGTTCTCAAAGGGTCTCGTCTTTCGCGAAAGAAACGCCGGCCGGCAAATCGATGCTCACATGTCCGACAAGGGCTTCAACATACAGATCGGTATCGACCCCGAGACTGGGTTCCCGTTCGGCGGCAACGAGGCCAACTGTGGCACGTGGATGGACAAGATGGGTTCATCGGAGGCGGCCGGCAACCGCGGGAAACCCGCCACGCCGCGCGACGGCAGTGCGGTCGAGCTCGTGGCGCTCGCGTACGACGCGGCCGCGTGGCTCGCTGGCCAGCACCGTGGCGGCCGGTACCCCTACCCGGGCGTGGCGCGCCGCCACCGCGACGGCTCTCTCACCGCCTGGACCTACGCGCAGTGGGCCGAGCGCATCCGCCGCTCCTTCGAGAGACACTTCTGGGTGCCGCCCGCGCCCTCCGCCGCGGACGCGCGCCCCGACCTCGTTCACCGACGCGCCATCTACAAAGACTCGCATGGTGCCTCGCAGCCCTGGGCCGACTACCAGCTGCGCTGCAACTACGTCGTCGCGATGGCTATCGCGCCGGACCTCTTCGACCCGCGGCACGCCTGGCTAGCGCTCGACACCGTGGAGAAGCTCCTTCTGGGCCCCCTAGGGCTCAAGACCCTCGACCCCGGCGACTGGGCCTACCGTCCCGATTACGATAACTCCAACGACGGCGACGACCCCAGCGTCGCGCACGGCTTTAACTATCACCAGGGGCCGGAGTGGACGTGGCCGCTGAGCTTCTATCTGAGAGCGCGACTCGCCTTTGCTCACGAGAACGGGTGTCACCTGAAAACCGTGGCAGCGATATACGCCGCTCTTGGGCCTCTAGTGAAGGAACTTCATGCTACACCGTGGCGCGGGCTTCCTGAGTTGACTAATGGCGGCGGCGCTTTGTGCAAGGATTCGTGCCGCACGCAGGCCTGGAGCTCGGGCTGCGCGCTCGAGGTGCTGCACGACCTGGAGCAAGCGAGGCGCGCCCGCCCGCTGCCTGTCGACTGACGCACCCTCCGCGGCCGCCCGCGCCGCCTGCGCCACGCGCAGCGCGCGCCCTCACCGCGCCGCCTGTACGCGGAGCCCTACGAGCGGCCGCCCATTCCCTCCCCTGCCTCGGCTTCAGCCCCTGCGACCGCCCGGCGCACCTCCGCCCTGCGACGACTCCTGCCGCGCCGCCGACGCCCGTGCTCCGCGCACTCCTCCCAGTCCTTGCGCCTGTCCCAAGTCATCTACAATTTCCTACCGGCTGCCGTCGCCGGCTCCCTGTCTACCGTCATATATAGCGACCGCTATTTTCTCTACGGGTTACCTCTCCGGACCGATCCTTCACTCTCAACCGAATCGCCTGCTCATTACACGCCACTGCCTCGAGTCGGGGCTCCGCAAGCCCCTGGAGGTGGCGTTCTCGTGGGCCTGGAGCAAGTGAGATCACGTCCTCTGGCCCGATACGGTTCTATTCGTCGCGGTCGAAAAGATCTACCTAGAGTGTTCGAAACCCCGTCTGAACCGACGGCCCTGTACCCTGCGCGACGCGTACCTTTCGACTATCGTCAGCCGACAGAGGGCACCTCTCCCGCTCCCGCCGGTGTGCTGTTGCCCCCGCGACGCATGCGATGCGAGTCTCCCTCGTTCCTTTCCATGTCCGGGATAGAAACGGCACCTCGACCCGAGTTCGCTTGCCCGGATGGGGCCCCGTCTCCCTCACGCCCAGCTAGCGTGGTTTCCGCCTCCGAGCGCACACTGCCGGCTTCGCTGCAGTACGGCACGACCGGTCCCCCTGCGACATACGAGGCGCTGGGGTCGCTGGGATCAGTGCAATCCGCTGGAGGGGTGGTGCACCGCAGACCGCTGAACGCAGAGAACGCCCCACCAGTGGTGTCGTACCGCGCCCGCCGCGACCCCACCGCCCGCGCTCAGCGCCGCCTCGTGCACTCGCTACTCATCTTCAGCGGGGCCTTCTATGCGGTATCCTTTCTAGCCTTCTATTTCCTCAGCCTCCCCTAATGATAATAATCTATATTTATAATCAGTGCCATATATATTGTAGTTATATAGGGATGTTTCTCCCCCGAGCATATTATGGATTCTCATACCATGAGATTATTAGATGATTTTAAGCCGGCATGAGGCAGCTGTTGTTAGACATATAGGATCTAGTTGTTTTGTTTATGTAGCTTGAAATGTTTATATATAGTTTTCAAACTTGCACAACCTACCTGTAAAAATTCTGTTATTGATGATTGTTATATATAATTTATAAAAAGAAAGATACGCTAAGTGAAATTTTTATATATTTTTATATTATTGTTATATATTATGTTGAGATTCATAATAACATTATAACTACTAAGAAATAAATGTTTTGAATAATATAGTATTTTTCAAGTTTTTAATATCATAATTTTTTTATAAATATAAAATAAATTTTCATATACTAAATCATATTTTTATGTGCGAAAATGTTATTTTTTATTAAATAATAAAGATTATAATTTGAATTATCTTTTTCATTAAAAACTCTTAATTTACTGATCAGCCTTCGCAAAGCAAACTAGCGTCACCATAATGTTATACTCTTAGTGACAGCTTTTAAGCAAATTCTCCACCACTCTGAAACTCCTATAGTGTTAGTTTGGTAGGTGGTAGAATGGAACGTATTCCGGCACCTATATTAAATTGTTACAAGTATGTTGTAGACATTAAGTCGGTTTATATTTGTCCAAGTATCTCATAACATTAAATAAGTTTATTAAGGGAAATGTTTTAGTCAGTGTGATAAGGCAAGTTTCTTACCAACTCGACCGCCTAAAATTAAACGTTTGATTTTATGAAATAAGAGCAGCGCCATCTAGCGGAAGTAAAGTGATACTATTATTTCGAAATTTACACCAATGATTTAAATAGCTTGGCTTCACTCTTCGCAGACATGACTACGATAAAATTTGTTACCAACGGATAAGTATCTATTTGAATTTTATTATTATAATGATTGTCATGACAATGTTTAGTTAACATAACTACGATAAAATATATCTTCAAAACAAATGTATCCGGTATGGTAAGCATAAGTGACTACTTAGACTCAACTTCCAACAGTGCTTTTTTTTCTTATATTAAAAACAGTACTTTTTATTATACTTATCATGACTTTATATTGTATTTAGAGCAGGAAGAGAAGGAAATATAATTTGCTTAAGGTCAAGATTTTTGGTAAGGTTACAATGACTTAAAATTATAAATTCAATTCAATGTCATTGAAATAAAAATGCTTAAAAATTTTATACATAAAACTTAATTCTTACAAATCATTTAACGAGAAGAATTGTTATTTTATATTTTTTATTCGCTGTTATTTTTTATTAGCAGTCGCTTTAATCTGAACACGGAAGCAAGGATTAATAAAAGTTTAATGTGTAATTTGTGAAGTGTGTGTATTTTTTTTAGCAGTGCACCGTTTCAACAATCTCAACCAATTATTTAGTATTTCTTTATTTTAAAACAATCTTTGGTTTTTACTTTTCCGTGAACTTAACACAATAGTTCTAAATATGCACTAATATTATAAAATAATATTTTTGTTCAGGCCTTCATTTTAAAAGTAAGTGTTACACATAACTTTTTTCTATGGAAATAATTTACAAATTAATTGAAAAAACATACAAAGCATTTCAACAAAGAGAGTACTATGAGAAATAACTTATGTATAAACGAAACGAAATATAACATTTCATTAAGACTAGTTTTGACAACAAATTCGCGAAACAAAGTTACTATGCTGTAATTTATTTTATCTTAAACTACTTACACAGGTTTTCATATGTACGTATGTATGTACGTAGCTATGTATTTATATTTATTTTAAAGTTTACAAAGTCAAAATATTTGTTTTAAGGTATACGTATTACTTGTAATATTATTTATAGAATTATAAAAACTTTGTAAATGTTAAATAAAAAGTTATGTTATTTACCTTGTTTTATTCTATTGTGTGTATTATTTATATTTATTGAAACAGATATACAGACATATGTTCCCATGCTTGTCTCCACCAGCATTACCATTTAAGTGTTTGATGTTACAATCTCCTATACGCACGGTCTTCGCAAAGCGGGCCTCTCCTTGTTGGGGGTTCATGGCATTTTGCCGTTTTGGCTATAATATTACTTTGTTTGTTATTACTTCTATACATAAACTTCAACTTAATAAGTATAATACTGAATTGAGTTTAAATTAATCCTAATAGATAATATATAGACTGTCATTCTATATCAAGAACTATTAAAAATAAATCTTAAATATATTGACAATATTGTTATCAAAATATAATGAAGAGAACAGCAATATAATGATTATGCAAATTATATTTTATTTTTAAAGTTACGAGTAGTTGACGGTCATATTTTGCTATATAAAAAGAATGCGTGCGCCCGCGCCGCTATAGTGCCTGCAACCAACATGTCGACTTTCAGAGAGGTGTGTTATAATTTATATATATTAATCAATTGATTTGTGCTACTAATAATAATATTTATACCAAGTTACATATTCTATGTCACTTTCACACCTTTGATGTAAATCGTTAGTGAGAAAGTGACAAAACAGGAAATAATCTCTACTGGCTATAACTATTATTATTAATAAGGGTATGTATCAAACGTTTATGTATTGTATTACTTTTTGGATAATATACGGACTTTATCCAAAAAGTTTTAAATTGTACAGTAATTTAACGATAGAAGTATATTTATTACGTTTTTAAATATGAATTATAAACATGTATGATGATTTGCATTAAGTAATAAACAACTGTTTATTAAAACAGATAAGTTGTTTATATTTAATGAAAATATATACATTTCCTTATTCCGCATTTAGTTATCTTAATTGTTTGATAATCGACGAATGTATCAATATGCATATATTGTTATTGTATTTCTATTAAGGCGTTCAAAACAAAATATTCAATATTATATTTATGTCTAATATTTCCAACCATACATTTAAATGTACAAACTTCACCATATGTTACCGAGTCTATAAATTAATAAAAAAAAATCTCAGACTTTTCCAAAACCAATCTTGTATTAAGAAGCAGAATTCCCACCATCAGAATCATAATTTTAAATGAACAGTGCAAAGCTCTTTAGAATTTGATTTATAATTTGTTAAATTTGTTGTTGAACTTTACTTGAGGCATTAACAAAGTTGCTGGCGATTGTTGTAAGTTAAATTTAAATGTAATAACGTCAGCGTAAGTAAAAGAGTGGTCTTATATCTAAGTCTTATTCTATTCTACTATCCACTTTGTCTAGCTCTTCTAGTACATATTGGTTGTCCTTGTAGATTTATCAAAATTACGCTTTCTCAATCATTTAGAAATATACTCGTTGTATATTATTTAACAAATGTACAAACTAGGCTCTATTATTATATTTATATATATATATATATATAAATATCTTTGTAGAGTTTTATTGTTAATTACACGTTGAATATATTATTGTCAATAGTCGACCGTCGACATTGACAGCATGTTTCTGGCTCAAGCCTTAAGTTCAAGGAAAGTTTTGTAGGCCACGGAGTAAATTTAAACTAAATTTAAATATTATTATATTATATTTCAATTAAGTTTAAATTTAAATAATGTTTAAGAATACTTTAAAAACTTATTAATTCTAAATAGTTTTTGTTAGTTTTTAATTCAGATCAACTGAACAGACCTTCATGACACTTTGTACATTTAAGGATATTGCTCCCATTACCGTATAGGATACTTTTTGTTTGGGAATTGTTAGTGTGCGTATTATATATATTATATATTTTATATATTTTTTCTGTACATAGTAAACAAACTATACTAACTTTTCCGGCAATAAAATTTTTATTTAGTATTTTAATTGATGTAAATAAAATTGAAGAATCTTAAATTTCTTAAAATGTTTTCGTGAGTGTTCATCGTTGGTTACATGTCACCTACTCTAAAATAAACTCTTTTCTTTGTCTGTGTGTCTGGTTTGTATAGGATAATGTTTAGAATGTCTAAACCAATTTTAATAAGATTTTAACTAGAAAATATAGGACATTTTGGGGTTATAGGTATCACAATTTCTTAACAAGGTGGTCCGTGTTATTCGAAAACCCTTTAAAAACTGTGCATAATTTAAATTCAAATCTTTTTTAGACTGATGCATGTTCTGCAAAACAATTTTCCCTCGATACATTTAAATTATACAAAAATGTGGACAAATCTATAAAACATGTAAAAGTTTATCCGACTGGTTTTTTTACATGTACTTAACTAGAGTACGGACAAAGCCGCTGTCAAAAGTTAGTTAATAATAAATTAGATCAATGCGAGTCGACAACATACCATCAGATAGAGTTACGTCAACCGACAGCAGTATGAATATTTATAAAGTAATTTATCTCATTAGATCTAGAATCAACAAGGTCTTTATTACTGTATTACATGAATATAATTATGCAACTTATCAAATATCATTTAAATATATATATTTCTATTGTTTTTATTTCAAAAGAAGGATTTGTTCTTAAAGATGTCTTAGACCTACAATATTCAGTACTTTATAAATATATTAAATAATAAAAACAACAAAAACAAAAACAGTTAAATGTTTTAGTTCTTGATTTTAAAATGTTTCATTTTCTTTCATTTACCTACTTGCTACTAAAAATTCAGTTTGTTTGGCATTAAAAGATATTATTAATGAAAAAATATTTAACATAATTTCAATTGTTAAGATTATTTTTCCAAATAAGTAACTTTTGATATTTTTGACTTTAATGCTAATTATTAAACTGTAACTTTCAGATCGTGTATCTGATATGCGCCGTGTTATTAGTGGCCTCCATAGAGGCCAGGCCTGACAGCGGGGGACATGTTCCACTTCCTGGACCCGGACTGTCATATGGTATGATATTTGGTTTCAAAGAATATATAATATAATTCCCATTATGACATAAATTCTTAATTTCTTATAAAAATATAAAAATAGTCAACATTAAAAAACATTAGTCATTAAAAAAAATATTAAATAAAAATTTATACGTATATTAAACACCTGTTTGCCTTGATAGATTTATAAAGAATACATAAATATAGATTTTTAATAAATCCTATTTTCAAAATGTGCAAGAGTATAAAATATTTTATATACACTAGATACCTCCATCACCTACCATTTCTACCACCCATTCTACCATACCATCTTCATACCGTCTTCATATCATCCATCTATTTCTACCATCTTTATACATTGTTATAGGTGGAATCCCGTACGGCAGTGTAAGTGGTAATGTCGCTGAATACTTCAGGAGTGGGCCATCTTACGGACATGTCGGGAACCTTCATGCCTCAGACGACTATCAGCGGATTGAACAATACTTATAATAGATGGCGCTAATTGTGAATAACATTATGAATTAATTAATAACATATAATTATTATTTGGTTCTTGTGTATTTTATTTATTCTATGAATAATATTATGATAAATTTTTATTAAAATCTAATATTACCTGGTTTGTTTCATTTTAGGTATTTAAATTTATTTTATAATAAGGTTTTAACTATCCACAAAATTTATTAATTTTTAAAACGTTTTGAGTTTTAAATATAACTGGAAGTAATATTAAATAGGCAGTCTTTACGACAGCCTTCTAAATCTTAACATCCATGTACTTAGTAATTAATTAATTTAACAGCGTAAAATTAAGCTTTTCCGGTTATCGCGTTCAATTAATTTTGTTGAACCTATAGAATTAAAATAATTATACTACATTTTATTTAAAAAAACGCTTATAGGTACTCAAAAATAAAAATATTGTTTTGGGTTTTTACAGTACTTAATTGTTATATAAAATTATTTGATAAAATCTTTAAACGAAGTACAAAAAGAATTGTTAATTATTTTTACGTAGATAATAAGAAGATAATAATAAATCTCAAATGTACGAGATACAAAGCGGTGTCGTGTGTCTGTAACTTATTGTTTATAATTTCCCACGACAGTATTGTTATAAAATTACAAGTCTTTTTAACAACTGTGTCCATTTTTCAGAGTACAAGCATTTTCTTATAATTGTATACAATCGATTACAATGATTTGTACACAGGAATATTAAATAGGTTGGCTAAAATTTATTGATTTTTTGTGGCGACACATAGACATTTTTAGTACTCCATTTTCAATTTGCCCGATGGTCTGTGATCCACCAATGAAGTGACATTTGAAGGTTTTAAAATTAAATTAAATTAAGGCATAAAATTTAATTTACTTTTATGAATGTTTTCGACGTCTTTTACTAAAAATTACTGTGTAGGACATCTATTTTTTCAAATATTAAACAAAGTTAATTTACCTTTAAAGTTAAATATATTTTTAATGTTTAATTTAAAGACATAAATAACGGAATATAAAATTTGTAAAAAAATATTATTAGGTATAGGTAGTTATTTGCTGAGAACTGTCATTTCACAAGTTGGTGGTTTTGACCCACATGTAACTGTGATATAAATATAATCAAAGAAAATTGGTATTATCACAAATTAATGATTGAAATACCAGTCTACCGATACCTCTACCACTATAGTTACCGCTACCGACGCTTCTTCTGCTGGGGCTAATGAAAAACAAAACAAAACAAACCAATGTTAGATTGAAGGGAAGTGTACCAAGATATGTAATTGAGTACAGTAAGTAGGTCTCTCGTCATGCGCTTGCATGTCCATACACACACTTACATGTCCTAAAAATGAAGTCAACGTTATTTTGGTAAGAATTGTATGAACTTAAAATAAACATTAATAATAAGATATTTTATTATGTTATTAAATTCGTATAAAATTTATTATTGTTATTTTTTAAAGTATAGGATTAATTAGCAGCTTAGTAGTCTAATTTTGTATGGGATGTAGTTACCAAATTAATTTCTTGGTCTTTCCGCATTTCGACTTAAGACGAAGTGCAGTATGTGTTCTATTCAGCTATTATCTAAAAGTTCCTACATGTATCTGGAATTAAGAAAAGTTGTAAATGCTTTGCCTCGTTGCAAAGGTTTTGGATGGACGACCTCACTGGATCTCTCTCAACTTAGCTTTAATAGATTCTTCTCTTTGCATTTCTGTGATACACATCACGAACCAGTCCGTAGACGAGATACAGTCAATTTAATACTATTAGGATCTTTGTTTTATGCATGCAGACTAAGCCGCTGGCAACAGCTGGTATAGAATAAATTTGTATCACTCAACCTGGAGTTAATTGGAGTTAACAAACAAACTAAAACCCGATGCCATACCAATTTCTCATATTAATACTTCGCGGAAACATGACAAAAAATTGTGAAGATTTTTGTAAAACATAAACCGAAAGCAAATACATAAACCGAAATATTTTTTTGTCATACCAATTAAAAGTTATTTATAAAGAGCGATTTTAAATTAAACATATAAAAATATATTTTAAATTAAACATATAAAAATATATATATATATATATATATTAGTTTAAAAAATATATTTTTATTAAGATACTAACCTAATAACAATATTAGTTTTTTTTGGTTAATACAAATATGAAGATTGTAAAAACTTCTGAAGAACTCACGTATTACATTCATTGAGAAGCAAAACGTGGATGACGTAGGTCCGTTGAGAACTTCAATATAAAAAAATAATAATATACTGTCCAAGGAATTTAGTCTATATTAATAACAATTATAAGGTTTTAAATAGTATGTCCCAAAGTTAAAACAGGAGAGCAAGATTTTATTGTAATTCAAAGCACGAATATCCGCGGTATTTTTGAGTGGTCATTGTTATATATTTCGCATTGGAATTACATTATAACAGAATAAATTTCGTAGAAAGGTATGATATAGTATATGAAGTACATTAATATTAATAAAATTTGTTAGTTGTATATTACGCATCAACAAAAGAAATTTCTATCTCCCTGTGCTATCATTAGATTTACTGCTAACTACCATGCTTAATTAATTTTTTGGTTATTTTTCATCTTTTTGACACAGACATATTAATATTGACATAACTAATAAATTCTATTACTATTACTGTGCAAAATATTTAATTAACTAATTCTATTGTCAAACAATTCGAAGGTAAGATTGAGGGTCCGTGAAGAGAGGACACAAGAGGCGGCCACCGTCTATTCGACTATTGCAGTCTTCTTAGGGATAAGCGCAGCGATCAAATACAATGATTAATACAAAAAATGCATTAATTGAGTATATTTTTCGTAAATATTTGAAAAATATATTATCTTTATAACAAAAAAAGTCTCTGTTTATGTAAAAATATTTATGATATCACATTGACATCAACATTGTCATATGCTCATACAAAGTTAGTAATATGTAACTCATATATGACTGACTTGAAACTTTGATACTTAGCTTAAAAGTCACCACAATGTACTGTTACAGGCTTACGTCAGAATGACGTCACTGTAATGACCTACATGATCTTAGTGTGATGTCAAATTGATGTAACACTACTGGGTCAAGCTTTTAAATCTTATTTAGTATTAATTATATTTTCAGTTGAATGTTAATCGCTGTAAATCGTACGGTGGGCTGAGCCAACATTCCTCGTGGAAACGTCGTCTATTGTATTTTATCGAACCCACTTATACTAATTACACTCCTTCCTTCCCCTCATTACCTCTGCCATGGTATTACTTCACCATGACAAGCGTTTACACACTAAATATAATGATGATTTAATGTTTTCAGGTTTTCAATTGAAATAAATATAATATACAAGAAATATAATAAATACTGAAATGATTGTGAAAAAAATATTTTTTATATTTTATATTTAGTAAACTTCAGACTTAAAAATCGATCTACTATCTGAGATTAAAATCAATCTATTTTATACAAATTAGCTCCACTGATGGATCATTTTGATCTAATAACTGGTAAATATTATGGTTACCTTTTTTTTTTAAATTTTAGTAACCGAGATTTGATTGGAGGGTGTTTTTGAATATTACTAATATTACTAATAATACTAGTATTACTAATATTACGCATTAGACAATTATTAAGAACTACTTGTTTACTGCATTTTTATAACAAAATAAATTAAAAATCAACCCTGATTAAAATGTACTAAATTAAATTATGTAATTAGATATTAATATCAATATTTCATATTTTTCATGAAACTTTCACGAAATCGTTCATGGTTTAAACATTGCAATTAAGGCGTAATATTTTTATTTTATAATTTTTATATACAAAATGTATGCAAACTTTCTATATTTTTTACTCATTTTAAGGATTCTCAAACCATCTAAGCTTCAAAATAAATATATAAGTTATTTAGCACCTGTCTGTAACTATCTTGATGCTTGTCATATAAGGCTTGTGCACACCATAGCGTGCAACTAATCCCAAACACCATGGAGGTCATTGCCACCGTGATGGAAGTCCAGTGAAGCGTGGCTCTAGGACGCGAGTGTCATATAAAACGATGTCTTCAGCAGGCTGTGGACAGTGTCTCAGCTGCAGCGTACAATGGCCAAGGTAAGCTGTCTCCTAAGGTATTAATTCTTCTTGCTTTAAGCTGTTTTTCTATACTTTTTATATTTCTTACCATTTTCATTGTACTATGATTGTGTCTTAATATTTACTCGAAATATTCATGCGATTTTTTTTGAGATATTTTTTTTTAGTATATTATTTTCTTTAGCAGCCATATCTTGCGGTTTTGTTGTTGTTCTTCAATTGGGTGTATTTAATTTAATAATCCATATATGATTCGTATATGCTATTCAAAATAATTTGAAATTTAATATTATTCTTTACAATGTGTACTGAACAGATTACTTAGCTTCCGATATATTTGATTAATTTACTGATTTGTTTCAGTTTATTATCTTCATCATCGCTTGCACATTATCGTTAGCCTTTTCAGCGCCGGCTGAAAAGGCGCAAGATCTGGCTCCGTCTGATAAAGAGGATCTACAGACCGCCGCCTCTCACTATGGACATATTGGTTATGGCTGGGGAGGATACGGCTATGGAGGTCATTATGGCTATCCGCATTACAGTTATTACGGCTATCCCGGCTATGGATATGGCTATGGCGGTTTATATGGCTGGCCCTATGGCTACGGACACGGATATTGGTGGTAAATAATTATTTTGGACCGTTGGTCTCATCCCAAAGAATTATACCAGTAACACATTTTGTGTCGCTCATGAGGCTTTTCGGAAAAGATTTTTTAGTTAAGATGAATAAATACACTTGAAATTATTATGAATATTAAGGTATGAATGCATTTTAAATATTGTCATGAAACCTTATTGAATTTCTTTTTCTTATATTATCTTGTAAATACTGCTATATGAATTTAGTTTTTTTAGTTAATTTAGATGTTCTTGCCTTCAGAAAATATATTTATGTATTTTTTATTACATCAAGTATTTCTGTAATCTATACGTTTGTTTTACTATAAACTGCTGTAACACCAATTTCTTTTCTTCTGATGTACATATTTTTATATATTGCTAAAGAAACTTGTACTGAATTGTTTATATACATGTCTATTATTATATACATGTCTATTATATCTGTACCTGTGTGCGTGAGATATTACTTGTATTTATGAACGAATAAACGGTATAGAGAACAATGTTTGTTTCATTGAGTTATATTAATTTATATAACACAAAGGAAGGTTGGTGTTTATCGCTTTGTACATTATACATTTAAACTTTCAAGCGAATTGTATTTAACAGCAGGACGGGTAAAAGGTATTATACTTACTAAAAGATTATTAGTCACTTAGTCAGACACATACTGCCCTCTGAATCTGCGCCTGCGCAAATTGATTGCAATGACGTTATTAGAGATTCTATATAAATATCCTCCGCCATAGAGATATCTAACATTGAGCCATTTTTATTAGTTTCTCGCCCATTTAATTTCAAGGATTTTTTAAGTATTTAATGTACTTACAAACTAACATTCTTACTAAAGGTTTTTTTTTTTACTTTTTTATTTTTACTTTTTTTTACTTTTATACTTTTTTTTACTAAAGGTATTCTTCACATTTCAGCGATTACCTCAAAAAGTATTATTGACTTGGTATTTATATTCATATGCATATATTGTACGTTATTGTATAAATATAATAAACTAAACTTTTAATATACTTCAAATAACTGTGAAATATAATAAATCAACTTCAATTATTCTCTTTTTTTCTACCTAAATTTTTTTAAAGTTTTTGTAAAATCTATAGCAAACCTATTTGAAGTATGTAAATAAAAACTTTAAGAATAAAAAAGGAAAATATACTTATTATAAAATAGTTTAGGACACGAGAAATTGCAAGAAAATTACTTATATTCCACAAAAAAAATATTTTTCTAAGGCATCTATAAAATATTTAGTTTGGAAGATTATAATTACTTTGAATTAATTAATCGAGTATGTATATATAAAATAAATATAGTAAACTAAAGATTTTTTATTTTCTATATAGATAGTATATTATTGGCCAAAGGTACACTGATCCAGGAAATCCAGTGAATAAAACCAAACTTCCGGAACATATGGAAAATTTATTAATGATAATATTTTAATACATGTAATATTTTTATGTGAACTCGCTACCGTGATTTAAGAATTTACTAACGACATCTTCTGATTAAACTAATAAACATATGGACTTATACGTAACATGTAATACAAAACAAAGTAAGTGTGTGTAATGACAAGTAGTAATTTAATCTATAATGTATTCCGGTTTTAATATTGTAACCATGTAAATACAGCTTATTTATTAGACAATTATTCTAGATCAATATTAATGTATAGCCTGTGAAAGACAAATAGCAATTAAACAAAACTACTAAAATGCTTTTAAAAAAGACGTGCTTCGGCTGAATATTTTAAAAATACTGACGATTATACTATCACTTTCTGAACAAAAATATTATAAAAGTACAATCTTTAAAAAAAACCAACAGGAAGAATAATCTTTTACAAATAACTGAAATTATTTAAAGGCTACTCCAGCCTTTTAATAAAGAAATATTAAAAGCAGTATGTTTTGTGAAGAACCATCTTCAATAGTCAACGCTGATACTGCTTTTAAGGTATTAGAATTCTGACCAAACAGAATTCTAACTAAAGTTTTGCCAACACTAAAACAAATTAACTAAATAAGTCATGGAAAACTTTTTACAAGATTCAATCGTTGACTATGAGAAACTTTTAACCAACTGCAAATCTGGTGTCGGTTCCGGTTTCGATCGGTTTCAAGCCTGAAATTTATTTTCGGTCTTAGTTTCGGTTTCGGCCAAAAAAATGGCTGCACAAAAACTCGAATGTTCGTGAACTTTGGAACCTCGTTCGGCGAACTTAGCGACTTGCTTGTGCTCACCCATTTTTTAAAGTTTACGTAGAAGATTTAATTAATTTATTTTGTTTATATATAATTTTTAACGTTTAATATAAAACAATAAGAAATATATATATTTATGTAAAGTATGTAAAACTTTAATAACTGTCTTGTTTTTATTTAACACTGTACTCGATACATGTGTATGCAATATAACTTTTACTAAAAAACAATAAAATATGTTTAAGTAAATTTTGGTTTCGGCCGAAACGAGTGCAAACCCAACAGAGCAGAGCAAAGTTGGGTTTAGGCTGACAAACCTGTTTGAACATGAAAAAACTCCTGATTATAAAGTGTAAGCAATATCTTTATTTTAAGTATTGCTTGGAATAAAATTAAAATATATTAATACTTTTTTTAATTAAAAATTGTTTAACTAGCAGACTAGTGCCATATGGTTTTTGAATCATTCCTGTACATTCCTGGAAAGGCATTTGTAGAGGTGTAAAAACGAGGAGGGTCCAGAGCATAAGTCAGATTATAGTTGTCATTATCAGCGCGGATCCGAAGGCCACTTTCGGTCTTGATGTGGCGTGGTGTAGCGTGGTCAGCACGAGTCCTTAGCTGCTAAGTTCGCCTGCCCTACCAGCAGTGTTCACAACCTGAAGAGGAACGCTGATTAATTATTTTAAATTCGATTATGTTTTCTATATTAAATTCTATGCCGGAGTTTTGGTGAATTTTTAAGTGAACTCAATACAGTGAACTTGCCTTATCCCTTTTTTTACCTCTTCTTCTTGACCCCAGAATCTCTTTAATTAATTTGTTTTTTTATCCTTCGCACCCTATTCGCCATAGGCACAGCAGGTTGCAGGTTACAATATTGTAGATACTATTATACCAAAATCGTCATATCTAAATTATAATTGATTGAAAATTATGGCGGAAATAACAAATTATTTTTGAAATATTTAAAATATAAAATATATATAATATAAAATATCATTTTGAAAATAATTAAATAAAAAATATTAAATATGATATATTACTTTGGCCTTTCAACACTTGACTGTTAACTGCTTCAAATATAAGAAATAACTTTGGTCTCATCAAACAAGGTTATTAGATATTTTGATTGAGATGTTATAATAATAAATAATAAACCGAGTTTGTAAAGTTATTAGTGTCGTGTTCATAAAGCTCTTTCATAGTTATTTTATTTAAAAGAAGATTCTTCTTAATGGGTTATTTTGTTACTAATTGGTAATGTTTCTTTTGGTTTCATTTATTCAATTTTAATAATTTAAATACATTTATTTTGTTTCTTTTATAAATATGTAATATACTTATCTTAAACAATTTTACATATTTTTTTTTGTACTGTTATATTTTGATATTCAGATGCAGTTTGCTTTGAAAATAATATTTTATTTCAATATTTAATTGCAAATTCATTGGCAATATTTTAGAATTAAGACGTTTATTGACTTTAAAATCTTCAACTTTTTAAATCTTTCGCAAAAAACTTTAAGTTTAACATTTTTATTTGTGTATATTTGTCTGTCTGTCGCAAATTTTCAATAAAAAAAAAAACGATTTCATGTGATGTTTTTTAAATTGAGAGCTGTCTGTCGAGAACATTATTAAATATATTATATTTCATTAGGACACGTTCTTAGACAGTCCGGGGAGTTTGTTGATTAAAAATAGTTATTTATTTGAAGGTATATAATGTAACATCAAATAGATGTACCACACCACACCACACCACACCACACCACTACCACCACGCTATACCGTACTCTAATAAATATAAATAAACATACAAACAGCAGAACAGACAAAATAAACACTCAATTAACTTCTTGCTGTAGTCACTAGTGCTGATTTACGAAATCATGTTGTCAAGAATTCTTTTCAGAAATTTTTATTTAACTACATATTCTTAATAATCATTCGAAGAATAATAGAAAAAAAAAAGAAATCTGGTGAATTTAACGAGGATTCACAAGCACCATGCTGTGACCTCGCTTCTGTAAAGGTCAGGCGGTGACCTTTTGCTGGCAACAAATTTATTCTCGCCTTGTTAGAATGTTTGTGTGCTCTTAACTCCCAAAGATGACACCTACAACTAAATACGTGATCATTTTAGAACTGTTGTATTTTAAACAACAAAATGTGATATAATCCCGAATAGAAAATATTGTTTCTATTAAAGAAACAATATAGAAAATATTATTATATAATATTCGGGAGTATATCTATTTCTCGCTTAATTGTTTCTAAACAAATTGACTGCTTTTGATAACATTGTAGGTTTTAGTGGGTAAATTTTACCCAGTTGAAAAGTTGGAACCTGATTGAAGACGCTGAAAAGCGCTGAAAAATGCTGGCCGAGTAAAACTCCGGCGGATTTAATGCTTCTGTCGCTTTTATAATAGACAAAAAAAACCTGATGATTTTCTTATAACTAAATAAAAGTGTAAATTTTATTAATAAGTTAAATAACTGGTGCCAGCAAAGCTTAATGACTTATATTTGTCAGAATAATGCCCTCGTATTATGTACCATTGATGTCGCAACTTACCCCAGTTATATGAATTATTCATATATTTATGTTAAATATATTTTTCAAGGATTCATTGGTTTTAATTAATAGAATTAATGATGAAATTAAAGAAGGGTTTCTTAAGAAATGATATGTTGATCACATTACTCAAAGTTTTCAATTTCAATTACATTTTTGTAGTTTAATAATTTTATGATATTATATGGTAATAATAACATGTCTTGACGTGACTTTTAAATAATATTGCTTGATTTGATGATAATGTTTAGTATAGAACTAGTGACTACTTGCTACAGGACAGAAAACCTAGACAATGGTCCTCTTGCTATCTTCGTTCTTAATGTGTGAGGATAGTTGTCCATAAAGTGGATCTAGATATCAACAAGGAAATACATTCAACATTCTTGTCTTTATTTATCGTCATATAAATTAAGTTTTTATTTGTAACGTCAAGTTTATTGATATATCAAGAAATAAGGACCTTTCGTTACATCATATATTAAATGTATTATTCTTTTATTTTGAAATATAAATAACGCTTCCCAACTAGTAAAAAGAAATATCTGCATGGTGCTGTAAGAGCCGGATGTAGGATAATAATACCTACCTATACTTCTCCGAAAGGTGGAGGAACTCCATCTGACATGGATTCCTAAGAAAGGTTGACGTCACTCGGACGAACCATACCACCAATACAAACTATTTAAATACAATAATCAGAAATTTATGCATAAGCAAAAAATTTCAGGTAATTTTAACCGGTTGAAATGTGTATTAAATACAATTCTTTTATAAATCCATTTTTAAGCAGCACTAGAAATATACCATTTAGTTCAGACATTATAATTCTTCTAACCCTGAATTTAATTAACAAGTACAAACCAGAAACAAATAGGGAGGTGACGAAAAAGATTATGTTTATCAGATGTCATATATCACGAAATAATTTTGAACTGGATTTGAATATAAATATTATTAGATTAAAAAATTCGGTCATAAAACTTTTCTAAAACCATTGCAATATGTTAAATATACATTTTACTATGAAACCAAAGGGCAGAGGAAAGAATTATTAGCATATATGTAAATAAATAACACATTAAAAATCTCGCTTATCATTATTTTACTATCAAAATATGTATATAAGGCCTTATTAATTGATTTAAAACATATAAATTAGATATAAATATAAAATATATTCAATTATAACTAGTATGGCTTTCGTTTACGCAACGGATCCCCTACCAGTGGTCTTGAGTTATTTATTACCTTTTTAGTAATGGTTGCTTCACGCACTTTAAACATTGAGAGGAAATATTTCAATACATATAATTAAATAAAAATATATGATAATACGACATTTTTGTTATTCGTGGTAATTTTGAATGTTTTTGTAATTAGTAATTATAATATAGAGTAACGAGAGACGGTTCAAATTATGGAAGAATTGTTGTACGTTTTGGATATATCATATGAGCTGCAGCCAGACCGTATATTTACTATATATTTGTAAATTTTATTAAGTGTTTTTGTTCTGCCAATACAAGCTCAGAATAAATAGTGATTAAGATAAACATTCCTAAGTTCCAACACTTAATTTGTAATTGAATCATGTAAGATGAGTAATACTGTTCACATCACACATGTCATTCTACATGATGAGATGAGATGAGCAGCTTCTGGATTATTTGACCTTGAATGTGAATCAATGTCAAAGCTGTTTGATCCATTGACCATTACCTAATTTTACAAAAAAAAAAAAATGTAATTTAAATAATACGTTTCACATTATTTATGAAATATTATAATAATAATCAAGCAATTTTAATTATTTATATTAAATGTTTTGTATCCTGTGTTTTTTAACAGGTACAAAAACAACTAACTGGATTTTGATAAAATTTGTTTTGTGACAGCTTATTTAGGGGGTTATTTAGTGACTAACCTTAAAAATGGCAGCATTATTTATGCTGTCTGGTAGTTACTGGCTATACCATCTAGGCTGACGACATCCATAACAGATTAAAAAATAATAATAAATAATGTTTAGATTGAGCATATATTTTAATTATGGAATTATCCATCACCCCCAGAAAACACAAAACCTTACAGGATTTAGAAAAAAAACAGTGACATTATTCAATAACAGAATATACATAGTGTTGCAATAAATGACAGGATGATACATATTAATTGTGGAATGTTGGTATGAGGCTATGGTTAGAATCTTAATTATTTAATACGATTTGTATATATAATAATAAGATTATATATTACATTTTACATCTAGGTATATTATTTTAATAATATAATTACTCTGATTGTCTGGCCGTTTGAAAGTGAAAGTTATTACATGAGAAATATTAGTTTTTTTTTATATACATATATTATCAAGGATTTCATACTATTATCTATATATTTGTGTATTTATAGAAATTAGGCAATAATATGAGAATTTTGATAATACTCAGTTATTCATATTATTAGTTATTCGATACATTTCACAATTCATTTCCTTTAATATTAAATTTCAGGAAAATTGTTAGTCATTATAATAGCATTGAATATTATTATTCTTAGAAAACCACATAATATATGTATTTTATTATTTTATATTTTGTCTTCTTTACTGGTTTTTTCCGCTGCTGATAATTTAGACAATTTTTAATTAATTAACTAATTGTTGAAATAAAAAATATACTAAGAAAAATAAAGGTATAATCCGTATTGAGTTAGATATTTCTTTGTCTTTAAATGTATATTATAAAAAAAATGCAGGATTAATTCTTATGAATTTAAAAATATTCACTAAACTCGAAAATGTAGTTTTTATTTTTCTTTTTTAGTGGTTTGTTCAGCCTCTGGTAATTAAGACATTTTTTTTAAATGCAAAAATAAAAAAAAACATGATAAAACTCTTTAGTTTCATCAAACGGTTAGTAAATAATATTTTTAACGTATTATGATAGAGGTGATATTATTTGTATTTATTCATTCAAAGAATGCAATGTCATCAGAGCCAGGTCGTAACTATTTGAACCTTGAGGGGTTTATTTGACAAACAGCGCGACAGCCTTCGTATATATATTATAATAACAATGACCATTAGCATCGGAGCCTTAATTATATTAATTACATTCTACAACTTATTTTACATAATTACATTTTTAATGATTCTATAAATAATATTATATCTGAATATTGTACTAAGTCCCGTTATATATTCTCTGATGGGTATGAAAGGAACTATGGAATTAGATATTTTTTGTTTTTTTTTTTCAATATTTTCACAGAGCTGTTTTGTATCAAATACAGTAGATTAGAAAATATATGTTTTTTATTTAAACTTTAGTGATTCATATTTATTATATCGAATGGATTCGTAACTAGTCGAGCAAATTCCAACAGTATTTACGTGTTTACGGATATTTATATTGACAAAAGATTATGAACCATACGAAGTCATAAAGAGTTTTCTTCAAAATTTTTAATTGTTTAATATATTACATATATCTATTTTGGAATTCAAATATGAATGTATTTGTCTGGGGTTTGGGCAAAAATGTCGATTCTAGGAACTTTCTAAAAGTTTTTTCAGGCATTTCTTACTCGTTTGTTATTTTTCAGTGGGAGAAGGATGAGAACAGAAGGAGCAACAAGTGTGTCCAGAACAGCTTTGGAGTTATGTTCGCCACATTTGAGTAATCAAAATGGCGCTGCGTGTTTTCCTAAAGATGTACGGTACGGACATCTTGGCATGTTCAAAGACTTCAAATCTTTGGTGATTTTAGAATTGGATGTTAACAGTTTTTGATTTAACGCACCAGTTTTGGGAACACGTTGTCTTAATCTAAACCACATTCAATTTACATGGCTTATTTGTAATTTAACGAAATATTTTACTATATTTTCAAACTGCGCTGTTGGTTAGTAATGGTCATGATCCATGATTACTATTACAGTGTTTGGCTTCTCCTTTTTTGGATAAAGCTTGAATTCTTTATATCTATCTAATTGTAATTCGATTTAGTTATAAATTTGTCCACGAGGTCACGAGTAGATTAAGTAATTTTCAATTATATATAACAATATAAATGTTCTCATTAAAAAAATTATAATAATCATACTTAATTATTCACAACAATTTATTCCTTTATCTTAAATGCTTTTTCCAGGTAATTATTTTATTGCTATTTCTATTAATTAATTTTTTCCTTTTCAGATTTTTATTTTAATAAACTTATCCTGCCTTTAGGTCTACATGTATATTATTTATTGTTATCTTTTCTACTTTGAATCCATATCAGTAATAAAATAATATAAATATAATAAAATATATAAATAATTAATTTCTGTTAATTGCAGTTGGTGTTCTAAAAATATATTTATTAATAATTGATTGATTGGTTTTCCCGGGCCTGGGAATATTCAAAGATTCGGTATATACTATATAGTATATACCGAACAGTACAGTCTTATATAAGACTGTACCAACGCAAAGCTACTAACATAATAAAAGCTATTTATCATGTATTTTTTTATGTCGTTTCACTATAATATTGTTGGACATGTCTGTCTCATCTCATAAGATAGTTGAATAAGACGTAATTTAAGGTTTCGTCTTCTAGAATACTATCTACTCCACGTGTCATTCCCTCTGGAATTATCAATAGGTTTCAGCTCTACCTATTTAAATTGAAACGTTATGAGTTTTGGCAATTGTTATTATATGATAGTTAATATACTATGGTTATAGTTAATATAATATATTAATTAATAAATTTCGGTGGCTGGTTGCCATAATTTGGTTGCTATAGTCACCTCACCCTATGGGTAAAAATGGATATATGCTTCGGTATTTTATTTTGCAATGGTCAGTTTTTTGTTCACTAAGTTTGCTTCCGTATATTAATAAATAATCTGTACACAAACCAGTAATTATTAAATATTATTAAATAACAACTCAACAGATAAATCAATGTTATCCAAATATGGCGTATAAATACGATATAAATAAATAATATAATGTATACATGAAATGGTTATTTGATAAGATGACGCGATAACTAAAACTGATATCATCAAAAATATATCCGCTTGGAATTCCACTGCAGGTTGTATCGTTTTGGCCTTGTGGTAAATTGACTGAGGAATTTTTGGATATACATCATGGTTGATGTCCTAAATTAATCTTTAATACAAATTTATTTATGTATTTATTATCTATTCCACTTTTAATTGATACCAGTAATCAATAGTGTACGTCATATGGAAGTGTTCCTGAAAGGGTGGATCGACATATGGAACGAGCCCTTCTGTGCAAACAATCTCCAAATTAAATTTAATTCTATGAGGGTTCTAACTGTTCCAAATCTGGGAAGAACCGCACAAAAATTTCTGCCGTTTATGTTTTTATTGTGTACACTGTTTCACAAACCTCAATATTTAGAATAATTTGCGAACAACTAAAACTATAGCAATTAATTCGATATTAAAACTTAAAGAGTTAAAATTTTAAAAACTCGGCCAGCATGACTACCAATCACCACAAGCAGCATCCATTCATGGGTTTCCCTTCATCATAACGCAAGGGTTACCCATCACCTTTGTCATATTTGAGGAGTGGTGTGATGACTGCTGTTGATGAAAAGAGTAACTTCAACGTAGATTACTATTTATTTTGCTATAATAGAATCCATTCCCAGGGCATACTGTCAGTGTACATTTCAAATCACCATAAATGTACATTTTAAAATTATTTATTGATAAATTCAAGACTGGGAAGTTTATTGTAAGAATATTTACAATTAACCTTCATTAAATTACCTATTCTATGGTGGTGAGCCTAGTGGTGGGAATAGGAAGTTTATTTTTATTTCTTGTTCAAATTTTGTGTAAAACACAATTTTTATGATTTATTGCGAAAAAGACTTTTTTACAGTTCAAATATAGTATCAATATCTGCTGCTATATGACATGAATTTATGAAAATAATTAACTAAACTAATCCAGCTGTTTTAAGATTTGTTAACAATGAATTAACAAACGACACACATGAGAACCTCATTGCAATTGTGCATGTAAGATAATGCCCTAATATTTTTTCCATTGAGTAACGGATTATTCGTGTTAAACCAATTGTAAATAATTGAGAGAACATTGTTGATGTATACAATTAAAGATTAATTAAAAAGTCATTAATTAAAAAAATAAGATAAGTATCATTACAAAACTATACAATCCATGTTTATCGGACACAAGGTAAGGTGATGGATATAGAGTGTAAATAGGTCCTAAAATACAGCCTTGTAGCACCCTCGCTATAACTAATATACTAGATGAATGCTTTCTATTCATGTCTATTTTTGAATTCTTTCATTAAGGTACAAACTAACCAAATCAAGAATATTTTTTTAAACCAAAATGTTGTAATTTTCTTATTAGAATTTTATGTTGTACCTAGTGAAATGCTTTAGATAAACAGAATGTATATCCACATCATATGTTTCCCAGACTTCCACAATATTTAGCAACTCAACTGCAGCATCTGTTGCTGAGCGAACAGGATGAAATCAAACTGTTATTATTATTAAACTGAATTACTATTTTCAAATTATAAAATTATTAATTAAAGACCAAAAGAAAAATAACAATATTGGATTATAAAGTTAATACTTATGAATATACATGAATAAACATTACGACATGATTTTATTTATAAGAATCAAATAGCGATATTTTACAGATATGCACATGTGTTTAAATATATATAATGATATTTGTATCTGTGTATGTACGTGTATATAATCTTTTTCATATGCCAAATATAAAAACACTAAGATTTTTTGTGTCCATACGGAAATCTAAACAAAATGTTTATAAGTTCAACATTAATTTTAAATTTATTTTATGTAGGAAGCGTTCTTTGTATAAAAGAAATAAAATACATCATATATATAACGTTTAAATCTTAGTTTTAGAGATAAATATCATTTAAATATAAAGAAAAAAATACAAAGATGCGCTCGATATATCCTATTCCAATTATTATTCGAACGTTTGTAAACTAGGTGGCCCTGAATTTAAATGATTCTATTTATAAAGTTTTTTAGTTTAAACGATTTTTAAAAGCTTTTGTACTTGGTTCTACACGTGGTTCTACGCGACAAAGGAGGCAACTGTATTTTCTATGTATTCATTTTATAATTATTTATAAATTTTTTACTCTATTAATTTTAACTGTATGTCAAAGATCTATATAGCAGGTTACCGCCTTACAAAAATAATTAAAATCTTAGCTGGTTTTCCAGCACACAAACCAGCAAAGATAAAATATTTATTTAAATATGCAAAATATATATATTTATTATTTAAAAACTAATAATAGTTTAATGTTTCTATTCCTCATATTTTTACGTAATGTTTAGATTAGCAATGTTTAGTTAATACCAATTTAATATATTATCTCATTTAAATATACGTTCATTTGACATGTTTGGAAATACGAATTAATAGAAATTTAACCTTTTAAAATTGCTTACACACGTCGTTTTTAGTTAGTTCGTATCATTAAAAGAAAGTTGAAAAAAAAATAATGTTGTTATTTTTTTCCATAATTAAAATATTTCAAATGGGATGAGAATTAAAAATATCAAAGAACGTTTTAAAACAAGCACACGATATATCGCTGAATGTAAATTCACCGAAAACTATAACATTATAAAGTTGTTAAAGTTTTAGTCGGCTTTTATTTAAATAAATACATACCTACATATAAATAAAATGTACAGATGTTATTCTAGTACATTCAATACATTACATAAAAACGATTTAAAGGGATTCCATTAAATTTATTATGGGTTTTGATGGTTTTGAGTTGCGATGCAGTTTTTTTACTACAGCCAAGATCTAATATTTTTTTTATTTCATTGTTTGGATAATATAAATAGCTTGAAGAATTTTTGCGCTTATTTTTATTTTATTATATTATTTATTTTTATGTACCTTATGAACATATATTTATACGTATTCGTGTATCAGTTAACGGAATAAAAATAATTTATTGTATATTTGAAAAATCGAAATCATTTGAAACCTGTTAATTCGATTAATTATAAATATATTTGATTACTAAATACGTCAAGGGAATATATTTTGACATTGAATAGTTGTAATAAATAATCATTTAATTTCATTTATTTAATACATGTTTGTAATTTATTTGTTTGTTTTAACGATGACGGGAATCTCTTTATGATTTTTTTATTTCATTATTTTATTTCAATCAATATATTCATAAGTAAGGTTTTAATTACATATTTATTTAGATATATTATTTATATAATTAATGTGTTTGTAATTTGTAATAATATCAGCGTTAATGATTATTGAGAGAGATAGTAATTAAACTTAAATTTGTTTACTTTGTTTCCTGAAAGTAGGAAAAGTACGTAAATACAGATGAAAAGTTTTTCTTAAATAAGATAATGCAAGTTCATAATGATAAGGAATGTCAAAATTAAGGATAAAAGATAAATTGGAAGAATTAAAAAAAATACTCTTTTTTATTTCTAGATTTGTTGGTATCAGAAAAGCGTTTAGTTTTAAAACCAGTTTATAAGTTTTAATTACCTATATTATAATTAAAAATAATAATAAATATTAATACAACTATAAGTACCTTATTAAATTACAGTTAGGTATTAAAATAAATAAGATTATATAACAACTAAGAATTTAATTTAATTTTAATTTTAATCTATGTTTGTACTTTAAACATAGATTAAAATTAAAATTAAATTTTTTTAAAGTTCAATTTTTTTTAATTACCTTTATTGTTATTAACAGAATGTTAAATATAATATATATACAACACTACAACTATCACTAACAACTAGCACTAACAATTAGCACTAACAGTTAGCACTAACAACTAGCACTAACAACTAGCACTGACAACTAGCACTAACAATTAGCACTAACAATTAGCACTAACTATTAGCATTAACAACTAGCACTAACAACTAGCACTAACAACTAGTACTAACAATTAGCACTAACAATTAGCACTACCAACTAGCACTAACAACTAGCACTAACAATTAGCACTAACAATTAGCACTAACAATTAGCACTAACAACTAGCACTAACAACTAGCACTAACAATTAGCACTAACAATTAGCACTAACAACTAGCACTAACCATTAGCACTAACAATTAGCACTAACAACTAGCACTAACAATTAGCATTAACAACTAGCACTAACTAGTAGTAACTAGTCTAGGGTACAAGAGGAGGTTAGCCCGTGCACAGTAACTATGAATCCAAGTAACAGTGCTATATACTTCTGAAAAGTAGCTCCTAGTAACATCAGAGAAACATTTAATGAAGAGCTGGCCTCTTTATTAAGTAAAATCTATTAAAATGCAAAACAATGTCTTCTTAAAACCATAGTAAATTATCCGCAGCGCTCTATACGCAATCAAAGTTTATTTCTGAACTTTAAGTCTATTAAAATAGTGAGCTTCATTAGAGCTAATTGAAGTATCCTTTCGTTAAACATGGTTTCCTTGAGAAAAATAAATTGTTTTTCAACAAATCTTAGGTCAGTTAAAGAGTTGCTTTATTTTCGACTTTAATTTTAAAGACACAGAGTTCATAAAATAACTTCACCTTTCACTGACATCTTCGAACATCATTACGGATGGAAAGGAATGTCTAAAGATGTCACAAATAATGCGACTCTAAGTTCGTGTATTGTTTAATAAAATAGTGTATTCGTGAATTCTATTGTATTCATATTTATTGATGAACGTTTATAAATAACAAGCTTTAAGGTTATTTGAATTGATATTCAATCGGGTACATTAATATTTGTCAATTATCCAGCCATTCTTGAAGTTCTGGTCTTTTAGTGAATGCTATAATATTTATATCTCCTAGCATCTCTGTCTCTTTGTCTAATCATATAATCTGAATATATCTATAATTTGTAATTAGATTTACCATTATTTTCAAGGAATTTTCTTTTCCATGGGTTATAAAATTAATATTTTCAGTCAAAACCTTCATAAACATTTAATTTACTAACTATTACCTGACTGAGATTTAATAATATTGCTTAAATTATTATCATATTTGACGTTTATTCATATCACGTCCGTCTTCTTTTTGTAAGCCTGTAGCCAAATTAATTTTCGCTTACACTGTATTAATATAAGATTGGTCGAAGCCTTCAATATGTTATACAGTAATTGTAAAAGGAATATTACCCAAGACTTGTATTTTTTGTTTTAAATGTAACTAGAGTCGTAAATGAAAATAAATGGCTATAAGAAAAGAATGGGACCGAAAAAGATATGGACTGTCTTAGAAATTATAAGGTAAAAATGTAATTCTGCACTGAGGTGAGGTATGGTATAAGAAAGTGCTAGGATTTGATGTATCCGTTGATCCCAAATAATTGAGAAAAGGGCTGGTTAATGATAAAGAGTGCATACTGTGGCAGACAAGTACTACAGCTACATTTTGATTTTGTCTACAGCTATGTGGGTAGAATAATATAGTCAAGCAGAGAAATGATTATAATAATTTTTCGTTTAAAAGGTGGTATTTTTTCTTCGTAGGTAAAAAAAAAAACAATCATTTTGAAATAAACTCCTAAGTATTCATGAGAAAGTCATAAAAACCGTATCGCAACACGTTCTCTAAGATATCATTTTTTCTTGTCAATATTACTTAAGGTTTTGCTTGTATTTTAAATACCAAGTGACTCTGTCAATTTTCGTCATTTATTTCGTCATTAATGTCATGGATAGAAAAAAATCCAAAGAGACTATCATGACATGTTTCATGCTCACTATATGTTCTATTTTGATGTAGTCGCATGCTAATGGACAATCGCCTATTTCGTGAAACAATGAAGTGAAATCGGTAGAGTCTTTCACAGATTTCACTTCATTGTTTAACGAAAACGTAACCTTCCTAAACTTATATTAATTGATAATAATTGTGGGATATATTGAATTATTCGAAACGAAGTTCTTAATTCAGATACTAACCCGTTACGCAGAACTTCAAATTGTTTGCATAAGGCTTGTTGAGAATCTATTTAACCCATTGGAACAGTCCAAATTTTTAATTTTCATAACCAGAGAATGTTGGTGTACATCTTTGTTGATTAACGCACAAAAAAAAAAATTGCTTTAGGTACATAGTCAAAAAAAGGAGAAGGTATTTTGATTTAAAGGAAGGAGGAAGAATAAGAGGTAGGTAGGTAGGCTAGTGAAGTACAGGTACATTGCCTATGTTACTCTTTTCTTCGTCGGGCGTCCAGGGTTCGAAGGTGATTCTAAAGACCCTGGATGAAGTACTTGTTTCCAAGTAATTGAGAAATAAGAAAAGCATAATGAAGATTAACTTCCTTGTAAACTATCAAAGTTTATTACCAAAGATGCATTTAATTTCACCTATATATTATTACTATTACATATGTGAATTGCATTATGTATAGTTATATAACTGTTAGTTATGTAATAACTTTGCATAATATTTGTGTACATCAAGGATTATTCGATGCAAATGTAAATATTGCATGAATATGTTTTATTCAAAATCGGGTGGTTCAATAAATGTTATTGGCATATCTTTTATATTGTTACTAGTATTATATATGTGAATCAGTTCGTTCATTGTACATGACCGGGGTTCAGAAAAGGACTTGGGATATGTACTCTTTGTTTCGATAAAAGTAGTAATTTCCAAAGGGTAGAAAGACCAAAACTTTTCTTTATCTAATAAAAATTAAAGATAAACGTGTTTATGAAAATAAAACTGAATATTTCTGGAAATCTTTATCTTAATGTAAAAATATTCAGAAATAATCCGATTCTCAAAAAAAAACCAATATCAAATATAATTAAAACTTCCGAATAATTTCCATAGGAATGATGCTTATAAATTAAAATGTAGCTCAGATAGAAAAACATAATATTATTATATGCAGTGACCCTGATCTTATTTTCATATTTTTTTAGGGTTCCGTACGAAGCCCTCATACTGTCTCATATCAGACTTTTCACAACCTATTCAAATGCTTGTCTCAATTATTTTTTTAATATAATTTTGTAATTGATATCTATTTGTAATTATGTACCCAGTTTCTAATATAGATTAAAATACTCAGATTCAGATTCAGAGTTACCATACCAACTTCTCATTAAATAAGTAATTAGAAGTTGGTATAGTTAGTAGAGTTGTAAAGGATAAACCTAAGAGTTGTTTAACAACAACAACAAAAAAAACAGTGTTGTTGTTGTTTAATAACAAAAAAAAAACAGTTTTGTTGTAACATGAAGTGGTCATTTGTGATGATGTTTTTTTGATGACGAGTTAAAATATTAAGTAATTATTCTCTAAGCAGATACAAATACTAATAAAAGGACTCATCAATATTTTCCATCTTCAAAATTTTCAATATTTAATCTTTCAATACGATTATTTTGTAAAGTCATATCAATTTCCAATTTATAGGGCACTGGATGAGTATCTTATTAACAGTTTTTTAACAATGCGTTATTAGAACCCCAGTTGATCTAGTGGTAGGATAAATATATTATTTTGGAGAACTGTGAAAATTAAACGCACGGAACCTATAGCCTTCAAGGCAAATATAAATAATTTTAATATATTGTGTATTGTCATTTAACATTGACACTAAATATTAAAGTAAAGTGTCATTTATAATAACTGTATAGTATTTATTAAATTTTTATTTTTTATATAAATATAATGTGTTTGTAGCCTAGGCTTCAGAATATGGGCAATTAAAAAAAAATACATCTTTTCCAAGGTTTTTTAGATATTATTTTGCTAAAAAAACTTTTTTTGCCTTTACTCATAAAATCAAACACTTGATTTAATGATGTTAAGAAAATACAGATAGTTCTGAAAATAATTAGGTATAAACTTTAGAAGCGATATTTATTGAAAAAATTGTAAATTTGGAAAAGATAAACCATAAGGCAACCTTCACATAAATTGCAGATAATAAGCTATATTAAGCTATTCTAACCAATGATTCGAACCGTTTAAACTTGACACATCTGCTATAAATAATAAAATATATATATATTTTTTAAAGATTTCACGTGTTTTTTTAATATAAATCTATTTTGTTTAAAGTTATCTTTAACAAGGTCATTATAATGTATTTTTAATTAATATATGCTACAAGTGCAATAATTGCATATTTTTACATTTTTCTCCACCCTTAGACATTTAATACTAAAATACAATAGTTTAAATGAATTTTAAATTCATTTATTTTTATTTTTTTAGATACATTACAACATTTGTCATTGCTTTTGCGTGTATTTAAAAATTTCAATAATCAATTAACATATGCATACATTATGTATTAAATGTATTAAATTATACGTTATTTATTGTTCTTGTCTATTTTTTAAATGTTTTTTATGTCAAAGAAATTTATGTGTTAATTAAATCATTTTTGACATTTATTCATAATATATTATCAATGTAGTGGTCAGGAGCCTTAAGACATTTTATAAACATGCAAAGATTAATTTAATAGAATGAAATAGACACATATTTTTAACGTTATATTAGCTTTTACATGAAGTACAGTGCATGAAGTATAAAAGCTAAATAATCGCAACGCATATAGAAAAATCTAAACGAGCAGGTTTCGATTCTTCAAAACTTGAAACAAAAACTCGTAGTTCTCATACTCTCAACATTTAATATAATAAATTGTTTCAGGATCCTCACTAAAGGTCACAGGTGGGTCACTTAATTGATCGAGACTTGGACGTATAAAATAAAGTATTACATATTATTCACAGCCGAAGGACTCGAAAGTATAAACAAAAGATAATTTTTGCTTTAATGTTTCACACAGATCTCAATTTGGCGCGCAAAGGTATATATGTTGGCGGAGATGCGCGCGCAGGTCATACGTGTCGGAGCACGCGCGTAGCGTACGTTGTGTGTGTGCAGTGAGTGCGGACAGTTCGAAACATGGTGAGCTTAATTTATATCGTGCTTGACTAGTGCTTGGCGACTGATTATGATGTGATAGCTTGATTTTATTTTTATTATTGCAATGGCATCCAAGCACCGAAAAGAAAATCCATTTAAGAATATTCGGATATTTTATATTATGCATATTTTATTAACATGTCAAAGAGTTTCATTGTCTCTTATCAAATATCTTCTGTATGATTAAAGATACAATTTTAAATGTATATCATATTTAATTATCGAAAGTTTTAAAACATGACAGTAAAACTTCACGATATATATTATATATATGCCAGGGATACTATGTATATGCAAACGATATTATCTTATATTATCATATTTTATCTTTATATATTTTACATATGTAAAATATATAAAGATAAAATATATATTACTATTTATATAAATAGTAATATATTTTGTGTGTTCAATGTCATAACATAATGGACATATTAAATAATGCTCATTAGTAATTATTAAAATTTGTTGCAAAGCTAGATTTACTGTACTCCTTATTATCTTCAGCTCGTACACGTATTCGAACCCAGTTCAGCAAATTATTGTCTCTAGAATATCAATACAAATGTTACTTGAGAGACTCGTAATTCTATTTTCGGTGACTTCGCCTACGATTAAATTATTAATCCGGATTCCTATGTAAAAAACCATTTAAATTTGAATTTCATTTGTTTTTTATGTACATTATTATAATATTTAAATATATTTTAATCAATAACATTTTTCTTATTTTTGTTTTCAGGGTATTAGGAAGTTTAAACTCTTTGTTTTTATGTAATGATTCTATCTTATGTAGTTCTTGTAAGGCCCTTTGAATAAACTCTAATATTATGTACACATGTCGCGCGTTGAATTGTTTTACTTCGACAGTCGACTTGACGTAACGACAGTTGACGCGGATGTCGCTAACTTAGAAATATTTGCCTTTGTCTATATTAAGAATTGTTGAAACTTGTGTAAGAAACTAGAAGATTTTGGTTAGCAAAGAATTTGGTAACATATTTGTATTACTGATTTGATTCTATTAATAACTTTCAAAAGCTCTGACTGTTAACGAGGAAATAGCATATAAAAACCTCGCTATATTTAATTACATTTAAATACTCCGAAAATCCAAAGATGGCGTGCTAATAACTGAAACATAAGCTCGCAAAATCTTTAACTATTTTCAAAGATAAAAAAAAAAATAAAAAATGAATTATTCTAAAAGCTGTAAATTAAAAAAAAAGCGCATGTCATTGTAAAGCTAAATATTCGTTCGAAAAATACATTACCATTGAAGTCTATGGGATTTTAGTTTTTTCGTGATTATTCCTCAACGACATACTGGTATCTAAGAGTGTGCATATAATTTTAAGATTTTCGGATATATCGTTTTTGATTGATGCTTTCACAAAGGATGCAAAAAAGTCTCTCCTAGAGAACTTCGCTCGCTCCGCTCCATAAAAAAACAACCCTTTCCATTTATTAAAAAATTAACAATCAACTAATCAATACTTTTATATTAGAAAAATTTAATTTAACGTCTCGGAATATAAATTAAAAGTATGTAACAGATTTATAAAAAAAAACGAAGATATTCTGAGCAGTAAAAATTGGAAGTCGGTGAAGTTATACATACATTATTTTTAGTTTCTGAAGTATATTCTATTTTCAGTAACATTATGTACTTGATGGTACACTTCATTCATATGCAAGTATGCTTTGACTTATTTGTACCAACAATCGCTTAAGATGTAGACTCAAAGATGGCGGAATGAAATAGTTTAAACATTTTAATTGTAGTCCTCTTGTGAATTAAACCATTTCTTATAAATAATGTCATTGCTAAAATTATAAAAGATTTTGAACGCAATTTCAAAACACCTGCGATAAAATGTATTAAGAATTTAAAATTCTGAGCATTTCAATAAGTTGAAGTTGTTTCCTTAAATGGGATAAGTTGCTTTGACGCAAGTTCCAACCACAGTTACATAAGAACAATACCTCAATATCGACGAGGTTGAATTATAAAACTGTCAGTAACAGTTAAAATATTATATGTTCTCATTTAAATATATTCATTAAAAAAAAAGAAACCTATGGACTTTACCACACTTTATATTATATAGTTTTAAGTTCGTAGGTAAAATCATGTTAACATTTAGTTTTTAATTGTTACAGTTTATTTAATTATTGAATTCCTAAAATAAAATTTTATATCAGAACAATTTTTTGATATTATAATACACTTAATTAATGTTTTCTAAGATTTCAATGAATACATTTTGCAACCTACAGCTCATCTTCACACATACAGGCATATGTTCGAAATGTCGTCTTATCATTAAAAATGTAATAATAAAGGCGAGACAAATCTGTAAAAAAATAATAAAATAAATAAATATTATTATTTAAAATTATAAAATCCTAATTTTAATATAAATCAAAGATGGACACAAAAGTAGTCGCAACACCAGTTTGTCAACTCTGTTAGACTTATGTTGGTACAAACTACTTACTTTTTAAATACATAAAATAAAATCAGTTTTCAATAATCAATTAAATCAAAATAAAATTATTATATAAATATAAATAGAAAATATTCTCCAAAAAATAACTAATTTAAATTTTGGATCGAACACTTTCTTTTTTCTTACACTTACTTTCTTTTAGTTTTCGTTCTCACATAAGAAAAGAATGTAAACTTATATATAACTGATATAAAAACGATCAAGTATTTTTGATTTCCTTGGCATACAAAATAATATGATAACATATAAAATTGAGTCATAAAATGGCCAAGTTGCATTTTTTAAAGCCTAAAAGAAATCCATATCACAAAGTAAAATATTTATTTAATTACCTACATTATATATCGTTAAAAAATAATTTTATAGTTTAATGAACATTTGTAACAATTATTACAGTTTCAAGTCAATCTGCCCCTTTACAAAAAATATATTAGGCCTATACACCTTCTTTTTTTTTTTTTTTCTTTGGAAAAACCCGTTACGGGTGCCCCGTTGGCCCAGGGGGGTGACGGCCAGGGGGTGATGTGGGACTACCCGGCAGCATAGCGGACGCGGTCATTTTTAAGTCTACTTTCTAAAAAACCAACAGTTGCCCTTTTCGCCGTGATGGGACGTCACGGGATCACGTTAGCACACACCGTGACGCCCCGGCGAGACCCCCAAATGAGGGTGCCCCGAGCAAGGCTGATGCACCTGAAGAAAGAGATGTTAGATATCAGTCATAGGGCAGATATTAAAATGAATTATTATTTAATAAGATAACAAAATGAAGCAACGATTCAAGGAAAGGTTAGATCAAAAAATAGTAGAAGCCAATTAGTCTGACAACAAAGAATGATAAATATATTGGGGCAATAATTTTTTATTTTTTTTTATTTATGTCATAGCTGTGATTACTGTTTTACGTGAATTTGAAGAGTTAGGAGGGCCTATTTTGATACCGAGTCCGAAATCAGCCCTTTTGTCTACTCTCCAACTTAACATTTAAAGCTACAAGGGTTTCAAACGCGCCCTGGTCTGACTTCTCAAAAGCTGATAATTTGTAATGACTCTTTCACGAACGAACAACTAAAGCCATCGCAATAATTTCATATGAATGCTTAAAGATTTCAATCAATGAATATTGCAATTCAGTTTGCAAGACAGCCAGTCATCGCCAGCAGGTTCCATTATAATATTCATGAAGTTTATTGATTTTAATTGATATTAAATATCTTTATAAATATTTCCAAAGTAATAAATAATAATAAAAGTCTGAAATGTTGAAGTCACTTTTCGTAATATAATATTCAATTACATTTTGATCAAAACGAGCACTCAATACAATGTCAGTAAGATAATAAAGTTTGTAAATGTCAGTCAATAAGTGACCTCTAGTGACCACTGTTAGCACATACGATGTTGCGTCTCACCTCAGATTACGTCGAGACTTCAAAGTTGATTATCAAATAATAGTCGTTTCACTGTCAAACATAATAATATCTTAAGAGAGAACGGCTTATTATTAAATATTTAAAAGCTTTAAGCAATGGAGAGAGCTTTTTTATGTTCTGTGTATATGATTCCTTAAAATTTGTCCTGAGAGCCACTTATCAGTAGTCTGCATAACATACACTTTCAAGTTTAAACCAGCTTAGTAAAAATTATGTTTGATACATTCTCTTTTAAATATAAAAAAAAATGAATTAAATTAAAAATCATAAAATTTATTCCAGATACTTCTACAGATGTTAAATATTTTTATATTAAGATACTAGCTGTTACTCACGGTTTCGTCGACGAGTTTACGATGATTTTATTTACAATTAAAATAACTGAAATTAGTAGCGTAATTGTTCCTCATCCATTCCTTAATCCATTCTGTAGTTTCAAATATTAGCTCGTATAAACAAACAAAACTTTTCCACTTTATAATATTACTGAATTTTATGCGTAAATTATATAAATGTATTTTTAATTACAATAAAACCTTAATATTGCTTTGATTGTATATATTTGTATGAAATATAAAAATAATGACAAACATACAATAATACTATAGTTTACGTAAATAAGATGTCAATTGCTTCATTAAAAATCTAATCTTCTCAAGTATTCATCTCGAGTGTGATAATTAAGAGGAGCTTCATGTCAGGTCAATGTTAAGAAATGATTGAGACATACTATTTTACATAAAAATATATATTTGTATAGGATTAAATATTATTATTGACAATGTTTCAAATATGTTAAATGATTTTTGATTTTAAGTTTTAAGCTCAGAAAAATTAATATCATTCTCAATTTACTACTTAATTTAAGAAAATAGAAGTTTTGAAAGATCCAATACTTACTTATTCTTCAGTAATCTTCTACAGTTTAATAAATAAGTAGTTATAATTACATTATAAGCCAAAAAACAAAATAGAATTAATTTATGTTGAAACAAACACACAATAGTTCTTTAATATTATATCAATCTTATCAATAATTACAATACTTTCCGATTCAACGCACAAAGAACAAAGAATAACGTTTGTTTGTAAAACAATAACATATTCTATATAATCTATGGATCAGGTTTTACTCTGAGGTTGTAATAGACAATAGAGTTACACCACCTCGCTCGTGACTGCTTGTTTATGATTTATATATCTCTAAAACTATGACGCATTTTTGAAATATATATTAATACATATAATATAATGTTTAACTGACATAGTTAAAATATTCTTAATGGACATGACAGTTGATTGATACCAAAATAACTTTGTTAATATTCAAAGATGGCGGATGAAGATGTTAAAATATAAAATATTTATTGAATACATTATGTCAAACAGGCATATTGACAGATATACTATAAATATTAGGAATATGTTAGTAATAGTAATTGTAATTATAATTAACACTGTTTTCGCTTTGTTTTTATTATTTTTATCCTAGTTCAAATATCATACGAGTATTTTTTAAATAAATGTATCCAGATCTATTTTTTTTTATAAATATACACATATACATAATTATAACTAGCATTGATAAAACAATATACGTTTTATTTATATACAGACATATATTTTAATTACTATTTGTATGTTTTAAGTTAAGTTGTAATTATAGTTTTTAATGTTAATCACAGACAACTAATAACCACGTGTACTTTGAACATGAAGAGAACCTATTGTTTGAACAAAAATAATTATATTCTCAAAGGAATATAATATAAGTATAGCAATTAATATTCATTGTATGGTTTAGAAACAAACAGTAAAACTATATAAATATATATTATTATTGTCAATTTTATATTGTTTTAAGTATGGATTATCTCCGGTATTTATTGTATCTATTATTAGTATAATATCAACATTTACTGTTTAATTCCTAGGTAATAATTTAATGTTAATAAAACAAAACCAATCAAAGCAATAATAATATTTTCAATTAAACTTTTATGAGACAGGAAAACTTTTTTGCAATCAGTACTCGTTGATGTCTTCTATATGACGCACTTTATGCTACAATTAAAAATGTATTTCTTGACAAATAATAAATCTTAATTGAAACTAAGTCTTCAAATATAACAAAAATATAGTAATAATTTAAATTCATACTTAAACGTTAAAAAAATACTCTAATATATATATCATATTTTTTTATAAACTTATAATTTTATGGTCATTTGATTGACAACGCAACCTCATTTACCAAAAATGTATGCATAAAAGTTTTTGCTTGTTACTTCTGTAAATTCCTTATAATACTTGTCCAGCATTATTCGAACCCTACCATATACGACGCAGCATAATAATTAGAGGTCAAGCTTCCAAGTTTACGCAAGGCCCTTATGTTTAACATTGCGCCACTAACCACACGAAGCCTTGACTCTTAGATCAAACAACTAAGAAATGTCAACTAATCATCAACATTATCAAAATAAATATAATAAACGATTACTTTATTACGTAGGCAATCGTGGATTCTCAACCTTTTTTGTAAAATAAAAAAACATATTTAAAATATTTTTACTAATGCTGGCTAAATATAACACTAAACAACTTTTATATGGTTTTGTCTCGTGTTACTAAAAACAACCTGGTTTTAAGAACCAGTAATCATAAATATTATGTATTTATTAATATATATTTACTAAAAACAACTTGGTTTTAAGAACCAGTGATCATAAATATCATGTATACATATATATTAATAAATGAAGGCAAGGGTACTGTCGTCTTCAATCATGGTGTCATATTAGTGTTATCATCTCTTTGAGTCACTTTACGGTTTCTCAATCCCGGGACCAGTGGGCCTTGGACAAAGTGCATCTCGATACTCTCACATTACGACACTCTCATTAAATTTTAATGCGATTTAATATATAGGATTATATTCAATTCTTACTCTAATAAGACAGACAATATCCAATCGAGATATTTTTAATTTTTAAAATATTTTTGTACGTTTTTCTAGTTTTCATGTTCTTATTATTATTAATATTTTTAATGTTTACTACTTCATATTTATTTTAAATATATTTGTATTATTATATTTTAATTTCTATGTATGTCTACAAGACTAGATAATAATTTTTTTAACCATAAGTTTGTCTGAAAGAAATTGTTTGATAATAAGACCGCCTTTTGTATGTTTTTAAGTTTTGTGTATTTTCATTCTTTCTTATGGTGTCACTAACATACATAAATAAAAAAAAATAATAAGGACAGACATTTTATTGAAAATTATCAAAAACAATTAAAAAATAATCTGCTAACTAAAAAACAAATTTTCACACTCATTTGAATATACAAACCAGGATTTCCGTACGCGATGAACAGTTTAACAAAATATAAACATGTGTTGTTATTACAGCAACATCTCAAACACTTGACTACAACACCCACACTCGGTTAACTTATTAAAATGCATAAATTCAAAGATTTCAATGTCAATGGACATTCATTGCCGCGTCTGCTCTATGATGTAAAACTTGTTAGAACATTTCATAGCACTTTCGTTATTAAATTGAGGGAATAACATCTATAATCGTGTGACGAAAATTACAGTTGACGTACATATTGTTTCAATAACTCTATATGTCAAAGGTTGAACAATATTTGGAAGAATACGGATCTGATTCTTGTGAAAGAACACATGGCTTTAAGAAGGTTGAAGTTGCTAAGATGCTGAAGTGGTCCGCTATGATGGAGCATATAATTATTTTAAATTATGATTAGTTCATCTTTCTGATGTAATTAAAGATTAGTTATCTTTCTGATGTATTTCTTTCTATAATTATTAAAAATATATATTTTTTGTGCTTAAAATGACATTTTGTACTAAAATAAACGATTTTAGTCAAATTTTTTGTGATATATCCAAAAATGGAAAATCGACATTTTTATACAAATAGCTTAATATTATATTTTTATTTTAAATTTATATGCGGCTGCTGCAAAGGAGATAACATCAGATGGTTCAAGGCCATTTGAATTACAAAACCTGTTAATTAATATTTCCATATATTATGGCGCTAATTTAAAAATATTCATCACTAATAAATATTTTTCATACGTGTCCTATAAAAGTATGTTTTAATATTATATAATATAGCTCTTCAGATTTATTTACAGGTATATGTTAAGTTTATAATTTGAAATAAGATGAATGATAATATTTAAGAAATAAATACAGTACATAATAAATAGTTTTTAGAATAACAAAACACATCCTTTAAGTCTTATATAGAAGAAATTAATTAATTATGTAAACATTAGATAGACTTCCCGGAAATTATCATGATTATAACTTTTCCTGTTTCTGTCGTTACATCAAATAAATGTATATATATATATCTATATATAAATCTTTACTTTTTGCATAATTATTATAGCTTGAATAATTCTTTTAAGTTTCGCTATAAAATACAGAAATTCCCAAAAGTGAAACGTATCTATCAAACATAACAAATTTCATGAAAATGCATACAGTCTGAGTGTTTTGTTGTATAGTTATAGCCAAGTAGTTATAGAATATAGAAAGTATGTTTTTGTGATGCGCGAACATAAAAACAGATAAACAGACAGACAATAAAACTATTTGTTTTTAGTTCGTATTGAATTAATGTACAGATTTTCCTTCGTTACTGTAATAAGTACATATTTAAAAGAAAAATTTCATATTTTACGTATCTTCTCTACTGTACCATTACCGGTATAATTTATATAAAAATGTTTATATTTAAAAATATTTTGGTAGTAACGTTAATTTTGAAATAACTTATACTATATACTTATATCACATATAATTATATCATAAAAAATAAAGTGTGAAATATCTAAAATAAATTCAATAAGATAAAATCAAATTAAGCCATAAAAATAAAATATGGAGTTGTTACGATTAGAAACATAAAAATCCATATATGTATTATTATTGAGTTCTTTCGTTTAGCAGATAAAAAATGCTTGATAATAATCATATAAAATACAATAAAGAAATATTGAAATAAATAAAATATTTATAATATTTAATCACAACGATTAATTATTTGATCCTTAAAAAGTCATCATATAAAAAGTCATCATGAAATAAAGAATTGCATATCTTTGTTTTCGATTCCCAAAATTTATTGTCTTATTCTACGAAGCCAATACTTTCGAAATAAAAATATGTTCCTCATAGTGAATTGCTTAACACCCCAAATGGGTTTGTAATAATTTTAAATGTTATAATGAATATAACCAACAATTAGTATATAACATTGACTTGTCAATAAAATATCTATTGCAAATTTTTGCAAGGTAACACATTTATTTTGTTAGTTATAACTGACAGCAATCAATCTTCATCCATTGTTTGTTAAAATCATTGAAATTATAATCCTTTTATTGAGTTATTAATCCCCATAAATGACCAGTTATCTCGGATTGCAGATTGATTATTAAACTCGGCCAATAAAGACATGGTCATAAGATAAACCGAAATGATATTGAAAGCTCCTGCACAAGTTACATTTTGAGAGACATCCCGCTGGGCAGAGGTCACGCAACTTAGTCAAATGTCAAGGATTCCTATTAAAAATGTGGTTCACAGTTTGACAAAAAAAAATAATAAAAATATGTTTTAATATATTATTAATATACCTCGAAATTCGAGTTGAAATATGTAAGGAATCCAAGGCTTCACATCAGCCTACCTAATACATTGTAAAATATAATTATATAACATTGTTAGAGAGACAATGAAAGGTTTTAGTTTCAGCTATTAATCCAAGTCAGCAGGTCAAGTAAGTCAAGCAGTGCTCACAGGCACATGATGATATACATGCTATTGTTTAGGATTTAAAATGATGGTCACTTGTTGTTCACGAATAAATAAAGCTTAATGATTTTAGTAATATATTTAAGATAGTAAAGTTTGTGGATTTATATGTTATGTTATTGAGAAACTATGTTATAGATATATAAAATATCTTGATGGGAAAATCATAAAAGTTTGGTTATTTTTGGTTTTTGGTTAATCTATTATTTATATATGTATATAAATATAAACAACAAGAATCCCAATAATCTCTATTGAAAACGTTAATATTTGTATGTTTAATCTTGTTTGAAGATACTTTTACAGTATATTTTACAAAAATAAATAAAATAAACAGTAGCTATCTTCAAAGTTAGTTAATTTAAATATTAAAACAATTAAATAATTTAATGTTTTGAATATATTCAAATTATAAAACTGACCTTAGGAGTTAACGACACTCAGTCACTCACTTATTTGTAATGAAACGTATCAAATTTATAAATAATCAAATAATAATATAACTACTTCCATGTTTTTCGAACAAAAAAGAATATATTTATGCAAACTCTGTTTAGAGATAAATAAGTTGAGACATTTATAATGTCAATTAATCCAAACTAAAGATTAATAATTAATAATTTTATTTATTATTTATTTACAATTTACGCAACAAATCTTTAAAAATATTTTTAAAAAGAGGATGTACATTTTTTCCTATATGATTCTGTGTGGCCCTTACGTAAGAGCGTGTAATGAGTGTCTCATACAACTCAGCCATCTTTAATGCCATTATTTCTCCACAGGTGTGACAAGGTAAATTGTTCTGGCATCAATTGAAAAAGACTAATGAATATAACAATTATATTTGGAAACAATTGTTTTAATTGAATTAAGTATGATCTCACAAATAATATAAGTAAAAACTATGAAGTATTGTAAAGAACCAAACATACACTTTCATTTTGCTACACAATTTAAACGAAACGGTTAAACACAAAAGCTGTCACTTATTCTGACAGTTGATCCACCGTGTCTTATTTATCTATGACATTATATAATCTGTTATTAGAATTCCGGAATATTTAGGCCAGTTTTACACATATTTTTGCGCAACAATGAGGTCAGGTTCACTTGCAGTTTTCAATATTTTGTGTAAACCTTAACTATTTAAACTTTACATAAGATTTAAAATAATACAGTGACCTCGGCATATAATATCGCAATGTGGTTTCTCTATTTACTGAATTATTTAAATAATGAACAACTGCGAACTCAATAAGTATGGCTGTACAAACATTGCAATTTATTGGCTAATAATAATCATATATTATAAATTATTTATTGCTTGCAACTGCGAATTTGAGCTTAAGCTCAATCAAAATAAAAAAAATAAATGTCATAATTCTAGTATTATATTACATACTGTTTTCTCATGATTTGACTTTGATATTACTTTTTTCATTACTACAGAATCCAAAAAATCTTTTAGCGAATGCTTATTTTGTAAACTCAAACTCAAGTGACAGATAAATGTAGTTTAATATATGTATGTAATAAAAAATTCTGTTTAATACTGACAAGTATTTCTTGGTTGCATTTATATACGAGTCCCTATTTGCATTTTAATAAGTTTTAATTAAAGCTAACATTTCCTACGCACTATTATAAACAAGATTTAACTTATCTCCTTGTTTGACGATTCTTGATTTAATTATTATCTTTAAATAGTATTAATCGCCAAGTCATTTAAATTTGAAATGAGTATCCATGGACACAATGTTGTGTTTATTTTTTATTGAATGTTGTGAGCGTTGTCTTATCAATTTGTTTTATTAATTGAAAAAATTAGTACATATTTAAAAATGCGATATTTTGAAACTTTTTTCGAAGCGCCTGTTGAATTGTATTAGCAATTTAACACGACTTACGTTCTCGTGCATATGACTACTAGGTGCAAGAGTCCCTTTAAATTATTTATAAAATATCTTTTCAAATTACACCTCGAACATTCGTTCGATATATATTCATATGGTACCTTTAACGAGGTTAGTTGAGAATCATACAAAATTTACACGATGCCATTTTACAAAAGGCAACGAGGCGCCAAACGTGATATGAATGGTCTTATCTCTCAAACAAATAGTAATCATAGATAATAAATATTTCAGAGACTGTCACTGCACATCGCGGTGGTGCTGCTGTCGGTGTACCACACCTGCAAGGCGGCGATTCCTAATCCCAGCCAGAGTTATGCAGTTCTTGGCTCCCCTATCAATGCTGACTTGAACGAAGATGGTTATTTTTACCCGAAACCGAAAATACCGTTTCCACCGCCACAACCCGAAACTAAGCCACCGCCTCCACCAGTAACTCAGCCACCACCATCATCGGAAGGTTATTTCTATGAGAAACCTAAAATACCTTTTCCACCTCCTTCATCACAGCCACCATCTTTTCCTACTGCCCCACCAACTCCAGTAACTAGGCCTTTTTCGACCTATCCCCCACCACCACCACGAACTAATCCTCCACCATCTCTATCCACCAATGGATACTACTATAGTACTCCCAAAGTGCCCTTCCCTCCCCAGACAAGTCCAACGACTAAAAGACCAACTCCTCCTTCTACGTATCTACCGCCTTTGACCACAAGAAGGCCAACTCCACCTCCAACTAGGCCGTCTACTTATTTACCACCACTAACGCAACCATCACCACCACCAACAAGACCTCCACCATCCTCTTACAAACCACCAACAAGACCTCCACCATCCTCTTACAAACCACCAACAAGACCTCCACCATCCTCTTACAAACCACCAACGACAAGACAACCTACTTACAGCACAATATTGGATGTTAGTAGAACTACTGGTTATAATTATCCAACACCTAAAGTTACTTTTACGATCCCAACAAGACCTCCATCGTCTACTTACCTTCCACCTTCGTCAACGAGGCAACCAATCCGTCCTTCACCATACCCCACAAGACCGACTTTACCAACTTATAAACCACCATCTTCTTATCGTCCACCTCAAACGATAAACACACCTCAGCCTACAAATCCTACGCCACCAGCAACCGTCCCAACTTACCTACCACCTTTTACAACACAAAAATCTACACCACGACCTAGCCCAACATATCCTCCGGCAACCAGACCCTCTCCACGTACATCACAGCCCCCTATATACTCCACACTAATACCGTCATTTAAAACCACTGGGTATGATTACCCTAAACCCAAAGTTCCCTTTACGATACCAACCACAGCTAGGCCTTCTCCTCCCCCAACACAACCATCGACTTATCTACCACCATCATCGTCATCGTCCCCTCCAATATACCTTCCCCCTTCAACTACTCAAAAACCCCCAGTATACGTGTATCCTTCAACGGCTAAACCCACAACCAGTAAGCCCACACGACCACCTTTCGTACCTGACCAAGGATACTTTTATGATAAACCTGTAGTACCTTTTGTGTTCTAATCTAGTTTATAAATGTTACTAAGATGCCATAATTATTATAATTGTGATACCAAACGGAGCGTCTCGAGACTCACGTATTGTTTGATTATGTTTGTATATTTATTTATGAGTATAAATATCAATTTATAAATTTTATATAAAAAGTGTTAATGTACAAACTATTACACATCCTGTAACACATAAAATAACCTATTTGTATTAAGAATATCATGAATCACAAGAAAATATAATTACCATATATGTGATAATAATAATGAGATATATGTAATATTGTAATATTATAAAATTAAATTATATTTAATACTCAAAAATCTCGAATGTGAAATCGACACTGCCTTAACTAATTCTACTTTAAGATTATAAAGATATTTTTTAAATAAAAATAATAATTATTTACTATTTTTTCTTCTTTTTGACGTGACCTCATTCCTCCTCGTTTTAATTATGAAAAGTAAACTGGATAATAAATTATTTTATTAGGTCAGGAAGCCTTTAATTAATGAAATAAAAGGAGGGAGAAATAATTAGGCATAGTACCTATATCGAGAAAGATTTATATTTACATATGGCTAACATAACGAAACACAGGACCAGCACGAGACTAGTTTTAGGATGCAGAAAAGTACTGCTGAATATATATTTTTATTTATTTTACTATATTCGAACTATAGTTTGTTCCATAGAGTGGTTGCTCAGCTCATATAATCAGTAGGTAGGACGTATAATGACTGAGGTAGGTCCTTTATATGATACCTGACAAATTAGATGAATTTTTCAAAAGACTACAAATTAAAAGTGTTAGTTTTAGGCCTTAAATATTTAAAAAAAGCAAAAAGAAATAGTAGTGGGTCGTTTGGGAAGCTAGTAACGCAATCCTCTATACGTCTTATGTTATGATAAATGATTGATATTATTGTTTTTATGTTTGCTTTTAAAGTTCATGTTATGTTTGTTTTTATAACAGTGGAAACTTTATTGATGTTAATTTTATTTATAAGTTTGTAAATATTGTTTGTTTCCCAAATATATAAATACATAAATACGTAAAAATGGCCGTGTCCAAATAGTAGGGTTTTCCAATTTGCAGGGATGGCTGCTGTAATTCTGAGATAATAAGGCTTATCGAAATGATGGAAGATCTATGTAAAGAGAAAGTGGTAGCAAAACAAAGGTCTTGTTGAAAAGAAGTAATTCTGTAAGACACCAGTGAGGGAAAAATGGAGTGGGATGATTGAAAAATGCCTCCAGGGGAAAGGGGTTACGTTTGTTTGCAATTACACATAGAGGTTCAAAATATATAATACATAATCCTGTGATTTTGACCCGGGTGTTACATGTACAGTTCCGTCATTGCGAGACACTGACATCCTCTTCCTGATTGTATAAATGCAGTTGCATTATACATTTAAAAGTGTGTTAAAAGTCAAATATTAAAATATTATGTATATTGTGTAATTTCATGTATTATCCGTAGTAAATGGTTTTATGTAAGTAATTATTTAATCAAAGATTTTAAATATTCAAGTCGCAATCTTTGAGTTGTTCATAAATTTTATACAAATTAAGAAACATTCGATAATATATCCTAAAAATATGAAAGTATATCCTGAAATTGTATTTGGGAAAATGTATGTTTGTTACTCCTTCATGCAAAAACAGATAAACGGATTTTGATGAAACTTTACAATAATATAAATTATACATCGGATCAAGATATAGGCTACTTATAAAGATTAATTTTAACTAATTTATAAAGATGGTGTGGAATTCGATCATAATATAACGATAAGTATCGAGTAAATCGGAAAAGATCCTGCCCTCTGGGAGGTATTTTGGCGAGCCTGAACCATTCAACATGCCGTGTTTTCTTTTTTAATTTTCTTGCTACTCCCTAATTCTTTAGTATTTTCCGTCTATAATCGATATTAAGATTCAAGATATTATTTTCGTATAGAAACTTGTAAAAACAGTGTAGTTTCGTATATTAATATAGTGTTACATAATTCCGCTATATTTTGATATTTAAATTTTAGTGATATTGATGAGCGAAAGTTATACTTTGAATAACGTGTTAGAATCCATTAAAATGTTAGATTATAATGTGTTGAGATTTCATTCAGACACGATCTCTGCACAGAATAAGTACATAATTTGAGCTGTTTTTAAGACAATCATAGGTCATTGATACCTGTCCCTTGCTGTTTAGAAAATTAACGTATTCTAGAATAATAAAGCACATAAAATGTTTTCACTTTAAGTCAAGTGGGTTTGGGAACGTGCGCTGTCCGTGGCTGGCACGCTTCGCTGGCCAAAGTGTAGTGATGTGCGTGTAATATCGAACGAGGTAAGTTAAATTAATAAAAATAAAATATATATGTATGCTTTTTGAGTCTGTCAAAAAAATATTGACATAATGTCTCTTTTCAGATAGCTGTTCAAAACATACTTTAGTAGATTAAAAATAATACTGACCCCAAAGTTGTTATTATATTAAAATAATTAATTAAAAACAAAATCAACCATTTCATAATATCGTCCAAGATTATTATAACAATTATACTATTACAGATTTATTACTCTAAAGAAAATAAAGTTTTGGAGATAGCAGCTGGTACAACACTAAAATTACGTACGAACAATCTAAAAGAAAAACACATCGTGTGTCGTTGACGCTCACAAACAATCCGGTGCATTTTTCAGTGCGGACGTAAGTAGCGTTGTTTAACAAAACAGATACAAAACAAAGGAGCATTCTTTCATCATTAGTGATGTGACATACATGACAAGATGTCGGAGGGATCTGTGAGTACCACGAGTTCTCGGATAACGCAGTTCGGATTATACAGAACCATAGATGCGAGGACTGAGGAGTTCTTGAGGCTCTCAAGGAAACGGCAATTAAAACAGGGCTGCGCGTGCGCCGCCGTGTCAACAGCGATCACCGTTACCATTGTAGTTGTAAGTAACATAATTAGTAAAAGTATGTTATTAACATATACTCTAGCAGTTAATACTACCATTATCTTCAATCTTGTTTCTTCTTCATTTATCTATCTCATCGTATATTTAATTATAAATTTTCTTGATTCGAAGTTTAATATATATTGCGAATTTATGATAATTATGTAACGGAAATTACAATATATTTGTAATATCCGTTTATATTAATTCTTTGACATTTACTTATTTTTGTAAATAAATAAATAAAACTAATATCAATTATGTTCTACTATTTATAATAACTTTGACAATTAACAAATGTTATATAATATTTGTTAATTGTCAAAGTTATTTGTAGTTATGAATACTAAAAACTATAATCTGTATAAATTATTGTTGATAATAGGTATTGCGTTTTAAACGCCATATTGTCAGCAATTATTGTAATTTTGTTGCAAAGCTCTCTTGTTTTTTTAAGTGACAAAAAACGAAGGCAGTTTAATTTGTATATAATTGAGTGTTTATTCAAAGTTGTTTTTTATAATATCTTAACAAAGAATATTCTGTTGTTAGTATATTGACCATAATCGATCAGAAAAAAAAACTCCATTTTTAAATTATAACTAGCTTCTGGCCTTAGCTTCGCTCGCGTGTATTTTGTGCAAGTGCAATTTTTAAATTAATTAAAATTTTTATTATTTTTTAGGTAACCTCTTTTGCGATCTTTTCTACAATAAACAACTTAAAACAATTCATATAAAACCATCAATATTGTTTTATAAAACTGACTTAGGAATCACACTATCTATTGTTAATTAACTATTGTTTGTCTATATGAACAGACAAACAAACGAGGGCGAGGAGCTTCATTTTATAACATGACAAAACTGATTTCCTTTTTTTTTAAAGTAAAAAAATAACAAACAATAAAAATCTCAATGTGAGTCTCTCCGAAAGTCAATGCCATTGAAATAATTACATTATCTTTATCTTTTATCATTTAAACCGATAACTTGTCGTTGCACATGCAAGAAGAAATAGAAAGTTCATTTTATAGTATATTTTACAATAGAATACACAAATACTTCTGGGTTCTTGTTTTTATTAAAAGAATTACTTTTATATGTTGCCAGTTCCCACTGACTAATTAATTGGATCGGAATGTGTTTTGTCTCCGTGTGTAAAAAATTAGAAGCGTGCGTGCGTCACAGTTCATAAACTCCTCATACATTAATGCTCTTAACATTACTGACTGTGTGTTTTAATTTATCTATCTACAATTTATCCTTACTAGAATATCTAGTCTATACAGAAAATTTCATATTTCGTTAAGAGAAACTTGAAAATATAAATATCATAGCGTAAAAGGCACATTACAGATAGATTAAATGTTACATATGGTGTTTGCTGTTTTGTGTTATATGTTGTACAATGTGCTAATCTGATGTGGTAAGTTATATATATAATAATAATTTGTTTAAGTATTTAAATGTTGTATTTTTTTAATTAAATTATTTATTTGTGAGTATTACCTACACCCAAAGAACATATAATAAAGTTTTAAAAATATATTTTCATTTCCAGACCGTCATATTGATCTACGAGTATGGCAATATTTCGGAGTTTTCATCAAAATCAACTCTGAGACCAAACTGGCTTGAACTCATGAATACAAGCGAAGCTATGCCCTTTGAAGCGAAGTTTAATAAAGCCTCAATAAACCTTGAATCTTCTATCCGTCTCTTACCGCTTGTACTAAAAGCATTAAAGAAAAATCGATACTATGATAATATAATGGCAGATGATTCAAGCCCTAGTCCTCTTTATGACAATAAAGAGACGGATGATTTGTTGACTAAGAATGTTTTTTCAGATACCAGAAATTGGATGCGTATCCCTTCAAGGATCTATGCCATAGAATACAAAACATCTCCAATTGTGTATTATAAAAACCCTACACGAAATACGGATTATTTTACAAAAATACGAAGAATTAGAGATTATCAAAGAATAATGAATTACGTTGATAAAATGATTAGTGATAAAATAACAGGCTCTACCATGCCAATGTTGAAAAGTACTTATTCTTTCGATAAAAACTTACACATTCCACCTACAACAGCCATGCCGAGTATGAATTATAAAACAAAACATAATTTACAACGAAAACAAAAAAAAATAACTACTTACAAAAAACCAAAATGTACCTGCCCGAAGAAAATGAACGATTTGTTAAATAAAATGGTAATTACACTTCATAAACTGTTGCCAAATGCAACGCACGATATAATGAAGATGCCTAAACCGTGTGATAATAGTCAGAAACATATTATAAATAATGTAACAGGAAGATTGCTAACAACTTCAGTTAATTCGGATTCAACAACATCTAGAAACACAATAAAAAATGTCAAAAATTCAAATGCATTCTCTGAGTCTAAAGATCATTTTCAAGATGTATTACCAATTGCAAAGAAAACAAATCCCAATCAAGCTGAAAATTTGTTGAAGTCTTTGCCATCTAAAGTTGACTACACTTTACAAACCATAATAAAGCTAATAAGACCTAAAACATACAAAGCAAACACCATGATAAATGATTTAAAATTACTTCATTCTAAAATCATAAGACCAACTGAGGAAAGCACAGAAGATTATTACTATTCACCAGAAGACAAAATAAAACCCATAACAATCTTAGAAACAAGTAGTACAATGTTGCCTCAATCTGTAACTAATTATACGACTAATATAATTGTTAGCGAAGATCCTTTGAATGCGAAAGACTTAACATCTTCTAAAATAACCACTTCATCCACATCCAATGAGAAAACAGATAATGACTATTTGATTGATAACACCACACCTAATATAGCAAACAGTTTTAATTCCTTAGATGTTCATAGTTTAGAGTTAGTTAAAAGTAAATTAATTCCAAAGAAAATAGAACCGAAAACCAAAGGTGATATTTTGGAAAATGACGTACACTCTAAGGTCTTACAATACGAAAATGGTAGGATGTTTAAAAATAGTTCATTAATCCTTGGCTTATTGAGAAAAATGGGACAATTGATAAAATCGGAGTCTGAGAAATCTGAGACATATGCTGAAGAGCCTATTGACGATGTATCTAATCATGTTGTGTCAATGAATATTTCGAATAAAAAAACAGATTACTTGCATGCTGCTGATTCAATACCATTTTATTCTCAAACAATACAATATTTTACTACCACACCACGTAATACAGAAATAGAAAAACTTATAGATAAAAACGAATCAGACCTGAATTTTAAAATAGATGATGAAACACTAGAAGACGAAGAAGAGAAAATGTTTTATGAAGAGTCACTAAATTCAAATAATCTAAAAAAGTTAGAAAAAATAATAAATACCCTTAACAAAACTGATAATAAGCCGCATAAAACCAATATAGAGATACCCTTATATCAATGGGAGAATATAATAAGGGAGAGTATTGAAGATAATTCAACCGAGGAGACAACTAAATACAATATTCCTAAAAGTAGACCAAGTTATTTAGAAATCCAACGTACCGATTGGAAGCACGAAGAACAACAAGATTATGACAATAATGTTAATAACTACTAATAATATATTTTAAAAAAAATAATTATGCAAAATAACTATACAGCCTTTCATTCAATATATACCTCTTAAACTATCGATAAAAAATATTAAAAAAATATTTTTATATTATAAATTATAATTTAGGCTTTTCAACATGGTCAATATATATAAATATTTCTTTGATTTTGATATTTTTAAAATTATTTCTATTTGATTACAGGTAGTTCTACTAATCTATGAATATATGATTACTGTAGAAACAAGTTTAGTACAAAACAAGAGACGATTTAATTCTAATGACACACAGAATGACCTGCCCATCGCAGATAAACTTGATAGAAGAGATTTTGGTTTCGATCAAGATTATTATGAAAAAATGCCGCTTCTTGTCAACGGTCTTCAGGAAGTAAACTACGTTGATCCAAGTGTAGATATCGCAATATCTTCTTTAAAAACCAATAAAAAAACAAAAACTATTTACATACGTCCTACAAAAGCGACCAATTTACATAAGTTTATAAAAAGGACGAGTCCCCGGCCATTCGTCTTTGAATATAAAAGTCCATATCCAAAACCTTTTAGTAAAATCAATGGAAATCCAAAAAATTGGGTAGAAAGATACCGTAATGCTGAAAGATTGAAAAATTTACAGGAAGTAATTAAATATCTTGAGAAAACTCTACATGCGAAGTTTGGAGATATGTATTTACCAAACAAAGCTCAAATAGCATTTTCCGGTGACTTAATGTCATCGTTGAATACTGAAGATGTTGCGTCTTATTCAGCACAGAATGAAGAAATACCCCAGAGCTCAAGAAAAGTAGAAGTAAGAACTAATCATCAAACAGACCGTTTATATACATATAGACCGGATAATCCAGGAGATGTAAATTTGCTAGCCGATGGATTTAGATTTTCACCGACGACATTTTCAACAATGAACAGAAAAAAAAATAAAAGTACATTACCTAAGTTCAGATCTTTTCCAGACATATCAAAGACTTGCTCTGATAATGAATGTAACAAAAATGATGACATCAATATAGAAAAAACAATAAATTTACCAAGTTCATTATTAATTAAGAGTAGTATACTCTCAAAGAATAATAAACCAAATTCTGTCAATTTAATGCTTAATTTAATGCCTCTTCAAGGAACCGACTCCAATAAAAATGAAAATGAAAGAGAGAAAATTTATATAACAACATCAAAACCATTGTTCCATTATAAGAGAAAAATTAAATATCCTGTAAGAAGGACATTTTTAAGGAGTGATAGGCTTAAACTTGTAATGGGTAAGCGACAAAACGATTACGAGATTCTTAAAAAGAAATATGAAAGTCCTAAAGTGTTGTTAAATTTTAATGTATATTCTACTCCAAAAAGAGGAGCATTAAATGTACCAAAAATGACTGAGCATAGTAATTTCGATTTTGTATCTACGAGTACAGCGGCTACCTCAACAAAGAAAGATGAAGAGATTAAATTTGATACAGATTATCCAGTGCCAAACTTCTCAAGCATTGAAGATTATCACATAGGAAGTTCTGGGGTTATACCAATAGAATTACTACCGACATCGGCTTCATTCCCATTAGCCACTCCCTTAGTTCCTATGCCCTCCACGACTACAACAACAGAAACAGTATTTACTAATCCTTCTGAAATATTTAAATTCAGTCCCGAGGATGCCAAAATACCGGATCAATACCGGAATATAGAAAATTCTGAGATATTTAAATTAGAAGACGTGCGAAATTATAGCAGTTATGGTAAATTTTCAAAAAGTGACAAACAAGAAGTTATTGCGAAAACACTTTTAATTAAGTTGAGAAATATAGCTGAAACCACAACAGAAGAAGTCAGTCCTGATGACAGTACATCTAATGTGGAAACTACTACTAATATTGAAATAGGAATAGCAACAGGGACTTATGTTCCTCAAATAAATGGGCATTACAGGAATATGAGACATAAAACACTAACAAGAATATTGCAAGAAAGTTCTGAGCGATACAGAAGAAAGAGGCTCGAAAATCTGTTGACAACTCCAAAGTCTACGTATGTTCCCACCATGTACCCGCCACATAAGACGAGTCCGAATTAATACTAGTTATAAGCATGAAAAACTTTAAAAATATATAATTATATGCTTAATTGTAGATTATTCATAAATATAATTAAAGTAGTTAATTATTTATTTGTTTATCTTCTATCATCCCACCGACTCTTTATAAATCTCCCAATTTAAGTCCTTCTTAAATTGAGTATTGTTGGCTTATTGCCTTCTAGAATCTGGTTTATAAAAATTACATCGTACAATCATAATTATAATGACTATAATTACAATGAAGTAGATACTTAAGCTAAAGTAATTATTCAGATTGCTTAACTTTCACATACTCTTGAATGAATTAATATTACAAACTAACGATTAATATCCATAACCTTGTAGTAAATGACTTACAGTTATTTAATACGTAAATATTTAATACAAAATTAATAATGAAAAAAGTTATATATATATTTTTTTTTTATATGAATGAAAGAGTTTTATAAATTCATGGTATAACATCAATTCTTGAGATAGCATAGCTGAGAGCCTGATGTCCGCATTTACTTCTGACATATACTTCTGAGATATCAAGAGACTTTTAATCCAAGTACTATATTTATGCTATAAAATAATTGAACGTATCTAACAATAATGCATATTTTGCTCTGTGTGTATGTGTAAATATATATACCTATGTGCGTTTTTTTAAATAAAACTGATAGTAGCGTTATTCAAGAAACTAGTAATCAAGATTTGTAAATGTTTGCAACAGTTTGTTTTAAAAGTAGTTTTGTTAATAAACTAGTGAATATAACATAGAAATTACGTGGATAGGAGGAACTAATCGATATGAGGCATCTGTGAAATATTATTCTGTTCTGTTAGAAACATAGCTCAGACTTGTGTAAAGTAGATGTCGCCTCTATACCAATTAAGATGGCTATATATATAATGCTATATATATATATATCAATTTGGGGCCATGGCAGTTCATTTTGCAAAGTGACGGCATGGTATACTTGGAGCTGGTACCGTAAGTACCAGCTCCAAGGCTTGCTCGTATCGAATTTTTCATTCAAGTAGCTGATCCGACAGATGTCCGGTTACTACCAACATTTCCGCTAATTGTTTTTGGCAGTAAGTACTTGTCGTGTTGTCTTGACGAAGGAACGGTGGAAATTACGGATTGAATGTAGTTACAATAATAAATAAATCTGCTGTACCATAATGACGAATATAGGTAATGACATCTTGAGCATATTCATGCACATGCAAATGTTTTCTGATATATGTTGCTGGAAAAATTTTAAACTCACTCACTCAATCACTTTGAATATTGAAATACATATTGGGAGCATTAGTGAATTAATACCTGATATTTTGTGTTATCGCTAACATTATCAACTGTTGTCTGTTTAGATAGAAGTAACTTAGTAATATTCCTTTACACTTAGCTGTTAATAATAATAAGCACAAGACATCAATTTCTATGATACATTGTCGAAAAATCCAGAAATTAGTAGTCCATCTAGTATGGCTTTTTATCTGTATAATAAAGAATTATTACGTTTCAATAAAAAATAATGAAATAAAATGAATAAAGCAAAACGAGAAATAGATCCATCTTCTATATGTTACTTGAAAATTGTATTATTTGAGTTATTTATCTAAAACTGTTTGGTATCCATTCCTATTCTTAAAACCAATGAGTGCAACGGCTCTGATGGCGTAACCATTGGTACTTATTTCACTTTGCCATTAGAGCAACACAATTTATAGACACTATGGATAAACTGAGTTCTTAGATCTAATAGCAAATATTTGGTATGCCCTATAGTCAATTGTAAAATTGTAACTAAAATCTCCGCGGTTCAAATTTGCAATACTATCTGAATAACTCACTTTAAATGTTGGTGCTAATAAAGCTGAGAGAGTATACTCTAATCTAACCAGAAATGTTTAGATAGGAATCTGTAAGATAAAAAATGACTGAGGTTTTTATTACTTTAGCTATTAGTACTATTTTGTATTGATCAGGAAAGTCTATTTTTATTTTCTCCTCATAAAATTCATCCTCCAAGTTAAAGAAGTTAATAAAAACATAAATTTTTAACCCTTATCGAATATTTCTTATAGATTTATTCTTGTTAATGGTTTAATTTTTAATTTTTTTGTAGTTTAATATCTAGATCTGGCCCATAAGTCTCTGTAGCAGAACTATTCTATTTTCTATTCTATAAGGTAAGGTTGCACCAGAGTTTCGATAAAAAAAACTGTCAAATGGGAAGTCATGGAACTTGAGCGGATACAAAACAAAACTGTTTATGAGAATGTTTTCGAATATTATTATTTACAAACATTATGCCTAACGTTTTCATACATTTGCTTTGCTACAGGGTTCGCAGATCATGCCGGGGCGTCACGGTGAGTGTTAACGCGATCCCGTGACGTCCCACTATGGCGATGAGGGCAACCGTTGGTTTTTTAGTGGGTAGCCTTAAAAATGGCAGCGATCTCTATGCTGCCAAGTAGTCCCACATAACCCCCCGGCCATCACCTTCTTGGCCGACGGGGTATCCGTAACGGATTTTTCCAACGAACAAAAGAAAAAAATAGAAAAAAAAAAAAAAGAAAAAAGAAAAAAGGGTTCGCAGATCATACAAAGCATGTATGCTTGAAAGAATAACGAATTGCTATGTATATCCAGACATATAATAAATAAAAAATCCATCCTTTTGAAACGTGTTATGGTCTGAAGAAAATTTCTAAGAAATTCTTCTCTAAATTTCGAATATATTGTATAATAGCTGTATATTAAATCTTGATATACCGTTTACTTATTTATTTAATCTTTATTGCTTAACCAAAATACTAAATACATACATACATATAAATACAATAGGCGCCTTAATGCCTGATGACATTCTTGGTCCGTCAACCCGTGATGATGGTAAAACTGCATTTTATATAAAAAAATTTTTTTTATATATTACATGAATATTTATAATAATACATACACTGTAGCTATTTAATAATAACGTTAATGAAAGTGCATAAAAAGAGAAGACCTTATTAGAGAATAGGTATCATATCTTTATTTGGTTTGTTTTGTTGTTGTTGTAAACTTTGCTATCAAATATTGTGACTTAAAAATAAACTGGGTTTTTTGTTCAAGTGCTCCAAGTTTTAAGGTGAAAAGAGGTGCCTGTAGCCTGTATATGATGACGGTATAATCCCGGAAGGATCCACCTGGAGACCACGAAGAAGTGGATATCGCCGAGTAGACGGAGGTCTTATTACAAAGAAGATCGTATGTTTACTGATTCCATGATTAAATAACTTATTTTTAATTTCCAATTTTTTTGGATTATTTAATATATTCTGTATTATTTCCTTCATTACTACTTATTATATTCCTGCGTTCAATATATTATTATGATTATTATAGGTTCAATTAATAAAATACAATGTAAGAAATGTACTTTTAGGATACCGTTTCATTCGTAAAGTGAAAATAGAAATTAGTGAGGAATTGATGATTCATGATGTATGATAATTGATAGTTTCCAAGAGATGACTAAAACATTCATAAGAGGTCTCCTAATTATAATATTCCCTTCGTTTATCTTATTACAAGCTCTAACAACATATTTAGTAAGTAGTTTTGTTCCCGTGACCTTATAACAATAATGCAACTATTTTGTTCTCCACTATAAACATGACCCAAGTATGTCTATCTCTTTCTTATATATCTGACCTAAAATGCTCCATCTCAGCTCACGCATCTCATGAAATAACCCGTTACTTTTGCTGTGCAAAAAGGCACTATCTGCGGAGGCTTGACAACGAAACAACCACGATCTGTCATCTCTTTCTAACTTAGATAATGTGTTTATTGATAGAGTGGGAGGTCAAAAACAACTTGTAGTCCGGTGGTGCAAGTTTTTGACAGTACACTATAAACTTAGCGGAGTTGCCTTCGAAGTCTGTTGGAGAGATGACTTATAATATATAAATAATTAACTAGTGATTGTGAAGATAGTGTTTAAAATGTGATATCTGCTCTACTTAGTGTAGTGTATCTGATGTTTATAATTCACTTATAAGGTATGTATACATTTTGGGTATAACAGTAAATGACAGTTAGGTTAGGGCGTGTTTACATGCGGAACTTTCTTTGAATGTATAATTTGTTAGTCATCAAGGTCATTGTGTAATATGTGTCAGAATTTGAATTAAATATTTTGTTTCAAAACGATTAAAAATATATAGAAATTTCAAAATTATTAATAAATTTTATTATTAATAAATTTGTTTTGTAAAAAGTAAATATACATGATGGAGGTTGAATTCTTTTTTTAGATCATAATATAAGAATACTTAATATCGACATTGTTATTAAGATTATGAGACGATTTTAAAGAAACTAAACAGTTCTTAACTATACAAATTTCTAAGAATTGTCTTTGTATTAAAAAGTCCTGAATTCGAACCCCGGCCAGACAAAAATTCTATGAAACGTTATCAAAATACCAGCATAGACAGCCTTTTCACACTCTTTATATATATCTTTACGATATATAATCTACACTTTGTTACACCTATGTGCAAATACAAAGTTAACTGTTGCTTCTAAAATATAACAACACATTCACAGAACGCTACAAGAAACATCCATTTATTACTTTCCCACGGCTGTATTGTGTCAGTTCAGTGACTTGGAGGCTGACTGTAATACTACGATACAAGTACCTTTTATATACTAGTAGGAGCATTGTATAATAAGTCCCTAAAAATATTAAGTTAAAAAAAACTTCGATTTCAAATTAATAAATCTTTAAAAGCTTTAAATATATGAAGTAAAAGTAGTTTTAAAAATAAAAAAAATATAACAAGAATCCATTTTAAAAAGTAATACAAAAAAGTTATATAAACGTTAAAAATAACTTTAATATTAAATGTCATGTGAATATTAAATTCGTGATGTAAAATGCAACGCAGCAGAATGCGCGCGCGCATGTCGCGTGTCCTAAATACGTAAGACTTGACTTTTAACGTTATATCCGACTTTTCAATGTTTTTTAAATATTCGTTCTATTTTCAAAGTTTTTAATAAACAATTAAATATATTTTATATTATTTTTATGGAAAAGGATGTATATTTCGAAATATACTATTTTTTTTCTTATATAAAGACGTCTAAATATTGTTGTAATAACTTCCTGTCAAATATCCAATCAATTATAAGCTTTATTATATATATTTCATTAACCGGGATACAATCTCTAATGCATCGAATTTAACGTATTATGTTTGGGAAAAAAGCATTTTCCTATTATTTTTTGACAATTCAAAGAAATATATAAAAGTACTTTTTCCTATTATACCTATTCTAAAGTTCTTAACCACATTTACTATTAAGAATTTGAAGTAATATAATATATTATATTTCATTATAATATTATATTTATACTTATGTTAAAGCATTGATTAAATAAGTATATGTTTTGTAACAAGCAAAAGTTATGAGAATTAATGTTTTGTTATCTCAAATTTTCAATCCTCAAATAACTTTTAACTATCGAATTACTGTTAAAACAGGTATACTCCATTAAATGTCCTTATTACTAAATGAAATACATGTGCTAATGATTTCATGTGAACAGCGGATACCTTCACCGCATGCAACTTGATCTACCAATATCAGGTTACATTTAGGACACAACTGATGATAAAAACTCAACGAATAACCTAAAATCTTTATATTTTCTTAAGTTTTCATTTTCCTTTAATCATTAAGATACACTAAATTGTTATTAACTTAAAAGGTAACAATATTTGCTCAGTTATAATGCTACTTTTGAAACTTAGATTTAAACAAAGCTACAAAAAATTGTTACTATAGTATACGTTGTTTTGAATTGATACAATTTGTCTTGACAAGCAAAGCCGCGATCAAATGTTAGTTTTTTTAAACTATTCGAAAGTATAGCACAAATCTATAGAACTATATAACAATAGTCGGATTCAAATAAAATTGTTACGCTCGTGTTGTGAAAGATATATATTGAGCAACTCTCGATTTTTAAAACCTACTAGATTCGAGTATCTGCTATCAGATACGAACAGATTTGGATTGAGTAACTTTAATTTTATTCGAATGAAACTAGTTTAATTAACTTTATATGAACATTAACATAGTATCTCAGGCAGACACGACTTATCCAATTTATAGCAAAACTATCTGAGCCTAAAAAATACTGAGTTAAAAATAGGATAATGAAATGACTGCTTATTACTTTTAAATTATTAAATATACATTTTCTTAATGATCATTAATTATTTTCAATTTCTATGAATTAACAATACTTATTAATGATTAATGATTGTAATAATTGATTTACTAAAACATTTTAAAGTTCACATTATTACTTGAAAATCGCACAAAAGTCAATGGGACATTATCACTTACGGCTCATGATTAATTTTTAAATATATGTCATAAAAAAATAATATTTCAGATGGCAGAAATCATTTTAGAAAAGCGCAAAGCCGCAGCCGTTGTTAGTGTGACTAACCCTCTGATAATGCTGTTGATAATATGTCTTCATCAAAACGCTGCCCAAGTCATAAACAGGGTACCACACTTTATTCCACAAACTGGAGACATGTCACAGTTCAGTCTACCTGAAGACACGGCTGTCGGGACTCCGGTGTATCATTTGAAAGGTAGAGCTATGAGTTTTGGAAAAATAATAAATTTCCCAGTAAACCTAGTAATAAGAGGTATATTTAATATTAAATAAGAATTAATAATTTTTTTTATTAATACAGGTATAGATCCCGATAACGGAAAATTAAAATATTCAATATCTGGTCAGTACTTCAGTGTGGACTCCCTGACTGGCGTAGTCACACTCGCCAAGGCTTTGGATAGAGAGGAACAAGCAACCTTAGAAGTCATCATTAGCATAACTGGTAGGCGGTACATACATACACACATACATACATACATACATACATACATACATACATACATACATACATACGTACATACATACATACATACATACATACATACATACATACATATGTACATACATACATATGTACATACATACATACATACATACATACATACATACATATGTACATACATACATACATACATACATACTTATTGATATAATATTTAAGGTATTTAAAAAGCTAAAACCTTTATTTGTTTTTAATAGATGAAGGGATAGATGATACAGAACCCAATACAGTGTCACTTAGAAGAGTTATACCCGTGAGAGATGTCAATGATAACCCACCAGTCTTTCACAATAGACCGTATATAGTAAATATTAGTGAAGCTAGCGCCGTCGGCAGCGAGATTGAAGTAAACTACTCAAATATCTTGATCATATACATATTATATATATGATATAATACATTATTCTCAAAATGTTAACATTTTAGGTATCTCCAAATATTATAGTAACAGATCGCGATGAAGGAGATAATGCGAAGATACAAGTTCATTGTTCAGCTAAAGAGAGAGGAAGTGATGTTGAAGCTTGTTCTACCTTCAGAGTTGTTACTGATATGGTAAAACAAAAAAAATATCATATACTTAAAACAGTTGAATAAGTATAAATTATCTAACAAATAATGGTATCACTCTTTCAGATTACTCCAAATAAGTTCCAAGTACGCATTTTCCTTTCGAAGCCTCTGGACTACGAGAGTCGCTCAGCATATGTTCTAACACTCGACGCGTCTGACGTCTCTCAGAAACCCTTACACGCTATTGGAAGCGTATCCGTTGCTATACAAGATGTACAGGATCAGCCGCCTGTGTTCGTTAATGCGCCGTACTCAGCAACAGTGCCGGAAAACACTGCTCCTGTGCGTACCAATATTTTATACATTAACCAATATAGGAATTATATAATATTAGCCAATTTTTTAATAACTGAAAGATACTGTTTTAAATTTATGCATGCATTTATTTTTCAGAATACAAAGATAATGGAAATAATAGCCAAAGACGGGGATACAGCAAACCCGCGACCTGTACTATTGACCCTTGAAGGCGACATTCAACGGTATTTTCGTTTACAACCCGAGAGATCTATCGGACGCGCTACGCTGGTCACTACCGAAGTTCCAGTGGACAGAGAGAGCGGTGTTGTAGTGCAGAATGGAGGAGTTTATAACTTTTTTGTTAAGGTAACAATATTTTTATCAGACTCGAATGTCAACACTTCGAAACCATTGTTTTTTTTTTTGTATTTAATTTGGCTAGTAGGAAATGACTCTCAGCGTTAAGCCCACCTTGTACCTTTTAAATAAAAATGTGCTATAAAAAATTAATAAACAACTTTCTTAACGATCTAACATTATTATATACTTACAACATGCTATAAAAATACAAATTAAGACTTATTTTCGTTTATTTTTAGGCCACAGAGTTAATAAACAACGAAGTGCCATCAGATTTCACAGTAATTCCTATCACGATCATCGTAACTGATGTTGACGACCACATTCCAGTCTTTAACAATGACGTTTTTGATATTTCTATACCAGAAAACATTGAAAATGGAAGTCCTATACCAGAATTATCGATATACGTAGAAGACTATGACTTAGGACAAAACAGCAAGTATGATTTACATTTACGTAATGTTCATAACTCTGATAACGTTTTCTCTATAAGTACAGATCATGGTGAAGGAAGAACACCGATAAGCATCAAAGTTAAAGATTCTTCCAAACTCGATTATGATGTTGACGATGAGGAAAAAAGACTCTTTAGTTTTGATATTGTTACATCAGTTAATAATGTAGAACTTAGTGCTGCTAGAGTGAATATTAAGTTATTAGATATGAATGACAATGCCCCAGTATTCCTTGAACCACAATACAAGTTTAATGTATTGGAAAATGCTCCTGTCGGTTTTAAAATCGGGGATGTTCAAGCCACTGATAAGGATTATGGGATATTTGGTGAAATAGAATATTCTTTAGAGGGATTTGGATCATTTATATTTAAAACTGATAAGATTATGGGCGGCTTATTTGTCGCTCATTCATTAGACTATGAGATACAGAAGAGTTACAGTTTAACTCTTCTGGCCACAGATGGTGGCGGTAAATCTACCTCGGTTAGCGTTTTTATAGAAGTTTTGGATACCAATGACAATGCGCCAATATTCGAAGCTTCTGAGTATAGTCGTACTATTAGAGATGGGGCTACTAGTTTTGAACCGCAACTTGTAATACGGGTGAGTAAAGTTATTTAAAAAAAGTAATTACTGTCCGTAAATCAACGGTCATAACGGTATTTGTTTGTATATAAAGGCAACGGATGCTGATGGACCAACTCAAGGATCTGGACGCATTCGCTATTCCCTTGAGTCAGACAACAGTATTGCACACAAAGGTGAAGTGTTTTCTATCGATGAAGAAACCGGAGAGATCAGTATTAATGACAAAGTTGAAACTATGGATACACCCAGAGGCCAATACGAACTTTTAGTGCGAGCCACCGACTATGGTTAGAATATAAAAACTTTGATGTTATAACTTTGTCTTATTTGTCTAATGTACTCTCTTTTTTTTTCATAGGTGTTCCACCTCTTCATAACGAAACTAGAGTTTTCATACGTGTTGGTGTTCCTGGTAACCAAAGGCCAACTTTTAAAGGCAATTACCACCATTATAAGTACACTGTTAATCAGCGCGAAGTAAACGAGGATTATACATTTGATCTAAATCCCATGAATTATAAAGCCAGTATACGAGAAGATGCAACGCCAGGACAAAATATTACAACTGTTATAGCTCATGATCCTGATGGAATGGATGAGTTACTAACATATCATATTGTATCAGGATCTAAAGACAATTTTGTTATTAATGAGAAGTAAGAATAAGTTGCACTTAATGTTATTTGTTAAGAACAAGACAAACCATAAACAAAATAAATTATATCACTCGAATTAAAAATATATATGTATTAGTTATTTTTATTTTGCAGGACCGGTCTAATAACAGTATCAAATGATGCAAATCTCGATCGCGACATTAATCCCGATCGCTATGAGATTATTGTTTCCGCAGTGGACAGTGGAACTCCCATACCAGAAACTGCTACCACCACTGTTTTTGTAACAATACAAGATGTCAATGACAAACCACCGAAGTTCAATGAAACTGTATCAACTACCTATATTTCTGAAAGAGCCAATGTTAATGATGTCGTAACTAAGATCATAGCACATGACTCTGATTTAAGCGCAAAACTTAAGTATAGTTTAGTAGAACCATTAAAAGCCTTTTCGAAAGCTGGTGTACAAATTAAACCTAACTATAATATGTATGATTACAAAAAATTGTTTAAAATAAACGAGGATACAGGAGAAATTCTTGTAAACAGCACTTTAGATTACAATCAAGCATCTAAAGTAATCCTTACTGTTAAAGTCACTGACATAAATGCTGAGATCAACAAAGATAAACAATTTGCGCTTATGGAACACACAATATACATTCAGCCATATGCAGACAAAAATCCGCAATTTACCAATGCAGGATGGACCAGCTCCAATCCGACAATTCACCACAAAATAAAAGAAGAACAACCAATAGGAAGTACGGTGCTCGTGTTGATGGCGGAAGATCCAACTTCTGGGCACATTGTTTCTAATTTCAAAGTCATAAGCTCGCAATCTAGTCTCATACAAGTTAATCCACTAAGTGGACAAGTAGTTTTAACAAATAACCTAGATTATGAGGAGTTGAGTAATCCTAACTTGACTCTAACAGTACAAGCCACAAGTAATGATGGAAGTAAACACAGCACAGCTAATGTTATCGTCGAGGTCGTAAACTTAAATGACAATGCGCCAATATTTGATAAAGAGGTAAATTATTAATTTCGTTTTCATAAGTATACCATAAAATTAATCTTCTTATGAAATTTTATTGCGTATTGCCTTTTATGAATGATAATTAATAAAATATATATTTCCAGCTATATAAAGTTAGTATTTTAGAATCTATTAAAGATTCAGAGCCTATACTAATTGTACACGCAAATGATTCTGATGCAGTCCTAACTGAAGAAGATAAGATAAACGGATTTGCTGACGTGAGATACTCATTAAAGGGAGAAAATGCTGAATTATTAACAATAGATAATATTACTGGAGTTATTAAGGTATTCGTAATATGTTTTTAAAAATGTTAAAACTACCGAAAATATCAAACAGCATATAATTATAATGAACCTATTTCTCAGGTAGCCCCAAATAAATCATTAGACCGTGAGCGGCAATCCGTCCTTCGCTTGGAAGTCGAAGCGGCTGATACTCCTGCAGGGGGGTCAGACCAACAGAAGTCTGTTACGACGGTCCTGATTGACGTACTCGATGTTGATGATAATACTCCAGAGTTTGATAAAAACGTATATACTGGTAAGTGAATTAAATATTATAGTTCTCATGTATTTTATAAAAGTTCTAGTAGAGGTGCATTACTGTATATTAAATTATATTTACAGCTGTAGTACCAGAGAATGTCCCAATAGGTATAAGCGTCGTCAAGTTAACTGCTATTGACCCTGATGAAGGCCTTGGAGGTGAAATTAAGTACGAGTTTCTAGATGAAGGAGAGGCTCATGGTAATTTTTTGGTGATATTATTATTGGTAACTTCATTCTGCAATTTTTATAAAAAAGCTTTAAGGCTTAGAGTCCAAAATGTAATTATTCTTAAATTGAATATATTTTAATATATTAAACAAGAATAACACTATAAAAATGTTCAGGTCTCTTCGCGATTGACGTTGCTACTGGCGAGATTACTACCCGCAGCGCATTAACTGGTAGAGGGCGCACTGACCCCTACCGTCTCTTGGTAGGGGCGGTTGACGGTGGCGGACACACTGGGGACGCCTCTCTCTCGCTGTACATTGGTGACGTGAGTGCTAATGATGGGGTACCTCGCTTCATCAGACCTGCGGTTGGGGAGACGTTGAGTGTTAGTGAGGTGAGTCATAAATATTAAAAAAACTATTCTGCTTGTATTATAGTATACAATTCTTATATCCGTTTCGCTAAAGTAGTTTTAATTTTGAATCAATTTCAAATATAGAATGCCACAATCGGCACTCCAATATTCCAAGTAGTGGCAAGCGACCCTGACGATCCAACACAGCCCTCGGGACAACTATTCTATTCTATACAGCAGAGCAATGCGAATGCTAAAATATTTAACCTTGGTGAGTTAATTTATGATTATCAGACACAAATTGTTTCTAGGTGTTTTTATTACTATAAATATAAAAGACACAAATAGTCGGAATATATCCTTATCCCATGGATTAATATTAAAGTAAGCACTGAGTTAATATTATAGTAAACAGAAGTAAGTTGGACTTGAATACCTCTCAGATTCGGAGACTGGTATGCTCTCGACGCGACAGACGCTGGATCGAGAGCGCAAGTCGTCATACACTCTGGTGTTAGTGGTGACTGACCGCGGAGCTCCGCCGCAGCAGAGCAGCCGCATCGTCACCGTAAACGTCGGGGACGTCGACGATCACAAGCCACACTTCGCACGAGCTGTGGTACGTTCATCATTGTCAAATTAGACGTAGACTAATGCCCGGTTATTTTTATATAGCCACTAAAAAATCAATATTAACATTTTTGTTAATGGCTGATTCAATATTAACATTTTTGTGAATATTTTTGTTTCTTAAGTAGTGTTCCTGGTTCTAGATGGTTTGTAAAAAGATTCATTAAAAAGTCATGGCCAAGAAGAACAGAATAAAGTTTCGACGATATCAATTCAAATGTTTTAATATTCAGTCTGCTTATTTTTCTATAGTTAGTTCTGATATATATTTAAGGATGATCCTCCGCTGCTTTTATCCACAATGGAAGAAGTGCCTATAGGAACGATAATAGGTACTTTAGAAGCAATAGATGAAGATATTGGTGAAAATGCTGCAATAGATTATATTATAACAGGTAAATTAGATAAAAATAAATATTTGTTAATATTACAAGTATATGTTATTAATTATGGCTGATTTTTAGTTGGCTTTCCTAATTAAAATTATGTTTTTAGCGGGTAATGAGTTAGAACTCGTTAAGCTCAAACGAACAAACGACAGTAAGGCTAACATCATAGCAGCAGCAAGGTTGGACCGTGAAGCTGTATCGAGATTACTGCTCACTATTAAATGTTTTAAATTTGATACTAAACCCCGCACACATAAGGATTATAATCGTTTAGTAAGCATTACAAAACTTGCCATAGTCTTTTCAGATGGTGTTTATGAAGTACTATACTATGTTTTATTTTTATTTTTAGGATCTTTCAGAACTTCAAGTTGTAATCAAAATCCTCGACATAGATGATCATCTTCCAGTATTTGAAAGTTCTAATATGACTATAGGTGTTCGTCTCAATGTCGCAGCAGACACTGTCATAGCCACAGTCAAAGCAACAGACAAGGATCCAGAGGCTTTACCGATAAAATACAACATATTAAATATGACCTTCGTCTCTCCTATAAAATCGAAAACATCTAGTAATATATCTGATGTAATTGTTTTAAACAATGTCACAGGAGAGTTAAAAATTGTGAAGAATTTGATACACTTTGCCGATGGAATATTTAGGTAAAGATTGGGAACTGTTTTATCTATATTCAAAATGCCTACATGTTATAATAATATATTGTTTTCTAGGCTTGTTGTACGCGCTAACAATTCAAATGAAACCGATCGTTATAGTGATTTGGAAGTAGAAGTAAGTACTTTTATCCGCACGTCTCGTCTTTACTATTAACTCTAATTTTATATCTATTAATATAGTTATTTTCTTTGTCAATGTCTCAATGTCTTTGAAGTGTTAGTTTGTTAATTTATTTAAGAATTTGTGATCTGAACTCTACAGGTTGTGGTAGTTCGCGAACGTGACCTCCTCCGTCTAGTGCTGGGGGGTGATGGGAGGGGAGCGCGGTCGCGGATAGCGGGACTTAAAGAGCGGGTGTCGGCAGCTCTCACACCGCAGCGGCTAAAACTACAGTTGCATGATGCGCCTAGACACGACATATATGATAATCTTGGGTGAATAAGTGTAATGTTAAGGAATTTATGCGTTGCGATTATTGCCATTTAAAGCAATGCGTTCAAAACTGCCTGTATGGCCTCTAAATTCTGCATTGCATATTCATATTGTATTGCATTGCGTATGATATTTGCAACAACGTTGGGTAATTCGAAAAAATTTAAAGTTGATTAAAAGACAAATAAAAACCTAGTAATCCTTTATTCAAACAGCCCGTGTTTTCAATTCCGCAAAATGGACACCGGCGAGGCGCTGTCACCGAGCGCCATGAAGGCCACAATACGCTCGCTGGGCGCGCAGTTCCAGGACATTCTGCAGACGTATAGCGTGCACAACATCACGTGGTGTGGCGCGGGGCGCGCTGCGCCGGCTCCCGCGCAGACAGCGCTGCTGGCACTGGCAGCGCTCCTGCCAGTAGCCGCCTTTGTAGCAACTATTGTGTTGTGTTGTATGTATTCGAGTGGTATGTATAGAATTGTTAAATAATTTAAATTTATTTGATACAATTTATTATTCCTGTGGGCAGTGTTTCATATCTGTACTTCTATCAGCTAAGCGTCGCATGCGCGCTGCAATAGCGAGGGAAGCGCCGCCGCGATTGTATACTGAGCCGCTCTACTCTACGTGACATTAACACACAGATACAAAGAATTTAATATTAAGTGCATGTAAACATGCACGCATGCTGCCATTACAAGTGATAAGTTAAATATTCGATGAAATAGTTTATACGCCATTTCAATAGAAATTAAACCTTTACAAAGTAATAATTTACTCAATATTGCGCCATGTTTTTAAATAAAATATATAATAAGAAAGGTTTTAATTTATTTTGAAAAAATCATAGTGACTGTGGTTTTTTAAATTATGTGTCAACGCAGTTCTCAATTTTTCAAATTGTCTATGATATCAGAGATGTATGTATATATATATAATGTATGTATGTATATATAAATATATCATTAAAACATTAGTATAATTACATAATAATTCACAAGCGAATTTTTAGGGTGCAAAATTTTTTCAAATCCTCATTTAATTAAAAATAACGTAAGCCATGAAAATCATCACTAGCATTTTAACCTTCTAATTATAAACAAAGGGTACGTAATAATATGGAACTAATTAAAGAAGAAACAAATGACGTAAATAAAAAAAATATAATTACATCATCTCTAGTAATTTTGTCTATACCTAATCACATACTAAAAAGGTTTTATGTAACACCACAGAGTACTATATAGTTTGAATATTTAGTAAAGATTTTTATCAAATAACCTTTTTGTTACCTATGTTTGAAATTTTCTTTAAACGTCTTTATCCTTTTTATCCAAATTTATAATGTACGTATGGAAGATCTGACAAGTTCCAAAGGTTGCATGCTTATTCATTGTATTTTTAATTTTATATTGGGAATGTAATTGATTGGTAAGTTATGTATAATAACATGATTTATTATATAATAGTTTTATAATTCACATGTTAATGTTGTTTATAAATATCTCTTTATCCTTGACGATGATATTACTGTAGTAAATAAGACTGTAATTATCTACTATTAAATATTAACCAGAGGTAATTGTCATGGAATTATATTATTATGTTAGAACCAAGACATTTCTATCCTTATTATATTGTGTTTGTTTAATTTGAAAGGTCAACTTTGTGATAATCATAAAACAGCAACATATTACCAATATTATGGTTTAGTTTTATATGGACACTAAATATATGTCATTAAAATATAGCAATATAAAGTACTATGTATATTTTTATATGAAAACATCTTATTTTTATGACATCACATAAAAAAAAACAATTATCTGACGAATATCCGAAGGTATTAAAAATTATAATTTTAGGTGATATTATATTTTAATAAATTACAAAATTTGAAGAGAATAATTACATACAAATAATATGTAAGTTATATGTTTAATGCTTCTTTTGATGTAGATCTTATTGATTATCTTTTAATTTGTCTTTTAATCATAAGTTACAAATATATTGTACATAAAAAAAAGCTGTATTTGTTAGTTTGTTTAAAAGTTCCAATAATTATTATATAATATCAACAAATAAATGTATTATCCAGAAAAAAAATTGTTAAACTCATAAGGGTACCTATATACTTAAAAACAGTAACAAATAACATAACCAATATATAAATAGGAAAAATAGAATAACTAAAATATATTTATTACTAATAATACCTACTTCTTAAACCTTTTCTAAAAACCAGACATCTCAAAATCGGTTCAAACTTGGCCAAATAACTCTTGTGCCAACTGAACTGATTGCTTTAAAAATAAATAAATACAAATAGTTTCAAAATTATGTCTAATAAATCTTCTGTTTTTTTCCTTAAGCTCATTACATTTGAAGGCCACCTGATACTTATAATATATACATAACCTTGTTAAAATAATGCTTTGTGAGTTTGTAGAATTGGTACAAATCTATCAATGGCACTAATATATAGGAACGCATATAAGTGTATATGTACGGCTAAGTCACAACTGGTATGCTTACAAAATGATTATTAAAATATATTTATTTAAGTATAAAATAAAATATTGATGTTTTAACCTTAGTGAATTATTTTATTCCCAAACTATTTTGTCTCCCAATTATTTTTAGTGAAAGTGAACAATATTATAGGACTATTAATACTATTGTTTTTTATATATCGAGTTGTTCACCTAAATATGTCGAAATGGCTGACTAGTTTCAGCCTGTTTTAAAATGCCATAAGAGATAATATCGTACCTACTCGCCATTCGTAATTTTTACCTGTCACTCGAATAATATATAAATTATTAATACTGTTCTATATTAATACTGTGGTAATTATGGCTTTGTTTTAATGATATACATCATATTTATATTTAATAAAAAATTCTATATAAATTTTGAGTTAAATATATCTTTATTAGTAAAAAAAAAATTCAAAAATCTAATTTAAAAAAATAATTGATATTAAAAATTATCTCATCAAACATTATTATCATAAATTTACAGCTTTTTGGTTGTAATAAATTAACCTATAATAAAGACAATAATTTTTATATGTGTAATATTCCACAGAGATAAAAATTTATTATTAATATTATTCATCTGAGCATCGTGCCGTTCTAGTTGCCGCCGACATAACTACTGATTGAAATAATAAACATCCAGTTGGCCTTGCACCGCTACAGAATACGGTTGGTTTTATTTAACGAGCGATGATTTAAAGTTCCATGTTCGGTTTGATTCTGAGAAGAAAAACTAGTGCCGCGTAACTGTCGACATCTTACGATGTTTCTGTTCACTTCTATTGTTGTTGCGGTTATATTGATAATAATCAGAGGAGTTCGAAGAAAACATAATACAATTTACACGTCACAAAAAAAACTAACTGGAAAAACAGCTGTCATCACAGGTGGAACGTCTGGGATTGGATTGAACATTGCTATTGACTTTGCAGTGAGAGGTGCCCGAGTTATAGTTGCTTGTCCCTTTGAAGATGAAGGGATCAAAGCAAGAAACAAAATTATAAGGAAATCTAAAAATGAAGAAGTGGTTTTTAAATTTTTGGATTTGGCTTCATTACAATCTGTTCGCAAATTTGCAGTTGACATTATTCAAACCGAAAATCGATTAAATATTTTAGTGAATAACGCTGGAATCGGAGTTTCCGGAGACTTTATGACCAATGATGGAATGAATTTTATAATGCAAGTGAATTATTACGGACATTTTCTATTAACACTCTTGCTTTTGCCGCTATTAAAGAAGTCAGGGTCGCAGTCTGAGCCGAGCAGAATAATAAATATGTCTTCAATTACTCGTATTGGCGCTTCCTCTGACATCGAAAACTACAATAAAACTGGATATTGGTACAAGATAAGAATCTATGCAAATAGTAAACTAAGTTTAATTTTATTCTCTCGCGAGTTATCCAAAAAACTGATCGGTACAAACGTGATAGTGAACTGTGCTGATCCTGGTTTGGTAGCCACCAGAATTTATGAAAGTTATACCGTTATTATTGGAATATTACTTCAAAAAATAATAACTTTAATGTTCAAGAATCCATGGGAAGGAGCACAAACCGCTATTTTCATGGCAGTTGACACAAGGGCCGGTGAAGTGAGTGGACAACTGTTCAAAAATTGTCAGTTAATACGATCTCCAGTATGGAATACAATCGACAAATGTTCAGATATATTATGGAAACAATCAACCAAATTAGTGAACTTAGAAACAAGTGAAATTAATAATTTATTAGCATATAATTAACAAAAATCACGTATATATCAGTAAATGATGGTTCCTTCTTTTAATAATACATAAATCATCTTATCCTAATATAGTTTTTAAAATCAATAATATATTTTTTAAATATATTTAAGAATCAAATTAAAAACTCAATGTCACAAAAAAATATTGAAACATTTAACAGAAATATTCATATTACAGCCGTGGATGGGTATAAACGAAAAAAAAAAACAAAATTAAAAATTACTAAATTTTAGATATTAATACAGAAATAATTTATATAAATAAAAATTATTATATAGATATATACAATTACAGGCATATAATATCAAACACAATAAGGAAAAATATTTAAATAATTATTCTTAATAGAAGCTTCGACACAGCTAACCCTATAAAAAACAATAAAACCTTATTCAAATATGATAATTTTCTTGTAATGGAAATAATTTTTTTTCTTTATGATGGAAAGATTAATATCTTTGCTTTAATTACAAACTACATAAAAACTAACTGGCCTTCATAATTATACGCAATAGATTTTTATTAAATATTTAATTTTTATTATTTTTATTTTATTTATAAAGATATTTGTAAATATATTATTTTATATTATTACTTAAAAGTACTTGAATACAGTACTTAAGACTTGTTATTTTAACACTTTTTGACATTTATTTTTATATTTTCATTTCTACTCTCAATCAATATCAGGAGTCACTTCTGTAGCTCAAATGGAAGAGTCAGGAGGGCCTATTTTGATCCTATGTTATCGAAATAAGCCCTTCTGTGAAACACTGTCCAACATAAAGTTTAAGCTATGAAGATTACAAAGGCACTTTGGTTTGACAAGACCACACAATAAGTTCTGCCAGTTATTATGACCACTACTTTAAGAACACACAAAAAAAAATATTAAGTTAGTACAATTTCATAACAGCTAGACCCATCGCAATCATTTGGATATCAAGGCCTAAGGATTTGAGCCAAATAATAAAATTAAATTAATAAAACTCGGTCAGCAAGCAGCATCCATTGAGGAGCGTAACGCAAAGGTCTGCCATGACCCCCTTCGCCATGTTTCAGGCAAGTAAGCAACCCGAAACCCCAGCAGTACCGCAAGTAATATTTTCTAAAGGAACGTTGTGATAAAATAAGAGTAACTATAACTTCAAACTAATTGCGTAGAGTACTAGCTATTTATAATATAATTGCTTAACCTTGTACTCGACAAATTTTTTTTTTTTTTTTTTTTTTTTTTTTATGTAAAAGGAGGGCAAACGAGCATGCGGGTCACTGATAAAATGTGATCACCGCCGCCCATGAACTCTTGCAACATCCGAAGACTCACAAGAGCGTTGCCGGCCTTGGAGATAGGAATGAACGCCTTTTTTGAAGGTACCGTATGAAGGTAACGTATCGATCTGGAAACACCGCCGAAGGAAGCTCATTCCACATCTTTGTGACACGTGGAAGAAATGTACTTGCAAACCGCACAGTAGAAGAACGCCATGCATCCAGGTGGTAAGGATGGTAATGAAGGCGGTGACGTGCTGTGTGGTGATGAAATTCGGCGGCAGGCATCAGATTAAATAGCTCTTCGGAACACTCCCCGTTGTAAATGCGATAGAAAACGCACAAGGAAGCCACGTCTCTACGCAGTGCCAAAGAGTCCAGCCGTTCACAGAGCACCGGGTCCCCGACAATCCGTTCGGCTCTCCGTTGTACTCGGTCAAAAGGTAGAAGCTGATATTGGGGTGATCCGGACCAGAGATGAGAACAGTACTCCATATGTGGCCGGACCTGCGCCTTATAGAGCGCAAGTCTTTGGCCAGCATTGAAATACTGCCTCGCTCTATTGATCACACCCAATTTCATCGAGGCCAACTTGGCCTTGTTCTCCAAATGACCACGAAACCGACAGTCGCTCGAAATGTCGAGTCCCAGTATTTTGATACTTGGCGAGGCGGTGAGGGGTGTGCTCTCGAAGAGTGGCGATACGACAAATGGGGTTTTCTTGGTGGTAAACGCGCAAACCTGTGTCTTTTGGGGATTAAACTGGACGAGGTTCAGTTCACCCCATTCTGAGACCATCCCCAGGGAGGTCTCTATAGAAGACACAAGTTTCTTTCGACACTCGTCGACGTTTTCCCGAGAGAGACCTGCACGGCCGGAATATACCGCATCCCCAGTGCCGTCATCCGCATAACAATGTATGTTGGAAATATCCAACATATCATTGATGTGCAGGAGAAACAGGGTTGGGGATAGCACACAGCCTTGGGGTACACCAGCGTTCACGGGCTTGGGGTCCGAGCAAAAACCGTCGAGAACGACCTGTATGCTCCGCCCAGTGAGAAAGCTGGTGATCCACTTGCATAAACTCTCGGGAAGCCCATAGGAAGGAAGCTTCGAAAGAAGCCCTTTGTGCCATACACGATCGAAGGCTTTCGACATATCCAGACCAACTGCCAGACCCTCTCCCTTGCTTTCAATAACCGCAGCCCAACGGTGTGTGAGATATAACAGAAGATCACCAGCCGATCGACCATGGCGAAAGCCATATTGCCGGTCATTGATCAACTGGTGATCCTCGAGGTACGCGAGGAGCTGACGGTTTATGATATTCTCCATTATTTTGGAGAGAAGAGAGGTGATGGCGATAGGTCTGTAGTTAGCCGGATCCGAGCTATCACCTTTTTTAGGGATCGGATGGACAAAGGCACACTTCCACGAGACCGGGACTACGCCTTTGAGATAGGAGTGCCGAAACAAACGCGTTAGCACTGGAGTCAACTCAGGGGCACACGTTCGTAGCATCAATGGGGAAATACCATCCGGCCCGCTCGACTTATGAACATCCAAGGAAAGTAGAGAACGACGAATGGTTTTTTGCCGGAAAATTATTTCCGGCATTGAACTCTGACACCGCTGGATGGTAGGCGGTGTTTTCCCTTGGTCGTTCAAAGTCGAGTTTGAGGCAAAAAGAGTGCCCAAGAGATCGGCTTTCTCTTTTGCCGTATGGGCCAGAGAATCATTCCCCGTGTGCAATGGCGGTAGGGACGGCTGGCAAAAGTTACCCAGAGTGGCTTTAGAAAGCGCCCAGAACTTGCGCGTGCCTGGTGGGTACCTTGCCAACTGATCCCCAATTTTGACGACATGCTTGAACTTTGCTCTAGCGATTTGCCGTTTGAAGAATCTGGAGGCACGATTATATTTCCTCTTCAGAACTCTAGAGTTCGGATCCCTTGTGACTATCGATTTAGCCCAAGCCCGGTACGCCTGCCGTTTGCCGGCTGCTGCAGCCCTGACAGACGCATCAAACCAAGGCCGCGATCTGCCACCAAGTGGTACCACAGAGCTTGGAACGAATAGTTCCATGCCCTGTAGTATCACATCAGCTACAGCCGCAGCGCAGTCACTGGGATCATCGGAAGAGAAACAAATCGGCCCCCATGGGTAGGATGCAAAGAAAGACCGCATTCCATCTCAATCTGCTGACTTGTAGTGCCAAACGCCACGGGTCGCAGGTGTTGTGCGAGCCGGACGTTGAAGTGGCACTACACTCCGTACCAGGCAATGATCGGAGGACCCAAGGGGGGCCTCAACAATAACCTGGTACTTTCCGGGATGTGTAGTCAGCAGAAGATCCAACAAAGAGGGCATGTGGCTGTCCACGTCTGGTAGACGGGCGTGCGTCTGAACCAACTGGGACAAACCATTTGCCAGAGCAAAGTTAAACACAGATCTCCCCGCGTAGTCAGTGGAACGCGACCCTAGCCACTCGACATTGTGCGCTTTGAAGTCCCCGAGGATTATGACTTCAGCTGAGGGAGTCTGTGAAAGCAGTTCGTCAATCTTCGCCTGAACATGGCCCAAGAGTTGCTCCGTTTCTGCATTACCACTGTGGGACCTGTAAAGGCACGCGTAGACTCTGACATGATCGTCCATGTCCACGCGCAGCCAAAGTAAAGACAGATCCCGACCTTCAAAAATCTGGAGGCGACGGTAGCAGATATCCTCCCTCACGAACACAGATACCCCGGCATGTGGTATAAAATGATGTTCAAGTTTATACCCGGGGTATGAAAGGTACGCTGTGTCGCTCGGTTGAGATATCTGCGTCTCCGTCAAAAACAACAAGGCCGGCTGCGCCGTCTCAAGGTGGTAGTGGACGGCGTTTAGGTTAGAGTGAAGTCCCCGGATGTTGCAAAAATCCACATTTAAAGTGGAGCGGGGTGCCGCTCTGTTTCCTTGTCGTTTGCCCTCTGTAAACACAAAATGCGATACTTTGCCCGCCCCAGATACGACGGGCTGCCCGAGCAAAATCGGAGAGTGGTTTCCCCGATTTTGCTCGGGGAGGGATTCTCCGGCTTCATGAAAGCCGGTACCCTCCTGGGGTATATTTATTTTAGTAACCGCATTCATGTTTTGGCGGAAGAGAGGGGAGGGGGGGGAGTTGGGCTTCCGGAAGCTCTCACTCACCGGACGGAACATAACCAAATAAGTTTGGTTACTTCACGCCGATCTTTTGTGAGAGGGTGGTCCTTCCCCGGACGAGCCAGCCCAATACGAGCTGAAGTCAGATGACTACAGCTTGGCTCTACCACCTAAAAAAAATTAATTCTGTTCTGATAAACCACATACATGAGATACGGTGCCCTAGACCACCGTAGAGTTACCCAAATCCAATTCCTCATTATTTAATTCTACGTTGATTCTCACATTTTTATCGTTTTGTGAAGAAAATTTTATACATTTTATCTTTTCGTTGAGTGACAGATCTTGGAAGATGCCATCATATGATTGAGACATTTGAATTTACATTGTTTTAAACTATATATACCTATATACATATATATACATAAAATGTGAATAATATATCATATTTACTATATTGAATTACTTACATTTTGTTTTTTATATAAATACTTTTATTTTAATTGGCTATATTAATATCTATTATAAAAGAAAGTAAACAAATTATTAAGTGTAACTTTTTTTGGAGTCAGTGCTGTTTAAACTCGAGGAAACAAAAATGTAAGTCGTTAAGGAAATAAGAACATTATCTGGTATACTATTATTAAAGTCAAACATGGAGCTATATTAGCTAAATTAAATACATGGAGCTAAAATAGCGGGATATGGAATCGACTCATGATTTTTAAATTAAATTAATACGTGTTCACTTGATTCGATCTTGTTAGGAAGATAGACACCATACTAAGATACTGATAAATGACAAATGTGACCATTACATTGGTTTAACATAAATATATATTACACTTCTACTATTAGTATTAGCAAGACTATAGGTTTTTCTTGTACGTAGAACTGTACTTGCTGGAACGCTGTGTAATATATTAAAATATTAATAGTAATTGTAAATTCTGGTGGACTCCAGTATAGTTTTTTTAAGGCGGTTATCTACCTTACCAACTAATTTTAAACGTTAGCAAATAAAACTTGGAGCACCAAGTCACATGTTGAACTACTTCCGCCAAAGTGAATAATATTACGGAATGTTTTTCCCGAGGCCTCAAAGAAACACAAAAATAAAAAAAACAAGATCTACTGAAATCGTTTACTTGTACTTTTACGATTAACAACAAAAATGTGACTTTAACTTACAGTAGGAAATATACGATTTATTTATTATTGTCAAAAACCGAATACCAAGTCGACAAAAAAACTTTTAGAAAAACTTTTTAAAAGAGAAATTAAAAGTTTATCATAGTCATTTATTTGTCAATAACAATACGATTATTCTTGATGAATATGTTATTTTGAAAAGCCACAAAAGCTTTGCTAAAGTAGGTACCTTACAAAAATAAATTGCTTGTTGAGTGTAGAAATAATATAAAACGACTTATCGGGTGACTAGACAATCCCTTGTACAGTTAAAACTAATATTTTTTTTTTTATAGAATAATCATGATTTTATGTATAATCTAAAATCTACATTATATTAATAAATATAATAGACATACCCCAACTGAGCTTTAAATTAGCAAAGATATATTGGGCAATAAGCGGTAGACTGCATAAACATTACAGCTTGTGCGCTGTAGCATGGTGCGGGTGACGTCTGTCAGTACCAAATGACTAGGGATTGACGTTACGCATTTCATTTTTTTCGCTTACGATACTGAGCATATATCTAGTTCTCTTTATACAAATTGATGTGTTATTCCGTTTTGCAGAGTATTTCCGTATATGAACTTATCTTTACAGATATAAAATAATCAAAATAAGGCTAATGTTTTTTTTTCGTGACATTTTTGCTCTAGTGCATCAGCGCGGCGGATATTTTGTTTACCCGTGTGACGCTGTCAGTACGAGCAATAGTACAGACTGAGATGAGTTCAGATGAAAAAAAAAATTGTCTTAGCAACCTTTTAAGCAATCTTACCACATATATATGTTCTGTTGTTTCATTAATAATTTTATAAGCTCTTTAACAATAAAAATTTAACTATTTACGTACATACTTTTTTATTATAAAAAAACAAGATATAGAAAAACATATTTACGTGTCTTTTAAATTAAAATTTGAAATTGTTCGAAGTCATCGCGGTCCAATTTCGTAAATGTAGTGTTGATAGCATTAGACCAGTGTTAATAAGAGCATAAATGTATATAATTTACTATCTATTGAGAACATTTTCAACAATGTATTTCTGCAATTAGGAAAACCATATTTTACATTCTTTCCTTAATCAACAGAGTAAGTTCCGACATGTCCACTCTTCAATTATTTTATATTAAGAGGCTCATCCACAATTAAACATACACAAGACAGCAAAAAATACAGCAAGTCGAAACCAAGAAGAACGCGATATTTTCTCTTATTCTCATTAAATATAAGACGTACCCCGAAAAAGCTCTTAAAGGCCACCCATAACGCCAAAACTGACTTTTAAACGGATAGATAAGTTTGTTTAGTATAATAGGTGTAGGCTAAATACCATAATATGTATAATTATTTATTGTGTGTATAGTTTGAAACGTTGATTTAAAATCAAACAGGGCTTCCGTGACTGTGACTAGGAAGACGACCATCATGTCAAATTTTATTAAAAATAAAAGTCCTAATCGGTTTAATATTTTATTATATCTAGTGGGCGGCCACCTTAGCGGCGATACGCTTGTCGCGCTCCTCCGCGATGGTGAGACGGATACCCTTGCCACGTGGCAGCGAGATGTACGCCTTCGTGCCCTTGCCGATTATGAACACGTTGTTCAATCTGTGGATATTAATTAACTATGAATTTCTATACATGGAATATAAATTTAAATGATATTATTTATTTGTAAGCAATTGTAGTTAATTTCAACCTACGTTTGTATGAATATAAACGCATTAAAAAAAAATGTCTTATTAATGTTGGATTTACAAAAATTAAGATATAGGTTTAGAGGGGAAATACTGCAATGTTTCCCTCATGAAAACATGGTAGGTGCTGTGCTTTTGCACAAGCAAGAACTAGCTATACCTAGTTGCGAAGGTGTGGCCCATTGAGTCCTTGATGTGTACAATGTCAAAGGATCCTGGGTGGCGCTCGCGGGACACGATGGTGCCCACACGTCCCAAGTTACGACCTCCAGTGATCATGCACAGGTTACCTGAAATTATAGATTTTAATAAGCAATTCTATAATGCCTAACCTTAAATTTTTTTAAGTTAAACTTATATTTTAACCTATATAAAGAATAAAAATTATCTGTAATAACTAATTTATTTAGATAACCAATAATAAATATTAAAAAAAAACGTTTTATTTTTAGTATTTATTTGTACTAATCCAAAATAATGAATAATATAACTAATGCTAGAAATTAAAAACTCACAAAATACATACCCGATTCAAACTTGATGAAGTCCATGATCTTGGTGGTTGCAATGTCCAACTGGATGGAGTCATTAACCTTGATAAGTGGGTCTGGGTAACGGATGGTGCGACCGTCATGAGTTACCAGGTACGGTACATTCTTGGGACCAGTGCCTACATCACGGACCTTGCACAGCTTATACTGCGGAAATGGTTTAGATATTGATATTTTATAATTAATTTAAGTGCAAAGTAAATATTAACAAATTAATTAATATAAAAAAACGATTATCTTCTTGTTCATTTATAAACTAAAATATAAAACAAAGCAATATTAAATTAAAATTTGAAATTGTTGAGTGAAGCTCTATATGTGAGACTTTTTTGATTGAAAGTCCGGGGGTTGGCGTCTAAGCGACTCATCCAATTAAGACGAAATTTTGCACACAGGTTAGGCATGTCCCCTCGGTGGTTTTAAAAAAAAACGTAAAAAATATCTGTGGCGTTGAGAAATAATGATTGTATAAAAAATCCCCATAGGCCGCAACCAGATCGACGCAATAACACAACTGGAAACTTATTTAAAATAAATATTTCTCGATCGCATCTACATTAGTGTTAAAGAGCGTTTCAATAAATGATTCTTCTTCCACTGCTTGGTTCGCTCAATATGTAAACGGCACCAGAGATTTCGCGAGTACGCGAGTCGAAATTGAGGGTCTGGCTGGTTGCGCCCCTAGACTAAATAGTAAAATAATTGCTCTTTAGAACACTCCCCGTTGTAAATGCGAAAGACGCATAAAGAAGCTACGTGTCTACGCAATGCCAAAGTCATGCCGTTCAGAGCACTGGGTCCCCGACAAATCGAACGGCTCTCCGTTTTACGTGGTCAAAAGGTAGAAGCTGCTATTGGGGTGAATCAGACCACAGACGAGAATACTACTCCACGTGGCCGAACGTGCGCCTTATAGATCGCAAGTCTTTATCCAGGATTGAAATACTGACTCGCTCTATTGATCTCACACCCAATATCATCGAGGCGAACTTAGCCTTCTTGCTCTCCAGGTGACAACGAAACTGACAGTTGCTCGAAATGTCGAGTCCTATTATTGATACTTGTCGAGGCGTTCAGGGGTGTGCTCTCGAAAAGCGGCGATACAAATGGGGTTTTATTAGTGGTAAACGCGCAAACTTGTGTCATTTGGAGATAAAATTGAACAAGGTTCATTTCACCTCATTCTGAGACCATCCCCAGGGAGATCCTCTATAGAAGACACAAGTTTACTGTTTTTAAACTTTCACGATTTTTACACATAATAGAAATATATCGGGACTTAATCGTTTTACATAGAAAATTTATACTGTCACATATAACGTTAGATCCTTATCATTGTATCAACATCTTTAAAAACAAAGGTAATGAACGCGGGCCCCTTACCATGCTTGACATACGGATGCCAGACTTGGAAGTTCATTGCAAAAGCTAAGCACAAAATCACCACCTGCCAGGGAGGAATGGAGAGAAGTATGCTAAAGGTCAAGAAAATAGACAAGATAAGACACACAGAATAAGAGCAGTAACGAAAGCTACAAATGCCTCGAGTTAATCACAAAAGCTGAAATGGAAGTGGGCGGGACGCGTAGCCAGGCTTAAATACCAGAGGACCTTTAAAGCTACCATGTGGAGAGGGCCACAGGGAAAAAGAGGAAGAGGAAGACCACCTGCACGATGGGAGGATGATATAAGGAAAATAGCAAGCTCAAATTGATACCAAAGAGCACAAAATAAAGAAGTTTGGGCATCTTTGAAGGAGGCGTTTACCCACTAGGGGGTTCTCTGATCTAACATTTAAAGTAACAATCCATATTCGATTTAATATAGTTAAGAACAAATAAAGGCTTTTTATTTATTATTTAATTGTTTATCAATATTTCCTTTGGCAATCGTCGACATTTTTCCGAGAGGGACCTGCACGAACGGGATACAATGCATCCCCAGTGCTGCCATCTGCATAACAATGTATGTTGAAAATATCCAACATATCATTGATTTGCAGGAGGAACAGGGTTGGGGATAGCATGCAGCCTTGGGTTTACACCAGCGGTCACGATTTGGGGTACAAGCAAAAACCATCGAGAACTACCTATAGCCCTTGTGCCATACACGATTAAAAGCTTCAGATATATCCAGACTAACGGCCAGACCTTGCTTTCAATAACTGCAGCCCAACAAAGTAGCTATAGAGCTATCTACCCATTAGAGTAAAGGATAGGGAAGGTCTCTCAGGTATTTATATTTAACATAAATTATTTATATTTATTCATTTGAAAATTTATGTTGTCTTCAGGCAAAGATAGTTAGATACCATTAGTGCCTTTTGTCTACATCTGAAACCATACCAGCAAACTAACAAACTGTTGGAGGTAGTGACTAATAAACTGACTTACTGACAGATATTTACATCTCTACCCATGAACACAATTGCTGTAAAGCATTCAAAACGTCAGGTTAAAATTAAAATGTAACCAGAATTATACATGAGTTTATCCGTAAAAAATAGTTTAATTTCAAAGATAGGAAGATAGAATTCTAACCTTGGCCTCTTCAGGTGTTATCCTGTGAATGGTGAATCTACCCTTAACATCATAGATGAGACGGAACAGTTCATTGGTTTTCTCAATTGATACTACATCTGAAACAAAAGAAAAATAAAAATAAAATATACATATTATAATACTATGAGACCTCATGGGGCACATGAACTCACAGGGCTACTTATTACTATTCATGAGTGTCGAACAGCACTATGCATTCACTTAAACGGTCGCACAGCCAAGATACTTACCTAGCTATTTTACACAATGCATAGTGAAAACGGCCAAGCTTAGCTTAAATTAAAAGTTATTATAATAAGGTTATATTTGTTTGAGGTTTATTTATTATTTTTATTTTATTCAATGCCAAGAAATATACATAATGGAATGTAGTAGAAAGGAAGAATATATCAAAAGTTAAATGTAAAACTAAAAAAGTGACAAGAGATTCCAAAAATTGTATCCAATGAATTAAGGAGTTTAAAAAAGATATAATTCTCTTCATACTTCTGCCACTGATGAATCAAAATATAAATAAGTTAAAAATTTTTACTTGCATGCAAAGAATTTTACATAGCAATCATGTTAACAAATCATAGAAATACCAAAGTCATACTGTATCTCAAAATTAAGACCAATAATTTATTGTGTGCATCATAAACCTAACCAAAATTGAAATGTAAAAACACATCCGTGAAATTTAGTCACACTTACACAGATAATGACAGGGCAGAGGTAAGTACTATGCATTCGCAAAGCAAAGTAACGCTTGAGTGATGTTTGTAAATTAAAAGGCCAGCAATAAAAACTGCTAGTGCTTATCAGTTACTGTTGCAAGCTTGAGGAGCTTGCCTGGGTATGTTCTAAGCAGTATAGGGGTAAATATTTATTAAGCAGGGGTTGGGAATAAGATAAGAAGTGCAGAGGTGCCGGGTGGCGTATACGCATACAATGTCCACCTAGTCAGTAATAATGAAATTAGTTCTCAACAAACTATTGGATTAGTGAAATGTGAAACTCACCCATAAAACCAGCTGGGTAGGTAGGGTCAGTTCGGACTTTGCCGTCAACTTTGATCAGCCGCTGCTTCACAATCTTCAGAACCTCATTGCCGGTAAGCGCGTACTTCAAGCGATTACGTAGGAAAATAACAAGCGGGAGACACTCTCGCAACTTGTGTGGACCGGTGGAGGGCCGCGGTGCATACACACCACCCAATTTGTCCAACATCCATGCTTTGGGCGCGTTTAAACGCTTCAGATGCTTTTTAGGTCCACGAGCCTATAAAAACAGAACACTTCACTAAAATAAATTGAGTCAACGTCTTTAGAATTATATTTCACTATATTATTAGATTACATCCTTTATCAATGCCGACTCAAGACATGGTAAAAATAATAATTAGAAAATAAGAAGTTAATGTAGCTAAGACTATTTACCGGAATCAAAAAAATATAATGACTAAAAAGTGTAATAACATGATCGAAACTTCAAAGGATTACAGAATAACAATTTCAATTTAAATAACGATTGATTTAGACGGATTCTTTTCAATATTATAGACATGAACTCACCATGTTGTACGCACAGTTTAACAAGAAAGAACGTTTGGGTCAGGCAAGTGTCAAGAGGGCTGAGATCAATTTTTGTTTACCAAATTTCGACGACGGTCGAAAACGTACTGCCAAAGTATATATTAAAGTCTTATGATATTATATATATATATTTTTCCTTATAATAATTCAATTCCGTAATATAAATATTACAATCAAAATATAAAATTTGCACAAAATAAATAAAATTATTAAGTCGGTATCACTCATATTCTATTTTAATTATCTATGGCATGTCAAGTACACCTAAAAATAAATTATAAATATAAATTAAAACTAAAAATATATAAACCTGTCATGATAATTTATATTTAGTTTATATTTATATGTTTATTATTATATATCTCATAAAAATGATGAGCTTCTTTACTATAGACCCAAAATCAACATAACACCTATTCAGTTATAGAACTCATTACCTATCTAAATAAATAAAATGAAATAAAATTAAAAATGTGATATATATATATATATATTTATATATAATAATAATATCCTTTATTGTTCATCCTCAAAGAGTATTACAACATAAAAAGGAAAGAAGTAACAAAGTTTGATGACAAATTTAAAAAGTATAATAAAAAAAAAAGGGACCGGTGTTTTTAAATTTTCAGTCGATGCTTATTTAAAATCAATATACTATTGTGGTAGATTTTAATAATTTGTTAATTTTTTAAGTTTTTTTTTATTTTTTTAAAACCAACTGCTGTATAAGTTTAATATTAGATAAGGGTTTAGATCGAATTAAATATTACTCCCGCGACTTTATTTTTAAATTGATCTTCAGAAATAGGACCTTCATATTGAGCTTCAGGAGTAATAAATCTTAGCTTTTTACATTTCTTATTTTATAGTTATTACAATTTAACTTGATTTTTATGGGTTTTCTAAAAGTAAAAGAATTCTACTTTTTATCTTGTAGCTCTTATTTTGTATCTTTGGCTATTTCAAAATGCATTTTTTGTTTTATTGAAAGATTTTTGTCATTTAACATTTAATAAATAATTGATATTCTATTATGGATAAAAAAATATTGCCCTATTTGATAGGTATTAAAATACTTTGATCTTATGGCGTCATTTTTTACATTGGAATTTATAAAGATATTTTGTACATTAACAACCACGTTCAAAATAAATACAAGTATGATCGTCATAATTTTTATGGCAACAATCAAAATATTATATTATTTTTCTACAATAATTTATTTTTAGCATTTATTTTCGAATTGTTTATTTTACTACGGATATTTAGTCAAACATAAGAACTATAAATTAATAAGTTTCAAATTTTAAAATGTGTACAATAGTAATATAATCTGCGAATGGTAAGCACTAAACAGAGTCGTAGATTACTCTTTAGTCTATAGTATTGCAATTTAAGGTTAGAATATAACCCATATAACCTATGTTGAAAGATGTGTAAACATTTGTGCATTATTGTAATATTTAAGTTTTATGGATTGCTCCGATGATAGTTTTGTTTGGACAGACGTCTCCAGTGATTCCAGTGATTCAAGTATTATGTAAGTGTAAGCAAGTGTTTTCGTTTTACATTTAATATTCAATAACATTCGTTTTTATCATAACTTATTTTTTTTTGTTTACATGAGAGTTATTCCTTTTTTTATAAAACATTTATTAATAAGATAATAATACACGAACTAAATTCACAAAACACCATTTGGTTATAATTAGGTTATATTAGGTGAATGTCAATATAGAAAAGGGAGGGTTAATAATTGTTATGTACATTTTATCTTCAAATCACACTTTCTACATATTGTAAGTTTTTCTAATAATATTTTATGGTTATCCTATTCTAGGACACCCTTAAAAGAACAAGATGAACTTGATGAGTCGGGTCTGGATAAGAAGATACAGGAAGAGCTTTTTAACAATCAGCCCATTCCTATCAAAGCTAAAAAGAAGAAAAGGAAAGCTTCAGAAATGCTTGATAGCAGCCCTGTCTGTAATGATAAAAGCATAAAAAAAGAATCTGACAGTGATATAGAAGCACCCAAAAAGAAAAAGAAGCGGAAGAACATTGAATCAGAAGAAAGGTTGGATCTTTCTCTAGATACCCTTCAAGCTGATAATTATCTTAACTTAAGAGTAAAAGAAGAGCAGTTATTTACAGAACCAGGGCCTGTCAAAAAGAAGAAAAAGCATAAAAAAGGCAAGCAGTCAGAATTTGAATCACAAGATTCAGATTCAACAGAGACATCGACATTTGGAAATGGATCAGATATTAACAATGTAGATGATATGTTGTTAAATAATTATGAAAAAACAATTGTGGAAATAGACAAATTTGAAGCTGAAGAAACGATTGTACAAAAGAAAAAGAAGGAAAAGAAACAAAAATCTAAGAACAATACAAGTGAAGGAGATGAAACATTACACAATAATTTACAAGAAAATATATCAAATAAAAATAGTAGAAAAGAAAAGAAAAAAAGTTTGGAAACACCCATAACAACCAATGGGGTGGTTGAAACTGATTCCGATTTTGAGCCACCACAAACACATATTAAACCTGCTCCGGAAATTACATCTTTGAACAAGGAAAAAAATAAAAAATCGGAAACAGAATCACATAATAAAAAAATATTGTCAAACCAAAATTCAACAAAAATTACAGATAGGTTTAAGTTTGAGGATGAAGAAAGTGTTGATTCAGGAACAATGTCTAATACTTCTTCAAAACAACTACAACAATTTGTTAATATGAAAACTAATCTAAAAGTGTGTACTTCTAAGATCCAAAAGGAAAATATGATCACAGATGATGATGAAGTGTGGATCTTTAGAATTCCCAAGGAGGTTGATGTCAATGATTTAAAAGATTTAAATTTTACTATGGATACCAAATGGAAAATCAAAATTAATGGACAATCTTATGATGGTGTCGTTGAAAACCATTTATCTCAAATTCCTTTACTGTGTTATGATCAAAGTAAGTCTCAAATAAAAAATATATCATTAATGGGGCAAGTCAGTCTACGTAAAAGAATACCCAAGGCTCACATACCACAAGAAGCATGTGTGATAAATAATCAAACTAACTTTATACCCCTACCTGAGACTAAGTGCCGTCACCCACTCTTTGGAATCGACTACAAGAAGGCTATTAAAGTACCAAAACCAATTGCGGAGCGATTAAATGGTAACATTGAAGAAAATACATCATTAGAGTCATTTAGTGGTAAGAAAGAGAAGAAGAAAAAGCATAAAAAGGAAAAGAAAAAGATTGAAAAAGAATCTGAGCCAGAGATAGATATTGAGGTACTACAGTCGCCAAATCTTAAAAAGAAAAAAGGAAAAAGGAAACACCGTGAGATGATGCAGGATGGCAACACAACCAAATCTATAAAATTCAAGAGTACTGATCTAGAACCCGACTCGGCTGAAGTTTGGGAATCTGAACAGGCAATTACAGCAAATCTTTTTAATTTTTAAAATAATATAGACTAGATTCATTTACACACATTTTATTTCAACATGGTATTATCGTATGGTATGATAGTATCTTTTGGACATGTAATAAATCATATTATTGTTTATGTAAATCAAATGATTCTTTAAACAAAAAGAAGAATTGGCATAAATAAATTTATTAATATTTTCTTAATACATATTGTGTTGTTGTTCTAACTATTCTCCTACACTCGGCTGAAACCGATTTCTTGTAAGAGCTAAGAACTATGTACACGTGAAGATAAGAAAATAATAATAATAAAAATAAGGGCTGAACGATACACCGTTCAGCCCTTATTTTTACTTATTTTTACTTAATTTATAAGTGACGTGGAATTTTTGACCTAAAATTATTTTGGGGACAGAGCTACTGCTACATGGACTTGTAAAATATCGCAGTGCGAAAATTAATTGTTTCTGAAATAAAAAATGTTTAAAGTTAACATAAATATTGTTAAAAATGATTTTTATTTAATATTTCGTTATAATATTTAATAAACTAAATGTTACATTTAATTTATTAAATATTACATAATAATTCGATATTTATTAAATAATATGATAATTGTACGTGTGCAAAATACAATAATTTTCGAAATATTTTTTTTAAAAAACAGTTGGTTTGTTAAACATGAAAAAAATATATATTTAATATTGATTCGCCTTGCTGTCCGTCTCCAAAGTTTTCGAAAATAATCTTTTCGCATTTCATGGATTTCTTCATCCATACCAAATTGAACATGTGCCAATATTAATGATTCATTTCATTCATTCATTCATAATTTCACTCGTTCAGTTGAAGAGAAAAATGAGTTGTGTGCAGATAACTATATAAGAAGCCTTAATAACAATATCGATCATACCTACTTCAAATGGAGGTTTATGCGGAACAGTTTTTAAAACTCCTTCAGATTTCGCTATTAGCAATGAGATATGTAAGATGCTTGTAACTACTGTCTTCTGAGATTCACTGACGTTCTGGATCAGTTACCTACTTGTAAAGGAATAAAATGATTTAGTAATCATATATTTTTTAATAGGATATTAATAGGATATGGCTATTTTAAAAGAATGCAATTAATTAATTAATTATAACAACAAAAATCCCAAAATTCTAAGGTTAAAACTGATTTTTAATATTTAAAAACAATAAACCGACAACCATATAGAGGTTTTAACAAAATGGCTGAACTTATTGTAATGTAATATAGAGGAAAAAATACTGTTAAATAATATTTTGATATCAAAACTACGTCTTTTTAATGTTTTAGTTATTACTCTATAGTACGTTACATGTGTGTAGGTACACAAAGTCAGTCATATTAGTTTAATCCTCCTTTAGTGTAATCACAACAGTGGGGTAAATAAATAATTTTATGGCTCTATTCAGTATTACATTTTTTACGTATGTTCTCCTCGCAAACAAAACAAATGTAATATTATTAAAATATCAAATAAAAATATGCGTAATAAATAGGTAGGTACTTTCTTTTTTCGGCACTTTTTTTCACTGGCAAAGACTGACATCGATTCACGCACATCTAAAGTTTGTAATTGGCATTCGTATATATATTGGTGAAGAATGAAATAAGGTCATGCCAAAATTGCGAGTACAGCACGTCGTATTTTGTCACTTTGCACGTCCGAACAAGCATTGGCTCGGGCGTTCAAAGTTCGGAGCTTTGCAAGTCTTAGAATATGGAATATGGAAGTAATTACAACGGTCGCTGACTTTAAAAAAAAATACTCCGCAAAACAAATACAGGGAGGTTTTAAAAAAAGATAATTAAAATTCAATAGACAGGCCATCCACGTGCCGGTTTAACTGAATTTTTTTTCAATTCCGTGGTTCAAAAAAAGAAGAGATGATTTTGTTGTCAACCATTTATCAGCCGACTAGTCGACTAGAATAATGTTATATTTAGCTGAATAATATTGATTGAATTGTAGGCTTTCGACATCAGGATTTATAATTAATTATTAAAACCTCAAAAAATTTACCAGTTCAGAACAGTTGTTTAAATATACACTTCCTTCAAGATTCTGAAAATATGTTTTATTTGCGAGAAATTAAATAATGTCTAGCGTGTCATCAAGGTCAAACTATAAGTCTCATTACATATCTTAATATAAAACCTATTTTAACATTAGGTAGAGAAAAACTTCTTTTAGTATCTTTCCTTAAATGGACAAATCAAATTACAAATTTATTAATATTTCTTTAAATTTTGTTTTTCATAATATTTACCTATTTTCTTGTTAAAACTATTCTTTTACAGTCAGGGGCAGCGGAAGTAGATCTCTTCCGTGAAATATGATCTGTGTACACGTAAAAATGTGAAAATGTATAAAAAATAAACATAATTAAAAAAACGGTCCAGTTGTTCATTTAGGAGAATAAGAATTATTTACGAACAAAAGCATAACGAATTTTTTCATATTACGATGTTTTAGTAACATTTCTTTTTATAAGTATAATAGAATTTAATATAAATCAAAAATATATTGTTTATTGATTACAGATTTTATGTAATAAAATATGGTTAAAAAAATAAAATCTTGATTTCTTGAATATTTATATTTATCATTAATAAATATAAATAATAAACATTACTTGCAGATATAAATAATGAATATTAAGTCCCAGACTTGCAGTACACGTTCAGGTCTCGACGAATGTAGTCGTTTGTTACAAAACAAAATGAAGATAACAAGTGTTCGTACATACTATGTTGTTGCTATATGTTTTATGTTGTTGCAAGAAACATCTTCACATGAGGTTGCAGTAAGTATATTTTTGAAGTAATTAATAAATTCATTTATTTATAAATACTCTATTTGTGATGCTTATGTGAGTAACGTTAAATTCATTTAACATTACAGGACGATCTCGTAGTGACTGTAAATGAAGGCAAATTAAGAGGACTGGCTGGTAATTTAGTTGATGGCGCTAAATACTATATCTTCAGAGGTATACCCTATGCTGCTCCACCCGTTGGGAACTTGCGTTTTAAGGTGAGCTTTTTTTATATAAAACTATATACTCAGATAATTACATGTGATTTATGTTTATTTCAAGAAGGTTGAAAATATAATGATTTATATTCATTTTATTAATCTTCTTTTTCTAAATATAAAAAAATGTATTACAGTTTTTAAAGAGCGAGTAAGTATTGGTATTCCTGTTAGGAAGATCTTTCACTAGCATCTCACACTGATGATATATGACGATATATACATAGTTTTAGCTGACCAAGCGGGTATGATTTCAAATTAAACGATCCTGGATGCCAGCGATAAGACTATACTAAACTTGCAGCAAAAAGTCTACGGCCCACCGACATAGGGAAAGACCTTATATATATAGGACTGTCTTCCTCTTTTTCACAAAATTACACACTATTCCTCTTTCAGGACAGGTGATTTTTGTTTCGTAGTTTTTATTATGATAGGTCGATTTAGTTTTTTAAGTTAGAAACAAATTCTATCTAGTGAATTCAACAATGTCATGGGTAGGCAATGAACACAACTTGTACTACAACAACACATATAAAAATAACGCTAATTTAAACAATTGATATCTTATTTTATTTCATTTATTTAAGGCACCATTACCTCCTAGACCATGGAAAGGTATTCGAGATGCTTCTAACTTCGGTTCCATCTGTACTCAGTATAACTCAACATACCAAGGAGATGAAGATTGTCTGTTTCTGAATGTGTATACAAAGTCTTTACATAGAAATGCTAAAATTCCAGTGATGGTATACATCCATGGAGGTTCTTATTATGAAGGTTCAGGAGATTTCTTTTTAGGTGACTTTTTATTGCAGCACGATGTCATTTTGGTTACACTTAACTATAGACTAGAACTTCTTGGCTTTTTGTCACTTGAGATTCCAGAAGCACCCGGTAATGCGGGAATGAAAGATCAGGTCGCTGCGTTACTCTGGGTTAAAAATAATATTGAAAAGTTTGGAGGAGATCCGAATAGTGTTACTATTTTCGGGGAAAGTTCAGGTGCCTCTTCGGTCACCTATCATATGTTGTCTCCCATGTCCAGAGGTCTCTTCCATAAAGTTATAGCACAAAGTGGTGTCTGTATTCATGATTGGGCCATTGCTCAAGGTCAAAGGCAAGGGCGTTAAGAGCTGGCAGTATTCTTGGAAAAGATACAAACAATGTTCGTGAATTATATGATTATTTCATGAAGATAGATGCAAATCTACTCACCAATCTTACTTTCGCCACCCTTACTGATGATGAAAGATACAGAGGTTTACCTGAACAGTTTATACCAGTTGTTGAAAAGATGTTCCAGAATGTAGAAGCGTTTATTACTGAAGATCCAGTTAAAATGCTCGTAGAAGGAGAAGTACACAGAGTTCCTTTGATGGTCGGGTATAATTCTGCTGAAGGACTTGTTTATGTTAGAGATCAGGTTACAAAGTTAGACGTGTATAATGCGCAGCCCTCTTATTACGTACCAAGAGAAGTTGCTAGTAAGGTGTCAGCAGATAAATTGAGGGAGTTCGGGGACAGAATAAAACGATTTTATGTCGGAAATAACAACATAACGGAAAATGATCTAAACATTATTGCAGATATGCAAGCTGATATGCATTTTTCCTACAATAGTCATAGATTCGCAAATTTATATGCAACTCCGTCAAAATCGGTATATATGTACAGATTTAACTTTGTTACCGATTTAAATATTATTAAAATTGCATTGGGACTAACAGATTTAAAGGGAGTGAGTCATGCCGATGAGCTCTGGTATCTGTTTTATAATTATTTAAACGAAAATTTGTATGAAAATCAACCGAAACTGAGAGAAATTATTAACAAAGTGACGAAATTGTGGACGGACTTCGCAAAGACTGGGTAAGACTATAGAATTTTTGTCATCATATCAATAAAGTTCGTTCACGAGAAGGCAACAATGTTACTATTAAAAATATTAAAATCTGTTGTTGCTTAGACCTTGATATTTAGTCTGCCTGACGATTTTCTGACCTTGTGGAAAATAAAAGTTATTCATCATAAATGACATAGTAATTCCTAAATTACAGTTTTCCTTGTTAGTATTTTTTTAATTATTTGCCTGTTTCTTTTTATTGGATTTGAGTCGCTCTATAATTCAACGAGTGAATTTTAAAATGATTTACACTGACCTTCGTTACATGATATCATATCTTCTTAACTAATCGACATTTTAAGAACATAGTATCAAGATGGAAGTAATTTTATGTAACAGGAAAAACGACAGTGTTTACATTTTAATTTGAATAATACATAAATATAAACTGTAAGCTCAAAGTAATAAGAATTGAATTTAATTATGTATCTATTGTCTTTAAGATATAGCTACATTCAAATTTTTGGATTTCAGTCATCCAACTCCAGATAATAGTGTCGGACAGAACTGGAAGGCCTACACAGTTCAAAGGAAGGAGTACTACAATATTGACGATTCCTTCTCTGAGGGACACTACGCTGATAAGGATAGAATAGAGTTCTGGGATAAAATATACGCAGAGGCTGGATTGCCACATATTTCATCATATATACGGATTTTACCTTTGTAAAGATATATTAAGAACTTACTTGAATTGGTTTTACTAATTACAATGTATAATAAACATATAATTATTTATTCTTGTAGTTTAATATTAAACTAATAAACAATAAGTTAAGGTATAGCACTCGACTATGCTGAAGCTTGGGAATCTTAATGGGAAATTGAAGCAAATCTTTTTAATTTATGTTTAATTTAATACATGTGGGTGATTCATTTAAAAATATTTTTTAAACAGAAATAATTTTTGTCTTATTATCAGCATCTGGATGACATTATACACAATATATCTTACTTTAAAATAAATCATATTGTTCATCTAGATAATATTGATTCTTCAAAAGCAAAGAAGACTTGGCAAAAACATACAATGTACAAGAAGCATAATTATAATATAGAACGTCCATTTATTGACGTACATAAGTGATCGCAGATATGAATTCAAAGAGGAAAAGACATAAATAAATAAAAAAAAAACATGTTTAGGTGGGGAAAACGTCTTTTCGTATCTTTTCTTGAATTGACAAATAATAACAAATATGAGTTCAATATTTTTTTTCTTAAATCTTGTTTTCTTCTTATTAATATATGCAGATATGTTAATAATGATAATAATAATAATAATAATAATAATAAACTTTATTTCAAATTTTCCATATATCCATAAATTTGTTAGTAGCGATTTCTTAAAGACTATGTTAGTTAATCGATAAAATGACATTGATAATAGACAATGTAATGAAATTAATACAATAATAATAAAAAATTATTCAAAACATAATCAAAATAAAGTCAATATTTAAGTCAAAGTTAAAATAATGAGAAGAAAACAAAATTTAAGAAATATTAATGTATGCGGATACTTGTTCTATTCTTCTGCCGTCTATCTGAAGTAGATCTGTTACAAGAATTAAGATCGATGTTCACGTAGAGAAAGGATAACATTATATAAAAAACCCGCGGTAGGGGGTCTAAGCCCCATCAGATTAACTTCTTGGTTAAGAAAAATGTTTTTTTATTATCATTACTTGCACCTAAGTCATTAAAAAATCTTATTTCAGATAGTGTTGCATATTACACAACCTTTAAAATATAACAATAAATGTATACTATTTATTTTTTTAATTTTCCCAAAAATACAGAAAGACTAAGAGTTCTTTTTGTTTCCCAATATGACCACCTTTGGCACACATGGATTCGATTAGTACTACGAGTATTAAAAGTATTTAGAATTCAAGAAATCTTAAAAATATCAAAAAATCTGATTTTGAAAATCGACGTGATATCAATAACATAGTTAATCCGGAAAGTTATTAAAGATACATTGGTCCACTGATTTAAGAGAATAATATTTACAATGGCACACAAAAAAAAAATTCTGTACTTGAAACCTGATTTACCTACAGGTAAGTTTTTATGTCTTAAAAAGTTCAAATGTTTATAATATGTTCTTCGGAGTTAGATTTTGACCCAGCTCCCCCAGCCATCTTCTAAGTTGCCCCAGTTCGAATATTTTAGTTTGTGGAAAGTAAAGTATTAAAAAATATGTAAATTATAATTTACATTAAAATATAAAAAATATAAAAAATCTAAGGGTGATGGGTAACACTTTTATAAGTTTAATACAATTTAAGATATATTCCAAAATATAATTTATTAATTACATATTTTTTGGTAATGCTCGATTTAAACTCAGAATTCATTCCGAACTCACTTGAGGATAATATGTTTATAAAAATCGAAAACAATCGTGAATTATTGTATATTTAATATTTAAATATACGAACGCCGGACTTGCAGTACAAGTTTAGTTCTCATGGAGTGTAGTCGTTTTTTACAAACAAAATGAAGATAACAACTATTCATACATACTATGTTCTTGCTATATGTTTTATGGTGTTGCAAACAATATCTTCACATAAGATTAAAGTAAGTATATTTTCTTTGTTATTAATAAAAAATATTATTTTATGTAGATACAATATTGAAATGTTTATAGTAGGGTGACGTTAAATTCACTTAACATTATAGGACAATCTCGTAGTGACTGTAAATGAGGGCAAATTAAGAGGACTGGCTGGTAATTTAGTAGATGGCGCTAAATACTATATCTTCAGAGGTATACCCTATGCTGCTCCACCCGTTGGGAACTTGCGTTTTAAGGTGAGGTGAGGTTTTTATATATAAAATTATGTACAAAGATATTTACATGTGTTGTTGCGGTGTTTATCAGTGAAACCTATATATACTAAGAAGGTTGGAAAGATAATTATTTATATTCATTTCTTATCATATAAATTTTGCATATTTTATTCAAGTTTTTAAGGTCGAATGTATTTTTTAAGCGCTACTTACTCTTTAAAATTTAGTAATTTTGGAATTTCTGTTAGGAGGCTCTTTTCCTATGTCGGTGGGCCGCAGTTTTCTTGCCGCAAGTCAAGTCTAGTCACTGGCACTCAGAATCTTGTAACTTTACGTAATCCCCGCTTGATTGGCTAAGCCTCGCAGTGACGGTATATTTAGGCCTGACTTTTCTTAACTCAATACGGGCATTCAGATTAATTGCGAAAGGGATCTGGTGGTATTCCATTATGATGGGACGAGTTCACTGATAGTGGATGTGCTGTTCGTACTGTCCATGCCTCTGTTCTATAAATTTAAGCAATATTCTTCATTCAAGAGAGGTGATTTACGTTTAGTAGTTTTTATGATAGATCGATTCTATCTAGCGGTTTGAATCACGCACATCTATATGAATAACTGATATCTTATTTTACTTCATATATTTCAGGCACCATTACCTCCTATACCATGGAAAGGTATTCGAGATGCTTCTAACTTCGGTTCCATCTGTACTCAGTATAACTCAACATACCAAGGAGATGAAGATTGTCTGTTTCTGAATGTGTACACAAAGTCTTTACATAGAAATGCTAAAATTCCAGTGATGGTATACATCCATGGAGGTTCTTATTATGAAGGTTCAGGAGATTTCTTTTTAGGTGACTTTTTATTGCAGCACGATGTCATTTTGGTTACACTTAACTATAGACTAGAACTTCTTGGCTTTTTGTCACTTGAGATTCCAGAAGCACCCGGTAATGCGGGAATGAAAGATCAGGCAGCTGCGTTGCTCTGGGTCAAAAATAATATTAAAAAGTTTGGAGGAGATCCGAATAGTGTTACTATTTTCGGGGAAAGTTCAGGCGCCTCTTCGGTCACCTATCATATGTTGTCTCCCATGTCCAGAGGTCTCTTCCATAAAGTTATAGCACAAAGTGGTGTCTGTATTCATGATTGGGCCATCGCTCAAGGTGCAAAGGCAAGGGCTTTTAGAGCTGGCAGTATTCTTGGAAAAGATACAAACAATGTTCGTGAATTATATGACTATTTCATGAGCATAGATGCAAATCTACTAACCAATCTTACTTTTGCCACTCTTACTGATGATGAAAGATACAGAGGTTTACCTGAACAGTTTATACCAGTTGTTGAAAAGAAGTTCCAGAATGTAGAAGCGTTTATTACTGAAGATCCAGTTAAAATGCTCGTAGAAGGAAAAGTACACAGAGTTCCTTTGATGGTCGGGTATAATTCTGCTGAAGGCTTAGTTATCGTCAAAGATCACGTCACAAAGTTAGATGTGTATAATGCCCAGCCCTCTTATTACGTACAAAGAGAAGTTGCTAATAAGGTGTCAGCAGATAAATTGAGGGAGTTCGGGGACAGAATAAAACGATTTTATGTCGGAAATAACAACATAACGGAAAATGATCTAAACATTATTGCAGATATGCAAACAGATATGCATTTTTCCTACAATAGTCATAGATTCGCAAATTTATATGCATCTCTGTCAAAATCGGTATATATGTACAGATTTAACTTTGTTACCGATTTAAATATTATTAAAATTGCATTGGGACTAACAGATTTAAAGGGAGTGAGCCATGCCGATGAGCTCTGGTATCTGTTTTATAATTATTTAAACGAAAATTTATATGAAAATCAACCGAAACTGAGAGAAATTATATACAAAGTGACGAAACTGTGGACGGATTTTGCAAAGACCGGGTAAGACTATAACCTTTCAAAATCTAATATTTTGCTGTTTTTTTCTTAGTCTTCCTGTCTGTCATAAATGTGTTAGTAATTAGCAGGAATTTCTGAGTTACATTTTTCCTCGTTAGTGTCTACCGGCCGGTTTTTCATATGATTCATGTGGCCATTTACTGTTATTAGCAATTTGGATTCGCTTTATTTTAAACTGCATATACATTAATTATTTAAGTACCAAGTACTATCTATTTGCATTTAGACATTATTTATACTGACCTTGTTTACATGATTTTACCTTGAGGTTATCTTGTTAGCTAATCGATATTTCTAGAACATATTATCATAATCACAATAATTTTATGTAACAGGAAAATGACGTGAATGCTTTCTATTTACATTTTAACAAGAATTATAGATAAATATAAAGGTAACAGGAAAAATGAACATGTTTACATTTTAATTTGAATAATACATAAAGATAAACTGTAGGTTTAATGTAATAAGAATTGTATTTAATTATTTATCTATTGACTTTATGATATAGCTACATTCATATTTTTTGCTTCTAGTCACCCAACCCCAGACAATAGTGTCGGAGAAAACTGGAAGCGATACACAGTTCAAAGGAAGGAATATTACAACATTGACGATTCCTTCTCTGTGGGATATTATGCTGACAAGGATAGAATAGAGTTCTGGGATAAAATATATGAAGAGGCTGGATTGCCACATATTTCAGCACATAAAAGGAATTGAACTTTGTAAAGATATGTTATGTACTTGTCTTGATTTTACTAATTACAATTTATAATAAACATATAATTATTTATTTTTGTAGTTTAATATATCTTCACCCCTACAATAATTTTAACATAGAATTAAAAATAATAAAAGAGAAACCTTAACAATCGTTGGAAAAACAAGTCAATATTAGAATTACAATTGATTGGAACAACTACATGTCCTTAAAAAACTTTAACAAACGAGTTTTTATGATCTCAACTTCGGTAAAATAATGTTCCAATACATAATTATTTTTAAAAGTTCCCATTCTGTTATAGTCGTGTGATATTTTATTTGTAAGACACCAAAAATTAAAGGCTTGAGTAATTTGCTTGCGTTTATATTTCGGAGATAAAACATTATATAATTGTTATTATTTTGAATATAAAATTTTTGAATCCCTTAATTTTAGGAACTTAAAGTTTGATGAACTAGTTCTTTTCCTGTTCTTTGAATTTTCAAAGAGTGACTCTCCTTCTTTGAAAACTCAAAGAGTGAGTCATAGAAGTAGTAGTAGTAGCGTGGTAGACATTCTGGTTTTGATACCATGCTTCACTTGAATTTTGATTTGTTCTCATATATCAATAATGATTGTAACTCAAACACGCAGTACTATTAATAAAAATCAAATCTTAGTCATGCCTTTGTACGTCAAATATTAGAAAAAATAACATGAACAAAAGATATTAAAAATTACCTACTCGTCAATATCTTGTGCGGTTTCTGAATGACACACGGTGCTTCCAAATTCCCCAGAATGTCTCTTAATAAAACCTCTAAATGTTACCTAATTATTTTGGATGTCTATACTAAATATAAATAAGAGGACCATTTTATGAATATTTAGAAAAAGATGCATGATTTCTATAACATTAATAAAATTAAAATACGCCTTATCAATAAACATTGGGATTTGTAATATGTTTGTTTGCGAAACAGTAATACTTAGTTGTTAAATTAATTGAGGAAAATAACATCGAAAAACCTTTAAAAAAATGTTCAGAACTTGGTATTCAAGACGTAACTTATTACATTTAAATAGGACATTCGTGGATCAAATGTCTTGAAGACTGCTCGTTCTCAGAGCAATAATGATTAAAATAAAATGTTTAATATTTATTATGCAAGTGTTTATTCACACAACATGGACTATGAAAGATGTGAGTTTAGTGTTTAATATGTTTACAAATAATTGATTATTTTATCATAAACATTATTTTATGGTCATTGAATATTAAGGTCACGCTAAAAATATTGTATTTCAGTTATCCGATACATTTCGTTATAAATATCAATATCATATTACATTCGTTGCATGACAAATTGTTATATAATTATATCTTTGATGAAGAAGAAACTTTTATAATGTTATATTACCAAATTTATTGTTTTTTTATATATAGTTTTTTAATTGTATGTTTCAGAGTTACCCCATAGTAACTGTTAAAGAAGGTAAATTGAGAGGAATAATTGGAAATCTTGTTGATGGGTCCCAATATTATATTTTTAAGGGAATACCTTACGCTGCTCCACCTGTAGGTGAGCTTCGCTTTATGGTAAGTAGGAAAGAGATTTGAACGTTAAATATTTGTGTTGTTGTCGAATGATTTTACGAGCTTAACTAATATTTGTTTTCATCATACAAAACACATTAGGAATTGAATTTAGAAAAGATGTCCTGTGTGTACCCACCCACTAGATATATGGTGCTGATTTCATTCATATTTTACAGGCACCTGTACCACCACGGCCTTGGAAAGGCATACGTGAAGCAAGTAATTTTGGTGCTATATGTACACAATTTAATACAACGCTTAATGATCGTATCGGTGAAGAAGATTGTTTATTTCTAAATGTCTATACCAAATCACTCAACAAAAATGCCAAGATACCAGTCATGGTATACTTTTATGGTGGTACATTTTCAGAAGGATCTGGCAATTTCTTTTTAGGAGACTTTCTTTTGCAACATGATGTCATTTTAGTGACATTTAATTATCGATTAGAGGTACTTGGGTTTCTATCTTTGGGAATAAAAGAAGTACCAGGAAATGCAGCGATGAAAGATCAAGTTGCGGCACTTCGTTGGGTTCAAAACAATATTGATAAATTTGGAGGGGATCCGAATTCTGTTACAATTTTTGGTGAGAGTTCTGGCGCATCCACTGCAACTTATCACATGTTTTCTTCAATGTCTAGAGGTCTTTTTCACAAAGTAATAGCTCAAAGTGGAGTCGCTATTCATGATGTTGCAGTAGGTGCAAAACAAAGGGCTTTTAGAGCAGGAAAATATTTAGGAATTACTACCAAATCTACGCAAAAGCTGCTTGAGCGTTTTAGAGCCTTGGAAGACAAATCCCTAGTTAACCTAACCGTTGCTTCCCTCACCCCCGATGAATTGATAAGAGGACCACCAGCACAATTTGTTCCAGTTATTGAAAAGAAATTTCCAGGTGTAGAATCTTTCATTGATGAACACCCAGTACAAATGCTAGTCGAGGGTAAGGTGAACAAAGTACCTCTAATGATCGGATATAACTCAGGAGAAGGTTTGTTTGCTGTTAATTTTTTAGCACCAAGGCTGGATATTTACAACAAAGAACCATCTTACTTTATTCCTAAGGAGGTGGTAGACAGGGTGTCACCGGATCAATTGCGTAATATGGGAGAAAGGATTAAAAACTTCTACACTGGAAATGGAAACTTTACAAAGGACTATCTTAATACTATATCTGATTTGATTACAGATTTACATTTCGCTTATCCCGATCAGAGATTTGCTAATTTATATGCACCTCTATGTGATTCTCTTTATATGTATAGATTTAATTTCGTAACCGATTTAAACATTATTAAGATGGCACTCGGACTTACTAACTTGAAAGGAGCAAGTCACGCTGACGATTTGTTTTATTTGTTTTACAACTATTTAAACGAAAAACCATACAAAGAACAAAAGAAATTGCGTGATATTGTCTTTAAAGTGACAAAGTTATGGACAGATTTCGCCAAAACTGGGTAAGTTTATACAAGACCAAAAAATTAATATTTACTGAATATATATACAATTTTACTAATTAAGTCTTTCGAAGGTAGACTTTATCTATAATTGAAGAACGATTACTTTAAGTTACAACTTAATTTAATTTAAAATAATATTGATGGTATTAATATTATGGCATAAATATTAATATCTAAATGTTTAAAGGTTATTAATATGTTAATTGTCATTATCAAACAATAGTGGCTGCGAGCGACGAACAATCAGATGACTTATTGTATATTAAAAGAAATAGCAGTTGCAATAGAAATATCTAATAAATTGCAGTAGCATTTTATAAAGTTACTTCATTATACTACGTACTAATAAATACATACAACAATATTAAATAATATAATATGCACATATAGCATGAAATTTTAAATAAATGAACATTTCAGCCGTCCAACGCCCGACAATAGTTTGGGTACAATTTGGAAATCATATACAGTACATGGTAAAGAGTATTTCAATATTGAAGAGCCCTTTTCCATGGGTCACTATGCTGATAAAAGAAGAATGGAATTGTGGGACAGTATCTACGCAGAGGCTGGACTTCCTCATATATCTGACTAAATACCTTTTTTCGGACAAATTAAATAATATCAAGTGATCATTATATTTTATATTTGCTAATTACATATGTACAATATCATAAATAACAGTGTTTTAGTTTTATCAATTTGCATAATTCATAAATATTGGAGTATATTGTTATTTAATTATCACTTTTGCTGGCTAATGTGTGTGGATGATGGGCACGCAGGTGACGCAACAGGTCTCGTTTCCGAGCTAGTGGCTTGTGACACAACGTACACGCATGTATTTCTCCTGAACCAGAACTGGACGCGTGTAATCGTACATGCTTGTTGAGATTACTTGGATCCCCAAAAGCGCGTAAACAGTGTCTACATCTAAGCGGTTTATAGCCCGTGTGAGTACGAATGTGGATCTTCAGTCCATATTTCCTTGAATAGAGTTTCCCGCAGTAGAGGCACACATGTCCATCTCTAGACCGTCCCCACGCAGCCGCTAACGCTTCCAGCTGAGCTGGATCAGAAGTTATCGGCAAGGTTGGTAAAGGGGAAACAGGTGTAGATAAAGCTGTTTGCAGTTTTATTATACATCGTCTCCAAAACACATGAGGTTCATATGGTTGGCACGATAGAAACAGATGTACTTTTAGCGGATTTGGGTGCTCGAACTCTGATCCGCATTCGTGGCATGAGTAGTTTTTTTTACCTGAAAACATTACACATACATCACATTACTGTAATATTTAAAACATTATGAGGATAAATGTATGTAGCTCAAAAAAACATGTAGGCCACGGCATCTTCAACTAATGATTTAGAGCAGGAATAATATTATTGATATTATTTTTAAAGATTAAGCAATTCTTTAATAAAATCTTTGTTACATTTTATATCAATGGCAATAAAAAAACTCTTGTTACTTGAAAATATTGTTAAATGAGACTATTCGTTTATTATTACCTTGAAATCTTATTAAAGGGTTTTTGTCTCAAAACAGAAACATGGGAGAGATAGAGAGTAAAGGGCCAGGTTAAGTCTAACGACAGAACATGATAATTTTGAACTCAAGCACGGACTTATACATAGATTCCAGGTCTTATTCAATTAAATATTCTAAACTAATCCTTTGATAAGCACAATTAGGAAAACTACCGGACTACAATACAAAAAATGGGGATATTAGAGATAGTGAAAAATATTTTAAAATGTCTTACAAAAGCTTACCAGTAATATTCCTCAAAGTCAAAAACGGCATATCCAGATGGGCCAGCAGAACTTCATCGAACCACATCATCATTTCGTGCATGGGTGGTGTGTCGGTCACGAGCCGCAGCCGCAGCCTGGCGCCGGGTTCCAGGCACAGCAGTGCGGTGGCGTGTGGCGCCGCGGGGGCCAGCCGAGACACACACACCGCCAGGGATACGCCGCCACGAACCGACAGCTGGTTTGATGTATCCAGCTCTAAGTAAACCTGAATTTGTTTCTCTGGTTAAAGCTAAGATATGGCAATGTTTTCATATTTTCTGTTGGGAAAAGTACTTTACTGAATATACTATTTTTTATATATTATTTTCGTTATCTATTCTATAAATCTTTGCAACTCTAACTCTTAACTTTAACTCTTCACTGGTAGAGAGACTATTTTCGTCTTTATCATTGTGTTGATAAAAATATGAGATATTTAATTTTGTTATTACTATTCTAATATTTTTTTAAACAATAAAATAAAATATTCTTACATTTCCCTTTACGCCGTTTTGCACGGCCTCCGCTAGATGGCTAAGAGGAAAATCGCTAGAATGACAACCTCTTCGCAGACCACGACGCGACAGCACGCGAGCTTCTTCCATTTCACACACAACCATACAAAATAATGAACTGAACACTATGTAAATATATTGGTAATAATTGATATTTAAGGATTTTATTTGGGTAATGTGCGTGCGCAGGTATAAAAGCAAGTGGCGACAGGTTCGACTTTTCATCCTATATATATGGAGGTCCAGAGGGAGCGAGGGTTGGTATCGGTACACCCTCCGCAAATCTATCTGTGATTAAACAATTGTTATTAAATCGCAGGGTGCAGATACGCCCTCCCCACATACCGAGACAAATGCGGTGACCATTTTAATCCGACCCTTCAATTATTAGCCACACTATTTTTTATGGTAAAAACTCTTATTATTTTAAATAGTACATGTTTAATAAAATTCTAATTTAGTTTATCAATTTTATTCCAAAACTATAACAAAATTAATTATGTGATTTTATAAATTTAAACTTTAAAAAAAAGGTCTCAACCTTTACGGTCATTCTTTGTGTGTCATAATTTTAATTGATGATAATAATAGTTTTGTAAAAGAATACAATATAATAATAATTATTAGAAAAGATATCAGTAAAATAAGAAGTCAAAAGTTTGATTAAGGACAATTAAATTAACATAAATTAACTTGAGATTATGTTTAATTCATATAATCGTGCCCAATTTTCTTATTAAGAGTATAGAAGTAAAGAAGAGTTCTACTTACTTCAATCTAAAAAGTTATTCTAAAATAGGTTTAAAAATAATTATAAAAAATATTTAATATTTGCAGGATATAAACTAAAAATATGGATGAAATATTACAAATAAAGATCATTATTTTAATATATTTATTTCTATTTCAGGGTGTTAATAACCTATATAAAAGACGTCTCAGTCTAACAGCGCCATCTATATTCCAGATACTTTGATTGACATTTGTGATATCAAGACACTATACAAGTCTACATTTATATAATTTGAATTATTGATTTGTATATGTTATTTTTGTTAATTTTGTAAATTGATTTAATTATAATTGTAATGCATTAATTCAAGCAACAAATAAAGTTGAAGGTAAATTTTGACATAAATTGTTTAATATATATAAAAGAATTATAATAGCTTTGTGAGAAATTATAATGACAAATTACATTTGCAATAAACGTCCGTTATTTTTATTTACAAAATATTTAAAACATAATTTATATTAACAGATTTACCATAAACATAAAAAAACGAACAGAACGGTAGTACCGTCTTAACAAACAATTTTAGATTTCACTTTCCTTGCCATTTGATTTCAGTAGCTATTCTTCAGGTTCTGAAAGGAGAAAACAATAAAATGAAAAAAAAAATCGCAAGTTATACTAGTAAAATATCTTTAACATTTTCCTTATCTGGCTTAAAAATAAATAATAAAATAGAATGTCTTTCAAACAAATAATTTTAGATATGAAACTATTTTTCTTTTTTTTTAATAAATTATAGTAGTGGATTCATAGAAAATAATTTTTATTAATATCATTATCATTTAAAAATATTAAAAATATACTCTTAAATACACATTTAAATAGCATTAATAACGTTTAAATGTCACACAAATGATGTGAAGTATTTAAAATGATACTCGACGTAATCTGTACGCGGGGTGGTTCAGCGAAACAATCATTCGAATTATATATTGTCAAAATTATCGTGCACGTGGTTTTAGTGTTGGGGCTTACTTTGTATAAAAAAATATATAACAAATCAATTTTGGTAATATTTTTTAATAATATATATTTATTCACATTATAGGCTGCTTAAATAATATCAAAGATATTTTTATATAAATGAAATAACATATTGATGTACTGGAAGAGGGTTATACTTATTAATTATAAACAAATATCCATATATTTTCTTTATTATTATATAAACGAATTTATTATTTAACCGCGTTGGGTATTTTTTATTTTTAATTAATGACAGGAGAAAAAAAAGAACTAAAAATCAGAGGGCAAAGGCTTACAGTAATCGTCCGGTGAACATCTCATGTTTTTATTAAGTGCACCAAATTGAAACATTTAAGCTCTTTACATTATTATTGTATTGTCAGAGGCGACGTAAACTGGCGCGCGGGTTGCAGCTGCACAAATATATATAATTTGTTGTAATATAGACTTTAATATCTTTGTGTACGAGTATTTTTTGTATGAGTTTGCCCGTCGGTCGTCATATTCAATTATTTTAGCGATATTTTGTTTGTAGATGAGTTTAGTAGATAGTGTTGCAAGGCGGGAGGGACATAATTGTTGCAGTCACCACTAATGTCCGGAGAGTGCTGTAAAAATATTGACATTGCCAAATGTTGACGGAAATTCGATATTTACAGTTAAAATATATTACAGTATAATTACTTGTACATTTATGTGCTTCCTTAAGTCTCTGTATGGTTCATGATTTCTCAATTTAATGTCATATTTTGAATTTTTTTTTTTAATTTCAACCACTGATAAAGTTTTTTTAAATGTTGAGAACACTTTTCGCATTGACCCATTTGATAAAAAATTATAACAATACAACTTGACTTACAATATATAAAATATATATTTTTAAACCTATTACAAAATTGTTTTTTTCCTTTTTTTGTGAATTTATAGAGTTGATAAAATATGTACGCATCTGAAGCTATTGATAAATACTTACATTTCTAAGTATTTTTAAATAATAATAGTGTAGGGTGACAATAAAATGATTTATTATTAAAACGATGTGAATGAGTCAGGTGTACTCAAACACTCGACTGCCGCTGTGTTTAACGCATTACTACTTTTATCGCACTCGGATAGCATTAAGATAAGCCATCTCTACACATCAGATGCTGGGGACGGTGGGCTCTCAGTTCGGAAATTGCTGTTTTCAATAAAATCAGTAAATATCATTCTCATTTCAAAATCAGTAAATTAAGGTAGTTTCGATTTAAATAATAATTATAGGTTACGAAAATATTTGTAGATATAATGTTATACTTATAATTATGCATAATTTGTGATTTTATAATAAAAATACATATCAATGAAAGTACTAAAGAAATGCACGAATCTGCAACCCTCCATGCGTCTGCGCACGTGCGGGCGATAAGCTGCGGCAGCGATTGACTGACCCAACAGACCAACAATCAGCAATTTATATTTATTATTTAAATGTTATCTTAGTGAGATCTGCGTGGGTTCTTATTTAATTATGCTACATAATCCGATTTGCGTACTGTATTAAAAAAAATAATCTAAGTTCTAACACAACGTACATGCAAGCTTTGAAAAAATACTACATTTTTAGAAATGGAAATAAAAACAAAAATAGGTCTAAAAATAGTAAAGTCATTCGAAATATTTAGACAAGTTAACAGAAAAATTATAACTAATAATACAATAATGGCGTTTTCTACGTAAATTAGTTTAAAAGTATTACAATAGTCGCACGTGCAGCGCGCCCGAGTGTCGCGTCACAGCCATATTATAATGTCATCACACCGTATCAATTCTAATACCTCGTGACCGCAGGCTAACCAACAACCCTCTATATACCACTATCATACTTATTAATATTGCCATAAGAATTAAAATTGCGTGAATTATATTTTGTAATATATCCCTTTGATATGGACTTTTCATCCTTATCACTCTCATAATATGTAATAAATTTCTTTGAGCATCAAATATTTCAATTTTTTCTACCCTGCTTTGAAAGCTCATGCGATTTAGGCATGTATGATATAGCAATAGAGGCCATAAACGTATGAATTGTATATTTTATGTAAGTAATGATTGGCAACAGATTGGTAGAAGCTAATAGGGATGGCATATCGCTATAATGAGTGTATTCATGCGTCACGTGGCGCGCGTGTCGGATGCGCACGCGCCGCACTGACAGGTTGCACTTGTTGCAATATTGATTTGGTATGATACAATGTTTATTATGTAATTTATGATTAATGTACCGATAGCCATATGTTTTTAGGTATTATTTCGAAACCAATACCTATTAAAAAAACACATGATGTAAGATTTCTAATTCTATATCAAAGTCAAAAAAATTATAAATACAATTAGAATTTTGAGGTCACTTACTAAATTTGTGAGATTGTATCGTAAAATAATTTGATTGTTAAATGTAAAAATAATTTTTATGTGATGGTAAGTAGTTGTAAGTACTTATAATTTTATATATTTATTTATAATTTTATAAAACATTTAATGTTCCCAACTTTGGTACGATGATTCTACCCAATACTCACCTTCTTCTTCTCCAACTTCAGAAGGAGGAGTTATCGACTCTGGTGGTGTCTCTCTCTGTGTGTCTCTTTCTCCTGCAGCTGCATACAACTCTGCGCGAGCTTCCACAACGTCACGTACTATCTCTGTTTTAAGATTTATCATTATTTTAACAATTTTAATTATTATTACAATAGTATTAATGAGATATTTTAGAACTTATTTACCCGTGATAACGTCTCTGCTAGTTATTATGGACTCTAATTCTTGAGATACTTCATCTATTAGCCAAGGCATGAATTCATCTTCGACACCTGCAACATAAAATTATATATATTTATACACATGACACTTGACTGTATTTTCACGAAAAACATCAAAACCAATTAAAATATTAAATGATTTTCAATTAAAATATTTTTTTTATAGCAGAAAAAAAAAAATATTTCAGCTTAAATTACTAATTATTTATAAAATTAATTATTCCTGAAAACATTAGCATATAACTTAGACTTGCACACAATTACCTTAAATAGGTAACTAAATAACTAATTAACAAGATATAAATTTAAATTTAAAATTCCCGACATTTCGGCCGAATTTTACCAGCCGTCGTCACTAGATGACCCAAGTTAGCGCAGCGTGCTCTTCTAACACGTGAAACTAAATTTAGTGGTTGTAGCATGATTAATCTGTAGGTATTTTAGAGTTGCAATATGTCCTTTGACCGTTTCTGCAAATGTACTTTTGGTTGGTCCAATATACGAACTACTACAGCTGCAGTCCATTTTGTAGACACCAGGTGTTAAGAAAAAACTGTTTATTCAGTTTTCATGGAGTATTTCTGTTACTGATCAAATTTTGTCTGTCATTCCCTTTATTTAGGGCAGGAATGCTAATTCTAATTGATCAATGGTACGTTTTCCATGTTCTGTAAAGTGTTTGTATTCGTTTTGCTGTTGTATCTCCTAAACAAATGTTCAAGGTCACATTAAACATGTGCTCTCTTTTGAGTGATGTCACTGGGCATTGCAGTTGTCGCATTTATTGCGTGAATAGGCATTTGCATAACTGATCTTGTGTATCAGTATTCTGTATGCCAAGTGTCCTAAAGTATCACTTTCAATCACCTCTTATTTATCATTTATCATCGAGAATTAATACCAACGATCTGTTTATCTCCATCTCGTATATGAATGTGAAACATGTTGGAATGGAGTTCAAGTAGCTTGAAAGCTGTATGTATTTGGCACTTGGCAGATATCACCTGTTTTCAGCAAGAAATCCAGTGTTTAAAAAGTGTCAAACTAACTGCGGCTTGACATGCCAGTGCGAAGACGTCATTAGTGTCAAGTGTCGTGCTAACCTCAATTCCAACGTTAATAAAACAAAAATAAAATGAGACCTTTGCCTCACGAAGACGACTCTGAGTCAACACCAGTCATCCAGTGACCACGTCTGAAATTTAGTCTTAAACTAAAATTTAGTATGGAACCTTTAATTGATATTGCCATCAGAGCCAATATTTTAGTTTGAAAAGATTACAAGTCCCTATAGTTTATAAACATTACGTTATCAGATCTATCATAACAAATCGATTATAATATTTAAACAAGATCAAATCAAAACTAGAAACATTTCTCCAAGTATGAAGCTATAGCATGTATTTTTTACGAATGTGTGTGAAAGTGCGAAACGAGAGCGTGTGTGTGTAAATCCATCCGGCGTACCTTGCTGCATGCGGCGCACGAGGTATCCGCCGTCCCGCAGGCCGGCCAGCACGGCAGGCAGCAGGTCGGCCACGTACCCGTGCACGAGCGCGGCGGCGGCCACGCGCGTTCGTGCCTCTCGACCAGCCACCGCCGCCGCGCGCGCCGACGACACACGACGCTCCTATCGATAGGTGGCCCGAGATTAGCGACTACATATTGGTTGAGTTACGAAACATATTGAAGTATTTGTTTGGAATTGTTCGCTAAACAGCCTACTAGATTAGTAGTGATATTAACATATGTAAATATCGATATAGGAGACTACGGATGCAGATAGGAAGGTAGGTGGTTTTGGCATCAAGTTAGAATAAAATATCTATTATTTTATTGGAAAAGTTGGTTGGGTTGTATTGGTTGCGTTGTTAAAAAGTGACCAGAGTGGTGGTATAGGATATATCAGCAATATAGCAGCTCGTGGTAAAAATACTGTTATGTTATTAAAATTAAAAAGAAAAATATAAGTAGATTACTTTTTACAAGAAATACAGACACTTGACCTTACCGAGCAGTAGCAACCAAACTAGTTCTATTACCTTCTCCTTCTGCAGTCGTTCGTCCTGCGCCGCCAGTCTCTGTCTCTCGGCCAGCTCGGCGTCTCTCAGCTCGCGGTACCGCCGCTGCTGTTCTCGTAACGTCGCCAGTTCTTCCTCCTGCGCCACCTCTGCCAGTGACTGTTCCGTTGTCTTGCCCACGAGGACCTCAAGTATCGGTTGCACTTCCAGATCGAAGTCGAACAACTAAAACAATTTTGTTGTGTTATATTTAATCATAGCTTTCTCTTTGGACTTTGAAACCTTGCTCTTTATTTGATTTAATGATGACGACGTACGTCTCCGGGGTATATTTGAGTGAAAGCATCAGCTCCAGTCTTAGCAGGTACATAAATAGGTGTTGCAGGTCGATCTGCGAATAAGTCCGTTTGTACACCCACTTCCATCTCCACGCCTTTGTCGAACAACTGAAAGTAATATTATAGTTAGACGATCCTTAGATCTCAAAAGGAAATATATGTAACACTAAATATATTATTTGCAGGTTTTAGAATAACATACTGTTAAATCTTTAATTGTAATGGTAAACTAAATCGTATATTACATACAAAAAAAATCTGAATTGATATACCGAATTAAGGAAAGTATATATTTTTCCAACTCGTCTGAAAAAGCTAGTAATGTTTTATATAAAACATGTTTAAATTTATGTAACGAAAAAAACTATTTTTAAAGTACCTCTTCCAGGTAATATTCCGTCTGTATTGGATGGTGTCGTCTCCCGGGTGCAGGGGGCGGAGTCCCGGGGCGCAGCCTCGCGAGCGCCGCTCGCCGCGCCAGCGCCCGTCTACGGGTCCGCGCTGCACGAGCCGCATTGCTTTCCATGCCATCTCCCTGGTTGATTGTAGGAAAATATATACTAAAAGTATATGTTTGTAGTTTTTAATAAGCAAATTTAGTTTTTTTCATGGTCGTGTTCATTAATTTAAATAGTCCAACCAATTTATATGTTAATTTTGGACAGATGAAGCTACCTGGATTGTTGTTTACTTCGATTGAGCTGGCGCTGGTTACGACCTATTGTCATCCTCCTACCACCATTTGATATTTTGTTAATTTTTTTCTTACTGAAATCTTACGTATTTCAGCATAATTATAATATAATGAACAATCATTCCTAATCGACCATTTGAATAAGTATAATTTGAAATACATTCTAGAGTAATCCTCAAAAAAATACACACGTATACAATGTTTTGTAATTCGAATCAAATAAATAAGAAATTGTATTTATTACATACTAGTTGTTGCACGCGGTTCTACTCGTGTCTAATTGATTTTTTTACTATTAAGGTAACTAAGACCAGTACCGGACAGCTAGACACAGCTTCATGAATCTACCTATCATAACCAGAAAAAAGTTCAAACAAATCCATCCGATAGTTATGAAGAATAAACAAACAAACATTTCAACTCTATATATAGATGACATTATAGACATTTTAATTTAAAGTAGTTACATAGTTGCGACCTATATAGTCATAGCAGTACGTTCTACAATTACTTAAGTGTATTCAAAGGAACCAACAACTTACAACAACAACGTAAAGAGCACAAACAATCGACTTCATTAAAACTTCACTTTTAAAAGCCATTTGTGGCTTGTTAACAAAGAACAATTTACTTTTATTATAAACTAGCTATTGCCAGCGACTGCGTCTGCTTTTCACCTGCATTTATTTTTATTTTCACTGCAATTATAACTCAAAAAATGCATAGTATTTTCCCATAAAATTTTCTAAAATAAAATGAATCCTAAACTCACATGAATGACTCACATAAAAAGCTTACACCACACTAAATGTCATCAAAACCGGTTCAGTATTATTATAGTCTGAGAACCTTCTTTAAAATTCCTTCAAGGAATTTGATCAAAAATAACCATACTTTTCAAGTGGTTCGAGTTATGTTCGAGTTAAAGCTGTAAAAGATATAAAAAGTTCATTAAAGATATGCCTAATAAAAGGTTGCAGTCTGGAACTAGGATATTATAAACCGATTATTTATTAAAAAAAATGGTTCTAGTGACTTTGTCGAGGATTTTGCGAATCTGTAAATATAAAAAAAATTGATTCATCACAAATATGAAGACGGTATGTAACACGTAATATTTGGATTCGTAATTTCAGTAAAAATTACTTTATAAAATATTTACTATGCCAGTAAAAAATATATGTATGATAATTTCTCTAATTACCATTTCTTTTAAATTTCTTTCAGCTTGTTGTCATTTGTACCGAATTTTAAGTTCCTGACTGCATGTAACTTTGTATGTTTCTCCGCATTATTAACAATATCTTATCAATTATCATACTTGATATAACAACATAATAAATATAAGACATTGTTTTTATAAAGCACATTTGACTAACCTCAGTTTCTTATAGATCAAGACATAAGTGTTAAATATTATGTACTTAATACTTCCTAGTATATCATTTAAAGGTTCGTAATGTTGTTACAATATCCGAAATTATTGTTTATATAAATTCAGTTAATGGATTGAAGAAGCCGTAAAATAAATAAGGTTCCACGAAAATGAGCTTTTCCTTCATGAAAATATAAAAGGTGACTTTTCCTCCTATATACTAATACCCCGAATTTACGCGATAGGTGAAGCTGAGTGATAACCGCGTAAATTGAATCCGCGTATGTCGGTTTATAATTTATAATAAAAATTTAAAAAATAAAAACTGTAAAACTTTATTTGAAATAACATATAATTATGACATTTACAAACAACCTGTTGGCAATTGAACAGTTATAAACTGTCGTAACCTCAACGGCCACTTCGTTATTTGCATTATTACTCCAAATAAAAACATACAATAAAAAATATTGTATCATATAAAGATATACAAAAGAACTCATAGAACTCATAATACAATTTTGTAATATTTATCTACATCGTAAATATAAATATATATATTTTTCCAATTGTTTTTGTGTATGGGTTTGTTCTTGTGTGCGTGTGTGTATGTGTGTAACCATATCGTTGGGAAAAATCCCAATCCAATTTCTCGGTTTCTTCGTAAGACAGAGTAGCCACAACGAATACTTATTAAATTAATATTTAATAAATTACATTTCCAACATTTTATTACCTTTTTTATAAAATGAGTAAATAAAATGATAGAAACGACGGCTTGACGACAAGTTTTATCGTCTGAAGTCATATAGTTTTATAACACATATTCAGTTATCAGATAGTTCAGAATCATAGTAAAGCTCAGATGTTTTTCGCATTATGGTTGCTAAAATAAACATTTGCCTAACTTTTAAAACTTGGTATTGTGAATAAAGAAATAATGTTGGAAAAAGAACACGCTTACATAACTTTAAAGACTGTACGCTGTGCTCCTTCAACCTGTATCTATCTGTATCTATATAGGTGTGTCTGTTTTAGTAGAACCCACGAACTAATATAATAAGACAGAAATGACAGTTTAGGCTAAACAGTTTTGAGGCATGAAAATCAGGACAATTTCTTTAAGAACGGTTTACATATATTATTTTCAAATGAGGCAAAAGCATAAGAAAAAGAAATTAATCAAAAAATATTTATAAAATATTAATTAGAGAATCAAAATATTACTAACCGAGGTTATTTTGATGTAGAGGGCTTGATATAAGATTTTTTTGTCACGTATAATTTTCTCATAGTGTGATAGTATTGCTTTTTTATTCTTTTGTATAGAAAATGCGATTTATGTTGAAGTCGATATTTTTTAAATTTGTAACGCCTTTTAATTGATTTGAAATCCTTATTCAAGTTTCCAATTTTTCCAATTTTTCCAATCTTCTGATTGATCTAAACAGTCAAGGTCTACTATCTTGCTCTTGGTTCTGCATTTCTATGGCTTCATTAATCCTTAGTTTCCACTTTTCATCATCATCCACTTCTACATTTGTTCTAATTATAAATAAATAAAATAAATATATATATATATATATATATATATATATATATATATATATATATATATAAAATAGCGTAACTCCAGTTTCGCATAAGCCAAGGTATTGTTTATAAAAATCGTATTTAAACAAATCAAAATTTAATTTCATCTTTCAAAATAAAAAAAAACTAATAAATATAAAAATAAACAAATAAGAATTACTAAATTTTTTAGAGTGATCTTATTTTTATTCTAAAAAAAGTAATAATAAAAAAGTCTTTAATATATTCTAATATACATTTCTAGTCAGTTCTAGTAACTATGTTCCATCAAGCGCGAGAGATATATATCAAAAATAAATAGATTGAACGATATTAAAATCTCTGCCAACAATGTGACCTAATATACAGATATATTATATTATACAGTATTGATCCACACCCGCATTGAACCCGCGACTATACCACTAATACGGCGTGTCGCCCCGCATTCAACGCAAATAATTTCGCATCACCTGCATACACAGACATTAACATAACAATATTCCAAGAATATATATATATTTATATTTTTATAACTTTAAAAAAGTCTAAGGAAGTCGCTGAAACAGACGAAGTCGCTGGCAGCAGCTAGTCTTAATGTAGTAATGTAATATGAAATACAATCACAATTTATTGGTTCTATATCTTGATCAGTTTTCTAACCAAACTTAGCCAAGAACCATATCCACAGACAAGGATAGACAAAAAAACCGTTCAGAAATCGCTTAATTCGCTTAGGAGCCACGGTGCAACAGACAGACACAAATACTCAAATATTTATATACATATTGAATTTATAATACCCCTCGTTTCCACATTAACTCCTTAATGGGAAAATAATTGAGTAAGAAGAAGCAAAAGAAACCCGACAATGTCACGTTTATACAAAACATTTTACAACAAAGATATGTGAAATAAATTTAATTTTTTCATACCCAATTTATACTAAAACATAAAAATAACCAAATTGTTTGTTCCAGATGGATTTGATTCTCTCTGTTTATAATAGGCAGGTTGACGAAGAAGGCTAAAAGCTATCTAACATCACGCTACTATTCTTGGTCAACTTAATAATAAATAAAAAAATCAGCGAGTAGAACTGTGAGTAACAGCTAGTATATAAACGTAGTATATAACGTAGTAATATAAACGTAGACAATTTTCGATAGGCCACGTTATTGTGACAAAATTGTACATACACCTAGAATATATTATATTCCATGTGTGTAAAACTACTAATAACAACTGACCAGCCATGTCAGACATGACACCAGTGTCTGTGAGGGCCACAGTATATATTAAAGTGATTGTATGATGTTTTAGGACTAATAAAAAAATATTTTTGTGGTCTCAAAGTAATTTTATGTATTTTGTATTTTAATGACGTAATTTGTAAACTTATTAGTTTTAAGATCCATAGAGGGGTGGAAACTTGGCTGAGGGCCAGAAAATTTTGCAACTGCATCGAAAGACCTAGCATGCAAAGATTAGCTAACGTTTATATACAAAATACTTTAATAAACATTACTATTAAAAACAAATATATGTTCGACACTTTAACAAAATTTGTCTACTCACTTTATACAATAATTATAACTTAAATATCTTTTTTTTCTCTTTAATAAGTTTAGAATTTTTTGACTAAATAATTTTTATAACTAGAATCCCCTAAATAGTCGTTTCCCTATTAAACATGTTCTCATTACCGATGCCACTTTGTATTTTATCTACATATACACTTTTTTATATCATTAAGGTGTCAAACAAGGAGGCAGCTCGCCTGACAATAAGAAGGTAATGTCGCCTGAGAACGTCTGTAATAACACTGTTATTACCTATTCTGAACGTGTTAAACCCTGAAAACATTTCTTTAAATATTCCATGCTGTACCCCGTGAAAAAAAAATCAACGGAGAATTAATTCCACAACTTCAGCAGAAAACTCCTTTGGAACCGGACCGCGAGACCACGGTGGTCCATGAGTATGTGGATGATATCTATGGTTTGGAAAAACTAAATAAATATATAAAATAAATATTAAAAAACTCACGGCGGCTTGAGGGTGAGAAGAAAAGGTACTCCCGCGCACAACTCGCTTGTCATGCATCAGGTTGGAATAACCTGTGCCGCCGGTTGCACCCGTCGCCAGGCTCCCACTAGAAAAATATATAACATGAATTAATTGATTAACTTTCCTACTGCCCTTGAGTGAATAAAGTGGAATAAAATAAAATATAATAAATTAAAAAAAAAAATTAAATGTTTTTTTCTTTTTTTTTGTTTTTTGGCTACAAAAAGAATTTTAAGACGACGACTGTGTCAGTGCAGTGGTCGATACCTACATTTTATTAGTATTTTCTATTGCGGGAATCGCAGAAATAATCGCAGGGAATAATAACAATATATATTAAAATATAAAAATTACTTTATGTGTATTAAAAAAAAAACAAAAAAGTACTACGTGATAGTTATAGCATTATATATACAAGCTTTGCCAAGTTTGGTTATAAATTTCATTGTTTGTAAATGTCCGATATATTATTAAAATTCAGGTTTCCTCAATAATTATAATAATTGTCCTAAAACTAACTTTAAATCGTAACTAACAAGAATATAAGTAATAATTGTGTAGCGGTATTTATGTCAAAACCGTAACGGAATTTAACACCATACATGGAAATTCAGAACATTTTAATCAAAATATTTTTATAAACAGTTAATTTTTTTATTGAGATTTGTTTATTGATATATTATATGTTTGGTAAATGTGTTGAAATATTGCTTTTTTGTATTAACTTTAATGAACATTTTATATACATTTCAGTAAACTGAATTTTACAATTTAATTAGTTTAATGTTAATTAATTGGCTGCGGGTCAGATAAGATAAGGGCGATTAAGGGTAGTTGACCTCGCGTAGGAACTAGGCCGCGCTAGCCTTACAGCTTGACCTGTCTATAAATAATAATACTATAGGGCTGCTTACTATCATTTTAAAACTATATCTACTAATTCAATTTAAAATACAAGTTTCTATAAAATAACGGCTTTAAGAAATGTTAAACAATATAATAATTATTATAATTTAAAAATGACAATAAAATTGAACTTGTTAATCAATAAAATAGAATGAGCGAAGTTTTTGTGACACAGATTTTGCGTAACTGTAGTCCATATAAAAAATAAAGTGGCTGGCACAATGTGTAAAGTAACTCTAATTATTATTATAGGAACCCATACTAACACATCTGATTTATCCAGGAGATGCTTCACACCGGCCACTCCCGCTATCAAGGCACGAACACCTCTGAACGCTTCGCCAGCGTGTGTTTGCTTCTTATTATTTATCCCCGGATGAATGCCATTAGCGACTTTTTCATTTTTCTTCTCAGGTATCTCACGCTTCCCTCGTGAGGCGACAGCTTTCGGTTTGCTCGCGTATGTATAGACGATTTTATCTCTTTCTTGAGTTGGGTATAATGTTTGTAAGCCAAGCAAGCAGGCTACATCTGGTGGAGGAAGCAAGAACTGTCCAGTTTTCACCGTTGTAATAAATCTTGGTTTATCTCCCTCACTGATGCCGGAGACTCGACTGCGGCTTTTACTGATCACCGGCGTCTTGTCATTTTTACAAAGTTTTGTAACTTCGCCATCGCATGGAATAATATCAATACGCGGCTGGGATTGACTTAACATTTTCTTCGGAGGTGTATAATCCTTCCAGTTTATGTTCGGATTGGAGGCGGCTAGAGCTCCGGCACGGCGACGCTGTCGTGTCGGTCGACGGAGATTGGCTTCCAAAATTTCTTTCTCCTTTAAGCGACGCAGCTTGAAGTCGAGTGCCCGCGAGAATTTCGGGTCGAGAATCGTCTGGGGGGTGACGGCCACCATCCTCTCGGTCACCTTCTCCTTGTTGAGGTGTGAACCGTCATCGCGCTGTAGAGGCTTCACGATATTAACGTTTCGTTGCGGCGGGTTATTCTTTTCCTCATTATTAATAACGGTAAACGCGTTCGTTTCGCTCTGAATGTCTAGCGCTGGCATCGTTACATGGTTTTGTAATCAGGTATTAGTTACGATGTGTTGTCGAGCGAGTGGTACGTGGTGGCGGTCGGGGAGTGGCGCGTGTTGTGCGGTGGTAGCGGTGGTAGCGGGCGGGTGGCCGCACACTGCCGGACGCCGGTCACCATGTTACATAAAAAGACGTATAAACCACTTCTTTTGAGTCACTTACGGCCTTTGGTGTGAAGGGCTCTATAAATGCGGTACACATAGCGCAAGCGCCCACGTGGACTAGAACAGTAAACACAGGGGAATGTAACATGAGCAGGGCCCTGATTTAACACAAATAAGTTAATTTTTGTTACACATTCTATTTCAGGTTAATCCGTATTTACAAGAAATTAGATCAATAGTATTGGTTTTAATTTACTATAATATAGTCTGTCATACAGTAGCACTATTTCGTTTTAGTAATATAAAATTATTATCAAATTTAGAATTAATTTCGTTTCGTAATTCACACGTATGGTGCGTGTAAACTTATTTTCTGAATGAGTAAGCAATGATTTTACCACAGTAGTGATAAGAATGATAACGGTAATGTGCTCCTACCACCATGCTCTGTTGTGTAAATTTATAAATAAATTTATTATACTTCTATTCTAAATAGATTCAAGATAACAGGAGTTCAAGATAAAAGTATCAAAATAAATTCAACCATTTTGTGGATAATTACGAAACACCACAAGTCTTCACACTGATGTTCTAAAGAGAATAGTTAAATATTATTAATTGGAAATAATAAATTGAAGATAAGAATAATCCTTTATTATTATTGTTTTAATTTATATCAATATAATAATATACACGAGAAATTTTTCGTCAATAAGAAATCAATAGAACTACAGAGAACAGTGAAATTAGGGTGTAAAGATGTGTTAAAAATTTTAGATTTTTATAAATTTTTAATCTATAGAATTATATTTAATTAAAGTTTCTGCAAATTCATATACATACACGCTATGTATTTGCATGGGTCTATCTTGTTCTGACTGGTTAGATCCATTTTGATAGAACTTTGGCTTAGATAGCCGATGTTGAGTAGAATAAAGACCTTGCCAGCCTTTATTTGGAAATACAGCGCGTTTAAAGAAACTGGTAATTAATTTACATATATTTATTATTATATTTAGATATATATATTCTTTATGAATTTCCATCGTCATGATATATATTGTTGGAATTAAAACTATAAAAATCAGGGACGCCTTCAGTATATTAAGGTATTTTTATAGGGAGGGCGAAGTCGTTATTAGTATAACTATATTAGCATACAAGCGCAATTAATTACAAATTATTAGATATAAATAGATTTGAATGAATCGAATTTCTTGCAATAATTCTTGTTATTTTCATATTGTTTATCATAAATTTGGACATTTGTGAAACTGTGATAATAATACCCGCCTGAGTTTGTTTCAAATTAGGGCGGGTTTGGAACCCCCGTATCCTTAACTTTTAAATTGGAGAGTATCTTTATAAAAAGGCTTATTTCTATAATTATGATATCAAAACAGGCTCTTCTGATACTTCCATTTGACATACACAAGTGATTACTAATATAGATTCAAAGATAAAATATAACTAAATAAATTAATATATATAACTAAATAAATTAATAAATATCAAAATAAAGGGATTAACGCAGGATTCATTGCGTCATTTGACACTAATAATTACAGAAGTGTGTCAGAACTCAATACCTATACAAAATAACATTCCTAAATAGGTTAGACAATAAGTCCATAGTTTCTTAGTAAAACGCATGAACATATTTTTTATTTACAACATACTTGACGGAATTTCCACTTTCCGGAGGGTAAAGAAAGTCTGAATATTTGTTTGGAAAATCCCAGGCTTTAGCCTTAAACAAGTAGTTATTTTCTAATATGAGTTACGAACAACATTACAATAGTTATATAAAAATTAATTTTTAGTCTTTAATATATTTGAAGGCCATGTTTTTGGAGGCAGTCGTCTTGCGTCATTTTTATGCGTAGCTCTAGTGCTACGAGCTACGTGCTACGAGCTACGAGCTACGTACAGCCGAGATTAGAAAGACAGATAAGAAACGTTATTGACTATAATAATACAGGCAACTTTGTTTGGAATTAAATCTATATTGATATGAAATTTCGCTGGAAATTTCGATGCGCTGTAAAGTTTTGACGTTCAATGAATAATATAAAATTATCAGTTTCTACTGAACTCTGAACTTATCAAATCAACTGTTACTCATATCGTATATCAATATTTGCTTTTGAAATTGATATTGCCTTTGTAAATATAATTGCAATATAAATAAAATTTAGTAGACGTTTCTTTGAAAAGTAATAAGTATTGGGTATTTGATATTAATTAAAACTTATTATTTTATCGGTCCAATTTATATTATATATTATTTTATGCAATAGTTTAAAAAATTTTTTCTTTGTAAATATATTATATTTCCAAATAGCCTAGTACAATTTGATTACATCAAACATTTTAGTATTGAAATTAAGGTTGCAGGGTAGCGAAACGGAAATGGGCGGCGGTTGCCAAAGGCGACGGTGACCACGCTCTCCCCCCTAGGGAGGGGGTTTCTTGACCCAAGGTTAAGGGCAATGATCCTCCCTATTAACAGAAATATGCTAATCATCAACATTCATCCAACACACGCCATGGTTTAGGTGAAGAAAGTAGTCTGTAATTCGCTTTTCTGTGAACTATGCCTACGTAATTCATGTAATTATAATCACGCGAAACCTTTTTCACTTTCACTTTTTCACTTGTTAATGTAACATTTTCAATGGCGAACATTTGTAGCCTTGTAGGAAACCAAATAAAAGATAGATTTAAACAAAATATTAAATATTTAGAGTAGAATTACTTGAGTTAATTTTAAAATTAATTTTTCATGTCAGTGGTACCTACTGACTGCCGATTTTTTATATACATATTTTAATATATTTTGTTCTTTCTAATTATAGTTCAACTTCTCTAAAAATATGCTCTTATCTGTTTCACTTTATTTTATATAACTTTCAATTTTGCAAGCTTTTATGGAGTTTGAATAATGCCCTTAGAGATCAATTCCTTTTTTTTATATACTAGCTCTGCACCCGCAACTCTACTTATATAAAACTTAAAATAATCAAAATACATTTATTTATCTTGCATATATTGCAATATACAATTATAATTCATACAAATCGATTTCTTCATAACATTAGCATTGTTCTTATAAAATTAAAGTTTCAGGAGTCGGTTATGTTATTTTTTAAGATTTTGTCTTCACTTTTTATACAAAACGTATAGGTTTGATATTTTTTGGTAAATATAGTTTGTAAATATGCTTTCTACAAAAATATATTTTATTTTTTCTAACTGTGATATTATTATCACAGTTAGAAAAAATAAAATATATTTTTGGAGATAATACAGATTAAAAATATATACAATATCGATATCGATAATTTCGTACACTAAGTAAATCCCACACATAAACACATATATATTATATGTAGGTTATACGTACGTAATTAATTGCTCTCGAATGTTTGAATTTTAATATATCTAACCGAAGATCAAATCTAACCTTGGGATAAAATCGTCTGCTGCTGTTATGACTTGCGTTCAACACGCTAACAGACGTGCTTAAAAATATTTTATTTGATTTATACTACATTTATTATTTTACTATTACATTATTATAAAAAATTGATGTATATGAATTATATATATTATTGATGTATATGTATTGATGTATATTATATGGGTTCTATTTAAAACAATACAATATTAATAAAAGTGATAATATAAAACTTTTTTTTAACCAGGATGTTTATGTGGTGGGGCTCTTACTTATTTCCATTTGCTTTTATTCTAATTGATCCAAAATGCGTAAATATTTTGATACTAAATACTATATTGATGGTACAGCCGTTTTTAAAAACTTAAATGTAAAAATAATAAAACTGTTTGTTTTTACGTCAATCAAAAACCATTCAATAACCAACATTTTTATGCAATGTTATATAATAATAATATATAACAAGTCACTAGTCAGGATACATTTTAATCCAAACAATATATATATTTTTAACTGAAATCCTGAAATAAAATTATTCGCAAAGCGTCTCTGCATTACACGACTATATATATTTTAAAGAATCAATCACGTCGTGGAGGTTTTAGTTGAGACAAGAAATTTCATAACAATTTATTTTTATTAATTTATAATGTATTTTTAAGACCAAATTAAAATTGGGATCGTTAAAAGTGAGATCAATCGATAATCTATTAAATGTATTTATACAAATATACGTAATATGTTTTAAAATAAAATAAGCATTCATAATACAAACTTAGAAAAACCACGAAAACAATACACAAATTAATATAACTTCAAATTAGCTGTATGTTAAAAACATAGATATAGAATTTCATGGCTACTTTCATAATACATTATAAAATTCATAATCGTGAGTCATGTTAAATCAATTGTCTAATGATATTACATTACTATCGATAATGACTTCGCGTGTACAATATACGAGCATGGCGGATTAAAACGTAATGAAAAATCATTAACAAAGGCAGATTTCGAAGCCGAGACCTCCGAACGAGGTCAAATTTTCCTTTGAAATAAGCATAACTTATCTAAATAAAGTCTAAATACATTTTTTATTTAAACAAAAAATAAAAATTTCGTAAATTTTGCATTATATGCTGTTTGAGCACTATGTCAGCTTGGTGTGTATAACAAACACAGACAGACAGAAATCATTATCTGAACACAATTATAATCATGTCGTTATAAATATGAGAAATTATGAACATCTTAATGAATTGTTATAAATATTTAAGTAACAAGACTCAACAAAAATACGTCGCGGGCAACAGGTACTGCCGACTTACCATGATGGATCTCGTTTGAGTTTACTGTTGTTGTATAAGGCGCGTGGCGTGCTAGCATATGTGAATGGGCCCTTGGCTTTTTGCGCCTGAGGGCCCTCCACCAAAACTGAACGAACCGACACGCTCATCCGACCTCCTCTTTCGAGCCGCACCCGCTATTAGCAGGTAACACTCTTCACAAGCAGCTAATAAAAAACAGCACATATGTTCAATATTTGTCAAAAAGTCAAATTGTCATAAAATGAAACGACTTGAGTCACATTTGAAAATGGAATGTGTCATTTTATACGAATACACTTTATTACAGACACTTAAACGAACAATATATTATGAATATTCTCTATCATATTTAAAGTGGTCACTGTCCTTTTATGTGGATTATATTCATATTGTTTCGAAGTTAAATCCAATAAGGTCGCCATGACTACAGATAAACAAGCTTTTCCGGTCATCCACACTGATATCCCGATGATTTTTGATAGAAAACGGTGTCGTTTTGTAAGCCTAAATATCTATACAAATATTAAGTTCACTTTTCAATTTATTGGGATATTTGCTGACTAATTAAAATATAAAATATTTTTTTTATTAAAATCATAATAACTTTTTATTAATTTAATTTATTTCGTTTTAATTACAGATTTTTTTTATATTTAATTGCATATATTTTTTATCGATAGTGACATCTGCAGGGTAAAGTCTGTACTAAAACGACCAACTTTAAAATCATGCAACTGCGCCAGACTCATTTAATGTTGAATATTATCGCTAGATGGCATTACACAACATTACAACTAGTTTATTATATTTTGAATATAGATGTCGATTGTTATTTTTAATTAATCCAATATTATTATTATTATCACTATATTGAAATTAGTTGTTATTAAGGTGTATTAATATTGATAATTCTATATTATAGAGACATTACATTGGGTACCCTTAAAACATTTTGTTTGGATAATTGATATAAATACGAAGTCTAATAATTTAGTTTCTATAATAGGCGGTAGATGGCTTAAATTCAAACTAGTTTATAAAATAAGTATTTAATACAGAACACTTCTGTCACAATTTTATTATAGTAGAATTAACAATTAATTTTAAGAAGTTAAAAATGGCTAAGAAACAATTTTTAAGAAAAACAATATTGTTGCATAGTGTTTTTAAAATTTAAGATCTCTTCCTATTGTTATTAAAAATGACCTCTACTTTTATTACTTTACATCACTACACATTAAATTAAATCATGACCCTATTTGCTGAACATTATGAAAAAATTAAAAGGAAACATTATGAAAAATATCGAGACTTAATTTTTAAGTGACTAATTTCTCTTATAACCCCTCAGCAAGTTCTCGGTATTTAAACGAGTTGAAAATATCAGCAAACAGAAAAAACAAATATTTTTTTATAAAAACAAATCACAGCACATAAATAACATGTAATAACGTCCAGCCCTCTTCAAAACTGATGTACTATGAATTTACACATTTCCCCACCGTTGCTTCCAACGCCGTGACCGATGCCCCGATGGAGACATCATAAAATAATGACAATATAACTTTCCAAAAGATAATTCTCTTGTGACAGCCCTCGACAAATACTCCATTAAGATACAAACACGACATTACAAACCATACCTTAAGTACGTATCGTAAAATTCAAATTACAATGCAAGATAAATCCGCGAGGGCGTTTCATTTCTCATCCCCCACCGGACAGGGTTGTCAAAGCGTACAGTAATAAATATAGTTGTGCTTTCATTTAAGAGCATGGTTTAATGATCTGTGCGTAATGTCCTTGAAAAATAACTTCCGTAATCTTTTGTCGTAAAAAAGTAGTCGCGAGCTCGGGCGGCCGCGTGCCCTGACACAGCTCTTCCGCTGAGATATTTCTTTCTAATGCTTTTTTAGACCGTTAGAGTGCATTAATATAGATAAATATATATGTCGCGATTTGTTGGGATTTATTTCGTTATATTTATACTAAATGATGCAAAAAAACAAACGAAATACTTGACATTTGTAAATAAAATGTATTCTTAGTCTAACTATAAATAATAAAACGATAAAATTTTATGCTTTTGAGTGCAGCTGTAAAGTAAAAGAAATTAACTACAGCTTCGTCACATATTAGCTACATTCTGTTTACTTGTGAATATTCAGTTAATATTTACGAGTTTTAAATAACAAATAAAAGATAAAAATAAAGAATTTTCTTTCTTTTACACATAATAAAAAATAAATAATAACCTAGATATTTACTATTATATAATATTATTATTTTGTTGTAGTTTCCTATAAAAATGAACAAGTTATTATGAAACATACATTTATATTAAAAAAAGTTTACATACATTGTTACATAAGACGAATGACATTTAATCATTGGGCGTCAACAAATCGACATCAGTAATTGTTGTCGGCTAATGAGCGCAGCTTCCGCGAAGGTATTAATTACATGTTGCGTGCGCACGCGCAGGTATCTATATACAAAGAAATTAACTTACTAGTGTTTTCTCATTCATTCATTATGTAGAAGCATGTATAATCGTGCTCGTGATATGATTAACAAACATACCTACAGGTAGGTTTGCATGTATAATACGTATAGTACTATAAAAATAAATAAATGCCACACACCATTGAAATATTGACTACAGTCTTTTACCAATGATAAATAATAAAAAAAAAAAAAAAACTAAAATAAGTCATTATCTCTCTAAACTATAAAACTTATAATAGCTTTAGTTCTCAGCTTTGCGGTTTTTCGTATTTGACTGACTGCATTATTTATTTATTAGGCAAGATTTTTGATTCAACAAAAATCATTGTTATTCAGTCAATTCACATAATATAATAATAACTATACACTTGGATATTCCTCGAGAATCACACAGAAAAACACGGCGGAGATCTTTATTTTATAATATGTATTGATAAGTCGATATTATGGAGGCGAGCGATCCGCCCTGGGAGCTACAGGCGGAGGTGCTCGCAGCCGTGTACTGGCACCGGGCAGAAGCCTTGGCCACGGGGGTAAGGCCCGAGGTGGCGCGAATCAGGGCTCTAGCTCACCGAGCCCTGATGCGACGGTGGAACAGGGACTTAGAGTCCCCTGCCGCCGGTATGATCACAGTGGGGGCGGTCCGCCCTCACTTCGACCACTGGATCAATCGGCGGCACGGAACGCTTACGTTCCGTCTTGTGCAGGTGCTGACCGGGCATGGTTGCTTCGGTGGGTACCTGCACAGGATAGCACGAAGGGAGGCGACCCCCTCCTGCCATCACTGTGACGAGTCCGTCGACTCGGCTCGTCACACCTTGGCGGAGTGCGCCGCCTGGGACCACCAGCGCACTGAGCTGGTGGGCGTGATTGGCAGGGACCTCTCGCTGCCGCGCGTTATCAGCGCGATGGTCATCAGCGAGAGGTGCTGGATCGCAATGGCCTCCTTCTGCGAGCAAGTCATAGCCGCAAAGGAGGCCGCGGAGCGGGTCAGGGAGTCAGCCTCGTCCACTGACCCGCTCCGTCGGGGAAGACTGGGTAGAAGGAGGCGGGAATACGCCCGCCGCTTCCTTCCCTAGTTGTAGGCCTGGTGAGGGGGGAGGGTGACCCCTCTTACCTAACATAGGCCTGCGATGGGAGGGTGCTCTACGTTGCTCGGGGCTCCCTCATTCGGGGGGTCTCGCCGGGGCGTCACGGTGTGTGCTACCGCGATCCCATGACGTCCCATTATGGCAAAGAGGGCAACCGTTGGTTTTTTTTTAGTGGGTAGCCTTAAAAATGGCAGCATCCTCTATGCTGCCGGTTAGTCCCACATAACCCCTCGGCCGTCACCCCCCTGGGCCGACGGGGTACCCGTAACGGGTTTTTCCAACGGAAAAAAAAAAAGTCGATATTATGGAATGTTTAATAAACAAAAACATTTTGTAAAGAATCACTAACATTTTATATATTGCCAGCAGAAAAAAAAAATTTAATGACAGACAATTTAATGTCAGAAGAAGGTACTTAAACCGCATAAAAAGTCGTAATCAATCAATCAATCAATCAATCATTAAGCATTAAGAGTTGAATATAATAAATACTAAATTGTATACTAGCCTCAAGTGTTAAAAAGGTTTTTGAGGTAATTAAAATACGTGTATCTCCTAAAGTAGTATTCGAAAGACATATAATATATTATAATATTAATATGTTGAATATTTTAAATATTAATACAAGATTTAAAGTAAATTTGGGTGTTTCAATTAAAATGTATATATTGTACATAATATAGTTTAATAACGCAATAGAAAATAAATATCTCTTTAATAAAATTTTTTTGTATTATTACTTGTTATCGTTTAATAAATATAAATCATTGTTGGTTAGACAAGGTTACAACAGCATGTTTTTTATTTGTTCGTTGTTAACTGTTTCGTAGTATACAGGATTGGCATTGACAGAGTTACCTCTTAGTCTCGTATTATGAGCCTTATATACATTTATATTTCATATTTTAACTCCCCAGGATATACCTTAAAACTATTTAATAATAATACCATTTCTGAGCTAGGATTCGTTAATTTTTTTTAATAAGATATTTATTTTATTAGAATTGAAAAGATAGCCTTAAAATTAAAAAGAGGAAATCAGAATTTTAAAAAAAGTAGCTTTATGTCAAACACATACATACACACAGAGAGAGACTGTTGTAAGATACATAACCCTAATACTACAAATGCGTCAGAAGTTTTATGGGCCATTGAACCACATAACAATTTTGACGATGTTTTATTACAACACTCTAATTTTAATTCAAGCATTATATACTGTACTACATATTTTTAATTATTAAATTATTTGGTAATTACTAGATTTAAAGTATCTAATTCCTTGAGTTAGTTAAGATGTTTTTATGGTATAACTAGCTGTTACCCGCGGTTACACCCACCGACAAACGCTTTTATTTACTATTAGCATAGCCAAGAGCAGAAGTGTCCTGCTAAATAGTATATGCCTTCCTAATAAACTTACCTATCTTAATCAGAATTTTTTTTTAAATACATCCGAGAAGGCTATGACTTTTAAACAACCAAATTTTTCCACTTTATGATACTAGTACAGATTATATATTTCTCCTTCTAAAACATTAACTTTTGTCATGGCGTCGCTGTGACGTAACGCCCCTCTAAACATTAACATCGTACATCTGACATGAGTAGAGTAGTAGTATTGTTCATAACGTTCTAGCGACGCTAATTAACATATTATTAAGAGGGACGTTACGTCACAGGAACAAATTATAATAAAGATTAAATGTGTTTATAATAGTATATTGAAAATAATTAGAAAACAATGATATACATTTATTATCGCTTAGTGTCTACATCCCTCTTTTAAAGTATGGTATTATAAACACCGGTTATTTAATATGCCGAACTTTATCCGAAAAACTTTTGGAAAGCGGAAACTATATTGTTTGGTTTCTTCTGTTAGAACTGTGAACTTCTGTACAATTTAATAAAAGGTGAGACCAACCGACATTCTCTATATATAATATAAGCAAAAAATTAATAATACACTCCTAATTAATAATTTATTTTCCTGGTATCCTAATAAATATCGTCTAGGTTATTCGCATAATATATTTTTTATAACCAGTAGTTCCATCCCTATATGATGATATCGATGAAATTATTTGTTTTATAAATAAACAGAGCCTTCATTGTTTGTATATGAACTACTGTTTACTGAATTAAAATACTGGTAATGGATAATTATTGGTTAGGCTTTCCTTTTTTATTGCTTATATGTAATTTGTTATACTAATGAGATGCGCTGGTACCACGTGCGTATCGTTGGATAGACGGGTGCATAATACCAGTACAAAAAATATGATATTAGCTTTGTTTACTTTTAATATTATACGTTTGTGTGTCTGTAATGAATTTACTTAAAAGCTACTGCAACGATCAACAAATAAATTCGTTTGTCCGCGAGCAAAACCGCAGGTAACAGCTAGTGTTTATTACTGATAATTTTTTTTTAGTTTTATAATAAATTTATATTTTTTTATCAATTTCTTAACAATGTACTTTAAAAAGTAAAAACTAAGACCTGCTAAGAGTAGGTTTTAGACAATTAGTTTAGAAGTTACTTTTTTCAGATCATGTTCTCCCTCAACAGGGTTCTATGTGTAGCCAATGGAGTGGCTTGATGCATTAACCTACTACGGACAACAGCACCTGTATTTCAGTAACACCCGGCTTTATTAATTAATTTAATTATAAAACTAAAAAAGTACAATAATGTTTACATTAAAAACTTTTAGAGTTGATACAATATAGATATGGTGAACGGAATGTCGTGTAAGTTTAGTATCTAAATATATTGTTAATAAAATGTCAGTACATGTTCATAAAGAAATATGTTTATCAATATTCCAATTTGGGACTTTCGACAGTATTGTGACGCTGTGAACTGAGATATCGCACTACAAGATTGTAGCGGCTAATGGTAATGAGCTTTGTTAGCGCCGGCTGGCGAAGTTAATATTGGGGGCTTACTTTCTGTTCAAATAATGAAACCCTTAATATATAATAAATATATATAGTATTAATTTTACAAATAACATAATAACTGTAAAATTAGCACAATAAAGTTTGATTCATTATAAAAATCAAATTTATTAATTTTGTAGTTAAAAAATCAAAACTAGAAAAAAATTTGGATAAGTGAGATTGCCATTTATATGCGTATTTGGTTTTAACAGGGTTTATTTCATCCAAATCGAAACCAGTTTAAAGAGAGCTAAGAAGTTATATGTTATAAGAAAATATTTACACACGAGTTGGGGACCTCCTTTATTGGATTGATAAATGAGAAGAAAAAGCGAGGTAGTAACTCGCGGATCGGACCGAAAGAATTTGACAGTTCAACATTCTATCGATTTATGTATCTTATAAATTTAATATTATAATTAAGAATCATTGCAGATCAAGCTGCGGTACTAATGGTACTTCGGATCAAGTTATTATAAAAATTACTAAAAACTAGGTCAACTAAGATTCTAATATAATAAAAAAAAGTCTGTTAATTGTAATAATAGTCTTTAACTTGCTATTTTTTTGGGGCCATGGTTCCTAGTAAATCGAATATTGTAATGGCTGCAGCAGTCGGGAGAGAATTTGTCCTGACTGAAAGATGAATGGCCGCACAGCTTAAAGCACTGGGATCAGAAACAAGAAGTAGAATTTTTGGATTCTTTCACCATGAGGGACATTTGGTAAAATTACTCCGACATTTAAATAAACGATCACAAAAAATATTTCAGTTTTTTTTGAAACCTCAAATCTTTTTAATTATGGATAATAAAGCTTATAATTTAAATCAAAAGCTGTAATGGATACATTCTGTAAATAAATTAATTTCAGTTATTTGTTTTTAAAATTAAATTACATCATTATACGGGAAACACCGTCATAATTTATTGTACCATCAAAATTGTACTCGTGTTTTAAAATACAAAACTTTGTCGTCTCCGAAGCGTATAAGGTGAAGCGAGATTCCGTTACCTTCAAAAACATTCGACCAATTTATTAGAGTTTCATACATATGTATGTATGTATTATGACCCGGCCGACGTTGAAAAACTATTTCCTAATGAAATGAATTGCATTATACATTAGAGTGGTACCTTTTAAGGACTGCGTCGGATGAAGATTGTCCCAGAAATTGAAATTCTGAACATTATTTTAAGATGTTTAGTCACACTCATAGAAAGTCATGAATATTATGAAAAATTCTATAATAAGTAATGTTTATAATTGTCTAAAAACTTGTTTATATAAATAATTCTATAAATTTATGAAAAATTCATTACCACGAACAGGACTCGAGCCTACGACCTCTGGGAAACTGTTCCGCCACTCTACAAATTGAGCTATCGTATTGTTGTTAATCACATTGAATCCAGCATTCCCTGATTGATCGTTTTTATCGGAATAAATTCTTTTAAAAATTCGTCTCCACATAAAAATTAGCACTAATTAACTATAAAGATTAAATGTAAAAAAAAACACTTTTTACCTCAAGTTTTAATAAACATTTTCGGATGTAATAAATCAGGTGTCTATCGGTTCAAACAATGGGTAAAAGTTTTTAACAAGTCCTTATGAGGATGAGATGTTCAACTCAAAAACTGCATCGCGTTTCAAAAATGTAAGACTAATATATTATGATTGCAAAATTAATTATATAAGATTATTATTGACAGTAACTTTAATATATATGTATTAAAATATATCTATATATATTTATATATATATATATTTTGATTATACAAAATTTATCACATTTTTGCATGTTTTAGGAATTTGTCCCACAATGCTGATCAATACAGTATTATATAGTTATACCATAGCTGTTATGGATCATATGAATACTTTAAACAAAATTACCAAAATGACCATCGGTATATATTTAATTATAGATATTTTATTCCATAACACAACAAAACTTATAGGACCATTGTATAAAATAAAAGTTAAAAAACAGTCAAATTTGATCATAATTAACAAAAATCGTATGTTATTTGTAATTACAAAGTATATTGTGCTTTATAAATAAGAGAAACAAAAGTTAAGAAGTATATTAAATATCATCACCGCAATTCATTTATATGATAAGGAAATATTTGGCGAGATCCCACGCATCGTGTGCAAAAGACTAAGAGGTTGTTAATACCGATTTTATACTCTATTTTATTAAAAATAAAATTCATTTTTCTTTAATAGACACACTGGATAGCTGGCATGCCAAAATAGGGGCCTAATTTTTTCGTATTACGGAAACCTTCGCATAAATTTTCGTTTCAATTGCAATTACCAATAGGTATTACCAACTCGTATTTTTATCTGCACGAAGCAACATGGTCGCCCGTTGTAAATGTCTTTATGAAACCTGTTATTATTGAAGGGAATGTATATGGCAGGTGATTATTCCTTCAAAAACATCTTAATTACCTACTAATAAAAAACATATATATTAAAATTATATTTATTGCAGTGACCAAACTATGAAACAATTAAGAGTACATATTGCTGTTCTGTCATCAAGAATGCTGGTTTGTTTCATGATCATTAATATTTTGCAACAAATTTGTATTGACATTTGTTAAGAGGCTTTTTATTATATATCATGAAGATATGATAAAAAATTAACTCTATTAACGATGTTCAAGGAGGTCTTTGCTTCTGAACATTTTATAGTTACTTTACTATATATCATATTTGGTCAGGCAAAAAGTTCTTTGGTATTTTAATTCGACAATACGAGAAAAGATATGAAAAGACCTTTCTCCGGCCTATAACCTTATATCATATAAATAGTATTTGAATTTGGAGTAGATTATTAAAATTATACACATATTATTCATAACTTGGAAGTGTCGAGTTAGAATTCTGGATTACAACAGTGCTGCTCGATGGATAGCTGTAATATCATCCTCTCAAAGAACGGACATAGTTCAAGAGTATCAGACTTGGAAGCCCAAAACCCCTTAGATTCTCTACGTTTGTCTTAGTCCCCTGCATCTCTCTTCATTTCTCACGGCCTCTACAAATTTACAAATCCAAATTCCACAGATATACATGCTACATATGCCAATGTATCCTACAAATGAATTCTTCATACTTATACTCTAGAATATATATGATTTCAGGGATATCATTTCCTTTTGGCTTGTTGTGTAACAGATAGTTACTGAAACTGAAAAAAAGGTTAAATTTAAGTTTTAAATTTAAATGTTAACATGTTTGAACATGTTATAGATATTCTAAACTTGTAATTTAAATTTGAACCTCAACTATCACTAAAATCTTCCTCTTTTGTACAATGGAACAAAATAATAAAGATTCCCATGTAATTTTTTTTTTAAATCAAAGCTAGGCTATTGAAATAATTTTACATTTGTACGTGAACCAATCTGTAAGTATCTTTGTTAACAGAAAACCGACTATTACCAAATATCAAGGTTAAACCAAGATATTTAAATATACGAAAATATATTTTAAGGTAAATGTTATTCATGAAAATCTTAGAAAATATTGGAATATTTATAGCTGGAAATAGGACGGTGTCGAAGGACTAGGAGATATATGGATTATTCTGGAAAATTCCATGATTTACCTCCTGCGCCTGCGCAACTGTCACTCAATTCAAATACATGTAAATAGCTCACGTGGCGACATGTGACGAACTGTTTGTTTTTTATATCTTTTTAATTCGAAAAAGCGATATCTATTATTATTTATAACATTGATATATTTTAGATATATAAAACAGTTTTCTGCAAACAATGCGAATAAATATGAATTGTTCGGTGCTATATAATCGATTTACTGTAGATTAGCGCTTGCTCGACACAGGCAAATCTCACCGCAAATTTCTTTTAAAGGACAATACTTACAATATCTTCGCTTAAACTCTACTTTAGAGTTCATACATCAGAGCAAAATGTTTATAGAGAACTAACACCTTTGTGCCATAACATTTAAAGGTTATAATAGCATGTTTTATTTTAACTGCCGGTTGAATTTAAAGGGTGTTTTCCGATGCGCGATATGCAAATCTAAGCTACCGTATTGACCGCGCTATTGTTCCAGAGGCGTCCTTTTGTTTGCTGGGGTGCGCACGCGCAAGTAACTTATGGTCCGATCCTTGCACAATGAAAGCCGCCACGTTTTGTTTGCTTGGTTATTGTTGATTGTTCACTCTGTTATTAATATTATATTATTCTTATATTAAAGCGATGTTAGTTTTATGTTACGTATCAAAATATTAATATTATTAGCTGATGTTCGTTAGGTTCATAATTCAATCAAGTTGTTGTAATACATTACATGAAATCAGGTATGTCTGTGTGTAAAGGTCGTCGGTGTTATCTTAAATGTGACCTCGCAATTTATAGTTAGTTAGACACACGAGACGAATGTACACTTCGGGGTAATGGTATAGCGCTGAAACATATTATTTATTGAAACATTATATAGATTATTAATCCTAAATAAAAGTAATATTATTAAGACAATACTAGTCTAATACTAATTATTAAAAATAACTAATCAATCTCAGTAATGTTTTCTAAATCTAAAGAGGTTTTATTTTGTATTTATGATAGTTTTATATATATCTGTGTATATTTAATAATATATTAATTGTAGCCGCTCTACTATTATACAAGCTGGCGCAATCTCAAATTAGGCAGGGAGATAATATTGATTTACAGAGACTACATTTAATCATAGTCTAGATATCATTCGATATGACTATATATAGTTAGGATTAATAGTAGTAGTAGAGCGAAGTCAAGACTAACTAATATAAAATATGAGTATTTTGAAAGATGTTATATTGATAGTAAAGGAAAAAATTTACGATATTTCGATTTTTTAAAATCATTCAGTTTCTACATGTTTTCAGTTATATTCTTGTTATTCTTAAATCGTTTTCTATGTATTGACGTTTGTGTAACAGTTATAATAAATAGATGACTGAGTTTTCTGTGTGGTTCTTTTCCGATCTGTGTTTTGAACCCTCGTAGCTTTAAATTGAACTTAGAGTGTCCAGAAGGGCTTATTTTGATAAATATGATGTCAATATATGCTTTCATAAACCTTCCGTTTAACGTACACAAGTGATGACTACTTGATTCAAAGTTGAAAAGAAAAGAGCGATAAATAAATAGTAAAATAACTTAGCAATATTTCGATTTTTAAAACGCATTCTCTATAAAGTAAAGTAGTGTGTTAAGTTGAATGTTAACCATTCCTCAACAAATTAATAAAAAAGGACAGCCATTGTAATATATCAGTCCGACTCATATATCACTTTGTATAAAGGACTTAGAATTGGGACTGTCATGGTAGCGGTTTTTTTGATTTGTTTAGAGCATCAGTAGTAGTCCATTGTTGACTGCGGTGATGGGATATGACGTGCGTGTATTGTAGATATTAAAGTTAGTTTTAAGATATATAAGTTAGTTAGTTAGTATATAAGATATTCTGCATGAATTGCACCAATCCGCTTGTCACTCATGACTCTAGTCTATTATGATATTTTGTAGAGTGCTGGTTATATTCGAGATTTTTATTAACGAAATTTTTTAGAAATCATGGCATGATATGAAGAATTGTATGATAATTTTATAAAATGGTTCTTATGAATATATGAAAATATATTAAATATTTCCGAGTTATGTGCTCATATGATTTGATAGATGCACTTCTCATTTTCTTTAGTATTAAATATAGAGACGGGGCATTGTAAAATATATTTTTATATTTAAGTGAATATAAAAATACATTTTATAAATTAAATTTAGGAAAAGAAGACAAAATTAAAATGATGATAATATTTGTTCCGATTCTCACATACACACACACACATACACATTTAATTAATAACATTTTTAATGAATACACATTGCATATAATTAGATTTATATATACTAGAAAATATTATTTTAATTCTAAGCTACACACACAAGATATCGCTCCGTGTGCACCATTTTGCAAATTATTTGAAATATCTGAAATAAAGTATAATATATTTTGCTCAAAATACAGACTTATAAATATTCAAGTATATCTAGTATATAATAATACATAGAGATAAAAAAACTCTACCATATGAAGTAATTTCAATAGTAGGTTATTATAATGTTCTTAATAACTGGTACATTAAAAAACCAGTAAGTTCAGTCCTTTTTTGATATTCATTTAGTTTTCATAGAGCTGCATGTACTTATTGAGCTGAGCGAAGCGAAGCTCTTTACTAGCCAAAGTTTCAACTCTTTGTTACTCTACTCCTTCAATTTACGAGCTACACGCACGTAATTTTGCACACATGCGCATAATGAGCAAAACTAGGTTTGGATTTAAAATCAGTCAAATCGTAATAGTATTTTTCGAGATAATTGATAAAATGTGTCCCATATAGTTAACATATAGAACGTTTTCGTTTCGCGCGCGCTGCGTCGCGACGCTAACCCCGCTTGCGTGGACCTAGTTAAAATATATACTTATGATAAAGAGATAAAAATTCTGTGAGGCTGTGTGTTTCTTAATCAAACTCAAAATATTTGTTATCCTAAATTCTGTTGGTCCCTGAATGTAAAAAGTTACATTATCAGATCAAACATGTTCCCGTGATTAATCTATCAGGTAACGGAGTCAGGAGTTTTTTGCTATCCCAAAGATCAATTCCCCGAATTTTTGCCAGACTTGCGCGCACGCATTAGTTTTAACGTTATACATATCTCATCTTGTTCTTGCACGTTATTATTACGTGAGAACGAAAATAATATTTATTTGTTGATTTTTGATGTGCTGAATTCAGGTAGCCTTCTATAAACTCTTAAAACTATCATGTTTAAAATAGTTTTGTTATAATGTTAAAATTAATATTTGAGACTTTTGTGTTTTTAGAGGAAGAGGAATCTACTATCTTTAAAATAAAGTAAATACCAGAAATTTCAGTAAATCAATAGTGTTTTGGTAAAAAAGGGAAAGTAAGATTGTTGTAATATTACTTTAAGATTTGTAAGGCAGTTCAGAATATCACGATACATCAAAAGATATATCAACGCAGCGGGTAGGTTAGCCCGCGCATCTACAACTCAAATTCCATCAAATATTGATGAGTTCTCGAAAATTCTGCAACCGTTACTGAATATACTCTACATACATTTAAAGATTGTTTATTTTAATTTTCCGATTCAAATTCGATAAAAGAGCTGGTTCCGATCACAAATAAAATGAAACAAATTTGTAAGCTATAATAGCAATAGCAATTAAGCTTATAAATTTTCGATGTATGAGCTTAAAGCGAGAAGATTTTTAGAATGGTATATCTTTTGTTCATACAATGTATTCAAATACGTTATAATAAACTCCCTCCCATATAAATCAATGGACGACATCATAAAGGCAAATGTGTGAATCGCTAAAGGGTTCTATAATAGAAATATGATTCAAGGCACAATGAGACAATCGCCGCGCTGCGCGCCGGTACAGGTGCAGCTAAAGAATAGATACAATCTTTGCTACTCGCCGGCTATTAACACGTCGATCCTCGGCTACGGTCTCTTACTGATAAATTCAGATTTATATGGTATCCGCGTGTCAGAAATCTCTACCTGTTTTGTTGTTTTTTCATGTTTTAGATAATGTTGACAAATGTTTTTTTTTCTATCTAAAGTTTCGTGATACATGATTGCTATTATATGTAACTAGTTAGCAGCGTGCGGCTGGGAACAAAGCTAAAAGATCGCTACTAAAAAAGCGCGAGCAAAATTTCCCCATGCAAAGTCTATGGGAAAAAATAATTTTTTGACTAATTACTGCAATTGGGCTAATGAGATTTGAGAGTTGTCACTATTTTTCAGCAGTGTAGCATAATGAGACCTTTGATTTGAGCCATCAACGATATTTTTCCCTTTAGTGGTTCTCGAGCTACAGTGTGCCAACGAAATCGCTTCCTGCATTAATATTTAAGATTGTTCCGATTTTGCCCGAGTATTTTCGATCTCATTCGGGGTGTCCGAAGTATCTAGTAGGTACTGGAGTACCGCTGCGTAATTATGTCTTTTTACTATAATATATTATTTCTTTTTCTTTTTGTGTTAAAACTTTCTTGATTCATGTTTACTATTATACATAATTATCTGTTAGTACTTACGTAAGTACTATCGAAATTTGCCCGACTAGTTTCGATCTCATTCGGGGTGTCCGAAATATCATTATATTTTTCTCTTTATCATTGTCTATAGAACATCAAATTAAATTTCATTAAAGTTATTTTATTTCAAATTTATTCCAATTGCTTGTTAGATAAATTATAATTTTTCGCTCTTTGATACCCAAAATCTCTTATTTCGAAAAGAAAGTGGGACATGTTAACGCAGAGTAAATTGCATAATAGAGGCGGCGATGCGGAGCTGAGTAGGCTTAAGAGACGCCGCGTGTGTTTGTTAGTCTAGGGCTCTCGTCCCCGCCTCGCCGACTTTTAATTACACACGTAACGAACATGACATGGGGTTAACTCATTATCGCTTTGTATACGAATGTTTTTGACGCGCATTATTTAGATTTTATTCAGAAATTTTGTTTTTATAATTCCATAGATAAGTGTTATTTCTACAATTCTAGAAATTTCTTACGATTTTTCTATAGCAATTTATTCTTCACATGATATGATATATGTTTATAATAAGAGTAGTTTAGTTTTCTAAAGCTCAAATACGGTTAGGGGGTGTATTGTTTGTCCAATAGTTTCATTTAGCTGTCAGCTTACACTGGGGCGACCCGACTCCACCGACAAATTAAAATTGTCACTAAATTAATAATGACTTTATTATTAATATTAATTTATATTTTAATTAAATTTTAGTCTCATTTTCAGTAATAGTATATAAATATTTAATTAAAACTGACAGAACACAGACAAAACAGATATATTCAGTTTGATATTAACATATCAAACTGAATATATCTGTAAAATATACGTGAGTTTTGTTTTTATATGAATTTTAATAGAATAATTATAATTTATTGCAAAAATGATGTTATAAATTAATAATATACCTCACCTCGTTAGTTTCATTCAATAAGAACAAAGTGTGTATTATTTAATCGAACAATAATATTGATGGCTTTGTACATGTCGATACCCCCCGCGGTGCTTTTAATTATACCACGACTGTGTGTTTGTTTGTTTGTTTGTCTTCATTATCGACACGTGACCTTTACGTAATAGTCCATTGATTGACACTGGGGGGAAGTTTGACGGGGGTTTTCCTTTTTTCGGTTTCGTTTATTGGAATTTTAAATTGTTTTTATAATGTTTTGTTTTGGCGAGTTTTAGTTTTGAGGGGTTAATGTTTTTAAGCTCTTTCACATATTTTTATTAGATCAAAATTAATAATTGATCCAGATACATTTTTTGCTACAAATGCCTGAAGGTTTGATCTGATTCTTGAGTGACCGACAAGCGACCGACATGTGAATGGATTTGTACAAAGCCATATAAGGTTGATTTTAATCATAGATTCTGGATCGATTATTAATTTCGATGAAATGAACAATTATATCAATATTATTTATTAACAACTTATATTACTTCAATTAATTCATTCAGTACTTATTTAATAAATATAATATATAATAAAATAATATTTATTGCTTTAAACTTAACAAATTAATTATAATTAATAATATAATAATATATTAGAGTTATTTGAATCCAATGTTTCATTTTTATAACAATAATATTGAATGCGATTTTTATTTGTGATATAGTATATCAATATAAGCATAAAATGCAACCTGTGTAATTGTAAAACATGTATGTCACTATCTACTTATAAAAGTTTATCATAATTGATCGAGCGTTTCAACCAAAGGAATAAAGAATATTTTATGTATGTATATTATCAATGAAACATAAGTTGAGGGCTCTTTAATTTATATGTGCAAGGAGAGGCGTGTAAGCTTTGCATCTCAAACAAGTTTCATGACACCACTTGGTCACGTTGTTTCAAGTCTTGATTTTTTATTATTTAAGAACTACTTTAGGTATTAATTAATTACTAAAACACTATAATGAGTGTTTTAGTAATTACGATTGAATGGCACGTTAGTTTAGTGATAAGGGACCCAGGTTTTTGGAAATACATGATTTTTTACGTTGATCGGTCGCAAATTTCAGGAGGTAGCCCATCTTGTAGTCACAGTAACATAAAAAAATACTTTTTCAGTTTCTTTTATAACATTCAGTAAGGATATAATTTATATGAAGTGTCGAGGCCAGGTGGAGTTAGGACAGCTGAGGTTAGGTCGTCGGTTTGACTTCCACAGCAGGCAGTTAGATATTATTGGTTCAAGTTCTTTGTGTTGTAAAAAAATACTTAAAAAATTTCGACCTTTGCATATAATTGATATTGATATAATTGACCTTGATATTTGAATAAATTATTAAAAAATATAAGAATAGATACCTAAGTAAAAGAATATTTCTTTGTTTCACTTTAATCGTGTTTTTTAAAAAATTAACATTATATTATAAATAAAAAATATCTCTCCCGACTCTATATCATCATATATTTTTTAGAATCAAAAGAATAGACCAATTACGACAAACGAATTTCACAAGTAACTTTTCAATATCTCCAGTCGAGAGGGTTGAGGGTTGATGGCTCTCGTTATATTAAGTTTGTTTTGTCTCGCGAAGGACTCATTTAAATGCGATAGGTCGTGTAACTTGCACTCCGGCTGCTCGCTGAGGGTTCCGTAGCGAGGAAAGCTTTTATTTTTATTTACTTAACTCCAATTCACGGTACTTAGGAACTGAATGCATTTGGAGGTTGAAATGAAGGCCATTATTTAATGACACTTCATTCAATTGTTAGACGTATCTAGTGTTATATGTTTAGAGTTCTTGACTATTTAACAATAGTATAGTGTTGTTGTAATTCTAACATTACATTACTTCAGAACTTTGCCTTAACTAAGACGTTATTATAGCTATAGAATTAATAAATATAACATCATCAGACTTAATAATTGTAGCAATTAATATTCTGAAGACGCTAAAAGATAAAGTGGTTTTGATAGTTGCAAAAAGTTAATGTCTCTGGCAGACCCTAATATGAACCAACAGCCATAAATACTATTTGGTTAAAGATAATTGAGCACAAGAAAAATCTAGACCCTGCAATCCACTCTGGAACGTGAGACGTGAAAAGGAATCCCTTTTAATAGCAGCTCTAAAACTTATATGGTAGTATTTCTTATTTAGAACTAAACGCTTAAGAATTTTATGTTTTATTTTGTTAAACTTTAAAATTCACGTTAAGTTAAATAACTTTTAAATTAGATATTGTTTTGTGTGAGTTAATTTTGTGTATATTTTCTTTTCGGTCTTCTGAGAAGTTGTGTTTGAAAATCTGTACTCGTAAAATATTTGTATAATTATGACTTTCTCGAAACAATGTAACAAAGCTTTTATACATTTTTGTTTGTACAAAATAATATTGTAATATTTAATGATAAATTTTATCAATACAATTTCTTATATATAGTTTCTTCGTTCTTCCACTTATCTGTCTGATACCAGGTTCCCAAGGTATCAGAACACCCAAGTGGTATGCGTGCGCGACGCGTCCGTCACGACTACTGGACGACACCCGTTATCTCACTAATGTTATAACGTGTGCTTTAAGCAACGAGATTCCCACAGCTTAGAGGAAAAATTATTTTTTCTGTGGTTGCAAAACTCCATAAAAAAGGTTTTAATTACATAACTTGCGTTTCTATGGTCTATGGTTATATATATGTATATATATAAATATATATATGGTTATATAATATAATTTTATTTTATATTATCTTTACAATAATGCAGCCACTATCTAATTCACTATTTCACAAAAAAATAATGAACTAAACCTATATATGATACACTAACAGCCGTCTCACTATTTAATATATTATTTAATCAAATGACTACTTCACTGACTCATACAAAATAATTAGCGTTAGTTTAGTGTTAGTTTGTTATAAGAAAAAAGGAGAATTAAAATTTTATTGTAATTTATTTTAGATCCAAAAGTAACATCAAAAGTGTACTAATATTATATTTAATCTTATGTGAGCAATGATTACTATTATATTATATATAATATAATATTATATATAATTGTAATTAGCTGTCTGTGCGCACTTAAATACTATCAAATTTTTCTTCTTCATGAGCATGTCGGGATCGCTTCGTATACTACTGCGTTGAAAACATTAGCGGCTATTATTAAATAAATTATATTTAAAGGAGAGTTTTATCATTTTCGGGGATGATAATACTTTCGGTAATTTCATTTTCATAATTTGCTAAAAAAAAATATATCAATTGTTCACGTGTTTAGGTGTTAAACATTAACTTTCTGTAGTAAAGTTAAAAGTGAAAGTTGTTCAGTTTTTAGCTATGGGGGAAGATGAAGTGGATAAAACTATTGAGATAGACTTTTCTGGTGTCCATATCTTCTTTATTCTTCCTTTAGGTCTTCATATATGTTCTTTTTTTGTTATATGTTTTAAGCGGTTATGTCTATAAAGGTAGTTTTCTTATTTATTTTATATTTTTTATTCTATTATAGTATTGTTATTATATATAGTAAATTTTGTGTTATTCGTAGATAAGTTTATATTTTAGAACATATAAGTTTTATGTATTATCCGTCTGAACTCATTTAAATACTCGTACTATCGGAATTTGGCCGACTAGATTCGAATACATTCGGGGTCTTTATTCATGAAGCTTAGTAATTACGTGAGTACAGACAAATAATTATATATTGTAGTAGGCATATTAGGATCATTAAAGCTTAAATTCAAATATATTAGTTATTTAGTATTTTCTTAGATTTTCACGACTACACATTTCAAATAAAACTATTTTTACGGATTAAAACACGCGTATAATTTGGTTACATTTTTGATTTTAACCCGAAGTTTCGAATGCTTTGCAGTAATCGTGTTCACCGGTAGAGATGTAAGTGTTATGAGGTGTTAGTGATAGTTTTATTTATTTATTTAATTAAAATAGTTTTATTCGAGATTCCTGTATGTTGAATGATCTTTTAGATAATGTGTCATTTTGGGCATTTGTCATTTTGAACTATTCGGTCTTTTATAATATTTATTACACTTAATATAATTTTTGTTGTTAACTTGTTCCTAAATAGCTAAAACCTTCCGTTCCAAAAGAAATAGGTCTTTGTTGGATCTGTATGTATTAATGATTGTTCGTTCGGGTGTTTTTCGTCTAGTATTTTTCCTTTGCTCCTCTATGTTGTAAGTGTTTGTGTATGTCTGTCACATGTTTTTAAATTTAACGTATCATTAAATAATATTCATCTAAGTAAATTACGTTTAAGCTGTTGTTATAAAAAACGTGTTATTTAAAAATCTGTGTTTGCAAATGTACTTTTATTTATTATTACTTATAATAATTTATAAGCCTTGAGGTTTGAACAGAGTTACTGTACAATACTTACATTTTTTTTTCTATTTTCTAATCTTAAAAAAATATTGTGTTTTAGAAAAATGAGACAAGCGTCATTCGCTCATTAAGTTGTAGTTTTCATTCATTTCTTACTTAATTTAATCTATTTCTCTAATGTTAAAAAAAAAATAAACTTAATTATAAATAACGAGATATACTTTATGTCATTACAATCTAAATTATTTGAATTGCTTGACAATTCTTCGAGATTAATTATGATAATTGTACTGTCAAACAGTTACCGACAAAACTTTTATAAAAATCTTTGTCTATCGTTTTTAGCGGTCAAACAAATTACTATTTAGAAACATATCTTATTTAAAAATGGAACAATTTAAATTCCGATACATGGAAACCAAGGAGGTTATTTAAAAAAGGTTTTATTTAAATTTTGAATTCGTTCGCTAATAAAGCTGCTCAGTGCTCGGTCGTCTGAGGATTATTAAAAAAAAAAACAAATGTACACTTTGGTGTGTCAAAAATTATTGTTGTTCGTTATTGATTTTGAAAAGTAATTGTTGTACAATGTATAGTAATGACTTCAAGGGAAAATGAGCGTGATCAACTTAGTTTAACGCCATATTAAATTTAAGAAACCGCAAGAGCCCTAATAGAAAATTTGTAGCAAAGAAAATTATAAAAAAATATATGAAAACGTATGACACTTTGAAATTTTGCTTAGTTTTAATTTTCGTACATTTCTTGAGATAAGTACACAAACCTTGGCCGCAACTGGACATCGATGGACTCGTATGTGTACTAATGTACTATTATACAATACATATCTAAATAATTCACATACTTGCTAAGAACACTCGTGAGAATGGGCCATGGTCATATTTTTGTTTTTTAATGCTTTTAAAATTAAGCTTTTTTATATAATCATTTAGAATATGAAATATTATCTACCTCATAAAATATATAACTGATATAACTAACAAAGATGATATTAAATATGATTAAAAATGACTTGACTATGTTTGATTAAACTTTAATATATAAATAAAAACAATAAAAACCAACAATGTCGTTTGTTTTTAGTCAAGACATTCATTAAATTACACCTGGCTTCTGTTTAGTGCATTAAATGTGACCACCCCCAGGACATGGCTACCACGCTCTCTTGTCTACATAGCTAGCCATAGCTTATCTGCCACTGGTATCGCGATACATCTATAGCTCATAAAAAATCATATTAACATTATAGTCTGACAAGTTTAATAAAATTTAAAGTATTAATTTATATTTGGCAATCGCTTTTTAGGAAGATACCAGTAAAAATACCATAACATTAAATGGAACGGTTCTTAAATTGCAATTTGAAATAGCATGGCATAGATTGCGAAAAGGCGCGAAGATTTAGTGATCCCGCCCACGCACGTTCAGCCAATGACAGAGCAGAACGCACGTGATTGGATGCCTCTTGCCGCCAAAACGACACGAAAAAACGCGGCGTATGAAAAACAATGGCACTTGCACTGCCAGTACTTGAATCCGCTCATTGTACAGAGCCCAGTTAAGGCTGAGCTGCAAAGTTACCCACATCGTTCCCTTTATGATTGTAACTTGCCATGTCGTGGGAGGCGAGACAGGTCTGGATAGACTGGTATATCTTGGATGCTATATCACCTTTATTTATATGGTGTAAGTGATGTCACAATGGTTGTGTGGGTGCCTTGTTGGCTGTTGGTGTTTTGTCTTCACGATAGGTGGCGACTCGCTTGAACATATTTTTAATTGTCCGAGCCTCAGTCGTCACGTCGGTAGGGTGAAACAATGAATCTAATGCAATTAAAATTGACGGAAAATTTATGAAGGCTTGAGAATTTTAATTGAAGTGGAAGTAAAATTGTCATTAATAATGAAGTATTGTCACATTGTATTCTCTTTTTGTTCTTACTTATTTATTTTATTATACATACTAATGTATAATTATTAAAAGTCGCTTCACTTTCTATAATATTATTTATACATATTTTCTTTGATGTTTTTTTTTAAATGAATATTTTTTGTATGAGTATTGATTTGACTATATTATTATGATACATAAAACCTAGATATTATTATTAGACATGACTTGTATTGGAATAATGTATGGTATAATTTATTATAGTAATTAATTACCAATTATAGTATCGGTTATTGTAACAGACTGCTAACAGAACCAAGCTTTGAGAAATATTTTATAATATTTTACAAAATAATTTAAATTATAATTTATAGTCTATGGTCAATAATTCTCTTTCTAACAGATAAAATAACGTATTTTTACCTATTTAGTATTATTTTTAAGTAGATAGTACGACTATATTTGGTAAATTACACTATCAAAACATTGTTATGGCATTGAATTTCACTCAGTGGCATTTTAAAAGAACATGTCTCATTAAATTAGTTGATTGACAGGAATTTAGCACGACAGCAACATGGTTGATTGAAAGCGCTTTAAAGCAACAATGTAGCTTACACCTGGCTTCTGTTCAGTGCATTAAATGTGACCACCCCCAGGAACTGGCTATCACGCTCTCTCTTGTCTATAGCTCATAAAAAAATTATACTAACGCTATAGTTTGACAAGTTTAATAAAATTTTGAATGTTATTTACTATCTGATGTTTTTTATAATGGTCTTTTAGATTCTTACTTGACGATGTAGCCCATGCTGGCAGTAAACCCCTTAACATATGGTAGTGCTGGTTGACGCTTAACTGCTGGTGGCTTTGTATGGTTCCACCGACGCTGGCAAAGCACGGGTATCTTGTTGTTGCATGTCTGACATGCTGCAGCTCGTCCTCTAGCTGTTAAGCGTCGCAGAGGTGTGCCCTTTGAAACAAAATATTTTAGTTCTGTATCTAACTTTCTTGGGTGGTCGTGGGATTGACCACTGAGATACCTATCAGTGTATGCGCTGCCTTTACACAGTGTGACCTAAGGTTTTATCAAGATTTTTGATAATTAAAATATCAAGAAAATTTAAGAATTATTTACCTGCAATGCCATTGTTTAGTGAATATTACTATTAATAGAATTAAGATATTGTAAAAAGGCAGTGGTTTCGTTATTAAGCAGCATTGCAAAAATATCATCAACGCACCTTAGGAAATGCTTGTGCAGAAAGAATAGCTCTTGAATCATCGTACTCCATATTAATGTTGGAACACTTGACACCCATGGAAGCACTTGCAACCCTTGGATATTTTATCAACTTGTACAAAGAATTCATCACTCCACACCAAATAGCCAGATGTTAGCTCTGCATATATCACAGGCATATTGTTATCCTTTAACTTTCTCTTGATGATTTCAACTGGTTTAGGTCTTTACCAAAGTGATTGGAATTTATTGAACACATATCTTAACACAACTTGATAACACATATCTTATCCATATTTTAAAAATAAAGAAAATATTTGTTCATGGCAAACGCTTTGACGGTTTACTTGATGGTACGTATTGTGAATGTTACTACTTCTTGACGCTGCTTTATCTTCCATGAAAGAATGGTACCTCTGGACTAGTAGGGGCAGACTAAAGGTACGGCTTTACCTATGAAATAGATGTATAAGGCAGAAATCATATTATTTTGTTGAGATATTGGCCCATGTCTTACCATATATTATTTCCAATCTAAGTATTACTTAAATATAACCCAACCTTTGTAAAGTAAACTTAGCGTTTCTACTGTAAACTGGACATTGTTACATCAAATAGTTCCAAAATCAGTGAGTAAAGTCACGTACAAGCAAAGTATGATAGCATTAGGTATGTTGTATACACCCTTATTGTATAGGTAATAAAGGTGATTATACACACATATGTGTACTAGTAGTGCGTCTAAAAAACTCTGAGTGACATAAATATTGTATAGACGAGTGCGGAATCAGTAATGAGGACGTGCATTTCTTGTAGCCGATACAGCGGTTCTCAAAGTTAAATCATCAGCCTTAATTGAAAAAATATATATTATCTTGTTATTTAATAATAATGTTTTAGTTATTTTAATTGAAATAACTCGCAGCGTGGTTTAATTTATAGTTAAAGCATAGTTAACAGATTTCGTAATATCGTTATTATTACTATAATATATATAATATCCTTAAAAGTTGCTAAAAGCGTTTAATTATTTTACTGAAACAAAAATTATTAAGTTTTAAGTCAGGATTAATAACATGACCTAAACGAGCTGCTGGAAGTTCTTAAATAAAGCAGGATTCAGAAAGTATTTTATTTTATATATAGTATAATAATTTTATTTATTAAATTACACTTTGTAAGCCTCTGTCTCGCAGGCCGAGTCACGCGCTTCAAGTGACGTGCGCCTGCGCACCGCAAGTCGTCCGTCGCTCATGTATGAACTCACCTCTATTACTTTTTAGTTTTAAACCTAAGGGTTATTATTACTAATGATATAAAATGTACTTCAGTTAGTTCTTCAAGTTTTCTCAAGTCCATTGCAAATAACTTAATACTATTTAATAAAAAATGTGTTATATAGAACTTTCTTTTAACAAAGAATTTCGTTTGTTATTGACTTTTTTTTTTTTTTATAGTAATTATAGTAATTTTATAGTTCATTTACTTACAACAGTATTGAACTACAGGCAATTTACATCAATTAGTATAAATATACCGCTTTTATAATTAATTTATGCAATATACGTCTTATTGTTGTTACAAAATGTTTTCTATATGTTTTTTAATAGACTTCCGTATTAGGTATCGAGTTAAGAGGGCGAGGACAGACAGGAAGAGAGGTGAGGGCTGATATATTTGTTTGAACGTTGAGACATACCACTAACAAAAAAATGTTGTTTTTAGTTGGGCATTTTACACATATTTCGATTGCAGACTAAAGATTTTAAAGAAATTCTGTACATGACTTTATACCTCAGGAAAAGTAAGTCCTTATAGTTTAATCAAGTTAGTGAGTTGTTGCCCTTAAAATTAAAAAAAAAAGCATCTGATTTTAAGATTAATTAGAAATAATTAATTTTGTTAGTTGGAAAGAAAAAAATCATTGTGATAGCAGTCTAAGAATTTTCTGAACGTTATATAAATTGTTTTTTATAACGTTGTATCATATTTCAGTATCATTATCAGATCTTAACAAATTTTAACCAGAAATCAGATGTGAGAAAGAAATAAAAGTGATTAAGTTTGGTATCATCACGTTGGTATTGCTGGCATGTTATAATATGCAACGCTGGCGCAAAACAGTGATTATTATGGCCACAGATTCCAAAGACTGGTTGCGCAATAATATGGTCTTTGTTAATATTATTATTTATTATATTGATCAGTTGGGCCTTCTATTTGACGGTAACAATAGATTTCTAGTATTGTGAATAAATTTGATAAAAGTTTGTGTACAATTAGAATTAATATAGTAATTCTGTAAGTTAGAACTAATAATCAAGTCAGCTCTATAAATGTAGTAGGTTTATAGAAGCAGCTAGGCAGCTGGTGATGTGAGCGAAGTGAGTGGTGGTGTAGGCAGACGTGTGAGCGTCGTGCGGCGCTGCCGGCCACGCATTCCACTGTTCACCTTGCTTGTTATTCAGCTCGCAGCGTTCCACCGAACCCGCAAAAAAGACAAAGACTTTGTATTTATACGTCCTAAACGTTTCATCAATGTATTGATGCGATTCGTCCGACGTCTCCTTAAATAATGGATCGTTTCTGTTTTTGAGGGATTTGAGAAATCTTTTTTACTTATTGCAACCAGTATCAAGTTTCAAATAAGAACGCATCGGGTATTTTAGACGGGTATTGTTTGTGTTTCGTAAACTATGTTTCCAGACTCCGAGCTAATGTTACGGTGGCAAAAAAATTGAGAGCTCTTCCACAGTATACTCAATCGGAATGACACTTTTATTACTTCTTTTCTTCTGTATATTCAGAATAAGGCTGTCTTTGTTTATTAGCATTAAGAACAGAACCACAAATCCGTGTCTTAAATTCCAACTTAACTTATATACAAGTCATGTCTAGAAGTACCGTTAGTTTTTATGACAATCGCTAGGAATTTTGGCGTCATTGGTTAGTATATTTACCTTTAAAGGATGTTGTTGATATTAAAATATAATATAGGCACTATTTTTCTTTGGTAATTTCTTTTAAAGCATGTAAAACTAGAAAAACTTTTTTATAACCTTAGAACAATAGAAAAAGTATTTAAATAGTCCGAAAAAAAAAATAATTTACAATTTTTAAAAATAAAATATGGTCAAACAAAAAATGACACAAGCTATATCCTATTCTGAAGGCTGAATGATGTTACAAGGGACAGAATGTTTCAATTGCTTCTAATGAAGTAATAATCTCATCCCAGGAATTGCTTTGTTAAGATATTTGGAATTTAACTTCTTAACTATGGTGAGAGTACAACTATACAATACAATAGAAATCGAAATGTTTTATAATTGAAGTAAATTTTTAAAATTTTAAGATTATTAATTATGTGATACTTGTATTACAAAATATAGAAAAATAAAAAAAAAACTTTTATTAAAAATATAAGAGAATTATGTTTTTTTTATAATATAAAATAATAATTCATATTTCAAATTAGGGAACCATGTTAGAGTCATTTACTTGATTAGCGTTTACTGGTCTTACTCACGTACGTGCGCCGGCGCAAATTATTCATAACGTCATATCCAAGATCCTCTTCAGATATGCGTCTTTTTGATCAAGCCGCCAGTGTACCATGACCCCGCTCAGTGTACGACTATTTCAGTTTCGCAGTTCCTTATTCTGGTTGTTAAAATACGCAGATCGAGTGTTAAGTTCATAAGATTAGAGTGGAATAATGCAGCTCGTAGAATGATTGTAATTGAAGTCGTCGGTACGTTAACTGAATGGGAAACTATATAACTATCAATTAGACAGTTATTATGCTATATAATTATAGCGTCGCATTAACATATCTATTAGTAATCATAATACATAATTTTGCAATTATTATTTTTTGTAATGTGTATATCATTTACAAACTAATACATGTATTTATGTTGCAATAACCAACTTACCAACTTAAATATATGTTATAAAATGGGTAAATTTATACTCTTAAAAAGTATTTACATTATTTGTAACTCGTTTATAAAAATATGGAAATATTACAAAGGATAAATAAAGCCGCCTGAGGATTTCCTGAGAGTATTCCCAGGCGAGTGCTATCGCGGCATCGCACGCGCATCCCGCCGTACTCACTTCGTTAAACCAAACTTATTTATATAAAAACTCTTTGCATCATTCTAAAAATAATATTCCGTAGCTCCCGTACAGATGAGAACTTTTCTTAACACAGTTTTGTTTTAGTAATGAATTTAAATATATCAATAGATTATTTTGTGCTACCTTATTCGATCAAGACAACAGTTGCAAATTTGTCATGCGGGGGCGACACGGCCCGAATGTCAGCGCACGCGCATATTAGCTCGTAGGGCATTCTCACGTCGAGTTAGCGCGAAGCGCACCGTTAATCAATCGCGGACCGTGGGAGAGGCAGAGGCCACGTGCGACACCTCCCCGCCCTCCTTCAAACGCCCCTCACGCGCTCACGCATCGGCTGACCTCATTAAATACTTATGAGGAATATTCTAAACTTTGCCAAAAACTTGACAAACTTTATATTGACGGACGAAAAAATAATATCTTCCAAGTCGAAAGCGCATTCTGCGCAGGCGCGAAATACGAAACAATGGCGGTTTAAAATACAATGAGTGCGACCTGAAATACATAACATCAGCGACATTCCCGTCACGACCGCTTACCTTTTTCGACTATTTTGTTCGTGGTGCGGCGTAGGAGAGGAAGCCGATCACGAGGTGACCTCGCCTTATTAATAACGTGGTTTGAATATTCTACTCTGGAATAACTTCATCTTCGGCTATTCCTTTACACCCACACTTACGATAAGACCTAAGCTGAAATATTTTTATACTTTAATATTCAAGGAGGCTTCTTATCGCATCTCCAACATAATAGATTTAGTCGTGATCGTATAATCAAACCTTCTTGGGATTAATTCTGAGATTAATGCTGATCGCAATTCTGCGTGACATCGCTGGACACGACCGCTGCCGTGGTCCGCACATCTCAGCCTAATTGTCGCGGTCAGCACCGTTTAGCATACATTACAATGGAAATCAGCTACACCACGGACGTCTTACTTCAAACAACCAAGAAATTAAACAATGAAACGCAGAATAAACCTTAACCTGTACTTCCAAGGTTTATTTCTGGTTGGCAAACGAGGATCGGAGATAGATCCTTACTAAATCTCGCAGGTGGATTAAGCATCTGCAAGATATAGGCAAATTGTCTAATTAGTGATGGTCAACAGAAGCCGCGTGCTGTTTTAATAAGAACTAACTATGCAAATAGCTATTCCAAGCAAAATGTTTGTTCCGTTTAAGAAATAGGCAATTTATATTACAATCTTGTAGCCAAATGAATAATGGCCAAGAATATTGCTATTGTGATGGTTCGAGCACATTATTATGGATCGCGAAATGATGGGTACATCAAAAAAAATTACGATTAGTTTGTTATTTGAAAGAACTAAAACAAATTTTAAGTTAGTAAATCTATGTATTTTGATATTTGTATCGATATTTATACATTTTAGAAATCAATAAAAATAGTTTTGAATAACATGGTTAGAAAATCTAGGATTACTTTATTATATTTCTTCCATTATTTTTGTTATGTTTAAATACATTCTGATGTATGTTAATCGCCGGCAGATATGTTTATAAATAAGCTTTTTAAATAATGATCTGAAAAGCTATATATAGAGAATCGATAATTAAAAAATAATTCTAATAATTCTAGATTTTTCACTACCAGACTACTCTTAATACCGTAACAGCCTTCATTAGAATTAGTCACAGCCTTGTTATGAAATTTTGACAACTTAAATGGTAATAACCTAAGTGGTTTTTTTACTTGAATGACTTTTATCCATTTCAACTTTAAAAATGGATCGAAATAATACGCTGTTGATGGTATAACCTATAGCTGAATTTTGGATAGTTTTGTGGGAACGGTGGTACCACAGCCGTCACGCAGTAGAACTACCCTTATCACCGGAAATGTACTATACCTTCACCGGGACATGTCCGCGAGACGTGCGCAGACTGCGGACACGTTCGTGACTGTTTGTTTTTTGTTGCTTCCTCTCAATGAACTGTCTAATTCGGATATTAATGTCATTTATACTGCTATATAATTTGAAGGTTTTGTCTGTACATTTAGTTTTTTGACAATTTGGGTGGACAGACGTTTTACCTTGGTGGGTCGTCGACTTAGGGGATATTTTCATAAGATGTATTATAATTATTTATTTGCTTGTTCCTCTACATAAAATAATATATAGCAAATAAAATGTGCGCATACTAGAGGATACTTTTTTTTAACATACAAAAAAGATCAGAATTGTAATCATACTTCTAGTTTCTATTTAGAACAAATTGTAATTGTTAGATGTTTATGATAACATTGTAATCTAAATTCATATACCAAAATTGACACCAAAAAGTTTATTCATATAAGTATGATATAAGTAGTTTTTTAAATATCTATCTTAAAAACGTTTATGGGTTTGGGTTCTTATTCGCTAGGACCAAACGGATACGTAACGTATCGCGGTAAAAGAATCGTGAATAGTTCGTAGAATCGTATTCTTTAGGACAATGTAAAATTTTAAAACACGTCAACACACGTTATGTTCAATCAAAAACTATCTTTAGACAACTTACAGTGTGGCATAGATTTTTGAATTGAGTTTGGTTTAGAGCTCGTTGTGACGTCACTTGTTATTTGCAAGGAATTTGTCATAGTGAATAAGGCCCTTGTATGTATTATTTTTATTTTGACAGCACTTCTCTTCTAATTCTATTATCGATTATATATTCTATATAATCGATTTATTTGATAATTTTATAGTATATTCTTAAAAACGTAGAATATGTAAGACTTGTGGGAGAACGGTAATTTTTTGAGTTATTTTTGTTTTCTGAAAACAAAGAAGTATAACTTCTTAAATGTTTACATGCACTTTAGTAAATTAGTTCGTAGTATATTATTGCGCGGATGACAAGCTGGCAAAAGCTAGTTTGATATATAAATAAATACAAAATATCAACAGATAAGTATCACTTTATTGTTAATATAGAAAACAATTACATTTATTTCTTATACAGTTTTATATAAAATTAATGAATGTTTTAATTGATAAAATTGTTTAATGAAAGCTGCACATTGTATTGTTGAAATTGTTTACTTGCGGCTGCGCAGCTTTCGTTAATGATATTATATTAAGATCTATTCTAATCTATTTTCACAATACTTAATAAATTGTTCATTTGCAATTATTGATAAAATATTTAAAAGTTACTTATTTATATTTTTGAATTATTGTTATTCCTTCAAGATGGTTATGATACTTAGTACCCTCCGCAAAAAAGATTGTTACTTAGTGCAGAAATTTTAAAAAATTATATATATTTTTTAAACTTACAAGTAATAATATTATTATATATAATTAGCACGGCGGGAATTGCGGCGTGAACTTAAACTAACCAGGAAAATTGCGGCAATAACTGCTTACGAGGATATTATGTTTTATAGTAATCGAAAAACATTAGTATTTCGTTTTAAAATAAAAAGAGATAACAAAAATATAATAATTAAGCTTAATATGGATAAACATATTTATAGATAATTTTGAACTTTTATTTTAATAATATAGGATAAAAAAGTATATGCAAAAAAATCTCGGTTTTAGGTGTTTGGATAAATATATATTTCTTAATGAAAAATCAGCAATATTATAATAAAACGATCAAGATGTATCAGTCGTGTAGTGCAGTACACGCTAGCACGTAGCTATGACTTCCTGCGACGTGTCTGTCAGATAGACAGACATACAGTGAGAGCACTCATCACGGATATGAAGATAACTCTAATAGAGCGAAAAACAAGCTCCGTTCTATAAACAAGTTGTATGGGTCCATTAGAGCTTTCAAAAAAACATCACCTTATTATTTGTTTTCAATAAATTGTACAAAAATTCATAGACGAACAGGGGTCGAACTGGCGACATCTGGGTTAGAGTCCCCTCGCTCTGCCAATTGAGCTATCGTGCCTCTAATCCCTTGTCAATTCTAAACACTACTTTTATAAATATGTACTATATAGTGTAACCTTATACTATATGTGCTAACTTTACCAATTAATTTTACTAATATAGTAAATAAGTTCTAACTTCCATAGTTGCGTGAAAAGGTTGCATATATCTGAGATGATTTTCATATAGAAATATAAATTTACAAATAATATAACTTTTAAAATAAATACTATTTGTACTTTTATGTTCATAATGTAACTAGAAACGGTTTGGGTTTTGATTATTTATATTTTTCTGTTTATCTTTATTTCATTTTAGTCTTTATTGTAAAATAAAACACATTAAACTGAAATGCATTTTCTATCCAAATTTAGAATTTGGGAGAGACCACATTGGTTAAGAACGAAAAAGTAGCTAAAACTTAATAATAATAAAATTAAAAATAATTTGTATATTATATAAATAATAAATTATTAATATTATTAACGAAGTACTCAATTTATTCCAGATACGAAGTACAGTTACAAAAAACGAGATGGAAATTAACTCCATGTGGCTTTTAAGCCAGACTATGCTGAAGGCGAGTGCTCTGCTAGAAGAACAGAGAGAACTTTTATGTGACTCCAATATGATCTTTCCTATTGCAGGAAAAGAAGTAAAGTAAAGAAATTGCAGCTTCGATCATATCATCCTCAATGGATATCTAGAAATAGTTTCAAGATATTGGGTATGTATAGATTATTGAGATCAGAGGTGACGAAGTTAATAAAATGAACCAATTAACAGATGTCGAGGTATCTGCTGAGAGAAAGACGCAAGTAAAAGGTCCCAATTGACACAACTTAAGGCGACTTAACTTAAGACTTTAATAAAGTCTATTACCACAAGAATAGTAACATGTTGATTTTCCATGCCTTGTCTAGTAACTTTAGTAATACTTAGAAGTATTTTTGTTGTGGTATGCTCAATAATAAGGTATATTATATGAAGCCAAAACAATTATAATAATAAGTTTTAATAATAAACTTTATTTGAAACAATTAAAATATAGTGTAACACAGAGACAGAACTGCAAAAGCATATACACATTGCTCCAAATAAAATATAATTTAAGACAATTCATAACATTTAACATAATTAAAAATATTTGTAATACATTTTACATCATATTATATATGTGTGTTTGTATGTTCGTGTGAGTAAGTTACCAGGTTATTCGGGGAAATTAATATATCATTAAGGTGTTTTTTTGTGTCTTTTCACAGTATAAAAATATGTTTTACAGTTATAATAATTATACAAATAATTTATATTTTTACTTTATTAGGCAAAATATTTTAAAATTCTTTTATCATATGTTACAGATCCTGTATAAGGTATGGTTTGAGATGTCAAATGTTATCTTGATCGAATTTTTAATTTTTTTTTATCCACATATGAAGATAATTATAGCTTAATTAATAAACATTAATATGATATATCTTTAAATATTTGTGTACAGTTAAAGTTAGTTTTATCAATTGTAAGTGTAGTCGAAATGTAAGTCTGTTTTTCTCGCCACCTGGGCTATTAGCATTGTATTGTAATGACTTGTAACAAACACGGGCCACCAGACACCAGCAAAAAACTAACATTTGTGAAGGCAAATTAATGAATTATTTAGCGTATAAACTTTATGTTTTTGTAAGCATCAGTAACAGTAGGTATTTTTGTAAATATATATTAACTGTATCTAATGAAAAGATTATTTAATATATTTTTATTTATATCGTTACTGAACACGTTTCCGTCAAACATTCCAAACAGATTACAATAATAATAAATCCGTGAAATAGTTTTTTTCAAACGTATTGTTATATTTTTTTTATAAAAATATATTAAGTTATAAAATAAATAATATAAATGCGTATTAATATATTATGATGAATGATTTGTACAGACATATATATAATAAACATGATGTCGATATGTCTCAGTTTTCTTCGAATAAATAACAATCTTTCACGGGCTTATTAATAATGTATAAAATTTGTATTTACGTATAAAAGGCATTGCGTTACATAACTTTGAATTATGAACTAGTATCGGATAAGACATTGAGATGATCGTAGATGTAAGAACGAAATAAAGTTAAATCTCTGCAAGATATTACGTATTTTATTTAATATCAGAACAGAAGATAAACACCGTAGTGTTTTTTGGAATCTGCTTGAGTTTTTAATGAATATATGATCATATTTGTCTAAACCAATTATGAATCGTATATATTTTTTTTAATTCGTCAAGCTTATTAACATGATATAGCTTCAGTTAAGAATTAAGGAAGACAGTACTAGAAAAATTTTGGTAGGAATTTAAATAAAATATTACACTTGTAAAAAGATATTATTCTCAACAAATTATTAATATCTATATATCTAATATAAAAAAGTTGTAATTGAAATGAGATTGAAACTTTTACTTTTAAATTGTATATAACTTACATATTACGATTTATGTACAACAAGTCCTAGGTAGTATTTAACGAAAATTTATTATTAATATATTCTTATTTTATTATCATATAACCTGGACAATATGAAGTGTGAACAGTGGCTTATCTGTTAGCAATTGTAATAAATTTAAATAAATACATCATGATATCTCCTTCGGCTGTCGTCCTCATTACCATGGATACACGCCGAAAATAATATAATTTAAATGACTATGTACTTTATTATTTATTATTTAGAGTTTACTTTTATTTGGTAATAAAGTTATGGGTGATAGATCTTGGTCCTGAGGTGAGCATTGATTGACGCGTCGACCCCATCTGAATAATATGGTGCGAAGTGATTTCATGAATAACATGAATATTTTTACCTTATTTCTTTATATATACAATCGCAATTAAATATTTACATGGGTTTTATAAGAGATGACGTTTGTATGTTGATTTACGGTTAAAATAATACACAGATTATTTGTGCAATATTATACTTATTGCAAAATTTTCAAAATTTTTGAGTGAGTGTTGGTGTATGTATGTATGAGTGTTGGTGGTATCATCCACAACTTGAATTAGTGGTGAGGGAGGTTTTTCACCCTCGGGACATGTGGGAAGGTTCTGTTCTTAGCTGCGACTACATGGTATCAAGAGTCATCCACGAAAACTTGTTTATGGAAAAGCAAATAAGGAAACAATTGTTTAATACTCTGTTTAATTTATATAATTCTAGAATTTACAAAAATTTGTACCGCCAAAAATAGTCACGACCTTGGCGGCCAAGGATTTCTCCGACAAAGAATGGCCAAGTCGCAACTACTTGGTGATTCTGAGCCGTGGACATTCCACGAGTTATTACCGAGAGTGTCGATTGTGATTCCACGGGCGCACTTGGTCGCTGCGCATACGCAAGCAGGACGCAGTGTTAGAAAACGCGCTACGTGCTACGTTTTACTTGGCAACAACACTGACCAATTGTGTGTGAAGATATAATCAAAACCAAATGAGGTCTTAACTGTTCATCCTATGCTATCTTATGTACTAGATAGATAAAAAAATACAACAATTTATAGCGCTGTATAGTTAATGATGTATGTTTTATTTCTTTTCTTCACAAGCGAAGTAGTTTTTTTTAAAAGATCTCTTTATAGATTTAATGAATACCGCTAGGAATTAATTCTTATAAATTGTTTTATTTAATTTAGAATTTACTTTCGCTAAAATGGATCTAGGTACCTGTATAAATATCAAAAAGTCGGAAATTTTTGTCCCAATTACGGAAGACATTTTGTAAACTCTAATCTTTATCATTTAGTATCAAACAACATTTATTTTAAAATAGTAGCTATAGGCTCTGTCAATCGGTATGCGAGTGGTCGCTGTCATTGCTATGACCATCACGTTAAGCCCATCTCGACTATTATTTCCTTTTATACTATCAGGAATACATTGTTCGACGGAGAAATGGTTAAATATAGACGCGTTTCCACAAATCACGGTTAAAACTTATTTTATTCTTGGAAGTTGATTTGTAAGTATTAAATATATATATACATATATATAGCTTTAACCTTTTTAATAATAATTTCTTATTGTACGTCGCTTGTTTTATCGTATTTTTAAACATGATTAATAATATTTTATAGAGCCTGAAAAGTTTTTTTTTGATTAGTTTTTTTTGAGTTTAAATATCAAAGAAGATTGCTTAGAGATTATAAGGAGCACTAGAATTTTAAATAATCTTTATATGTAGTTTAAGTGTAGCGTCGTCATGCGCACGCGCAGGTCACGTTGTTATCAACAACTCATCGCCGCTGGCGCCGCCTCAGACTTACATGCAAATCGGAGTTTACTCCACGTGCAAGCTCTCTGTTTGCCTCTTACTGTAATATGTATATTATTATTATAAAGAAGTTTCTAATTGATTAAGGCCTTTAATTAATTTCTTTAAAGGAATAATTTATTTTCATATTTTTAATCTTTTGGGCCTATAAAAATGTAATTTGAATTAAAATATACCCAACATTTTTTTAAATTTTCTTCACTATGTTATGTTTAACGTTATGTTATTAATTTTTTATGGTTTAAGATACAAAAATACAGGAATGTTATGTTTAATAATAGTCGATTTGATAGCAAGATGTTGATTTAGTTTTTATAGTTCAAAAGAGAGGGCGCTGTTGTTAAAATGAAACATTTTTACATTTTGTTTTCTGTTAATCATTAAAACTAATCAAATATTGTAACTTAATACATATTTATAAATATTTGCCTTCTTATATATACATTTGCTAGCATAATATTATGTTTAGAATGCAGAACTGTTTCTCTTCTAGAAGATAACTTCTTACTATTCTATTTATTTTAATATACCAGTGTTTCTGTGTTGCACAAAAATAGAACAAAAAGATCGAAACTCTTACTACAGCGATAAAATAGACAAATTTCTGATAGTACAATTGTTTATTTCTAAAAACACAAAAATTATGAAATTTTTAATAGCTAATAAGATTTTATATGAAAAATGAAATTGTCGCTTTTAGCATTTTGTTAAACTTAACTTATTATTTAAGTTTATTCATTAAACTTTCTTTTAATTTTTTTAAAAAATTTCAAGATTGAAATTAGCCAAATTGGTCCTGTGATTTTCGTTTTAACGTTTCGAGTTTTTACAAAATAAACGAAGAATAAATAACTTTTATACATATACAGGGTTTATATCCAACAACACGCTAAATTCAAAAGAATATTTGTGCTTGACACATTTATATTTACAAATATATAAATAAGTGAAGACACTTATTAATAAATTTGTAAATATAAATAAAAACGGAAAAAAAATTGTAAATTTTTTTTCCGTTTTTGTAAGATGCTTTTTATATGAAAGATTAATGTATAATATAAATATTTTCGTCCAGTAAGGGATCAAGCACGAGACCTGTCACTGGACACCTGGACACAACTGGACACCTGGATATTTCTTAAGATATTGCAATGACATTTTAATATTAAAACAAAATTATATTTAAATATATTATATTTTAATATTGAATAATAGCTACTAATGAAAGTAGTTATTTTAAGCAAAAAACAAGTAGTACAGTTAAGTCCAGAGATATAAATAAGAATCCTTGCGACTGACTCACCTGTCTATATACGGTAAAGTGGGATGGTCCCAGCATAACGCTACCGGCGGCCATCGTCTGTTCAGAGCTTTTTTAAAACAAAACTACATATACTATAATTATTTTAATAAACGTAGCGTTATTATGTCTATGATATGAAATATTGTTTACAAATACTACTACTTTTGGAATATATATCGTATATTTTTATATATGTTTCATACATTAAATATTTCTATGCAATACTGTCAATATAAAGTGTTAAATTATTTTTTTTACTACAAAATTATATAGGATATAATAAAATGTCCTTACACTATTTATAATATCTAAAATAATTTTTTTGTAAATAATTTCAATAACTTATGTAAAAATATTACAGTTAAAAAAAGCTGAAACAAATATGGTTTTTTAATATTTATTTACTACTTTAAACAAAGTTATACATTTTATAATAAAGTAGTATCTTTTCTTGCTTAAAAAAAAGTACAATAGAATTAACTTTAAAACGGTAAATATTGTAGAATCTTCTTATTAAGCCATAAAATAAGGGGGAGGTTGAAGGGGGTTGATAAGGTTGAGGGTTCATTATAGAAAATTTTGTATATGAAGGTTTAGAATAAACCGATGGTAACCAATTTCATTTTAGTATATTTAGTATATAGTTTAAAATTTTTTATTATATTATTAAAATTGTGTCTTGAAAATATTTTTATTAATCGAATGGTATGGTTCTCCAGTTAGTGCCCGCGGCTTAGTAAAGACAGTTACGCCTGTAAATAAAGTTTTATTAATTACATTTGTGTAAATGTTGTTGTTTTATTCTTGGTTACAATTTTTATTATTGTAACAGTGAAATAGTTTTTGTAAATCTCATTTCTATACAACTAATGAGCTCTAGATCATGAGTAGAGTTCGTATAAGCTCTATCAGTCAAAATTAAGCCGCAGTAATTATTAGTTTGATTAAACAGATATAAAAAGAAAAAAATATATATATAATATTTTTTTTAAATTCATATTCATACATTATTAGCTCTTGTTTCAAATGAAAAAATAGTACGTAAAGAGTTTTCTCATATTTGATTGTCAGAGTTATTAAAATAATTAATATTAAGTAGGTTATGTTATATTTTCGTGTTAGAAAACAATAATGTGGAGTAAAGAAGAAAAATAATGAAGTACTTTTATAGTTGAAGCTTTAATATAACTTCTAGCTTGAGACGGCGGTTCCGCTTGGAAAGACAGGATTATTAAAAAAAATATAACGAAAAAAATATCGCTAGAAAATTTTCTGCTTTGTGGTTTTCTCATATGTTTTTAATTTTCATCGGTATGAACAAGTTCTGTAACTAAAGTTCCAGCTCCAGCTCTAAGTGTCCTAAGTTCTGTATCAAACTGTTCTAAACTCTGCTGGAATGCGACATACAAACATACAAACTTTCACATATATAACATTAACGGGAATGCATCTTTTACTTTTAATTATGAGGAAACATAAATGAGGAATAATAATATTAAATTATTTATTCAACACATATGTTAGTAACTTAATGTTTTTTGTTAGAGTTCGCTCGTTTTTACAATTACTTTTTAATGGTTTTTATTTTTTACTATGACGTAATGTAAATAAATATACATTTTATATGTATCCTTGCACTTTGACGCGTTTCTTTATTATATTTAAGTATAATGTGTGTGTGTGTGTGTTTGTGTGTTTGTGTGTGTGTGTGTGTGTGTGTGTGTGTGTGTGCGTGTGCGTGTGCGTGTGCGTGTGCGTGTGCGTGTGCGTGTGCGTGTGCGTGTGCGTGTGCGTGTGCGTGTGCGTGTGCGTGCGTGTGTGTGTGTGTGTGTGTGTGTGATAATTTGAATATCGTCTGTGATTTGTGATTCAATTTTCATACATAACTTAAAAGTCCATTAAAAACATTAATTTCTGTACGTCTTATAATATTTTGCTGCCAATCAAACATCAGAGATACAATTATCAGAGATTTACTACCAGATAATCGCTTTGATAAGGTTAAACTGTTCAATTAGCTTCCTTAAACCACAGCTCAAAGGAAAGTAATCTTTAAAGCTTTACCAGAAGACTTAAAATTGCTAAACCTTGCATTCATTCAAATACTTTCAAACATACAATTATCATCCATATTGTAATGGAATACGGATCAAATCACATTATATACTTATTATGCTGTGCAGTGAGACAATTATAGTTCTAATATCTGTAAATCATATCGTGGGTAAGACGGGAGCACAATTTCGCGTGACATGTTCGCAATCAAGCGACTATTAGCAACCCCCCCCTCCCCCTACCGCCTCCCTCTATTTCTCCCAAGCTAGTCGACCTTGGAGTCAGTATACTTCTATAATATTAAAATCATTAGTTTATGCACTAAGTTCAGATTTCTTAATCTTCATATAATATTTTGGAAGTCAAATGTAGAGTTGATTCAGTAGCTAATAAAATTCTTACCTATATCTAGATGATTGTAATGATTGAAAAATCGGGCTCAAAAGGACATGCCCCACTAGAACATAATTTGGCCCTACTGAGACCAGTATGGATGAACAGATGCATTGTATAAATAAAACTATTTTTTACGGATTAAAACTCGATGTTAGTGTCACTTACATCTCGTCTACCCGTGAACACGATTGCTGACAAGCATTCGAAACGTCGGGTTAAAATAAAAATGTAACTAAATTATACGCGAGTTTTAATCCATAAAAAATAGTTTTATTTGAAATGTGTACTCGTGAAAATCTAAGAAAATCCTATGTATTGTATAAAGTTTATTTTTCATTATAACATCATTTAGGGAGATTAGCTACAGTTCACTTAAAGCAGAAATAACTAAATACAACAACACATACATACATATACATATATAACAAAACAAAGAAATTCAAATTATTAATTTTATAATATTAATCTTGAGCACTACTAATTACGAGAACACAATCTTAATTCATGTTCGGAGATTGAAAGTGGCCGGAGAGCCGGGAGCCGCTCGGCTACCCGCTGCACTCAGCCCAGCCCGCCCACTAATTATATTATGATATAAACTGTTTTAACATTCCACAGCTCTCATAAACAACATAACTACACACGTACCATATAAGCTAAATACAACCTTATTGTTCTGTGTGTAAGTTTAATTTTGAATGGTGCATATTAAAATATATTTGACATCGCACAAAGTTCACAAACAGAAGCCTGAGGGTAAGGATTCTTTAAAATAATCAAGTCGAACAAGTTTGTGTACTTGTTAATGGGATTCTTTGATTATTATAATATTGTTCTAAAGTCTTCGATTATTACTTGCGATCAATAAGATATAGGTGTGTGTGTGTGTGAATGTGTATCTGTGTTTGATCAGAATATTTTTTCACAATAACTTGTCTAAAAGCCTATAACTTTGAACTTTTATACGCATAAATAGATATAGAATGAAAAACATAAAACACAAGGAGGATTTAAACCCGCGACCTCGAGGAACCTTTTAAGTCCCTTTAAAATTTGAGCTGCTGTGTCGTACTGTATTTACAATTCATTATTCAGATATTCAAAAATTTAAAAATTGTCAAGTTACTTACTGTTGAATAAAAATGCAATAAATAATTAACTAGGACTCAAACCTGCAACCTGAGAGCTATCGTCACCTTCGCTGCCACTGAGCAATACTCTCCTTGAATACTATACTATTTAAATAACGTAATGTCTGTTTCAGTACGTAGGAGACATTATTAGGTTTCGTTTCGGTGACATTTCTATTATTTAAAAAAAAAAAAAAATTAAACGAAATATTAATTTGTTGTATATTTTGATAAAAACAATAGCATTTACTTTATTCTAAATTAAAAATAAAAGTTTGTTCCAAAATTGTAAGTCCACTTCGTTTTCAAATAGCTAATTAAATATGAAAGATTTCAGATATATATTAATTGTATATATATTTGATAACTTTTATTATACAAGATAAAATATTTTCTCGACTGAGTTTGTTGTTATTTCTTCTCAGACAAGGACGCGGCTTAGCTGGAGTCCTCGTTGGAGAGTGTCTTCACTGAAGGGCTTATTTCGATAAATATGGTATTAAAATAGGTCCTCCTGATACTACCATTTGACGGACAAGAAATAAGTACATTTGATGTATTAGAAAATAAATAAATACATATATGCATAATTTTTTATCTACATTTTCTAATTTTTATAAAAAATGGTCTTAAATATATCACTTTTTATTATAACTATAGATCCAGCGATGTTCAAATATCTTTTTACAATTGTTATCATCCACTAAGAAACATTTTTTATTTAACCGTTAACCGTCGGTTGGTGTCTAGTTAAAAGAAATTTCTATATATTCTTTCAAAATATTAACGAGGAACAAATTATATATATAATAAGAGTGTATACAAACATATATATTATTATTGACTATTAGGTTAAAATTATTGCCTATTAAAATTGATTTTAGATAAAAGTACTATTAATCTTTTTTTTGAGTCACAAATAAAAATTATATAGAGATCTTAGTGAATCTAACTTCTATTATATGTAAATAAATTATCAATATATATCTTATATTTCATACATTTAATGTATTACATTGATAACTATGAGTACTAGAGAAGATTGTAGACTACTTTTTTATTCTAGAAGTACAGACATCTTGAGAATATGCATATGCAGCTAGATATTACTTATATATATATATATATATATATAATGTTTATTAATTTATTAGTATACACTTATTTCAATAAGTATAAGAATAATTGATGTGTTATGTTTATATTTAATATTCTTATTATTTATTTGTTTGTTGTAATGTAGTATTATGTTTTTATGTATGTATATACTATGCATAATATTATACTAATTATAATATTAAACATTACTATAGTACAATGAAATTAATGTTTCACACGACCCCTCACACTAGAAGTGAGTTATGATATGATATGATAATAGTAGTTACATTACATTACATTACAATATAACAGTAAAATTACATTGCAAGAGTAACTATTGGTTCCGATATAAGAGTATTCAAAAAAATATTAATTTCTTATTATGTTGATAACAAAATAATAAGAAATAAGTAGAATGCTTTAGTTTTAAGATTCAATAACAAAACTCTTACAAAAGTTAATGTTAAATGTTTTCATTGTTTCAAAATGAAAACACATATATTTTCATATTTAATTCAATTATTGATAATGAAACAGTGAATTGAATTATTTTGACTACATTAATATTACTGTATACTAGCTAATGGCCGCGACTCCGAACTCGTGTACTTATAGAAAGATATTTATTCGATTAACCATTATTATTATTTAAAATACATCAGTTTATTGTCACGTAAATACTATCGTAATATCATTTTCGCTGCGATTCCTCCATGCTCATGAATAAGGACCCCAAATGGGTTCTAAATTAGTCGGGCAAATTTTGACAATATATATATATATATATATACTAGTAATCATTAAATACGCAAGTTTAAGCCCAAAAATACATGCAAAATCAAACCTAATAATTTTTTTTATTTTTAACGGAATTTTGGTCATTCGCACCAGTTTCGTAACACATAAAAACCTAAAAACTTACAAGACTTTAAAATCACAAACAGCTGTAATTTTATTTTTTATTCAAAACAATGTTATCAATAAATATAAATTATTAAAACATGAAAACTGGTTACTATTGTATTAAAACTCACTGGTCATAATTAAAAAGAACTTACACAAAAGAACTGATACATCTCGCAATGTTTAAAATTCAATAAAAAATTCAACCTCAAATTATTTCATCTTTAAAGGAAATATTTTTTTAGAAGTATCCTTTATATTTAATTAATAAATGTTCGATAAACTTTAGTTAAACTTAAGGTAATTAATTATTTGACGTAATTCGTAAGTGATTGTTATATACACGTACACTTATACTCTTTCGTTGTACACTTTCAATCTTCAATAATAATATTTATATGATATTTGTACTTTAAATACAATGAACAATTAAGTAATGTGTTATACAAATTAAAATCAATTTAATTCAGATCACGTTTTTTAATACATTATTTATAATGTTCATATTTTAGTTATTTATTGGTATTATTGATTTATTATCTTGTAATGATTGAGGTTGTCGATAGATGATTGAAGGTGATTATTGATGGATTGACAGAAAAATTTATAATATATAATATATAATTTTGACGCGAGGGCTTGAGGAGAGATTGAATTGAATTTTTCGCATATAAACATAATTTTTTGTAATAAAATATTTTTAACAGTTTTATATAAATTAACGAAAAAATATGATTGTTAAGATTGAAATTGATTACTCCCTTCCAAGATAGTGGGTTTGATTCCCGAATTGTTTTTTGTGTTATCGATATGTTGTTGTCTTGAATCCGAGTGAACTTTTGTCAGTTCTGTGCCAAACTTCGCTCGATATTCGTAAATAATATAAAATAATTTGGTTCAAATTTTATAACTCGTATATTTATTTTTATTATTTCTATACATTATTATAATCATATAATATGATACAGAAATAATTTTACTCAATGACTTAGTATTCTAACTAGAATCAGATTTTTTCTTTCATTTTTTTAATTTCTATATTATAATCCATTTTGAATGCTCACTCATACAAAATATTAACAATATGTAGTGAGATATTTTCTTAGATTTTCACTATAACATATTGAAATAAAATTATTTGTAACGAATTAAACTAGTTATTGGTTATTTTTAAACATGTGAAAATTAAATTTAAATTTTTTTATAATACAATAATAAATCATGTTAACAGACAGATAGTAAAAAAAAATATGTATATTTATTAACGTCGTACATCAGAACAGCATGCTGGTTTTTGTCCGTCTGGCTCAAGCATTAAACAATTCGGGTTGCATTTGAAAGTCAATTGAGAAGTTTTTCCATGATGTGAGGTCATATTCGTTCAGTTCTTATGCAAAGATATACGATCACGTCAATGGTGACTTTTAATTGAATTACCTATTGTTTCCTGTCTTTAAAGATAAAGATATCTATCTTTTTGTGTTCAATGTCATCCATGATTACTAGATTACTATTATACGTAATTATTCGTCTGTACTCACGTAAATTATATCGAAATTTGTCCAACTTTTTTATATTTTCCGCCGTAATTTCTCAGAGCTCAGTATAGCTCAATATATTTTAGAGCGGAATAGATTCAAAATTAGTTGAGTAAATGTCAATAGAGTTACGTGAGTACAGCCGGATAATTATATATAATAATGTTATCTATCATATTTAGGATAATTAGGATTTCTGACAATATTTAACTTACCAATAACTTAGTACAGAGACTTAGTTGCTCTACTCTCTTTTCGGTATTATACTTCATTTGAGTTATAATTTCTTCATATCAATACCATTTATAAAGTCCGATAACACTCTACGAGTAATTCTAATCTTATACGTTAAGATTATCCTTGAATTCTCTGACGATTCTTCTCCATTTACTGACCATTTGGATCCATTTAAAGTATGATGAGTAAGTTTTTATTTCGACTTTGCAATATTTATTTAATTCGTAGCGACGGTTGTTTGAGACGTAAGATAACAAATAAAAAATAATTCTCTTTTATTAATAAACTCTTCACATATATTTAAATATAAGTTTATGGAATTATTTATTTGTTTTATGCAGACAGTATTGACATTATTATAAACTTGAAGTACAATAAATTTCTTATAGAAATACTGTATACAGTAATACTATTTTCAAAATTAATTGATAACATAAATTGTACAGGCTGTTTTCTACCTTTGTTGCTTGCAGTTTTTTATAAATACAATATATAACAAAAACTCACAAATATGGTTAGCAGATGGCAGCAGAAACTTATTTATATCTAAAAATGTATGAATAAAAAATTCATTTCAATAACTTAATAAAAACATAAATAAGAAAATTAATGTTTCTGTATTTGTGCAATTGTTCTTAACATTCTAGAAATAGAAGTCACTACATTACTTCATGGAAATACTTTGGATGTTTCAACTATAATAGGTTTAAATTAAGAATTTATGATAAGGTACGTTGTACATATATATATGTAGATATACTATTTAAATATTTCAAGTATTCGTATTAATTTTTATTTTAGACAATGCCCCAAAATATTTTTTTATTAATATAATATCTTCCTATATTTATAGCTCTTTTTCTAACTAAACTAAAAAAAGTCAGTCATCGCAAACCTTTTATTTCTAAAATATATCTTAGTAATTTAATATAATATTTTAATAACATTGCTAAGTGTAGCTAAATGTGTTGTGAGGTGATTGTATCGCAGACGTAACAAATTGATCCGACGCGCGCGCACAAAATTGAATACCATTTTACGCGACGTACAGACAGCCAAGACATTGTCTTACGTAATTATAGGGTGGGTACTCATTTTTATTGCATTTCTTTTAAAATAACACTGCTTTTGTAATATTACATTATTATTACAGATTTAATATTATAATCGTCAATACTACAAATAATTATAAGTATATGTATAAAAAATACAACATATTTTTATAAGTTAATATTATAGAAAAGTTATTTTAGTTATTATTTATGAACAAAATCCAAAAAGAAGTTTACGAATAAACGGTACAATTCTAATAAGTCTTAATAAATATGATATTAATTTATAATTACAAAAAAATATTTATATATTTTTTATGAACTAAAACTGTTATACGGTTTTTTTTTTTGTAAAATAAACATTACGTAGACAAATTATTTATTAACCATTAGTGTTATTTATTTTATTATTGTCATTTTTATTAGAGTTATTTATTTATTATTATTATTTATGATTTATATATTCTTATGTTATAAAAATAATATAAAAAATTATGTAAAAATAACGTGTTGAATAATTTTTTTGAGTTACTTTTAATTGTTGTAAATATTTTTATATTTTAAATTTTGTAAAAAACAATTATGTAAATTTATAGTAATAAAGTGTATTAATTGTTTTGAAACTTAATTTTGAAATTTGCTATACCTTTTGAAATTAATCTATTTAGTTTGTTTATTTTCATATTTGTTTTGATAAATTTCATTCTGAACGAAGTCAAGCAAATTGTTGTCTAATAAGAATCAAATACTTCGAATTTTTAAGTATGATTTCCTTGTTAGATAATAAAAATTAATTATAATAGTTCTATTACAAAAAATATATATAATTTATGAGGCGAGTTGTCCGTCGCTCACACTCAGATTTCTCTATAATAGTATTTTATTTATAATGATATTATATTAAAGCTCAGATAAATATGTGTAAAATAAATTTATGTATTGTCAATTGTAGTAAAGAAATCTTTTATAAACATATATTTTTATATTTTTCGTATTAGTTTACTTGTAACTTTATAACTATAAACATTTAATATAACAAACTAACAGAAAAACGAGAATTAACATCTATCAATTAAGTAAATAATGTTGTAAACCATGAAAGACTAAAATTAAGCTTTATTGGTGAATAATATGTGCGTAGTTTTGCTACGCGCCGCTAGATGGCAGATGGCAACAGTTTAATATTTTATATACATTGTTTTCATAATCAAAAAGTCTGGTAGTAATGTATAATATTAATAATATAATATTAATTTAGTTAGTAAATAATTATAACCTCAAATTGTTTGTTGTTTTTAATGTAATTTAGAATTTTCGTCAAAGAAGTTTTGCTATTAAGAAGAATATTTTAGTTTTATTATATAATGTACTTATATGTTTAAATTTTAATATCAGAAAAATAAAATTGCACTATTTGCTGAGAAACAAAATAAAAATAAAATAATCTAACGAATTGCCAGTACAAACTTTCAAGTTTTTTTTCTACTCGCTAAGAGATGTCGCTAGTAACATCGTTTCAAACCTTAAGGTAAAATGAAATTAAACTGTTAGAAACGAGAATAACGGAATTCCTTAATACATTTTATAAGATATTTTAAGTTTCTTAAGAAAATCAAAACAAAAAAAAAGGAAACTGAATAAGTCGATCTTTATAAAAGAAAAAAAAAATAAAAACAAAAAAACAAAAAAAATAAAAAATAAAATAGAAAAAAAAAGTTTGAAATCAAACAAACCAGTATTTTATGTTTTTGTGTACTTTTTCTAAGAAATGTTTTATATATATTAAGAGTAATTTCAGCAACAAAAAAATAATATATATACTGATGATATATATTTTGAATTATTATTGTTTGAGTATCTGTTTATTTTTTATTAAAGTTATTAAAAATATAATTTGTAAGAAAGTTGTAACTTATAGACCAATATTAATAATTTATGGTATTAAAATAATACAATATTTATATTTATTATTTCCAAACAAAGTGATGTTATAATGTACTTTTTGTACATGTATGAATTAAAAATATATTTAAATGAGAAAATAATTAACCAAGCATTAGAACAATAATTATTTTATATAAATAAGATTTTACTTATAAAAATAATATTTATAAGTTTTATCTAAAATTCTAAATGTAATGAATGTTTCAGGAAATTATTTATTCATCAAGCTCTGATAATGAAGTACATATTAATGTATATTATTAATATTACTTTCTATTTCAAGTTATGTATTTTTTAAATTTATTTTTTTCTGTTGAATTTATTAATTTAATTTTTAATTCCTATGAAAAAGGACAAGAAAATGGTATAAAATAAAGTAGTGTTTATTGTTTTTTTATAATATGAGTATTGTGTAATAACACTTATTAGTAACTTCATACTGAAACAAAAGCATAGCAACATATAGAGTTGTCGCCTTAATGAGTCTCAAATTTGAATGTCGTATCCTCACTCAGTATAAGTGACGGCGCTACAAGAATCGAAAAAAATAGAGAGATTGTGTTTGTAAATAATAAGGTGCGAATGATAGAGCGGTGTAGCGATGTAGAGTAGCGACGGCTCGGCTCGGAGTGTGTAGCGGCTAGCGACGAGCGCGCGGAGAGCGAGCGGGGTCGCCGGGGGGCGGGGGGGCGGCGCGCAATTACGGCGTCATTAGCGGGCGGCGCTGGGCGGGGCCGCCCCTCTCCGGCGCCGGCGCGCGGCGGACCGATACCGCCTCGAGCCCAGTCCGCTCCGTGCTGCCGTCGCGCACGCACGCGCATGTCGCTCGTTTCTGAATCAAGTGATGTGAGGTGGCCCCCGCCGCTACCGAAGTGTTGCGCGATTGACGCGCTTGTTTCGCGAAAGAGTGCGCCAGGTGAAGGCTCGAGAGCCTTCGAACCGGCAAGACGCCGTCCACCGTGGATCTAAGGTACGGCGCCATGGCGGCGACCACGTATATGCCGGGAGAGCTGGATCTCGGCAGCATCAGCGGTTATCATGCTGCGTCGCCGCGCAGTGCAGAACCGGCTGATATGAAGTACCAGCACCACCTACACGCCAGCGGGTCGCCCTCGCCGGGCGCGCCCGTTGGCCTTAACCCGTGGGCTTCGCTGCCACCGGGCGACCCCTGGTCCATGCACCAGCACCATACGCACGTTCACCAGCCCGACGTCAAGCCCCCGGCGGCGCCACACGACCACCGTCACCTGCAGGGCCACGGCTGGCACGCGCCCGTGGTATCCGCTCACTATGGTGCCGTTTCGCCTTACCCGGTGCCCATGCACCAGCACCATATGCTAAGGGACGTGCAGCCCTCGCCACATCCTATGCATCATCATCACGCCCTAGAACGCGATCAGCCAGAAGAGGATACGCCCACCAGCGATGACCTAGAAGCCTTTGCGAAACAGTTTAAGCAGCGCCGTATTAAGCTCGGCTTCACGCAGGCCGACGTCGGTCTCGCATTAGGAACTCTATATGGCAATGTGTTTTCTCAAACGACGATATGCCGATTTGAGGCTCTACAGCTCAGTTTCAAGAACATGTGTAAATTGAAACCGCTCTTACAAAAATGGCTAGAGGAAGCCGACTCTACAACGGGTAGTCCGACGAGCATCGACAAAATAGCCGCACAGGGTCGCAAACGAAAGAAGCGTACGTCCATCGAAGTATCGGTGAAGGGTGCACTCGAGCAACATTTTCACAAGCAGCCGAAACCATCCGCACAAGAGATCACGAGCCTCGCAGATAGTTTACAGCTAGAGAAGGAGGTAGTGAGAGTATGGTTCTGTAATCGTCGGCAAAAGGAGAAGAGAATGACGCCACCGAACACTCTAGGTGGTGAGATGCTGGACGGCATGGGACACGGGCACTACGGGCACGACGTGCACGGGTCCCCGCCGCTCCACGCGCACTCGCCCGCTCTGTCGCCGCCGCACGGCCAGCACGGCCAGCACGCGCCCCACGCGCCCCACGCCCAGCACCCGCAGCACGGCCTCCAGAGCGCTCACACCCTGGCGGCGCACTAACAGTTCGCCCCGTGGGCGCCGCCGCGGCCCTATTACGCGGAGCCGCACTAGCCGCCCGCGGGACCTGTACATAGCTCTATGCCGCCGACCGACCGTCGCACTGTAAATAGTTCGCGAAAGCAGATTCAGTTTTTTGTATGATTTGCCGCTCGGTCGCGGGCCCAGTGACCTCGTAGTGTGTGACAAAGCGGAGAGAGTCGCGCCGAGACGACGACCGCGACGCCCCCTTGCCGTCGCCGCCGTCGGTGGTAAGTACGCGCTGCGCGAAGGTGACAAGTGCGACAGGATAGCCGGCAGCCGGCGAGGACCGCCACACGCTACGACTTATGTTTAAAGACGATTTCATCGAATTTATTTATAGATATTATATAAATGAAGGATGTTCATTGATGCCTCCCCGTCAGTAGGCGCCTCCTCGTGGTGTGGATTACATTTAAACCGTTGCTACTGTAAATTATTGACTAGTGATGTCGAAAGTGAAGTAAACGAATCGGGTCGTAGCTTCGTTTAGTGAGGGAATAATTGAGTCAATAGGTGCAATTTATGTTTTAAGTACTGATGAAGCTCGCGGTGCGGTGCGACGCGACACGACACGACACGACGAGTCGTCTCGGTCCCGTCCCGCCGCACCGCTCGACCCTTGCTCCCCTAATTTATTGGAAATTAAGCACATACGATGCCAAAATGGTTTTATTCCTGTTTTCAATTGTTTTGTTGTTTTTCGTTTATATGTAATTGTGGCCAAGTTCGGTACTTCGTTTTTTTGTATAAATAGGTATTTTTTTATATATAAAATAATGTTATTACAACGTATATGATGATATATTAAAAAGTTCTTTATAGAAACTGACATATGATTATGACTTTTATTGAAAATGTCCCGGTCTTGGGTGCATGTGTGTGTGTACATTAGGGACATTCTAAGACATAGATATACTCGACGAGCTAATCTCGCAGAACACTGTGTTGTGAGGATACGAGTGTTGATCCGTGATCCGCGCCGTACCGTGCCGTACCGTGTGTCAGAATACAGTGCAAAGTGCGAGGTTCTCGCCCGATTCGAACCAAACTATTATAAATGTAATTAATTCGTTATTCTCAACGAAGTTGACAAGTTGATATGTATATAAGTGTATATTGTATTAGGTAATAACGTCGGCAGTGGTAGATCAAGCATCTAGTAGGTAAATAATTAATAATTAGTCTTAAAATGTTTTATATTATTATCTAAGTATTTAAATAAACCAGAGTAAATATTTTATATGGTAGTATTATTGATTCCCGGTAACAGAGGCGACGACTAAAGACATCCTCAAACTGCGGCCTGTTTTAGTTATTTCTCTAAGTTAATAACGAGCACACAACGTCAGATAAACCGAACGACATATAACCTAGCATATATCAGATATATATATATGATACTGTAACTATAATAATTACATTTTTTATATACTTATAGATATCCGGAGGCAACCTGAGAACGCGTTTAATTCTTTTCAACCGTTCGACTAACGGATTTCATAAATCTCGTTGTTATCAACTCTTAAGACTAAATTAAATTAAAAACAACAAAATTATCTTAAAATTAATTAATTAAGCGACGAAAAAAAAACAAAAAAATATATATAACTTTAAGTTTAAAATAATGTTAAGGAAAAACATTAACATTAAAACATTTAAAATCAAACAATAAAATAAATATTATAATAAGTTTTCAATTGATTTTTAAACAATATTACATCTGTATAGATCGGTGAGTTATTAATCTCTGGGTACCCGCGGAGCCTGACTTTGATTTATGGACCTTAAAAATGACCTTTATCACCAATTATAGTATTTTATTTACAAATTATAAATCTTTATTGATGTAACGGTTATGGAAAAAGTTTTGCTTTGAAATTTCCTTTGTTCTTATCTTACGAAACTTGTAGATTTTGTGAATTATGAAAATATAAATGTAGATTGTCTAATATGATATTATTATTTATTGTACATATATTTATGATCTGATTTTCACCTGTCATGAATGTATGAAAAAATTTTAGGAGTGAACACGTAAAAGAGTAACGTGTAGCTTATGACATTCCGTGAGATCGATGAAGCGTAAAAAGCGAGAGACGTTGGAATTAGAAAAAAATAACCAATATACAATCTATTAATTAACGTAATAATAATATTTTTTCTATTATAACCTCGTTTGTAAGAATTTTAACCAATTATATGTTTTATATAAATAGTTAAGTCTACAGATCATTTTCGTAACATCACTTACCAAAAACAAACTAATTCTTATACCGTTCTGAGGTTAGTTCTCGGACTAACTGATTTTGCAATTTGATTAGTTTTATTAATCATATATATTACTGAATTAGTTTCGTTTTAAATAATGATTTTAAGTCTTTAATGGGTATACTTTAAGTTTGTTGAAAATATGTTTTAAAATTATTGTGACTAGATAATGATGTATAATTAATAAAACTTATATAAGTAATCGAAATAAAATGAAAACTAACTAACTATTTACATTCAATACTATGTGCAGTTTAATTTGACACGGGTGTTCAAGACACCGCTTAAATAGTTAGTTAGTTACTATCGAAGCTTATTTTGCAACTGTGTTTTTGTGTTATGTATGTAAAATATAATTAAGTAAGGATATAGTTAGATAAGTACGACGTCATAAATATTTCAAATTAATAATAATATCTAAATTTTAGATTTTAGTTCTTTGATTTCGCAGTTAGGGCAGGTGGCGCAGGTCCTACCCGCGAGGGGCAATTTATGAGGTACGGAGCCCCGCTGCGCCGTCTAGCGTTTTATTATGCTGGTTTTTTTCATATGCTTGTAGGTGTTGAACTTAAATAGTTTTGAGGTCACTAGAGGTTTTGATGTTAGAAAAAATATCAAAAATATTATATCTATTTGTAGAAAAATGTTAATTGTTTTAATATAAACTAATTCTGAACTTTTTTTTACAGTAATAGAAATATATAATAAATTATTGTTATTCTGCCTCGATACCTTCGATTCTTAAAGATCCAACCATTGTCACTGGCTATGCACTGCTTGAAATATTATTATAGAAACTTATGTGTATTATTAAGGATGCTTGAATTTCTTTTTCTTTATTAAAGAATAAGAAAATTTATTAAATATTTCTTTATGAATATATTTTTTTCTAATATGTATGCAATGCGAGTTTTTGTTATGGTTCCTATCCGAATCTTTTAATACTAGTATTATTTACAATTTATAAGTGAAATTATACTTTTTTCTTATGTGTCCATACTATAATATAATAGCAACACTACACTAGTGTGAAGAAACCATTCACATCAACATATTTAACAAGAGAATGCAATACCTTATAAAAAATTTAACCCAACATTATCCCTAACACATATATACACTGACATATATTCATCTCACTTGCACTTATATAATTTGTGTATTTTTGTCTCTGGTGGTATTTACTTTTGAAAACACGTTAAATACCTTTACTATCAGTACAAAGAGAGCAAGGTCTCCGTTGTATTGAAATATAACAAGACTTACCTTTAATATTATTAAGCTGTATCGAGATATATGAAGTATTTGTCATGTGAATGGTCAGTTCTGATCATCAATGGAGACCCGATTGAATCAAACACCTTAGCAATAACAAATGCAATAGATGACTTGCAACAATTAAGAGATTTAATAGACACAATATATATGTTCATCAATTTAACAGAGTTTAATTATTATTTTAAAGTATTCGTTCCAGTTCGTGGCTCGGGTTCAAGGATAGCTTGATACGGGCTGATAGAACCCTACCTGATTAGTGAGCTTTACGCTACAGTGGCCTTGGTACCATTTAAACAAATACTTACAAGTCTAAAAACATATTACAAATAACACTCAACTTTTATTTTATATTTCATAAATTAATTATAATAAAGTTTAGAAAAAAATTGATGTTGATTTAATTCAATTAATGTTGAATTAATTCAATATATTTACGTTGATATTTACAGCTATTCGGTGGAGATTATAAATGAGAATATGTTTTTAATAGTCACATATTGTTTGGTTCTGGCTACTTAATATACCTTCAGTGATTAGCGAACTTATGAACATGTATATAATATAATCTCTGCTCATATATCAGCGTGACAGTTATTGCTCTTGGATACACAGGCACGCGAAGTGACGTCACATGATGAATCATTATTATCTGATCTTAAATGTGTTTGTTTGTTACACTAATACTATGTGTATTTTGTATTTTTATTAGGATATTACAATAAAAAAGCTAATACATCGCATAAGCTGTAACAAGTAAAATGCGCTTAAAGACTAAATAAATTACATACAATTCACAAAATCCCTCTAATGTACTGAATATAATGATAAATATTATTATCATAATAATATATAATCATGAGTTATGATAGAGATTGCATATAAAAATATGCAGCGCTCGTGCCAGGTATAATTCGTGTTATTGTCATTAATGTGAAGTGGAGTCAATTGACACCCAATTTGACATAAGTATGCCAGTGGGTCCTGGTCTACAAGTAGATGTGTCTTTAATAACTACATTTTAAAATCTATTTACTCTATTAAACTAAATAAATAGAGTATAAATTAATGGTTTTTATATATAGAGTAACAGTTACTGATAGTAATACATTATCTGTTAACTCTAACTGATAGTAAAACATTATCTGTTAAAATGACAAGAAAGTTGGGGAGCACATATTTTATTTTTATGTAAAACAGCACATTTATAAATATACAGAATTGTCAAAAGAAAATACATCATCTCGACACAAAAATAAGGAGAGATCAAGTTTCGTATACGAGAGATGTCAGCGGTGTCAGCCAAGTCACTAATTACTGCTTCAGATCGCGTGGGCGATGTTTCACTTCAAGAGATTGATATGGGTCTTATCTCTTTATTTACTGTTTGTTACTTCATCATCTAAACAATATGAATTACTTAAATATTCAAATCTAACTTCCAACCAGTAGTAGATGTTATGTTAATAATCTACACTAAAGGGCGTCAATTAAATTTATTTATTTGCATGTAAAATATTTAGTGCATATTCATAAAAGGACATGAAAATCGTTAATCAGTTAAAAATAAAAAGTTTGGTATTGAATCCTACAATTTTGTCTGGATTTTAGTTCCTACTCGCGCCGCTAGATGTCACTGTACTGACCGGCGTGGCGTAACTCGTTACACACGATAGAGAGGACGTATTATTTATAACTAAATTATATATAATTTTTATTCCGCAATGTATATTGTAATTAATATATTATTGCGTTTTAATACTTAGCAAATTAAAATAAATTGAATTAAATTCAATGAATTCCTTTATTGGTTTTAACTTACAAATATTTGATTTATAAGCATCCTGTCTTCAGATTGGGTCTACATATTATGATTGATAGACGATGGTGTCGCTTCCTGCAATTTAGTCTGGTCTAGACGATGCGATTAAGGTATTACTGGTAGGTATCTCCGATGACCCTTTATGTACGCTGCACTTCGACAAATACTACACACAACAGACACACACATACAGACATATAACATTTTAGTATCTATTATTTATTATTATAGTATTCTTCAACTCCATTTACCTGAATGCAATTTCTATTTTGTAATTATAATGGAATATCCTGTTTTGTAATTATAATGGAATATCGGTTTTAATTTAGATATTAATAATATCTATAAAATATAAGGAAATAACTGACATGAAGAAGTTATTCTAGTAAAGAATTATAAATATAAAGTCATATTTATAAGTCTAGAATGTCGTTCTATTAAGAACATGTGGTTTTAATTGTATCATCGTGCAAAAGTAGGTATTTTGAGGTGAATAGGAAAACATATTAAAAAATGTAATATGAATGAATAATTATTATATTACACTATTTTATTATAAATTATCAATAGTGTAAATTCGACATTTTGAAGTTATTATTCAAAGCGATGTCGATTTAATTTCTTTGAATCAATTAAGTGTGAAAATAACATGAATATAAGAAAGTTTTTTATAAACAAACATATAAAGAAACAACCTCTCTAAATAATAAGATACAAAAAATAGAAAACAAACGAAAGCGACAGTTGAATATTGTAGAGAAATTCATACATTTATTCAAAACTCATTCGTTTATATAATGTTTAAAATTATAAAGATGTTAACCAGAAGCATTGCGGCGTGCGTCAACACTGAACACACATAAAATAATCACAGGCGAAGAATCGTGCTACCGGCGATAATTATACACACAACAAAATCGATTATTCGAATACAGAATCGAGTAATTAACCGATCAGACGTCCATCTCGATTCACTCTCGATTGAAATTTACATAATGATATTGTTAACTGATGCAAAATAAACAAGTTATGCTGTACGGTCCTATGCTTATTGTATCGAGTAACGGGACTCGATACATACTAATTGGACAAAATCGATTCTCAAGACTATTGTTTAAGTTTTGTTTAGCCCTTATGCATTATTTATTGGAAGTCGTTTTGATATAACGAAGCGACATATCTGGAATTTGGTCGTCTTGCAAAATATAACATTAATTTTATTACTGTAGGTTTGAACATGAATTAAAGTATCAAACACTTTTGTGTATAAGCTTGAGGATTTAATTGAATAAAATTGTAAGTGAAGCCGCGTGTAGGAGCGAGTGAGACCGCAGGTGCGCTGCACACACTTTTTCTCCCGATTACACCTTCCATGCAGGTGGAACGTGTTCTCGACTTATGTAATACAATCTATAAATTTAATAACATTTACCCAATATAATATAATGTACATAAAACAATGATTATTGAATGATAAGTTATTCGATGAACAAGTATCGATAAATAGAAATGTGACTGTTTCTATCCAATATACCTTGAGATAGATATATTTTTTTTATAAGGTTTTTTTTTGACAGTCAGATTATTTGATAAGCGATACGTTTTGATGTTTGATGGTATTACTAGTTTTAGAATTTTTTTCACAAATAACAAACACAAAGTATGATTTTGAATAATAATATTAGTATTATTAAGATAATTTCTTCTTATAGCTCTTTAGTTAATGATTTTGAAAAAGAAATGTGGTTGAAACGTGGTATAAATGTCTACTCTGTGTGTTATTTCTTCAAGTTCAATTAGAGATGAGGAAGACCGGTTCTTAATTGACTCCTACACAATATTTTTTATTTATTTTGATTGTTGATTTGACAAATTAACTAATTATAAAAAGCTAAGTTATATAGGTTTAATATTCTTTTATACATAAGTTATATATAAGTTTTTAATACAATACTTATTAAACTGTTCTTACTTGTTATTTTCTTATATACTACATAAACAGGTAATATTACAAAACTATATTACCTACGACACGTTGTTATAAATCTGTTAAACGAAACAACTAACAAGAAAAAGTTAATTAGTTTTTAGAGTTTTAATAACGTAGTTAATTACAGCTGTTTTATTTAACTTACTACAATAGTTTAGTGACTCATTTACTTTATAATATACAGATTCATCTAAAAGCATCGTAAGTATATGATACTAGATATAGTAAGAGTTGCCAAAGGAGCTTCTGAAATATTGATTTTCACTCTATATGTTTAAGAATCCTATATCTGTGATTTTATTGAAACTATACAAGTTGTGTGCATATATATACTTAGTATTACAAGAGGGTTATTTAGTACAATATTAAAGTGGTGCAAATCTTTTGATATATTAGGGGCTACTCTTTTTGAGTTCGCTGAAATAACTTAGTTTATAGAAATAATAAAGAAATGTTAATCACAAATTAAAATAAGGTAATAATATTATAATATCATGTGTTAATTTTAAGTTGATTTCATTTACTTAACTGTGATAATAAATATATTACAAATTTATACAAAATTTATTACTATCTAATATTAGGTGTATTGTAACTAATTTTATTGAAAAATTCACTACATTTCTTGTGATTTATTTATAAATATAAGACATATAATTCAAATGGTAATACAGGAATAAATGTTATGAAATTGCTGGCAAAATTCAGCAATTTCTTTGTTCAAAAGCGCTTATTTTTAAATTAATATTAGGTAGTCGTAGTAAATTTGCACGTGCTGCCGCACCTCTGATTTATTGTGTACTGTGAGGAAAAGGTTTTTTTCACACGCAACGTCAAATGGCGTTAGTATAACTTCAGGTTTCAGGTTTTAATTAGCTCTACTGATCTAGGTCACACTGTAGAGCTGTTTTAAAAACAGACGGCTGAAACGTGACTCTACCTTTTGTATGATTTATTATAAAATGTCATTTTTTTATTTTGTTTATAGCTATGGTTTTAGATGTAATTTAATTGTATGTGGTATGTGTTGGTTGTGTACAAATAAACATTTTTCTCTTACTTTGTTTTTGGAATCTACAAAACTACAGATTTTTATTATATTTCAGCTAATATATAATATCACTCTATCTGTCCCTTTATAGATGGATTAGGATAACTGCTGATACTCTAAAAGGTCAAAATATGTTGGCTACTATTTTAGTGACTATATAGCAATAAGAGTTGAACTGAGAATATTATTTAATTAAGCAACTTTTTTAGTTTATAATTAATAAGTTTCATAAGTATAGTAGACTAAAACGTAAGTAAAACGGATAAGGAACCATAACAAAAACAAAAAGTATAGAATAACTTTTAATATAAGTATAAGTTCCATTATAAGAATAATAAAATATGTGTTCAATAGCAAGTAATTATAATTATATCCTGAGGCGTTTCGTCAACTGATTGTCAAATTGACATCTGTTGACATTCACCGAGATTATATCGACAGCTGGAGTTATTATTATTAGTATAAGATAAGACAAAGGTAAGTCCTAATAGTCCTCACATCTGAAAGAAGCCTTATAGTCCATATAATAATTGGATATGAATGAAGGGTTTATATTTAAAAATCTTATAATACATGGGTGAAGGCAGCGAGGCAGGTGCACTCTACGCTCATGAGCAGCGCCGCGGGCTCCGATCGTTATGATAAGCTCTCCTTCACGGCTCCAAATTGAGGGTATATAATAGATATGAAAATTAACATTTGGCAAAGAATTTGACCTCCGCTTTTTGAAGACAAATGTATAAAATTATAAATAATCAAACTGATATTAAAGTGATAAGTAAATAATTATTGAACTAAATTATTTGACCTTAGTGTTAGAGGCCGAGTGTATGAATTTAAAAGACAATTGGTAAGCGTTTCTATACTTATCTTCTCATTGTGAGTTATTTTATAGAGTAGTAATTAAACAGAAGGCTCACCGCGGCCGCAGTCCTTGATGGGTGATAAGTCGTTTCCTTCACGGTCCTTAATTTGAGAAACGCGTGTCACTTTGTTGACAATTTTGTTTGTTATCACGCAATCTTAAGTGAAGGCGATTATATTATTTAAAAAGTTATACACTTACAACAATTGAAATAAATAAATTAAAAAAATATTTATATGAATTCCAATTTTTTTTTGGAACAAATTTAAATATAAATATTGTATATTTGTTTATTAATAAAGAATAAAATTTACAATTAACTGCTCCGATTTAATCAAATCTTAGTATGATATATTATCTATTAGTATGATATATTATCTCTGAAAAACATGGGTTATATTTATCTCCATATAATAAAACAAAATCCCTTGTCCGCAGGAGGAATCGCGAGGCACAGCTAGCTTATAGCATTGTCTCCAGAATATGCCCTTCAGCTTGAGTTGCCTAGTATAAGTTACACATATGCGTCTGCAGACATTCGACAACTGTAAGACATAAATAACCAACGGACGGAACCGCGCGTGCACTGCGACCTGTCGCCGTATTTGTACCCGCTGACTTATGTTTCCGGTCCACCTTTCTGTACATACCCTTATTTTATTACGAGCCTTCACTAGTAAATAATGTAATCGTAGCCTTATAATGAACTTACTGTATTACCTACATTGTTATTATATATACATTAAAGATTTAATTTAACATACCATCAAAGCAGGTATTCATTTTATTATAAGTACGATATTGAACTACATTCGCAGTGGAAAAATACGTATAATTTGTGAAACAAACATCTTGACAACACCTAAGTGTCGCACACTAATAAAATATTATGATAATGTTATGTTGTTTTATTGTTTCCTCTAGTAATAGTTAATGTGTGGGTGTATGATGTAAGTATTATAGAGTATGTTAATAGCTATGAGATGACAGACGCCGTGACTCACTGGTATCTAATGAACAAAGCATTCGAACAGCCATTTATATTGACTACTTATTTTCTGTATTATAACTTGTAATTATATTAAATATAACTGTAAATAAAAATAAAATAAACGCTAAAATCAAATTAAAATTTGTGTAATTTCAAGTCTTTTTATAGAATCCTATCAGATAAGCTCCGGTACGGAGGTATTAATAAAACTAATAAATCCTACTGAATGCGCTTGCGGCGATCAATAACCAATATTGATAGCGCTTTACGCACAGATGTCGCTACCCCCGGGTCGTAATAAAAGGACACGCAACTGACTCCAAATTATATTTTAAAACGGTGTTTCCGGGGACATTTTTATTATTTCTTATATCCCCAAGACGCAAATGTGATAAGTGAGGAGCTTAGCCTTAAAAGCGGAATTGACTGTTAATGTCTATAATAGTAAACAGCACTTACTGTATTTGGATGCTATTACCATAATGACGCAATGACTTATTTATATAAATCTCTTCAATAAATTGTTATTTATACCTGTAGACCAAGGGATTATATAAAACAATACAATTAAAATCTCGACGATGTCTAACATTGCTAACATGCACGCGATAACTCAAAATTCATACCTTAGGCGTTTTGTGTCAATTAGTGTAATTTGCAATCCTTCAGCCATAGGAACGACGTGCGTGAAACGATTATATGTACTTACACGCACGCGCCAAACATTATTATACATCTAAAACATCTGCAAAGGACTTCAAAAATGAAATCAACTCAAAAACAATAGCCAATATGAAATTCATGTACAGGTTCAGAAAATGATGTAAGTCCCTGACCATTTCTCGTAAGTATGGCGTCACGACATTCTTTCATTTAAAGTCATGGCTTAAAAGAGAAACAGACAGACAAAGGAACGAGCAAGAGCTAACTAGAAACCTACCTCAAGTCTGGTGTCAATAGTAAGTCATTTACTTTCTAGCATTTAACTTAACATGAATTACAAAGAAATATAGCTGCCACTGTATTTAGCAAGGAGTTCCCCCTCTCCCCAAGGTTGTGGGTGGAAGCGGCGCAGGCGCAACCCACGAGTCGCCGTCGCGGCGCACGCGTCTATTTTTAACCACCAATCGCTCGAGTAACAGTAAGTAAATAGGATCAGCTCGTAAAAGATTCTATTCTACTGAAATATTAGCATCTCATACTGATGTGTTATTAGATATTCGTTCAAACTATAACTAAACATTACACAAACATAGTAAATATCCACACCTACAAAAAGCAGGTTAATGAACCGTAGATACTCCAAATTCAATCAGAGAGCCCATGAGCTTTAATGGGAATATTTAAAAAGTATTCTTGGACCACAAAGCAAATAAAACATCAAACATCAGGCTCTGAACCACGCTAGCGCAAGGATGGTATTTAATTTGACATGGTAACAGCAGGTGTTCCTAAATCGTTCATGATAAATACACACTATCAATATTGGAACCCTTTCATAGTTTTAATGTTAACCGTAATTGTGGTCACGAAACCCAAAATAATTTTTAATATAACACTTATTGAAAGACAAAAGAAAACTTTTGTTATAGACGAAAAAGTTAAATCTTGAATAGATTTTTTATATAAATAAATATTTGACTAATGAAGAAAAACATACATATATTTAATGTGTAGGATATTCGTATCTGTCAAAAGTGAACGATGATGTTTTTTTTAATAATTATTTTAAATAGATTCGAAATAAAAATTAATCATTAAATAATATTAAAAAGTGGTCGTTTGGAACACATTTTATAACAATCTTATAATCCTTGTTTAGTATATGTAGTAATCATATATAGTAAACTAAAACCTAGGTGATGGACATACACAGAATGTGCTAATAGCTTGACAAGATAGGTATTTGCACAAAAAGCAAGCTATTAAATAAAAAGTCGTCGTCATTAACGCAACGTGAGGTGTAGATAAATGTTAATGGTATTTATGTCTGTTCTTTAAAGTATATTTTAATGGTTAACCAAAACCAACGATTGATATGGAGCTCGTGAAAATATCAAACAGGTAATAACGTTGAGTTAGTGGACAGTTATGAAGCCATTTTGAAGATAACCAAATATTCGTCGATGTGAAATCTAAAATATTCGATTAATTCAAGTGACCAGTACCTTAAGAGGTTGTAGAATGTATTCTGATATATCGACCAAAATTTTATTATCTATTATATTTTTACCAAGAGTATTATAGCTTTGGAACGAGTCCTATAGAATTACTATTATAGTTTATAGAATTGTTAGTCAGTAGTTAATTAGTACTTACATGTATTGTAAATTTATTTAGAAATGTAGGACCTATTCTATAATAACAAAGAGTCAAAATTAATAGATTTGAATAAAAATAATTTAGTACATGTGTCTTAAGAGTTCGAGTGCCATAGATCCCACGCGACGGAGCCCGCGCCAAACTGGTAAGTCAGCTCTTGTGCAACACTACAGTTGGTTTCCAATTTTATGTTGACCGGTTTGTTGCCTTAGACTTCTAATTCGGTTCGTTTAGATTGGAAAATACGTAGATATCAAGAAATCAAGCGAGATGAGATTAGTTTCACTCGGTTTTACATAAACATATCTCACAAGTGCTTAATTAATGTCTTTAATCAGCGGATTGTAAGGAATTTAAAAATTCGGAACTCTCACCGATTACATTAGTTTGAAATATAGCCTTAATTTAATTTAGTTTTTTGTACATTAATTCTAATCTTAAATTATTTCAATTTTAAATATATATTCATCATTAGTATGTATATATATATATATATATATATATATAATATTTTGAATAGAAATTTTGATTTATTTGTAGCTTTTGCAAAGAAGGTCTCGAAAACTTTAAAATTATATTGTCAAAGACTGAGCTTTTACTAACATAACCCAATATTTCAAACAAAACTTTTCTAGTAAAATAAGATTGTTACAGCTTCAAAAATGATTGTTTTAATTTCGTAAAAAAAAATTCATTTGAAAATGATTTGAAGTTATACAAAGTACTTAATATTAAATCCTGTTCAGTAAATTTCGATTGACATAATAAAATCCAACATCATTTATATCTCTGTTAACAGTCATGGTATATAAAATCTTAAAATCGATATTTAGTAATGAAAATATTTTATGTAGACAAGAGTACTACAGATGTGCTGCTTGGTTTTTGCTCTAGATTCTAAAAAGATGTTCAATGTATACATCTTATCTTAAAAAAGGCAATTTTTGATAGTAACGTGGCGAGATTGACAAGCTCGGGTTGGGGATGTCGTGGCGTGGGCGCGCGCATGTACAAATAGAGCCTGCGGGAGTCCGCGCACAAATCAACGCGTACGACGTGCGCACTGGACCCCCGGTGTCTTACTAGCCGATAGGGATGTCTATGTGATATTAATAGTGTCAATGAACCGTGGGACTATTAATTACTAGGGTTGATCATTATTAGTATAAAACATTTGTTGCGACTTTCATTTCAGATAGCAATTTAACTAAACATGCATCTTTTGTTTTATATCATTATATAGTACTATGTTTATATATAATTATTATTTTCGAATAAATGAATAGTTCGTGATATTCAGGGCCTGTTAAATAGAACAGCTATAGTTTAAACGACAGTCGTAAATACGTCGCTCCTAACCTAACTCTGGTTATCTGGCCAGCCCTGAACCGAACCCCCGCGGCGACTACAGCGCCAACATCTCTCACCTCGCGAGCCGTAATGAACGATATATATGTGCTATTTGGAGGCAGTGGAGCCGCTGTCCGCACTTACCGATACCTATAAACAATTTTAGAGTTAAACCTTTAATTTTTTGTTTCTATATATACTATAGTTTGTTGAATTTGTGATTATTTTGTAATACTTGGGAAAGGAAAATAAGGTTTTAGTAATTAGAAATTTGATTTTTTCTTGTTTTAACTATATAGTAGCAATTCAGCTACTAGTTGATTCTAACTCTAGATATTCATATATGATAAATAATAATTTGCATATAAATAGAGCAGTAAAAGCACTTTAAAATAATTATAATACTGAGACTATTCGTAATACCTATATTATGTAGTACAAGTCAGGATTTAAAGTGAACCTTTAAAAATACTATTTATACCATAGCGCTAGATACTAGGTGGTGTCTCTTAGTTCACGTAAATTAGAAAATAAATACAGTTTATAAAAAAAAAACACCCAATCAATAGACAAAACTAAACTTCTATAATAAAGGTATTATAAATGATTGAAATAATTCTTTAAACGTCTGCTAAATTTCATTGCTTATTAACTCTCACGAAAATTGTCCTTTAGGAACTTTTTCTTTGGAAGACTGTGACAGGATCATTATATTATTAGGATCGTTTTGGTAATGATAGGGGTCCGCGACCTCAAATCGCCGGGAGGGCTAATCGTGGTCGCCACAAAAACGGGCTATTTCATTATAGTTGTGTTCTGTCATTATTAAAAGTCCCTTCAGCAGTTTGAGTAAACGTAGACAGCTGATTTTGCATTCCTTTACGGTGACTGGAGATAAACGCAAACTGTTTGAGGACGTTGAACGAACAAATTAAAACCTACCTTTATAATATGAGCCTCGATCAAAACGACCGAGAGGTAAAACAAAACGCCTAAGGGCATAAGAATACACAAACACAAATCCAAGTTAAACAGACAATAGTGGTGGCAAAAAATTAAATCGAAAGCGAGACTGGTGGAATTTGGAAATGAAATTCGCGAATCGCATTTTGCGAATACTCTCGCGTGTTACTGCATTATTATTTAAGTTAGGGTCTTTAAAAAATGGTTGTGATGGGCTGGTGATGTTTTTTTTTTGTAGGCGCGTGCGCAGTGCATAATTGGCACGCCAGACGAGCACAGGCGAGCAGTTTTTGCGGATTGATAATTTCTTATTAGTCAGAATTAATCTGTTGAAACTCTTCTAGAAAACGAAACTCTTCTAGAAAACCAAAGATTCTGATGTTTAGGTTCACTTATTATTAGAATTGATTATAAAAAAGATCGTGGTAAAACTATGTTGTTGATAAAATTTGTTTTAATAAAAATATCAAAATATAGTTTCAGGTAATAAGCGGGGTACAAAATCCCGAAACTTGGGTCGAGTGTTGCTCCGAGCAATGGTTGACCGGTGCGTCTCGTTCCTTTTACGAGGCACAAAAACTAATTTAGACGACGGGATCCAATATGATAACAGGAATCCCGTTGCGTAGCCTCGGGTACTGTAACCTTGGAGGCTAAATTAAATGCGATATTTTTTTATTATTTTTTGGGCTTGTTCAATGCCTTGTCTCTTAGAATATTTGACCTCACAGCACTGAGTGCCGGGGGCAGACAGCGATGTCTCGTCCATCAAGTGTCACTCGTCCGAATACAATAGTCTTTGCAAAAATGGTACGCACGTCGATGTCCCGACAGACCTAACAATGGATCGAAAAAACAAACAATCGAATAGAAATCGAAAACAGAGCTTCTTTCGAATGCGACCGAACGGGATTTTGGAAATCCGGTTTTGATTTTGTTCGATTTGTTTTCCCTCCTCCGCGGCTATTGTCAACATGTCACTGCTCGGGGACAAAGTTATATGAATAGATGTAAAAACCGACGGCAGCACATTTAAATCCAATCTGTAAAAAAATGGCTTTGAGATAAAACGTTAAATAATTTTGAATAAAGCTGGTAACTTCATCTTCTAATTTAGAATTCCATACATTTATACTATTTTAGAACTTCAAATGATGCTCCAATTGTCACATTAAATTTTAAAACAAGTAAACAGCATTGCTGCTTGTAATATGGTTGTTTTGTGGATACGGTACGGTAGTGCGATAGGGTCGGGGTCAAAGGTGGAACAGACGTCACAAACCATTGTTAGTATTGACACAGCACAAATGCGAAACATACCTACTGTTTACAGAATGTGAATTTTCTTTGTTATAGAAGCGACTAACGAAAGTGACAGACAAATAGACTTAATGAATTGAACTAAACATTTAAGTAAACGATGATTATCTAAACCTATCAATTCTGATATAATATCACATATTTAAAAACAGAAACATTATAAATATTTTCGTGTGAACGATAAAGAAAAAAAAATATCCTAAAACTTACAATAGCCCAAAAAAACTGCAAAAAACGTAAAAAAATAATGAACTCCTTATAAACTTAAAAAATATGTATAAAAACTCCCTTAGGTTACATAACAAAAAAATAACCGCAAGTCAGCAAAAACAATCTTTATGTAAGGTGAGAAAATCTGCTAATTAGCACTTTGACAAACGCCCTACGGTGGCGAAATTGTTCAAGCTATTGTCATTGTCCCTTCATGAAAGTATAATTACTATTCAGGTGCATAATATCGAGGCGAAGACTTGCTTTTGCCATTCAGTTGCAAAACAGGGAAGCATGTTTATGGTTCGATGAAGGTAAATTGTTATCGAATATCGTTAAAAATTGTCACGCTTTATAATTGTTTGCGAAAAAACCTTCATAAAGCACAATGTAAAGGAAATCTTATCCTGATATAAAAATAATAAATATAAATATGAGAGATTACAAAAAAGACTGACAAGAAATATTATATTTATAAAACTTAGATATATTTACCGAGTTGTTTGGTGAATGATAATTCAATGTTAATAGTTTCGAGAAAAAAGCTCAAGGTGTCCCTTTTGTGTGAGAACGCGTGCTCGAAGTGTTTGCAATGCTTGTATAATTAATTCGTAAGAGTGACAGTGAGATACCTGCGCCTGCTTCTATTGCAAACAATCTGGCGCATGCGCAGTTCAGGTGTATAATCTTTATTTAAACTTTTTGCATCCACTTCCCCTTTGCATAAATTATCATTTTTTGCAATAGTTGCTCAACAAACAATTTGTAAAAATGTTCAACCTAACCAAAAAATATAAATATAAATAAATAAACATTGGTTTAGTTTTGAAACTTCTATCCCAGTCAATACATTAAAAAACATCAAATGACGCCATGTTAATTCAAATCTTTATGAGTAAAATTATAGAGTACATATTTTTTTCTTATAATCTAGTTACAGATCACTAAGCCCTTTGTTATCTATTGCAATAACTTAACCAACTAACCACTCACAGTAAAACGAATCTTAAAATGACGAAGTTTAAGATCGATTTTTAGTTTAAAATTTTTGTATTTATTTTACTATCTTATCTCTGAGTAATATTGAACTAAATGCCGTGTACATAAAGTTTATTGTTGTATAGAGGGTAAGATATGTTCTCACCTGGCCGAGGCGGCCGGCAGCTGGGTCGCATTGTCTTGGCTCATCACTTGACTCTAGCGAAAGGGATGCGGCAGCCACCATGAGAACATACTAACGGAATCCTGGGAATGCTCTTGTAGATAATCGAGTGCGTGCCCTCTACAATAGTACAATGGAAACTGGATAGTCTACTTACGTAATTTTCAAAAACATCGAAAGACAAAATTTAATTAAAAATATTTCTTACATTTGAAGTCTTATAATGATGTCTATAATTTTAAATTAAATCAATTAAATTGCTCGAAGACGTTACGCAATATCTTAAAAAATAAACATGAGACTTAAAAGCAGATGTAAATTTTATTCCCCAATATTTTATGCAAATGAGTCGAGCATTCGCCGTGTTGTCAACTATGTTTTTACTAGCAGACGATTTGATGGAAAAAGAAATTATCATAAAAAAGATATGTTACAAAGCGGACCACGGCTATCCGTTTCGTGTCTTGGCGATTTTCTAATAGATCACAGGCATTAATATGCTTGGGACTGGTTCTCGTGAGATCCGTTAGTGGTTTTATGTAAATTATTTGGTTTATGGCAGCTCCTAGCTCACAATCGAACGCTGTACCAAAAATATATCCGAAGTTCGCCGTGATGCGCTGGGTCGAGTAAAACAGATAAGATAAAGTGTTTAAAACTCTAGAAAGTGTCGTTAATCAGGGATTATGGTCGAATGTCTGTAGGAAACAATTTATCATTTGATTTACATGGGAAAATGTCATTGGTGCATGCACCTGTATTTTAATAAAAATGTTACTGGCGACAATGATTTTAATTGTACATGTCAACTCTTACTGAAGCATATTCAATCGTATGACATTGTAGTCACAATTATTATCAAAAAATTCTACATGATTTTGTAGTATTCATATTATGTTTATAAATTTGAACAGATGTTGGATCTATGGGAAAATAATCTTGTCATACATGTAAGAAGTGACCGTTCAATAAACATGATTATAATAAATTCGATTACTATGCACCATCTCAGCGTTAGTTATTGTGGACACTAGGGAAACGTTACCCAAACTAGTTTGCGTCCAAACGGCCGATCTCATAGAGGCGCATTGTCGAGATTAATGCCCAGAACCGGATGCTGCTTCTCTCGAGCATCGATAAAACGGTCACAAACGCTATAAAACGACGCCGTAAGACGTGTTTTGTAATCGTATTGACCACCCTTTCAAATCCCTCCGCGAGCGTCATTCATCACGCGGAGATGAAAGGAATTTTTACAATCAGCTGATAGCTCGGACGTCGGCTACGTCTAACGGTCAATTTTTTGATCAATTATCCGATCGAATCACACACCCTTCTCGTGTAACGTATTATTATTTTAAAAGAAAATGAAAGCTAACCTGTTTTCCAAACAACGAATACTCCTTGAGAAAATAGTTTGAGATATGTTATTATTATTCAAATAAAGGATCTATTGAAAGAGGACGCGATTCAAAGAGCAAAGATAGTATCACGTTTCGTGAACTCGTCGATATCTAATTTTTAATACAATGGATTTAAAAAACTGGGTTGAAATAAATGTGTCATAGTGCCACCCTCGCGCGCAGACAATGGACAAAGGGTCCTCGCAGCATTTAGCGGCCCACAATGCTGCTGCGCCCACGCAGTTTTTGTCGCGCATTGTGCAACACAATCGCGCAGGAAGATCGATTCGTCGCCGACACTAGACACGTGTTCCGCGCATCCTAAATAATGTAAATCACTATTCTTAAGGTGAAAGTTGAAGACGAAAAGTAAAAGTCGCGACGCATCTGCCGACGATATCAAATTATGTTAATTCAAGGCTGGAGGGGGCGGGGGCTGTGAAAGGGTTCGTCGCAATTGTTGGTCCTTATCGTCTTTCCACAATACACCATACTGATTGTCCTCTTTCTCAGTTAAAAGATAACAAAAGTGATTCGTCTCCTCAAATACGTTCGTTTAGACCCATTATATTCTATTTAGTTTACTACCAATCTGCCAATCTTTTTGTGGCAACCATTGTCATATTTTGTTATGATAACGTATTATTTATTTGACATCACTTTCAAAAATATTTCAATATAGTGATTTATTATTCTTTATATATTTTATCAGATTTATTTTATAACATTTTAGAATTTGCCTTTTAACATTCATTGACGCCGTCTAACTAGACAACAGTACCTTTTCATAAATAAAATAATAACATACTATAATATGAGTTTCTGACAACAATTTAGTTAAGAATCATTGAAGCAAAACAATTTCTTTATTGAGTTCAAATCCTATTACAATAATTATAACAATTCAAAAACTAATTGACATCGCCGAAAGTCCAGAAGCTATAGCTATAACAAAAATGATTATGAGTCTTACAAATTGGCACTCGAGACGTTTAAAGTAGCACCACACTAAACGGTTTTAATCTTGTGCCTGATTGAATTGACGCCGATAATGATCTTCGATTAGTGCACGCGGCTCGTAAGTCAGCACGAGGCTGCCGGAATGCATACGTTGAATGTTTTATAATGGAAAATGAGCACTAACAACAATTTCTGTATAATGTTCGAAGAATTATTTTGTAAGGTTATCTTCTTCTTCTATTGGTTCTTTTTGACAATCTTTTACAACATTATTTATTATTAGCTATATAATTATATGTCTTATATTTTAAATTGAAACTATTATTATTATTTTATATTGTTGTATAGAACTAAAATCTTCATTAAACCTCATGATTGCCACCCTCGATCACCGTACCTTTACCATTTGCGGTTATGGCACTAAATAACACCATTTGTTCGTAATGGATTGGACAGTTTGTATTCGTATTGATGGCAATCTCTTAAACACTAATTTGTCGAGGGTCCGCCTTACCCATATGTCGCGAATTCCACATTTTGACTCGTCGAGTGTAACATCAGTTTGGATGAGCGCGCATTTTAATTGTTCTCTTATATCTTTTGGGGTACTTTGATTTGTGCTGTATTACGGTTGAATGGATAGACAAATATGTCAACATTCACTAATAAGATATATTTCACTTGTTATTTACCGGTGCCAGTCTGTTTAATATGAATAAGTATTTCAATTATTTCCTAAATTCTAGATAATCAAGGATGGTAGAGTGTTTCTTAAAAGTTTATTTGTTTGTAAAAACTGTATCACGTATTTTTTTAAAAGTTTCTTTGTTTATGTTAGTAAGTTTTTCAATAAAACGTCAAGAATTATTATTATTCCTAACAGCTTAGCGAGCTTACAAACGATAAATTAAAATCAAAAATTAAAAATAAATATTATATGTAAATTAAGTTACCTAATATCAGTTTAGGCTTTTATTTATCGTGACAAAAAAATAGGCAATAGAAAAGCATTTTTTTTATTATACCGCAATATGTTCCAGCCAAATAATGTTTGATATTCATGTTATCTAAAAAGCAAGCGTGGGACAAGCAGTCATCCTTGGACGATCGTAAAACGAAGTTTGGAATGCACGGTTTGTAAATCGCAGCGATTCCTTGCATCGAAGCTAAAAGCTAAAGGTCATTTAGTATTTTGTTCATAAAGGGCACCGCCGCCCCATCCCCGGCCGGGACAACGGGACAACCTTCCATTGTAAACTCTGTCCGATTCGGCGCGCCTATTGTACCGCAGTTTGGAGCCAAAACGTAAATAAAGGCAGATGTTACCGCACTCCAAAATATTGCCCCATGATCTAGTGCTACATATAACTTACAAACAAACAAAAAGTCGACCTTAACGCTTTGAACCAGGGAAGCTTTTGCGTGTACAGAAACTGTAACATATATTCTTTTGTATTACTTTAGTTCACACATCTAAGCTGCAAAGTCCGCAACTGTGTGGGTAGTTTTACAAAACCGAAATTGTAGTGGCGAAGTTTAATAAAACTCATATTAAAGGCGAGGATGTCATTGACAGCGGTGACGTATCGAAACTCCGAGTTTTCATAACTAAAGCTAATTCTATTTGTCAGTAGATTTCATTAAAATTAAACTTTATATTGGTGTACATTTATTTAGGATGGCTATTTTGTCTAGACGAAGTCCGAGACTCTCGCATTTTAGCGAGCGAAAACGTAATAAAACTAGGGATTTAAGGAGCTTCCTAAGAATGAGAGTTTATGGAAAAAACGCATATACAAAATGAGGTCCATCAGTTCTCTAATAAGTTTATTTCATGTTATCTGTCTGTGCATCAGTAACAGCATTAATAAACAGTTCGACTCGGTCATCCGAGTGTTGGCATCTGATCGATCACGTAGTATTAATTGTTAAAAGCACTAGCGATACATTAAGATCATTCATCCATTTGACTTAACTGTGTAATCTATCCTTTGTAATTACCTTCTCTCTTTATCTCCTTAACGTATTTATTTTTGATGTATAAAGTATTTTTGATTTTATATTCAAATCTTTGGGGATGTATTTTGTAATAGTAGTAGTAAACTAAAAGCTCACCCACTATTGAATCTTATTAATTGGTATACACAAGTGGCGCACTCATGCGGAATTGATAAATTTAACAGAAGTGTTATTGTCTGGAAGAATCGTATATAAAGAAATGTCTAGTAATTTTATTAGTGGAAATTGTGGCTATCTGATTTGTTATTTAGAATTATTTATGAGGATTGCCTAATATTACTTAAAATTAACTTAAAAACCACAGATGTTGATGGTTTTATAAATATATTTTAAAGCAGTTGATTGTTATCTTGTTTAAGACAAACTTTTATAAGTTAATAATATTTTTTTACATAAATTATTATAGAGCAGTGCGTGTGCGTGTCAGCTAAGTATTAATATTAAATCTGCGTCTAGTGCAGACAGTTTTGTTGCTTGTAAACGAGTTAATGTACTTAATACTAACTTGTAATAATAATTTGTCTCATAATTTTGCTTTTAATTATATATCAGATTTAACTTTATATTTATTCGCTTGTTTAAACATGCGTTTATAATTAATGAACGTTTATAATGAAATAGAACTCAATTTGTTTCTTTAGTCCAGTGAAATAGAACTGGGGTTTCATAATCAAATCAATTAACGTGTTCCCTCACACTACACGAATGCTGGCATATTATATAAGGTACAGTTATTGACGTCTCAGAGTAAAAAATATAATTTATAAGTAACCAGGATATATATGGATATATATTTCGATATACGTTTTGCAATGATCAATATTTAAATCGTAGATGTCATTAAGCAAATCGATTTCTAGATTGTCAGATAATTATCTAACTGCTGGTTCGGTTATATAAATTATTAGTGTTTATTTTATAAATATTTAAATATGTACCTACATTTGTTTCTGTGCAAAATTTAAACATTCCCTAAACAAAGCGGTAGAAAAAACCTCAAACTCCCTTCGTGCACACAAATCAAGTTACTTGTAATTAGATTACTTCCCTACGAATTTGTGTCGAAATCCGTCAATTGTAAACGTTGATGAGCTATTCTTTATTCTGAAACTAAACATCTATTTGAGAATTTATAAAGATTATACTAAATGTTCACGTTTAAATACATTTTTTGAGTAATATTTTATCACTGCTGAATTATTCGTTTGTCGGTTCTTCATGAAATAGAAAACTTGTAGGTTATTCTCTGTGATATTTTTGAGACAAATTAGTTTTTCCTTCAGGATATTAGTTTAAAATTAGAAAGAGACAGAATTATTCAAAATTATCGTTCTCTTATTCTATGGATCGTAATATTACATAGCTCTCTTTGATGGGGCTAATTGAAAATAATGTATACGCTCAATTGACAATCCTCAAGATAGTATAAGAAACAAAAAAAAAACATCAAATCTGAATTTTTTATAAGTAAAGATTTTTTGAAAATTAATCTTGAATGAATTGATGTTTTTATTGCTAAAGTCAATTACTTGTAAAATTTATATGATTTTAATTATTTTAATTATATTATGTAGTGTAATATAAAATACGTATGTGTGTTATAATTAAGTTTAGTTGTAATAAGAATTGGTGTTTGTTATCAATATTATCTATATTGATATTGTAAAGAAAAAAAAGGTTTACCTTCTTAAATATGTAACAAAAAAACTCAAAAACTACTGAACCGAATTCCAAAAATTCCTCATTTTAATGCTATATTATTCCTAAGCAACAAATTTAACTAAATATATTAAATAAAATCAATAATCGAATAAGCGAATAAAAACTAGTTGTTTATAAAATCTAAAGGTGTATCTACACAAACGTATAAATATATCGCTGACAACGAGCACTCCACCATTGTATAAACATATTCTGTGGTTAAAACGTCAACATCAACGCATCCTCAATAAAACTCAAATTATATATTCAAATCTCGAGTGGTGGCGCCATCTTTAAAAAGAGCGGTCACTATTACAATATGTAATAAAATTATAATACCATTATTTGTTTATCAATAAACGATTTGCATGTGTTAAGTGTATTTGAGAGTGTTTAGTGCGAGGAGGATTTGCATTTGAATGCGCGCGCGCAGCTCGTGGGTGGAAAAAAGATGACCGACTTTAAATAATTGTGATTGGCGGTAAATAGGTCAGCTTATGATATGATAATGGATGTTCGTAGTTATTATAATTATATATTTTATTAGCTTATGATAGTAAATGTATGTTTTTTGTATGCATGTATTAATTTACTATAACAAAAAAGTGTTGAGTTATGGTGTAATGTCCAACATTTATATAAAGATATACAAGAAAGATACTGCCTACTGAAATATATAATTTTGTAATAAGCATCGCATTAATAGGGGGTTACTTATTTAAATACCGTAAACGTTGCATTTAGTAATTATATCCAATTATATTGTATCCACTCGCATATAAAACTCTTTTAAAAGGGGTATAAACAAAGCCTACTACACCTGCCTGCGCAGGCGCATGACAATTCTACGAGGATAAATTACATTGTCAGGAAATAAACCAATGTATCAAATAGCCATAAATATATATATTTACATAAAATAAAATTTTGTATTATCAATTTTATAATAGAAGTTAAACTTCCTCGTTATTTCTGTACTAGCAAATAGATTTAATTTAAATATTTCAGAATTCCAACCGTTATGGCCGCGACCTTACATCCCTTTATGAAGCTTAGTTTCATTTCCGCTCGTACGGTTTTGTAAAAAAATAATTTGTATTGTCAGTTTGATTTCGTGAACCCACTTCGAATATATTAGAATTAATTAGTCGGTGCTAATATGTCGCTCAGCACAAGGACGAATTTTGCATATGTTTGTAACAGAATATTTATGATACAATATTTTTCTCGTCAAAAAACTTGATTATTGGTACGTTTCCATTATTAGATCATGATAATGATACAAACAAAACCATCTATGCTGTATTAGTATATTCGACAAACCTTATTTCCCAACAATGGTCCGGACTAGTCTACAAGGGTTAGGTATGCTTAAGATCCAGCATTGTGCCGAGTTTGGGCCACGGGATTGGAAATATCTCGGCATTCTCGAACAATGGACTGCAGGTTTATTGAGGTGTTAAACTTGTTGTTTGCAAATAATTGTAGATATGTCTATATAAGAAGTTTTTAATAAATTATCTACCAATATTAGAATCATTTCCAAATAATAATTTACGTATATTTGTAGACACAAAGGAAAAATAATTTGAATCGTTGGTCTAAAAATGAATGTTAAAAATATTTTTTTTGTGTCTAAATAAACCGCTTATCATGTTAAAATTAGGTTAGGTTAATAAAACTGTGTACACAAAACTGTTGCATACATTAGGCCCGGTGTTCAGTTTGGAGGCTGACCAGGGGTGGCTGCCACCCCATCTCTGGCTAGAAACAGGTTCGCCGCAAGTACACTAATTTAAATAAATACCCACACTCTGCAAGTGAATTTTTGAATAATTTATCTATTGACTTCGAAATGCTTTTAAATAGAAAATACATTGAAATGGTTTCCCTTCGGATTTATCAAATGTGTTTTCTAATACAGGAATAGCTATGATTTGTGTAAGTTTATGATTTCTTATTAAAAGTAAAAAAGGAAAAAACCATTTATTTGTTAATTAACGTTTTTTTTTCAGTTTTATAACTTGGTATTAAGTATTTTTTTAAATTGAGTTGAATTTGAAATATGTTGCCGACTGTACTTTAAATAATTGAAGGGGTAAGTACATCAGAAGTTACAATAGATGGCCACGCTTCCTTACAAATAATAATAATAGACATTTATTTAGAACGGTCAAATAAACTGGTTTTAGTGGATGCAGCTTTAGTATCCAAATATTACAAATACAATTTATATCTATTATAGCTTGGTAATATTTTAAAATCGTTCGTACAAATCCAAATAGATTTCAATCAAAATAATTACTGATAATATACTTAAAATCAATTAATCAATATTACATAATGTACCAATAGGCATAAAACCTTGGCTGCGCCTGCGCAGATCACGCGAATTCGCAAATTACTGGCCAAGGTTCACCGCCGTCACGCCATGACAGAGTCTAACTTCAACGTAACATAACTCTTGTTATATCAATAACAGATAGATTATAACAATTCTACTACTTGGCCACTCTCGACGAGAATCCATTTTTTTTTATAAACCGACCTATCTTGTTCCTATCTTCTATCGTTCGTCGATATTAAAGAAGCGAATCGAATCGATAATTATATTAATTTTTAATTTATATTTTGTAAGCAAAAGTTATAAAAAATAATACTAATATATCACAGTCAATCAAATATAAATTTGTATATTTCAAGTAAGTTATATTCTGTGGTAGAACAATATTAATAGATCCATAAAATTTTAAAGATGACAAAGCGCTGCAACTCTTGTCGATCACAAAGTGCTCGTGATCAGCGTAAAATTTCCGCTCAGCATCAGATGAAAAATGATTATAAACGAAAATCATTCAAAATCCACATAGACACGGCGCGTTACGCGGCTTTGTTCACTTGTCGGATGCGATGATTTATTACGCCGGCGGGAAACGGCATGCAAAATGTAGAGTCACCGCTCTCGCTTCTTCAAATCTTTGCCACAGTCTATTCGAAAACACCACAAAATATCTCTGTGATTCTTTATTTAATACAATAGTTTTGTAATCTGTGGTTAATACAAGATATATTGTACAAGTGTAATAAATCGGACGAATGAGACGTCATTTCAATTCGATACGTATCGACTGCGTGGGGGATTTAATGCTTAGATCTCTATTGATTAAGTAGAGTCATTTAGTTTGCTGAGAATTAAGTATTTTTATATTAGGTGTAACCGTATTTGTTATGTGCTATATATTCTTTAATTTGATTGACATTTATTAATCACTACATTATTTTGCAATGTCCTATTCTAACAATAATATCAAAATGTATGATTTCTGTTAGATCATGATGGATTAACTTGGACAGATGCCAGTAAAATTTCATGTTGTAATGTTTAACTTAAATATAACAATAAAAATGATTTTAATCTAAAATTCTGATTGAATTAATTTAGTTTTTATAAGTAATTAAAGATATTAAATTAGCTATTTACTAATAGAAGTAATAGTAACTTTATGAACAAAATTGAAATTGGAGGTAGGATATATCATTAGTTGTGACAAGATGGCGAATTCAAACGTATATATAATGGAATAATTAAAATAATAGAGAAAATAATGTTATTAAAGTTCTACAATATCCTTGAGTAACTTATAGGTTATAATTATCTAAAAATATTTAAAAAATCTGGTGACACCGCAAGTCAAATATTGAACATAATAAACATTATTGACATCAAATAAAGTATTGTAACCATTTACGAAGCGCCTCAAAATAACGCATTCCTATCAAGTAAGCGGTAGTTTAATATGACAATAATGATTACAAACGTATTTTAGTCGTAGTGTACTTGTGTTTTGAACTCTTTTGTTTCATAGATGTAAGTGACCTCCTCCACAATGGTCCACGTATGGCCGCGTGTCTAACGTGAACTAATGCTACTTAACAATGCGTTGGACAGACAAAACTGCTGGACTCGTCTCCATTCACGGACGATACGGCTTTCGATGTTACTTGACCAAAATATATATATTATAACAAATATGATTTATTAGTTGTACTTACGTAAACACTATTTATGCTTGGCCGACTAGTTTCAAACCCTATCGTTGATTCCGCATCATATACATTTTTTTAAACGTGTTATCAGGATATATAAAACGGTTGACTTAGTGCTGGCTTTGCTTGTTGAGCAAAAAGTCGTAAGTTCGATTCGCACTCGGAACAGTTGTGTCATCCACAGGTTCCGTGTTATTTGTGTCCGTTACTTCTAATTTTGTGAAAACACTCAAAACAATTATGTATCTACTTCGTTTTTGTTGTTGTTTAAATAAAAAAATATATAATAATATATAATAATATATATATAAAGCGAGCATGGAGACTTGTCTCACGTAGCACAGGGATAATGAATACAAATGTACACCCATTTAACTTCCTTCGGGTAAGATGAAGTGAATATTAATATACTTTTGAATCGTTTTAACTTCAGACCCCGCGGATTCTTCAAACCACTGATGTCACTGGGTTTTACTCTTTTTAATTAATTTAAAAGAAATTTCAACTATATTACATAAAAATACCGTTTAATTATTTAGAATATATTTTGAAAAACACAACAAATTTTCAAGTACGTTCTATTTTCATAAATAGTTAAAGAAAATGTGTTTAACTTTGAAAAAGTTTTATTAAGAAGGTAATCAGCTTATCGTTTCAAGTCGGAAATCAAAGACAGGTTAATGAGTTTTATATATATTTTTATAACTACTTATACTACATAGACAAGGATAATAGGAACATTAAGGATATTAGCAATATCTCATGATAAAAATAAATTACAAGGATTATGGCCAAAATAAAAGCGTATAAACTATAAATAAGGTATGGACTGAAGTCTTCTATTGTATAGTAATTCAAAAAGATCTACCTATAGATACTTACTTTCAACTCAATCAATAACTTCAACAAGTAAAAGTGACATATATACCGGGCATTCATAATCTTCCAGAGTTCTTTTCAAAGGTTTCAATGTAAGGCCCCCCACACACTGGCTACCCGGCGACGGCGCGTCGGCGGCTCCGTGCGTGACCGGCATACGATGTGTGTTTGTTTATTGTAACGCCTGCAAGCAAAGCTAATGACCGGTGAGAACAAACACTACCAGTTTGAAAACTCTCTGATAGAATTGTATAAAGAAACTCAACGAGAACGATGTCGACTTACTATTTACCATATGTCTTACACTTAATAAACTACTGAAAACCATTATAAACAATTGATTAAGAACCTGATTGTTTATTGAACTCCAATATGACACTTGACTTCGTTTGAGACACGCAACTTTTCTACGTTTTCTGATTATTCTCACGGTGTTTTTGTGCTGGTGCAGTAAATGACATTGGTATAATGAGGGCGTAGTGCGGTAGAGATCCTAGAGTCCCACGCCTCGTCCTTGCAAACCTCACGCGAAATCTTCAAGCCACAGATTAATTAATTGTAGTTGGCAATGTTTCAGTAGATCAAATATGCACGCCTTAAATATAAATACTTTAATTATACAATGATAAATTTGTAATATTTTATATATAATGACTTACGAGTGGGAACCGCCTTATAGTTACAATTATAATAGTATTAAATATATTATAGTTTCAAATAGATACACAGAAAACAAAAAATACTCAGCCTTATCTATATTTATTTATTATGTTATAAAAATGGTCTTAAATCTTAAGTTGTGTTAATGTTTGATAATATTAAGTAAAGCCACAGATGAACGTTTTATAACGTTAAGTTTGTAATTAATATAAATTGCACCTCTGATATTTTTAGTCTGCGTGCATCTCGTGGCAGTTCAGGCCTCTGAGCAGATAATTACACAATTAAAAGATACTGCGCTAATAACGAACACGGACGGTTTCTAAAACCAAACCTAGCTACTGTTATCATTTGAACAATACTTGTCATCACGAAATACAGATTACAAATACAGGTTTGACGCTCGGCAGCCATTTTTTATCCTTATAATATTATTATAATTTATTTCATTATATAATTGCATTCTTATCACAAATGGTTCTATTGTTACTTGTTAAAACAAAGCAAGAATTAGTTTTTATATATATGACATATAATATAATGTTCGAAGATATATATATATGTTAAACACAGCGGTCATTACCCGAATTCGGCGGGACGGCACAAAAACATCACAAGACAAAGAAAGTGCATTTTCCTTTACTGTAATCGTATATTATTTAGAGCGTTATACATTATTCATGAGAGTATGATACGTGGAGTAAGGTTCACGGAGTACGGTGCACAGAAATAAAACTAAAAATATATTACACAATTACTACAGAAATATTAAATTACTATAACTATAATATAGTATTTTCTTTTATATAGAATTGTAAAATTATATTATTTACAAAAAAAATGAATTTCAAATTGATGAATTCTGTAACCGTAGAAAGTAAGAATATATGAATGTCTAAGACAACGTAACTCATAATTTAAAACTATAAAAAGAAAGCAGAGTGTTTGTTTGATCAACAATTTGTTTTTAATTAAACGTCGAGTAATTTAAGTTTATTGGCAATGTTAATTTGAGACTTTGGTTCACCAAAACACAACCGTAGCGTGGCGTAACGACCCATAAATGATAATAGTACTATTTGTAATTATATAGGCATTCGCAATTAACATGGCCGCGGTATGACTTACGCGGTAAGAATCGCCTCTAGAAACATCCGGCATTTAAAAAAAAACAGTTAAATAAAATACTTGCAGTACATAATATAGTTTGGTTAATTGCTCTGTTATGATTCTAAATTAATAAAAACGTTAAGTTCCAGATGTTAAAGGCTTGAAGGAATTCTAGAGGATGTAATTTGCTAAAGATTATTACTATTATTATTGTGGTTTATTTTGCACTTTATCTGTCAGTTCTGAGCCGTTGGTTTCTAGTTATTATCGACGTTGTAAAAAGGTTACACAGTGTACTCTGACAGGATTTAGTCGGTTTGAGTTTTTTTTTACCAGCATGTATAAACCTTTTTGTTTTATTTAAAACCTTTTTTTTAGCACATTTATATTTGAAGTGCGATATTTCTTTTGACTTTCAAACTTATAACTTTATTAGTGATGTAAATATCATTGGATATGAAAAGCACTGTCGTTTTGATAAAAAATATGAATAAAATATTAAATATATATAATATTGAAAGTTTTTTTTGTGCGTGTGGTACACCTCCGAGGTATCGCGTCGGTTCGAGCGGCAGCGCTTATCACAGTTATTGTTGCTAAGTGTTTATTTAAATATTGCCCACTGCACCTCTATCTGCTCATCTTCCCGCCTTATGTTATTTGCCTATGTTTTGCGTATAATAATTTTATTTTTGTTTCAGGTATACAATTGGATGGAAACCTGGTGGAATAGCGGGAGATGTTTCAGTAAGCATTTGATGAAACTTTTTTATTATTATGTATATTTATTTGATTGATTTGTTTGATAGTTTCAAAATATATGTATATATAAAAATGTGATTAAATTTTCTCAACATCTTGTATTTAAAACTTGTTGACAAATTTGATTTATTTTTGTGGAAAGTTGTAAAATAGTTCATGAAAAAGCTTCAAAACACACAACTAAAATGAGTAATTGATATTTTTTAAGTTTCCAAATTTCATTTAACATTATAATTGAGGTAAAAATTTTCAAAATTTAGAATCCTTAAAGATTATAAAAGTAAAATACAATTAATTTTTAATTTTCTTATCAAGGAAGCAGACGGCGACAGAATAGACAAGTCTATGTATATATACTTAAAAAGTAAGTATATCTCACATGTTTTTACTCTAGATACATTTACTAACCAGTCTATTAAAATTCTAATTTAATTCAAAATCGATTAAGACAAGTAGATTCAATAAAATACACACCTCATTAAAAATTAAATGTACATAATTAATTTACAGATTTCACATCTTTTCTAATGACATTAAAAAAACGAAACCAAAGTGATATATTGGTGAACTAGTTGTTACTAGCGGTTGCACTCGCCGACGAAATAGTATATTTAACTAAGAACAGCGTAATGATAGATAGCCTATATCTACTCCATGAACCTGTCTATCATTATCTGGAAGTAGTTTTCAAGTCCATCTGCAAATTTTGAAGATGGGCGCGTTTAAACAAAAAACTTGCAGATATTAGTTTTGGTGAAAAAAATTCTGAATTCCGTCCAGTAGTTTTAAGTGTTTTTATTAATATACAAACTTTTTTATAAAATAAGTATAGATATTTTATTATCAAATTATTTTCGACCTCAAAATATTTAGGAACCAGGTTAAGGCTGTCATGGATCTTTAAGATATTAATGTCACTAATTTAGGTGATTTGAGCGAAAACAAAACACGTTGCCAAATCTGACAAGATGACATTCACGAAAACAAATATTTGTTTCGAAATATATTAATTTGTTGTTTTAGGGGACATTAGTTATTGGCAGTTTCTTTTATTATTTTTATATACTATTGGGTCGTTCGCGAAAGTTTGCTCTTATTTAACAGATATTTTAGTAATTTCGAAAACTTATAATTGGATATGTTTTTTATTTTTTTCAATTTTTATGCATTATTTAATCTAGTTTATAACAGCTTTTTTATATGTAGATATAGTCCAATAAACACTGGGTTAAAGAATGGTTTACGCTTATAAATTAGGTTTAATACACATACGACTAGTTGTATTGATGCATTTAAATTTGGTAGAATAGCAGTGAATAGCAATTTTTTTTTTCATAAAATTATCTTTTCTAATATAATAATTACAAAAGATTCGTTTGTTAGTTTGTCGTTGCACATTAAATTGTACAATCGATTTAGATAATCATTTCAGAATTTTAAAGCTACATTACTAAATATGGTCTATTATTTATGAAAATAAAATTCAGTTAGTATTTTCGATATCTGTGAATCCTGTAAAAAAAATTATTCAAATTTTTTGACATGACTTAGAGATCATTACTAAAATTTTAAAAAGAAAACAAAATCTAAATTAATAGAATTATTAATAAATTATTGGAATACGGTCGAAACCGCCAGCAAAAGCTAGCTGAAAATAAAACAATTACTATTATAAAAAGTAAGGTTCATGGCGGCTGGCACCGATGTGCGTTTATTAATTTTTGCGAAAAGAAAATTTAATTAAGACACTTTTTTAATTTTACTTCACACCCCAGGTTTCATTATTGAATGTTAAAGGGGTAAGGGTGCAGACCTAGGAATCGAATAGACAAACTATTTGGAAAGAAATATATATCTTAAAATATGTTACGAGTAAGATATATTATATGTCGTAAATAATAATACTTAGTTAATGTTATTGCTTTTCCAATTAATATTAATATTTCTTGAGCTTAAACTTTAGTGTGTCAGATGAATGATTACTTGCAAAATGTGTAATATATTATTTGTTTAGATCCATTTTATGGCGTAGCCTTTAGCTTTTTGTAAATTATTTTTTTTATTACTATTGGTTTTCATTTGTGATTTACAATCTTATTTAATAGGACTAGCGTTCAAATGTTAAATATATTTTCGAGTTGAGTCTCGTCGTTTGTTAGAAAGTCTGTGTCTGATATAAAAAGTGGAGATTGAATTGTTATAACTGGTTGGTGTAATTCAGACTGTTGTTAAGATTAATTTACGGGCGGGCTTATTAAGGGCCCGTCGTTAATGGATTTGCTATTAGCCCTCTTTGTTAAGTATCAAGACTAACTATAAATCTGCACTTTGATGGTTTTAAGATTGGCTTCATTTATATTAGATACATTTGACAAACTATCAGCTGTCAGTTGATTTACGCTACTACTGTAATTGTTACTCTTTTACTTTAGTTTACGTATTAAGACTATCAAGGTTACGTATTTTAAACAGATAACAGAAATTGTTCTTCAGTTATAAGCGTACCAACGGTCAAAAAAATACATATTATATAAACCCAAGTATGTAACTATTATATAACTGTAATTCAAAAAGACATACATTGGAATACTCTATTTGCGAGGGTTCAAAGGGTTGGTCCATGAAAAACTGTCAAGAATCTTAATTGCTCTTTTAAATTATTTTTCAATTGGTAACAGGTAATATATTAAATTTACTAACAAAATGACTACAATAAATACCCACAAGTCACTACTAGTTGAATCTCTCATATTTACAATAACACTAAAGATTCTTATAATAAAAGTAATAATATGTTAAATATATTATATATTTGACCTAAGAATATTAATAGACAACACTTCGTCATTCACAGTGAAGCAACATGTGCAGAATGATTAGAGTTCATCATTGCAAGACCTCAATATTGTAAAGATTAGATTTAGATTTTTAATAAGCTTTTGATACAAGATCACGTCTAAAGAGAGTATGCTTTTATATGTTGTTAGATAAGTCGGTGATAGAATTGTCTATATTAAAAGTCTGAGATTCCACAATATCATTAAGTACCAATACATTATTCTGAAAACATTTCAATTATAATCCAACCTTTAACCTGTTTCATAGCACTGGTCGTAATTCCAGATCTGAGGAATTTCTCACATCGCTCCGGATTGATTCGTCATTTCATCTTAATTATGTAATCTAGCTTAATTTATAATTAATACCTTTCTCTTTACGATGTTTTATTGGTGTTTTATTTAATTAAATTATATTACAAATGCAATTAGGTACTTCACCTTTTACAATACAACATTTATATTACATATCATGTTGTGTTAATTTGTTTTAAGGTGTAAGAAAAGAGAATATTAGGTTTTTAAAATAAATTTATGAATTGTAGAATGTTAGTTATCCCTTAAGTTATATTATTATTATTATTATTATTAGAAACATACTTTTTAAGTCCTTAGTATAAATTTGTGTCAAAACATTTGCAGAATTTCTCATCATCTTCAGTTCTTATTCCATTATATATGGACGGGGAGTTTTTTCTTACATTCCTGTCCTACGTCCTCTTCAACTCCTGTCATCTTCATGTCATATGCTTGCCTTGTCTTACCAATCTGTTCCGGATATTTGTACTAATACTATAAAGTTTAAAAATTTATTTGTTAAAAATTTACGATGTTACAATAATTTTCTTTTTTTACTTTTCTACTTTTCTTTTTTACTATAAGGCTACTGGTCCTAGTCTCATTAGTAAATAAAATCCTTCGAGTGCAGTCGCGAGTATCAGCTAGTAATTAATAAAATACAAAGATCCATAATAATCCAACGTTAGCATTTAACTAAAAGTTTTTATTCCTTGTATCTCACCATAGGTGTAGCTTCCAATAATACCAGCGATACAATTAACATGTTTAATTAATAATTAGAATAACCAGTCTGTTTCTTTTATAAACCGCAAACATTACAATAATACTGTTTAAGTATTAATAAAGAGCCTAATAGAAACTTAATTGTATGTTCTGTATACACCTTATTTTTATTAATTTATTTTTAATTGTTTTTTTATGATATACTTGGAAGAGTTCTTCTTGAGACTTGAGGTTTAGGTTTTGAATTATTGAAGTATTAATCTTAATGACTGTATTTTTTTATATCGATTAGGATGGTTGATTGGTGCAGTGGCTATAAATGTGTGACTACTATTGAGTCGGTAGTGGGTTCGATCCCAAAACTAGAGATATATTTGTATGTACTACACGTAATTTGGATGTTTATCAGTGATTTAGTATTAAATTTTACAGGCTTATCTATATTTGGAGTTAGATGCCGTTATAAATCAATTTCAGAGTATATTATCGTAACTTTGTGGTATTGGCTCTAAAGTATAAAATTTTATTTTTCTCGTTGTGAAGTTCTTATTTACAGAATTATCTTTTAGTCTAGTCTAACAAATCTGTGACTTTACTCTCAGACCTCAAGACTATTTAAGCAATTGTACATTAAGAACTTGATATCCGCAAAATAAGAAAAAAAATGGAGGTAGATGACTAATTAACTGATTTATTGACAGATACATCTCGTCTTTCCATAATTACAATTGCTATAAAGCATTCGAAACCTTGGGTTAAAAATAAATTAAAATATAAACAATAAATATAAGTGAGTTAAATATCTTAAAAATACTTAGTTTAATTTCAGCCAAATAGTGTTCAAATCTGATTTAAAAAGTTGTTACTTTCTGTTGTTACACAGACTTAAAAATTTTTCAATACTTTTACTATAATAAATATTCTTTATCCCAATAAAATTTAAACAATATATCTGATAACACATATCAATTCATGTATATAGCGTATTTTAAAATCATACCAAATAATTTATTATTTTTATTAGAAAATAAAATCATGAACCAAATTTTAATAAAGAACACAACCATTAAATTAATATACCAAAGAAAGCTATCACATATATAAATTATCAATGTCTTAGATCTGTTAATTTCAAAAAATTTGAATGTCGAAATTTAAATTTCTAATCAAGTAAAAAAAAAAGTAGAAATATATTAGAATTAAGAAATTATAACGGACACCAGCGAAAATCGATTTTATAATAAATAATTCAATAATACCAATAAAATAGGGAGGAAAATCATATATCGATAATAAATCGCGTGTGTAAGCAATCGCACCTGACTGCGATTGGGAAAATTCATAGTTTATAGAGCTCAGGACGCAGTGGGGGGAGATCGTAAAACATATTTGGAATTATGAATCCCATGCGAGTCGTAACAGACACCTCAATATTTGATGTTGCAAATCGATCCCAGCTCTAATCTGTATCTACTACCCTTCCTTGTCTTATGACTACTATCGACTTTGACTGTTATTGTGATTTTAGTGCGATATTATATTAAAAATATACTTCTTGGAAGAACATTTAAAAAAAAAAAAATCGTATAAAAAAGTTTAATTACTAAAAAAAATTGTAATCATCGGTTTCCGCTGTTTTCCTACACTTATTTTTTCTAAAACTGTGTTTCTTTTATCTAAAAAAATAATTTAACATAGATTATTTATATGAAAATTCTATTTATATAAATATTCTGTAACTTACTTATGTTCGATAAAAATAATAGATAAATAAATAATAAATATATATATGTTATTAACATAATTAAATATAGAAATTTAATTATGTATTTCATTTATAGATTTATTTTAAAACAAAATATATCTGGTATTAAAAAAATTATCATATAAAAAGTAATTAAATTAAATCCTAATTTGAGGATTACTAAATAATACCTAATTAACTTAATAAAACTAACAATAGAAACAGACGGGTATCGACGATGTAATTATATTCAATCAAAAGTAAGGTCTCTTTATTTTAAAATAAAAGCAATGTATCAATTATAACAAACAAATAACTTGTTAGAGATGTGATTGGTTGAATTTGAATGGTTCGAAATTCGGATGTTACCAACAAGAGAAATTGCAAATGCAACATTTTGTTTGATCTGTAGTTTTAAATTGTGTTCTAGATGTTTCTATATCAAAACTTTTTAAATAACCTGTAAAGCACCAGTTCTCAGCTAAACGTGACACTCCTACGTTTAATTCCCTCGACATTTTCAAACATTTTATCTTTAATTTGGACTGGTTTTGGTTTTTTATTAGAATAGTTTCGCTTCGATACCGGTCCGACTCCTAGCTGAAGGTTGTTTATAGATAACAGTAAAGCATATATTTATTGGTCGCCGCGTCGACTGCGCAACTCTAAGGTCGCTTGTCGTACAAACGGCAAGGCGACTTGAAATATCATAGTTTCGTGTTTCATAATGAGTGGAACACGTTTTTTTGGACTACAGATTGCGGTGGAGCGGTCACAGGACTAACAAATAATATATATTTAGTTCTCAAATAAGGGGGCGGTACTGAGTAGGCACTGCTTGCGAAAATAATGGCCGCGACCAGTCGCGCGGATCGTTTCGCTTGATTGTGCTTGTAGCTGATGATATTTTACACGAGCAATTCCTTTTTCGTACCGTTTTTTCTTAGAAAAACGGCAGCTCGTATCATGAAATATGGCTCGATACTTTAGTCAAGCGAATCTCACCTGGGAGTCGGTAACGGTTCGTTCTAACCCTCGCGTAAGCGAAGACGCAAAAACATTATGATACCATTTTTGGATCATTGTAAGATACATGAATATCTAATTCTAACATGCGTTGGAGAATGTTGTTTTATGATTTAAAAAAAATACAAAATAAAAAAATATAACAAAGAATTATAAAATATCAAACACAATCGGCTCCACTGCCTCCCGTGTGAGTGTTTTAAAAGTTTCATTGAATGTGATGTCAAAATGCGGATGAGCGTGATATACTGGTATCGTTTTTTTTGGAGCTCGCTCGTTAGTGTAGCCAAAGTTTTACACTATCAATATTTAAATTTATAGTGACAATCTAGAACCGGTGGTGTTTTATCATTTTTGTACGATATTTCGTCCGTGTTTTATTTAAGATCACTCACGTCCAAGGCACCACTTCGATTTTTGCACAATTAATGACTTCTAGCTTCGGCCTTAATGGCTCAAGTCGTAATTTAGTGTCAAGACTGTTTTCTATACGACATTAAAAATGCTGCAAATTAATTATATTAATTTAATTTATGTTTTTTTTATTAATAATAAGATTTTTTTGCTAGCTCTCTCTTCTTGTAATATATTATTATTTATTTATAAAACTAATTAAAATTTTTCACTTAACAAACTACTGGACTTAATATCTAAATTATGTAGAGGGAGAGAGAGAAAGAGTGATAGAGAAAGATAGAGAGTGATTGAATCTTTCTAGTTGGTAAAAAGTGTGTGCATAATTGTAATTACTGAATATATCAAAATAATTATATGCTCTAGAATGCATACAGATATGCTAAATGTCTTTTTCAAGCCTTTAATTATAGTTAATTGGTTATCGGTTACTAATAGTCTGTCTGTACTTGCGGAGTGACGTAATGACTAGACTGAAAAATAAAAAACATAGCCTTGAACTGAAGTGTAGTGAAATTATACTTTGTTATATGCTTATTTTATATATTTGTTAATAAAAAACAAAAAAAAGCTTATTAACGTCATCTAGTTGTAAGTACTTTTGAACCCATTTTCAAGTTGAGATGAAGTTTCTCATTAATTTTGATTGGTCACATGAAATCTTTATATAAACTTTTATATATATATGTATATATATAACAATATCCTATTAGTCAAGTAAGGTTAGGATGAATGTAAATGAATCATTACCTTATGTCTTCATTAAGAATGAATGTATGTAATTAATCAATGATTCTTCATTTATTCCACGTAAGTACAATTTATTAAATTCATGTAAATTTTATTGAAATGTTAGTTGTTTTATTCGATTGATATCCGCTAATGAATCAGGCGACTCTCAGTTAGGTCTAAGGTAAAACAATTTGATGTGTGAAGTAAATAATGATGATCCTTCAACGATATTAAAATACTAATTAGTTAGTACCTATCATTTAACATATATAGCTTAGAATATATTCATTATGGTTTATATTCTAATTATTCATATATATCATGAAAATTTAAGTGTCGGTCTGTTCATCGAAAACTTTTACTGAAATAAACATAAATATAAGAATAAATAATAAAAATAATTAAATATAGATAAATTATAAGTGGCTTTTTACAAGCTGTTTAAGATTACCTGAAATATCTTTTATATTTTTTTAGCGAAATAATATTAAATATAACTGAAATTATTTCAACACATATAGTCATTAGTATGCTTCTAGTGTGTTTATACTTTTAAGGGTATTTAAGAGCCATAACTTAGTTTTAATCAGAAACTAAAGAATGGAAAATTTTATAACATAGAATGATAACGAACATTATAATAATTGTTAACCGTTTTAATAAAAATGTATAGAATTTCAGTTGGAATGTGAGCCGCTCGCATACTTTTAAAGATTGTTTTCATACAAGCATGGCCATTTAACAATAATAATATAATAAATAATACAAAATATGTATTAATTGACAAAGACAAACATGTACTTACTCATTCTAACTTCATCTAATATTATGTATTTTTTGTATTTAAAACTTTCAATAATAAATATTATGTACTGCTCTAATAGTTTTTAATTCTCTAGCTAATAAAGCTTGCTAGTTATATCTAGTTATATCTAGTTATATCTAGTTAAATCTAGTTTCAGCTGCAAAAGTTAACGATTTTATTAGAAGTACTAAGTATTGCATCACAGATGTTTGTATTTATAAATCGAGATGTTTGAATCATTTATTGTAAGTTGCTTAGTGCAGTTAAGTATAATGCGGGCATAATGTACTGGTTTTATGCTAATTGACGTCATAGAAGTTGGCAAAGTACGAGTGTATCTGTAGCATTACTATATTAACAAGTTTGTCTCTGTGTGTGATAAAAATATATTTTATTTTTCATAGGAAAATATATAAAATATTGTTATGCGTCGCAATCCTGGGATCCCTGTTCCCGACGACCGTGGCGCGGCCGTCGACCTTGCGAGGAAATCGTGTCAGGGAAATTCTTTCCTCCTGTTTGAAATGCACCTACAGGTATTTTACTCTACTTTTCATTTATAATAATTAAATATTTTAATATAGTATTATTTCAGTTATAATTAATGAAGTTATAATAATATTATTTCAGTTTACATTTTTTTTGTTGATTCTTTTAAATTTCAATAGCATTAAAATAGCAAAGAAATAATGACGTATTCTTAAAAAATGTAATAACATTTTATTGAAACAAAGAATATGTTGATACAGTGACACCTCACTCGCGGGATGCACGTCGGTAGACGTCCGGTCCGTACAAGGATCGCCCAAATAGAGCAGCTCGCATGCGGGAGCATTATGTTCGCGGACAGAATACTAAATACTCGTTCACTAAATCGATAGCAAACCCGATGTTTTGGAGCTATACTTGCTTCAGTTTATTCAAAAAAAATTACTCTACTTCTGAACCTAAAGATTTAATTACAAATACTAATAAAGAGAAAATATATCTAATATATGTTACGGTTATATTGTGTAACCGATATCCAAACATATAACTTTCGCATATTGAATAATTATCATAAAATCCATAAACATTTCTTGATTACATTGAAGGATATTGGAAACAAGATTTTATAGGTTTAATAAAAGTAGCCATTTATAATGATATATTGTGACTGCGCCAGACCACATTTTTGTTTAAACACTTAATTCTTTATAATAAAGTTAAATATTAATATATTCTACATATTATTAATTATATTTGAATAAACATATATAACAGCTTTCTGAGACAAACTGTGTATTATATATATAGGGTGGTTACCAATAAAATAATATATATGTTATATGTTATTTCAGCAACCACGTGTAATAATATTAATAATTTTCTAGATTGAATTATAAGTAATTCTTTTATATCTAAGTTTTTATTTGCATTATTTATTATGACCTTATAAGAACATACCGAGATGATAACTGATTTCAAAACGACTGGAATGTTGTTTCTAGAACATAAATAAAACAGATCTAAGATAAATATCGCTATGCAATACTAATTAATATGAACTAATTAAGAATTTTGTCAATTCCTTATAAAATATATTTAATGTCTAGATATTTTGTATATTTTTAATGTTCTGCATAATTATTAAAACTGTTACATTACGGGATATATTAATTCAGTTATTTACGAAGCGATGATTTGTTTTTATTAGAACATATTTTCGTTGATTTTGATCTAAAAAATATTTCATATACTTTAATTGTTGGATAGGAATATTTTTTATCAATTTCTCGCTCATGTTCCTCATGGAGTCAGTTTCTTTGCAGTTAGGTCACGTAGAGAGCGACGTAAGAAATCACAAATAGGTATACCTAGCTACCGCTACCGCTACCTACTTGAACTATACACTCGTCAATATTGTCTTGAAAATTCATATAATATGTAATTTAATCATAATTAAGCAAGTTAAGCATCCGCACTTTTTCAAAGCTATACTGTCTATATTAATGTTATAAAGCTGAAGAGTTTGTTAGTTTGTTTGAATGAGCTTTCGGATGATGACTGGCAGGTTCATGAAGAAGGCTACAGGCTATGTAATATTACACGAATGCTTCTAATTATTTTAATAACAATTAAAATCGTTCGTCCTCGGGTGGAACTGCGAGTAACAACTAGTTTGATATTATTTAAAAAATTGTGAATAAGGTATTTTTTTTTAATATATGAATAATTAATTATTTTCAATTAGTCTTAAACAATGTGTCTCAAATATTGGAATTACTTCGCCTTATCATTTGACAGAAATAATTAATATGAAAATTATATAAATTAATACTTATTATTGTAATATTGTTTTTGTAAATAACATATGTCTTGAGAGTTTCATCAATTATTTATTAGATTGTGATAATAGTTATAATTTTTTGTTTCTAAATAACAATAACAATAACAATTTATACAAATGTTATGGTTTAAAAATGTTTTATATTTTTTGTGATTCAGACCTTCATGTTAAAGACAATAGGAAACAGGAGTGTCACGCAAGTGCATTGGTGAAAATGGCCGCCTTCGGTTCAGTGAAAACAAACAAACATTCACATAAACAAGACGTCACCCGGATGTACCGTCGTTGTGTATGTGAGGCCTGCACTGAGTAGAAAGTGTCGTGACATACGTTTAAAGTTATGTTACGACTACGATACGATTTGTTTCACGTTTCAGGACTTCCTTGATTATAAATAAAAATGATATTAACTTTAAAAAATTGTTTGAAATGAGTGATTTTGTAATATAACTAAATAATATAGCATTATTGCTCTGAACATTATTAGACTGAATTTCGGTTCAATATTAATATCTTCTCAAGAAAATTAAAAGATATCTCGTTGGTGATAGTCATGTTAGTAAATTATTTATATTAATACACATAATGAAATAGATTTGGTGTTTCAATTTGTCGTATCCTATAAAAGGTATTCACGCCCAGCGTACCTGACTGCCGCTGGGAGCGCTATATCACCATTGTAAGACGTGGTCAATGCCATCGAATACCTAATTACCGTAGCGGATTTCTAGAATAGAGAAAATATACCTTTATCTAATACTAACGACTCCTGCACTCCTATTGTCTGTGGAAAAAGAGATAAAGTTTCACGGAACCAGTAATGTAATAAATGTCTATTTTATATTATCAATATAATATAATGTTAAGTGTAGAAATATATATATTGAAATCTATTAATATCAAAAAGAAAGCTGTCATGATAGCTCAGTTGACCGAGCGACGGCGACGGACTCACAGAGGTCTCTGGTTCGAGTGTTGATTGAGTCAATAATATTTTATCTATTGACCATAGTTCATTTAACATTAAAAATTGCCAAGATAAGTTCTTAAATGAAATTAATAAAGATATTCTATGCAAAACTTTTCTTTTCAGTAATATATGGATAAACAACAAATTAACACAATATTAAGGATTAATTTGACTTAAAAAGTTTACTATATAAAAGTATTTTTATCCAATATATATTATATATTATATATACTTCAATTGTTAACATTTTGAAACATCATAAAAGAGCAGATATTTTTATATCTAAAATAAGGTTGACTTCATATATATATACGACACATTCGTTGTAAATTATATAAGTTTTGGAGTTTCTGAAGTAACACTAATAAGTATGTAAGTAATGGATTTCCTTTACAACAAATGTACAGCAAACTGGCAATAGCATTAGCACGGACGTGCTCGAAATGGTAACGACCATACCATTCATTACTGCGTTTAACAAAACGAGCAAAAATACCAAAATCGCAAAGCTCATGGCGATCCCTAATGCGTCTCAAGGAGGTAAACAAAGGATCACTAAAAGAATCCACTGACATCGAGATGGCAAAAACCAAAAGTGGACGCAATGACTCAAAACTCGGTCTCCACCAACCAGCCCGGGCAGTGGGTAAGACACGATGGCGTTTTTACTTATACTTGTCACCCGTCAAACAGTCGTCGGAGTCATGATGGGCTGCCTTCGATGGACGTCTGCCAACCTCCATATCGAGCACATAAAGTTTTATATACATTGCATCACTAACAATATTGAACTCTATTATAAAGTGATAGAGTCGATACTCTATTGTAGGTTATGATAAATTGTCACGTTGTTCGTCACTGTCAATCGCAAGTGCTAGTGTTTTTTTGCCCTCGACCTGGCGGGCACAACGGAACTGACTGGCCTATTGTATGTTAATACACGGCCGGATTTTGTTCGGGCTCAATTAAATTATGAAGCTTAACCACACGACGAAAGTCAAAAGTCACCCGTGTCTTTTGTTGCGGTGGAGCGCGTGTCTCTGCGCCCGCGCACCTCGCAGCCCCACTGAATTAACGGAAAATTTTAACTATATTTAATATCACGAAAGATTATAAACGAAGTTCCATTTAAAAAGACAAAATATATTTAAAACAAATCAAATGTATGTTATATGTAGTAGGTATTATTATTAAATATAATAATATCATATTATTTTCTGTTTTTCTGTCCTATCAAATTATATTCAATGAAGGCCACAGGTGTTTCAGCTGTTTACATTACCGTCCATTAAGATATCAGTTAGTACTGTAAAAGAATATTATATATTATGTTATTTAAAAACAGCAAGAGTTTATATATATTTAATTTTGAGCAATAAATGTCTTAATACCACCAAAAAATCTATGAATGTTGTCGTTCTAAAAAAAATTCAATAGAGAAATGATCTTAAACTTTTATATTATCAGGTTATTGCTGTAGATTGATATCAAGTTCCAAAAAACAAAATGGCGTATATATGAGCATTTAAAGTGTTTTTTAAATGATAAACAAACTTCATACCTAATTATAACAACGATAAATTAAACTTAACATTAATATGTCAATGTAACCAAGAATTAAACAAGAGTTATATCTTAAAAGCAATAAAAAGTTGTTTATTTTTATTTATGCTCACTGCGGAACCCTAATATTGTCTTTTGCACACCATTAACTTCTTATATAAAATCACATCCTTCTCATAGAGGTCGTTAATGATCATTATATCATAAATAAATTATGTATACCGACTAATTAATTAGATAGTCGAAAATTATGGGATTTTTATTGGTTTTATTTTATCAAACCCTATAAATAACATATATTTTTACGTTTATCGACGCGAGATCTGCTGATTTGGTCAAGACGAAACTATAAAGTCTTTTATTTATCGTGCGATATTCTGTATAAGTTATCTACTTGTATGGTGTTATGGTACGAGTTTCTGTCACGTGAAAGTTATGTACTCGATTCTCGCCTAAAGTATAAATAAACATCGTAATGCTAGACACTCGACTCGATAAGCCTCGTTGAACGTCTCGCACCAAAATGTATTGAAACCCCAAAATTTTTGTAGCAATCAGGACAACACAGATCAAAGCTGACCGCACCCATAAGCTGCAGTATTTATCGCCTCGGTCTACACCGAGCAACGTAAAAACTCAGCTGCGTGATTGAAAAACGAAACGTTCCCACAAAAAAACATCACCAACCAAAACTCGATTGCGTCTTATGAACTATTCTGATTAAGAATGGGTGGTTTTATTGAAAAATCTTTATAACGTATCTAGCGATTCGATTCGGATTATTCTCAGTTATTTGGCTACTGGTACTGTTGATTCTAATATATTGGCCGTTAGTTTGACCGAGACCACGCACTATCCGGCTCCGTCCTATGCCTTCCATCCAAATTCGGACTCCCGACTCTATATTAAGAGATACAAATGTAGGAATTTGAATATGATTTGCGTAAATATGTCACTTATGATGGAATAATGTGACAGACGCTTTGATAAATCTATCAGACGGACTTCCCAGATACTATCGTAAGAAATGTTTGAAATAGTTAATGTTTAAGTTTTATAGCCTTGTCCATTTTGTGTTGGCTATAAAAGAAATAAAATAATGCCATTACTATTTTATTATTAACTGAAATGTTTCTATTTGTTTACATTTAATACTTATGAAATCATTTAGGTATCCTTATTGAAAATAAAACCTAGTAAAATAATAATTAAAGTAATCTAATCAAAGGCGATATTTCTCATAGAATAGTATTAAAGCGATCAATTAATAGGTTTAAGATTGTAAGTTAATGTGGTCGGCATCATGCTGCGACGCCATCTTTATTTATGACTTCGACGGATTCCGAATTAGCCTAGATTGAGGCTTAACATGTCACTGGACGCCATTACTAAAATATTATAAATTTCAACATTTTCGTAATTTATTACCCGCCGGGCGATATGTTGGATGTTTAATGCATTTTTTATATAAATAATCGGCTTCTTAAAGTTTGAAAACACTTGAAGAAAACAAATACGAACACTACATCAATATGTATATAAATTTACAATGTACCTAATTTTGGTGAGGTATTTTATATTGTCGTGAAAGAAGCAGAAACACAATAGTTGCCTGGGTGCCCTTCGCAGTGACCCCTCGTCCCCTATTTATTCATCATACACTGATTACAATTCAAATTAATTCGATTCACACGGTCGACAATGACCACTACTTTATACCTATAACGGAGCCATACCTCTGGACTGCGTTACGTCTTACAAGCTTCGATCGGCTCCATAAATTTACTATTGCTTCACGACATATAGGTAATTTGATAGCCCCAGTGACCGATGGTCAGTATTTCCACCTGCCCGCTCATCTTATAAATACAACTTCGATGCCACGCATACCTTCTCGCTTGTGGAAGAGTTGGATGCACTCGGGGAAAGAGGATAGAACTAGTCCCGTTGAAAGAAAACCTTTAAAGATATGTAATACAGGGATGAAATCGGATAGTTTTATGCAAGTTATGTTCACAGTTTGATCGCTCAATTACTGTTGTTTTGTCGCCGGTGGGAAGTCGTAAATATATCGAATGCACGCATCGAGAAACTCAGGGAAATTTATTTGCATGTATTCTGATCGTAGCGATAACGAATAATTTGGAATATCACATTTTCCGGAGATGAGTTGATTTGTCATTTGGCGCCAACTCAATTAATAATTTGAAGTTTTTAGATTCAAGCGAGTTCAGTTTCTACGTCGAATTTCATCATTCGAAAAGACTGCTCCCTTTGTTATACTCATTTTTATTTCCATGTCTTAGCTACCGCCTGCTGCAGTGCTACAGTTAAAACAAATTTATTTAGTCAACAGCAAACAATTAAACGGTTTGTAAGACAGTAACATCCAAGCACAAGAAACATAACAAATAATGAATGTAGGTGAAAAGTAACACAGTGGTGTCGGTACAGTGGCGGCATGTGTTCCCGGAAAAAACACTATTTGAACGAAGGGCTAATTAAATATTCTTTGTTTCTTTGCTGACGATTATAGAATTTTTCTCTCAGAGATACATCATTGATTAGTAGAAAAAATATATAAAAAAATACTCATATTATAAGCTTGATCTACCCGGCAATAGTCGTTTTCTTGCTGGAGAAGGTGAATGTCTCTTGTTGCTCCATTACCTCCTCTATCAACTTTATTGTATCATGTATACTACTATAATCATATCATAAAATTGTAGTTAATTGTAATTGAGCATGTCTACGTGTTATCATCTCTAAATGACTCAACTGATTAGGTGTTTTAGTCTATGACCCCCGGCAGCTCAAAGGTGTGTACACAGAGCGGTGTGTAAGTCGCAGTACAATGCTATGATCGGCTACAACATGTGAAACTTCAAAGACAGAAGAATCTTTGTCAACTGAGGAAAGAATACATTATTGGTTTTGTTGTTTTAGTGCTACTACAAGCGGCGTTTATGAAATATATTTGTAAGAGATTCTAAGAAAAAAAAACTTTTTACTTAAATTACAATAAATACAATAAAGGAGACCGAAACAAAACTTCACACTTCCCTCTTTGTTGCAAATATATACATGTTCGTTTAAATTATTAAGGATTTATTAAATATATAACAGATTAGGTTTTATTCAGTTGTCAAAAAATAAAATAATATTATTTCAAGACTTAAAAATACAGTGTATTATTTGATTGCATTAATAAAGTGAAATGAGGTAGTAGTAATTTTGTATAAGACAAACCTAATGACCCTAATCATTTAAACACTGTATACAACCAATTTTACATATAACATATGCTAAGGAAATCAAAATTTATAAATAATATTATACTCACTCTACTTACATGCTTTACTTTGGTACATGTTAAACATTGCTTAAAATACTATAATATAAAAAGAAGTCAAATACTCAAAACTACTTATATTACGTACAAAATCTTAAAGCAGTGAACAATCTTTAAAAAGTTAAATACAAGATTCTTTCTTTAAACACTTCAAGCTCAGCCTTCGCTTGCAAACACTCGATGGAGTCAAATGGACGTAATGTTAGACATAACATTAGGCCTCATGCGACCTGCAAATAAAATTAATACTACACACAATCATTTACATATTTCTAAAAATAAATTATCACGACGTCATCTTTTGTTTGCATTTTTGAGGATTTCGTAATATTTTACAAATATATAAATTAAAATATTAATTAAACGATATATTTTGAAGTTAATTGTCTAAAGTATTTTAAATACATTTAAAATGATTTACTTTGAATAATAAATTTTAGTTTTAATTTTAGAATATAGTAGCACATAACAATAGCCACATATAATGAAATTTATATATTCATAAGTATACACCATTTGAAGAAAGAAATATTGATTTGAATTCAGAAATTTTGGCGTCAGCTTGTCTGAGTAACATTGCAACAATAAAGAGAATAATTTATTAAAATTTCTTCTAATTAGTTAATATAAATGCAAAATTGATAGTAGCCGATATTAAAATACTACAATAATAAGGAATAATAGTTTAAAATGTGTTTCAACTCTCCAGTTTGCGACTACATCGCTAGTACATTGAACTAATAGAAAACTTTTTCTCAAAACCATTGAAGCGTCGTACATAACTCAAATAATTTTATAGTTTCCGTCGTTGTTGTAGAACCTGTTCTGTTTTGTGCTGTTTATTTTGATCGTAAACTTAATTTTGTATGTTATTAATAGGTTAGATATGTCAATATTTCTTTTACTTGTTAATAATAAATATGTTGAAGTTATTTAGTTCGATTGAAGTCAGTCTGTGACGTTTTTTATAAAAAATTATATGCTGAATTTCCTGTATTATTTATTTATATAACATTATATTTACTATATACAATATCTGTACAAAAAATCATTTCGTAGTATTTGAGTTTATTACACAGACAGACAGACGCTGATGCGGATATATTATGTATAAATGTTGATAAAATTTAAATGATAAACATTTAAAGATTATATATTATAATTTAAGTAAGTGATAGATTCGCTGAATTAATTATATATTTTATTGTTTTCTATAGTTTAGTTCAAACAAAACATTCTTTTAAGGCCGAGACTTGTTTTATCGTTTCAAGTTCTATTTCGAGTTATAATTTAAAAGTGACAAATTAATGGGTTTCCTGTTCAAGTTGATATTTGTTTTATATAATACAATAATTTATTTTTAATGATTTTATCTATTGTTCTTTAAACTCAAATTTTATAGATATGAGATTAATATATTATAATATGTTAAATACCACACGAAATTCGAATTAATATAACGAAAATATAAAGATAAAATTTATTATAAACATTTAAATTAATTACGAAATTTCTTTTTAGAGTTTTGAGACTTTCACAAATAGAAACAGCTAGTTAAAATATAGCAACAGTTTAGAGATAGGTATGGCAATAAATTATATGAACGACTCGATACCACGACAGTCTGGATACCAAAATATTTAGTGGTAATATAATACCCGCTGAGCATTCATAAAAGAAATATTCGCCACAACTAGTAGGTCGGGTGTAATCAATTAGATCCATCTACTGTACATGTAAATATGTCGATAAAATGTTGAGTTAAAAACATTCAAATTATGTGGTTTTTTAAATTATTTAATGTAAAGAAATTTTATTTTTATTCATTTAACAAACTATGTTCCCTCAAGCGGCGCCTCCGGCCTTTTACTATTATACGTTTGTATGGAATCATGGTTTCTTTTTTATTAATCTTTAAATTTTAACTTCTTGTTATTTTAACAGTCAGTTAATGTAACGGTTTATGTTTTAATTTTTTTTAATTAAAACGTTAAAATGGATCATGACTTTTATATGTTAAACATTAAATATAATAAGACATATCTCATTATTTTAACAACAGTGAATTAGTAGTAGTAGGAACTTCTACTAAATATAAAAAATGTCAAAATCTGTCAAGCCATTTTGAAGATTTTACGGAATATAATTAAAAATACACAAATGAAGTCTATAATTTTATTATAATATTATATATAATATAAAGTTGCCAGTACTGTGAGGACAGCGGTCTGCTGCACCTGTTCCCGCGTGGGTGTGATCTACTCCACTGCACCGAGATTGTGTGTTTTACTGCTAAATGTATCTAATACATCGTGATAAATAAATATTGTTAGCAGGTTCCTCTAAAGCGATATATTAAGTAAAGTCAAGCGTCTATAATAATATTGATTAGAATCTTTTATCCGTGGGAGGTAGTTGTAGATTTTTTTAAAGAACTATTTGGTAAACTGACCAATCTTCTTAATATCTTCTCCATCGTACACGATATTACCATAATATTTCGTAGCACGGATGAAAGACATTAAAGAATTGTATTCTTCATGGAAATAGTTGACAAGGAATCTAAACAAAGCAAGGAGAAAACGTTAGTTAAAATACTAGATCCGTCACTGTGGACCGCGGGTGGAGCTGAGCAAAGCATTGTTGCTGAATGATAATTCTAAAGGTGATCAACAAAAAAAAAACATGTTTATGAAAATGACTGGATTATAAAATGTGACAGAGTCAACAACTCAACCAATTTTCGACAACCTACCATTATTTATATAAGAGAAGTAGCATTAGTAACGAAACACGCTTTCGACCAGTAAAAACTTCACTTCGCTCAGCTTAACAAAGCAATTTAGTAAACAAAGTATCCATCTAATGACGTCATTCTTTGTTATCATGTTTAATATAAGATAAAACAGCTGACCTGTTTATGACATGCAACGTGTAAGACTGTATTGGTTAGAAGTGACTAGTGACACTGCGCTGAAGAGCCTCGTGGGCGCGGTCGCTGCAATACTGTAGTGCGACAGCAATTAATAATAACTTTTTATATTCAACTTGCCTTAAAATAACAGTACAAGACATGAATAATAGATAAATGAAACAACTTATGATTGACTTTTATGACTCTTGTTAGTACAAAGATCATAAAAAGTATACTCCATATAAAAACTTTATTTTTATACTTATAATAATAGCTATTAAGCTACTGCTATAAATAACGTTAATTAAACTGTACTTACATACTATATAACTTAGATATGTTGGTCGGTTATTATTAAAACATGCGGTATTCAATTTATTGTTTTGACGTCAATACTTATATTAATATATCTAATACTTTGCATACTGACTGCAGTTTTGTCTTGCAAATATTATTAATAATGCAAAATAAATGATAAATAAATTTATAGTAATAGATTATAAATTATTTATTAAAAATGTTTGTTATTTGTTGCTCAATACCGTCCCCCGTGTCACTAACTAAAGTGTGATGAAACCACGGACATACAGGTTTTTTTCCCAACATGTAGATATTTTATATATTTTACTCGTTGTGTCATACCTAAAATTAACTAACGGGTTAACGTAACCGTTTTATTTCTACTAAAACCATAGACAAAACACATAATTGCTTATAAAATAAAATTTATTTTCATTTTCGTAGCGACGCCTCTATAGTCTATGATTTAATATAATTATCATAATTAAAAACTTTACGACGCAGTAATAGTGTAATTATTCCTCATTCAAATAATTTTAAATGAGATATGAATAATGAAAGTTTAAGTATCATTGACAAAATTCTTTTACAGTTTGTTAGCGCTGTGAGGAGAGAACGGGACTGCGTCACGGTGTTGCTCTCGGACGCACTTTGAACGATTTTGGACTATGTACTCGTACCAGCCCGCCCTGACTTTCCTTTCCACTCTGATATTAACATAAAATTAATGTAGAAAATTAACATTTCTAATACAAAAGCGTAATGACAGAAGCAAATACAAAAAAAATAGTATTTTTTTTAAACAATTGGATTTTCTTTACTTAGGTGTATTGGTCGATAGCAATGCCTGCTGAGCCAAGGCTCAATACACTAGAAATAATGATAATTTATATAATACAGTTGTCCCTATTAAAACAACAGTTATATTATACTCTTTCATTAATTATTTTCATCATATATCATTAAATAACAAATAGTTCTAATCTATAAGTGCAGTCAAGTAAGAAACAGTTAAGACAGATGTTAGTAACTTAAATTAAATATACATTCATTTCAATCACAAACAAATCATTTATCATTTTCTCACTATCATAATCACTTATAAAAACATGATAAATTGATATTGCTAAAACCATACATACATACATACATACGTTTATACATACATACATACATACATACATACATACATACATACATTAGTCATTCAAGTGAAAAATATTTATTGTACAAAGATAATAGAAACGAATGTTTTAATACAACTGCTGGGAGTTGTAGCGTTTTAATTATATGATATTTATTATAATAGTGTATTTTTTTTATTAAATCTTTTATTATATAAGAAGAAGCTGAACAGTACGAGGTCGCTGTCCGTTCACCCTGATGCGCCTGCGCAGACCTAGTGAAGATTTGGTAATTACATTTCGCTGTCACGCACACTGCCTCACTTAATGTCCAAGTACAGCTTTATCAAACACATAAATAAAATTGAATTGTCTGTGTGTGACTTTCGAATGTTGTATGTGCTTGAAATTAATATAGTTTCATATTGTTTTTAGGTAATAAAAAAAAGAAACTGTTTTATATAATAACTTGTATTTGTAAATAATATATTTTTATTTATTTGAGAATATGTAAATATTTAAAAATAGATTCAAAAATTTTTTAGTGTTTATTTTTGTATTTTAAAGATTTTTTAAATTAATATATATTTTTTAAAAGTTAAACATATATAATATAGTCACAAGATATGTTGAATGAGTATTTTTTATAGATCTAATTATGATAAGAGTGTCCATAGCATTGTCCTATACTATTATATGAAGAACCTTGAAGTATAACCTTCTGATGAACTAACATTGAGAAAGCAAACAGTCTGAGGCCACTAAGTGCCATCCTCAACGCATGCGCAGTTAAAACACACAGTGTACTCAAATAATACTTCCGTTATGACAATGCTTCTGTACCGGGTTTTATAAAAATAAATGTTAACTACATATTAGTCTGTACTTTGCTTAATGGCATGGCATATATTTTAAATTTGAACATTTTTTATATATTTATTGCAATTTCTAAAATATGTAAAATCATTTTTTTTTAATTTATAAATATATAATAATAGTGTGTAGATATATATATCTATTAAATATATATAATTTTTAATAAATGGTTAAGATTCTTAATGTTATATGTAAATATTTATAAACAAAATAAAATTTATCAGTTACATACTTATTTATTTTTCACTGATGTTCTTTAAATATTTCAAAAGTTTGTTTCATTATTATGTTTTTATTTGCAAAATTTTGAGTTGTTAAATATATATACAGCGATAAATATATAATAGTAGTAGTCCCTATAGCACTGCACTCATTCCCGTTACTTGAAGACGACATCTATAACAACTCGCCTGCAGCTAAATTAATTAGAAATATCACGCACGGGAGCGTAAAACTCATAACATATTTTACTCGTGACACGGTCGGGTAAGCCTGCGGGAACTTTTTAAGGTCTTAAAGTAAACGTGACAGTTTGTGTGTTGCTATAGAGACATACGGGCTACGGTGTACAGCTTGGTGATTACGCCGAGTGATCTAGACTTTTTGTTAAATACACTTATAATATCAAAAAAAGATATTAAAATACACTTATAATATCAAAAAACACACCATTAATAATATGCGGGATTATCAACACCATTAATATTTAATAAGTTAATTTAACTAGAGATAAGTTAATTTTCCAAAAATAACTATAAAGTTAAAATTAACTGTCAAAGGGTAGGGTTATAGAAAGGTAGGTTCAAAATGATTTAAACTTTGAATCAATATTCCGTTAAAGTCGATTTATTATTAATAAAATGGTTATAGTTTTATGTCATTTAATATTACTTATTCTAAGTACATTAATAGTTATGATGTAACTAAAACTCGTTGCCTCAATCAGTACAAGAACCGGCTAGTCTAGTCAGGAATAAAAAAGTATTAAGTCATTATCTAATGATCAGCTTCGAGTCACTTTTTAACAAGTCACTTTTTTACAAGTCGAGTCAAATTATTTTTTATTTATCTAATAATGTCTATAAATGAAATACTAATTTGAAACGTCCAGTTTTAGCTTTAATTTATATATAACTAATTGAGTTAAAAAATCTTTATTTCACAGAAAATTAAACCTAGATACTGAGGATATAGAGAATATTTCTCATTGTTATTTTTATAGAAATAAAAAATATGTTTTAATTTCTCATAAATATTGACAATAATGTATTGTTATTTAGATGTATTTAGTCTATAACTACTATATAACGTAGTATTTGTCAAATCTTCATGTTAAAGCATATATCAAATTAGAAGATAGAGCCGTGGTAGAGAAACCGCACTCTATAAATTTGTAGCTAGTTAGTCGGTCAGAATTAATTAGCCGTCACTATTCAGCTCGGGTCGTTAAGCCTCGAGTCTCCAAAAATGCTGGTGCTTTCCAGCAACGCTGTGCGTGTCTTATTACATACACTGTTATAGAAACATTCAACACCGTGTTGAACTGTGTTCCCAGTGAACGAAGGCTGTGTGCATGTGAGCAAAACTTTTGGCTTTGAGGAATTAATTGCCGTAACGACTTTTAATTACTTGCGTTTTGGAGCAACGAGCACTTATCCGCGACTGACTTGAGAACTCTTCAGATTTGAGATTGCCTCGGACACATGACTCAGTCAAATATCAACTTAATTAATTATAATTTTATATCTTAAGCTAACAGCATGATAGTCTAGTGGTTGTGACCGCTTGTTACGCTTAAGGTCTTGGATTCGATTCTCACACGAGACTATTGTTTGTGTGAACAACAGATTGCTTCCATTCCAGGTGTTCTTTGTGTCTGTTATTTTATTAGGTAACTCGACGGGAAATGAATTATTTCTTTAATAAGTTGTTTCTTTGAAATCTAAAAAAAAGTTATTTCAATAAAACTTTCATTACAAATTTAAAATAAATTTACAATTTTACATTCATTAACATCAATTTGATCAATTTGAACCTCCGACTGCTGTAATACCTTACTCATTGTTATGCACATTTTACTGTCAAAGTTATTATATATTAGTTATTTTGCAAATAGGAAACAAACCGATTTTTTTTTGTACTAAAAGCAAATCAAATGTTTACGAATACATTTTCAAATAATTTTGTATTATATAACAAAGACGTAACTTTGAATTTTTATAACGATATTTCTAAATTTAATTCGTTAGATATTAAAAAAAGAAAAATATATTTTTGCAATTTTTTGGAATATACAATAAATAAATATATTATGACTATATGTTATATATTACATATATATGAAGGAGGTCAATAATCTCGACATATTACCCAACAGCTAGTTGTTATAAATGTGCAAATTGAATTATAAAAAATGTAAGGAAGTAATAGCAGTTCCTTGCTTTCTAGTTTAAAAATAGCACCTAAATAACAAGAATTTTACAGCTATTTAATAGTAATTAATATAATAATAAAATATAATATATATTTAATGTATATATATAGTATTTTATTATTCTTCAAGATATGAAATTGAGCTTTTTTTGAGACGATTTAAACGTAATCATCCAGACAGATCTTAAATACAAAAAAAATATCAAATTACAATATTATATATTATATTAATAAAATTGTACCAGAGAGAATCTATGTATAAAAATATACATAAAATTTTTAATTTTTATTATAGATATAGATTATCCAATAATTACCATATTGATTTAGAAACATATGTTTTATTAATATCGTTAATTTAATTAAATTTTTTAATATAAAATAAAAATTTTATTGCGCATAAATTCGAGACGGATAATTAAAAAATATTGCATATTAATGCATTTATTCAAAATTAGTAAAATTTGTTGAAAACATAAAACCGTTAATTAATAGATTTAATGTTTCTAGAATGTATTTAATAGGATTTAAGTAGAGCTAAAAAAACTTTCTTTTGCTATTGAAAACAGATATTACATTATAATAATTATTATGTGGTAGAGAATGCCTAAGACATTAAGTTCGCCTTTGTACTTTGTGCATAAATAAATAAAAAAATAATTATTATTATTTCTTATAAATAAGCTTAATATTATTTTTTTCGTGTAAATAATGTATAATTAAATTAAATAGGCGCCGGCGCTTTCAATAGTTTTGCCACTATACGATAAGTATAAGATAAGGATACGATAAGGACACGACCACGACACGATAACAGCGGCTCTGAGTTCTTTGAGACTGCCCATGACACTATCAAAAAGATATCAAACTCAAGAGATTCTGACTTCACTCCAAAACGATGTTATACTTTTATATTATACATAATTTATATTATCGTTTTTGTAATATATATATACATATTGTAGTAAATACAGTATTATTCTAATAATGTTTTTTATTACAGATAAAATGACACCGTCAAGATTGGTAGTATATTGTAAAAAATGTTTTTCATGTTTTCGTTAATACTCGATCATCTGTATATAAATAGACTGGTATATAAATACCATGCTATATATATATATACACATGAAAATTAGTTTGTGTGTGTGTCAAGGATCCATAAAGAGAAGCAGTAATGGTCATAATTACTTAAATAAGATTATTAAAAACTATATTAAAAACTATAATTTAATATTTTTCTTTGAACTTGTTTTATCATGTTCAAACTTTCCTCTCTAAGAGGTCTTAGATTTGACTGACCGTATGAATGATTTTTTTTTTAAATTAGGTAAACAATTTAAAAATATCATTTTAGAATTACGTGGCTATTATTTTCGGTAAAAAAAAAATGTAAAAACCATACTGTCTATAGATAAATTACCTCTCAGGTGCCTAACAATATTAAATTTATTAACACAAAAATAACATTTATATTTTACCAGACAGAGTCGCGAAACACTATTAGTAATAAATGTAATTTGAGTTTTATTAATTCACGGCTAATTGGGAGCAGATATTTTTAATAACTCTAATAAATTATATAGTATTTATATATTTTTTTAAAGTAGTAGTTGAATATTATTTACATTTTATAATAAGGATTTCCTGAGTTGAATTTATTTTTGTCGCTTAATTTAGTCTTATCTAAATCAAAATATATTTTATATACATTGTTAACTAAAAAACAATAATTAAATAATAAAAAAATATATTTAATAACTCTCGCAAAAATTTATTGAAATAACTATTTCTGAGCACATGAAGAATAAAGAGTAGATTAGAGAGTCAATGTAGACTTTAAGATAATTTACGCCGTCTATAACATGTGACTTGTGCGTAATGAATACAGTGTGGCCAGACCCTTATGTATAACAATATTGGCACAGCCGCTCTAGGAGGCCTACACGAGCCTCTCGACATCACAGAACAAGTCCTACAGACAACATAACGGACACAAATGGAATTTGTTTTTGGTGTCATGGTTTTTTGGCAAAATGTTATATGAAATTTTATTTACATTCACCTCATTCACGTTTTTATTATCTAGTTTTTAAAATCCATACATACTGGTATATATAAAATGGTTTTTGGATTGAGATGTGTATGTATATTAATCTTTAATTATCACAAACACACACACACACATATATAATAAACAAAATTGTTACAAAACACGAGAAATATCAAAGACACAAAAGCGTTTTTTCTAATTTTCTTAATATAAAAAATATCTGCTTTAAAAATAACTTATTATATAACCATCCATTGCACTATATTTAAAAACTGATGAAGTGCTCCAAACCAGATATCAATAGCAAAACATCATATTAAATGTATCTCATTACCATGTCTGCTGTCATCCCAATTTCTCTCGACACGCTCACCTCGCACGCGTCTCTGACAGATTTTTTACGTTTCTCAAAATAAGTGAGTACGAATCAACATTGTAATATATGTAAATTTTTGCTAAATATCCATTCAAGGCTTCGCTCTCCATTTAATTCTAGGGTCAGAATAATGAAAAAGTTAAATAATATTCATGACATGTTAATTTAAATGCTTATAAGTGTTAAAAGCGCATAATTGAATACGCCCAACCAGTTATTGGTTCGCTTGAGGTTTTGCTTTTTATAAGTGTTTGTATTTGAAATTATGGCGCATGCGCATCTGTTCTATCCTTATTTTATTATGTATCTCATTAGCATCCATGTAAAGAGTAGTTTGATAGAAATCTCTGCTATTCAGTATTAAGAAATCACACAAAAAACGCAAATTAAAAATATAAATTACGCAAAACAATCAAAGAATATCTTTTTAAATTTTTTTTTAACTTTTTGTAGAATAAGGTATAAATTCCGAATAGAATTAAATTTAATAGCGTAGCTATTAAAGTAGGTGCAACATTATTCAGAACCCCACGCGGAGGCTGCGCGCGCGCAGATCTGATCGATGGAATTATTTAGCATTATTTGCAATTTAGCGTAGATAGTATTACTATCAGATTTGTAAATTAATTCATACAAATGATATACATTTATCTTCTTTCTTTGTTTTTAAGTTTATTTGTTTTAAGTATAATTTTGCTTATTTTTAATTCGATGTGTCAGATCAAATGTTTCGCAACGATCAAGTTTATTCTTACATGTTGTAAGCCTCGTCCAATAATTATCTCCTCCACCTCACTGGCTTTAATTGAAGACTGGGTTATTGAACATAATTAAATAAAAAATATTATTTATTTATAGAAAATATAAACATTGGCTTATTTTAGAATTGTTTTTGTAAATAAAGTATCATTTTCGGTTTTGAATTGAAATGACAATGCAGGTAGACTGATATCTCGGACGAGACCAGAATGAGACATCTGTATATCGCTGGCTTCTTTTCTTCAGATATTACATTAGCTTTACGCTAAGCATTTATTTAATGATCCGATACTTACTAGTTACTTTTTGACTCTGTAGTATAATATATTGTATATATTCAAAGCTAAGTTTGTATAAGCAAATGACAACCAAATTTTAAATACTATATATTTATATACGTAACAGTTCCTATTTTTTTAATTATATTCCTAAATACAAGAAATAGTTTTTCCTAAACAAATAAATAATATAAAAATATTAAAAGCCGCATGTCATTATAACTCGCCTACGATTCGCTAAAACTTAAATGTAATTCGAGAACTCGTAGTGTGGTGTCCAGAGGCTGGCTATGCTAATACAAAGCTCCCGCGTTACGTAGCTAATGGTACAACTTCTAGTAATTTTCACTTCGTTCCAGCCTATATTTATATCATAAATGCGCCTGCGCACAACATGCTATCGATATTCATATAGACATTCAGTTTTGTTTTTACACAACCAGTTATATTATTACTTTGTAGCGGTAAGTAATTATGAATTATTATAATGTTTAAACAAAAAATAGTTTATATAAAACTTGAGCAATGTTCAAATGTACTAAAGTGCCGACAATAGCCGTAACTTAATCATAGCCTTCACAACTGGTCGGATTATAAATTTGATCTGACGTTTGGTCGACGTGTGTTCAGTTTTAAAGTTAATTTTTATTTTCATAATTTTGTCAATCACTTTAAGTGGCTGACGATTAAGAAGTTTAAGTTTTAATAACAATTGACTTTTTTGTATTATTTTTTTACTGAAGACTAGCTGTTACTCGCTGTTCTATCTGTTGAACGATTTTAATTATCATTAATATGTTATATGACTAAGAGATATATAGTATAGACTTCTTCATTAACCTGCCTATTACAAACAGAAAAAAAAATTTCAAATTCATTTCCATCCATCCAACAAACTTTTCCCCTTTATAATATTAGCATATATAAATTCGTGCATATTATTTAAAATATTAATTTAAGTACTTTCAATTTACTATTTTTAATACAGATAATCCTTGAAAGCAGTAAAGATTAAAAGCTACATGTCATGAAGGCTCGAGCAACTTTGTTTATAATTAAAATAGAGAGATTAATATAAAGATATCCACAAATTACGTTGATAAGTGATGTGAATCTTGAAACCTCACAGACTAGACAGTTTTATTTGCAAGATAGAATAAGCACCTTCATATTAATATACAGTATCATAATATATGACATATGTCAATATAAAAATAATAACAAATTAAACAATTTTAACATATCCACGAAATATAGTTTTATGATATAATATAAGATACAAAAATAATATCTTTATATCGTTAGATTCAAGTATAAACATCTTGCCAACATATGCTTGCATTGGCAGGCCGCCAACTCTATATGGTTCAAAAAACTGCTATAGTATGGAAAAACAAATAATTACACATCTTCATTTAACCGTGATGGTGTTTTTTGCCTGTTCCGGACTGCCGCTGTGGGAAATGAGGCTCTTCACCACTGCAAAGGGAAACCAGACTGCCTGGTGGGATGAGAAGTATGAGGAATATTTATGTTACTTACAATGTGTAGAGCGAATATTAATTAGAGATTTATATGTCATAAAATAATATCTTAATATTGAAAAAGTTTTTCAAAATATTTTACAAATTATGTAGTAATTATGCAAGATATTACCAAGTAAATGAAGTTATAATACTTGCATACTCATTGATTTGCGAAGATTTTTAAATAATCGAAGCAAGAGTCAATCAATCAATCAATCTTGAAAGATAACAGTTTCCAAATAGAGAACACCTAAATACATAACACAGACACTGTGTTATATCTTTACGTAAACAAACAGACAAACATTAAACACAAAAAAAAAACAGCTAAAAATTGTAAAAACTATTGTTTTGAGTTTTCTTTGCAATTAATATATATTTTTTTATTTAAAAACAGATTTTTTCGAATAATTATTGTTTAATATATATAAATTTAGTTTTTTTTAAATATTTTTAGTATCGAAAGATTGTGATTATAATAAATATGATCGATTAGATCTTCAAGAACTTAATGCTGAAATATTACATTTCTAATAGGATAAGACACGACGAGTAAATATATTTAGTATCCTCTTAAATTTCTTAGATCATCAGGAAGATATTAAAATACCTGGACATAAAATAAATCAAATAAAAAATATAATAACATTATTAAGGTAAACTAAACAACTACTCTATATAAAATTCTTTTTTTCTAAGTCCATTTTATTTTTATTATCTGAGTAAAGGCCAACATAACCGTTTATATTATAAAAAATAATGTACTCCTATAATAAATAATATCGATCGTTTCACAGTAATTACGAATGCAAAAACAATGTGTACTTACGTTACGCTAGCGGCCTATATCATGAGCGACGAGCGATTTACAGACATACGTACTTTTACTTTGAATACATTAAAAAACTATATTTTATACTCTTATAGAGATTCATTAATATAATATATGTCTTAAGGCTTTAGTTTTCATTTTAATTTAATATATATTTTTAATAAAAATGTCAAAATTCTATAGGAATGTTAAAATATCTCGTGAATTGTACCAAGCACCATGTTTACCGATTTAGATACATTTATACAAAGTGAAGTAAAACCAGCTTGTATTAAGCTTATTGAAGATAGTTCGGATTTATGTTTTAACGCATGAACGCTCTTAGCCACTAATAAGGAGATCTCAGCAAAGCATGCAGGCGTCAATAATGTGGGAGATTCATATTTTTTTTGATATTATTTATGTTTATGTCATGTTCGCGTGTATATCAAGTAGGAGTAAATGTATATATAATATGTATGTTTACCTTCTATCTATCTATGTTCTTATGTACACACACCCACACACCGTCTCATATATACTTTCTTTCCAACCTAACTGGTTGCCTGGAAGAGATCGCTCTTAAGCGAAAAGGCCTCCAAATTTGTACCATTTTTTTTTTGTTAACATTTTTAATTCCATTTGTATTTGATTCGTGTGTACAATAAAGATTATTATTATTATTAAATTAAAGTAACTGTTTCTTTATATTACTTAGTATTAAGTTAAATTTATTTTTGAACATTAAACTATTATCAAAAATACAGCTTTTAAAACATAGAAAGTAAGAGCTATCTTTCTCACGGTTACAGTTATCTGATAGAACATGAACACGCTATATACTATTATATATATTGGTGGGCTATAAATATATCGAGCTATCGCACCTGACGGTCCTACGCAACCTACCGATGCAACGGTATCGCGGGGTGTACAGACTGGCGGCTTATACGCTGCGTTTTTAGATGAAATATATTTTCCTATCAAAATGCTATTACTATTATATATAAAGAATATAACCAGCCTGCAAGAGATTGTTCTTTAGCAATAAGGCCGCCAAATTTGTAACATTTTGTTGTTAGTTTTATATTTTTGTATGATGTATGATCCAGGTAAACCCGGATTTATTGTACATAATAAGGTATATTATTATTATTATTATTCATCACGTGTATGTAATTTTGTAAATTATTTTTTCATGACATGTAAGTCTATCGCAGCGATTATAAACCGTCGCAATTCGATGTTTGTGGGCGTAATAACCGCTGGTTTGTGTGTTTCCTATAAACATGTCGACATTATGAAAGAGCGGGCATGTAATTACACAAGCACTGCTCGGACACCAATGAAAAAACATTTTTATGCGTCGATACGTGATAAAGCTGGAATAGAACCTTTACTACGCCGACTGATAACAGGGAGGTTACACACCGAGATATCATATCAAAAGCTTTCTGTAGTTTACATTTTTAGTTTTTGTAAATTATTTTTTTTAATTGCACACGATTCATTTTGAATCGCTTTTGAATGAAATAAGTATCAATTGCTAAATAATATTTACAAAGTCTAGATTAAATTGTATCATGTTTTTTTGAAACTACGTATTTTAATAAAGTTTTCTTTCAATGTAACTATTAAATATTTAGCTAAAGAACAATCTACTAGTAATACCGCAAAAAAAGCAGAATTCTTTTAGATGTAGTACAAAAGGGGCACTAATATTGTTGTAAGGTATTATTTGTTCCTGACTACAATTTAACAATAAAAATGTAGTATTTTCAAGGAAAAAATGATGTGAGTTTTATAAATTTTGAAATAACAAGGATAATGTGGATAACTAGGGATTTTTTGCAAACTAACTAGTTTTAATTGTGAAGCGGAACCACGCTCCGACGACTACCTATGACCTTTACAGTTCACACGACAGGTCTTTGTGCGAAATGTACCCCCTGATAACACTTTTTTATAACAATTATACCTTGGTTAATTAAATTTAAACAATGCTATATAATAATAAATACAAAACATTACTTCTTATTGTTTTTAATATTTTTGTTTTTTTTTTCTATTACACAAAAAACAAACACACATTCAAAACTATATATTATTATATTTATACGAACAACCTTGTTAGTTTTATATTTTATTAACTTATTTTGAGTCGCAATATACATAACTAGTTTATATATTTTTTTGCAACGAAATCCTAACAACGCATTTGTTTTGAAAACTGGTTCCAAATTGAGATATTATTTACGAAATATGTTATTAAATATTTAAAAAATACTGTTAGGATTTTTCAACCTATTTTTCTAAACTATACAGAAACAAACATCTCAAATCAATTTTAATTAATTAAACCCACAATTTTTTTGGGACAATACATAATTTAAATTTAAATAATTTGTTTATATTAAGAATAAATTATATATACAAATAATTGTCAAGAGTGAGATGCAGCTATAGTTTTCGGAAGTGGTCTATAGTTGGTAGGTAGCGAGGACACCGGCGCGTGCGCCGATGCTAATCACGGTTTATTCATGTAAGTAAAAAATCTCACACGTTACAATTATGACGCTATAATAATGCAAAGAATTTATTTGAATTACAAATTGTACACACCAGACGAATAAATAATTTGATATTATGCAAAATGATGATAGCTTACTTAGCAGCGACCTTGACATAGACACATAAATAAGAATATCTTAACCGCTCATACATATGGACGGCTCGCACACTCAAATATGGTAAGTGGCGGCTTATGAATTAATTTTATTATTTAAAACTCGGAATGTTCATTACTAAAACAAATACTCGTACGGCGTAGTAATACAGGCTGATCTGATTGTTTGTAACTCTTTGATATACTTCAGAAAATATATATTTTATATTTAATTGTAATATATAACTAGATAACTAGATGCCATCATTAGCTTGGATAGCTTAGATATATTCGATGAAGGAATGTTATTTAACGTGACTTTTTACATGGTTCGATTGGAGCGCTAAATAAAACGCTCAAGGTGAGCGAGGCAGCGCTGGGTGCGCCCACGCACGTCCCGCGCTGCTTACGTCACATCGCTATCTGGGATACTTGTAGACAATACTATCTAGCCTATCGAAATAACATTACCATTATATTTAATTGTTATTCAAATTTATTAAACTAGAATGCAAAAATAATTAAAAATATATATGATAACATATAATAAATGCAGTTCAAAAGCTCACCCTGTAGAGCCTTCACATGACCTGAGGCAAATCGCAAGCGAAACTCACAATAAAAATGAGACAACAATCGACTTCCATTAAACAAATTCGTGAATATGTAATCCAATAGCTGTATTAATATTTATACCACAATTTGAATAGATCTGAGATATCGCTCGTTAGCTCTTATTTACATTTAATGACACTATACACTTACAAATTAATCGCTTAAGACTTACCGGCTTTAATATGCTATTAATTAACAAAATAATATACTTTAAGTTTTGTTTTTTTACAGAAAAACATACTATTGTCATCTAAATCTTTTAAAAGTTAATTCGTTACTATATCGTATCGATCTCGTGTCTGTTCTTGAGGTGTAAATTTGATTATTTAAAAATAAGTGTTAAAAATTACAATGTATATATTATTTTAGTACCTTTTTAACATAATAGATAAATTTGACAGTAAATTTCTAATTAATATTTAAGTTTGTTTAAGAAAGTTATTAAAAATCTTAATAAAAATAATATAACCATTATAACATTAACATTAATAACATATTAAAATAATTTAAACATTATAAATATTTATAAATCGAAAATATATTTAAATTTAATGTAAACAGGCTTTTGGAACATTATTTTAAAATCTTGAATAGGATTATTGATTAAGTAATGGCTTCAAAAATAATATTATATGTATTTAACATTGTAATTAAATTAAATTAAACTAACTTTAAGAACCATATCCACTACCTATAGTAATATTATAAAGGGAAAATTTTTATTTGTTGGTTTGTTCGAAACTACGAAATACTTCAAAAATAATATGATTGTTTTATGAGTAAAGCTAGGCTATATAGCGTTACGCTATTTCTCTGTTATCCTAATTATAAATAAATTCGTTCGTCTCCGAGTGGAAACACGAGCAACACTAATATAATATGTTGTAATATCTGAATAATAAAAGAAGTGTTAAATTTAATATAATAATGAAATAAGTAATATAATACATTTTTACTTTCTATTAGCTCTTTTATTTTGATATCCGTCCATTCAATGAATGGTACTGCCTTATGTCTATTCATTCAACCTTTTACGTCAATTCAATTGCTATAATTCGATCTCATAAGACCAATATGGTATTTAATTAAAACCTCTTTGGAATGACACAAGACTTGAATGGCGCCCGTGACGTCACACATTTATCTCACACACACACACACTATGAAAGCTTTCATTGAATGTGATGTGCATCTCGATTCAATTTACGAGACTGCGAACGATTAAGATCATATATTTTATCTCCCTCATATCTATTGACAGAAAAAAAGGCGTTCGTTTTTTTTATGAGTAGCGGAAAAATCAACACTTTATATATATGTACCGAAATTAAATAAGTTTTATGTATGAAATTTAATTAAATATTTTTAAAGAAACAAAATGCTCAATCAATCCGTAAAGAAGCAGAGACATAAACATTCAAGCAAAGGGTAGATTAAAAACTTCGTGCAGGGTGCAACAAAAGGAAGGATGTACGTACGTGATGCACAAAGCTTGGGCTGATATTATCCAGTTTTTTCTCGTGATGCCCGTGATAGCGAGACTGTGACACGCCGACGTGATTGAACTCGTGTTATAATAAATTACAAAACTGTTTTAATTCTTTTATTTAAACTTATGTGATCCATACCATCAGTTCTCGTGATTCCGCCATGTTCAGAATAAAAAACCCGAATGAGTTTGAAATTACTCGGGTAAATGCAGAAATATTAGACATTTGTTTGTTATAATTGTATAAACTTCGCAGATGTGAACATACCATTACATCAAGGTTAAAAGTTTCACATTTAGAAACTATATGATCATCTCATTTGTGACACCGTTGCTATGACAACACTGATTTTAAACCTTCTTACATAACAATCAACATCTGGTTTATTTCTAAATACTTTAGACAAATCCTTCTGTCACTATTCCAATCATATATCAGCTATCTAGCAACCCTTATTCTTTGGATGTTAAGGTTCTAATTGGCGTAATGTGTGTGTCTTTTAATTTTGTGTCTGCGATCCGATTAGGTGAGATACGATAAAGCGCGTAGTGTATCCACAATAGTAGTATCAGGCATCTGGGTTCACAATGCTCTGTAAATACATACCTTGTTGAAGAAAATGAGATTAGATTTGAGACATTTTTGTTCCTGACACTGTGCTCTCTTAACGAGTATGTCGCGCCACTGATTAGATCTAGCCTCGTAGAACTAAATTAAACTTGACACTTGGAATTATATTTATTTTGAACAAGACAACAATAGCTTAACTTTTCTCCATATGATTAATCTTTTAGATTTAAAACTATCATTTCCCGATTAGGATATAGTTATTAAAATAACAAATAAATAAAAGAAATAGTATATCTTTTAAACAAAATCAAAGGTCACAAAGGAAGGTCAAAGAACAGCGTTCGAGATCTTGATAAAGATGGCGATTGTCCCAAACGTGGGAAGGTGGGAAGCCGTAAACACTATACTCGTAAATTTTCTTACCTAATTATGACAATTAAATTTTGATTCAATAAGGATGTTTTATTAAATAATTTTGTAACTTTCATTAAATAATAACTTTATCATATATTCAGATTAGGTGTAGTTTATATATATAAAGAAATTTATATACCGCCTCTCAAAACGAACATTGTCCAAACCTAGTGTAAATAAACAAATAAATAGCTCGTTTTAATTATTTTATTGTTTTATAAGAGCCAGCGATATTTCAAATTACTAAACATAGTGTAAATACGTACGTCCGGTATCTGTTACTACACCGTATTGTTTTGGTATCATTTCCCACGTGCATCCCGTAGTAATGACCTCAAACATGGTGTCTAGAGCCAAGATGATTTTAAATTTTGTTAAAAATCCCTCAAACATCAATATCAAATATCTTCACTAATATAATAAAGCGGAAAAGTTGATTGTTTGTTTGTTTATACGTGCTCTTTAAAACATCTGATGGTTTTCAAGAATTCTTTCTGTTTATGATAGGCAGGTTATTGGCTATCTAATATTACGATGCTGATCTTATATTTCTTTTAATATTTAATAAAAATGTTCATTCGGTCAAAAATGATCATTCGTTCAAAAATATTCGTCCTAGAACTAGTAAGAGTTAGAGCGAGTAAGAGCTAGTATATAATAAAATTTAGTAACTTATAAAAATTATGCGTTATACGTCATCCTAGTATTATAAACAAAATCCCAATGGATAAATTTGTTCCAGATATATATAAATAAAACATATTCTTTTACTATGATAAGGGAGAAAAATCTTAATTTCAATTATGAGAGGTTTCTTAAGTCATTTATTACAGTTGTTATTTTATAAAATTCTTTGCTTTTTTAATAATTAACATATATGTAAAATGATATAACCTTTCTAATGATTACCTTAAAAAGTGGTTTGGAAGTAATCTGAATTCGCTATATGAAGTGTGTCCTTGCGTACGTGCGTGGTGACGTCATACAAGGTGTTTCCTCGACAAGCGACGATTTAGATAGCAAAGTTATTTGATCTATTATAGATCTTATTACTATAACAATAAGAGTCAGAACGCATCAAGCCGAGACAGGGAAGGTAGTATGCGGGTCTTCCGCATTTTTATCCGGTTTTTACATCGCTTAGTCAAATAATAAAATTGTTAGAAGAAATAGCTTTAAATGTAAAATTTAATTCATTTAATTTTACGTGGCGTTTAAATGTATAAATGTTAAATGTACATAATGTCATTAAAATAAATTTGCCCCTGAATAATTTCAAAAACAAAATGGCTGTATCCTTATCACGTTTCCGCGCGATAAGGCTTAATGTACCGGCGTTAAGTGTAGTGTTTATAACTTAATTAACCATAATAATCACTAATTACGATTATATTCAAGAAAAATTCAATAACTCGATTAATTTGCAATTAGAGCTACCCCGAAAATATATCAGATAAATAATGATTTTTACACTCGCAGCGAAAATTTACATTTTCATGAATACAAAACGTATATATATGTAAAATTTTACAATTCTGATGTGTTTTTTAACGTGTATTTGAATATGTGAAGGTTTTGAGCACCTTTAAGAGATTACTATTGCACTTAGATATCGACACATCTCACATTAATTCAGATTTTAATAATCTGAGATCTTTAATTACATCTTAAATGCAATAAATAAAACACGTTATGACTCAATCAGAAAATTTAAAAAAACATTGACACAATTACATTCAATGATAACACCGTCTGCGAATATTTGCAAGTCTAATATTATTATAATAAAACTGTTAAAATATCGAGTATTTTAAATTTAAACTAAATGTTTCACTTTAGCAAATTTATATTTAAAATTTCACACAAAATTTTTGATACAAATATTCAAATTGTATATTTATGCGTGTATAGATATGTCCATATCATATCATAGAAAAGCTGGGTCCACCCTTTAGACGCAATAATGGTAGAAAATGCGATCAAAATTAAATAAGGCGGTGTCAGTAATCCCGCCATCAATCCCGGATCTGTCGCAGGACACAATACCACCCCCCCTATGAGATACATTGTGATTAGTGTATGACGGATGTGGTGATGTCTTTACTAACATATAGAATTTGCACTCATATAACACACATATATATATATATATATATTTATGTGACCAAAACTATTCATTTATGAAATTATTAATGTCTGATATGTTAATTTTATTTAGTTATAGTTTGTTTAAAAATATTACTGTTATGTTATTTTTAAGTTGTTTTATCAACTATAAAAAATAATTAACTTTTACTAGATTGAAAACATTTTATATAAATTTGTATCCCTATTCAATCTATATAAATAATATAGTTAAAACCGTCACAAAAGTGATCGATCAGCGCCATTTTATACAATTTTAACAATATAACTACACTATATCTCAGGATGGTATTACATCAAGCTATACATCAATATAATATATAATATAAAGCTTATGACAAGCGAAGATAAAAAGAATGTAGCTTACAACATACAATTTAGATAGCCATATATATACAGCGGTTAGCCGTGGATTATGTCTGAACAGAGCAAGGTGTGTTTATCTCTGATCTGTCGCTATTCCCGACGATTAGACAAGGCCGAGCTTAGAAAGGCCTATTAACTTTATATTTTGACTTATTTGATACCAAAACTATTTATATATTTATAATAATATAATAATTATACATTTTTATTATATAAAATGCAATATTAGAAGCTAATGTCAAGTAATACAGCATCGGCAGTAGACCCGGAACACCATATATGGCATGCGCAGGCGCAACAGTGGCGTCATGTTATAACAGATAGAGATCCAGCCACTAAGATCATCGTTAGATATATCATAGTATTAATTAATTTGATCAGACCAATTAAAAAAATAATATTATGTCCGAGATTTTTAATTGTATTGTCAATAAGATTAGTCCAGCAACTTGTATGTTTAATCAACTTAAGTTGCGCATGCGCAACTGTCGCAAGCTAACAAGGTGAGCAGTTGACAAGTGGATGTTGCGAATACCACTGATGGAAGTTATATGTGATATGTCTTAGACATTTGAAATATTTCAAATAAATAAAAGTTTTTAATTAAAATCTTTAATATCTACCGGATAGTCAACTTTGGTTTAAAATTATAAGCTATATAGATAAACCAGTTTTCATATATATATACGATGTAGTCGCAGTTAACTTGACAGAAATATATTTACTTTGCATATATCTACATATATATATGTTATGTTATATATATTTCTAGGTCTTGAACACCTACATATTATGAGTATTGAAAGACCGGAATTGCGTCAAGTTTAAATTCTTTAAACTATAACACGTCAATACAATAAATGATGTGATTTAGGATTTTAAAATATCTGTAATAAGTGTCCATTTAACATTGATACGTTATGTAATGAGAATCGTTATAAATCGCCGGTTCAAGAAAACTGGTGCTTATTGTTGTCGCATTATTTAGTAGACCAGGGGATTTCCATTAGCGGCCACTGTGGTGCCACAATCCGATATCAGAGGCTAACTTTACATCAACTGGATTTAATGATAGATATATATATTGAAAATAATTTCAAAAATAAAAAATAATATGATTTAGAATATAATATTTAAATATCAATGGAAATTTAGAATTTATTTTAAAATTTATAATCAATTATAAATAAATAAATGTGTTTATAATATAAAATAATGCTGTTATTTTTTTATTTTTAGTAAAAATATATATACATGTGATGTGATAGACCAGGTGTCGATGTTTACAAGGTAGTTTATAGCGGTGTTTGTCGGTCGCCTTGACGCGCTCCCGCTCGGGAATGCTAACCAATGTTCGATAGTTTGCGTAATCAAGCCTTATACTTCATATTATAACTAGAAATTATTTACATTTTACATCAATTTACAAAATAATTAATTTTAAATTCAAATATATTAAAAAAAATGAATTATTTTTGTTACACTTCTAATATGAGACCCGAATTCATATACCAATGATCATAATTTCTATAAAACTAGATTATATAATAGTTAAAAAGCTGTCAATGAACATGTCGGTAATGTTTTATTGGTATGTCCAGTGCCTGTTTTAATTAGTATAATTATAACAATAAAGTGTACGTTGAAACAAATAAAATCTAGCGTCACAGTTCTCATAAACATGGCTGAGCTGTAAATAACGCAAATACCAAGTAACTTGTAGCACATTCTCGGGAGTGTTTATAATACACACTTGCGACTGCGACACAGCGACCAAAATGTCTTAAGTCTTAATTGTCTTGCTAATGCTTGGTCGTTGATACTGAATAATGAAATGGACTATTTCTTAAGTAAATGATCTTAAATTGTTAATAAAATATTTTTATTTATATTGAAAAAAATTTTCTTATAGAAGAAGGTATTAAGACAATACAAGTAATGTGTGCGTGAACTCCATATTGTAGCAAAATTCTCCCACTCAGAGATAATATATCTACTTGTATCCCAGTAATAGCGAGAAAAACATATTGATATTAATACGAGTTCCTTTGTTACAAGAGTTAAGAATAGCTTAAACAAAGCAGGGACTTATCGCTTATCAGTTTACGAACTGTGTCAAAACATCTGTCAAGCAAAACCATAAACTTGACGTTGGTACGACAGTGAGAAAACATAGTCTAAAAATATATACGTGAGTTCTTTATATATTCTCAAGAAGACAATTGAATCCGCAGATAATAGTCCATTAGCAGGATAATTATTACTTAGCCGTGAAATTAAATATCTTACAAATTTATTACAGTTGTTTTATTACTAACCTATTATTTAATATAATCGGGAATATTTGATTCGTTTTTGCATTTTTTAATTATATACTATATATATATATATATATATATATATATATATGTTTTAGTCAAATGTTACTGTTTTTTATTAGTAAGTTGTTTTAATTGATTGAATAAACTTTTAATTTTACCGTTTTATTTAGTTCTTATATTTCTGTTATTAAAGACAATTTGACGAAAAAAAAAAACATGTATTTTTGAATCATTGTCTTATTAAATATAATATTTATTATTACTTTTATTTTCTACCTGTCATTATCCCAATTATTAAGATCAGACTCTCTTCTGTCTTAAATCATTTCAGTACCGCTTTCATCTCCATATCATTTCTCACATACACTCCATCTCTATCTTCTTCTTCCTCATCTCTTACTGAATCAATATTATTTATATATAATTTGCTATATTTAAAAAAAATCTCTTGAAATATTTGCAAGTAATTATAATGAAGCAAGCAACATCAATAAATTGTATAAAAATAACTTATATTTATTATATACGGCTTGACACTTATTAGCAGAAGACTTTCCTTGGAGCGTTCAAATTAATTTTGACCAACAAGAAACTTACATTTTAATAACGTTAAGGGAAAATCATCTTTATCTGTATATAAATATATAATAAAATAGGGTGTATATATTTATCGTTACTTGGTTGTGGTAAATTGGCGTATAAAAAGTTGTAAGCGCTTTGTGATGGTTGAACATTGGGGTCGCGTTACACCTTGCGTTTCACCTCTTTGAAACGTCACTTCAATGTATATAACCTCTTTAAGGCTACCGCTTTTTACTGGTAATAATGAATTATATGATCATTACGTATATTACAAACTGCAAACTTTAAAGCCGTACAGAAAATGCAACATATTTCGTTATTTTTTAGAGAATATTTTCGTCCTTCGCCGTTCCAACCACAGACTGATTTTTATTAAGCTATTAAGATAACTAAGAATATAAGCTTCATTTTAGATAGCCTGTAGTATTCTTCATGGATCTGCCTCTCTTGTTCAGAAAGATGTTTGAAATCCATTGAATAGTGTCTAAGATTATCACGTTTAAACAAACAAACTTTTCCGCTTTATAATATTAGTATAGATATATGTTATTCGCTATTCGTCTCAAACGTGTTTAGAAAGCAGTGTCTATGACAATTATTCTCGCTGTAATTAAAAGTTAATCGTCTATTACACTCCAATCACCCGTGCTATCCAATTTATAATTACAAATAACATGGGCCCATTTTGAAAGTGATTTTGCCAATTATATTGTGGCACCATTTTAAAAATCTTTATAATTAATATAATCACTCTTCAATAATAGATATCCTTAACAAATGTCACTTTTAATAAAAGAAATAAATCAAAAATGCCATGGCTATATCGAATGCTATCCTTTGTTTTATCAGGAGGCGACCATATCTGCGTGGTGACGTCACATCATTGTCAGGATGAGGTCATTCACTCCACTGATTGATGGCAGCTACGTGAGCCGTACTGCCATAGTTTCCTACTTGGCAACGTCCAGCGACGCTCTGTCGCCTTTCAATATCTGACTAATGTCTATTCATCGGGACTAAATGGAATAAAACGTATAGGAATTTAACAACATACGTTTAACTATATTTTATTAGAACTTCTACTATATTTTATTAGAACATAACGAGTAGTTATGTACAATATTCCAAGTCTTCACCCCTTTACAAAGTAGACAACAACCGTTAAAAAAACTATTCGCTCAATTGAAACGCAAGAATCGCTTGTAAGTTCCATATTAGGCATCCAGTCTAATGAAAGTGGCTCCACTCACCCTCACGCAAAGAAACTTGCAAAAACGTGCGTCAGAACTCCGTGACGGGTTTTTCTATTACGTGGAAAATATCGGGTCTGTGTGAAACAATAACAGGTCAGTGGTTTGGTGCTGCGGCAACCATTATAAGAGTTGCACTAAACTTAAATCAGAGTAATTACAAACTTAATGGCTACGTGAAATCCACAGAGACTAGCAATTATGAAATTGAATGCTCTGAGGATCAGTTCAGAGACGACAGAGTATTGTTGATGCTGACTCAAATCTTGGTTGAGATAATAATTTTTAATTCTTTATCATTAGAAGTTACTTTAAAAATAACGCTCGTAAACTGTATTTAGACAGAAGAACTGGCATATATTTAGGCTATTTTCACTTAGTAAGTTACAATAATTAATTAACAATACTTTTTTTTTGTTTACACTAGTATTTAACCGTGGAAATATTTGAGAAATCTTACAGTAATATAAAACAGAAAAATAGAAATCATCAAACAACATGTAGACTTGTTATATTTATTAATACAGTATGATTAAAGTCAGAGTTGTCTATTTTTTTGTGTTCCACCGAAGCGTGTATGAAATATACCTCTAAATATAAGATACCATCTGAGCTACTTGATGGTATCTGGAGCTGGTGAGTGTTGATGAAATTTGGTATTTAACCTTACTAATAATTAAAACAATTTCAAAATTCATATAAACTATATTATATAACTAAATTCTTTTAAAAAAATCGTCTTTGGATCTTTCTTATTATATGAACTACTCTCTCATTTTTAATTGTTTTTTTAATATATAGTGTAAATATAAATGTTACAACACTATATGAAATAGCAAGATGGTTTTCATTGTTGGCAATAAATGTACAATAATTAAGACAATAAATTGTAGAGTTTATGGCTATTATATACTGAGATTACAAGTTACTGTTCGTTAAGGTGTTGTGATGGTATCGGCTTAATTAGCTCTTGCTAAGGGTCACTCTACACTGTACGGACAACTGTCCCTACTCTATCTTATTATGAACACAATATGGCAATTTTATAATTGATTTTATAGAGATGATTACAACATATATGTATATGATTCTTTATTCTGTTTTAATGATACAATTAATAATATATTCATGTACTGCTAAAATAGACTGAAATAAGAAAAATAATACAGTATATAATAAAAATACTTTTAAGTACATACACATATACATTAAAAATTGCATTAATTATGCCGAATAAATATAATACTATGATCTATCATACGTCTGATGTATGTGGTCTTTTAGGTGAAAACTCTTTTTACAAGTTCGTAAATTGGACTTCACCTGTCAAATAGTAAAGTCAGTTGCAGCTTTCCTAGCGTATAACTAACTGTTTTAAGACGACATGAAATGTCAAAATATTTTAGAGAAAATAATATTTAAGTTTAGTATAAAAGTATTTATTGGTTTTTAATATCCTAACCGATTTAAGTCAAAAGGTTAATCGCTGAGAAATTTCGCGAAAGCTGACAGACACAGGAGAGAGTTGAACACAAACATTTATTATATATTAATTATATTGATTCTTTTATATCTAACACTTATATAAGATTTTTAGAATTGAGTGTCATCGACATAAATCAACGAAAAAATATTCCTCTTTTTTATAAATTAAAATTTAAATTAAATTACGTATTTTGTATTTGAGTTGTAACTGCTTATTTAATTATATGTAGAAATTACTTTATTTTAACTTCATGATTAAGGAATTTATTGCGATCAATCGGATTTTTTAAATCGTATTTTTTGTAATATCTTTACTTAATAAGTGCTCCTCAGTAATTCTAGATAGAAATATACGCGTGTTTGTGGGTGTTCATAATGTACATTACGTATATTAGAGTATTAGATGCATTTTCTCTCGACCTGATTATAAAACTCTAATTCTAAAAATGTTTTTAACTGAATATTTTTTGTTTTAAATTAGCAATATGAAAATCATACGACAATTTCCAAAGCATACCATCACATATATAATTAACTACATATTTTAACTTCACGTTTTGACATTATAAGCGATCTTTTGTGACATGATCCAATACAGCCTGACCTTCTCCCCCCTTCAACCTCTGAACTCCTACTAAACAAACGGGGGAGGTTTAAGGGACGGCGCAGGTCTTGTTAAAACGGTCAGGTCAGGTAGGACAATACGAGTGATACAATGAGTATTGAATATGCATGAAAGCATCGCTCATTGCAATTTAGTCGAGACGTTTTGTATTGACAATGTACAGAAAATAAAAAAATCGCACATGCAGCATTAGTATTCCATATGAGGGCAATACCTAGTATTTCAGATATATACTGTATACTAAATACACGTTATATAAAGCACAAAACATATAGTTTGTTTTATATATATAACGGTAAACAAAATACAAACCAGTGGTGCCATCTACCCTCGTGTCACGTAAAATTATCGATTAAACAAGCCTACGTACGATTACTCGACTAAAACTTACAAAAAGACAGTCAATCATCGATTGTCAATAGCAGGGTTGCGTTAGTTCAACTAATCTGCATTGCAAATTGTCTTCAATGCCATGAAGAAAAAATGCTAAGAGCGAGCTGATTGAGTCAGGGGTTCTGGACAAAAGAAATATATTATGTAATTGTTTTAAATTACATTTTTTATTACTTACACAAATACAATTTTTTTTGTATTTTTCCTATATTTTTATTACATTGACATTCACGACGCGAACTTTTTGTGCAAATTCCGAAAAAATAAACCTGAGTACACAATATAATAGTAATCATGATCTTCAGTATCTTTATATCAGTTAAATTTTATAGATTTGCTTAATATAAAAAAAATATTGAAAATAAATTTTAAATATGAAATTAGTAGGTTCATTTAAGTTACATCTCTACTGAACCCTAATAGTAACCCGCGCGGGGTTAAAAGTTATTAACATATAAATAACAAGTGATTCTCAACAATTGACGGAACCAAATACGTTTATTTATGGTTCACATTTACATACGCAATTGCAGCCGAAAGCAGCTGCTTGTACAAATATATTAAAACCCTAATATTGTATCTCAAATAGTATAGAAAATAGATTTACAGTGAATTTTCTGTACTTTGATTTGTAATTACATAATTCATATCTTCTTGTCTACAAATAACAGTATTTATGTATGTATTTTTTTTATGTCAAAATGATTTTTAAAACGGTTATTTATACTAAGTAGATTTTTTTTTACATTTTTTTACATAAAGCGGATTTTTTTTTTGCTTAAATGCGCTAATCTTTAAATTACCGGATTTGCTCTAGCTACTGCTACTCCTTTTAGTTATGCAAATAGCAAACAAAATCCCGCAAGTACCAGCTAATCATATTAGCCTACGTCACATGATAAATGAACTTCAATACAGTTCCAGGTTACTTGAAGTATTCCCAGTGAAGCACACCGCAGGTATATATGGAGACAAACAGCTGCGTGTTAGTCACAAAACAAATAAATCAATAATAATACATACTTGTATTTTAATGCTAATTTTACTCACAAAAACCTATAGCTCGAAATCAATCTCCTCATTTGAATAATTTGATAATAAATCATCAATAGCGATAGTGTTATTACTTATTACTATATATTTTTGCATTAGACACGCGTTACAATGTAAATTATTTTTTTATATTAACAAAAAACTAAAATTAATATTAATATTTCCAGTTTCATCCAAAACTTCAGTTGTCTTAAACGTTTTGTGTACCAGGATAATGTCGTTAAATATTTTTTTTTTATTAGTTGTTTTTAAAACTTAACGGTATATTAGCGGAAGATATAATTAGATAATATTTATTAGGTAAAAACGCCGACATCCGTGTACAAATGGATGTTAAACTTACGATACACATCAAATCAACTACCGTTCTACAAAAAAGGAACCATCAAAAACAATAAATTCGCTAAATAATAGTTATCGAAAAATAAGCCAAAACATTATTGTCATCCGGAAAACATAAAAGTATTTTAAATTGCCGAGACAATAGCGGGAAGACAATGGACAGGCGCAAAAGGGACCGATTTTTTTAAGAAAAATGTTTTTTTGGCGGAGCCCTCCAAACAATCAGAGCGCCGCTCAGCGCTTCGCTTTTTTAAAGCAAACTTTGTTTATTTAGTCGGTTAAAATGTTATAAGTATCGGTTTTTATATAAAAAAAAAAACAAATCGGGTACAACGTCATAAAAGATAAGAAAATAAAAAAAATTAGAACACATTTGTAACGGCGTCTTACATTGTAAAACAATATCTACAAATCTCTAAATTCCTAAGTAAAGGGTAAACCGATAAAAAGAACTGATAATTAAGAATAGATAAAAAGTACCTGACCTTAGGTCATAAAATCTACAGACGGACAGAATGAATAATAAACTTGACTTTTAAGTAAACCTTACACTGACATTAAGTTGCAACAAGATCCTAAAAAACATAATCAGATATGCAGAACCGATTAAAGCAGCACGTACAGGAGAAGGTGTTTCTAACTAACGGCCCCAGGACTGTTTCCGAAAATCGTAAAGGAAGTAATTACATATTCAAATTCAAATCCCGTCGGTTCATATGTCACCATACAAAAACGGTAACATTCGACCTCCGCTAACGGTAACACGCCTGAGAAAAAAATCGTGAACCGTATTTATGAACGGGTTGCAAGAAAAAAAATCGCATACTTACTAATAATCCAGAAAAACAATAATATACCCACAATCAAATATAACCTCTAATGTGAGCGGTAAAGATCTATTTTACCCCACATCTATTTCATGTTACTTTAAAATTTATGCGCGCATTTGCATAATGTGCATAGCCCCTAAATTTTATTGAATAAAAAAATAGGATGGGTAGACTTTTTTGCATAAATTCTTACAAAGGAAACGGGTTAAACCGTTCAGGAAGTAAAACGTCGTGGATCCGTTTGCATCGCGGGTTAAAAATCAAAATTCGTGAGGATTGATCCACAAATTTGAGCTGAGAGAGTAAGAAAATAAACAATAAAATAGCATACCGCACTGCTGAGCCAAAATCCCTTTATTAAATGAACCCTACACGATATACAATGAGCCTAAATGTACCTGACTATAATTTATGCGAGAATATTAGAAGAAATGTACCTGCCCTTTTTGAATATTAAGTGCAACCTAACCCCTGACATTATTCAATAGGGTTAAGATACTATTTGAATGGGAATAATATAAAAAAATGCAAATAAACTGTCCCCACGTTTATACGAGGGTTACAGGTATGGCAGTTTAAAAAAAATCGCAAGCGGCGCAGAAAGTACAAAGTATATTTCTTTGTGGCGTCCTCGGGTTATTGTGATTCTTGATGGGGTGCACTTGTCACTCGCGTATAATTTGGGTGTACGGTTCTTTTCTTATGCATATACGGTTAGGGGCCGCGCATAGATAGCTCTTTTTTAATAGCATTTTTTTATTATTGCTTGTATGCAAAGATTTATTATTCTACATCGGGATGTGCGTGAGAATGGTTCGGAGATAATCGAATTTGCCTATAGACCCATCCACCCTAGGCAAAGGGTTTATATCGATTGAAAGGAATCATGGGAAAGACGTGAATATTCAAACAAGGTGTCATCTTTGTGAATATCGATTGCCGTTGCGTTCTTTATAAGGAGCATGGGAATTGATACTGTGAAAAGGAAGAGACCAGGTTTTGCATAATCTATCGGCTGTGATGCTCGCTTTGTTACAGCTAACGGAATTTTTCTTTCTATAAAGGGTTGATCTTTAAAAAATTGGTAAAAAATGTGGGACCGTTACAGTTTCTTTCAATATCTCGACTACTGTCCACGCATTGTCCGTCGGAGACAGAACTGGACTGTTTTTTATAGCTGTTTTTGCTGAGGTGTTGAACAAAAGAATAACTGAATTATTATGTTAAAATAATGCAAATTCGTACGTACGTTGAATTACGTATCAATAAAATCAAAGCCAGTGGCCATTTAATTTACCTGATTGATTGATTTATATGAATTGTAATATTTTTTGCTTCACAACCTCTAAAATACTCATTTAACTGAGTCTAGAATTTTTTTTTATACAAATATTAATTTAAACGATATTGATTTAAGGTTTCATATTTACTTGACATGTTTTGTTTACACATATTAAATTATATATATAAAAAGAAATATTAAGTAAATATTTAAAAACAATATAAATTTTTATAATGTAGATAAAAAAAAGTAATTATACAAACGTAACTAAAAACACGTAGAAAATAAGTGGTTTGTGTGTTTTTAAACCTTTTTTAGTTTTACTGTGCTCCAGTTTTTGCTGGACACAAAACAAATAAATAAATGGGTGTCGATATTACTTCAAAGCACAGACGAGCACATAAAGGATGAGTTGGCAAAAAAATCAGCTTAAACTTTACTGATGTAATGAATGCACAGGATGTTTTAAAACATTTAAATTATTTGTAGCTGTATTTTATTTTAGTACACAAATTAAATTATAAATAAAATAAATTGTTCTGAAAAAATATGTCTTTTTAACTTATCAAAAAAGTAGTATAGAAATCTAATGTTTATTTTCTTTATATCATATCTATAATAATAAATTATAAAATGTATCATCCCAAATCGGTCGTTGGTTTAAACACACGAGTTATATGTCAACAAATAACTTCAAGTTTTACATACATTTGCATTAAGCGTAGCAGTTTTATTGCTGGCATAATTTATTATATTTGATATGATAATGAAATGGTAAAAGTTAATGTAACGTGAAAATAGTTAATTATAACATTAGTAGGCATTAGTATGAAAGATTTATAAAATAATTAATGTATTACTTTTATGTATATCTCATGTCCACTGTTCATCTAGGAATTGTGATCAAAACAATTTAAACACAGTTATAATATTCTGCTGTTTCCAAAAATATTTAAATGAGAACACGCTGTTTATGATATTAGTCTAATTTTTTCGTAGGTCCGACTTTCACCGCGGGTCATAAAGAAATCGTCAGCAAACGGTTATATTTTTTTTTGTTTTTTTTTTGCCCCAATAAAAACAACATATTGTCCAACGTACCATTGAAGGGTTAAAATTTAAATTATGCAAATTGGTTATAAACAAAGTGCCTGATGCCCGGTGTGTCTGCGTCACGGTCTTTCCACTGGGCAATTTGACAATTGCCCATCCTCTATGAAAATAATAAGAAAAGAATGTTTCTTACAATTATTATAACATCTACTGCATTCATAGTTCACAATATCACAATTTCTATGTATAACAACACGACTTTCACAGTTTTATAATCTTTTTATAATATATATATATATATATATATATATATATATATATATATATATATTCTAAATATTATAGAGTGATAAGTATAAGAGAAAGTGATTTTATCTCGCTTGATATGCGGAGAAGCCGGTTTATTAATTAATAATAAGCTTCATCAGGTTGTATATCAATTTGTAATTATGGTTTGTAATCTATAATTAAACTTATGATATATATTTGACGCCTGATTGGTCAAGTGGTCAGTGCGATGCATGTTGAACTAAAGGTTATAGGTTCAAATCCCATAAGTTTTTTGTGTGAGGTTGCTGTTTTGAGTCTATGTGCTTGTTATTTCTGTTCATAAAATCACGACGACATGAAGATTTATCTTATGCAAAAGCCGTCTTTAAAAAATATTTTAGAAGCTTAGCTATGAAACTTTTACTCAAACATTATATAATTATGTTCACACTAAATCACATATATATATAAATGTTACATTTTTCATATCAAATTATTTAGTTATTTTCACAAAAAACTTTATTATTTTTAACTATTTATTTTTCGACTGACCACTTGGGTTCGTCAAATAGAAATATCAGGAGTACATATTTTGATACCATACTAATAAAAAAAGCTCATTAAAAACACTCTCCAACTTAAAGTTAAGCCTACAAGGGTTCCAACGCACCCTGGTCTAAGAAGAACCAAATGCAAACTCAGCCAGCACAAAATCCTCCTACTAATAAGTTGTCCAAAAAAAAATACTTCTAGTTATATATCCAAGATATATAGAACAATAACTACTGCATAAAAATAATAATAATAGTAGTAATAAATAAGTCGCCATTGATAGCATAGCGTAATAATTATCAAGCCTTTTAAAGGTTTATAATTATTACAAGTTTCTCGTATCAGTGTCGAGTTTCAAATTGCTCACATTTATTTGTTACGTAAATCTTTACTTATTATTATATCATTTTTCTAGCATTATATCGCGGTTTTACTCGCGGTATTTATTTAATTAAGTAGTAGCGTAATATTAGCTTATGAACTTTTCTATTATTAACAGGAAGAATCCATGTCCACTTAGTAGTTTCAAAATTTACAAACAAACTTTTTCGCTTTATAAAATATTATAGATAATTATGAATCACACTGACAACAATAAGGTTAAAAACATATTATATAGTATCTATATAAGAGTACATATTAAAATATATAGTTATTTATTTATACATATGTAACTTAAATTAAATTTTAATTTTATATTTTTCGTTTGAAACAGTCATGTTCAAGGAAAGATGAGATGTTCATTTAATTTAATAAAATAAAAAAATTTAATAAATATATTTTATTACAATTTATTAAAAATAGTATAATAATATATAGTATTAAAGTCCTGTTTTCTCTATCAGATAAAAACACCGGGTATTATCATCGAGTAGCAGCGGTTCATTTGACTCCAGTGGCCTGCGATAAAAACACGGACAAATTACTACCGTCTTTACGTACCTATTGAAGCCGTATACATGTCGAATTTTAATTGAATTTTGTTTTAAATATATTTCTTAACGAGACCCGCTGTTATCAGGAACGCAATTACACTATAATCGTCTTGAAGAACTCACTACTAATAAGATACGGTTCTTATTGCTAGATGTGAAAGAATATTACCTATGTTCGTATGTTGATTTTATATTAATATTTTGTTTCGTCTGTCCGTGTGTTGGTTCTTAGCTACGAGTACTTCTCTAGAAGCATTGAATATATATGTTATTATCACATGCTTTTGTATATTTATCTGCTATTTTATTATTTTATCTTTTTATTTTTTCTTAGCAATAAGATAACATATTTATGTTGTTTAATATCTTTTTTTTCTTATAAGGAAATAAGCGAGTATTATAAGAAATATACTACATATAAAAATAAAAGATCTGAATTGTTTCATTGCAAAGAAACCAAAACTAAATATATACAAGTTAAAGTGATTTAAGATGCGCAGTTTGTCGATGGAGAGCTCCCAGCGCCAACGATTTGTGTAATTTTAAAACAATTCAGATAAATTAAGGTACACGTCTCCAATAAAAAGACAGTACACACAAAAAATACATTCTGTAAGTAATTGATATAATGGAAAAGTATTAATAATCTCAAGAATTTTAGTACTACACATATAATTGTTAGGTTATTCGTTATCGATATTTTTAATCGAACAGGATTTAATCGATACTTCATACTTCATATGCGTTATATTTTCAATTATCATTGATGCTGAATCGATGAAATAAAATTAAAAGAAATGTGAAAACGACAAAATTGTGCTCAATAAAAATACGCGCTAAACAACCGCGAGCGTACGAGATCGATACTTATAATCGATACTTATAAATCGAGTCGGTTATGAGATGATAAAATCGAGCTTAACCGCCGCCGGCTACCGGGCGTCGGCTAAGCGACGATTACTCTCCACTCTTCTTATTTCACCGACCGATGCAAGATTATCGATAAAATAATTAAATGGTTACTCTCGAAATCGATTCCCGAGTGTTGTTATCGAGAGACGTGTTATTTGTTCCCTTTTTCGGCTCGCGGAATAGTCAGGACCTGTTCCTGGTACCGTCTCTGGTTCGGGCATCCTTTTCTTTTTTCTTCGTCCTTATTTAAAATTTCCCCAAAGCCTTATAACGGTGTGCCAACGTTTTTGTTAATATTACGAAACTTTGCTTAAGATGTTTCCAATTTTATTTTATAAGAATTTTAAATAGACTACTCAAGTAAAACTATCAAGAAAATAAGTTCTAATTAGAAATATTTAGACTGATACATATGTCTTTAATATAATTTCAACTTAATTTAACCTCATAAGACCTTTAATATATTGATATTTCAATAATAATTGACTCAGTTAGGATCTAAAAACATCCAATTAAAATATTAACATTATTAAGAAATTAAGGGATACCTCTATAAAATGTGTGACACATTCCTAAAGCAGATACATGCGCCCGCGCAGACGTCTTAATTGTGTCCGATAAATAGCCACAGTGATTTATACACCGTCCTAAACTTATTAGGGCTTTTGTCGGCGTCTTATCGCTGTTTAGAAAACAGCTTCCGCTGGCTTTTTATACCTTTTATAATCCGCGTGGTAAAGATCAATGTTGTGTACGCTAAAGTTTTAACTCGTATTGTTATGTTGGCAATATCCTATTAGAGTTATACGTATAGTAAGTTTTTTTTTAATATTCTTAATAATGTCTAGTGATTTGATATAATAGCCAGAAATTGTTGATATCTATGAAAGGTATTTATCGAATAAAGGATTATTGAGAGGACGGAGAGCGTGAGACATACGTGTGATGAATTGACATGTACCCGAGGCCATTAGGAGGCAGATAAGGGACCATTTAACTCAATCTGTAAGTCTCCGACACCGCGTACAGCATGCTGTTATTATGTTAATATATATATTATAATTTCTTTATACTCTTAAAAATAGCAATACATTTTTTTTTATTTTGATAAAAAATCTAAAATTCATAAAATTTTCGAATTTTAAATATTCTAACTAATTATTCTAATCGCGACAATTAATCCAAAGTTGAATTTACTAACTAGAAAAATATTTCTTATTGTATATTATTTGAAATAAATATAAACAAATTTTATATTAGATTTTTGAAAACACATGTATCTTTGTTACAAAATTTCAATATATGATCATCCTGTGCGCAGGCGCAGGCGACGGTAGCGCTGTTTATGAGCAAGTCGCCCGGTAGCGCCTTAATGAGTAAGATGTCGACTGTTTTACTATTACTATACCAAATCTTTTAAATGTTGATGTTTTGAAGTTATTATTAAAACAATTATTAAATGTACTAAAGATTGCGATTTATATAAGCTATATTTTATGTAACAGATGAAAATCACAAAACGTAAACAAAGCTTGGTCCATGGTCGAGCGTGCGTGATAGCGTTATCTCTAGATATACCTCGTCTAATTAACTTGTTCATTAGCACTAAGAATACTATATATTCGGATTTCTCTACATTAAAGTAATCTTATTGGATTCGGAAACAATATTGAGAAATATATTAGTTATATTTTTATCTCTACAATTTTGTATTCCATGATTAAAATTTAAAATACTTCGCAACTCTATCCATCTAAAATCAAGTTTATTTATTAATTATAATTAATTCAAGATTTAGTTGTCTCTTCATTAAAATATCTTTATAAGTCAAGAATATTTTTATTTGGGGACATGTTTTGGCTTCTGTTATTTTGCACTAATTAAGAGTTTCGCGTGCACACCCTTATCAATGTCAATCGATCGTAATGCACGAACTGTGACTTTGTGGCGAATGAGATGTTGAAGATCTATCTAGGTATCTTATAAGAATCATTTATAAAGTGTACAAGAGATCTTTGATATAAAAAAAAAACTTAGTAGGGGACTTGAGAACGATGAAAATCAACATTTAATGCGTAGCTTTATTTTTTGAACTATTCTTAGCAACCCTTCACCAGTTGTTTGAGTAAAATAAATTACGAGTATTATAGTGTATACTTGCCTTAATATTATAATTATATATATCTTAATGCACCTAAAGACATCCCACGAAAGGAGCCGACGGCCGGTTTTTATATTGATAAGTATTCATACGTTCATACTTTTTATCCCAATACAAGCGACACGGAATAAATTAGGCTACCGGACTTTGATCTCCCTCTGTTTTAGAGATAACACTGACAAGGGAAGTTTATGTATTTACCTCGTGATAACTTTAATATATCGGTACATTCAGTTCATTGTCGTTTAGAATACAATAAGGTGTGAATAACTCTTTACACGTGTGTTTCCATAAATTAAACCGATGAGCCAGCAATATAATAAAAGTGGAAACCTATTAGAGTATCTGTATCATTCTTCATAAGTTATTAACATTAATCTAGCAGTCAGAGATGACAATTTAAAAAATGCGATCCCGTGGGCGTGGTTCTAGAAGATTTATGGCGGCAATTATTCCAATTGTGGCAAGTTGGCAGCTTGTTCAAGCTTTACAGCATCTGAAAATCAGGTGAGAATAGAAAGATATATCGACTACATATTACGATTCTAATATCATATATATTGTATTTTCTTAGATTTTCAAGAGTACACATTTGAAATAAAACTAATTTTTACAGATTAAACTCGCGTATATTTTGGTTACGTTTTAATTTTAACCCGACGTTTCGAATGCTTTGCATCAATCGTATTCACGGATAGACCCGGTCTATAAAAATAGTTTTATATCAAATAATATATATGTTTTATTTTCTTATAGGTTTTTTATAAATTATGAATATGTATACTAAAAAATACGTGACATTTTCTCAAAATCGTGCATCTATCTAGACGTGGAGCGGCTATTGGTCACGAGTTAGCACCGATATAAAGCTGTTGAAGATAATTAGTACGTGCATCCCTCGATAATGATTCTGGGAAGGTTTAGGCACAAACTTTGTGATTGTAGTAGTATCATGAAGTTAACACCCGCTTAAGGACATCTCGGCGGTTATTATATTAATTGGTTCTGTTTTTCTACCTATTAAGCGGTAATTGTTTTATAAATTCCGTTATAATTATAGCTATTCTATCTTTTTATAATTATAATAATAATGGACGTAAACACCAATAAAACAAAGTTATTAGTATTTATAAAAGCTTAGTAATAACTTTCTGTTTTCAAATATAATGAAAATAATCTATAAGAATGTTAAATTACTTGGTGGTTTGAAGTACCAAATACCAATTTATGAACTTGTTTGGTTCATGAATCGGTTTAAAATTGACAATGTCACCATGACAGTCGTGGGTTTGTCAAATAGAAAGCAGTGCCACATTTTTGAGCACTTTTATAGCTAACATATCTATTAAGTCGGTTTACTCTCTAGTCGTAAAGTAGGCTTAATTACTGAGGTTACTTCGGTCCCGACTAACTGTATGTAATTAGTGAAGACTCTAAGATAATAAAACATTCCAATACAGAATACCGTTCTCTCCTATACGTATCTTAACCCAAGGTCAGATGGATTCCGAGCCACTTATTACGTGTAACAAGGGAAACCCATTTGAGTCGTTCGGTAGCCGTGTGTTACTGATAGCGGGTTCGGTTCCCGGCGCCGTTATCTAGCTTCACTACCTACACAAAGATAGACGAGATAAGCAGGTGGATATGTGGGAGTTAAGCTAAAAACACTTAGGTGTTTACTGCTCGAGTGGACCGCTACTTCGGTTATTTATTTGTCATACGAAAATGTTAGCTATCTTAGAAATCTTAAGTGAATTTAAATCACACTTGATTTTAAAGTTAAATCAGACGCCAAATAAGAAAAAAATAACCAGCAATTAAAGCAGCTCGAGTCTTGTAGTGGAAACCAACAACGCCATCAAATCTACTATGTTTTCCTTATAAGTCTTCATTGTCACATAAAATCTGCTGAGTAGTGTCTAGTTGTAGAAACTATAGTTATCTATGATCATAGTTAGCTCCTAGACAAACTACGAGTACCAGGGTATCATACGCATGAAGGAGTTCGTACTGTCTCGTACAGTTGTCAAGTGGCGATGGAAAACGCAGCTCTGTACGAACTGCACGATCTTAATGAGAGTGGAAAAACTGGATAGCCAAGATGTATTATAGTATTAAAGAGGATATGTCGGCTTGATATTATTAATTAAATTACTATTATAAAATATCTTAGTTTATTTCTAAGTAAAACTAACCTATTTCTTAATTTATATCGTATTTTCTAATTATTAAAAGCGTAACATTATTTTAAAGGATATCAATAATAGTTAATAATTCTTAAGCAATTAATATCACATGTAGTGTATAAAACATTTGCCATATCCACAGTAATACCTGCAGCCATCATAACACGCGCCCTATAAGGCAGTGGTATCATTACCTCGACCGGTCGGCTACCGGCTACCTCCGCCGCGCTCTGTACGCCTGGTAGCCGCCGCACTAACATCCACTGTTGTTTTTATACATTATATTTGTGTAGCTATTGAGATCATGTCTAGCCTATGGGTGAATTCGATCAATGAAATTTCAACTTTAATTTATTGCAATAAGGTTGATATACAATGTGGACGATTAAAGAATGTGGCAGACGTTGAATGGTGGGTGCGGACATTTCATTCACGTTCCCGTGTTTTATTGGTATTTGGAATATGACTTAACAGAACGTGCCCGCATGCGCATTATCCTTATAAATCGAAACATTAATTTCGTATTACACGCTTCCTACAAAACATATAAAATACAAAAAAAAACTTTAAATATTTGAATCTATTATTAAATGTTAAAGTCAATGCGCTTTAAACAATAATTTTCTTATTTTTTCAACAAAAAAGTCAAGAAGAGCAAGTGGTCAATAAATATCCTAAGACCTGTTCTTGTGATCATAGTTTTAACGAGATATCACAACAGTAATCGTACATAATTTCTAAAGACCAGTGGCATAGCAAGTTACTACCTGACTAGAATAATAATGAAATATAGCATTTACAATATAAACATTAAGATAAAGATTTAAAAAAATAAGTTCGTTAAGAACCGTCCAAATTTGTTATAATAGATAAAAAATCTCGAAGAATTGATAAAAAGTACCAAAAGAAAGTTGATTAAAACGATAAAACGGATACGCTTCAATTAAACGTAATCGCTTGTAATACCGTCGATTATTTTAATTTGCAATTACACGTGACCTATACCATAAGAACCTTTATGCTTTAAAAATCTTCAACATTTATAGTATCTCAATTTACGATCATAAATCAAAACAATATAATATTTAAATCAAGTAATACTGATAATTTGACTGTTAAAATAAGTTTTTTTATCATTAGCATATATAAATATGCATTTAATTGCTAATATGACGTGTAATAATTAAATGAATCAATATATCAGAATTGGTCCAGTCGTAATGTGATTCCGGGGGCGTGAGGCGACGCTTAATAAATAAATATCATTTACGAACTCATAACATAACGACAACGTGTAATTTGTGAACTGAATAAATAAATAATTTAGTTTATTTGATTAGTTTTTTATATAGACTTGAATATTTTAACTATTATGAACCATTAGTTAAAGACCGGTAGATGCTACTTGCACATTCTTTATCGAAAATCATAACCGATTATTTGATTCGTTATCCAAATTAGTGTCATGTTCTAGAATGTTCCAGAACAGTTTTTTATATCATACAAAAATCATTACTATTTATTTGGCTTTTATTTAAACTTATGTCATGTTCTAAAGTGTTCCAGAACAGTTTTTTATATTATACAAGAATCATAACTATTTATGTAGCTTTATTTAAACTTGTGTCATTTTCTAGAATGTTCCAGAACACTTTTTTATATCATCCAAAAATCATAACTATTTATGTGACTTTATTTAAACTTGTGTCATGTTCTAGAATGTTCCAGAACAGTTTTTTATATCATCCAAAAATCATAACTATTTATGTGGCTTTATTTAAACTTGTATCATGTTTTAGAATATTCCAGAACATCTATTGTTTATATCTTTAAAAAATCATACCTAATTATGATTCTTTATTTAAATTAGTGTCATGTCCTAATATTTTCCAGAACAATTGTTCTAGAATGTATTCGACATGTTTTATGAATCTATTTTGTACTAGTACAAACAATTTTTTATCTAGATAAAAACCATAAATAATATCACGCAGAATAAACATCATAATTTTTATAAATAAATCATTTAATAATGCTAGTACAATATAATAGAATACTTGGTAATATCAATATTATAATTGAAAATAGATTTATATCTAAGCTGTAAGCGTGGTGATCTAGTCAATGTAGTCACGACGCAGGCGATAACAAAATGATACTAATATTAGTTTACTTATGTATTACTTGTTATTATACCACGAGTCAAATATGGACAAACACGAGGACAAATTAAACACATATATATAATTATTAACTATGGTATACGAAATGATTTGAGACTCTTTTGCGATTCATCAAGAAGAATAATACAGAACAGAAGAAGAACAGATAAAGAAATTCGAGTCAAATAACAAATCTCGTGAATTTTGCTGTCTTTCGAGTTTTATCCTAAACGCAACACGGAAGATGTTCGTAAAACCTCGTAAACTATAGCAAAATTTTCCATGAAATCTTAATACTCGAAACGTACAGATATATAAATATATTATAATATTTAATAATATGTATTTTAAGCATCAGCTTTCAACATGTTTATAAACAACACACAATTATAATTCGACAACTTAAACATAAAAACAGCCGCGTCACGAGGGCAGAGCACGCGCTCCAACTCGTCATGTTCTACAGAATTTACATTTTACATTGTAATTCTTTCATTCATCATATTTTAATCGAAAATAAGATCAAAAACTATTCTATAAATGAATGGAGTGTGAGACGGGTGTACATGTGAGACAGAGAAAGCGATAAGATTACAGCTCCGTTCGATTTCTCAAGATCAATTCATAATAAATCTTAGAGTCGTTCTTTTTGATAAGTACTCTTGCGACGGTTGAAGAGACAGCTCTCTGCTACTGAATTTGAGTTTCGATTTTTGTAATGTTATTTTATTTATTGAGATCTCGTTTATATTTATCGTCACTTCGTTTTTATGGCTTCGTTTTGAATCACATTAATATGAACGAGCGCTTTGTTTTTGTAATTGCTTATTTCTGACGTGAATAATTGTGGATATTTTTTACAAGTTTTATGTATGCGATGTTATTATTATTAAATATTATTAGGTTTTAATATTTATAATGAATATTTTAAATAAACGTTACTTTTCATAAAGTTTAATATAGGTTTAGTCAGTTAACATGTTTCTGTGTTTTTTTGCTTTAAGTTCTAAGTTATAGCTAGGGATCTGTAATTATGTTTAAGTATGAGTTAAGTATCCCTTGTGAGGGATTATTTCATGGGCACATAATTACGGTTGAAAAAATATTTCAATTGATTATAGAGTCGTCCATTAAACACTAATTTGCTAGCTCCGATAATTACTAAATTTATGTAATCTACTGGAGTTGTAACATGTTTAATAAAAATAAGTAAAAATAACTAAAATAAGTAAAACAAGTTTATCACTTTTTTTTCATTTATTTTCTAATACATAAACAATACATAACAGTTTCTTGCACATTCAGTACCACAAAAACCTCACGGGTTTATCTGGTACAGAGAGCCTCTCCGTTTATTACTTTAGTTTAGTTGTAAATAGTATTTTTTAAAACGTGATTTGGTGTTCGTTCGTGTACTTTAAATAGTAAAAGAGAAATTGTTGCTCATCTTTTGTATGTATTATTTTTGTATTTTGATGTATATTTACCATTCATTAGTATAGCACTACCAATTATTGCGACGAGTAGCAACATAGCTCAATCGGTGGCACGACGGGATGGTATCGCAGAGGTAGCCGGTTCGAATAATGTTCGTGTCGATAAATTCTTCATTGTAAATTTATTTATTTAAAAATACTAAGTTAAATGTTGTCCTCTTAATTGTTTTTATACAACAATGTTACGAGACTATAAACTTAATTGGTACAAATTATAATATAACTTTTTCCTTGTTTCACACAAATACATTTAAAAGCGTGAGGTATTTAGCAAATAAAATATTAACCAAGGGCGGGATTGTACCCGGTACATTAAAGGTAAGTACATCAGAGTACATCAGAGTGCTCAATAATGTATTCTAATTATCTCAGTACATGTTACTATCATTTCAGTTAAGTGTACTAGACTAAGCTTTAGCGTTTGTACCAGTTTGAGAGGACATTCCGGTGTCGGCTGTTGAAATCGACGCGAACCAGATTGTTTACGTTTGAGACAGAGATAGCTAAATGTGTACGTGAGACGCAGGCGCGTCAGGATTATTATGGATGTACCGATGTTTAATATTATTTATAATAATATTATAGCGTACGTAGAGATAATTCTTTTCTTACTGTATATTTTTTTTAAATATATTGTGGTGTGTTTTGGAGATCCGATTTTCACTAAATAGATATGTATGAATTAAAATTATTTGTATTTTTTACGTCAAACCACTTTTCACTGATCTCCAAGATAGAGCATTCTACGATTATATCAAGGTTCAAGAGAGACCCAGTAAATCTGGTTTTACTGGTCTTATCTATTCTAATCAAACCCAAGTACTTTCAATAAGTTGCCATACTGGTCGCAAGCATCAGCACTGGACGACCTTCCGTGGCGACAGGTCAGTCGAATGGTTAATATAGCGCTTGCGACACACCTGCTCCAGCCCTAACTCAGGATTGATGGTGAAACATCATTTATACCAACAGATATGATAGTCTGAACTATGCCTTAAACACATTTCTATTTAAAATATATTGCCTTAATTTTTTTACCACGAATTCGTTTTTGAAAATTCCCAAAAATATGCCTAAAAATATTTAAACGTAACAATATAACTTGTTTATATATTTAATTCTTTTCCTGAATTTTCCTGAATATCCAAAAAAGACACCTATCGTACAAATCAAACATACATTTGAAAAACATAAAAACAATTTATAAGACAATTTGAAGATCATAAAATCAAGAGTCACATGAAGCAGGTCCCAGGTGGTCACAATAAACAACCCGCCGACAATAAAGACAGATCCAGAGATGGGTAATGAGTCTATTTGGATTGTAAATCAATATAATTAGGGACGTTAAATTCCTGTTAACACCTCTCGATTACGATGCCGTGATCGTAAACGGACTACTCTGTACATTTTTGCATATATATACATAAATTATTTGCATCGCATTCAATTGTGGTCGTTTGCTCCTTTTAACTTTATTAGATGCTAAATTTAAAGTACGTGTACAAATTGTTGTATTGCATTTCAAACACATTTTATTTTATTGGCGTATATTTCTATGCTTTTTCAAATTTTGTTATTTAAAACGACTGGTTAATGTCATAAACATACTTTGTTAAAACATTCATAGGTTTTGTAAAACAGGAAATTTCGTAACTAAAATATGTATATGATAAAAAGACGTTAGAAAAGTTTTTAAAATGGAAATAAAAATTCGAAACTGAAAGATTTTGTCGAATATGTCTAATCTGTACATACTTTCAAATTAATTTTTAAGTCTGATTTACATAAAATAGTGGAATAGGTGTTAAAAAATGTATCAGAACCATTTTCAGTTACTAAAAAGTTAATTGAATGAACTGACCACAAGCACAACCGCGGGCCACAGCCAGTACGGCACGTGCCACACAAACAAGCAGAAGCCATAATTAGCGCATAATATTCAAAGAGCAACTGTAATGTCCAAATGTGTGAAATTTAAAGTAATCGTGGAATGAATTATGGGGCATGATAACATTTTATCACCCACAAATGTTGTACAATCTCTTAGTAATAACGGAGTAACCTTGAATATATAGTCTTTACGAAATTCGTAGCGTCTGCAACATAACTTGCTTAACTAATGAGGTAATTTAATTGTTTTATATTGTTTCTAAGTTTAAATGTTGATAAAATAGCTATGCATTACTTTAGCGGCTTAAACGAAGATTAGACCTTTTTATTATTATAAATATATGTTCTAATAGATGTCTAGTGAGTAAAATAGAATTATTTGTTCAGATAATCGAAATGTAGTGACGCTTGTAGTGTTCTATAGTTAGATAGGTTTCTGCTGTCTGTACCACTCACAGCAGGGACTCGGCCAGTTTTATAGATCCATAAACGAGCGACTGGTATCCGGGACACTGGCCTGTTACAAAAATCTAAGTGACTTGAAGTATCTAAATATCAAACCAAATATAAAAAATAAAACATCAATATTATTTGACTATTAAATATCATTGAAAGAAAATATATATTTTTGTTCCCGAGTATTATTACTTTAATAATGAATAAAATGATCTAATAAATACTACGATGAGAGTGTTTGTTTGTTCTTTCTTTACCAAACCAATTTTCTGTTCAATAATCAGTATATATGTTATTAGATTTTTAATAATTTATCATTCAAACTATTAATGTATTATATTTAATTAGATATATTGAGATTAATTCATCAACAACGCATTCGAACCTACGATCTTCGTAAAACTATCCCGTCGCTCTAACAATTGAGCTTGATTCTACCATTTAGTAAGTTTCTAGACTTATTTGAATGATTAATCTTTATTATTTATTTGTTTAATAGATGAGAAGCTGTGGAGTTTCTGAGATATCGTATCTTAATGTCGTAAGCGTGATGAATACAAACAACTACCGGTAGGTTTGTAATCGTTGACTCGAGTGCGGACCACGTTTTAAGGTATCCTCTGAAGGTCGGTAATAATGCTTTCCGCATTTAGTATATTAATGATAATTAGTGATATGAGTCTATTATCTCATGAAGACTTTTATAATTGCTATATTTTTAACAATGTTTTAGTTTTAGAATAATTAATGTATTTTTTTTCTAATTGAAAGTATTTTTTAATATTTCGACCATTATCAAAAGATGCTATCTTTGAATTGAAATAAATATATATTATTTTAAATAAGTTTTTAAAAATATTTTTTCATTTTTTTTATGCTTTATTCTTCATTATCATCATCATCAAGAGTCGGTGATAGAAACTCAGCTGACTTGTCCTTTTTTTTATTGCAAAACTTAGCGAGTTTAATAACTAAGTTTAGACCAAAGACATTTATCTAGACAAAATAAAAAAACTGGCAACGAAAAAACATTAAAAAAAAACGTTGAATTGAGAACCTCTTTTTTCTTCCTTTTTTTAAATTAAATATAACTTTAAGAATATATACCTTCATTTTTTACAAGTAATCAACAAAGAACAGATTTTTTTTAAAGACTCTAGATAAATTTTAATTAATAATCTTTGTTGGCACTAAAGAAGAATGGCTATAAACTAAAAAATAACGAAAAATATACGACTTAATTATTCTAATGGGCATATTGACAGGTGTCGCTTGTCCTCGACCTCTTATAAAATGCGTTGAAACTGTCTGTTAGTATAATAAAATTAATCTCAGGTTATTTCAATATATTTTATATAAAAATGTAAAGTAATTCTTACACAGATTTTGATGTTATTTCGTGTAAAAAATCCACATTTTAATTATAGCTTAAGCCAAGTGTCCACTATTCTTCTCTTGTGAATGTTAATGGTCTTAGAGGTACGGACCCTGCCACTGTTCCTGTAGCTTCATCACCTAACCTTCATTGTAGGTGCTTCGGTTTGTCTGCGATCTCATAATTTTTTATTATATTCTGATACAAAGATCTTCGAGACCAGTCGAGATCTTACCACCGTCTAGGTAGATTATTTAATTCGAATTAACTAAACCTTTTATATATAATATTTCGCTTTTAAAACTGATATATTTTATTATATATGTAATTGCTCTCAAGCTGGAGCTGTAATATGTAACTCAAACTATCTCGAGGAATGTTTGAATTTAATTACAATAGTTAAGTTAAATTACAACTTTCTAGAAGTTTCTTATATGGAGATGGTCAACCTCAGAGCATCCGTTATTTGCATCCACCAAGTTGGAGAAGTTATTAACTGGAGAACTTGCAACTTGAAACCTGCAACTTGGGTCTTTGCTAACAAACTTAACGAAAGCACTGACTTAGGCCCTATAAATATACACTAAGTTTAAAGCAGTCGCAGTGGAATAGACGATTGCATGAATCGATGTTTTAGATAATTTACATATTTCATACACTAATGTAACTGACGTTAAAAAAATATTAACATATTTTTAAAATCAAACTTCTATTGAAGCTTATTAAACTTAACGCCATTTTGTGGTAGCGGTTCAATAACCCCTACCAGAGGTACCATGAAAAAAAATTAAAACTAATAAATATTTTAATTTTTTTTCATATTAAATTATAGTCTACTTTTGAAGTCCTTTCATTTGGTGTCGATATTGAGTGGGTTTTTTGTAATTTCGCATTCTACAAATTACATACTCATATTGCGTTGGTTATAGTAAAATATGTATGCGCCATTTTGTTGCAGCGGCCATTTTGGATTGATAACAATATTATATATTACATTGTTATTGGTTTAAGTTCAATCATTTGCCAATAACTAGTACAAAGTTCAATTCCATGATTTATCCCTCGCTACTAACAAATGACTCAAGTTATTACAATTTGTAAAACATCTGTGAAATTCATATTTAATGTTTCTTAATAAATATTAACATTTATATAAAAATCAAATACAAGTGAGTCAGTTCGTGAGCGTGCCTAGTTACTATTAATTGTGATGGCAATCTCTTCCGTATGTCACGACGTGTGTGTTTATTTTTTGTACAATTTCTGCAAAACGATCCATAAATAATAAAAATAAAAATAATAACCTATCCATGAAGGCCTAAGAAATGAAAATATTTTAAAAGCATACAGAATGACGTAAAAATTATATACAAATTTTAATAAAAATAACATGTATCAAGATGTTTAAAACTCTACACAAGTAACTCAATTTAAAAAATAATAATGTAGTATGTAGTATACAAAATTAAAGGGATCATAATTTTTGATTATACCAATAACTTAATAAATATACGAATCATGCTAAAGATATTGTATACTATCTTCTGAGCACGGCTTCGCACGCGTGCTATATGGACGAAAAAAACAAGTGGAACCAAACTTTCACCTCGACAAAATACACCAAATCTTTATAAATCTTAACCTATGTATTATTCTGATGTTTAGCTATACCTATATTACTGTAAAGTTTCATCAAAACCCGTTCAATAGTTTTTTGTAAAAGAGTAAAAGTATTATAGTAGAATTAATAGATTATAAATTTAATATAGAACGAGTTCGTTCTATATTAAAATAAGAATAATTTTAAAACAATAAAAATAACACAAATTCTCTCATAATTCATATATTTATAAATGAATACATAACGTTTATATCAGTTTAGTTAAAATGTAAAAATATTCAATTTTTGTTAAATAATAAATAATTTTAATATCTGTTTCAAATGCTTCCAAATTGATGTAATGTATTAAAATATATTCAAAATAATAACATAAAATTTACACGCTGACTTCACTGACGTTTAAATACAATAATAATTAGTATAAACTGAAGATATTATATAATAATATCATTATTATTTTATAACTTTGTTACGTAAGAGGTATTATATATTTGTAGAGAATACCTTTCAAACGTTTCCATAATATTTGTGTTTAAACAAAAAATGAATGAAAAACCTACTACCGATGTTTTGTACTCTTACATTTTTTACTAAAATAATATTGTAAAAAAGCTGTTAGTGTGTTAATTGTTATATATAGTTTTATTCTCTACTTTTAGGGGGCAAATAGCGCCTTTTAAATTGTATGGAGTAAGAATCAGTTTAATCATATTTTTTGTATCAGGAATTGAAAGACAAAAATAATCAAAATAACAAAAATAAATAATCCCTTTCAATAATATTTAAGATTCATTTTTTTTTAATAAATATGAATAAAAAATTATCAATACGACAAGGATTCAAACCCGCGACCTCTTGGAAACCGTCTCATTGATCTATCATTTGAGTTACCGTGTCGCTGCTCACTTGTTTATATGCTCACACATATATATAACCGTCTATATCGGCATAAATTTTCCGTTCTTTATTTATATATAATTTCCTAAGCTAAACATATACATTTAAAGATAAATTCAAACATTTTAGATTAATTATTTATTATTTATAGCAAGACACGTCTTACCTATATTGTATATTAAAAGTAATTATATTAATTGCAGCAACTTATAATATATGAATGGTGTTATCATTGATTCTTGTTAATTATTAGTTAATTATTTAAATCAAACAACTTGTTAATTGTTAACTGACACTTGCGGTCACGACTCATACAATAATTGTGTTAACTCTAGAGACATGTTTTTGATATATATACATATATATACATTGCGAGTATTATATGCTTTCAATTGTCGGAAGGGTTGATAAAAATATAGTTCCTTTTTTTAATATAATATATATTAAATATATATTAAGTATATATATTATTGAAATTTTTAACTAAGAGATATTTCTCTTATTTATATCTACGTATGAGACAAGTTACTTTCAAATATTATATAATATAAAATCATTATAATAATATAAAAAAAATTATAACAATTTTTATATAAAGACTACGACATATACTCGTAACATACAGTTTGAATTATACCTATAAAATATGATATACACATATATATAAATCAATAGACTTATATCAATACCTTATTATGTTTACCTGACACATGTTACACACATAAGCATGTGTCAGGTAAACAGGACATGCGCAGGCGCTGTCGATGAGCATGATCAAGGCCAAGTACACTTCCTCGACTCCTGCGCATAACAAGCCTATAAAGTATAGATAATGGTTACGTCTGGCGTCCTATTTATTAGTTAATGAAAATTAAATATTAAAACTATGATAAGAATTAATTTATGATTTTATTTATTGCATTTTACTTTCCTAGTTATTATAATATTATTACTAATTTATACATTAGTTATTAAATATGATAATCTAAGTTATTTATATTTTTATAATAATACATTTCAGAAATTTATATGATTTTTCTGTTAAGACTTATCAAAATAGACTTGTTTGGAGATTAGCCCGTTCTATCCAGCAGTATTTTTAAAAGAAAAACTTAAGAAATTGCAGCTGTATTTTTAAAAGAAAAATTTGTTCTACTAGAGTATATTCTATATCATCATATCAGAAAACTATAAAATATGAGAACATGAGATCTATTAAAGGAAATAACAAATTTATGCAATTTTCAGTTTTAAATATATTGCAATAGAATACATAAATTATAATGATTTATTGTTAAAAAATATGAGTTTTGTGAAATTATTTCTTCTACTTAACTGATTAAGGAAATTTTTGTAAAAACCCTCATTTTTTAAATATCTATATTATTTTTAGGTTTTGAGGTTTGTTGAGTAACTCTAGACACTTAAAAAAAATGTATGTGTGTGTGTGTATGCGTGTATGTGCGTATGTAAACGTTTTTTATGCTCCATTTTCTTTTTGCCTGATTATGCTATTGACTTCATTTTGGTAGCAATCAATGCGTATTTACGGAACCAAGTGAATTGTCAGTTTTTTTTTAAACTGGTAAACGTTTATGTATTCACGATTTTTGAACTAATTGCTCAATTTGGGCGGTTGTAGTAACAATTGCCAACAATTGACAAAAAAATGGAAAAAATAAAATAGTATCAAATTTATTGGTAATTTATATGATATAAAATACTTTATATATGCAATAAGTTGTTTTAATGACTTTAGGACAAGTAATGACAGAATGGATTTAAAAATAATAATAATATATCATTTTTCTTAACTAGGAAGTTAATCTGATGTGTGTGTGTTTTATTTTTGTAAATAAATATTATTGCGGTTTTCAGGATATGAGTTAAATGCTATATGACAGTAAGTTGTTTTCAGCTGAAAGAAACTCTCCTGATTGCCTTGCTTCGATCTGACATCGATCCGCGTAATGGGTTCTCTATCTGTGTAAGTTACAAGAAGTAGCGGATTTCAGGAAAAACCAACAGATCATCTCTTATTTATATATATTTAATTTTAATTATGTCGTATGAATAAGTGGATTACGGAATTGGTTTCATATCAATACATAACTATTACAAAGCTTTTGACAATCATGTTTTACAATTTGTATAACCAACACAATATAATCATTTATATTTGTTATAGAGTAAGCTAAAAACCGCTTCAGTGCTTAAATTAACCAAACACTTAGTATCGTATCGTAATGGGGTGAGCGATTGCACGCGGTTACGCATTCAGAACACGTCGCGAGGAGAAATTACGCGCTTCGATCCCGCAGGATCGCCCCGCTCGGTCAATCGATGTCTCCCGGGATACGCTGTTTGTGCCAAATGCGGGATTCAGCTTGGATAATAAAACAAGCTTGGGATTATGGACGATGAGACTAACAGTCGCACTGACCTTCACATGAGGATAAGAAGATGACTTATTTCGATACTAGAATGTAATTAATAATAATCCAAAGATTTCTTTTCTTGTAATATCAAAACCATTACAGTTCTTTAAAATCTGATTTACTTTTATTCGCAAGCAAATTTTCAAAAGCAAAAGAAACTAATTGCTTTCAAACTCCTTTGAAACAGTTTTAGTTTATAATGAGATTAAGAAACTTTTAATAATAAAATTAATAGAATGAACAGTTCGCTGAAAACTTCAAATGACTTAGTAATAAATTGTATTATTCTAAAATAATTTTGATATTTAGATAATATGAAATATTTTAGTAAATTTCAGCAATGCCCTTTAAATGGTATAGTCATAACAAAATATATTTAGAGGAATGAGTCCGTGCGTAAAGAGCGCGGGCCGCCCCTCGCACTCGCATCTCTCTACGCAATGTATACGTGCGTGACAATCTCACTTTATTGCAGACTCCAAATTGAATGGATTCCTGTGTGCTTCATTCTAATGCAAGATGCATTTTATAAAAATTTAATATATATTTTTAGTTATATTTGGTTATCTTTATAATCAAACTAATACATATAATATATTTCTAATGTTACCTTACTTATCGAAGGGTTGTGGGTGCGATTCTCATACGAAACAATTAATATATCCACAGATTAGTAAATATCCACAAATCCAACTGGGTGTTCTTTATGCCCTATATTTGTAATTTCTCTAATATAGGAACTGCTGTAAAACAATTAATTAACATATAAATATCAACATCAGCTGTAAAATTTTTAAATATTATAAATTTAGTAATCAAGTTCCATAAGCAGAGACATAGTTTGTTATTGCGATACTCGGATCCCGACTCGTAAACAAGAAACTCGTCACTGCAACCCCCAGCACGTACAATCCTCATTCCTATAATTCTTTTTAAATGTGAAACGTTATTTTTTTGACAGCCAACCGCTTTCGGGTCCGACCGTGTCCCCCAAATCATTTTACGTGTTTTTATGGCAAGAAACTTCAAGTAAAACAAGTACATGCGCGCGATTCTTACTCGTAACAGACGACAATTCATTAAGCAATTAATATTATTAATGATTATGTTTACGTTAAGGAGTAATTATGACAATTTAAATAATTGAAAATATTTTAGTCGCGGTTCTACTCGCGAACAGAAAATTTTATTTACTATTAGGATAATTAGGATCAGAAGCGTAAAAAAATCCATCCGGAAGTTAAGAATATAGCATATTCCAAACAAACAAGCCAACTTTTATTTTTTAATAGAAAATGATTTATATTAAAAATACTTTGACCGTGACTTAAGCGCCATTAAGACGTTTGACATGTACCAATGAGACACATTATATTTTAAAGAATGTTAAAATTCTAAGTTAATGTATGTGTTTCCTTTCATACACGCATTAGCTGTAAAAAAAGTCTTCTAATACGAAATTCAATTTTCTAGCAAAATAACCGATTTAAAAATCCACGATATGTTTAAAACAGTAATAAACTTTTTACGCCTCTATTAATGTTGTTAGTGTTTTAAGTAAATAAGAAACAAAAAATCTATCCGTAGTAAGTAATCTTGAATTATTGATGCGAGACGTGCGTAACGCACTGTACAATCACTTATAAATACAAGCTAAAATATACAGCCAACTAAAGTTCCTATTGCTATAGCACTTAAAGCTAAATTAGAGTAAGAGCATTCAGCATATTTGAGTTGACAGTTGTATATCTATTTTCACGATGTGTCTTCAGATACTCTCTTTTTATGACGCCAATACATTCTATGCAGTAAAAAACCTAAATGTATAGGAATTGAGCGTTGCCGATAACCCAAATAGTGATTTCTGGTGCGAATGAAACCTCATAAATATGGGTGTTTGTATTTATTTTTATTATTATAAGTGTAGGATTTATGGAAACTACTGAGACGATCCTACAATTTATTATATTTAAGTAAGAACGTTTTAGCTAATGATATTTAGAATTAATAGTTTTCATATAATTATAACATTTTATTTATTACAATTTAAAAGAAAAATAATTTAATTAAAAAAAATATTCAACAAATACGGTAAAATATTATTCTGAACCACTCAAGAATATTAGATTATAATATTAGTTTCGAAATAAAATTCTATAATTAATATTCCGAATTATAACTGGTAAAAGCATAGTACTTGTTACAAAGCGTAATTTTATTCTGATGGCTTCAATCCGGTTGTCAAATTTAGTTCGTATATGCGTTTAGCTCTTTCAAGGTACACAAACATGGAAAAGTGAGCAAGAAATCCAAGCCCCATTTAGTTAATGGTAAGCCGCTTCGGGTACCTCAAATCATTCCATACCCTAACATATATTTCGGACCAACCGATGCCCTTAACGAGATTATAGTAATAATATTGACAACGCTATATATTCATCTGACTTTTATTACCAAATAGTGTATTGTTTTTCTATGATTAAATCTGTTATATATATAGATGCATGTATGTATGTTAGTTGCATATCGTTATATGAACAACATACGAACAGGTCTGGTTATTGGACAACAGGCTGGGTGACATTCTCTTGTATATAATCTATATTGGTTCTAGTTTTATCTGTATCTCGTCAGTTTGAAAGCTCGCTATCTGTAAGTAGAAGCGGTTCTCAAATCTATATTTTTAATTGTGATAATAATATAGAAATATATTTGACTACGAAACATAAGAGTGTTTGTTTGTTTGAGATAATTAAATAAAATATTACTATAATGCAATAAAATATCTTTTATATATGTAAAAAAAAGATGTTTAATACATTATTTTTATTTTTTTTAATTGTGAATACTATTTTCTTTAAGAAACTGCATCTGCAACGAAATTATTACTTGATTTTATAATATTATTTTCCATTTCGCTTACAGTGGTTTTGTAACCTTCAATTAAATACATAAAGAAAAAATAACTAAAAAAATATATTTATTTAAAATAATTGAGGACGGTCGTATATAGAATGCTAAAATCATCGAAATGAGCTACACGGTAGCTCAATGGGTAAAGTGACGAAATAGTTTCTCAAAGGTTGCGGGTTCGAATACTACCTGTATCATTTTTCATTCAAAATTTGTTTACAAAACTTTTTTCTAGCAACAGGTGATTTAGCAATAGGTGGTACAAATATATATTCATATTACAAAATGTTTTATTAACATTATCTTTTGTAATGTACTCTTTACTGTAAAATAAGGCCGATTGGTCTAGTGGTTCTATGGCTTTTCCTGCTGAGCCAAAAGTCGTCGGTTCGATTTCTACACAGAACAGCTGTTTAGAGCCTTCGTGTATTTGTGTACGACGTTTAATAAGTTTTTTAATCAGAATTTTAACAATCGCTGCAACGGCTTATCTGCAATAAAAAAATTAATGTACATTATATCAAATTTTGCTTTAATAAAATTTATTGAACTTACAAGTTTTTAATCTAGTATGATTTTAACTAAGATTAATTTGAGTAACTGGTAAATATTATTATATCTATCTGAAATATCAAAGCTATTTACAATTTGCCCATTCTTACCATGGACGCTGCTCACAGAAGTTAAAACCATATATTTGACTTATAATTGTGCTATACTTATAAAATCTGTTCTGTTTGCTTTGACAAATTCATTTATTATTTGTCAGATCTATCACTTAATTTAAAATCTTTTTAGGAAGCTGATTTTAGTCCCGCTTTGCCGTTAAGCAACCCTTAGATGTCGAAGAGTAGAATTAGTGCTGATACTTTTTCTAACCCTAGCTGTCTCTTAAAAGATAAGTGTTAATATGAGCCGTGTTATATATTATAATTCTTATTCATGTTAGCGGATTCTTAATTAGAAAAAAAATAAACAAATATATATTTCTCAGTTAAAATAAAGACATTACACGTAATACTCATGAAGATAATAATTCACTGAAGCCTATAACGTTAATTCGTGTTGAAATACTGCATCTATGCAGGGTCTTTAAGACCGACGTAACCCTTTCTTTCTTAATGATCAGGGCCCCAATAAGCCTAGCGAGGGTTAACTCTATCTAAAGGATTTCTCTGGATTCTGTTATAAACGAATAAGTTTGTCAGTAATGTAATAAGATTAGATTTACTGCTCGTCGTGTTTATTTTTAAATATATATCCTATAAATATAAATATATTTTTTTGTAAATAATGTTAAAAAAATGTTCAAAAAGCAAATGAAATTTTAATCTAAAATCCAACATCTAGGTTTTTAATAAATTCCGTTTAAATCAAGCCAGACCATAAGTCACAGAGGTAATTGCATGCTTGTAATAACTTCACTAAAAATACGATGACATATAGTTATAAACAATAAGGAGATAACGAGACGCCTCACACCCACGACTCACAAACTACACAACACTACTAAATTGACAATTAAATTGACGTCTTTTCGTAAATTGACTTGAAATGAAAACAATAACAATATAATTCAATAATTTATAAGGATAATTCTTATTAAAACAAAACTCAAACGAGAACTTTCCATATGACGTTTACGAAAGCAGGGGCACGTTCTACTTTTTCTTACAGAACAGAGAATGAATGAGTCCCAAAAAGCAAATGAGAGGAGTTACAACTCCTAACTCAGTTCAGTTAGAAGACAGCCTTGACAGAAACTTTCTGATCATCTTGGGAGTACAAAGGACCATCAAGTCTTCCTTGAAACTTGACAGACAGACACTCTAAAAAGTGAAATAGTATTTAATAATAATGTTTATAATTGTTAACTTATATATTATCAATACTATATCCACATTTAAAGTTGTACTATACACGTGTCAGTGCGGAATGGCGGATGGAATGTGTACTATTAGCTTGCTAATAAATTATTTGTTTGCACAATACTATATTCTATAATTACTGCGTTGCCTTTAAAGGCAAATACCTATTACAGCTAAAGCTATCTTTTTGCAAACAATTATATCTTAAAAACCGTTGGCTATCTGTCGTTAATTTATAATATTTTTATTTTATTACTTAATTATACGGTTTATGGAACAGAATATTGTTCACGCGCTAATAATATTATATTATAAAAAGCTATTTAATGTGAGTCAAGGTTTATTGAGTGTGTCCATTTGATATCTAATATTAAACTAATAAATGTTTTTATAAAATATTAATTTATTTTTATTAAAAATTCAAGACATAAAAGCGTCGAATAAATTTTTAAGTTTTAAATAAAAATATTCATAATTATTTGAAAATTGGTGAAAGCAAAGATTAAATAATGAGTAAAGTAGAGTGATAGAATTATATTGTAAAATAAGATAGTGATATACAGAGTGATAATATATAATAATTGGCTAGTATGTTTCTTGTAGAACTTTTTTTTATTTCACATTAAACATTTATTCAAACAGGTTGATTCCTTAATTCTTTTGTATTAATATTGTTCACTAAAAAATAATTAACTTTAATTAGCATAGCATCAATTTTAACCTATTTATATAACAGTAAGTTATAGTTATGTGTTAATTATTATTGTTTACAAATTTTATTAAAATATAATTAACTTTAATTAACATAGCATCAATTTTAACCTATTTTTATAATAGTAAGTTATAGGTATATTACTTAATTTAACACCACACTGTAGCTGTCAGGTCCACTGTTATTCTACTCATTGGCCACATTCCATTCTTATTTATAGCAGATTAGCTTCATTAGAGAAAAAACGGTACTCTTATATCAATTATGTTAATGTTCTCATGGATTTTAATGTGTTTTTAATATAAAATAAATAAATATTCCTATAATGTTCAAATTGACCCAGTCTTTGTGGTTTATGAATTCGAAGACTTCAGATTTAAGTGATAAGTCGTTAACATATATTAAGTCTTTATATACTGGTGATATGGAATTTCATTAAAAACAAGTTGGAAGATTGATAAAGATAATTAAAGTCATTTGTATTATAATAATGTATCCCTAATTTGATCTCAACGTATCTCCTCAATCTTCAGCCAACGATGCATGCGGAAAAAATATTACAATCAATAGAGTACAAGAGCTGCTGCGAAATTGGCTCTAAATCTAGCCTCCCTCGTTTAATGCCGCGGATTTATAACAGGGAACTTTAAAAAATAACCATTTCAGGGACGGTTAGTTCACCTTGAGGGTTCCGAGATTAAGAATAAGCTGTTTTAACTCAAGCGTTATGATTACGACTTAAGTTATTGCGTTCAATTAAATCGTCTTAAATTAAAGTTGTTGGTGAATATCTGATAAGATAAGAATCATAAATCGTAACCATGAATCACAGATCATTAGGAACATCAAACAAAGTAATGTTACTCAACTTAATACCTTCGAATCTACACTTACCACAAGAGAACTTATAGTTAGGTAATTTAAGTTAGCCAAGTTTGCACTTAAGATACATCCATTGATTTATTACTTAGTTACTAATTCATCATTACATATTTGGCCTAAAATAATCCAAAACATTCATCATAACTCCTAAATAAATAAATCAGTTGGGTTAATCTTTGTGAGTTACGTTAAAGTTATTTACAACCTTCGAGACACCAGAATAAAAATCTATTGAACGAATATGTGAAACTTTTCTATTAATATTATTTTATTCTATTCTATACTTTAATTATTTGGGTGATAAGAGCTATTTCGGAACGCTGTTGTTGTGTATGTGCCTTACAGTACCTAGTACGTTTGTCAACAATAAATCACTCGACCGAAGATTTGGGTGTTTGTGGCTTGAAAATGACTTTTATGGCGAAAATCTCTTGATTTCGACATTAGATTCTCATGATTAGAAATAATGGCTAATGTTGAAGTATATTTCAATCCGATTAAAGATTTAGATCTTAGATAAGACCGTTTTATAAGCATATTTATTACATGTTCTATGAGACTAGATAGGGCAGGACAGCATTTTAGTTATAGCATTGGGAAATGATTTACTACCTAAAATCTAAAAAAGGACCAATCTAAACAAGATAATATTTTGCAATTGAAAAAAATTTACTATCGAATAAAAAAAATACAACACTTTTTGCTTAAAATATCTTCTAATCTTATAATATTCGGATGCTGATCTTCTTCTAAAATGTCTTTGAATGTTATTAACTCCAGCAAAGATTTATAGAGGCGTTGATTTATCTAACATTTTCGAAAGTATACTAATATATTAGACATCATATTTACATAAGAGGTTTAGGCTAATGATTCTCAAGGCTATAAAACATAAACTTTACAGAGAGACATTTGATACTTACTTACGAATCTTCTAGTATATGTTAAAAACATACAAGAACACACACATAAAATAATACAGTGTTACACAGTAAAATAACTAAATTCTTTAATTTCATTTGCTTAAATTAATTTGCGGATAAATTTTCCTTTATGGACGTTTCTATTTCTTTTAGGGTGGTCTGTAGGGGTGTCGTTTAGTTTTTTATCGGATGTATTTAAGCCCCCAACTGTGGGGTTAACTTGTATGACTTTAATACTTCCTTACAACTCCGACAGTTTGCACGGGGTTGCGATCATCTGATCTCTATCAAATATTTTAATTATATTTCCTATCTAAAAATCATAATTCATTATATGTACTTCTAAAATATAATATTTTATTTGAACTTTATTATTTTTCACTCATTTGTATTTACTGAATGAAATATCCAAGCAACATCATTTCAAAAAAGGCTCAAAACCCCTAAAATAGGTAAAACGTATAATAGAAAACAAAGCGGTGGTTTGTAAGGAAAAAAATGTTACCCCACAAGATCCTGACTCACGTAAAATGTAATGGGAAATTACTCTAAAATAAAAAACCCTCCCTCAAGAGGAACCCTTACTGTTACGGCAATTTGGATAAGACTCCCCTGGCACGAACACTAAAAATTCCACTTAGAAAAAGTCTCAATATGCATACAATATTCTGTATTTCCCATTACAGTACAAGGTCATAAAACTTGAACGGTTTTAATCGAAGATTATTCTGAGATCTTTTTGTTTACACAAATTGCACAACGAACCAAGTAACTGAAATAATTGTCTGTCTGTATGTTGTATTTGGAATAAGTTTTTTCAATTATATGTAGAAAATATAAAATTAACTAATGTCTATGGGTTTGCTCAAAAAATTATCATAAACTAATTACTTATAGTTACACTTAATGGCATAGAAAATAGAATGTAGTATGCCAAGAAAACAATACGTCATTTCACAGAACGCTATCTGAATTATTGTTTAAGTCATTTTAACCCCACAATCTCTGTGCATTTGATAAAGTGGATCACAAAAAGCGGAACAAAGTAATGCAACATAAATAAAAACGGTCCCATAAGTGGTCCTTGCGGTAATCCTGCATCTCAGCCCTCTGTATGGCGAGTGGTTTCATAACCTAACCGTGCGAAACACCTCTGCTATTATTGTAAAACGTGAATTATGAAAATAATAAAAAATAAAGCTCTGTGTATCCGCGGGGGGCTAACTCGAGCCACGCGCCCGCACGTGCGAACTTATTGCGCCAACCAAAATATTGAAAATTTTAACCGCAGCCTCGCACGCTCTCAACTCTATTGTGGGCTGACGGTGGCTTTTAATTTGACACGCGCCTGTCTTAATTTAGCCTATTTAACTGATCCGGCAGCGTTCGATCACTTGATGAAGATATTGATGGTAACCGAATTGTTCTTTGATAATGTTAGGCGTAATATATTTCGCTTATGAATTCCTAAATATCATACAAGAAAAAAACATAAATTTTGTTATTAAGCTTGAATTGAATTTGAAAGCGCGTTTAAATAGGACACAGAACCTGTTACTTATGGAAACATCACTTATAAGTTTTCTTTTCATAATCTTACTAATTAATACTCTCAAAATTGCAATACAGAAAAACATTATAATAGGTCACAACCGAAATTATATCTAAAATTTGCCAAAACTAATAATGCTGTAATAAATCTATTTTTTATATAATTCATCTAAATCTAATATATTATTAGAAATAATATTTTATTCCTTCGAATGTTTTTTCCTAAGCCCTGGGACCAAGAAAAAAAAATAGATTCTATAATTGTTTCAGTAATTACAATTTATTAACATTATTAAAGAAATATGAGTTATCCTCGGTAGCGGTTGTACCTTTTAAGAAGTATTATTCAAAAATTTAATCTTCAGTAATGATTGCAATAGTGATGGCGTTGTTCGTCAAAATCTGTTTAATATTCGATCTCATAAGGATTATCTCCGCGGCTCCATCGCATTCATCCAATATTTATTTGCCACCGACGCCATTGTATTAATAGTACAAAAATTTAATACAGTTAGTATGTGCCGTTCGAGTCTAGTCGGCGGATTATGGAGGGTAGTTTTTTAAATAGGGTTAGGTTCGGTGCGTTTTTTCCTCCCGCTAAACCGGAGGGTTGTGATAAATGACACATGCACATTTCGAAATACCCAATTTCGGATTTAAGTCACCCTAAAGTGGCCTGGTGGTGGACAATGGGATAGTAAGCTTGCGAAGGCGATCTCTCGCGTAATTTACACCGGCTTTGTGTTGCCTCAAAAAAGGGTAGGTTGTTTGCGCACCTCCATATAACGATATTGGGAACGGTTATGGGCTCAATAATGCATTTTTCTATCTGACGTTTAACCATTAGGTTGATATGAGGCGAGCTTGAAGTTAATAGCATTTAATATAAGACAGAAACTACATCAACGTACATCAAATATATATGAGATTTCTGTAGAAATTGAGATTTCGTGTTTTATAAATCATTATTTCAGTTGCATTTTTTTAAATGTCCTAGTCAAGTTATTTATTGTTTTTATTTTTGTATTATTTATAACTCGAATATAAACTTACAATTAAACGTCTTTGTGTTTACAATTACACTGTCATGATATTTGTTAATTAAAATAATGATTTAAACGACATTCATATAAGGAATAATGATAATTATAGCTTTCGAGTGGACTCAAAAATGCTTAAAACAATTAACTATCATTATCCATATAACTGTCAATAACAAATTTAAAAAAACTCAATGCAGAGTTACGATGAGAAAAAATTTAAATAATTAAACTTTATGAAAAAAGCAATTTCTCAATAAACTTTAATACTAATATATGGTTTTGTTTATAAACCATTCAAATGCCTGCAGTATGAAAAAGGTATAAAAGTAATTAAACAAATTCTCACGTACTATAATTAACTACTAATTATCATTACTATTTGTACTTGTTCGTCTTAGAGTATAGAAATAAGATCGAAAAATGGAAAATAAAAGATATTTTGAAAATACATACCAAAGTTGTATTTTTATGTTTGTTTAATAAAAACAATTTCAACACTAATAAAATAATCTCTGTCGCGTCTGTCGATCACATTTACAACTGTCCTGTGTGGGAATCGAACCCATGACCTCTGGCTCAGCAGGCAGGTCTACCAACCACTAACTAAATCAATCGACTATCTTTCTTTCCTTATCTTATACTTATTTATTTACGTTATTATTCAGCAAACATTTCCATTGATAAAAATGCCAATATTCGGTCTACTATATTGAGATACTTTTCTGATTCTGGATAACCATCTAAATAAAGTAAAGGTTCAGAAATATTTATAATTATTAAAAAATATATTTTTTTATAACTTCATAATAATATTCATCTTAGACATTCGAGGGCTAATTCAAAGAAGCATTCATTCAAATTTTTTTTAAATGAACAAAAACCATTTCTACTCGTAGTATAATAGTATTAGCTGATATTATTTTAAACATTATATAACACTTGTATAGAAAAATGCATATTTTAACAAGCAAGTTCTCATTTAAATTGCATGGCATTTTGATTGAATTATCATAGAAATATGCAAACAAGAATCTAGATAAAAGTTTGATAAAGACTTGAATAAATTAGTAGGTCTGTTTATCGCTACTCGGTCCCGTTTGATAGCTGTTTGATATTGTTTTGATTTGTTTAAACTGTTTTTAATTATAACTACACGTTATTGTACTGAGACATTATCACCGCTTATTAATTTATTTATATATGGATTATCGTTGATCAATTGTGCAATTAAAAACTATAATATGTTTGCTAATATATATATGTTTAGTCTTTCATATTTCAATAAATCTATAATTTATAACTTATAAACTCGAGCAGGATTTGAACCTGCAACTTTATAGCGTGTGGTTGTTCGCTATTTGAGCTAATGGGCCCCTAATCGGAAACCATCAATCGTGCATGATCTAGTTACATTTTTCAGATCTTTAGAAAATCTTTGTAGTTCACAGTAACGTTAGAAAGAATAAACAATCGAAGTCTTATTACAATTTTAAATAAAGATAATGAAATAAAAACTAATTATCACAACAATAATTTTAAATATTTAAGAGGAGTTGCATTCTCAGTCACCAACATCTATACATTTTTTTCTACTATTACAGCTACTTTAGATGCATACAAAATTGATTGAAGATCGAATATCGTGTACAATTCATCATTTTAGTAGCCTCATTCATCTTTTAAAGCTATTTCTAAAACGCACATCTCAAAATTCGTTCATGCCTGACCAACATCGGAAGTTTTGAAAGGACATTCCTCCCTCCGGCAAATAGCCTATTTATTACTAAAGTCAGGGGACATCATTCTGACGTTCCGTGTCAATAACACGGAGAAAACACCCTCGACGACGGTAAAGAAAATGGTCTCGAGAATTCCTCTTTAAACCCTTCCAGTCGTTAATAAATGTCACTCCAGCTGACGACATTTGTAAGACTGTGACCGGTGGAACAGTTTTTTATATCACATACATTTGCAGAATTATTTTACTTATGCATGTAGCTAATTGTAGAAAAATAGTGGCAGATTTTATTACTCTTATAATGTTGTAGTTACATTTGGCTACTATTATTGTTTTAAGATTTTGGCATGTCTCTTTAGTAATTTAAAATTAGCAGGAATACAGATTTATATTATATAAGATTTTAATAATATATGTTTATTTAGAATTAATAAAATAATGACAGAGAATGTACACAAAATATATGATAATATATTTAATTTATACTAAAATTACATAATAATTGTACACCTTATAATATTGTTAAGAATCGAATTCAATAAATAATTATAATAGCTGTAACCATCGGAATGAAGCTTAAAAATGTCTTAAACATTATTTTTAAAAGGAACAATAATAATTATACTACGCAACGCACGCAATACTTGAAATGCGTATGCGCATAACAAGTTATTTAGTAAGTAATGACATGCTCGGTTTGATAATTTGATAATTATACTAATTGGTAATACTATTTATTGTAACTAATAACTTGTACAGTGATTTATTATAACTAATATGAATTACTAAAATAATATAAGTGAAATATGATTACTATCTACAGCTTTAATTAAAGTTAAGCAATGAAAAACATTGCAATAATATAATATAATTTTAAATCTTATATTATAATATTGATAATATTGATAATATAAATCAACAAATTATTAAACCTTAAAAAGTGAAAGTAAAACAGTATACAATTACTAGTATCTCTACATCTAGTGCAAGATGTCGTTCCACTAATCACTTGTTTCACGGCGGTGTCACGGGTCTCGTATTATTACAAGCACTCGCCAACGGTCGCCACGCACCTTGCCTTGCACCTTGCGTTAACGTCCTGTTCTGATACAAGATATCAATTATATTAAAGGAAAGGCATCAAGACAACCTACCTACCTCAAGCAATAATCATCTTTATACATTAAATAATAGAGAAGATATTACAGATAATGCTATTTTAAAGATGTAACCACCCTACCTGTAGATTTTATTAGGCTAAGTTTTTTAGTGTATTAGTGGACACGGTTGTCTTACGAAATTAGTGGCGTTGGTTTCGCCCAATTTGAACTTCGTTCAGGAGCCGTTGAGATCTTATTCGATAACAATTGTGATAATGAATGGCTGAGGCAATTGATCTATTTGTGTCTGTCATGCTGTTGGTTTTATAAAGTTGACGTCTATTTTACATTAGAAGACATGGGGTAATGTTTTGTTATTTCTAGTATTAATGTGTCTTGAAATAGCAATTGCTTCATTAAACTAAGCAGTTTAATGAAGTAATTGCTATTTATGGTTATTTTTTTATGATTAACTGACAAACAGATGTGTTTATAAAACAATTATCTTCTTATGTTCTTCATCAGTACTGTTTCGTTCATATACTTTTACGTTTTTAAAAATAAACTTTAGTTTATGTTTTACCAATCGTACTCCAGGGAAAGTTATATTTTTAGGTTTTTTTTATCCTAAAATCATAATTTTAAATCATACATAGATTGAATTTAAATAATGCCAGTCAAAGGTTTTTAACAAGGTATCACTTAGTCACGCAGTTGTTTCAGATACAAACCAGCGTGTCGTAAATGATGAGAAGAAATTAGAATCCAAATAAACCATAGTACCGAAAGAAAATTATAGAATAATTAATTATGCGACCACCGTGTCTATGATGTTCTCACATTTACAATTTGTAATTTTAATAAAAAACAAATAATATAAAAATATTTTTCTTATCATCGCGTGCTTTGGTCCATTGTTGAAATACTGTAGTCGTCCAGTTTTGTATTGTACGTAACAAGTTGCTTTGAACAACCACTTAATATGGTAATAATGTCATGCATAATAAATATAATTAACACAAATTAATAGTACTTGTTCAATCAGACGGAGACAGTGATATTTCAAAAGTAGATGTCGTCAATAAATACGTGCAAAATGCGTCTGTTTTTACGCAACTTCCTTGTTTATCTAGTTTCATTTCATAGTCTACTTCAATAACTATATGTTAGTGCTTAAGATTAACTGTTGCTTAAATTAAATTCTAGTTTAAAATATTAATGTTATAATTAACAAAAAACTATGAAATAATAAAAATTTGTTAACATTTGCGTGACCAGGTATTATTCTGATTACATTCGACAACAGTAATGACGTCATAAAACAAAACCAACACAGACTTAATGGTCAATGCGTAAAGCAGAAAATTTTGAAGTTATTTCATGCGATACCGCGATATTTGTTACTTTGTTAGATTTAAAACTGTTTATTCAGTGTTATTTATCACAATTAATTTTGCATACGTCCTCGTATCGGTGTTAAGTGGTTTCCTTAATTGTAATTGACATCTGGATATTAACAGTAATAAACGGAATTTAATATATATTATAAATCAATAATTTCCATGGATATTTTGCGTTTCATAAAATTGTAATATATTTTACTCATTTGCTATTTATTTTATATAAACTATTTTAAATATTTATTTCGGTCGTCTCATTTTCACGATGTTTTTCCATATTGTAAAAGAAATCGGTCTAATAGATGTTCTGACCACAGCGACTTAAATAAGTCTTAGTATTGCTACTTCATTAGATGAATTTATTAAGGAAACTAAGGACAAAATAGCTCAGATCTTAGAGAAAAGAGAACGGTCTCCTATTGGTCACAGATTTGAACCCTGTTTATGTTAAAAAAGAAAACATTTTATAAAAAAAAGTGCGATTATCTTATCTATAATATTGTAACAAATTTTGTCAAAAACTAAGATATATTATATTAGGAACACCCATCTACATGAGATATAAATTAAAATGCACAAGATAGTGACATAGTCGTCTCTACTTTACAATGCTATAAACACTAGGCCTGTAGTAGTAAATATCCTGATAACCCTTGATGTGGCGCCGGTCATCTGATACTGGTTGGACCCTGGGGCCTGGGGGTGAAATGTCAAGGCTTAACACTCACTTTGAAACGCCTTTTTCTTTTATAACTCTAAAGTGTTATTTTTATTGCTTTAGGAGAGTGTTCTCAGTATTCAAATAGGTTTAATCAAGAGATATTAGATTTTATTATAAGTAATACGTGGTGATGAGTAAATAAAAATAACTTACATTATTAGTTAAATTAACCAACGAAAACTAACAATGAAAAAAATATAAAACAAATTTAAATTAATGTTAACGGTTAAACTTATTGAGTTACAGATTCACTAATAAAAACCAAAGTAATTCATATATGTACAGTTAATATAAATGAATAATATGTAAAAATGTAACAATAATTCAAAAACCAAATTAATCTGATGTCGTTTTTATAAGTCACTGATATGAGGTAAAGGAAGTCACATCATCAGACTCAGTCGAGGAGACAGCCCCCCCGGGAGACTCGCCCATATACATCTGCAAGCGATTCCTAAACGTTCTGAAAGTACGGTTATTGATATAATGTATATGAGATTTTGGGACATTCAAAATATATTGAAATTTTGTCGTATTATGAGGCTTTTATTAATTAATTTATGTAAGTATCATGAACCTATGATATTCTTATTCTGGTAATTGAGTTAGCGTGTTGCTATCCAATTTAGTGAATAAGCGTTCTATATATAAGGGACAGTATTCCAGAAGTCCCAAGTTCGATTTCTATCCGTGTTGATGAATTTTTAATTCCAAATTTATTTAAAATTTTATAATTTCAGACTTTATATGAAGCTATCAAAATGTCAAATTGTTATTAATAAATAATTATATAATTAGTTTCAAGTTACAGAATTATAATAAACAACAACAGATATTTTCTTTCTTCTAAAACGTATATTTTAGCTAAACAAAATCAATGATAATAATATTGACTATCTGGTTTAGTGATGTATATATCAGTGTCTGTGTATACTATGTGTACCTAACTTATCAAGCGCGCTGTTGTTAGTCTCATCAGTAATCCCAAGATTAGGAGGCTGCGGTCAGCTTAGGCAAACAAGCCATTGTACGGCATCCCAACTATGCACGGATAAGACGACCAATTGTGATTGACATGATCCACTGTCCGGCTCCCGAGGGCTGTAATACCTTCTAAATTGGCGGACAACAGGACACCTACTTAAAATTGAATTTTAGCTACAGATTTTATTTTATTTTTAAACAACTAAATTGTAATATTGGCTTAAAATTAAAGGTTTGGTAAATAAAATGTTAAAAACACACAATACTTTTAAGTAAAGACCCTTTAAGAGTATTTAAAAGCATCAGTCGGTGTTGGTCAGACCGCAGTTCGCGCCATCGTTTACAACTCATTTGTTTCCAGTCCCATTTGCGGTCACCTCCCAAACGACCGCAGCTCCTTTATTTATTTGCACCTCACTTAATAAATATACATTCTATATTTAATATAGAATTTGTATACCAAAACGTATTATGTATTAAATATAAATCATAAATTTATTCTCTACCTAGTTCTATACATCCGTGATAGCCGAAGTCCGTACTAAAATAAAGCGAACTACGAACAAAACATCCCAAACTTTATTGAAAACAATATGAGTGCCCACTCGAGGAATAACTTCGAACGCTCATAAATACACCAGCTCATAAAGCCAAGCTAAAAGTTTACTACATATAAATCATTGACCCTCCCAGGAATTCCGGGGAGTGCCGCATCCTAGCAATATGTCATCTTGGTCAAGCGGCTGCTATACGTCTTGCAAAAATTCGGAAAACATCTTAAGAATGTCCTCGAAGGGTGCCTCCTTGATCGGAATGTGTAGGGTTAACGCGTTCTCTGACAAGACGAACGATTTTAAAACTCTAATGTAGTATGAGAAGTAAACAACGAGCTTTAATAACAATCGAACATTTAAAATATAATTAATTAAATTATTATTAATTATCTAAAACTTCAAATACTTTCTATACAAACTGTTTTATGGAAAAAATAAACCTACACATATGAACATTTCTTTTTAAACTTTGATAGAAAATTTTGATCGAATCAATTAAAACTTTAAAATCGATGTCAAAATCGATTTACATTAAAAAACTTATTTCATTTAAGAAATAGAATTAAAAAAAGCACTATAAAAACAAAATGAAATAGCTTTTAAATGTTTTCATATTAAACAAAACGTTTACCACTGCAACGTGAATACCAATGCGAGGTCTTCTTGTAACGACGGAGCTGATTGCAGCCGGAGTGTCAACACTACGAACAAACATACCTATTTGTCGACTAATATATGCAAGGAAAACATTATTATATGAAGAAATTGTATTTTTAAATGAATTGTAAATTGTTTATTAACATGTAATAGGGACAAATTATAGCTCGATATATATAAGCGACTCGTGCATAGAGAAATGACAAACACAAATTACACCCAGACTCGTGTTTCGAGTCTTTGGATGACAGAAATAACTGTCCCATGTCAGAATCAAACCCACTACCTATGACTTAATACATCAACGACTAAACACTAGATCGATAGTTATATATATATATGTACAAAACATATTTAGACTCACCTAAGTATAATAATCATTACTAATGTAAGTAAATATACACTAATAGCTGTATTACGTGCACTGAACTTATTTGCTGGATATTTTTTTCTTCAACAGCAAAACCACAAAAGGCGTGGCGTTGTTCTTATAAGGTAATTACAAATAGGTGTTTTTTATATAAATGTGTGTGTCCTATTATTTAACCTTTTATCACATTCTTAGAATGTATGACCATATTAGATATACGACACTCCGTTAAATGTCACATACATAGATTTGTGCTAAACTATATCTTGGAGTATCAAGTATAGAGTCCTCTACTGCCTCAGGGCTTCTTTCCAGTTATGGATGTTGTTCAAACCACCATTATTATCCACGGGGGTTCGCTGGTCACATAACAAAGATATCTTCTCAGACACAACCTATGGTTCATCACGACGTTTTCCTTCACCGACCCAGTTCCACTAAAAATATCTACAAACAAATTATTACTTCGATTTATTTATAGAAATTTGTGTAGTACATTCGATGTAGTAAAAGATTTGAATGTTGTGCGCTTGTAGACATCATGTATAACAATATGAGAGACATATATATAGGTAAACTAAACAGTTTACCTATCTACTACAAATAACTTCGTCTGTTGGCAATTACTAAAATAATTTAGAAATATTTTAACCATTTGTGACCATTTGTAGCCAATCAAAATTCTTACAACATCAACCCATTAGTGGTTTCGTCCAGTAGGTTAGTGTATTTAAACAAATTAACTTTTCCGTTTTATAATATTATACAGTTTTCATTTAACACGTGCTTGAGCGTTACGTCTAGAGACATTTATTATTTACATAGATAAATATTACTCTAGAAGATTAAAGTCATCAAAGACAATCTATAAACAAGATACATCTTCAGCATTTCACAATATAAAATAAAAAATTCAGTACCAATGTTGAAATTTGTTAAATATTTTGTAAAACACAACAGTATGGTATTCGTTTTTAGGCAACTATTAGAGAGTTATTCGCAAAACAAATCGAATTAGGAACATTAGCCGCGTCGATATTGAATGCAGGCTTAATTGGTTTTATAGTTTTTGCATAGAAGTTTGAAACGCACGTGTTAAAATATATGTTAAATTTAAATTTTAAAAATGTACCTATGTTTTTGTTGAACACAGTATGATATAAAGCTATTTAGTTATGTAAGTCCCAGAGGCTTTTTATTCGATAACAAAAATCGCAAAAGGCAGTAATCAGAGACGCCCACGAGATTTGACAAAATGTCCGGAGGCTCCACAAGCATCAGGACCAAATGTATATTGATCTTGGAATGTAAGAAATATTTAGAGCTTTAACTTGGTCTTAGATATATTTGGATTGATAATTTTTTTCAGTTATTTTTACGTTATACTAATATTCAAAATTTCTTAAGATATATAAAACTAGAGTTGTTTTTCCAACAAAAACTATGTACATGTTATTAAAAAATAAATATTGAATAACCATATAGGTCACAGAGGTGTTAGGTTCGATTCCTATAGTTGTTGATACATATCACACTATGTCAAATTTAAAAGTTTAAATTGTTTTACATAAAAACAAGCACCTATTATCAAAATGAAATTCCTAAATAAATTACAGAGTTTTGAAAATATACAGACGAATAAAAATATATTTAGTTCGTATGCGGTCTTTCAACCGTGATCCGTCTTATTTTCCATACGACTGGTGTTCCCTCTAGAACCGCCTAGACAATGTCATTCAATGGACGCCTTTGGTAAAGCCACTAAAAGTGATGTTAAGAAATGTTTATTTGTAAAGTTTTATATAGAAAAGTGGCGTTAACGCTAGTCGATTAGAATGACAAATTGGTTTGACATGACACGTGTTATCGCTTACGCAAATACATTTGAGTATAATCGACACCGAGCGTTCGCCATTTGGCTGCCGTTCTTCTTTTAATAGGACATTAGTTATTTTTATAGTTTCATTTCTAGAGAACATAGGAAAGTAGCAACAAACGCTAGTCGATTAGAATGACAAATTATTTTGACATGCCATGCTGTTATCGCTTAAGTAAATACGTTTAAATAGAATTCATTCTAAGCGTTTGCATTTGGCTGCCATTTTTGTTTTAATAAGATTATAATAAATAATTTATAATAAAATATTTTTGAAATTAATTAATTTAATATATTAATATTCATAAATAAAAATGAATAACTGGACATTAGCAATACCTGTATATACTGAAGCTAAAAGTCAAAGGTAATATTTCCGGGCCCCACACTCCCGGGCAGTCCCGTGGAGTCCCGGTGCCGGACACATTTTATTCCTCCTATCTGATTTATCCGATCCGGGTCCGATTGTGGGAAACAATTACGCGTTAGAAAAACATTATATCATCCTGAAACCCTTTATCTAATGGAAAACTGTTCCATTTGGATTTGTGGGACTTTCTATATATGTGGTTCATACGTTTAATAAACTTATTTATACATTTATATTAATTATCAGATTTTCCGATAAATAACATATATATGTAAATAAGTAATATATTAAATTTTTTTTTGTTTTCTTCACAAAAATTTTAATTTTACAAAATAGAAAATTTAAATTCGGCAAGTATTTAAATTTTTGCAAGAGTATCTGTATAAGAATAACTTTTAATATTTTCCAAAACATTAATATAGTTCCAATCAAAAATAAAAAAACAATTACGGTACACAGGTAATACAGTAATATATAAGATGCAAAATTATGCAAAAGATTTAATAAATAATATAGGTATTACGTATTAATATGTATTTCTAAGACATGCATGTATGGCTGTAGCATGCTATTTGAATATTATACATGCAGAGGCTACTCACATGACATGTAGGCCGGTACATGACTCAATACGAACAATGCCCATTGTGACGTACGGACGTATTGTTTTACACTTTCTACTAGTGACGATTGTGAAAAACTGACAGAGCTCCTGCGTGGGCTGATTCATGGAATCATTATGGATGGGATGCGGTAATTACGTAAAAGTAATTTTGCCCATTGCCCAAAATATGGAAAATTGACGTATACGTTAAATAATGATATATATTCACTATAAATATTAAAATGTTCTTTATTTCTACAGAAAATATTCTACATATACTGTATTATTTATTTATTTTGGTAGTTGTTTTTGCGACCTCTTTAACTAATTATTGTTTTTGATTTCAATTTTGCTATATTTCAATTAATTAACATAAAACCACATAATTAAAACCAAAACCGTCCTCAGGTGAGAGTCTCTGTCTCCGACTTCATTTTATTGTATACGTATATAGATATAATACTTGGCAGCGTTCTTATGTCTTCAGTGTATTAGATGTTTGTGTCTGAGATATGTGATAGTTTCAATGTTTAAAACAAATGTTAATAATTATGACTGAGTTTAGATTTAATTTAATTTTGTAAGATTTTTTTTTATTTAAAAGTAATAAAAATAATTATTCTTGTTTAGTTATAAAAATATTTAAGATTTTTTCAATTTAATACAATTTCATATTTATGTAAATAATATATTGAATAAATGAAAAAATAAATAAAAACTACTTTTTTCTACAAAAGTCTGATGTAGACAATACTTATAAGTATTCGAATACGTTGTTGTTCTTAGTGGGAGGATAAACAAATTCGATGTTTTCAAATAATTCGCAATAAGCCCAGGATTAAAAACGGTTTATTCCAAATCAAAAAACAAACGGAATAAATCATGATCAATTAATCTATCTATTTCCAAAATAGACAGTAGTCGTTTCTGAAATTGTTTGGCATAATATTATATGTATGCACACTCAAATCGCGAGCTTATGCATAGTCATGACTGATAGTGCCTCGGTGTTTACTGACGAAATGCGAGTGACGATAGAAATATCACTGGTTTATTCATCAGAATAATTCTGCTTTTAATACGATTTATATGTTTTATGCATATATTATATGTCTTATATATATATTTAATAGTTGTCCATATATAACTATAAAAAATATATAGAAATCTATGTACAAGTTGTGAAAGAAAGTATGGAAGATAATGTTGTTGGTATGGATTAGTAGATATTTTTAACTTTGGTTTGTAGTCTTGGGATGGATTTGGTTCTACGGGATGTAAACTCTAAATTAGCAGTGGATTTGAACTCAATATTCCGGAATGCAAATCGTCAGTTATTTTAAACACATCGAGTGTCATAGTCAACGTCAGAGGAAATCAAACCAGTCTGGTGAAAACGGCAAATCTAAAAGTCGTGTAAACATTACCAATTCCGATGAATCCTAAAATGCAGATAATGGAAGTTCATTTTACTTGCAAGGATATTCTGCTAATCAATTAAATTGCATACCAATGAGACGGTTAGAAGGTTTTTCGGGTTAAATTAATATGCATGGTTTACTATTACTGGACCGTATTTTACATACAGTTATTTTTATCACACATTAATAACATTATTATATAATAAGTTACATAATATTTCTATGATAATATATATTGTAATGTTTACTTTTGATTACCTTCAGCTTGTTTTAATAACAAAATCTATATTATAAAAGTCTCGTGTTTTTCACAGTTTTTCAAACTCATTCGAAACGGTTTGACGGATTCTTTAATGAACTATGACATTTTTTATTCAGTTAGACTGAAAATATGAGAAAAACTATTTTTCTTACCCCTAATTAATAAGGATGGTCCACCCCAAATTAATCTATTTTTTGTATAATTTTCTTTATTATTATTAATGATTCGATATATTATACTAAACCTTCACAATTTTACCCCTGTTTTTAATAACTATAAAAGTACTTCAATGTTTTTTTATTCTTTTACAAGGAAAAACACAGTTTGTCGGGTCAGCTAGTAATTCTATAAAATTAAACGGTTTGGTCTAATATGCATAGGTAATAATTGTTAATGATTATCAGTGTTTAAATCAATAAAAACAATGAGGGTTGCTAATGCTCAGGCCTGGTACCACTGCAATGCTAATCAGCTGCTAGTTACACAGATGTTTCCTCAATACGGGTCTTAAGAATTCCAAGCAAATGCTGGTTTTAGTCAGTAATTAGACAACGATTTCCCACAGGATACTTTGTACCCTATGCCTCCATGAAACGACTGTTTAAAAGTGCATTCTCCGTCACACTTAATAGGCCTCTATATCTTTATTAAGCAGGAAAGGGTTAAGAGAATTGTGCGCAATAAACGAAATGGAATAGTTAACCCTGAAGCGGTCTTCACACTCACTTTAATTTAGTTAACTGTTTCGCTGCGCCCCGGGCACTGCAGGCCGTAGAAGGGTTAAACTGGGCTGATCAATTGTCGATCTAAATACTCGATAAAACTCTTACATTTCATATTCGAGATATTTTCTCGCAATTTGATATGTCATTAAATTATAGATATTTAAAATAATTTAGTATATTTTCAGGTCTTCGGGAACTAAGTGAAGTGCAGAAAACTTAAATTGAATAATACAATATTACTTACTGAAAATAGGTAATATTTTTTATATTTTTTTTTAAAAACGTGAATTTTTTTTTGATATGGATATTTAAAAAACCCGATAAATTTTCATCGACGTTTCACATCACTAGAGACGCGTTTTCATCGCTTGCTAATTTATATAGAGCTGCACCCTCCCTATTTAAAAGCTTATAATCGCACGATGAAGTGTTGCTTGATTAATAGACGGCGCGAATTCCAACGAGATCAAAATGGTTGCGGCTCAAAATATCATTGAGGACTGTAATTTTAATGATTCTGTTATTGGTTTCGATTCGCACCTTTGAGAGCTTTTCCAAACCCTTCATTTACGAGGAATTTTTGAATACCAAAGAATTTTCCCATAGCTCATTATGAGGCATTGGAGCTTACTATTGCTTGAAATAATGGTTTTATTAAATGAAACTTCTTTAAAATCACTATGTTTTGAAACTCGACGAAACGAAAACGCAAATGATAAAAGCATATAAAGTTAATTTAAATAATTACAAAAGATTTATGTAATTCTAGTAAAATGTAAACACCGTGTTTTAGATAAAAGCAATATTTTTTCAACACCATATAGTAAGATAATCGAATTAAGTCATTATAGCTTTAACATTAATATATAGGTATATTATTAACGCCATCTATTGTCTGGTCGAATTTTTTTAAATATAGTTCTATTTATTTTGTGTTCTATTTTAGTTACCATAAGCTTCAACGCTCTTTTGTTATCAAACATGGAAACTGAATAATATGAAAATAATATATTTTATCTGTAGTATATGTAATGTTATATTTTACTTTAAAATAACTATGGTTTCGAGAAATTATTATAAAAGTAATACAATTATCTAAATACACCTGCTATACCATTTACATATTCATCTCTTACTTTAGTACTATACTTCATTGAAGTCACACTTAGCCTGAGTGTGGATTGAAACATTTTTTAATATAAACATCTAAAGTATTATATATATGATATAGTTTTGTACTAGATTCAATTAAAAATAATACAGCTGTTGCCAGCAATGTCATTGGAATACCTCCCCCCACCTCTTACAAGCCTAAGTAATAAAATTGTAAGAAAAGATCTTATTATTTTATTTATTATCAATAATCAATCTGTATATTTTTCTATGTTAATAACATATAAAATAGATTAAATAATACAAAACATAATGAATCAAAGAAAAACAGAAAAATTAACGACAATTAAAAAAAATACTAATTCGACTTCATTTATATATGTATGTTTTTAAAATACAATGAAATTAAGTTAATATGGAATTAAATTACAAGTATACTTGATACTTCCGCTGCACCTGCAATACCTGTTTTGAATCAGATTGAGGTTTATAAACTCATGACATTAACAGCTGATGAGTATTATTTTGGTATTTACTTAGAAGAAACTTCACAAACAAAGAGATTTATTATAATCATCTAATTAATATTTCTTATATAAAAAGGGGGTTACTATAAACATCAAATCTGTTTAAATTCAAATATCGACTATTTACATAGTGAATTATTGCTATTATATGTCCGTGGATTCATAAAATATCATTATTTCTTTATACCTTTTGGACCACAAAGACATTGTAAATTTTATTACAGCGCATAGACGAATAAGCAAAAAACTAATGTGTATCTTATAAAGCCTACTTTCTGTAATTCACGAGTACAGAGTCACGGGCAATAGCTAGTTAAGGCATAAAGAAAATAAACCAAAGATTTAATAAAATATTAAAATCAGACTTAAATCTTCGTGATCGGGTGCTTCTTGCTGTGACTGGTCGTCTTGCTGGCTCAGTTTTATAATTAGCTTTAATTTTTTGACTAAATTGGTTTTTATAATCTAGCCTTCATAAGGAATTGATTGCGATGGTTCTAGTTGTTTGTAAATTGTATACTATATATGGACGTTTGGGAAACAGTGATCACAATAAAAAAAAACCCGGCTGAGTTTGTTGTGTGGTTCTTCTCAGACCAGGGCGCGCTTGGAATCCTCGTTGCTTTAGTTGTAACTTGGACAGTGTCTCTACAGAAGGGCTTATTTCGATATGTAAGGCATCAAAATAGGCCCTCCTGGCACTTCCATTTGACGTACACAAGTTATCATTGGTATTGATTGAAAGTGGAAAATATAAAAATAAATAAATAAATAAATTTTATTAAAATCCAGTTGTAATCTAGACTAATTGTAGACTCTAGATATATTTTTAGGCTTTTGGATTTATTTCTTTAATTCCAAAAATTTAATATAAAAAAAACAAAAATTAAAAGTGCTCCAGGCGCATAGTAGAGCGGCTCGGTCCAGAAGTCAACAGCACCCCGCCGCAATACAACAGCATTTATTGTACGAATTTCACGCTTCCACGTGGGGTTAGATATACTGGGACATGTGATTTTGATATTTTACTTTAATAATTACTAATAATACTCGACGATATTTTATTTTCAAAGGTTACATTTTTAAATACGTTATTGCTTTATTTTATTGATTCGTCTATCGTTAATTGAAATAAATATTTCAAACTGTCAACATAACATAGAATAACTACTCATTTCCGGCAATTATCCTTACAAATGATAAGGATAAAAAATAGCAACGCCAACGACGTCTGTACACAAAGTAATGAACCTCCTTGACATTTTAATGACATTAGTCCTAAAATATTTCAATGACAAAACAATAATGATTGAAAAAAATATATAAAAAGTGGTTATAGTTATTTAAAATACATCGAAGTATCAAGATGGTTTGATCCAACCTGCAAAATCCCTGTGTGGATCGTGCGGTGCAAGTATGGAAGGGTTGCATCACTATACCCCACGTAATTTTCGTCATGCTTGTCTCTAGTTGAATCACCTATCCCAAAAGCGCCACAGATAAAAAATACTCTATACATACTCCTGGGGTTCATATTTGTTTGTAAGGCGACGAGCTTAGACTGTGGTGTTGTTGAAACATGTTTGGATGTAAGGGATAAATTCACCCTTTGTTCGTCACGCCGCGAATAAAAATTTCTAATTTTTATTTCAACAATGCCCACTGACTAGATTTTAATGTAAACAAATTGTTTTATTCTTGCAGTTTTGACGCAGCGTGATTGGTATTGTGTGGTCGTATTGAATACGGCAAAGAAAGGGCTGTACAGATTTTGAAGAGTCAATATTTACATGTAACCGCGCTTCTACAGTTCGCTTTTTTGTTCGAGAATAATTTTTAAATAGATTTTTTTCCTATACTAAATATTTTAATTTTACAATAGATATATCATACGAATTTTACAATATAGATATACATACGATGTACGACTGATTGTTGTATTTAAAAATATTTTCTGGCAATATATTCTTTATTATAAAGTAATAGAAGTTGAAATCCTTATTCTGTAAAATGAGCAAATGTCATCCCTTTGTGTCTGCGTCGCTTCGTCAGCAAAATATGGAACTTGAGTGACGTTTTTCAAAATCGCTCGCTTGGCATCAGATAGACACGCTGCTATAAAACTTAGCTAAATGAACTCTATCACCTGGTAATAACGTTGAAACAAAGTGCAGGTGTAAGTTTGTGGTGCATCCAAGTTTGCACTCTTGACGTCGTGTGTCATGACACTGTAGAATCAAGGAATCAGTGGGTGGCATCTTGTTTTAAAGGTAATGAATCGGATTCGAGTATTACTTTCTTTTATAACTAAATCTTTTTTTTTTCTCTTATAATTATTATTAGTAATGAATTGTAATTGTGTATAATACGATATTAATATCTATAAAATGTATGTTCTGCCAATAAAGAAATATTATTATTTTTATAATATTATTAATCAAACTTTAACTTTTAATTTTTTTAATAAGTTGCTTAAACTGAAATTGATGTCATTGTTTTAAGATAATTTTTAAAATGTTTATTATACATACAGAAAGAATAATCAAAGCAGATAATCCTGATATAATACATATAAACACAACCTAGAACTATAGTAGATTTTTTTTTGTAGTATCGATCCTAAAACCTAAAACTACCGGAAGTTACAATTTGCGATAATAAGGCGTGAAGTTGAATTTTCTTTATATAAATAATATATAATTTCATATTTCTCACAATTTGCCGTTACTTTGGAATCATTAACAACTAAAGATTTAGTAATTTAAACATTTTAGCTGAAAAAAAGCAGAAAGAAGAAAAGGGGTCTCATCATATCTGTCATATGAAAATAATCATATATTTATAATCTACAAGACATTTGATTTCTCAAAACATTAATCATTAATAATAAACAAACCGATACTTATTGGTCTGATCCCAACTATTGCTATAAATATATAGGGTTTGTACAATTTATTTTACAAAGCTATTTATTTGCTACGAATTAAAATGAATTATTAATCCAACTATAATTTTCAACGACATTCATTCTTTAAAACGACATATGTAAGAAATATATACACACAAAATTCGATCTTATTAACATTGCACAGAGTTCTTGTTTGGGTTGCTAGTGAATTGTGAAGTCTTGGTGGTAGGTAGGGTGTATTGTACGCCATATGTGGTCAATTTCCAGTGGCTGTGCTCTCGTCGCGCTGAATTACCTCTAATCCTAGCCATTATGTCAACACTTTTATATAAATTTAACAAGATTACCACATTTAACTTCGGGGGGAATAACTAAGCAATCACCCATTCACTTAATAATAAGAGTTAGTTTTGAAGTCATTACTAACAAAAATACTTAATTATAACATTCAGTTATTATTGAAAAAATTAAAACAAAGTCCTGAACTTTAGACAACTGTACTGGTACAAAATAACAAATTATTGTTACAATAATAATCTTTTACAAATAAAAATAGACAAGTACATTTATAAAAATCAATATTATAAAAATATACATATCAAGCGTTAGAAGCGCTGTCAAATTTAAAGTTGTCTAAGACAGACAGTAGCATCAATTAATTTCCGCTGAAGGCTCTGTCATACATATAGTTATGTACGAGGCTCGTTAGATAATACCTTATCACAATAGTTCAGCTAATCTAATATGCCACATACCCTGTCTAATTGTTAGGGTCGGAATATTGACACAAAAGTCGAACCCTTCTGTTTGCGGTTATTGTTTTCTTGATTCGGGACTGCGTCTAATTTATTTACTGATGAGCAGACATCCTCGCTAACATAACATTGTAACTGTTTGAAATTGTTTTTATTTTCACAAAGGTATGTGTTTTCAAAGATTACTTAATTCATTGTTAACTAACATTATAAAGCAGAAACGTTTGTTTAATCGCACTCATTTTTAAAACTGCAGAATGAATTTGAAAAAATCCTAACAAATATTCTGATAGGCTATCTTGCATTACGATACTGATCTTAGCTATCTTAATAGTAAATAAAATTATTCGTCCGCGGGTGGAACCGCGAATAACAGCTAGTATACCTATTATATACAAACTTATGAACTTGAAACATAATAATACAAATAAAACAGATGAAATCATAGAAGGTAAAGACAAAAGATGTATCAAAGAAACATTAAAGTTGACAAATGAAACAAAAAAATATATATTAATAAGCGAGACCGCAGCGACAGCTTGTTGAAATCAAATTATAAAGAGGGTGGTTGCGGTGGTTCCGCCATGATGGATGGATGCTGCCAGATACGAGGTGTGCTCTTGTTCAGAACTAGACGACGGTTACAATGTCTATTGTTAATGTTATTGTTTTACCAGCAACAGTTAATATTTTTTAGGCGTACGACTTTGATTTAAAAGAATTTCTTGTATTAGTTATATGTTAGAAAATTTAAAAGAAAATATGTTAAATTCAATAAAAAAAACAATTATATTAAAGCAAAATTTATATACAATACTCAATAAACAAAAATAACTAGCATTCGCTATCGTAAAATTTATTTTAAATTTATTTTTATAAAACATATAATCCACTGACTCATCAACAAACAGTACAAATGAAAGCAAAACAATTAGAATCAAACAGTAAGTCAGTAATATGAGGGTACCCTGAACAAGCCACAAACGCTGTAAATGTCTGTAACCTCCCGAGAGTGTGTCGTTACAAACTTTGTTCCCACCGCTAGATTACTGTTCTCAACGTTTTTGATGTAACTTGGTATATTGTTATATCATGTTATGAAAACATTACAATTCCATATTTTTGTTTGAATATTTAAAAATAAAAATAGTGGCCAGTTGCACATTTTTTTTTTTGTCATCAGTAAAGAGGTTAGATTAAAGATAATATAAAAATAGAAAATAGCAAGGAACCCTTATGTGGCAATATCAACGGAGCTGTCAGACACAAATGTCGAGTTCCTGATGAGACCGTGTGGTAACAGAGTGCTAGATAACACAGTAATACACCACCTGCAGACAACATCGAGCGTTTCATAAATTCTGTATATTCCCAAAGGTTTCCTTCATATATGCGTAATTTCTTGGTTTATATGAAGTATGTATTTGTGTCATAAGAAAATAGAGGAAAATTATTTAAAAAAAGTTAAAAATTAAATGTAATTTTTATTTGAAAAAATATTCACACTAAAATTAATTGTATGATTTTTTTATATGTCTTTAATAATATATTTTAAAACGATATAAAATAAATTGCGAAATCAAGAACATTTTATTAAAACACGGCATAAAAGTTTTTGTTACCCAAATCTATCTTTACCGCGGACCTCATTCGGCACGGCGCTGTTTTATCGACTGTGACGGCAAGATTGGTGCTTTCAAAAAAGCGCACTTTAATTTTGGAGCTTGTGACGCCTCCGTGCGTGACCCCCGCCTTATTTGATTACCTATAAAACGTTTCCAGATGCTCTAAACCAAGGTCTACGATCTAATTGTCCTGAATTTTATGACTCTCAGAAATTAGACTGAGAAACACAGAAGTAAAATTTATACCTTCCCTTCGAATATTATTCTATTGTGATAGCTTTTTACTTAGACTGGACATGTCCATTTTTGGTAAACAATTTGCAATATGTCTACAATAAATGACTTTCCCACAACATCTTCTAAGAACTAGCCCCGACCAAACTAATGGCTTAACAATCGATATTGAAGTTTTTTTGCCCTCCGGCGAGACAAATAGTCTTGAAGGAAGAAATTAATTTGACAAGTCTACAGCCCCCAGACGCCTGTATTAATTTATTTGGACAAGTAAAAATGTGGTTGGTATAGGGGATCGAACTTGCACCGGCTCGGGAAGTTTTGCTTCAAGCATTTTTATTGCTTTTCTGTTTTTTTTTTCCAAATTGGCAATTTGTTTTACCAATCAGATGATGTATTATGAAAAGTAATCCTGTTACTTTTTAAAACCACGTCTACAAAATATTATAAGCATGACATATTACAAAATATTATAATTATACTGCAACCCCAATATTATCAGTCTAATCCTACTTTTACCCTGATATTAATTTTATTGTAACCTATTTTTATAGGCATCAAAGTTACTGAAGTATCATAAAATATCCACAAATATATTTCTTATAGTTTTCCTTATTTACTTGAGAGAAGCGTAATCTCTGATAAATACGGAAAGCGACATTATACCTTAATAAGTCCCAAAATAAACTCAAGTCGGATTCAGTTATCACCTATATGGACATAATGGCATCAGGAAAATATCGTGTATAGAAAATATCAACGAAATAGAGGGGACGTAACAAGTTGGGGAGCTCTCGATTTATGATATTCTGATGATACAATCGAATCAAATAAAGCATCTATAAATCAACGTCCGATTCGTGAGCGAGGCGCGAACGATACGCTCATGATTTTGTGCAGAAAATATTTTATTAAGTTAAAAGTGAAAATCATCGCCTACAACTATTAAAAGGCGCTCAGGCTCCTCGCCTATCTTAATACTATCTTAATCATGAGTTTTGCTTTATTATATTTATTACAATTATTAGTATTGATTTATTAAGTGTAAGTGTATTTTTGAAAGCCACGTAAGATATTTAATTTGAACGGGTATATATGTATTATATTGTTGTAAATCTTTAACCTTCCGTCACGTTTGTCCTTTAAGTTCAACATGCAAAGTCAAAATAAAGCTGAATTTTCAATTAACAATGATTCGATAAGTCCAATAATAAGAGGTTGCATGGATTTATCGTCGGATAACCGACAATTAAACGTCTTTGTTCAGACGACACCGTCCCGCCCCCCGCGCCCGCCCCCGCGCCCGCGACCTCACAAAATGTATTATTACATTAAGCTAAGAAACAATATTTAAACCAACATCTAAATATCTAAATGAACTCTGTAGCAATGAGTGTCCTTAAAAAGGCATTTTTCTAGAATGAGTCATTGAGTTATATGATTAATGATGAAGTTATCTAGTTATTATTTTCAGATCAACAAAAACTAATTTAAAATATTTTTTTATTACACTTGTTTAATGAAGAACCAGTAGACTTATTAAATTTTTCAACTATTAGTATTATTCTTAAATTTTACTAAATTTAACAAAAATGTCTCATCCAGTCTACGAGATTAATAATGTACCTCAGGTTTGATATTCGTTGGTTATTGTCTAAAGAGCAGATGAGCTGTAATACTAAAAGTCTGTCAAGCCCTCACAAGACGTCGTATTGTAGGTCCGACGTGTGCAAAGATCTTAACACGAGCTAAATGTTGGGCCCCTATATTATGATGATTTGTCCACAAAGAAGTTTGGTCAAGTCAAAAATCTAACAGTAATTTAATATCTTTGTATATCTGTTATTCTCTTTTCTTTCATAACATATAGTATCACATTTAAAGTATCTATATCTTCATCACTAATCACTGAATGCACTCTTTCATCGTATCTTAAATCAATTTCCAATAAGTCTATTGTGATTCTCGTAACTTATCAGCCGTCATCTTCATCACTACATTCGTTTGATGATTCGTCATGTTCTTGAAAAACCACATGTTATTCAATAAACTCTATATCATTTAAATTAAAGTTCACTTTAGCTTGACTAATACCTTAATGAAAATCATGGATTACCTTCCTCAAGTCGTCGTTAATATCAAAGTTTTTGTTGTGAATCTGATATTTATATGTAATTGGTTAAGGTTGAAATTCAATTGGCTTTAAATCACAAACAGCAGTACTTTGCATTTTACTTGAAGCATATACTGCACGTCAGTAAGCTTTCACATGTCCCATTCAGGCGACCCATTCATGTTTTTGATATTTGTAAAATGAATGGACTGTGACTTCATTCATATTATAAATTAATAAAATCGTAACAATATAGAAGACAAACTAACTTACATACAAACATACATATATGTGCATACCCTTTATAAATAGTTGTATAATTTAAAGAATATGCACTGACTATTACAACTTCATTCTTTCTTTATTGCTTTTGAAAATTTTTTTTCGTTACAGTATTTTTACAAATTAAGGATAAGGTTTTGCTAAAATAAAAGTGAGATTAAGTTTAAATTATTACAAGTTATTATTTTTTAGACAACAATTATCTTTTATATGAAAGACTATGAGTATTAATAATTCAAATTAAAGTATTCAAAACACTTACATTAATTTGTTTATAATAACTTGTAATCATGCAAAACATGTATTCAATTAACTCAATATTTGTTTTACATTTACTCATGTTTTACATTAATCATTACTCTTACCTGAATTTCAAATAAGTAAATTAATTTCATAGATATTTTTTGTTATATTTTAACTAAAAGGAAGAGAAGGAATGTCGCAAATAACAATTGAGTGGTATTTTTAAAGATGCATAGCCTCCATCACCTAAACGGTTATTATGTTCTATGTGTTGATGCGCAGGCGCAGGCACGAGTCGGGATGTGATTAATACGGCCCCACCCTGCCCCACCCCGGGCTATGGTAATGCAGCCTTTGTCTCCTTGCGTGGGCGACCACGAGTGGGCTTAAAAATCATACGACACATTGATGTTAAAACCATAACTAGATTTATTACTCGTCTAAGGTATGATGGGGAATAAGTAATATTACAAGATTTTACTATGAATTAATTTACAATATTCATAAAAACAATATTGCATGGTTAGATACTTCGTTCGTTAAGATCAATAATTATTTTTTGTTAGCAAAAATGATTAGGAACTCTTTTGAATGTATTATTCATATGTTAAAACATAATATTCGCAATTACTATCATATATGGGGGACCTAATCAATATTAACAACAAACTTCCAACACTTAAGCCGAGCCTAATCAAAGCTTAGAGCGGGCTGAAATAGACATTTAGAAACAAGAGAATATCCGAGACAGTAACCGCTTCCATTGTCAACATAAATACGGTACATTCGCCATAATTACTATGTGGCCCCCACAATCGGCTGTATTAGCTTCCTCGGCTTAGAAGCGTAACCCAGTGGCATTATGAGACTATTCTTGATAACTATATAACTCACTTCAGTATACATTGCGTTTTCAACTTAAGATTATCTCTCGTATTCATAAACTTACAAACCAATGGTTACAATGAAATACTTATTGTTGCTTTTGATATTTTATATCTCGAAGCAATGTGTGTCGAACCTATGATTACAGAATTATTAACAGAGGGGTAAATTTATAGCAAAAAATTTTTGCAAGTTACATATTTAAAAATGGTTTGTCATTCTATTATTGGGAATTCGATTTTACTGTGTTTGTTATATTTTAATAATGAAAAATTTTGCTTTTGTTGTCGTAGTCTGCTTAAATTTTATTCAATTTTATAATTTGTTTTATGAATTTGAAGTTATGGTAACATTTTCAAACATTCTTTATTCTTCGATGAGATTAGTTTTTATTTCTTTTTGTATTTATATTTAAAACTTAGATATTTTTTAGATTCAAAGTTACTTAATTGTAAATGTATTGTATGTAAATTTCTCTCCCACCTATAACAGCTACCCATATTTTCAGCATAAAAGGCAGTGATGGACCATAAAGATAATATTTCTGTCCAAATAAGCCTACGATCACCAAAAGTGAAAGATCGAAACTGATCCCATTTAACAAGTCGAAATTTGTAGAAACTTCTTGGAATCGCAGATCACACGATGCGATTGCAAGACGCACCATTCTAGACTGAATAAGACCGTCACTGATTGATGAAGTCATTTTTTTGTCAAACATCCATTTAATATCGACGTGAAAAACTCCGATCGTCAGAGGTAACAATAGGATTTTTTTTTTTATCACAATGCGTTTCTATTCGATCATCGATTACTTTTTTATCATCAAAAATATCAATAATCTGTTTACGCCCACTGTTAATTTCGACGTTAGTAAAATTGAAACTTGACACGTGTTACGAGGCGAAAATAATTTTGTGGGTGCGTGATGATGCGCTTTTATGAGTTGTGTTTGTTTCTTTTGGTCGAGTTGCGACGCCTCGAGTGCGTGTGGAGGACGCGTTTAGTGCGTGACTTGTGCTTTTTTATTGCCTTTGTATTGAAAAAGAGCTTGTATCATTGGCTCGAGAGCCTCGATTGTTCCACCTGATGTTACTATTATCCCTAATCTTCACTAAAATTGCTATTTTTTTAGATAATTGCATCCAATTTGGCGGTTCTTTTAATACTAATGGCATCATAAGTAATAAAGTTGTCAGAATTATACTATCGGTTCAAACGGACATGACATTGTCATTATACAAACATATTTCAAATAACTAAAACTTGACTTATAATTTCTTAGATGGCTAGTAATCCTTATGATGGAATATAAAATATTATGTCCTTAAAAAGGTTTTAGGGTGTTTTTCTGTTCATTTCAATTATCAACATTCTCGAAAGGCATAACTTTTTGATATTTACTCGCTCGTTAGAAGTCTGGACGGTTCATGCCCCCAAAACATTCAATAACATAACTTATAATTCAAAAGCGAGCCTTCAAATTACATAAACCTGACAGCCTTAATATTTGCCCTAAGTCGTGGTCCGCGGCTGAACACCTCATGCTGAGCTTTTAATTTGTTCCATACATCCTTCCACGTGGTTTTTTCTGTTTTGTAACTGTGATCGATCGTTTGTCCGCTTTTTTACCTTGTTTAATTTTGGAAGGAGCTCTTTGATTTTGCTCAGTCATTAGTGGGTTATACTAAACACTGTTTTCACTCTCGTATCATATATTCATCAGTCATTGATGTTAGCTTGATGCTAACAAGCATCTTAGTAGATAAAGTAAGCTGTAATTCTTAAGAAGATATAAAACATGTATAAAAAATATACATGAAACAAAAAATTGTAGAAAATTGCCCATAATTACAAACAATAATTCACAAACTTTCACGATTAAATGATTAAAGAACCTTTTCCAGAAAACAACAATATATCAATGAATTGGTTATTGATTGATTGGTTTTTGAGTCTGGTTTTGGGTGAAATCACTTGAAATTGTTGCAGCCGCAGGCAAAACTAAAGTGTCCACTTAAAGGTGCTAAATAAGAATAATATTAAAAGCAAATTAAAGTTATATGACACGACAAGTAATAGTGGACAGGAAATATCAAAACAATTTATATATAATACTTTTGAAGAACTTAAAATATTCTATGAGTATTTCGACAATATTAAAACTAATCTTGGATACTAAATACTTTTCTAAACACTTGTACTTAAAAGAATACCTATTACAAAATGCTTTCATTAATAATTCGCTCGAATAATACAAAAAATGGTTGGTGTTAACAAGCGAAATGACACTCGCTCCGGGCGTTCCCTAAGTAATGGTGTTCTTGTTAACTTTACCAGAAGATAATTTGTGAGGTCTGACTACGGAAAAATTACACCATACACTGGTATGGCCGTTTATATTTGGATATATGAAAATACTATTACTGGAAATTAACTATTTCGAGCTCACCCAATATCTGAATCAAAATATTTATTTTATAATGTCTAATATACCGGGCATGGATTGCAATTTCATATAAACAAAGTACTTGGTTCTGTATTTATGTTTTTTTTTTAATGAAACTATCGCAAAACAACAGACATGTTTTATCACTACTTACAACAAACTTACAAAATAAAATTAATATTATATACGTTAAAGTAAAAATTCGAAATAGTAACCTACATGCACTACTGAAATTTTGACATATACATTTACAGCTGGCATTGAAATGAAACATTATTATGAAACTAATATAAAACAATTAAAGTTTATACTTATTACTAAATTTTAACGCCATCTTTACAAAGAACTTAGCTCTAAACTAAAAGTTATACATCAACAGTAAATTCACTAAATTCTATTAACATTTAGTTATATAATATATTGATATCGATAGTTTCATCGTTGATAGACATGCGCCTATTCGCGCCGATACAACATCTGATAGTGGAAAGAGTAACACGGAATATTGTCCGCACTACATCATAGCTGTAGTGATGTGACACTGCACTCGGACGAAAATTATAAAAACTATTAATATAACTAATATCGTTTAATAGCTTCGTTATTCATTGTAAATACAATAGAACTTTACATTTTTTTTATTATATATATTTTTTAAAATGTTTAAAATGCTTATTTTTTAAATTTTTGTGTTATTTACTTCTGAATTTCATTTCTTAATTACTGTAATGGTGTGGTGAAGATCATTTAAACTTTGAATTGTTAAGTGGCATTTTCATATAACAGAGAGTAAGTTACTCTAGTATTAAACATGTTCATTAAATTTGTGCAAAATTTAAGCATCCCTAGTGCAACCTACGCGATCGCGCGCTATGTCGACTGTCGAGTGTCGACAAGCGCGCAGCACTAGGGGGCCTCACGCGTAGTGATACGTCGCTCGCGGCTCGTAATTTAAAATCTTTGATTTATACTCCAACAGTAGCATTAAATTTGTAATCATATATTGATTTATAGCCACGATAAGGGTGTGCCCGCTGTCTTCCAAGAACCCAGCGCTCTATTGCATTACAGGCATTCGAATGGAATTGCTTTTTGAACACGTGGGCTGGATATATGGCTGAGACAATATTCCACTGCAAATTGCTTGATGCTTTGACAAATATCCCATACATTTATAGTAGTTAAGTATATTGTAATATGTTCTAAACATGGTTTATTCTAATAAATAGTCTATTTTATTAAGCTTAATATTGTTAAACAATTGATATTCCAAGTTCAATGATGTGCCTGATGCGAAATGAAGTGAAGGTACTATGTTATATGGTTATAAATTATTTTTCCTTACAGAAGTGCTTATTTCTATAAGTATGGTGTCAAAATGCTCTCCTGACTCTTCTAAATGATGTACACCAGTAAATACTGATATTCATTCAAAATTGAAAAAAGATGTTAATTAAAAAATAAATAGAATTTCTCTCTCTCTCTGCCCAGAGGAATATAAGTCTCGAATGTTTTTCAGTTAAATCTAATAACACATTTTTCAAATAGAAAGCACGATACATACATGGTACACATTAAAAATACTTTTAATAAAAGCGAATATTAAAAAACGAACGTGTAAAATGATTATAATGTTATAGTATTTGTCTTATATGTTATAAATTAATTAAAGCTGTCTTTGAATAATATTTATATACACGTTATAACAGACATGTCTATACATAAACCGTTGTTAGTAAATTTATTAGCCAGATACAGTTTAAATATATGTCATCAAAGTCAACAGTCACGATGAAAACAATAGTAATACATTAAAATGGCCGTCAAATGACGGTGTGTAATTCGATTTAGCCGACACTTCCTGTGCATTGTGAAGGCGTCTCCCGCAACGAGCCTGACTTGCGCCGGCGCACCGTCAATGACTAAGTATGATATAGAACAGTGATAATTAAGTTCAGATTATATTTTTATTCAACTGCTGACGATTACATATAAAAAAATTATCTGTCTTTAAATGGAATTGAAATGCAAGTAATTTAAATCTTTGGCTGAGGTTTTTAGTACTTTATTCTACCTGAGTCGAACTCTACTCTATCTATTATACCTACTGAAGCATCTGCATATCTCGTCGATATATAACTCTCTGGCGGGATGTGGGTGTCAATGTGACGCGTGAGTACTATGATTTTCGCCTCGGTCTGCTCACCACCCACATGATTGATGCCAACTAATCTTTACAATCTGCGTAATGACATTTTAAATTTGATTCAATTTCACACCGTTCGTATTTTTCATTGTCTGCTCGGTTATAAAAACTTTTACCATTTGTGTATTATTATTTTTGAGTGTCTTCATAAGCACGCAATCTACAAATGTATGTTCATTGTAGTTCACTAATATGCTGCAATATATAATTATTTGGTTATTTATTCTACTCTAGGGATACTGTAATCCCGGTCAAATAAAATATCCGTTGCTAAGAACAGATAGCCACTTCTCGGAACAAATGAAAGTATTATCAGTTCGACGACGCCGCTAAAGGCGTGAAGTCGTAACCTCTAATAATAAAACATTATATATTCGCGCCCACGTGCCACGAATAATGACAAAATGTGCGTAAAGAGAAACAAAAGTGCACCTTTTTGTTGGCCCCAGTGTTTTATAAGCGGCACCTCTGTAGTCTGTACGCGACAATTGTATGCTATTTAATGTGCTTGTACTGTGAAGGCTGCATACGATATGACATAAGTGAAAATGACTGTATTTCTTAATATATTTTGTATGAAATAGAACACATTATTGGTTCAAGAAATCAATTCCTCTATCAATCTCATGAATCATCATATAATGAAGTACCATATGCTGAGTAATATATAATTGTTTTAAGCTGTATATTAAAAAAGGTCAGATAAGCTTAAAATTAATATTTTTACCATAAAATGTAATTAGGTCCCCCAATTCGTGAACGGTGGAGCGTGAACCGTTACTTGCACACGATAATTACCTAATGTCATTTATTTGGTTTTTAGGGTTTTTGAACTTGACAGATAATAATCTTTTTTTTTAAATAAGTTTGCGTTGGATTACAGCCTGGATAATATTAAGCAATACTTGTAATATTTGTGACGTTGTAAGTCCCTGTATTATTAAATTTATAAGAAAAAATTATGCTACAAATAGTTTACAATCAGCCAAAATGTAACATAAGTAAGTAACGTAATCCTCATATCCCTAATTGACTCCATTAGAATCCCGTACTCTGTGTTATTTGTAACGGACTCTGCAGACTGTCTTTATAAAATGTCCTTCTGACCCAGCTCTCTTTATATGGAGGAAGTTCTAAAAATAACAAAACAATTATATCAATATTTATGTTCTTATAAGCATCGAATTATAATTTGAATGTTATTAATTTGGAATCTTTCCACATTTAAGAAGACAAGTTTGTATGAATCATCAAAGATTATTAGCTATACCTTTTTCATAAGCGCCTTTTCTACTGTATCTCTCATACAAATACGTAAATTTATTAGATGAACAAAAGCCTTTTCCACTACAACCTATCCAAGGTCGTCACGGTTGCATTTAGCTCCTCCTATCAGTTGACACATCACACCCTAACCCCTATTTTTATCCTTTACGGCCTTTTAACTAGCCGCCTTCGTGGATCTCTCGAAACTTCTGCGTAAGGACTTCTCAAGAGGACGCCTTTATGAGCAATCTCATTGGTGACGAAGCTTGGATTACTTTTATAGGTATCGGTTACTAGTTGAGATATCTTGCAGAGTTGCGTATTATAAGCATCTTATAATACTGAAGTACATATACAATATTAGCAAAGACATTGAATGTATAAAAAAAGACAAATATACGTCATAGGAAAGATAAGGCTTATCATTGCATTTTTGAGCAAGGTCAAAATCGGTTAAGGTAACCTGACTTCTTACCTCTTTTTCACACTTTTATATGTGGTATTTTGGTATATATGTGAATTTAATCTGATAGATAATTCTTATCCTATGAGGTCCTACAGAGTATATAAGAATGGCCCACCCTCTTAAAGACGGCTTGATCCCTTAAATTGTTTCAACGTTATCACAGCCATCCCCCACATGTTTCCTTAGAAAAACACTCTCTGTGTTATCAGAGCGATTACATGGCCCCGTGTCAATGGTCGCAGTTCTTATCAATCTATATTAGCTGACCCCTGCTAACTTGTTGATGTCCAACCACGGGACGAGAGGCTTTCTTTCTGTTTAGCCCTGGCGATGAATAAAAGGTATTGGGAGTAAGATTTGCTATATTTATGTTGATTAAAAGCATTTCTGGCAGCAAGAATTAAAGTAGAAATCCATAAATAAAAAATACAATAAAGTTAATTAAGATTTTTTTTATTAAATCCTGTTATTCGCTTACAAAAAATATATTCAAATAGACTAATTGATATATATAGATAAATATATGAAAATATAAACCTCACTTATTAGGTACCAATGAAACAAAAAGTGAGACAAACGTCCAGGGGTGGGGGCGGTCAAGCTGTGTCCGACCCGCCCTTCCTTCCTGTTGACATATCACTACATGTGTCATATTAGAGAAAATACGGTGAATTAAGTGCTTTGTTCTTGCTTATATAATAACTGGGTTTTTGTTTGAAATATAAAGATATGAATTAATTTAACATATATCTTCATAACTATAGGTCTTATATATCCGGGTTTAATAACGTAAATACTATCGGGATTTGAACTAGTTTAGAATCACGGCGTGAACTGTGAATCCCATATACTCCGAGCTCATGAATAAGGACCCCGAATGGGTTCCTTATTCATGAGCTCGGCAGCTAGGGCAAACTCTGATACTATTTACGTGTGTACAGCCAGATTATTATAATAACACTATTTTTTATATTTAACTCGCGTATAATTTTAATTTAATTTTAACCCGACGATTTTAATTTAATTTAAACTAAACGAGGTAAAACAACGACAAATGTTTTGACACTTACATCTCGTCTTCCCGTGAACACGTTTGCTGCAAAGTATTTTAAACCTGGGGTTAGAATTAAATTATTACCAATAAATTTCCTTTAAAAAAAAGGTTTAAAATATCATATTATATGACGAAAACTTTAAATATAACTATAGGTGCTTATAAAGTTCAGAGCCTAATAAACAGAAGTACCTCATATTTGTCAAACATAACTCGCTGCACCGTAATCGAGTTGTAAGTTCTAAGTTATTCTATTTGAGGCAGCGTCGCATCAACTTCTACTGCGTTTACAACTAACACTGAGGATTTAGTTAAACCGGAATATCACATGAGGTGTTTAATTATATTAGTATTGTTGATATGTATTATAATTATTATAATATTCCCGGTGAAATATTTAAAATATACAAATAATTATAACTAATTATAGAATATTATTCAGTGGTTATGTGGTTGTTTTTATAGTTTTTTAGACGTGTACGATAATTCGGAGTAAAAGTTTAGAACTCAAATCGCAAATAAATGAAAATACCATGTTTTGAAAACCCGTAAAACGTAAGACTCATGTAGTAAGATCCGAGAGAATCCATTCGATCACAACTTTTATATTAACATCTAAACATCAATTACTAGTTTTAAATCGCGGTTGCACCTGCGTACGAAATGTTTTATTAATATTAAGACAAATAAGAGTAGTGACGTAATGCTTCTTCATGAACCTGCCTAATCAGAAAAAGAATTATGCCCATCCTTTTTATCAATGATTAGCACGTTTAAACAAACAAACATTTCCGCTTTGTATTATTAGTATAGATTAACTAATGGCTAACGTATAAAAATGATAACCGAATGCAGGGATTCCTTTTGTTAAAATATAACATACAAATTTAGATTCTATGAGCTAACGCAGAATAGAGGTCAGCAGGACGTCACAGCTTAGTGATGTGGATGATGTCGTATCGAATATCGATAGTCCGCTTTGTCCACGTCACGCCTGCGACAGACGCTACGATAAAAAGATTACACGTTTGCGTATACGATTCGTGCGTGATGAGAATATTAATGTGCCCTCCCTTTTGTGGTGGTATTAATAGATTTTAATCGGCCCTGGCTACTGTGTGACTTTTCTTTGAATGTAAGTGTCATATTAAATTCTTTAAAATTTTAGTACTGTACCATAAAACAACAAAACACCCTAATGTTACAGAATATAATTTAAATTGCAATCGTGAAACAGGAAACTGTGAAATTATAGATGATGTGATACATAAATGGTATGTTTAAAACATAATTGAATTAGTTTGTGATACATATTTGCTCAGTATGTATTCGAGATATTCTCTCTTCATTCTCTACAAACAGATTAAACTGAGTGGTTCAGATTTAAATATTTTTATAAGTTGTTTTAAAATATTAATGGCGTTTCAGGCATTAAGAGCATTATGGACACCCTTGTTTTTGTTCGAATTTGCATGTTTGGGGGACAGTGGGAATATTGTGTTTGCATGCGGACGGATCAAAGAGATGCATTATAGCAATGTATTCACTAACACGTAAATAAATAAAGATAAACACTGCTCTGAGCTTTATGTTTGTGTGAACTTTAAACGAGTTTAAAAAATATAAATATCGATAAATTTGCAAACGATTGCGATTCACATGCCTAGTAAATGACTTTAAGATATTTGCATTGATTATGACTAATAACTTTGTTATATAACTATTCCTTCATATAATATTATTATTATACTGACGTAGAGAGATTAGTCACTTTGGATGGATACATTTAATTCAATTTTAAATAAATATCTACCACTCAACTTAATTAACATCTATAGGGTCTTTTTCGGAAACAAACTTGGAATGTATAATAAAAAATATGAAAAAATATTCGGTGCAGAGCTATTTCAGAAAGTAAGAGAGTATAACAGTACAAATAAGAAGACTATTCGGTCATTGAGTGAACATTAGTAAACAACATACTGTCTTCAAATCCGTACTCTAATTATTTAATAATATTTACAACAAATAATAATTTAATGAAAATCAAATGGAAGACGTTTGGTTAAAAGATCAATAAGGGGCAATATAAGGTCGTAGGGATATCTACGCTCACAACAATATATCCAGCGATAGTGGAACGATGTCTGCCCATAATATTCTTTGGGGTGCATCTCATTTGGCTTAAGAACCTGCCTTTGTCAACAAAGTTGGGGGCGAGCGGAAAAATCGATACTAGCCGCAAACGGCAGGCCTCGATCAGCGCTGTCTTGTTCAGTAATTCACGTCTCAATTTAAATTTTAGACATCATTTTAATTAATCGATATCCGTAAAAAGATATTGTCAATCACTAGCCAAGGTTTATTCACTTTAGCTGACAAATTATCACATTTTATATTTTGCGTGTTATATTTGTGATATATAATACAATTATTTAGCTATCTGTAAGATTATAACGAGCTTACATATGTTAGTCATCGTAATGTAAACAAATAGTACTAGTTATTACAATTACAATCTATTAAAACCCATAAATCAGTCAACACGATGATATATTCAAGCACTTAACACGTAGATACGCAAATCATTATAATAATGAATAAATAATAAAATGTTATTATTTCTTAAATGAATAAACAAATTAATTTTATCCAAGCTTATATATCAGGTGATATGACAATTAAATTGAAATCAAGGGATGTTAACAAAGATTTTTCATTATCGAAACTTTTCCATCTCCAGATCCGCTGAAACGTTCGCCGAATTTAAATCGGCGCCCGCTTGCTTTATTACGTCGATATGTAAATTTTGTACAACGTCACTACCCTTATAAAGACCCTGTTTGAATTGAAAATTTAGTCGAACGAGCGAGAGTTAGCTCGCATTCTGCCAGTTCGGCCACGTCTTTCAGACCACTCGCTGCTTTTACGGTGTGTTAGATTTTAACACGTAAAAATATATACAACCTACATGGCTTACACGGGAGCTGTAATCATGAAGCCGTTAAATTGACAAGTGACGTGCCACGTGGCTCAGCGATCTGTCAAAAGTGATAGAGACAGCAACAGCTGAAAGAGAGAGAGCGATCGCGTGTTCAAACGTAAGTAAACAAACGTAGATATGGTTCTTTGATCTGTCAAGATAAGTATTTATTTTAATTAGATCTGGAATTTCAATGAAGGATTTATTGTGATATTGTATATACGTGACACGTCACAGTTGTCCTACTTTACGTACTATGCCTATTCTGTAACTTTACCAGCGTTAAATGGTTGTTAGATCTTTTGTGTCTAATTTGTTACGCTCGGAAATAATTCTAAATTTGAATTCTATAGCTATCGATAACATTTTACTATCAGGCATACATGCTTAGTTTTAGCTCAAGGTCAAACCAACGATATTATATAAGACCAAAAGACTAATCATCTGAATTTCTCAATGTTATTTTATAAGTAGGTCTGCAATTATAACTAAATTAATAAACATTAACTTGCTAACACTGTATCGTATTCTAATGAGCATTTGTTACGAAGTACCAAAGCGCTTTGTTCGGTTATCTTATAACAAATTATAATTTATTAAACCTCTTGAGTTGAGTTCCAGTATTTTGTAGATAAGATAGATAAGAAAGAAGAGAGAAATTAATAATGCTACCGTGACATTAAGACTAATAATATTATTGAAAATATTGACTAAATAGATATATTAAACTTCAGAAAAAAAAAATTGCTAAAATTTTCAATTAATTCAATTATCGTCTTAAAATTTTCACATGACTTTTATTTTGCTGAAGATTTTATTATTACTGAAAACAAATAAGAATATAACATTATGTTACATAGAGAGAATTGCTTAAAAGTATCGAGTAATTGAGAGAGCAATTGAATCGAATAGCCAAGTACCTTTCCATTCGATATGACGATTACAATTGATGGCCGTCCATGGAATGGATCTTAGCAGCCCTTGCGAGCCTCCGGGCACCTATTATCATAACAAGACCCCATTACCGACTGTATCGAACACTTCATTCAGTTAAATCCAACACCTCTAACTCAAGGACGGAAGGTTTAAAATTGCAACAATTAACTAGGATGTGATGTTTCTCTGAAAACTAGAATTTGACAGAAGAATGCTTCGTTTGTCAATTGCCATCGATTATGTCCGATACAGTGCGCAGCCGCAGGCTAATTTAGGGGACCGTAGTTAGGTATTTTTCGTCACTAACTAGATAACAAGTGGTTTTAAATTGGAATCTACATAATAATGTATGGAGGGTGTCTAATAACCCTGTGAGGGTGCACTGGTGGGTGAGAGGTAACACGCGTCTTTGTGTGCAACATTTTATTATTTCTTTGTCGGTAACTATGCAAGAGTCGACAAAAGAACAATAAGACGTATATTTTAATTTAGTTTTTTTAAAGTAGAGTATATTCCCTGTGAGGCACAAACCCTGATATAACGATATACACAGACAGACTGATATACTCTGTGTATGTATTACAATGTTCATGACAAATGTATTGTAATACATAAAACTCGAGATGCCTCGAGATGCTAGTAACAGTTCAAGTATGTTATTATTATTAATACATATTATAAACAGACAGATGTTAATATAGATAAAAATAAATAATTCCATTAAATATTTAATATTTTTCAGTAAATTTTCATAGATTTAACGAAACTATATTCCGTTTTTTTTAATTATATAATGGAAAAAAATAATCAACACGGACGGCACTCGAAAAATTTTATATCAAAATATATTTATATATATAATTTTGAATTCCCAAACAAAACAGAAGTACATAATATAACAACATTACATCAAAATTCGCTCGGACAAAATCCACTCTACTAAAAACAGTGGATGTTTAAAAAAACAAAAAGCACGTGCCACAAATTATCAATATCCCATGATAAAACAAGCGGCGGTGTGTTTGTATGTCGGTTGTTTTTATAGACGAGCTATTTCACAGTCGGATACACGGGCTGTTTCGCCCAGAGGTTGAATTTCAGTTCGCTAGATGTTATACGCAAATAATAACAAACTAAAATGCATTTTGCTTCCAATTTATACAGATATGTTTGTTTTCTCTGTTTTACTTGAATTTCAACTTGTAATGGCACAGAGCTAATCGATTTATCATCTTTATTACTTATTGGCAACCTAACAATTTGTTATCTAAGCCAAATAGGTTAGCTCAAGTCATTCAACTATACTTTTTACAATTCACCGCATTATATGTTTTCGGAGTCAACAGGAAAATTATAGTTGAATTGCTAATATAAGCAATATATTTTAGAACTGTTAAACAATAATAATAACGTCCAAAATAATAAAAAAATTGTAAAAAAGAAAAAAAAGTTTCTAGCAGAGCGTGGTTTCGATCCACGGACCTCTGGGTTATGGGCCCAGCACGCTTCCACTGCGCCACTCTGCTCTGTGACTGGGTGACGAAATAACGGATCCATTGTCACAGTATTAAAATTCTATTTTATTGTATTTTCGTTTATCGTTAACAGGAAAGAAAAACTTCTGTAAAATAATAATAATAAAACATGCTTAAAATAATGCTAAAAACTGTATATGTTTATAAAAGTAATTTGAAATAAATATAAAAACTATATTATTTTTTTTATTGATAGATATTTATATTTTCAGTATTAACTCTCTTTATAGTAATTAAAGATGTATAACATATAACAAAATATTATTTATATTTTATTGATTAATTCCTCATTCTCGAAAATATGAATGTTTATTAATGAATATTTACAAAGTCTATTAACGATTTACATAACCAAAAATATCTCAAGACTAAATGAAATTTGCTTTTTTTTTTGTTCTTGCTCAGTTTTTGTTCGTGGTTATTATTAAGTAATTTTATTTATGTGTATATAAATATATATATACATATATATAAACTTACTATTATATTATCGAACATTGTTTCTGACCATAAAACTCAATACAAGTACCTAAATATTTATTACAAAACAAGGTACTAACAAGAATCAATAATTCTTGATTCAAATATCAAAAAAAGTCTTCTTTACTTATTTGAATAAATTATTACGTAGAAAATTACAACAAATTCTCTATAAATTATTTCTTTATATTCATAAAACCATAGATTTGATAATTTTATTATTATACAAATAAAATACAATAATATAAATAAAATTTGAAATAAATATATTTATTATTCGTGTTCCAATTTTAAAACTTTATACATTTTAATCATTATAAGAAGCTACTTGAGAAATACCAAAGCGCTTACATGAAAGCGATTTGTTAAACAACTCAAGTTTAAAGCGCTTGATAAAAGTTAAGCATTTATCAAATAATATCAGTAGCTTGAGGCGATACTTGTGAATGGCTGACTACACGCACTGTTGGCGACGCCATTGAATTAATTATAGAAAAAAAAAACTGTTACAAAAAAAAAAGTCGGATATGTTGTTTTTTGCAACGTAAACTAATTTTAGTTTTTTCAATATTTTACTGTGTTTACTGTATTAGCACAATGTTCAGTGATTATATATTATAAATTTTTTTAATTCGTCAGGAATTTAATTAAATGATAGCTCCGTTTCCACTTTCCAGAGTGATAATGATGAAGGTTTAATTCCAAGGATCGCAGGTTCGAGTCTTGTTCGTATTTTTTTTTTTATATACTAAATTCTAATAATCTAAAATAAAAATAAAAGTTTAAACAAACAAACTTTCCTTTTTTTAATATTAGAATATGTATATCTAAATAAATATGGCCTTTGATACTTAGGAATAACATAGCATTCAATGGTAAATTAATTTTTGAATTTTTTTAAATCCGTCAAGTCCAGTTTTTGAGTTTTTCTTTAAATACACAAAAATACAATCCTCTTTATAAAATTAGTATATATTAACTTTTATATTATTTGATGATCCAAATATATGATGTTTGGATATTTAATTTTTTTTAAAAAATATTTTTAAATATCCCCTGAAAGTAATTGCAGTGAAAGAATTGATCCAATCATTATCGGTACAGTATTAAGCGACACATCAGGGAGTCTGGACCAATAAGGCACTACCCCCTGGTGTCCGTTCTTTATGGTGTTAGAATGGGTAATCTGAGGGGGTGATTTTATTGGTTTTACTTTTTTATTTAGATGTAAGAGGATTTCTTTAATCTGCGAATCTAAGTCTAATATTTAAAATGTTTAAGATATATTCTTTTTTTATTTTGGTATACAATATAAGTATATATTATAGTTAATATTATATATATTATATATTATGTATTGCTATTTTTAATATATATATTATGTGTAGCAACTAAAAATAGTTATAAATTATTAGGTATAAAATTAGATTAATGGAAAAAAAGCCAAAGAATATTTTTACAATAATTTGTACAAATTAGTCTTAAAGCGGACAAAAATATTCAATATACTCATTAGACGCGTGCTTGTATCAAAAGCTTATTAAAAGTCTAAGGACACTGTTTACAATACTGAGGTCTTGCAATGATGAACTCTTATCATTCTGCACATGTTGTTTTACTGTGAATGACGAAGTGTTGTCTTTAACATTCTAAGCTCAAATATATAATTGACCTGAGCGAAGCGAAGCTCTTTACTACCCAAATTTTCAATTCTTTGTTACCCTACTCCTCCTTCAATTTATGAGCTACACGCACGAAATTTTGCAGGCGAGGCTAAGCCCGCTTGCGTGGACCTAGATATCAATTATAATGGTGGCTCGTCCGTGATGTCCAGGTGTCTAGAAAATGATGTATTCGTCGTTGATTAAGCAATATTTTTATTGAACTGTAATATGTGGATTTAGTGTAGTATTTCAAAATTTCAAAATTTCAAAATAGACATTAGATAGATCTCTGGAAGAGGAACGACTTTGCTGTTGGACGTTTTGCTTTAACATGTATAGTTTTTGAATTACAGCTTTTACCGACAAAATTTGGAAAATTTTAGAATTTCAAAATAGTCATTCATATTTTTAAGCTAAGAGCTTTCGAATGACATATTGCACATGTCTCTATGACGCTTCCTCGAGTAACAGCACGCGACAGACAGACAAACTCACAGACACAAAGACATGACAGGGAGTTTATATATATAGAGAATACCAAAAAACGAAAAACAATCTGTTGAGAAATAGAAAATAATACTAAACCAATACATCTTTCATATGTTTTTATTAAAAATAATATTATTATATTTGAAATTCCCTCTTATATAAATAAAAGGTATCGTACAAAATTATTTACGGGATTAAATAACGATATATTTCTTATATAATAGCAATAATTAAAAACAATATAATATACATAATTAGTTTAAATAATACCCTAATATAATATCAATCAATATTATCTCAATCTAAAGTTCAAACGAGGGCACGACGGAATAAACCAAAATTAAAAGTTTTCGATACATTGCCTTCACACAATAAAACCATCCGGCTTCACTAAATACTGTACATTAAGGTGTCGTTAGTCAAATGTACACTCACACAAACACATACTACACACTAAGTAACATACACTCCAAAACCATCTCTATCAGCAAGTCTTAAGGTATATAATAGCTTGAGTTTGGTTCGCCCTTCCGCCATTTTGGATTAGTAAGGTAGCAATAAAAAAATGTCTATGAATGGGGTTGTCGTGTGACTGCTGCCCTACTAAAGTAAATTATTTCAACGATTTTGCGAATTGTTTTATAAATATCTATTTGTCTATATTAAGAGTTCAAGTTCAAATATATTATGAGACATTTTAGTATGACACATGAGAGAAAGAGAGAGATACATATACTTAGTTATTGTATGTAATTATAATAAATTGCTTTGATTTAAAGTCTGTTAGCGATAAATAATAATATTAAAATGCTGGTTTATAAATAATATTTATTATGTACCAATAATATTTACAATCTTTTTTAATATTATTAATTTAAAACGTTTGTTTTAATGGGTTAATTTTTGTAAATACCGGATGAATTAAAACTTATATCTGTATATGATAGACAGGTTTTTCAGGAAGGCTGTAGACTATCTAGCGTTAGGCTACTGTTCTTAGTTATTTTAATATAATATAAAATCGATCGTCCGCGGAAGGAACCGAGAGAAACAGCTAGTAAATACTACAAGCGAACCAAGTCATTGCATTTTTTTAGTCAAGTCAAGTCAAGTCGGTTAAACAGCCCTATTATTTTAATAGTTTCACTTATCTTTGGCATTCAATAAATATTTTTATTAATATAAAGTGACCATTATCGTTAAATTTATTAATATTTAGGGAGTCTAAAACATTTCATCCCCGCTCTCATCATTCATAAAATAACAGTACGTCATACTGAGGGACGTTTAACAAATGATACGAATACTATTGTTAAGTCTTTTGTTATTTTGCTTTACGCTTAGCTATTAAACAAGCAAATTCATTCGTACAAATCTACTTCTTATTACATGTATGTAGATATGATTTTTGCTTGTACAGATAATAATTTCGTTTTTATGACTCGTAATGTACAGACTAATAAGTCACATGTGTATAATTATTATAATATTGCTTGGTTTCGAATTGTCATGAATTGTATTGAATTTAATTTGTTTTTATATATTATAGGGCATTATAACTGAATATGTATATGGAGGAGAGTTTTAACCATAGACTGTAAATGAATGAGAAAAACAAGATTAGGAACTAAAACCTTCTAAATTCAAAATGAAACTAAGACCAATTTATTATAAATGTAAAATAATGATTCATTCCAAATTCAAATTATCGCTACGTCATATTCATTTGGACATAAAATTTTTACATCATATAAATATATTTCACATAACTCACTAGTACAGATTAATGGGGTCTGCTTCTGTTTCATACAGCATTCATTTATCTGTTTTAGTGCTGTGTACGGTGCGTTTTGTACAGATCTTATTGATAGAGATCAACACGCGGCCATTGTGCCGTGTCTGAGGGACCGGCCACGTGCTCTTCATTATATTCGCGCCAAAATGTTCCGCCATCGCTTTGTTAGGAGATTAGGCGTGAGGGACAAAATGGAGCCTTTCTTTTATTGATGATATCGTTAATGTGTTTGTAGAAAATAACACGTTTAGAAATATTTTATTTTTTATATAAGATATAAATAGTTTTGATATAAAAACCGTTAAAGAAATTGTGTTTTTGTTTTTAAGACTATTCTTCAGAAAATTGTATTGAATCTAATATTTTGAATATTTTTAACAATTTTAACCTAGAAATCTATCAAGAATTATTGAAGTACCAAAACCATACAACCTATAAATAAATAAAAATATAGCTAAAGTTATATAATTGCATAAAACATATTTATAAATCAAAGAGAACAATAGATAAATAAAATATTTAATTTTAAAAGAATAAAAAAAAATTATTAACAGCAATGTTGATGATAAATTTCACAATTGTTTCACAAAAATATAAAATGTGTTATAATGTCACTACTCTTGATATCAATGGCTGGTTTTGTCTTTTTTTCACCCCCTGTGTTAATCACCCCAATACAAAAATATTGAAACACAGCCAGGCCTTCGTATCGGTGGGCGGTACCAGCTCATATTTATTATTTTTGTCACCATTGTACCAGTGGATTATAGCTGGCATTTAGATGAAATTGGGGATAAGGTCTGCTAATCTCGCCGTTCGTTTCTTTTGTGTTGTATCGATTTTTTTATTGTTAACTAGCGGCGTGGGCGCAGCGTGACTTTTCATACCATTTATAAACAAATTGATTTCGCTTTCATATTACTATAGTTTTATAAACGTATTTTTTAACCTTAAAAAAAATATTGTACAGTCAGCTTCAAAAGTCGATGACCATATTAAAATTTTCAAAATAGCTATACACTATTTTATACTAAAATTGCTAAACATGACAAACGCAAATTTTGAATGAACATCATTAGAGTTCAAATTACCTAAATATCAAGTTGTCAAATTCATCAAACACATGACAGATTTCATTTAATTCCACGTATTATGTAATTGTTGTTGTTCTAAATGACAATAGTTAGAAAGGTATTACTAACATTGCCACTTTACAAATACATTATTTTTATAATAAAGTGAAAATTATAAAAAGAGGTAATGAGAGTAAAAATAAATTCTCTATAATTGAAATTAGCAATTTATAATTATTTCTTTTAAATCATTAATATATTCTTTTTGTAATGTGTAATCAGCGTTTTAAAACTGATATGCAAAAAAAGAGACGCTATATTCTTTGTCTCAACTTGCAGTCCATGACAATGACAAAATTATAGATTTGTGTCAATTATAATTTGAACTTAAATGTTACATTCAATATTGGTATAATATGATGTATAGCTATTTTGAAACTTTAAATATGGGCATCGAATTTTGAAGCTGACTGTACATCAGAACATAAAAAATATGAAATTACGATTATTAAAGAAAAATTACATAATTAATTAATCTTTAAACTTTATTATAGTAATATTACTCTTCTTGTATTATAGCTTACAAAGTTATTGTATAAGTGTGTGCACACATATACATGTGTGCGTTATCACACACGCTATGTGATGCAATATTGCCTCATACTTCATTTTATAATTACTGCTAATTGTAAATGTTATGAATGTGCTCTATTCATGTGTGTGTGTATGTATATATAAATACACACGTATGTGTTCATTATTGTATATAAAATACTCTTTAATATAAATATGATTTACATAGAACGGCTGGAATACGAAAAAAAATGAAATAAAAATATAACGAAGTAAAATTAATGATTAATGAGCTATTTCTATGATATATATGTGTATGTGAGTGTGTGTGTGTGTGTTAATTTAGGAGACGCGTTAAATTTGGTTGTTTTAAAAACAGATTCAAAAATTCTATTCAAGTAACAAATCTATTATATATGTACATAAACAACAATCTCGGTGTGTGTGTGGTCGGTTAACAGATACTTAAGTTAATACAAACTTACAAACTTCAGCGAGTATCAGTACATTAGCACTACACTATGGTGTAGCGGTTAACCCTCAGAATGGTGCGTCGGGTCCATCCCACCCTCTTGTATCAGATCGAGAACATCGTTAAGAATACGTTTTCTGGATCTTAACTTCTTGTGTATTAAAACACATCATAATTATCAAATCAGCAACATTTGATAGCAATAATATTTTATAAATTAATCACACATCTGACTATTTTCTAAATTATAAAACATATATGGATATTTTTGATCCGATTTTGTTATTAGTTTATGGCAAAACCTACTAAATATATGGAGTATTTTTACTAATCTTTAATAAGGTAAAGGTATTTTTTTTTATAAATAATCTAGAATTTAGAAGAGAATTAAAAAAGCAAGCAGTTGATAGCAAAAAAAAAATCATTACTTGGTAGATTGTTTTGAAAAAGGCCGCCTATCCGAGGGCCGCACCGCGCGGCAGGGCAGCAATCAATACTGGCCACTCGCTCAGAATACTAAGCAGGTACGGCCGACGCGACGTGCACTATCCAACCTATATATTATTATATATATATATACTAAATAACCACATATCCTATGTAACTTATTAATATTTCTTACAAATTTGTCTAATTTGTTGATTTTTCCATCACTATTCAGTTAATCTTCTTACTTGATATGATTATTATAAGTTTTATAAGCTACATGTATATCTTTACGCTATTTCTAAGATATCTAAGACACAAAATATCATGGAAGAGAAAACTTGGCAGTTTCTACAAAATATAACATTTTATTTTATGTCCTATTTGCAAGCAGTTATTTCTAAGAGCGCAAGGCCAGCATTAACCTAAGAACCGAAAGGATTGAACGGATATTGAAATGTTTATCAGCAGTCGTGATCTCCAATGTCAACAGATAACCCGTTTTCGGCAACACAAACATGGAGGCAAACAATGAAGCACTCATCCCGAGAGCCAATCCAATCATCTCAAACAGTAACTATCTGTGATAACAATACTCGAACAACCCTTGAGAATACGGCCAAATCAACTTAACATTTCATTCTGAAAACACCCTTGTTGACTTTTGACGTTCCTATATTCTATGTTATCTAAGTTTACTTAATCAGCAGTGGAACGCAACCGAATCGGCGTGCGGTCTCAAGGGCCCCTTAACCGGTTAACAGGCCCCAAAACGCGGCCCCCCATCCAGGGGTCAGAAGGGGTTTTCCTTCATAATCTCGATGCGAAAGGAAAATATTCCTTATCTTTTTAATTATAGCCCAGTGACGGTCTCGCTACGTCATCTGTTTTAATTTTCGCCCCGCCCCTCGGGAACTCGATAACAAATATGGTTATGAGAACGTTACTATTCATTTTGTTACTTAAAGATAGGTGCTTGCATTAATTATTTTTTGTTATTTTTCATTAAATATATATATATTATTAAATATATACATTCTTAAGTATAACTATGTACATATTTCTACCTTAGAACAAAAAGAACGGGTCAAAATAAAAAAAAATATTAACTAAAAAAACAGTAAATTTTTTTATAAAGTATTAAACATATATAGTTTTATATAAATTGTAACAAATATCCCATCAAAGCAATTCGTACCGCGGCTGCAGCAAGGAGACCCTCAGATCTGGTGTCAAACTACAACCCATCTGTCACTGCTCGCGCCGCTATAAAAACTTAATAAGCGATCCGTCACCATAAAATAAGCATTAAAAAGCCGTCGGACGCTTTTAAAAATACATCAAGAAATGAAATCGGTAGTTAATTACCAAGAGACTTGCGGATCTGATTTCAATAGGGATGCTATTGGGGTGAGTGAGACTTATCTCGCCAAAATGTACTAATCTCAGTCCCTCACACACACTTATGTGTTTTATTAATAATAATGTGGTCAGACGACATTTTTATTAACAATTATTATAACAATTAATTTATTAACTGATATTAAAATAATTATAAAATAAAAAGAAAAATAAACTATCAAATTTTCTGAAACAAAACACAGTATCTAAAGGAATTTGACTCAACAATCTGAAACAAAATTATATATCTTTTACTTCCATATTACGGTCTAAATCATAAAAATAACGTTTTCATCATTATATACAAAACTACAAATACATATTTAGCATTTTTAAATATTAAAAATAAATCAAGTTTAGAAACCTGTGTTCAAAGCACAATAGAGTATTATTTACAAAACATTTGCAAAATAAATAATATCAATATAATATAAAAATAAATCTTTAATAACAAAGTCATTTTAAAGTCACAACATACGAGTCACCATGACAATCTTTAAAATCCCTGACGTATTGCCCCTAAACACTTCAAGTTTGATATGTATGCAAATATTTATCGTACATAACAGGTACATAGCCGACCCCGTTCACGAGTGAACGGTTCACTGACTCCTAACGAATCATTCGGTCCTGAACCACCCGTCTGCTAGATCGCAGGTATTATACGTACTCACTATTTACCTACAGTTCTCCAATTTGAAATTTCCGCGTCGGGTCTGAGCGACCAATGAGCAGGGGAGGGTTGAGTACGACTGTTAATTACCTTCTTGTCTGCGCTCCACGCGATGATGAATTACTTACGGCTTTTCAGATTTGTTTGTCTAACCTTTGAAATAGAAATCATTCAAATTATAAATTTTATTATTTCTACTTATTATATAAATTATTCTCAAATTATTAATAACAAATACATTATTATAACTTGTTGTTTAACCAAGTGGATATTATACTAAATGCTTCAGTAAGCATTACTCAAAGATATTATGTATATCTTAAATATCTCAAGAGGAATTCATGGATTGCAAAGAATTTTGCAATAATATACAGCTCGCATTACAAACCTTGTATTGAAGTTTCGTCCATTTTATATTTATATGATATTTATGTCAAATTATTAATCTTATTCAAAAACAAATTCAATAATATTGAATTTACTTTATATATATTAATTTTAAATTTCTTCACACAAGTATACTTATATATATCATTTTCGTTGTCTGTATGATTTTTAAAACAATAATCAAGCCAAGATATAAAATTATATACAACAAAAACATACAAATTACACAATTAGTCTTATTATACATAAATCCACCAAATTACAAAACAAAATAAATTTTGTTACAATTTTTATGGAACAACACAAAAGATAACATCCAATATATAAAGAGTGATTAAAATCACACACATCACGTACAATATTATTTCTGATCGTCACAAAACTTCAGACGGGAATTGTAGTGCAACTATCGGTAATCGGGCCCCAGAGACATGTCGGCGAAGTCGCTGCTGAAAAGTTTCACTAAAAGGGAAAATGTTGACGATATTCCTGAATATTAATACCAAATTGATATATTAATTTACATTATAGAATATAATTTACATGTTACAATATATTTTATTATGTATAATGCAAATCGATTGCATTTTTTTTATTTTAAGACTAATTTAAATAAATTTTTAAAAACAAATAAATTATATAATTGAAATTATAAATTAAGAGATTTCCAAACAAACTCAACAAAACCAAAACCATCGAAGCGCAAACACCAACAAAAATAGAAAGATAATCGAATTATGCATCTCATTATCGCCCATTTTAAATTAAGGGACAGAATCATCCCTTTGCATTCCCAAATAACGCTCGACGACTTCCTTGTTAGCGAACCCGTGTACATGGGACAGAGGGTTCCACTTGGACATGGTTCTAATAACCCAAGTTCTATGCAAACGAAACTAAACTCTATTATAATTGCATAAAGTTAAAATTTTATAAATTTATACCATTTTGAAAACCCAAGTGCGAATAGTAGGATGATATTGCGGTGAACCAAAATGAAGCCTGTTTTTAGTGAAAGGCGTCAGCTTGTGTGATAGGATTTGTGTATGGAAGTATGAACTAATCTCCCTCCGCGTTTGATAACTCAATAACGTCGCATAATGAGAGGATGGCCTTTGATGCCTCCCTTCAGGGAGGTGTCGAAATCCTAATTGTAGATAAAAAGATAACTTTGACGGGCTCTGGGGATGAGATATTGATTGGACAACGAACAACAAATACGTAACAAAATATTGGGGAAAAAAACTAATCAAAAAATTGTAATCAGATCGAAATGTCTCAGTTTAATAATATATTTGAGATTACAAGTCTGTAAAATAGTTTTTAATTTTTAGAACAACACATATGTGATGTGTTTGCAACAATTTTAAACATTGGAACAAAAAAAAGCGAATGATAAAAAATAATATGTTTGATCCATTTCTCACTTCAAACCCTAAAAACTGTTATCAAGCAATGAAATCTAAATAAAGTTATACATTATCTTCACATCTGCACACTGACGCGCGAACAAATTGGAAAATTAAAACTCCCATGGCAATAGCTTTAAAATCAGCGGGCATTGAACATTTTAATATGTATGGGGACGTGTGACTACGACAGGACACCCTTTTGAATATTAAATTGTAGGTGAAACTCTTAAATATATATATATATAAATATTAGTAATATATAATAAGATGACCCGGTGGATTTGGTGTCGCCTTTAATACTAGCTATATCTTGAATTTTAATTTTGAATTCCAATTGAAGTGGTTTATCAATTCAAAATAATTTCTCAAGATTTTATTTTCTATATATTCCTAACAAATTTTCAAAATTTTCTCTTTTATTAAAATTTCAATTTTCACAAATTTTTCAATACTAATATTAGCCAAAATTCGAATTTTATGGCTACTATCAACAACTGATATACATATACTTATATATTGATTACAGAAAAACATCTTAGAATGACAAAGACACATGTAGAAACTCAGTGATACCAAATAAAGGAACAGATATATTCAGTCAGGCAGCACTTCTTGTGGCAGCAATTCTCCGCGGCAATAAAACGCAGCAACTAAAAAAGTGTAACCAATGCATTGGTAGCGCTGACTGCGTCTGACTTACATTTCAAGATAGACTGACTTACACCCTCCGTTTTGATAGTACACTTTTGTAACTTTAATACATACTATTTTCTTATTACGTATGTGAGTTTTAAAATGTTTTTGAAGTTTTGTTATTTACTAATTACATTAATTTCAGTCCAACAGAAGAAACTTTTACTGTAGTAAAATTAAATGCATTTTACAATTTCTATCGAAGACTTATGTAATATTTTTTTCCTTGTTTAAGGAAAGCTAATATACATATATTGTAATAGAATCAATCCGGAAGGCAAGTATCCGTAACAAAGGTTTCACTGCAAAAGGGATGTTCAATCTACGAGTAGATACTATACTGTATTTGTATATTACTTGTTTTATATTAAACAATTTATATTTTCAAATTATAAATAATTAGATAATTTTTGTATGCTGTTTGTTTTTTTGTATTCTATTCCGTTGGTTGATTTGTTGTTGGTTGTTTCACACGTCTATATGTATATATATTTTTTGTAACAATGGAAATATCAATTTTACCTACACATTATATATAAAACGATACGAGAACAATTACGTTACTTTTAATTATTATATCTACTGCTTTCACTTTTCAATATTTACGAACATTATAACGCGCTAATCTTCCAAACTACCAGATGGATTTGATTCTTATAACAGGCAGGTTGACGAGGAGCGAGTTGTATATTTCTCGTATGACAAAGTAACGATTTATGAAGTTTTAATATAAGGCTCAATTATATATGTTCATTACAATTTTACTCTCAGACAAAAGTTATTCTATCAGTTTGATATTAAACCATATTTAAATACTTTATATGATTCTGATTAATACTTAAATAATAATAAAAAAATCATAGATATATAAATTTGAGTTACTAAAGACAGTTAAAATCTTGACGACAACTGTACCATAGTTCGAATATATAGAATACATAATTAAAAAGTATATACGATTTATATTAATTACACAACCCTCTTATCTTCTTAGCAACTTTATAATTGAAAATTCTTCCTGATTATAATTGGGGGTGCATGAGGAAAGCTATATTATCTAGCATTACAGATAGAGCAAAACCTCTTAGCTATTATAGTAGTAAATAAATTAGTTCGTCCGCGGATAAAATCGCGAATAAATAGATTAATAAAATATTAATAAAAAACCTTAAATTAAAAGGAAAATACTTGCAATTTATAATTTATTTTATACAAATACATTAGTAATAGTTATTATAACAGTAAATCAAAACTAAATAACGAAACCAAACATAATTCAGCAGTTATCAGCATTTTGATTTAACAGCACATCATCTGCAGCATGAACTGAAGAGAAAGTGTACTGGGAGGGTGCATCCGATGAATATGTATGAGGGGGGGTGGGGGTTGGGGGTTGGGGGGGAGCGTGTAAATGGAAATTTCAAATAAAAACGCCTCAAATATTAACATGAGCTGGATTCATGTTTTCCGAGTTTTTCGGCGCGTCCGACCCGGGGCCCGGGACGTGTGATAACAGACCGGTAATAAAACTGCGGTTAGACGATTCGGTACAAAATTACGAATTGTAATTAGTTTTTGTTTAGCGAGGATTAGATAGCTAACCGGCTTTTGGTATCTTTGTTTATTTTTTATATGTTACAAGTAAATAGCAGAGTTCAATACCTTTGGAAGATATATTTGATTTTATTATGTTTTCGGGATATTTAAAATAATACGAACATACCTATTTTAGTTCATTTCAAATATCTGTAATAAGCCTTGATTACAGCTGGTTGCGGCGGAAGTGCGTCATGCGGTTGTGACGTCACGGCGGTCAGAGGAAGCATCCTGGCGCCGGTCCGGAACTGGATGCTGTGTCCGGCATCTTATCCGAGGTTAATGACCTATGTTTATAATGTAAACTAAAGAGACGAATATATTTACACTAACCAAATAAATATAATTAAAACATTAATTAGGTAATAAATAACTTCAAATCTATTCCTAAATAATTTTAATAAGTAAGGTATATGCTAGTAGTATCAAAGAAATAATGTTGAATAAAATTAATTCATTCAACCGATAAGAATAAATCATTAAAACCGAGAACTGTAAAATGAAATGTACATTGTCAAAGTTCCTTAAAATGGTACCCTCTAACGCGAGATTAAGAATTATTACATCTTATCTGAGCCCTAGTCGACAACTCGACGGCCATTCGCTCCTGCGATCTATGGCGAATTTCTACAAACTTCACCTAACACCCTCACTAAACATACGACCTCTATACAACCAAAATTAAACTTTAACACGTTATCACAGAGCACATTCCACATTACCTGAAACAGAGGCTTCCAAGACGTGATTAGCGAAAAGCTGGAAACTCGGAATCATTTGTGAAAGAGACAGGTGACATGATATTATGCAAATGTGTTGGTATGAATGAGACGACATTATTCCCATCGTTCAGTTTCGGGTCTGATAAAATTTATATTCGGATGAAACGATTTATTACAAAAGCATCGTGGGTAGGTACTTGAAATTAATTACACTAAGTTTTGCATTAATTTCGCCCCATTGTGAGATTTTGGGTTGTCGTCGAATATACGTTTTTTAGGATAGAGGGGTTGTTTTATTTATGAGTAATGTACGGATATCATTTATGATTCTTTAGGGTTAGTTTGATCTTGACTTTGGTCCTATAACATAACATAACTTTACTAATACCGACTCGATGAACAACTATGCAGAATGTTAGTAACATTGGCCCGTAATTATTTTGAACTATTTATTACAAGTATATCTTAGATTATATAAACCTGTATAATACTTTGTATACGTGTCTTATCGGGGTGAAACACGCGATGGCGTCAGATAAGTAAATGAAAGACCCCGAGACATCTCATCTAATAGGTAAAAAAGAAAATACTTTAAACAACCCTTTGTTTTCATATTTTTAAAATGATTCTTAATCTTGGATAACATTTTTAAATTTATATGCGTAATTTGTAATTTTATACAACATGACACATAAAAATGGCCGACCATTTTGTTTGATGAATTTCTTTCATACTAGTTAATTTACTTTACATACATTAAGATTTGGATGGAAATGAAAACACATTACTTTGATTTTATATATTTTTTGAGCAATTTAAAATACGGACCGGTTTTCGGACTTTGTATATTTCCCTCATGAATTCATGATGCCCTATTGAAAACATTGAAACAGTCAACAAATTCCCATCGTAAAAACCTTCAGCTCTCAGCGGACTTCAAACGACTTGCCTAAAATATTCCATTTGACACCCGCCTTTGCTCTTTGATCTTGTCCCAGCGAGTCGAATTGCAGCCAATCACAGGCCGGATCAACTTTGATTGCTTGAGGGACTCTTAATTACCCGATGACCTTCTGGTTCGCAAAGATCGACCCTTGGCACTCCACTAAGAGGCAATTTGCTAGACCCTACACATCGCACGCATTGAAACTATTTGCTTGGTAGACCTAATAGACCCTTTCAGTCACAGCTCTTTATGCGTAATACAGAGAAGGAAAGCTAAAAACATGATACTGTCTATTCTTGTATATGGTTACCTCATGAATATTTGACTAACTTCAATGACACAAAATTCCTAGTTACGAAGTCATTATTATACCGTAATATAACACAGACAGACAGTATACCTCAGCTTCATTTTAATCAATAATAAAATACATCTCGTTAGGCTAAAGTCACAAAAGATACATAAATTAAAACATGATACACTATCTGACTCACGGAGACGTGCAGATGGACAGCTGATGAGCAAGATCAATCCTGAACGGCTAGCGAGACTGGTTCGTGTCCACGCTGCTCAGTACTATCGCATTGCAAAGGAAATCAAACTCTATACAACAGATATAAGGTTCAAATAATAAGTGGAAGATATCTGTGGAGGAATATCGTTTATTTTGTGTACGACTCAATAAATTCCTAACCCGGGAGCGAATGTTGGACGCATTAAAGATCTGCAAAAAATCAGCAGACATTGTATCGCTGCTCGCATTGTTTTTTGTTAAATCGACTGTCATACGAAATAACTGCCTATTATATTACTCATTGTTCGAGTTTTATTTTAATTTTATCGCATGCTTTTAAACCAATTTATACTGTTTTAGGTGATCCATAAAAATACTTTGAATTTTCCAAATATTAATAGATTACAACATAGAGTTTAAAATTCTTTCTTTATATGATTTATTATTCGATTCTAAATACTGAATTTCAAGTATATTCGGTTTCAAAGTTATTCCCGGAACAATCTAATTAACGGATAATAATTGGAATTCTCGAGATTACGCGGACATCTTGCACTAAAAGCAACTCTGTGTCGCGATGGGGGGCGCCACGTTGGCTGTGATTAACGTTGCGCCCGCGCATGTTTCACTTAATTAGCCTAAAGACACGCCGCGTTCACACTCCACCTCACCTAAAAAGGAGATCTTTGTTAGCCTTAAGTAGACCTCTATGTTTCACGATTGTTCGTTTTGTCTCTAAGATCTTATACAGATTATCCCATTTCGGTATTCTGCATATCTAGAATATATTTCTATCCTTTATTATTATTGTAACTACACTCATTTAGATTTCGTCGTCAGATATATCAGTGTACGGTTGCATATAACAAATACGATAAAAACTTGACACGGCACCAGAAATAAAAAGCTGAGTAAATACACAATACCAGACAGTCCTCGGCTGTATTACTTCATTCCGCGCGCAGCTTCAGCAACGCAAGGGCAATGCCAACAAAAACTAAGCGAACGTTGCAATGCGGCCAACGGTAGCAAAATAATAAGATCGCACAACAAAATAAAGAACTGCTCGCGAAACAAAAGGAAAGATAGCACAATAAGGCGAAAAGGTTTAAGAGTGACGCGGTGTGGGCCGCGCTCATTGTCTTCCAATACCACGGAGTCAGAAACGATGGATGAGGCTCTGATTTTTAATTAATAAAATCCCTTTGATCCGATAAGTTAGCCTTTCACGGTGTGTGATGTTTATGCTGCACTTATACAATCTAGTAATGTATAATTGATAATGTATAATGTATTAGATCTTCAATCGTTCAGTTAGGTGTTAGGTAGTAAATTATTTAACAGTCTATTCCTGTATGGAAGTCGATAATACTTTTAATTAGAACTGACTAACTCATTAAGCATAGTAAGATAATGTAATTAATCTAAAGCAGCAATTGGATAAACTGGTGATTGCATTTCAATGAAGTGTAATAGATTGATGAATACTGTATATAGAATTGATACGATTGTATCATCATTGGCAATGAAATATGGTTTATTGATGTGCTAATTTTGCAAATTGCAAAATTTGCACTTTGCTAACTGATAGGCTATTTATTTTTTTTGATTAATTTTTTTAAATTTTTCTAAAAAAAAATATTAAAGTGCCGCGTATATTTTTTCTAGCTCCATGTTTTTAAGGATACTGATAAAAAAATCGTTCGCAATGGGACTGGTCGTGGTACATCATTGTAGCTTCCGATACGTGCTACCATCCGTGCCACATGGACGGTCACAGCCACCTTATGGTAACGCAATTAGGGTTATATTGGAATGGCACTCGCTAATTAATGCCAAGGAATCATATGAGTTTCCAGCCATTGATAAATTGACAGCCAGCAAAATACACGGCTTATATTTTTTCCTTTTTTTTGTACAATTGCTAAGATTCTCTTAAAAGCCAATATTTTAATTAAGAGAATGAAGTTTTTTTTTTCTATAGTGTATTCAAAAAATAAATAAATGTTTTGGAGTCAACAGTTTTGAATTTACTTACAATTTTTAAGAAATTAAGTCATGAAATAATAATGTTTTTATATTCATAATTTTAAACAATTTAATTTTGTTTATTTAGTTGTTGTTTTTTTATAGATACTAATACTAAAAAGCGAAAAAGTTTGTTTATAAGTTCTAATCTTTGCAACTACTGAATGCATTTCAAAAATTCTTTCTTTATGTAATAGGCTAGTTCATGACGAAGATTATAGGCTATCTATATGTATATCTAGCATTACATTATTACTTTTATTTATCTTTATAGTAAATAAAATCATTCCTCCGCGGGTGGAACCATGAGTAACAGCTAGTTTTAAATATACACTACATTTATGAAACGTCAGACTCTAGTTTCAAAGAGCTCCGAAGAGGAAAGTTCATAAGTACTTTTTAACTTATTAAAGAATTTATTCTATAGTATTAACTACATAACCACGATATAACATTATATAACATGTATAACTAGAACAAATTAAAATTAATTAAAGCGTAGTACTAAAAGTAGATTGGAACTAACAGACTAACTAACTAACTAGTTCTATGAAGCTCTCACACTTACAAGAGCTTAAAGGATGTGAAATAAATAGTTATATATCCTTATTTATAAACTAAACAGACAGCACAACAAGCACATAATATCAAATTATTAAGATATTTACTAACATCAGTAGCTTAATACCATTTTAATATTAATTTATGACTAATTTAAGAATTACTAAATTCTACTATAGTTTTTAAATGAAACATTTAACACTGACTTAAGACCAAAAAATGCTCTATATTCTATACTATATTCAAGACAATTCAATGTTCAAATTGCACGTGTGTGTACATATATTATATACCAAAACTGCACATACACATATAGACACATATCCTCTGTCATAACCAAATATGCATCAGAAATCTGAAGCTCGGAGCTTAACATTACGATCGTCGCCATGTCTGTCTGTACTCGTATATTGTAGTTACATATTTATAAGGTTCCTTTGAAGTTTCGATGTTGTATAGAAAAGATACATACATATATATATATATATATATATATAAAGAAAGAATTTTTGAAATATATATATATATATATATATATACAGCCATATTTTTCACTTTATTCTTCTTTTAAAATCAGAAATTAAATAGCTTTAAAAATATATAAAAAAATGTGCACTTTGTGTCGATTCTTGATGATTTATTACAAAATGATTACACAAGAAGTTTTTAATTAATATTTGATATGGAAATTAAATATAACTTTAAAGAAGTTTTTTCTAAGTGTTTGATTGGTAAAAAATAAATAAAATTTTTATATGTAGTCTCATTTGAACTTACGTTTTTTATTAAAAAGTTTATTAGCCCCCTTTTAAGAATATGACAGTATTGTGATTGCTAAATAAGTGTAGATTCAATATCTTCGAAGCATATCTTAATAAAGAAAGTTAAAACTGTCCCAGAGGTTGTTTGTTTTATTACGGCTGGAGCGATAGAGACTTCGCGGAAGGCGCCTAATGAAGATCTTAATTGGGTGTGCGCGTGTGTCCGCGACTTTATCAACGAGCTTGTTGCTTGTGTACCAGCTCCTTCTCACTGCTGTGACCCTGGTACCTAACAAGTTTTTGGAAGGGGGTGAAATAAAATAGATAATATGAGGTTGATAAATAAAGATGAAACCTTTCATGATAAATGATAATAACCTAGTAAATGATAACGATAACTCTTTGATTTTAGCGTTTATTACGGACATACTTAATAGTGAATAACAAATAAGGGGCCTAAATGAAAAATTATCACATTTCCAATGACACGGCAATACATTATGAAATCTAACGGTGCGCTGACACCAGTATGTATAGCAGCGACCCTCGACACCGGCCGCGTAACGATATACGATAAGCAAAAAATAAACAACAAGAAAAAAAAACTCGAAAAATTGTACTCACGCGAAACAACCATTACAAAATAACTCCGTCGTGTAGCAAGTGATTCGATTTACTGAACGCAAATAGGAGAAGCGACTGACATAAAATCAATCGGCTGGCACGCGAGGCTTAACACCAAAATAATGTAAATTATTGCTCGTAAAAGTGTCATTTTCGACGTCCCCGTGACGTCACGGCCAAGAGCGCTACTCTCGCTCATAAACCACGCGGAAGTAAAGACAACTTTGTCTTTAAACAAATAAAATTCAGAATAGCACATGGATATCGTGAATCCAAACCGCAGGAAAATCATTTGCGTTGATACGGCTCGCTTTGTTATCTTTGTCATCAGTTACATTCAGAATTTGCATGTCTAGCGTATCTCTGTACTGCCGAATTACAGTGCATCGTCAGTATTGAAGTCCTGAAACCTATATAACAAGAAATTTATATATATTTGTAAAAGTATTTCAAAATCGCGAACGTCGCGTCTCATCAAAATCTTGTTTAAAATAGGACAAAAGCTGTCAGGGCAGTAAACCTCAAACGTCGCTGGCACGTATGTGGGTGTTGTATACGTACAAGGGTGGTCTGCACACAGAGACCTGGAGACGATCATTTACATACGGCGGGGTACGGGCCGGGAGCGAGAGGGAGCGTCACCCGAGGGACGGCGCCCTCCCTCGCGCGGGACAGAGACCACTATATTATTATCCTGAACTAAAAAAACGAAAAGTGGGCGGGGGATTACATTATAGTAGCGAAAGTAATCGATATTCTGTTTTAGTACGAGGTTGTTAGACCTGTGCAACTGCAGCCTAAATACGCAACGGTTAGGTCACGGCGGCGCAGGTGACGTGTTCCTCACAGCCTTAACGGAACCGGATGAAGGGCGACTTCCACATTTAACTTATTTTAATATATTACCAGTGAAACCTGGCCGATGTAATGCCTGCGTTTCATGTATTAACATCTGCAACTTTAGAACTCGGAGATTCCTATCTTACAAAACAATAGGGTTTGTTGAAAACTTGCTAAGATTTGTGAAGAAGATTACAAATTTTTATATAAATATATAAACATTATTAAAGTTTACTTAGAGTTTTATTATTTAAGGTACTGATTTATTTATTTAGAGATTCAAAGGACCTCAGATCCTGAATACTGGTACAGTGACACGAATTGAAAGGACCTCATTCATTATTAATACAGACAACCGTAGGGTCAATGGGGTATCAAAGATGCACCGTTTAGAGCAAATGAGCCGTAGGGCATTTTGCGCATAATTTCACATCTCGGCCCTACCGACCGCTAAATGGACACCGGCCCGAGATAAACGACTTCGATTTTATGTGTCCCTGGTAATTTATAAATAATTCAAATCTATTTTGAAAATTAAATCAAAATAAAGAATTCTGCTCGGAAACATATAATACTACTTTTTATATTCAATAAAATTATAAGTATATAATACTTAATTATTAATATATTCATAATTTTATAAATATGAACTTCCTGATTTGTTTTTATTGTTTTGTTTCCATCTTTCAAAAGTAACTGTTACATTTGAAAAATAGTTAAAAGCAGTTTTTAAAATCTTATCATAAGATTTGTTCTCTATCACATATTTCAATATAAATAAATGTTATTTTAAAAAATGTGAAATAACAATGGTTATTCTTTCATAATATTTATGTTAAAATACAAAAAATATAAACAATTGTAATACAAAACAATACCCTGTCGCTACATAAAAATGAGATACGTAAATCCGTAGCTACGTGACGTAACGCGGCGTGTCGTAACGTAAAAATAGGGGATATTTATATAGTGATAAAATCCATTTACGAGCTACGCTACAATGCGGGACGAACAAACTTTATTTCCATAGCTTTCATATCTAGAGGACCCACGACGGGGACGATAGGGATGTGCTCGCTATCGATGTTTATTTATCGATTATATATTAGAATTTTATAACCAATATTTATAATTTTCTCTTCTTTGCTTTCAATGAAATCATAAAAAAGAGCAATCAAGATTAATAACAAATTTTTACTTATTTTTTATCTTTTTATGTTGAAATGTTCACAAAAAAACATATAAATATTAAAAAACCTTCCTCAAAACGAAAGCACATCACTAAAACAAAGCCCTTACTTTTCCTTCAATTTTCCTTTTGCTTCGCTTAATTGACGAAGAATTTTGATTGGTCCGGTACTCGCTATATTTCTATGCATCTGTCGCTATCGTTTTTTTAATTTCATTCCCATTTATTATTCGTCTCTTATTTTAATGGCTTCGTTGTTGTTGGTATTCGAGTCGATATTGCTCTAATTGCTGAGTTGAGGACTCTTCAGCGGAGAGCCTTAGATTTGCTTACAAACTCTATATATATCCGATCCATACTAATATTATAGAGGGGAAACGTTTGTTTGTTTATATGTGTTAATATTTGAAAGTACCAAATATTTAGCATGACCCTTCTGCACTTGGTTTTCTTCACATAAAATAAAATGTTTAATCGACGGGTGGAACCGCACGTAACAGCTAGTTCAATAATAAATGGAACTAAGTCAAGTCAATAAATCAATAACTATAAAAACAAACCAAACAGTCAATAACCAATACACATATCAAAGTAAAAAACAATTGCAAGAGTTACATTTCAATCGACGCAGCAATTACTCGTCAAAGGCGGTACAGTTGAATAGTCAATGATAAAACAGTATGGTGGACAGGATTGACAAAACGGCTGCGCGCGCGCCGATTCACTTGTACCACGGAACATCGCCTAACAAATTTCAGAATGGCTACCCATTGAAACGTCATGGTGGGTGTATTGTGCGTCGGGAAAGAGTTTCAAATCGATACAAAGCATTCCTTTTTAATGAAATGAAGGATTTAATTAAAAAATAAAGTATATATTCTTTAAGAAGTGAATATAATCCAAATTATAGCAAATAATCAAAAGATTCCCAAGAGGTATGTTTTCAAAGATTATTAAAATTTTATAGTAAATTTTGCAGGTAAATCAATTGAACATAAATAACGAATCATGATTTAGGTCCAACTCTTCACTTTCCTCTTCCAGACTCTGTTTTTCTCAATCTCTGGTGAATGACCAGCTTCTTGTATCTGATTAACGGCTCTTAACATTCAGAGAGCGCAGCCGCCGGCGCCAGCATCCAACAAAAACTACTCATTTGAGATTTTGTAAACAGTAATGTAACTTGTTTGAGTATTTTGTCTGTATTGTTTTAATAATTTAAATTCTACAGACAGTTTTGGCGTTATTGTTTTAGCCAACGCCATCTATGGGTAGTTTCACGTAAGCTGCTATTATTATTATTATTATAAAAAAAGACACAACATTTTCTGAAAAATTTGATTACAGCAAATTTTGTGTTATTTTTTATCATCGAGACCATTCATCACAATATATTTTTTTTATATTTCTATGACAATCAATCAAACTATTATAGAATTATTATATTTCAACACCAACGCCATCTATAGATATACAGTGTCTACTTTGTAATATTTTATTCCCTTGGTATTAAGTTAATTGGAACCTTAACAAATGGTGTCCATTGATAACGGCGGAGCGTTCACAAAATATATATTTACAATTAAATTTGTCTTAAAAATAATTATTATTGGAAATACCTAAAACAATGACTGATTTTTAATTATTTAATATATATAATAATGAAAATAAAATCCACTTGAGAATGTAAAATAAACTCTATAGATATACAACTATAACTTGTATATATATGTTAGTACTGAACTAATATTAGTACGAGCGCATCTCTGGTTCATTAACCCAGCCTCCCTTGAGATAAATACCTAGAGATTTCGTTATTAAATAACTCTTGAATGTTTCCTTGTATATGATGAAACTAATTATATTCTTAATACTAAAACTTATATGTAATATTCATAAAAAATGTCTGTTTGTTTCGATAAAAATGTTTGAAAAGCTCAAATAAATATGTTTTTTAATAACGCGATCTCAAAAACAGTATGAAAATTTCATTCCACCTACATTATTTTATTTCACAACGTGCTACAAAATGCATCTGTGTTACAGTTCCTACCGTGTGGAGGGGGGTGAGGCGGGTGCGGAGGGGGGGGGAGGAGGCAGCCATACAAAAATATGCAAAGCGCGAGCCGGGCCCTTGACACGAGCCTACTTCAAGACTTCATTATCCCAAACAATGCCCGTTAAAAGTTGACACTCACACACCGACACGTGTTAACTAACACACGAGTGATTATAGTGTGAGTTGGAAGATGGAACATACTAGAAAACTGTGTTCTATATTTGAATATATCGAATTATGTCTTAAAACACAAAAATTTTGTGTGTTTTTTATAATTTTATTGTAAAACTAAACACACATTTGAAATAAATAACACACAGTTGAAATACGTCCGTGGTTGCACTTCAATAAGCTGTGTTGAACAATACTCGCGTGTGTGTGTGTGTGTGAGGCTCATGTTAAATGCATAAGATACGGTTCGTAGCGACTCTGTCTTAGTACGCACAGATGTTTTGGTGAAAGCACATTTTTGCGTGACCTTGAAAAGTTTCAGCTGAAACTTATATACAAGAGAACATGTTTTCATTGTTATTAAATAAACGTTTTAGTTTACATATATAATGTATATTTGAGTTATTTATTATAAGAAATTATAATAAACTATTAAAAGCTATTTAATGTATATTACTTATAAATTATAGTTAATTAATTGTAATGGTTCCTTATTTAATAAATATTATAAATTAATTAGTCTTAATACTTTACAGACCAGAAGACATAGAAATTACAAATAATGAAACGATCAAGAATAATATTTAAATAACTTTACACTACAATAACCTATGGTATGACTGATCTGTCTGTATTTTAAATATATAATTGTATATATATAAATTAGTTTCAAGTTTGTTAAACATAATCTTTTAATTATTCAAGAATTCAATTAAAATTCAAGATAAGTATTAATTAATAAAACATCGAAAATCAAAAAAATATGCAAAATTTTTCACCAAACAACTAAACTTATCAAACATTCCAGACGCCATTTATTTATTGATAACAATGTACTTAACACTATTGACAATATCTTAATTATTTAAGCAATTATAACGCTTGAGATACATTAAAATAGATATTATAATGGCCTGTTGGAATTTGTTATCAATTACTGTATACCAGTCCTCAATATACAATAGTTTTAATAAATAAATACTTGACTTCTGAAAATGTAAATTATACGACTCGCTACAAAGATAATATATCCAATATACTGGTCACATATATATATTTAAAAGTATACCCAAATTTTATTTTCTGAATATATTCAATTATGAAATCAAATCAAATTATACATTTTCATACTATATGTATATAATATACAAGTATTCTAATAAAATGTATATAATATTCGGCACCATGTGTTCAGAGCTCAGAACACAACCTACATATGAAATTCTCTTATAAGAAAAAACAAAATATTAAGGATATTTATCATATCGTATTTTAGGAATTATCATATTAATATATGTCAAAGAATTGTTTAATCATGACATACAAACACAAACAAAGAAAATATAAAAATTATTGCATATTTATATACTAAGAATTATGACATGTAATACAATATTGTTTAACAAAATCACAAACCCCTTATATTTGTTATAAGTCAAAACAAAGTCAAGTCAAAGTCAAGTCAAGTCAGATAAGTGTCAGAAAGAAATAACTATTACATAAGTTATTAATATTTGCTATAACTTTAGTATATCAATAGTTTTGAGATGATTTTACGCAAACCTTTTGTCAGTCACGACAGAACAGATTAGTAATGTGCTTTAAGAATTTGGGAGTTTATTTTACAAGCGCGTCCAGAGGATAATATTAGTGAATAATTCAAAAATGACCACTTATCTTGTACATGTACAGAAAAAAACTATAAATTATATCTATTTTTTGTTTTCGAATTATACGTCTGTAAAATAATTCAAATGTCTGAATTTGTATTATAAGTACTGTAGACAATTATTATATAATGTTTTATTTTCAGGAGCTATTTCATGAGTTGGAATACTTAAATAATAATTTATTAGTAGAAATATAAAAGAATCGATTGTCTTAAGATTTCATTACTTTCATTATAATATATGTATGACATGTTAAACAATAACTTTATATAAAAACACTTGGGAAATTATATTATAATAAGAAAATGTATTTGTATTTAATTATATATTTTTTGATACTAGAAATAATATTCATAAAAATAGAAAGAGTATTTTAGATTTGCTAAAATGGAGTTATTACCGTTATAACTCAATAGCCAAGCTAACATCCATTACAGGACAGAGCCGACATCTTAACATCCAGCCGCGACAACATCCAAGAATCAGAGTCAAAAAACGCAAACTTGAGGGCGACGACACAACCGAACCGCGCTCGAAATGTATTCAAATATATGCGCGATTAATTCAGGCTGCATAGCCAACGGGACGGTGTTAGTGTGGCGGACTCACTTTCTACGTGGATCGATGAGGCCGTGACCTTCACAGCCTTATTTGCTGGCTTCTATTTTTTGGGAGTCCTGGTGGTGGTGGGTTTTCGTCAGAGGCTTCGGTTTACCAGCAGGGGCAGTGTCTGTTACGTTGCTACAGTGGCGCTTATGGGTTACTTCTGCTTTACGATGTTTTTTATCAGATTTTCTCTAAGATAAGGCAATGCTACAATTAAATTTTAAGATACTTCCTGATTCTAACGGAGAGCTCTCTATCTATGAGTATTTTCGTTATCTCAAAGTACAAAGGCGTCTAAATCGCATCACCAGCATCCCTCACTAGGAAAGGTTTCAAAAAGAAAACGCGCCCTTGTGAAATTCCTTTTCAGGTCTCCGAGGAATTCAAGTACACGTACAAGTGTGGACTAAAGTATACATCATATACATAAAAACAGATAGTGAACTGGGCGTACGGAGCGTTGTGCGTGTGTGTGTGACGTGACGCTACCTCTATATATGTGTGAGTGCGACGTGACGCTACGTGATCGATGTGTGTGTGTATGGAATGCGGTGCACGGGAGGATGTACTGCGCTGGGTGATCCTTGATACTTTGTGACGTCAGCGTGCTGTTTGTGCAAATAATTTTATCCTTTTAATCATTGTGTTTATTATTTCTCCAAAACTATGTTAGGTATTAAATTGTGTATAACGATGAAAATACTCAAATATAGATAGAACATCTGTATGTATCATGATTTTTGTAGTTTTCTACAGCTGACCGAAGGTATAATTATATAAAAAGTTAGTATACAATTATCATAGTGTGTAAACATTAATAAATTTACTCTGAATCGTTCTGTGTTTTTCAAACGTTCCTCAATAACAGTAGCTATACATGAAAATATTAATAGGTCTTTTGTATTTTTTTACCTCCTGAGCCAATCTGAAATAACTGAAAGCAAAATAATAGCCTTAAAAATAATAATAAATATAAATTTCATCTACCATCACAACATGCGAAGCGCACTACACACTCACACATTGTCACTGCTACGTGCCGTCGTCTTGGCAACGAGACGCATGCGTGGCGCCGCCTACCGCCCCCCCTCCCCCCCCTGCACTTAGTGCCAAGTATGAAGCAAATCTATTCTATATGATTGGTCATTGAAAGATAGGCTACGGAACATCGCGGTTTTTCCCTTATACCAATACGACACCAGCTCAGCCATTCCTCAATTGAATTATATTTTTAATTACTGATTAATCGAGTAGTTCTTGCTCTTCTTTATCTAGAACAAATTAAACAGATCAGTCAATTCAAAATTAGGTTTTATCATACAAATATATTGAAGAACGAGTCAAAGTACAACATTATAAGTAGACAAGACAAAAATATTTAATTTCTAAAAAGTTAAAATAACAAATTATCAAATATAACAACATAGTTAATAAAACAAAAATCAACACTAGGATTGTTTTTCATTACAATAATACGTCCCGTAACGAGGACATTTACAAAACACTGCTAAGTACACAATAATGGACTTTTGAACAACATGGACTGATCTATCTATAATATACCAGGCTCGCATAGCAACATAGGAGTTGTGCGAGTGCGAGCGAGATAGCCGACACGCACACAGACACGAGCGGGAAAACCTCACGCACACTGTGTCTCTACGTCTCTACGCGTGTACACAAACGGAATGTAGGTATTGGTGGAGAAACGTCAGTTGATAACGATTGTAATGTACGGTATGATTTTATCCGACTATTATATGTACGGAGGTACCAGTGATTTTCCATTTACCCGTGCGTTTTAAAATTCGTCATACGGTCTCGATATTTCAGCAATTACTAAAGTAAAATATATCAAAAGAAATGATCAAAATTATACATGTCTTTAATAACCAAAATATTGCTTTTTTGGTAAAAATATTTCATTCGTTTAAAGTATTAAAGATCATGAAAGATGAAAAACGCACGAAGTACATTAATTTGGTTCAAACCTTTCACAATAAACTTATTAGGATTGAAAATAACAATATAACTTAAGATATTAACAAAAATATAGTGTATGTCTTCGGATCTAATATATAATTTGAGTTCAGAGTATTATTTAAAGACAAAAAATCACGAAGCATTCTTGAAAATAAGCAAACCTATTAAAAATAGTAATAAAAATAAAAAAAAATGAATTAAATTGTTTTTCCACACAATGAATCCAGTAGCTTGTAATTTTGCATAACGTCACCCGCCGCAGACAAGCGACGACTAAAATAAACACCGAACAAAGTTTTATTAAAACGTCTACGCGTTTCTCTTACGTGGCTGGAGAGAAAACGACCTATCAACTTTTCAGAACGCTACATTTCAATACACCTAGCGCCATCTCTCATCGAGTAGCGGAACTTCAACACGCATGGTTCGTATCTGACGAATATATTTCAAAAACACCTAAAAAAATATATATAATTAATAATAAATATTTAATTATATATATTATAAACTCATAGTGAAAACGAACGAAGCTTTATAGGGAAGGAAATGAATTCAAATGACCTTGCTTCGTTAATTCCTCTTATAAATTAAACATGAGAATCATTATGATTGTTGAAGAGCGGTTTGGTTTTTCACAGTACACTACTGAGACTGCTGTTTGACTTAACGTCTTTCGTTTGCTTTTTTAATGTATTTAATGAAGTTTACACAGTAAGTACTGATTTGTTATTATTTGATCTCATGTTTAAACTTTTAAAATAATTCATGAGAAACCTAACATTGCTTTAAGAATACATATTATTAATTGTGTTCACAAAATCATTTTAAAAATAATTGCTCATTGACAGTTCATTGAACTTTTAGAATACCTGAGTGTATTTCGAATACAAAATTCGAATATAGAATTGCAGAAATACATTGAAATTTGTTAGAAAATAACTTGAATTCATTTTTAAATTTTATTATTAAAAGATTTAAAAAGCCGTCGGAAATAAATTTTCGCTTTTAATTTTTATTTTCAATTTTTCGTTGTAATGTTGTTTATATTATTTTTGTTAATATCATTTTAAAACAATGTCTGTCGGTTCAAGTCTATACTTCATACACATTGTGTACAGTTAGCGAGCACTTAGGCAGATTGTTCACGTGTGCGCGGACCGTGAAATGAACGAAAATAACACACACACATACACACTTATGTATTATAGCAATAACATTACAAGTTTAAATAAAAAATATATACTATATTATGAGAAGCGTTATATTAAAAATATTTTTTTTTTATTTGGATTCAGCAACCAACTTAAAACAAAACTTAATTATATATAAAAAATAAATAAAACCTCATGTAGTAGTTGTTCTCTAAACATATTTTTGAACAAAAATAACTTAAAAGATACTTAACATAATATTAATAAAATTATATGTAATAATAAAATAAACATACAGTACGTACAAGAAAACTATTGCATTTTTTTATAAAACAGATACAACTATAATATTAAGTTTAAAATAAATATGAATTTAAACTTTTCTTAAGAATCATTACCATTTATATTGGTCCATACATAATGATTGTGATATTAATTTTAATATAATATAAGAGACAAAGCAGCCATTTGTTGGTAAGTTGATGCGTGAAATGAAACGCGGCGCCGGCGCCGGACTCATGTAGGACATACTATATGTACACTCGACATACATATATATAAATATATATATTACCTCGTTACAGTCATAGTTATGTAACGTTATTATATAAAAATATATATTTACAGTTTTTATAACAAAATACGCCAGTTATGTAATCATAACAACCTATATGATTGTTAAATTATGTTTTTTATCTTTTTTTATCTTTTCTTTTTTTTCTATTTCCTTTAAAGATAAAATTATAAAGAATACAAATGCCATGAGTCATACAAATAAGGTTTTAATATCCAAAACTTAATTTCGCTAGCATTACCTGAAAAACGTTATGGAGTATATGAAGCAATTACCAAGCTCGTTAGTGAGTTACACAGTTATGGACGTTATTGTAATTAAATAAGAACTATATTCGCGTAACAAACTGTATGTAGTTTTGGATATGTAAGGGATAAGACTCATTAGGGCGAGGTTCGTTTCGGTTATATTTTACACCTCTGTTATTAAAAACTTCGTGTTTAAGTACAATTGTAAGAATTAAGACACTATAAAACATTTTGTAAAATTGTTATAGTTGCCACAATTTATTTGGTAATATGGCTATTTCTCGCCACACTTTATTTGTTGTTATAACAAAAGATCTTCGCATCTCATTTGTTATTGTGGCTAAAATAAGTTTCGCCACACTTCATTTGTGATTATAACATGTTCTTGCAATTCAATTACCAAATACACAATACAGATAAGCCACAACTATACGATTAACGCTCAAATCTGTAAAGCACCAGAGATATGAGTGATAGGTATAGCGAAGGTAAATCCCGGTGTTTGGTGAATACAATTAAGCGAGGCCGCAATCCGAATTATAAATTCCATGGGAAAGGCGACAGGTGGCGCCGTAATCGCATGAGCTCGAATCATACCCGACAGACCACAGACTACCAAATAGACTACTTTTATTTTTATCTTTTATCTTTGCTTTTGTTTATTCTATGACTGATTTTGAACTTATATACAATATTTAATATAATATTGTATCATTGTTATTATATTATATAACATTTTCTTTTACATGCTGGGTATGTTTTAAATAATATAGATTAAAAAATTTTAGTATTTTAAAAAATAAACTTTGTTATTTTGAAATACATTTTGTATAACATAACTTAGGAACCAATCAGATTATAAACAAAACAATATACAAACAAACAAACCAACAAAATTAATGAGTAAATCATATTATATTAATATATAACGACGCATCTGCGAGTTGGTCTGTACTCAGTACATAATTGCCCAGTATTTGCCCAGCGCTACGTGAAATAACATACGTGAGATAGCAGCCATTGTTTTTAGTTTGGTCAGCTCTGAATTAACTGTTTTATATCGACACCTTCTGGATTCTGATTAAGACATGTGTATATTATGACAAAACACAGCTCTTACCTGCCATGGAAGTTTTGTATCAATATTATAATAATATTACTTTTATTACTGAGTTTTTAGAAGAGCAATTGATGTGACCTCGAACAGAAAGTAAATTGCAGAAATTTGAAAACAATATTGTTTAAATATACTTAAGAAAAGTGAAAGTACAACTATTGTAATATTACTTTGCAAGATGGTAAAGCCGCTATTCTGATTTAAATATTAGGTAGAGGTCTGAGCGACATTGTTTTTGCACAGTATTTGTAATTGTTTCAAGGAGTATAATAAATTTAAGATTGACATGAATTAGTCATTATATATTATTATTGATTCAATACAATGTACCCAAATTGTTTAATAACGTGTTAAACCTTAATTCATTATAAACAGTGGAAGAATAAACAAAACAATAGCGATTAGATTGCTATAAGTGGCAACGCTTTATACGCACGCTATATTATCCTACGATGCGCGGGCGCACCTTTAGCATTGCTCACGTCAATAGATAGATAAAGCGAGTCATAATTAACAAATAAATGGAAAATTCTCGATTATGATAATAATAATATTTTAAATATAAAATTTAAAATATTAGATGTTTTAGCAGTGTTGTAATAATTTAAATATAAATTAATTATTTAATATAAAGTGTGTACAAACCTTATCAAACGTCAAAACAATTTATAACATAGTTGTCGATAAGAAACTACTGACAGCGGGGAAAACAAAAAATAATCACTCGATTTTTCGTCTCACTGCTTTCACACTTCTAAACAGTTTTGACGTATTTACTGTACGAATAAATATGTGGAAAATGAGCACCTGGGATCCACGCTAATGTATGCTGTAATACCTGTACATAAGAATCTATTTGGTGTGTGTTCCAGTGATAGGTTGTAGAGTGAGTGGAGTCGACGTAACACGTCACGGCTAACGAGGAGCATAATAAAGGAAAATTGTTCCTTTAGGAATTAATTTTCTTTTAATAGAGATGTTTACTTACCTTTTACTAATATTTTTATATAAAATTAAATTATAATTAAAAAAAATTGTATTATATATATTCTCAAATAAAATGAAATTAAAAACATTTATTGAAAATAATAATTAAAACTATTTTCTAACAGCTCAGAAATATATGAGAAGAGCCTCAGAACTGAGGACTTGCACCTATATTGCAAAACTTATTTAAACTCCAGTTAAATCTCTTATTAATTGGAAATTCTAGTTATTTATTAGGTTGGTTATTACACCGACAAATGCTAATAGGAAGGTTTAATTGAGATAAATGTTGGGTTGTTTATAAACGTGAATGATATCAAGTGAACAAGTTGCTCTCGTCGTAACCAGCAAGGACGTTATATAAAAGTTGATTTCTTGGATATTTATTTAAATAGATCAAAATATATAATAATTACATGATTTATAATTAAGTGTGTTCCTAATTATATTATCAACATATAATATATTTTACGATTAATAAAATTTGTCGAGCCATTTTTATAAAAATGTTGAATCAATGAAAGAAAAACAAATATTTTTTCCAAAATTATACACAGAAAATTACAAACTACTGATCTATAGACACTAGTTTATATAAATATCAAACAGATTATATATAAAAAACTTTAAAAAATATGTCTATGTTTTAAGGTATTATCCAAGAGTTTAAAAAAACAAAGCGCAACGCAACAGTGCAGTACATTAATGTAAATATATGCTAATATATGTATCTGCGATCACTACTTCCTTCCGCTTATTATGCGCAGGCGCAGCGGTAGCCCTCGCCCTCGACAGTTAGGGGTCGACCTCACTAATAGCCACAAACGTTTTGGATATCTTGTCAAATTACTGACATACATACACACATGCAGTCTTATCATAGTAAGAGGGAATTATATTTAAAATAAGGCGATATTAAAATATTATTTATATTTAAACACAACAGCTTTCTAAAACATTTACTCCCTTACCAATAAGAAATAATTTTTGTCACTTTCACACATTTGAAGTAAATCGTAGGTAAGAAAGTGACAAAATACTATAAGTTCTCCTGAATATAAATATTTTAATTAGTAGTGAGGATAAAGCTAAAATATTAAAACTTATTATATATAAGACAGCTTATTATTTACTATATGTGTAAATAAAATGAAGCAAACGAAACCTAAAACCTGTACTAAACTCAACAAGACCATTTATTTTAAAACAACTCCTATATTAGAGAAAAAACAACGTACAAACATAAATTTTACAAACATACAAAAAACACTCAGATTGGATGCAATCTTTGTTTGACACAAATAACTGCCTTCAGTCGTAATCGAACCTACAACTTTTGGTATAATACCATCAACGTCTAACCACTGACCAATAGGCGGTATTCTTATAGAGTTTGATTTATTTGAATCATATTAGACTAGTTACTCGCAATTCCACCTGCAAATAATTTATTTTGTTTACTATAGTTAATGTATAATATATACTAAATAAGAACAGTAGAAATAGAGAGCCTTGCAAGCGGCCTCTGACCACTTCACCAATAGCTTGTATTCTTATAAAGTTTGATTTATTAGAATTGTGCTGTACTAGTGGCTACCCGCGGTTCCACTCACATTTACTATTAGGAAAACCAATATCAGTAGTGATATAACCTTCCTCATGAAATCATATCATAGTCAGAAACATTTCAAAATCCAGCAGTTTCATAGAATAGCAAACGAAGAAATTATTTCCCTTATAATATTAGAATATATAAAACTTATTTGTAATAGTAAGCAACTTGTAAGCCATGTTCTTAGCGTCTAACAGCCTCATGTAATACGTAATAAATCTAGGCGGTCTAACCGGCTGCTAAATGGCTAGCCTCGGCGCGAACTTTATTTATTCCACTAACATATTAACTAGAAGATGGTTTGTTTAGCATTTAAAAGCTAATCTTGCAACTATCTACTGAAAATTACTTATAACTATACATCACTAGTTAATTTGAATTCATCTAACAACACTAAAATTATTACTAATTACAGAATATATTGTTTTCACGTCATAAAAATTTGAAAACGTTTAATGTTTCAATCAATTAATATAACAGGCTAAAATAATCTTAATAATATTGTGAATAAAAGCTATATTCGTTTATTTCTATTTTATTGCGTGCTGTTTCTGCGATAACAAGAACACGTCACGGCAAATAACAATGCTTCCAAAACTGTTAACAATTATAACACGCCTGATCGTATGTAGCGTGACATATTAGTTAACTACACTGTGGGAGCGGGATAGCAAAACATACTGTCTCTTTCTATTTTTATTGTACTATTTTCTTTATGATCAGATGTTAAGAAACGAGTTCGATATTTTTTTCGTATGTATTTATTTATTTATATTAATATTGTATTAATAATTTTTTTATGTGTGCGTAAAATAATTACCAATTGTTATTACTAAAATTACCAGTAATAAGTAGTAATTTTTGTTTTTTTTTTTTGTTTAAAATTGTCGTCAGTATAAATTTATATTCTAAAGTGAAGTTCACAAGTTGCAGTTATAGGTGTGTGTGTAAAATTACCTGTAATAGTTAGTAATTATATGTAATAATAGTCGAGCTCTGCGCCGTCGGCACGCCCTGCTTATATTCTTTATATAATTTAATTGAGATTGTTTTATAATTTCTTTGGTGTCATTTTCCAATATACAGACATAGTAATAGACATCTTTTATCGTTATTTATGAATTTGCTACTAGTTTTTACTAGTATCAAAATATATTTCTGTTGGTTGTTAGATGACATTTCATTAGCAACCTGTGGTTACTATTTAATTAAAAAAAAAAGTAAACTAAAAAATGAATACTCTTTTAAAAAAAGTGAAACTAATAGGTTTTTTTTTTTAAATATGCATACAGTGCATTTAATAAGTCAGACTCCAGCATTGCCTTTAATAATATGGAAGCTTAAAAAAAATTGTCCGAAAGGTAAGACTGTATGGGTTTTGAACATTTTGCATTTCCATGACAAGGAAAAATTAAAAAAAGTCTGAGAGTTACGGAAGAATGGGTTTAGTTTATTTCGTATTTAATGATATAGAAGAATTAAAAAAAGCACAAGTCAACCCGCCACTATCAGTCAAATCTGACCCCGGCTACAACAGTTAAAATGTCCATAACCTGAATACAATTTCCCACGAAGAAAAATGTTAGTCGACATACGGACGATACGTTACTCATGAATATTTATAAATGCGACCCTCGAAGTAACTACCCACCAGCAAATGAACGCTCCAACCACATCACTATTGATATTATGTATTGTTTGAAATATCACTTACGAACCTTTGTACTTGTAGCTTACGAGCGAGATTATCTTTAGACGCTTAAGATTTAGTAATAATTAGTTTTAGTAAGAGAACAGGTGATATATGGGTTTATAATTATATAATACAACTTATATTATATACTATTTACTAACTAACTAGGTCTTTTCATATCGCTTTTGAAAACAGAGTGGCTATTTTGTTTTTTAGTTATTACAAACTAAAATTGAAGTCTTGAACTACATATATGGGTAAATATACTTAATAGTTTTATTTTACAGAAAAACATTACAATGAAAACAAAATCTTAGCTGGATCAAGTTTAAAGAAAATGTAGTTCAGAAATAATTTTCCGACGGAAACTTTAGCAACTTAAAAAATTTTCTACTTTTTTATAAAGTTTCTTTTTTTCTATCATTTTGATGATTTTAATGATATAAAAAATCTACAATACGTGAAGGTATCGAATCTTCTACCTTGGGTATTCAAATATTATTATGTTAACAAAGTAATTATTTTTATACTATATTTATTTTAAAAATACTGTTTAAAATATACTTTACTTCTAAAAATAAGAAAAAATATCAACTTTCACATCAAAAATATGTCTTAAAGGCAACGAAATCAAAATAGTCTCTAATTCGTATGTATTATTTATTTCTGCACTCAATGAGGAATAAATTAATAATAATTAAACTAACAAATGACAAAAACCTTGTGATTTGATTTTTATCGAACTGTCATGTAGCTGTTATATCCAAAAATATATAAAAATTCAAAATGGACGTCACAAAGTTAATTTTATTGCCCTTTATATTCTTAATAATAACAGCTAAATTAATAAACATTATCAAATATAAATATTATGATTTATTTATTAAAAAAATATAGTTAGATAATAATAATTTTTACCAATTAATTCGGTAATATTAATACACATACCATGTAGCGCCATCTGTTATTGAATAGCAGAACTAAATATTATAATTAATAATCAGAATTATTTTAAAGTATATTAATTTAAAGAAAATACATTTATTTTTGTGATAAAATTTTTATGACAAAAAGGAAAATTATTCTTATAATTATTCAAGAAATGATATAATAAAGATATTATACGCATTTTTTTAAAATGATTATCAATATTACATAAAATATAAGTTAATGTAGTGTTATTTTAATCTGAATGAATGAAACCTGAAAGGGTTGATAATTATAATTCCTATTAATAAGCAGAAAATAAAAAGTATAATGAGGTTCTAAAACAAGGTACTAACTTAACACCCGCATACATTTCCCACATAATATCAGTAAAATTATTTTAAACGTATGGAAAAAATATTACAGATAATAAAAAAAAAGATAATACACCATAACGGATGAACCTAAAATAACTTCCACAGTCTTAGCGCCGGAAGGCGATTCTCATGTTTTCAAATACAGTATTTTTATTAAAAGATCAACTCAATATAATATATTAATAAAAAATATACATAAAATATAATAAATATTGATATTGTCAATCAAAAAGTTTCGTTAACAATTCATATTTTTTTAAATCAACAACAACATGACGAAACAAAACGAATTCGCGTCCTAATTTCAAAATGAGAGGTTCCCGCGGGTTCTCGGTCCGTTGAAAATAAAACAACGGTTTCAAAGAACGCATGTGTCTAATTTTATTCCTGCTCAGTGGTTATGAAATAAATGCAAATTTATGCGTCGCTTCTGACTTTATCGGCCATCGATGTGGGACGATATAACATTTTTTCGTTAAAACTCTATTTTAAACTGTAAAAAAATAATTACAGCTATCACAAGCAAGTTTTGATAAGTGCCTAATTAAACTTTTTGTATCATTTCGCTTTTAACCATCTGTTAAAGTATACAAAGAAGGCTTCTCTTAAACATACTTTTATAAAAAAAACTAAGCTAATATCCTGACAGACAGAGACAGCACACTCTGTTTATCTCTGTCTGTTAAACCTGAATAATATAAATCAAATACAGATTGTCAAAATAATAATATGATAACATAACTAGTCATCATATTTAAATATATAAAAAATAGTCAAAACTAGCAAAAAAATAGTTCTTACTCTAACACACGGTTACTCGAAATCTGGTGTTTTTTAATTTTACTATTTTACTATTCACCGTCAAAACCTATAAAATAATGTACGTGAAATATTAAAACAATCTTGTATTATTTGTAACAAATAATTATATTTTTGTAACTTCTATAACATGTTGCTTTTTGTAAAAGTGAATCAACGTTCTTACTGGTCAAAAGTGTATCTCGTTACTAATGCTACTCTTAGACGAATAATGGTAGGATGTCGAAAATTTTCAGAGTTGTCGAGGACAGTAACTTATAGGTCCTGAAGTTTTTTGGTGACATTTAAGTTTTTATTAAATTTTTTAGAGTTAACATTTAGAACGTTTTGAAATTGTACGCGCGAGTTCTTATTAAGAATGTAGCCACAATTTTATATATACTTTGTTAATTTTACAAGTATACCAAAATCATTCAGCAACAATGCTTCGCTCAGCTCCACCCTGTACAGTGACAGACCTAGTATTGAGTATAGATTGCAAAAAAACGCACTGACAGGACTCAAAAATGCAACCTCTGGAAACTCTTCCGTCGCTTTGTCATTTGAGTTACCATGTCTAGTATATATAAGTATATGTATGTATATATACAAAAACTGTAATCGATATAAATATTGCATTAAAGATATTTAAATAATAATTCTTATCAAATTATTCGATAAGAAATTATATAATTACATAACACTTAAGTTGAATTTTCTGTTTCGATACAAATAACGTTATTAAAAATATACTATAACTATGTTTAAATAAAAAACAAATATATGAACAAATAAAAACTTTTTACTTTAAACTTTTCTATTGTAAATGACAGAATACTTATTTTCAAATCCTGCGTCCCAATTAATTTTTATAAAAGGTAAGTCATATTTAAAAGAGGGTAGGAATATAATAACGCCCAAACTTTTCAATTCCAATACTGAATATATTATAAAAGCGTCAAAATAAAAATTAAATGCAAAATTAACAAACAAACTCGCAACACACAAACAGAAACTTTTAAAAAATTACTCCAATATATTCAAATTTAAAAATACACTCCCGTCTCTTTTAATTATAAAGTTAAAGAAGAAACGATATGAATCGCTTTAGAATCTAATTTATATTCCGTTAGAAAATTAATAATACAGATGAAAGACAATGTTTGTTTTGTTGTAACAATATACAATACAATAACCTAGGTGGACTTTTCTACAATAACCAGGGAAGATACAACAAAACGACAGAAAATTACATCAGTATACCAGTTTTTTTTTCTTAAACTAAATCACATATTTAAAATAATATAGCATGTCACTTCCCTGGTAGAATACACGAAATCCTCTCACTGTATTCTAGCTGCATTCAATAATTACTATTATTTTAAATTTTTGCAATTTAAATTCTAGCAAAGATGGCGTCGTTATCCTTCTTTTCATAGTTTACTTATTTTTTACGAATTTATTAGATTGCTATTTAATCCTTAAGAATCTCTCAATTAAAGTTAAACGTGATTGCATGAATGTATGTTTATTTAAAATAAATGTGGATTAGAACTTTCGACACTTCTAAAGGTTTTAAAATATATGAATATTTAGAATACAGAAAGGATCTGTTTTAAAAACAAACAAAGCAAGGAGTATCCTTAGCAGTTATCAGTTCATCCACTCGTCGAGAGAGGTCGCTAGTAATTACGGGACCCTTCTCAATTAGCATATTCTTTGATTCCGGCTCAAGTAAGCTTTTTTGCTAAATCTCCTTAATTTCCTTCGTAAATTCGTGAGACGAAATTTCCTCGTTGGAAACGTTTCAAAAATCATGAATATGTAGGTACATTAGTTTATGGAGATGCGATGCGGAGTTTCTTTACACTTTGTACGAGATTATTTGTTTTTATGTCTTATTTACGCTATACTTTGAAAAGTAACAAGTGACAGTGTAAATATATAAATTAATATATATATTTTTTGTTTTCTGTATAACTTAATAGAACTTATTGTAGTAATTTTTTTAATATTTTACAATTAATAAAAATACTATTTTGTAACAAAGTTTATTACCATAAATAGCACGACAATTTCGGTTATTGGAAAAAATTATTTTAACTAAACAACGAAATCCTAACTAACTTTATTTATAAGTAGAATCAGAATAATCTTATGTAATAAAAAAAAAACCATTCCTAAATATTTATATGTCTGTATAAAATATATTAAATTCGTTAAAAAAAAGTTACAAACTCGGAGATAAAGCTTTTTGTAACAAATGCAAATTCAAAGACATTAACGTTAAGATAAGAAATAGGATTAAATACTTTAACCACATCGCTATTAGACAATTAGAGAGTTCTCTTATCTAGATAATAATTACATATCTTTATTTTTAAAAACTAACTATATTAATAGTGCTTTAAAACCATAATTAATACAATAAAGAAAGTTTAAAAAAATTTAAATACTTAATAAAAAATTAAACAAACATTCCAACCCGCGATCTCTATAAAAACGTTTCGTCATTCTACTAACTGAGCTACCATGTCACTCGATAAATGTATATCTGATTAATAGTGTTAACGCATAAACAAGTTATACAGACAAAAAAAAATAACAAAATTTATAAATTTATCAATAACAAGAACGTATAATATAATAAAAGGCTAGCAATAACAATAAAATATAACAGCGAAGTCGTTTGGAGTCAATAAATTGTATTTATTTTTGGAGCCTGGCCGCTGACCGTCCAGGGTGCATATGAAGTAGGGAGGGAATAATTTCAGAACAAGATGGATTGGATCCCTTGTAATTTATCACGTATCGACGATTCTTTTTGTTTATTCAATAAAATGTTTTGCTATTTGTGTTTCTGGTTCTGGGGGTGCTGATACCATGCAATGATTGACTTTGAATGGATGGATCGTGGTTTCGATCCCCGGTTTATAATACCAGTATGACATTCATACATTCATTCATTCATTCTTTTTTTTCCATTTTTGTCTATAATTATTAAAATGTGATCAACTGCTTTTAGAATCTTATAATATATTTTCCATCTCACCAAACTTCAGAGAAGAACTGTTTGGCAAGACTTTAAGTCCCATGAAGTGCTGATGATTTATCATGAACTTTTAAAACCGTAATAGTGAAAACAATTTTGTTGTTTACAATATTAATATTTTTTGTACCACAACATATTTCAAAAAATGTTTTATTATTAATTACAAGTTTTATATAAAAACAATATTACATTAATTAAATTTCTAAAGTCAAAAATTTTTTGGCACGAGATTATTTGTTTTCTATAGTCAAAGATTGAGACAGAACTTCATCAAAGTTTCTTAAACATTATTATAATAACCTTACTTTATCGATGTCGTCGTACAAAAATAGAAAGTAAGTTTATTGTAATAATAAAGCACAAAGTTTTCAACAATGAGGAAATGTTATTTACTATTAAGTTACAGGATATATATCTATATATAACTACCTCCATATAGCAAGTAATATATATATATATATATAATTTTAAGTACTATCCTCAAGTTACGAGATATTTTATCGCAATATTGTTTTATAAATATTTACCGGGTCCTCTTTGATCAGTGAACTGAGATCCCCAGACATCAGACTAAAGAATTTGAAGACCCTCTCAAACTACACCTTGAAAACTGCATTTATATTGAGTGGAATTATGTTTATAAAAGATGAAAGAAGCTTAAAACAGTTTAAAATAGTATATTATTTTATATTCAATATTGTTTTGTGAGTAAGTTAGTATTGAGAAAATTTTTATATAAAATTTTAAAACTTAATGTTTTTAGAGACATTTTAAAACACATAAAAAAGTAGTCTGTAATTATAGTATTATTGTCTGTGACGTAAGGCTACTATTTACCTTATATTGTAATTTGTTTCTTAGAGTTTTTTAATAAAATAATTATTCAAAAAGAAAGTAAAGATAAACGCAGATAAACTGTTACCTAACAATTTCCTTCATCAAGCCATTCTTATTTTAATCTGAATTGTTGCCAAATATTCGTAAGAAAACCTCAGTGTTAGTTGTTCGAGGTCATTAGTATGCATAATTAATGAGGTAAGCTCCATCTAGCGGCGTTCAGCGGAACTAAATAATGGGAAAGTAAAGTACGCAAGATTGATTGCTGTGCGTTTGTGAAAAATGGATGATAGTTGCGTTTGAATATTTATTTTAACTGCATAATATAAATAAAACATTTCTGTTTATTAAATACAAATACTTTTTTTATTCATTGAAATAAATTGTGTAAGTTTCTGTTTATAGTTTAAGTTTAAATCTACATATCTATAATATCCTATAATATGTGATTCAATATATATATTTTCTAATAGTCTTAAGAAGAATCTAAAAAAAACAGCTGAGATATTCGCACATCATCCCCCTAATCCCAAGAAACATAATTAAATCGCAAATTTATCATAACGACGACATAACCGCGACCATTACTCCAAAGCTACAGTATCCCGTAAACTTTACTAAAAGAACACCAATAATGCACTTTCACATATAACCTTCGCCCTTATTGCGTACAAATAAGATTTAATATCAAATGACAGAAATATAACAGTAGCATTTTAATTTGGCGAGGTTATACATAAAGAGACTATAACTAACAGACAAGAGATGTCGCTAGTAGTCGATTTATCACCGCATATGACAAGTGGCCTGTCCGCTGCAGACGCCAAGATGCTTTTTAGTGCCCACCTACAAGTTTTGGGGATTAGGGATGGAATATTTTATTCAGTTACTGTATAACAATTTATATTTGTTTCAATTTAATTTAGTTTCTATATTAACATCTGTTATTCCCATATATATAAATTTTTGTTCTATCAAAATATTTTCTTATTTTGTTTCTAGTTAGCAATTTAAATTGTACCAAGATTTATATCAAAGTGACCAAACATCATTATCATAAAGTGACAAGAGTAAACCACATCTTTTAACGAAACTTTAATATACTATTCATGAAAAGATGTTTAATTACTATTTGATTTGGATTAATTAATGCTATCATTTTTATATTTATCATTTAAAAATGATAGCATAAATTAATCCAAATAAAATGTTTGCTATCTAAGATTGAAATTACAATATATTTCTAAAACATCTCTACAATTTAGTGATCAGTGGATTGAGTCTCGAGGACGCTATTTAATATTAAATACGATTTAGAAAATAAATTTTGTAAATAATTTTGGACATTTTTTCTCCTTCATACCATTAACTAGAGCAAAAAAAAGATGTAGTTTTATCAATAGTCTAGTTTGCAAAAGTTTCACCTCAATTAATTCAGCCAAAAATGCTATAAAATTTCCTTATCAATATAAAATAAAGCTAAGAAAATACTCCTAAATAAATAAACTTTTTTATTTCTTCAAACGATAAAATAACAGAAATGGAAGCAGTCACCTCAGACTCAATGAGATACGATGACCTCACGAAAATATCACCCCCCCCCCACCCCCACCCCCCACATTAATGTAATTGCGTGCCCGCACTCATGTCGGGATATTAATTAACTTTATCTGCTTTATTTTATTTCCCGTACTTGATAAAAGTGATTGTCTTTGTGGTTGTCCGCTGTCGTTTTTATTAGTGTATACAGATTACTAATAAGTAGGCTATAAAAAAAATTCAAGACTATTATTTGAATTATTTATTTGTTTCATTTATATCAATCAATCGAACGATTTTTTTAAATTTCTCTTTTCACATTCGTCTTTATTATTAATTTAAACAGACAATTATTATAATATATAACGTAATATATATAGATATTAAAATAAATATTAATATTAGTACTGAAAAATGTATTTTTTTTTATTCAATCATTAGTTAAATTTAACTAACACAAAGAAATATATTATTACACGTCTAAAAATTGGTTATTTCAGCTGAAAAAGTTGCACTAACAAAAAAGTATGTTTATTTATATAACTTTTTGTAAGTAAAATTAAATTTCTTGAAAACTATATATATTATATCTTTATACCTAGTACAATCGGAGGTTTCATAAACTAAAGTATATAAGGTTTTATTTGCGGATCCTATTTACTACATGGGGGGGGGGCGGTGTGACCTGCCAAGACTACAGGGTTGACAGTCACCTACCATTTCTCTCATTAATTTTAATACATTTTCTTATTAATTATGAAACATTTCATATAAAACAAGAAACACTTTAATAATTTTAAAGACATGACTTATTTGTGCTTTTTTAAAAAACTTAATATTATAATAAAATTACTTATAATAAACATGAAAACCATTTCATTTATCTAAATATTTTAATTTAACAGAAATTATAAATATATAAATGATCTTAAAATATCAATGTAACATCCCTAAATGGTCACCTCCCTCGCAATACACTGTGAAAGAAAGAAAATACACCCCCCCCCCTTCCCAACCCCCCTCCACCCCGAACGACTCCAGATCGCGATTGTTCATGTATGTATTCACCACATTAGGAGTCAAGTAGGATAAAAACGCAAGGAAAGCTTTGAAGAATATCCCGGCATTGAGTGATATTATTTTGCCTTAAGTGTTCGTTTTATTTGAATCGCTACCTAAAAATAAAGGACACATGTCCGTCGTGGATAGGGATCGGTTTGAATTCCAGACGTTTTTTGGGTTAAGTCTGACTTTTATCAAGATTGGCATTAAACAATGCTTGTTATAATGTTTCTTCAAATATATTGAGATATTTGTATATTGTACTGAATTTTGTACGGTACAACAGAAAAATGTACTCCTATGAATATTAAAGACAAAATTCAATTAAGGGATATATTAATATTATCGATAAATATAGTCACGTAACCACTACTTTTATCACACGTCTTATTAAATTAAAGTCGATAATTAAGTAATATATCTTACAATTTTAACAGATTTTTTTTGGAAAAAGTTCATAGTAAATGGTATTCATATTCATCTCCAACTAGTGTTTGTCAAAATGGATTTACACTACTTTCTAAGAAAACGGCTCAAATTGTAATTCAATAATAATTATTCTTACAAGTTTAAAATAAACATCAATATTATAGATAAATTAAAATTAACTATTTATCGCGACTCCTATTTTATTAAAAATTCAGTAACAATTGTTAAATATTCAGAAAACCCTTCACCTTCCTCTCACTCACTCACTCACTCATACACTCATACACTCATTTACTCATTCAGTACCCCATGAAGACATAAACCGACCCCAATAAAACGTTATTACATCTTTGTGTCTAATTAAATCGTCTCATATTCACTCCACGTGTGTTATGGTAATATTCCCTTTTTTCATCCAAATTATTGTTTTCCTTCAGTAGATTTGATTAAACCGTATGAAAATAAACACTTTATAAGCAATTGTGTTATATATACACATATATTTGTATATTATTTTTACATTACATGATATGTTAATATTTTTTTTAACTCAATTAAATTGTGCAATTCTTAAATTCACTATTTGTACACTAACTAACTAACTAACTAACATTGCCTCTTACAATAATTTGTGTTTTGGTATAGTTTTAATTAATATGAACAGTTTTATTACTTTTGTATTTTTTTAATTCTACTTATCTTTATGCACTCACTTCCTTTGTCTGCTGGAAATCTTTTACAGATATAAGATTGTTCATTTATATATTTTGTGTAGAAAAACTGTGAAATAAAATAAATTAAAAACAGCATAAGGCTTTTTTCTCCCTGTGATTATAAGACGATAAATGCATATAAAAAAACGGTTATGATCTTATTTTCAATATTTTTAACCGTAGATGTACAGAAAAATAAAGAAAACAAAAAATAAATAAAAAAAGTTCATCATTTCAGCACCAAATATAATTGAGTGACTTGCAGTACAAGGAAATTAAGTCAAAATGAAAACCTATCATAATTTTCCAATTCCTAAAATAGCTGTTGAACAAACGCAAAGTAGTGTTGGCGTTCAAGTAATTTAAAACATATGTTGATTAAGTGGATTGATACAATCAGGATTCGAACCCGCGACTCGCACCTTGCAACCCGATTTGATGAATAAAGGATAATTTCCGTATTTTCCATTTTTAGTATATTTATTTAAAATGTAATAAGCTTGGCATAGCTATATGTTTAAAAACAATGTTATTAATTATTATTATATATAATTATCCGGCGGTTCTCACGTACATTTTACCTTTCTATGAGCGATTACAAGAACATTCAGGATTCTTATTCATAAGCTTGGAACGTGATGTAATGGCGAAATGAAATGTTCACGCCTCGACTCAAGTCTAAAAATAAAAAATACTATATATTACGGTAAGTATACTCACATGAAAGGTTCACGCCGCGAACCACAAAAATCTAAATAAAATATATATATATATATATATATTTATTTATTTATTTATGTACCATAAAACAGACAGAGAGACATATAAGCTAAGATAATTTACACAAAGGATGACTTATCTCTTTACAAGAGATCTCTACCAGTAACCCTTGGTTATAGGAAATATTGGTTGACATGGGTAAGATACAAATCTTATATAATATATATATATATATATATATATATATATATATATATATATGATTACATAAATATTAACATACACATATACAAAAACACATACATATATATAGCAAAAACGTATAAACATACACACATACAAATACATGAATAGATTTTTTTTTATGTATATTATCAGAATATCCTCAAATAAGTTAGAAAAAGTTTTTTTAATCTGGTTATTCCTGAACGTTGAATATGTATTTTAATGAAAGAAAAGAAGTGTTAATCTTGAGAGTTGAGGGTCGGAGTTTTAATTAATACAATCAAAACAAACACCGGCTCGCAGGATTATTTAGGATTTGCATTTATTTTAATATCAAAATTACATTTAACATTTATTATTAGAACTATTTTATAATATTATTTTTGTTATTAAGTAATAAGCGTTAAAGCTTATTTTTTTATAACGTTTTTTTATTGATTTTAAAATTACTGCTTTTTAACTTTTTTCTTTTTTCACATTTTTGATATTTTTTTTAGTTATTTTTTTTATTATATCGACTATTTATTGTTTTTGTATTTACACCACTAGAAGTAGATACTCTAGAAATCAAAATATGACCATTTTATAGTACGGTAGGAATTTATTCATAATTATATAATAGTTCCAATTCTATTTTTATGTATATTTCGTTACTTTTCATCCCCTCTTATATTAAAATTCTCGCCGCTAATAATCCCTCACTCCACAACTCATTTTAATATTTAGAGACTTTATACTTTCTTTATTAAACGTTTACCTCTTAATTAAATAATAAACATTTAAATATTTTGTCATTTATATAATTTAACTATTCATTTATATCAATACATCGATATAATTTAAATTTTAATAATATAAGTAAAAAATAGCATATACAAAAATAACAATAAAAAAATTGTATTCAATATATTAAATAAAAAGCGATATATATTATTTAATATGGCAACCCAAAAATAAGGCGAAGTATAAAAATATAACCCGAACTTAGTCACTAAAATACCCATGAATACCAAATACGGACAGACAGTTAAGCCACAGATATATAGCCACGAAACGACTCAAAATTTACATGAAACATTTTAATATCTCACCTGCCCTTTTTCTCACGCAATAAAAGCATCAAAAAGTTGCATTTGAAACCTTCTCAAGCCCGTTAACGATTTACTAAAGTATCTTTATGGATATATGCTAAAATGTCTATGAAAGGGTAAACTGAAAAGATTTATAATTAAGGATAATGTTCAAACTTCTGTCAAACGGAACTGTCAGTTGGTTTCATATTTTTTGACATTTGTTTTATTACCTACAGCTTCATATGAAACAAATGTCCTAAAACGTATGCACATTATGTGACTGTATTTCTTGATCGTAAAAGAAAATGAAATTATCAAGATATTTAGTAATTACTAACTTTAAATAATACTGTATTTTCATGAACATAGAAAGAAATTTATTTCCGAACATACATTTAAAAATAAAAATTTGAAATTAAAAAAAATAAAAACAACCTAATATTCTAAAACGAATATAATTGCTCAGTACAATTAGAGAATTATTTCTTTTAATGCCTCATATAGGAGTGTATTATATTTCATCTTAAGATTTGCTGAAAACTTGTAGCGATAGGTATATATTTATTAAACATATTATCTTTGTTAGCAATTGGAACTACAGGTAAATTTCAAATTTCATTTCAGGATAACTTACTGAAATTCAGGTCTAAGCTTTGTCCCTCGCTAACGACCAGAACAAGTTACAAAGTTTGTAAAAACATTATTTCAATAAATATTTGACATTTTTAACTGTTATATCTATATAATCTGTGATCCGCTACGTAACATTTGACTGTCAAGTATATAAATTATATTTGTATAATCTGTGCGCATTTTCTCTAGTGATAGATTGTAAGAGTCAGATGCAAATCCAATGGTAGTAAAGAAGTACGTTACTGGAGTATCATTTTTATCTTTCATCAGACGACAAATCCGTGTGAAAAGGGTCGCTACGTCTCTTCAGTCAATTTATGCACATAGCTTACGTGGAGAGCTCTCCGTCACACCAGACGAGTGTAAAAAATGTCATCTATGAAGGTATATTTGAAGTTTAGATTCAGTAGTTCTAAAAAAGTTTTTATTCAAAAATATTCTATTGTAATTTAAAAAATCTAATGTTTAATCTAGTTTCGAAGCCTTCTAGAATAAATCGGAAACGGATTTGATGGAATACTTTTCAATAACCTTATTGGTAATCAATCAACCCTTTGCTGAACACCGACCCCAAGTAATTGCTAGAGGAGAAGTGTCAGAGCTCTTGATGGAGTAGCTCTCGAGGAATTTGCATAAAAGCATAGTCTATTTTTATCCGACACATATTCTATTAGACACTGGCTGTATTATTAAAAATATTCAATTTAAATTTGTTCTTCACAAATAACTGTGTCATTGGTGGATTTGTTTTAACAGAATTTCAGCCAATCAGCATTTGGAAACAAAATCGAAATTCGAAAAACAAATGTTTGCACAAACAATCGCAATTAGATAAAACAAAACGAACAAACCAGAGTCTAGGATCGAAACAATATCCCGAGCAACGTGACGGAGTCGAAGGAGAGTTTTTGCTCGCTCCGTATTCATGGATATTACTTATGCATGCAGCAGCGAAAATATTACAAGATTTTAATGAAAGAAATATTAATTTTAAGGTAAGTTTTCTTTGCGGTCGGCGAGGGCGAAATTAAGTTTGGTCTGGCATAAATACTTGGGAGTTTCCACCGAGACCCGATTCACCAAAATATGCTCCGTTGAATTTCGTTTTACGTTTCAACCTCGTTAGCTTATAAAAATATCTGCGGAAACTTCATTTTAGTTTTAGCTTTATATCATTTTGGCGATAAAATTCAACGTATATTGAATATTTTATAATTAAGTAAATGTTGATTTTGAAAACAAAAGATTAAAATGTGTTTCATAATAAAATGTATTGATTTAAAACAAAATAATATACTTATGCTTAACATAATCTACAGTAGTTTCCAAACATAATGGTCTAGTGGTTGACGGCACTGCCAGCAAAGACTAAGGTCGTGGATTCGATTCCTAAATGGAAGTTCTTTTCTGTTCAGTTTTGAGTTCAAATGTTCTTTGTGTCTGTCTCCGTTTTTTAAGTGCTAAATATACTAATCAATTTACTAAAGTAAACTATGACAATACGTACACTAACAGCCTTTTTATATACGATATTAGTGCCCTAATTGACCTAGTGCTTAGTAAATTGTATAAATTAATGGCTGTTTTGTAAGTGTTATAAATAATGTTGTAATCTAAAAAGAAATAATGTCGACGCACTTTATTCAAATTGGTCGCAAGCAGTTGAAGTGGAAAAAATATGAATATGATTTCCGCGTTTACTCGCAAACTTCCTCGCACCAAATGAAGCATATTTCGAGCCATAACACTCGTATTACTCAAAAAAAACTTTATAAGGCTACCCACTGTGTGACAACACAAAATTTTTATGTTTCGTCAACAGCCATCTAACTTAGAAATTATGTACAATTATCTGTAAGTATAGAAAATGTTTTATTATCTGTTTTATTATTTATATTTTTTTATATGGTCTAATCTGTATCTATATCTGTGTCAGATATAGATATATGACGTCACAACAATCTTTTCAACAAACCTTTATTTTTTCTGTAACCTTTGTAAATATAACAAGAAACTATCTTTTACATTGCAAAAGTTATTATTGAAAGTTGCTATTTTATTATCTTTTTTTCTATCGGTGATTCTAATTATTGTTAAAAACACACAATATCACGCGGAAGAAGTCTAAATTACTAATTAACATAATACTTTAAATGAACATATTTTTATAAAAAACAAATTTAAAGGTGTAGTTAATGAACAGAAGGCCTTATTCAAAATGCTCCTTAAGAACAGACGAAGGGGAGTCACCTAACTTTTATATACATTTGGAAGCTAAATGAAGTGAAACTGTGTTACAGATGCTAAAGAATTTTTTTTTTATATTCATGACTACTCTATAAATCTATATGTCTATGGATTTGAGTCTGATTTAAGAACATTCCAGAACTCGACTCTAAAGGAACATAGATTAAAAATTTATATTTTTATGACTCAAAACAAAAAGTTCTTAGTATATTAATTTTTTTTAAATCTAATATACTCTATATACATAAAACTGAATTAAAATTTGGATTGTTTCTAAAATTTTCGTGGTATGTAAATTTGTTAGAAGGGGCCGCAGTCTGCTCTCTTTTGAACATAAATTTCCTTGATACAGATAACGCTTAAGACTCGTTAGTATTTTAGGATCATTAGCTTTGTACAGTTTTTTTTTTGTTTTTGAGACCAAGGAGGCTTTCATTAAATTATTTAAGTTTAAAATAGTCAATAATACACTTAATACAACCTATTTTGTAATAATATTTCTATGATAATTAGATAATTAAAAACTCGTAGCTTGAAAATATATATTTTTTCTTTTGATTTCAATTAATAACAAATTTATATAAAAAATAAAAGCAGCGTCCTTTCCTTAAACAAAATTCACAATCCAGATTATGAAAATATTTTATTTCTAAATTATAACCTATATAAATATTTTTACCACAATTTATTCAGACTCATAGATGACACACATTAAAAAACCATATCACATAATAAGATACAGATAAAAAAAATAAAACGTCGAACAATAGAAAAATATAAATTTTGAATAAAGAATAATATTTTGAAATATGTAAAATCAACATGTGACATTGACAAACCTCGCAGCCATTGATTGAAATGATCGCATACAATACAGAGCTGGTGTCGACTCGCGGACGGAGCGGACGCATCTATTTGAATATTTTAGAGTATTTTCCTCTCAAAACCATTTCCATACCGTTTTAATTTTGTTTTCGGTAAATGGAAAAATGTGGGAAGGTTTTATAAACATTTATAAGAACATTGAAATATAATTGATATATTCATAAATAAACTGGTATTTTTTATACATAAATTTGTTTGGTCTACTACATTCATTTTATAGCTGACATCTTTGATATTTTTTTTAAATATGTTATGAATGTAATATATAGAATGAATTGTATTTAATCTATGCTTTTTTATGGCTTTTTCGGTTGTGAACTATGTTTTTATGGGATTTGATAATTTTGCAATTTTAATTTCTGTTCAATAGAAAACTATTTGATATTTTTTTTGGAAGTACGGAATTATTTATAACAATTTAATATTAATCTATAGTTTTTCATTAATACTTTGAATTGACATCAGTAATCACTGGTGTACATCAAATGGAAGTGTAAAGAAGACCTATTTTGATAACAGATAGGAGTATATAATATATACTATTACTAGGTATATATTATAACATCATATCCTTAGATACCTTTATTGTATATATCGTATAATATCCGGAAGGTGGTTCCGCTTAATTGAGCAACAATATTTTCCTCAAACATCCATCATCCAGCGATAAACAGGGCAGTATCTGGCCGTAACTGTAGGTAAGTTACTATACTATGATTGATGCTGGACGGATATCAGATAAATCTGAATCAATTATAGGTTATTTCTTTTTAATTACAATTTATAAATAATATTCTTTATATTATTTGCAAAACATATAATTGTTAATTGTACTTAGACAACACAAAACCTCACAGCGGTTGACATCGGCTTACCATAGACAATTCCATTGGAATAAAGTCAATTCCAGAGACAATTCAATTTGCAGAGTTTTATCTTAATCAGAGACAAAGTAAAAACGTCTGCAAGACAAACACGGCGGGCTGTTAGAACCCCCCTCGCATACATTAGGAGCTATTTGTTTTGGAAACATTAACATTTTTATGACTAGAGGAATCACTTGCTCTAATGACGCCGCCTCGACTTCCAAATATATATTTTGTTCGCGAATCATCTAGAATTTTCCATTCTAACATTATATCAGATCATTTTTTTTGCGAGCTTAAAAAATTATATATATGTGAATAATTTTTAATTAATGAAAATTTTCAATTATATAGAATAATATATATCTCTGTCAATCGGATTTCTTATATGTCGATATATTAAAGTTAAAAAAGGTTCTTCTTTTATGTCTAAAAGGTTAAAACAATATTTAACTGCCTTTTTACAAAAAATGTTTTGTGATTTTTACTTTTGCAAGCATTACTTTATTGACGGTTTTCGTTACCTTTAGGTACTAACTAAAATATGGTAGATTATAATAACACAAGTAACATGAAGCTCAAACAACACCTATGAGTACAAAGCGTTCAAAATGTCCGCAAAATTGAGTTTTGAAAGCATTTAAGTCCCAAAAATCACGTTACGAAGTTAGGAGCGGCTTTTCTATCTTCGCATACATTAAGCGACAGAGGTGAGCGGACTGAAACAAAATCATTATTCAAATCTCCTGAATAATGTTTTCAGGAATCGAGACTGAGTTTCCAGTCGTTTTTGAATTTTAATATGGACTCTAACAAGTTTTAAGTCGTCAAAGGAAATCGGTGCGACGAGGTGTCCGAGCTGCTAACGAGTCATTTGGACATATTGGATTGGTTTATGAACTAATCGTATGCTCTGAATATTTAGTTTTTAACCGTTACAAAACTGTAATAATCTTATACTCCGACGTGTTCAATTATTATATATTTTTTATATAACCTACTGGTATATTAATAATAATAATTTCATCAAATAGAACTAATTTAATTATTTATTATATTTGTCTATCTAGTTTCATTGGAATACCGATTTCCATTAAGATACTTATAAAAAGTCCTTTTCAGTCGTGTGCACAGGGTGTCCCGATCAAAGGCGTGTGATCAAAGGACGGCCAGTGACCGAGTGTAATTAGCCACCTTCAGACACCCCACGAACTTCAACTATGAAAAACTGAAACAGATAGGTGTGACTCGGGTTTAATTAAACTTGTTATAAAATACGTTGAGAGATGTGCAGCTTTTATAAATATTGAAAAATACCTTGATTTTAATATTTTTTTAGAAAAATATAGTCATCTTTCAGTTTATCGATAATAATATTTATAAAAATTAGTTATGATTTCGACTGTTCTTTTTACTATAACTATTACCTACTTTAAATGTAAGGTTTTTTTTTTCGGATAAATCTCATTAAAAGAAACAGGTTTTGATGAACAATTTTCTTAATAAAAAACTCCATCGCACAAATAATGATAATGTTTATTTCCTCTCAACTTTTAATAGGAAAAGGACGTGAATCAGATTACACATAAACCTGGCGTCGTTATAACAGAATATATGATATAAAAAGCTTCCGAAGGCTTCCGCATTGAATGATCTCAGCTCAAAGCGCTGACTGCGACCACCCACTCGCTTCGTCGATCGCCGGTCACTCGGTCATTACTGCCCTCGCTCTATGAAATATTTATGACAACTCCCATAATAACGCCGGCGACGATATCATTATACTTTGTGATGGGGGTGTCAGGCGGGGCGGAATATCTGAACACTCCTTACCATTGCAAAGTCGCAATCGCGAACGTTTCAGGACGCACGCTCTAGTAAACTTCTAAACAATCTCAGGTAAACAACCGTATAGATTATATTGTTAGTACAATTTTAAATTTGATAGCCTCCATGGCGTGATCTGCGCAGACGCGGTCCCTGGACCGTCCATATTAACTTGTTAATTAGATCCATAATACGACTTGCAGATGAGCTCAGAGTTGTGAAGTTGAATACATAAAAAGCCCTTTTTCAGCGCTCGCATGCATTGTGACCGGCCTGCTCCGGCAGTCGGGCCGCGGTGTGCCCAGCTAGGGCCTATAACGTTCCCACCAGAAGTTTGCCTGTTCATAAATAAACGCGAACGGTATTCAACAGCCCTTGGTGCTGTATGCATAACGAATTTGAAGGAGGCAAACTTGGAGGCTCTGCTGACTGGGATGGAGTATAAAATTCAGTAACAACATGCTAGAGGTTTTCATTCGACGTTTCGCTGTCGTTGAAGACATAGCTCCGTTATGCTAATTAGTAATTAAGTGAGCCTAATTAGTTAATTAATTGTGTTTTAATTGTTTGAGTATTTACCGACTTAAAGACAGAACGGTAGTTACCCGCGAGTGCACTATGATACCGCTACATAAAATAACGTTTAATAGTTATTGCAATAGTTTTTTAAACGGTGCAAAAAGGGTTAAAAATTAATATTTCAAGTGCTGTGCTGTGATGTAGTGGGATGATTGTCGCAAGATGGAGTTGCTCGGCGGCCATCTTGGGGTCCTGTCAAACGTGTGAGTACAAGAGACCGCTAGGTGGCGTACGTGTCGCGGATAAACGACAATAACATGGCGGATTGGACTCACTTGTAATGTATATTTTTACATGTATTTCCATAGATATATTCAGGGTTCTACCACACGATAGACTCGCTTGTTTACTTTTAGGGATATTAAATGATGGCACCCGTTTTATTAGTATTGATAAGAACGGATTTTATTATTTCGAAAATATATTTTGTAAAGTATATGATACGTTTTACCATATTTGATAGATTTCTGCCATATTTTTTAAACTTCGTCGGCGTGTTTAAGGATATTTTATTAGAATATAATATTATTTTCGGAAGCTGTAATTTCATCTTTACTAAATAATTTAAGCTTTCATTTTATTAAGTTTTTATTTTTTTATAATTAGAAGGAAATACTTATTAACTTACTTACGAATACCTTAATAGAATTTTGCGTGGTGCACTCTTATAATTCTATTAAGTATTTCATTTTAAAAATATATAATACCAGTTTACTCTTTGTCATTACCAAATCTACACACATATATATAGGATATTGTATGCAAAAATCTGTGTATAACAAAATATAAATCAAAATAAACATGGAAGCATCACCGAGGAGGAGAGCTCTCTTCGCTGACACGTCATTTTCTGCATCGTCGCCTTCTACCACAAATTTGCGTACGACAGACAAACAAACCAGCAACCCTTAACACCCAGGACATTGGGGCGGTTATCGCACTTGTATTTATTATGTTAAAAACTTTTCCTTACTTTCAATTCCATATATCAAGGTATTAATATTAAATCAGCTGTCGGTTTGTGTGCACTCCAAGTTGTCTGAGGTCACGACGTACACCTCGTTGGAATCTAAACTATTAGAAAAGTGTCTGACGGTTCATGTCATTGAGATTATTTTATTATTATTATTTTATTATCGAAGTTAAATTTGGTTCAGTTAGTAATGCTAAGTTTTGGAATCGACATTCGAAAACACATCTGTTAAGACTAGTTTAAAGATATATATTGATTTTAGTTCTAAAATTAAGTTTTGTCTTTTGTAAGCAATTAACATTGATACCGTTATCAAAAGGTTTTAATTTGAAGGAAGGGTTGAAATACACAATATTAACACTTTTATATTTAAACTAGCTATTACTAGCGCTTCCAGCCGAAGACAAATGATGTTATTGGGATAACTAGAGCCGTAGACAGATAGCCTTCATGATAGCCTGCCAAATATAAGATAGAAGTTTTCAAATCCAAAATGAAAGTTTAAACAAACAAACTTTTCCGCTTTTTAATATATAAGTATATATATATTAAATTACACGCGTTCTGTTAATGCAAGCTGATATTAATAACACTAATTGCAATATAATTATGTATTAGAAATAATTATTGTTTTACATATTAGTAATTTACTTCGAAGAATAGTGAGATATTTATATTAAAGAAATACAAACAATAGGTTATATTATAAATGAAATAAAAGTAATAAAAAGGTTAATGTTTGTTTTACGAGAAAAATATGTAAAGAACTTACATAAAGCTGTAAAAATATTGAATCTTATGAATTTTAAGTTATAATTGATTATAAAAACACAGACAGACAACAAACAATTCATAATAATTAATCAAAATTGTTCACACGATTTGTAAGCAATAAAAAATGTCTATGTGTGAACCTCTGCGTGTATAATAAAAAATATGCTTGTGTGAAATTATAGGTTATTATAAGAATTATATTAATTATATTATTAGCGAATGTTTCATTAGTATTATATCAATTATAGTACTAATATCGTATTAATTTATTATGTTCATTGTAATTTTTAACTCACTATATTTGCGGGTCCAACAGTGCTTCGTAGTATATATTGGATAAAATATCTTTGTACATTCGAAAAGTGGCAGGAAGCCGCTGGATGCAGACCGCCATGGATCGGTCTCTCTGGAGGTCGAAGGGGGAGGCCTATGTTCAGCAGTGGACAACCGTAGGCTGAAATGATGATGATGATGATGATGATTATTGCTAAATTAATTTTTGGTGCCAATTTCTCGCCATTTCCTCTTAAATATGTTTAATTTTTTTTTTATAATTATTATTCTTGAATAAAATTTAATTATACACAAATACTATTAATAAATTTACTAAAATATATACTTAATATATTTCTTGTATTTAGTTTTATAATACATATAATATTGTAAGTGAATCATGTCGTTAATTTATAAGTTACACAAAATTTACATTCTAATAAATATAAGATATATAATAAAAATATCAATTAATTTACTTATATAATATTAAATAATGTTCTGGATGAAATATCTATGTTCAATTGAATTCATTATAAACAATGAATACTGTATTTTATATATTATTAATATTATTATTATGGAAAATATAATCATATATTTTTAATTTTATTATATTAATGTATAAACTAACACACATTATAGGAATAAATATTTTTAAAAATATCCATTGTAACAATATTTATGACTAGAATATATGCATACAAATAATACATATTTAGGTATATTTAGATGACTTTGTATAAAATAATATTGTTTTTATTTATTCTATATTTACTACTAGTAATTTGAGAACGTAGTTAAATTATAGCTATGTCCTGGGTCAACAAACAATTTTAGTGTGTCCTGTGTGCATAAATTATTTTGGATGTGTCCTGCGTGAATATATAATACATTAAATTTTATTGCTTATACACTGAATCTATAATACTAATCTTTCTGATATTATTAATCCTGGGACTTGCATTTATTTATAAATAAAATCTCTTATGACTGAAATTAATAATGATACAGGTGTTGTAATATATTTTCTTGATATGAATAAATAATTTATTCATGAACACATATAGTGTTTTAAATACTAATACCCGGCCATTGTTGTCTGCCACAATAATGATAATTATCATCTATTATGATAATGATAAAAATGATAATTAATTTGACGTTTATTACCTATTGATGATCAAGTTCACGAGCTTTCGCATTGACAGGACGTGCAAAAAACAAACACACATTTAACAATCAGTTTTGAGTGGTGTCTTGACCCAGCCTCACGGATCTATGGAGGGTAATGTGCGGTTGCAGGCGCCTCGAGCGGTGATACCAGAATTGATCCCACGGACCTTCATATACAGGTGTTTTTATTTGTTATGATATTTCCTTCTTTTTCTTATTCAGTTCATATTATTTTATTTTGCTAGTCCAATAACTGGTATGTTTTGAGCTGCAGTATTTGTTTAAAAGACAAAGAAAAAAATTTTGTTTTTGAATAATAGATCAAACAATCTTTAAAAAAAAAATATAATCAACATAAAAATATATTTTTTTATTTTATTTAATACTTTCTACTAAGAATTTTTTTTTTTTTGAGTAATAGATTAATCAATCTTTAATCAAATGTATAATCAACGTAAAAATTTGTTTCTTAATGTCGTTACCAATTAAATATTATTGTATATAGTCTTGTTTTATTTAAAATCAACCTGTATATATAAATAGTAAAACACCGTAGCAGCCACTGTTTGCTTAACAACGATCACGACGGAGAAACGATCCAGCGACGGGATTCATCTCACGGGATTGTACTATCTTTTGATATCTCTACAATTATTATAAATATATGTTACATTAATAAAATTATATTTTATATATGTAACTTATTATTAACCACTATTATCTTTTCGAGTGTATATCTATATAAAATATTATATAATATCTTTTGAGTGTCTTAATGGAGACATTTGTTAATACAAAACAATATATATATATATATATATATATATATATATATATATATATATATTATATATTAAAAATTACGATATTTGATTTAAATTTGTAAAGTAAGGACAGCACGATGGTAAATGAATGAAACACATAGATATCAGTAACGTTGTATAGTAATTTCGTAAGATCATTCTCGAATATTCCAGAAATCTTAAGTGTGAACGTTCGCGAATGTTCATGTAATAATAGTAATTTTGAATACTAACGCCATCTAGTTACATATGTGTTAATGAAGATTACTCTTTATTTCTTCAAGTTCTAATGGAATTATTTCCACATGTTATATACTTTTCAAAGTTTTAATTATTCCAAATGTAAGCAAGACTGTAATAAGTTTAGTAATATGTTATTTAATTTATTTGTAATCCAACAGATAACAGCAGCTTTTAGAAACGTATATAATATACGTTTCTAAAAACAGTTTTTCCAAAGGTTTACAAAATATATAATTTTACATGTTTAGTTTCAAATTATATTAAATATTTATTTTTGTCAATTAACTTATTGTAACTATAACTATATAAAAATTATTAATGTTTTATTTAGTTGTCATTGTATATCATTTAAAAATGTACTAAAACCAAATTTGATAAAATGTTATTGTGTTCTAAATAGGCATACTTCATACTTAGCTTTTATTTCAAGAAATTATCTATTTAGTTCGATTTTATTTTACCTGTTTCATAAACAAAATTAATTTGATAATATTAAGTAAAAGTAAAATATTTAACTGCTCGTTCCTCAGATGATCTAAATAACAATACATTTTTAGATAAAAACGTAAGTGGAAACAGTAGATAGGGACTGCTTCATAAATCTAAGAGCGACATTACATTTTGTACTTTTTAAACAGCTAACCGCATTTTTATTCAAAGTAACCACTTAGTAAATAAAATATGTCCGTATCTAAAACAATAAACATCCTGTGGGTGGGTTCCTCTCCGCTGTTCGCTCTTTGTTTTTTAAAAACTCGTGAAGCGACAGATGCTGCCGGGTGTGTACTGAAATACACCGCCGGAGCATTTAATTATACATCCATTTTAGGATTTATTTAATATTAATAATAATATAATCAAACACTATACACTGTACAGTGATTGATGTATTTCATAGATTATTTTGTTTGTTGTTTTTAGGAACCAAAAATTTTCTGTGTTTTTATTTGCAATATATTTGTGACTATTTCATAAGCACACTTTCATACACGCAGAGAATTCACACATACATATACAAACAAACTTTACTTTTTTTTGTTTTTCCCTTTTTTTTTAATTCATTTGGTTCGTATATTTTAGTACCAGAAATATTCACTTAATGGTTTCTGAAGGATTATCATTCTTCATTAGTTCAATATCATTGTTATCATTAGTTCAATAATCAGTATACATTCTTCCATTTTTCTTAATTTTTTATTTGTACGTGTTCGTTATTCCTTATTTGTACGTGTTTTTTGTAAAGATAAAAATATACTAGTATGCTAAGACCAGCTAGTCACAATAGATAATACAAAAAATTTGAAAGCGCGCGCAAAATTTCCCCATGCAAAGTCTATGTCTATAGTCTATAGTCTATGGGAAAAATTAATTTTTTTACTACTAACTAATTACTGCAATTAGGCTAATGAGATTTGAGAGTTGTCACTGTTTTTCAGCAGTGTAGCATAATGAGACCTTTGATTTGAGCCATCAACGATATTTTTCCCTTTAGTGGTTCTCGAGCTACAGTGTGCCAACGAAATCGCTTCCTGCATTAATATATAAGATTTATAAATGTTGTATGCTTTTAATGCACGCGAGTGTTATCGTTTCGGACGCTACGAGAAATTGCTTAGTTGCTGAAGCATTAGCATTTGTTTGTGTTTGTTTTGTTGTTTTATGAAACTAGGAAGCAGGTGACTGACGATAGGTAACTACACTTTTGGGATTCGTTGACACGCGGTTTTAATATAGATCAGAGTTTTATGTTAATATTATATATAATTATTCGTCTGTACTCACGTATTTTATATCGGGGCTTACAGGAACGAGACCGATTTTGGCATGATTCGATTCAAGCTTGGAAAATTGCTATAGTATTTACATATAATAGTAATTAGGGATAAGGACAATTTTTAAAACGTTGATAAATATTACAATTATTTAATATAATAATAATAACAACATTGTTTAAGTAAACATATATAATATTTAAGTTGTATAATAAGTTATCACGAGTACTTGTAATATAAAAATAATTTTGATGTATTTACAGCTTATAAAAAATTGTTACTCAATTATAATCTTTATATACATTGTCCTTTTCTAATACAGTTACATTTGCTTGTTCCTTACATCATTAGAGTTCAAATTGCCTAAATATCAAGTTGTCATATTCATCATTTGTTCTTGTTCTAAGTGACAATAGATGGAAAGGTATTACTAACATTGCCACTTTACAAATACATTATTTTTATAATTCAGTGGAATTTATAAAAGTTAGTATTTTAAATAAAAATAAATCATCTATAATGTAAAAATAAAAATTAATAATTAAACGATGTTTTTAAATCATTAATATATTCTTTTTGTAATGTGTCATCACTGTTTTAAAACTGAAATGCAAAGAAAGAGAGGTTATATTCTTTGTCTCAACTTTCAATCAGTGACAATGACAAAATTTTAAATTTGTGTCAATTATAATTTGAACTCTAATGATGTTCATTCAATATTGGCATTTGTCATGTTTAGCAGTTTTTATGTAATATAATGTATAGCTATTTTGAAACTTTAAATATGGTCATCGACTTTTGAAGCTGACTGTACAATAATTAGCGAAAGATAATTTGTACATTTCATAAAAACGTGTATATAAATTTATTAACAAAAGTTATTTCACATGTTTTTCTCTTTATTTGTCTGTCTGTGCATTGCAATTAAGAGACGGATTTAAAGATATAAGTTATAATTGACGCTTTAAGAATTGATTCTAAGGTCATGAATGATACATTAAATATATTTAAAGAAAATATTACTCCGAAGCATCTAGGATTGTACCACCATTCATTTAGCAATATCACAATAATCTTACTTTGTATTTTCGTACAAAAAACATCTATAACACATTATTACTTTTTCTGCGGTTTTAATGATTCATTGCTCTTTTTATTAAATAATTATTCTTGTAATATTAAAAAAAATTAAAGCTAAAAGTTCATACCACCCGCGATATATAGAATGAGGAAGAAAATAATTTCAATACATGTTTTTCTTATGAGATATATAAAATACTTTTTCAGATTCACAAAACTATTTACATATTATTGAATGTATTTTACAACAGTTGTAATAATTAACATATTACATAAATCAGTACTATATTTATTCAAATCTTTAAAAGTAATGTTTTTACCACTTGAAGTTTTGCAAACGTTCAGTGTCGTAAAATTCCTTTCTTGTTATTCCTTAAAAGTACTGACGTCATTAACTTTGTTGAGAAACATATATATAAATATTTTTTTAAATGGCATTAATTCAAAGTTAATTGTCAATTAATTAACAATTTTAGATATAGATACAGTAGTAAAAATTATTGTAATAGAATTTAATGTTTAATTATTGAGGGTATTTTGAGAATATATTAAACTAGTTACTGTTTAAGAATATATTAATATTTTCTACATGACGACTAACCGTCAAGACAATCAGTTTCATATTTTTCTGTATATTTTTTCTTGTCTAATAAAAAATACTAAAATGTTACGATGTACTTATACCCGTTACAGTCTATCAAATTTTTCCGTGAATGTTTTCGACGTACCGTCACTTCAAACTGTACTTACCGTTCCAGTACCGTTCGTACAGACATTCATTAGTATTGAAATTAGATTGAGACAGTGGGAATTATTGAGACGTATGTCTGTTCGTTCGCTTTTTGTTATATTGAACTTACACTCATATGAGTGTATTACAACTGGAAATGTCATTCTTGTATTAAGTTTCATTTTTAAACACATTTTTTTAAATAATTTGTTTTTTTTAAGTTGCTTTCAAAGTATCGGATGGACTGGTTCCTCAGGAAGGCTATAGGCTATCTATCATTAAGCTACTGTTCTTATATATTTTATTACTTTATAATATCGTTTGTCTGCAAGTCGAACGGCTAGTATAAAATAACAGATTGGATATTTTTAATAAATTTTCTCAAATTACCTACATTTATAATAATTATTAGGAACTTAGTTGTTTTATTTATTTCACACACACATGCACACATTTTACACACACACATACATTGTATACACTATCCAGTTAATAACACTATTTGAGTACAAGTAATAGTGAGTAAAAATATATACATATAACATTTAACGCACTACGATATTAGTAGACAAAATTATCAAAGACGCAAATGTGCTGGTCTTTTCAGAGATGGGTAAAACTGTGTATAATATCGATATTGATAATTAGTTTTATCTAAGATTTTATTATTAATTTATTTTATTTCGTATGTTTAAGTTTGTTTTTTGTACTGATAACTTAGAAGTATGAATGCTTCTTTACAGATGTTTTATTAATATTATGACTTGCTGACCTCCTTGGTAACTGTACATACGTCACTTCATTTGAGTTGTTATTTTTTTACAAAATACACATAGTAGAGAAAAAATATCGATATTGTTATATTTCAAAATATTTTTTTCCCATCTCTTAAAACGTCCAGCTACAAAATTGGACCTTTAATAACGGAGTTGTTATAAATGCTCTAGTAGACTTAATGCTAGTAAATAATATAATGTAAAAAATGTTTATAGAACTCATATAGATTATGTAACGGGATTTTACTAACACAATCATACAATCACTAACACACACATTCAAACGTTGCTGTTGGTACAGGAATTTATCAATTATGGATTTGATATTATTGCGGATTCTATAACTTATAATACTTATAATAACTTATGTTATACTTCTGTATATGAATCTTACTCTGCTCTCTGGAACTCCTGAGTGCTGGACAGCTGCATTATACCAGAAAATAACAGTTTAGGAACTTTGATGAAATCGACGACCAATAACTAACTTTACCGTAATATATTGTAATATTATTGAATTTTTATATTTAAAACAGAATTACATATAAATATGAATTGAATATTTATTATATTTTTATATACTTGAGGGTGATTCGAAAAAAGTAATATCTAGATAAGTTTTACTTATATAAGTTTTTATGTTGATTACGTATTTGTACAAATAGATATAGTAATTTAAATGAATATATATGATATTATTAAAATGGTATATATAATTCAAAACATACTTTTATCTTTTTCATGAGTTCAGAGAATCCATAAGATTTTCAAGAAAAAGATACATTAATTTCTAAAAGCAATTTACTTTGCCAAATCCGAGCTACTTTAAGAAAATTGAGACACGCCCACCGCCCACAGGCCACGCCCACTGGGAGATTTTCAGTTACATAATTTTTCAGGGAGGAAGGTGGTGTCTTAGTACCAAGGATTATTAAATATATCGAGCTAAGATGGCGGACTCTATATTACATGAACGAAGGATTGCTTTGTACTGCAAAAAAAAAAAACAATTTGAGTTATTGCATTATAAATAACTCAATATATATGAAGATATCAACTGGCAACAAATAATAAAAATTAAATAAGTTTAAAACTATCTATAATCAGTAAATTTTAATATAATTGATGCTTAAGGAATGGAATATTTCAAATATGTAGGTACTTCTATAAAAATTCTAATTGGTTACTGTGTGTTATTTTATATATATTTTAAGAAGATATATAAAATATATGTTCGTGATTACGTAATACGACAATTTGGACGACATTATTATAATATATATATAATAAGGACAACGTTTATCATTTTATTATTATTTTTTTTAAGTTCAGTCCATTTTACTGTATTTATTATTATTCTTTTCCTGTCCTTTATAAATGTGTTTATATATATACTGTTGTTTTTTTTGTATGTAATGTAACATCTGATATGTTGTCCAAATAAAGAGTTTTGATTTGATTTATACTTAATTATAAATAAGAAATAAAGCTGCTTTAATATTCTATACTAGATGAGGTTACGTATTATTTAATATTCTTTGATCTATAATAATAATAATATAATAATATTAATATTTTTATTAATGATTGCAAATTAAGATGATGTAGAAACGGGCCTTATAATTTTAAATCTCTTTAAACCAAGGTCAAGATATTACTTAAAAGATAAGATTAGTAACTTAAATGATAATAAGTTATTTCCAAGACGATGTCATATGATATACTTCAATAACTTTTACATATATTATAGATATATATACATAGATACAGGCTATATCCTAGATATATTCTTATACTTTATTCAATATATAATATATTATTAATACGTTTTTAAACATTATTCATCAATTCTATTAAAAGTCTTGTTTTTATATATTTTTATGATGTTTTTAAAATGAGGGTAGTTTACATTTTAAAAGGTGTTTGTGCAAAAATATTTTAGTAGTTAAAAGTATAAGGTGGTAAGTTAATTTTTAAAGTAAATAAATTTATTTTTCTTCCCTTTTCGTGAACAATATTATTACGAGATGACAGATATTTTAGGCATAAATATATAAATATCAATGTAATTCTGAACATAATCATGAAATATTATGAATCTTTTCAGAATAAAATATTATTATAGTAATTCTATTAGTGTTATAGATATAAATATTGTACTTTAAACTATACTTTGTAAAATATGCCTTTTCCCAAATAAATTATAGGAAGAAAATAATTCTAAATACATTTACTCTCATATCTTAGACAAGTATCCTATCGCTGGTATATAAGACGGTATGCGCTTGCACACCTCGCACTCGGGCAATGACGCGGGACGTGAGTAGTCATTATACTATATCCTACATTCAGCGGCCATTTTGATTTATCCATGTGTTCTTATTATTGTAACTCTGTTCGCAGTGAGCCAGGGTGCCCGCGTACCATGTGGTCTACTGGTGGCAAGAAGCAGGTGAGTCTTGGAATTAAAACTGTATACTAAAATTATTGTTATCATTACAGATATTAATTAACAAATAACATTTTTTTAGATAATTTAACAATCAAATTAGATCCATTGGTCTTTCATTAGAACAACCATTTTATACAATTAACTAAAAATGTTTTATAGAACTATTATAATAAATTTTATATTAATGGCTGAGATATATGATGTGTGCTGAATTTTGTAATGTTTGAGGCTATTTTGTTGTATCAGATGCCACCAGTGGAGGATGCCGGGTGCGTCGTCCGCCGGCGTTATATACGCCGCCCGGGCGGTAGCTGGCGCGCGGTGCTGCCGCTGCTCCGCCGGAGTAGCGACCAGATGACCGCCTAGGATAAGATTTAGGTATATATACTGTTAAGAAATAGACTAGTCTCTTCAGAACCTGGATACTCTAGTCTTGAACCATCCAATTTACTCAGCCCCTAAAACTTTTCACTATTAAAACACTCGGGTGTTTGTCGAATGATTTTTATATTGTACTATATCTACCCTGAATTTTATGTATTTAAAAGTTGATTTTGTTTCAGATATAATTGAAAATGGACTATATGGTTTATTTGGTTGCATTTGGCAGTCAATGAGTATCCTTGCGACTAAAGATTCGCGCTGCGAATCGTCCCCAGGGTACTCCCGGAGATCGTTAAGGCAGTCACGTGGGGCAACGTGAATAGGTACAGTCAATGGGCACCCTTACAAGTAAACTCGTTTCCTAATGTTTATTGAACCAGATGGAGACATTACACACTTTTCCGTTACTTTTAGATTTAAGTTGATATCCAGTTATTTTGTGTTAGTTAGTACTCGGCGATAATAACGTATGATATTAGACAGTTCCTTTAGGCTAGCGAAATAAGTTTTTTTTTATATTCCTAATTCTTTCAAACAGACAGTCACGTCCAGGTTCGAGCGAAACCGATAGATATAAGTTTTTTTTGTTATTGTTGTTGTTACAAGTGCAACTTTAGATTTAAGATTTATAAGACTTGGGATTGCATATTGAGTTTTAGCACATTCATGTTACTTTTTTGGTTTAGTTTTTAATTTTATTATAATGTTTTCTTTCTTTAACTTGTCTTTTATTTTGATACCTATTTAAATATATTTTTTACTCCCTACTAGAAAGCTAATATTATAGCTAAGCGGCACTCGGCCGCACTTTGATCTTACCATATTGACTGCCTCTGACACACACTACGTGATTTGATGTCTTAGTTGATTTTGTTATATATATTTTTTATTTATAACTAATTTACTCAAAAGCTTCTTTGAGGTCACGCAAAAATTAAAATTAAGGATTTTTTTTTTGACAGTCAGTTCAGAAATTTATGATTTTATTTAAATTTGCATATTTAAAAAAAATATTTAAAATAATATTAGTAATAGGTTACATAAACTATTAATATAAATCACGTAATGTGATTCTTGTTTCACTAACTCCTAAACACCCTCTGTCGCTGGCAGATATTTAAATGAGTATCATCTGTTACTTTGCACTTTTTGCCGCCATCTTGTCACCGTCCCTTACAGTATTGCGCCGTAAAACACTGTTTAAATCGCCTTTCAGAAACTTTAAATAACAGAATATTAAACGTTAACTACTGATTTTTATGAAGTATTCATTAATTTTATTGAATATTATTATAGTTTAGAATGAAGTTAAATATAAATATATATTTTTAGGTTTAGATTCAAGGCCCCAAATCATTTATTTACATGCACGTCTTCAATAAAAGTACTTTTTAATAATATATCGACATTAAAAAGATAGATATAATATTTTTACACATTTTAAATCGAAAAACGAAAAAAGAGAAATAAGATACATAATTATAATAACCATTTACATAAAGTACTGACAGGTACAAATGCCTTGAAGCCGCTCCTTCATAAATTGAAATGAGACGGTGAATTAAAAAATAAATCAAAAGAGGATTTTCCAGACGCGTCGCGTCGGTGAAATTGGAAAAAGTGGTGGCTACAGGCTCCGGGCACATTGTCACTTGTTTTAAATATATTAACAAAAATATCAATATAATAATAATATACACATAAAAATCGATGATTTGGCTATTATAACGAAAAATGAGTTATTAATTATGAGGATATCAATTTATTGTTACATGTAATTTAAGTCAAATTAAATATGTACCTACCCTAAAATCTAACAATAAATAACAAAAAAAGAAAGTTTAAAAAAATTAGAATTGCATTGTATTTGTACAAATATAATGTCTGTCGTTGTGTATAATATATATTAAACGACAATGGAAACAGTTTGAAAACAAGATAATAAGAATGTTCCGTACATATTAAAGCATCGCCCGCACTGTAATACAAACTTCATTTAAATATACAAGACGAAATTGAAAGAATTACGTACTTGTGTCACGGGAGTTATTTGATATAAGATATTGTTTGAATTTATATGAGAGGTGAAAATAACACCCGCCATTTTAGAATTATTTGTATAATTCAGGTACTTTAAAAAATCCTTTTTTAATATTAATATATATTATGATTATTATGATAATTTAAATAATTATTGAAAGAATATAAAAATATAAACTTCAATATAAAAAGATTGTCTTAACTTAATGATAAGATAATATTGAATTATTTCTGAACTAATTATATATTTATTTAATAAAAATATCTACCTTCATTTTATACAATCATCACACTATCCAATTTACTAAGCATTATTTGAGTAAAATAGTAATTATAAAACACTAGCAAACTATTCATAGTTATTTAAATATATGATGTTATAATAACATTACTCTTTGTGTTTTTCCCAGTCCAAAAAGGTTTTTAACAAATTATAGAAATGAGTTTTTGCTAATAAATAATTCGTAATTTTTAAAAGTCAATCATTAAAATGTAATTTACGTAAGTCAAGAGTTAAAATAAAATTAAAATATGTCTATACTAGAGTAGTAACCAAGTGATGTCTGTGGTTAATTATTATAATAATGACAATAAAAAAAATTTCAAAGACTAATTTCTCTAAGTCTAGTCTTAAGTTTTACACAAAAGCTCTTAATAATTTTGTTTGCTAGTTTATTCTTAAATAATTTAAATAACTTGCAGTCCAAATTATCATAAAAAGTTTTTTTTAAAATAAATATTTCTATGTTATAAGTATATATAGTTTCTGTAAACTTTTATCTTATATATACAGTTTTTTGAAAAATTTTAATTAGTTTTCCAATTTTTATTCATAAAATGTACATATCACTATCGGATACAAACATAATGGTTAAAATAATATTTAGATCACAAACAGCCAATTTACAATATTATATAAGTACCCTTCTTTACGTTGTTAGTAAATTGTATATTGTAATAACTGCTTAAAGTTAAACTGAAATATATGTACGTTGGGACTTATATATATATATATATATATATATATATATATATATATATTATATTATGTTATATCTTATTTAAAAATAAGATCTAATAAACATCTGTATTTTTAAGTACTTCCCCATTGGCCTAGAAAGCATAAATATATCTAAGTACCTATTACTAGTAACAACTAAAAATACGAGTTGGCAGAAGTTTTCATTAGGTAAGGAATACAATTTCAAACAAAATATACTTGAAATGTTATCACAAGTGGGGCAAGCAAAAAGCCTGGGAGCCTCTTGACATGTATACCACGCCGCGCCCCCCGCCCACGACGCCCACCCCCCACCACGCCCACTTACGTAAACCTTTCAGCTCAACTAGGTTGTATTAAGTTTCCATTCTTTTCCATATTAAATTCTGAAACATGAAGTCCTATATAACTACGTTTTCCAAACACACATATATGTGTGTTTATTTTAAAGAATTATATCCAGAATAGTTCTATCGATTTGATCAATCATTGTTTATAAAAATATATAAAATAACATCAAAATAAACGATACTTTTAATAAAACCCAAGCACCTAAAATAATATCCGCAAAACGCAATAACTCTCGTAAATTGATCCCAAAACGCTCCACAGATCAAACTATTGACTTGAAACCAAGAGATCTTTTCATCCTCAAAGTGAGAGATATCAAAAAAATACATCCCGCCGGCCTCGCTCGCTTTATTAAGAATAAATTTAGCGCTGGGTTTTTTTAAGTTACAAGTTAAAAGCGATCTTTCAATTTTGCGATATAAAATAACATTTCAAAATTGTTTAAGCAAAGCTTTGCTTTGGTTTTACATTAACGATTAGGAATCCAGCTATACCCAAGTGTTTCCAGCTGTTATAAAGCTTAGTTCGTCAGGTATCATGGAGTACCACTTTGTTACAGAACAGTGGCCTGAAGCAACGGTTTTAGATATACTTCAGTAATGAAGTAAGATGAGCCCTGAGCTTGATATGCAAAGTTACTTTAAAAAAAAAGTTCCCTAATATTTCCCATCCAACCCATGACTTTCTTCGAAATGCCCAACCTAAATACCACATTCATAAACAAATCTGCTCTATAAAAAAATTTATTCAAAAGGATAATATGAAAAAGTTTTATAGAGCAAACTTAAAATTTCGAATTTTCAACAAGAAGTTCTTTAGAAAAAAACTGATAATCTTTACAAAACTTTAATTAAGATACAAGAATCAAAGAGAGAAAGTCAAGACATACACAAACTCAATTTAAATTGAAAGTAGTTTTTTTTTTACAGAGATATTTTATTGTGTAACATTTATAAAACAAAATACAAATGTCAAATTGAGTTTCTTAAAGTTATCGGTATTGAAAGCGAGATTGATTTCCATTTCATTTTATTATTTTTTGTACAAATGTAAAATGTGGTAAGTAGTTATATATGGTAAGTCGCGTTAACTTGGTAAGAACCTATTTACTCTTTCTTTGCAGACCCACGCACATTATATTTGGTCGTAAACACCAATGCAGGCAATCTGTTCTAGTCCAGGGCTGTGAAAAATTAAAAGAAACGAAGCAAAGCACTTCGTTCGGACAGGAGAGATGTCCACGATGCAAAGGTGGAAGGTGGACTTGTCGTATGTAAGAACGTTCGATGATGAAAGGTGACGAATAACCTACACCTGTATGCTCGAGGCTGTGGAGATGGAAAATATTATAGAATACATAAAAAAAGGTAAGATTTTCCAATAAATACATTTTTATTACACAAAATAAGTTCACATTTGCCTGATGTGACCGTTACTGTAGACTACGATATTATACACTGGTCAGGAAAGACCATATTGATTCACGATTTCAAGACCCCTAGATTTTTGAAATACTTCCACTAGAAAGTTCCAAAGTTTTGTTCATAATGAAATTTTCAGTAGTATAATAATATAATAATGTGTCGCTAGTCGCTCGTGGCGTGTACCACAGCGGATAGTGCGCGCGCTATCTTGTCTAATGCATTAATGGAGGAGCTCGCCGGTCGATAGCGGGCGGAATTTAGACAAATATTGTGAGAAAAATAACGAAATGTGTATATTTTTTCGTTTCAACTTCTGTATGGAATTGTTATAAGTATTTTGTATGTTATATAATAGTTCTATTGTTATTTCATAACAAATACAAAATAATTTCTTAGAATTAATTGAAGATTTATTAAAAGCTAAAGATATTATAACTTTTCTCGATATATAAAATAATTACAGAAAACATTTTCATCAGATTAACTTAATGGTTTTATTTTTTATTTATTTTTTTTTCTATTATTTTATTACGATATAATTTTATACTATTTGTTTTTTTACATTTTCTTTTAAAACTAAAAAGCTACGAGATATATTGTTTTACAATTATGATCACTTTTTACTGACACGACACAAGCATCGATGAATACTAAAATCAACCCCAATGCGCCATTAGATATTAGATTTTTTGAAATCGCGAATAAACGGTTTTCGACTTTAAAAAAAAACAAAAAAACCAAGCTTAACCGATTTCGATGGAAAACTACTCACCCTTAAATTATGTAAATAAGATTCGATTGTTACAACAACCACTACAACCGCAAACTTAGTTTTTTAAAAATCGCCCATATTTCAAAAACACAAAAAAAACCGCTAGTTAATTAAATTGTACCTTTTTACTGGAAAACGAACAAACATCAGTTGGTACCAAAAACGAAGCTAATTGTATAATCAAGTTGCCATATTTAAAAACGTGTTTATAGTTATTCCCATAAATATAAACACGTTTTTATAAAGTGTCTAAAATTACTCAGAACACCGCAAGAAGTAAAGATATTACAAAAAATTTAAATTTCTTAAAACGTGGTGATGGAACTCATGGATCAAGTAAAAATAATTAAAAAAATATTTTTCATCACCTTATTTTTTCCCAGTAATTTGTGCACAAATATGACAAATGAAGATGACAAATCTTCTATCATCTCAACATAAACTTGCTTCTTTGTCATACCATTTTTCATGTTTTCCAACCACGTCTTCTTCAGTCGCCCTCTTCTAAAACCACCCCCATTGATACTTAAGCCTTTTCCAGTTACATTCTTTACATCCCTTCGTATAACGTGACCATACCTGGACGATTGGTCTCGTGGTTTGTAGTTGGCGGACATGGGCCATAGATTCGGTTCCTACGTGGGACGATGTTTGTGTGACCCCCAGTTGTGCTCAAAGTCTATGGGTTATGTGTTCCATATTTCTATACTTGTGATACCAAAACACAGAGATTATTAAAAATAATAAAACAATTTTTATCGAACTATTTAATATATAGTGAGAAAATTCGAAGAAAATAAAAATTATTAATCAAATATATATAAAAAGACAAAGCTCTTACCTGTTAAGACATCTGTATAAACTAAAAACTTTTATTTTAACGTAGAAGTAAAAAACAAATAAAAGTGTACCAAAAGGGAGGTAAAGTTAAACAAGCGCTTTTAACAAGACGAAAGAAATCCGATTTGCAAGACATTTGAATAAGACGGAATTTGAATAGCTTTTATTTTTACTTTGCTGCAGAACTTTTAAAGAACAGGAAATATTTCTTTGGTATTAAAAGGCTGTTTTTATTCGTCTTCAAAGACAAGTTACCATAGATAGTACCTTGAATAGTACTACCAACTTAACGAACTGACATATCTTAATATTTAATTATGTAGGTTCAACTTCTGTGACTAGAATATTTTTCTATAAATTCAGTGCCACTCGTCGATCAGGGATCCTTCTTCACGAAGTCTTTATTATTCCATAATAAATAATAAAGAATAATTATTCCAAATGAAATAATAGTCATCACACTTTTAAAGTAAAACACAAATCGATTTAAGCTATCTATTGAAAATAAAACCCACTGTATCATTTTGATAAAAACTTAGTATCAGCTTATTTCCGAAATCAACATACAGCTGACTTTAATTGTAAAAAAAACTAATCTTCAAGATATTCAAAACAAGAAGTGGATTTATTATCATATATTTTTTTCTAAAAATTTAAGAATATTTCTATTAAAAAGTAATCTATAATATCATGGAAATCCTCAAAAAAACAACTGAGATGTAACAAACACCAACAAAAAAAAAAATCTTTAGCATTTACTGTTGGAAATTTCCAATAGTTTTACTAAATATATACAATATACACATATTTGACTTAATTATTAATATATTGTATCAAAATATATTAATTATAAGGTAGCGGTTCCACTAATATATAAATTTCTATGTATATATACATAGCTAAAAAAATAAAATAAGACAAAAGTTGTAAAAAATTTTTAAAAAAATACAATTCACGCGGCGATTCCGCTTTGCTCCAAGCTCATGAATAAGAACCCCGGATGGATTCTAAGCTAATCGATCAAATGCCAATAGTGTTTAAATAATTATCTACAGCAGGATATAAAGTAGTAATCATGGATCACGAAAATTTAAACACGAAAACATTTATAATGTTTTCTAAGACTTTCACGAGTACGAAACTTTTAAATAAAACGATTTTTTCATAAACTGACTGACTGACATACACAATCATCTCGTCTTACCGCAAACACGTTTCCTGTTTTGCATTCCAAACGTCGGGTTAAGTTTAAAAAAATGTAAAAATAAACGCGAGTTATATCCGTAAAATAGTTTTATTGAAACTATTTACTGATTTAATAAATGTGTGTCAGCGAAAAGTTATCACAATTGGAAATGAAACATGTCGTAGTTTTTTTTAATTTCTAAACTGCAAGTAAAATTGGAATGAATTTCATAAAAAAATAATAATAAATTTACATATTACTTAACCATTAATATCTCGCATCCAGTTCCACTTGTCAAATTTTTAAGAATAACCCGACGTTTCAGAAGGTATACAAGTATGTTCGGAATACCAAATGAAGACGATAAATCTAATAATAATAAACTAAAGTTAACTATAAAATAGTTTTACTGTAACATAAATATAATTCGTTAATGTAATAACTAATCAAGCAATATTTCCATATTGCTTCCATATTGACAATGAAAAGTGCACGATCACGTTACTGTTATAACACCAATGAACCTGCAAATTTTACTTCAATTAAAGAAGCAATCAAATAGATTGATAACATCATAATCCCGATGATAATTATAATTATATTTACTGAATTCTATAAATTTCTATTATATTGCTCGCTCAAAAGAAAACCATTTTTAAAAAATATTTAGGTCATTGGTACAACAAACTTATTAATATTATACGTTGTCGTATATTATATGTGCTAGCTGGTATAATATTACATATGTTATTATTATACAACCTTCTGAAAAGTGGATATTAATGAAAAGAATCAAAAATAATTTCTCAACAAATTCTTTAGCTTTATTGCATTTACATTACAGCAGCCATCTACTGACTTCACGTTTCTTAGTTTAAGGTCATAGTAATCAAAGTAAGCGGTTCATTATACTCAATTTGAATTTAACATTTATAAAATTTTACCTAAAAAGTATTACCAAATTGCCTACTAAATACATTTGCAATTTGTTTAATGTGCTACAACATTGAACATAAACTAATAGTAGGTTCAATAATAACTGGGTAATCCGAAATTCAACACAATAGCCGTATAATGTACTCAAATAACAAACACCGACAGTCTGTATCACAAAGAGACCGAATCTAAACATTTTGTTGCTACGTCACCTTTATAGGCGATTACGTTTTCTTCAATACACACCCCTGATTGCGGAAAAGTTTTGGATACGACATGAAAATTACAAGTACGTATTAAAATATATATATTATATAAATAATAAAAAATGTTACTGCCAAATTTGTCGAAATTAGATTTATTTTTAGATTAGCTGCTAACTGGTTATATTAAAAGTAAAATAAGTAATAAGTATTGAGGTATTTAATCCAGTACTTATTAGATCAGATTCTTCAGATCTAGATGAATATGTTCTTCATTCAAATATATCATCACGACTGGGAATCAAAGCCAACATGGCATGATTGATTTTGATATCGCTAGAAAATTATTAGGTCTTTACATAAATTATATAAATAATTTAATATTTCTTGATGATTTTTTTCAATTACGAAATTTAGCAAAATATACTTAAATAGAATTAAATCATATTCAGAATAATTTTCCAGTTTTTTACCTCCACGTTTTCAACGAAAAATTCGTAACATCACGTCGATTAGTGGCCGGTGCTCTACAACACTGATTGTTGGTGTCACAATGATCCACGGACGAGGCTCGACACTCCGTTACACAATTCAATACAGATCGATATATCATTTGTAAGTGTCAACCCTTGGTCTATTTAAGGGCGGTTTACAAAAAACTTACCACAGTTATTTATGGAAATTCGTATTGAAATCACCATATTCCTTAACTATCTTATTTTAAAAAAATGAAATGAAAAATGGAGTTTCAAACCGAACCATTGGATCTCTCAACTAAAAGCAAACCGACTAAGCTAGGCGTTATAGATTTTAAATTTCTGGCCGGTCTCAATGAGCATCTAGTGAAGCTTTATGAACAGACTTACTCTGATGGGAAGAAAGCTGTAGGCTTGCAGCGGAGTGGGGTGAAGAATATTCTGCCTTGCCATGTCTGCTTCAAGACCTTCGACCGACCCTCGCTGTTAAAACGGCATATGAGGACACATACAGGTAAATTTGGATATTTTTTACAACACCTACTACTTCTGTCAATTTTGAAAAATATTATCTGAAGGATGATAGGAGTGAATGAAAGAAAAAATTATGTTGTGCCGACCGCATCTGGAGTAAGATAAGGACAGAAGAATGATGCTGAACAATTAAGATATGAAATATTTGTTTTATGTGAACATTGCATACTAATAAGGTTTTTCCTAGAATATAAGAGTTGATCTTCGAAATCAGTAAAAAACAAAGAAACAGATAAATGTATACTAGCTGTTGCTTGTGACTTCTGCGCTCTAAATTGTGTAACTATTATGATATGGTTTTATTGATTTAAAGATAGCATCTTACTTTTAAACTTAATTACATTAATATTATTATTATTAATGTTAAGGAATGTGTAGCACCATACTCCAGGTGACGCCGTCATAACCAGTACGGTTAAAAGAATTGACACAAAATAAATTATTGTTTCATTTATATACACTTTATATGCAGGAGAGAAGCCGCATATCTGCAACGTGTGCACCAAAGGTTTTAGCACCTCCAGCTCTCTGAATACTCATCGTAGGATACATACAGGTATAACTGATCTTTAATTTATTCTTATTTGTTTTTAAAGGTTCCTTATCTTTTTTTTATGACTATTGTGCAGTGGTTGAACTACTTTCATTTTTACTTATCTTTCTACGTTTACAAACATTCTTTGACATGTTTTTGAGGTAGTCTTAATTCCAAATATTATTTGGTCTTGGGGTTGATTCATATATTAAAAAATAATTTACAATAAAAAAAATTCTAGAGTGTGAATGTTCATATATACTATATGTATGTATTTAAGAAAATATATTATGTATGTTGATCAGTTGTCTAGTAGACATAGGTAGTAATGAACTTTTGCTCTGTTAAAGAGAAGATCTACTTATATCTAGTACTACCAAGAATTATTTTATTTCAATACAACTCAATAATACAGCGATAAAAAATCAATTGACAGTTAGGGAGAATAGATAGTTATATACAATGGTTCTATAATAGAGCTAGGAACTCTTAAATTGGTTCGAAAATATTTATAATAACTGACAGAAAAAAATAAAATGTAGTTGAAAATAAGGATAAAATTTTATAAGTGAATATTACATTTGTAACGGTACCTGAATTATACAAATACAAAAAAAATAAACCTTATTTAAGTTTACATATTTGTCTGTAAAAAGACATTTTTATTTAATGACTTACGATTAACGTTAACACATTCATGAAAAATGTTACTAATGCCTGATTTCATTAACTTTAAAATTGCCCGTGTTGTGGTAAATTGTACAAAGTATGCAAATTTTCAGGTGAGAAGCCTCACAAATGCCCCGAGTGCGGCAAATGCTTCACAGCCAGTTCAAACTTGTATTATCACAGAATGACACACACGAAGGTAAGTTGATTATTTACCTAAATAAAACACGTAAAAACGAAATTTTGTGTGGTTAACTTATAAAATAAAATTTTAGTACCTATATTAAATTTGTCAGTCTCAAATGTTTACGTAAGTATCCACAGTTACTAAAAGTAATAATAATAAGTTTACTAATATTTTATGTCTAGAACAAACCTCACAAATGCAGTGTTTGCCCACGCTCGTTCCCCACGCCTGGAGAGCTACGGGCCCACAGCTCATCCCACGGATCAGTTGCAGGACTAGTTCCTAGACCAGTGGAATTAACTGGAATCAACAGTTTAGGACTCAATGGACTAGTAAAGCAGAGACAAGGCCTGTGGCCTTTTGCTATGTCCCCTCCTAGCGCTAGGTCTCGACCGTAACTAATTATTATTAAATATCAAATCCCCTATTCAATTCCTAAAACCTCTTAAAATAACTTTGTAATCTTGATATTACTCAGCTTAATCTTGATTAGCAACACAGTACGTAAAAAAATATGACATCCATTCTTGATATTCTAGAAGTACAGTTTTCTTATTCAATTGATTCCGAGGTGATTTTATTAATAAGTGTAGAAAAATTTTAATTTTTTAATTAATTAAAAATTTATTTGTTTATTGTGGAAACTCCATCTAAATTTTATTTATACTTATTTTATACTATTTTGTTATTGTTTTATTTAAAAGTTTATTTAATGGTTTTGTGTTGATTAATAAATGTAAGGACATACCTAAAAAGGTTAAAATAAATCTTACTTTTGATTCAACATGTTTTATTTTATTATAAGCCATAAAATTGCACCTGTTCTGTTTTTTCATAAAACTCATTTTCATAAAACGCATTTTCGTAGCACTACCACTATAAATGGAGCATTAGCACAATTTTTGCTGCGTTTGCATTAACAGATAACAGTATTATTTTTGTACAGTAGTAGTATTATATAAGTACCTTGATCAAAGCCAAACCTAATTTAAACAGTCTGAAATTTAAGTATTTTTAGCGCATCACAAGGTACGGGACGGATATGAAGACATTTGTCTCATTACGTTTCTAACTGTAAAGATTGTATTATTTATAACAATCAAGTGGGGACCTGTAATACAGATACCTATTTAAATATTAATAAAAATATTTTTAAAAAAGTATTTTGGACATTTCTTTTTATTTTTTCTCTTTTTTTATGAAAAACAAAAGTTACTTTTACTTTAATTATTGAGCCACCTAGGCTCCCAAAAAACACTGGCAAAAGAAAATATATAAAACCTATGACACAGTAAAAGTTCTTGTTACTTACGGCAATTATTTTTATATTCGTAAATGATTTGAGTATTTGGCAATCAATAATTACGCAATTCTATTTTTTCATAAATACACACGCATGAGATTATGGACCCCTGAATTCCGCAGCAGATAGATTATAAGTCTCCTTTTGTTTTTCCTAGCTTATGTGATACGTTATGTGAATATTGGAAATATATCATTACATTGCATTTTTGTATATGTTTTAATAGATATATGACAAATTTATGAAGTCGGACAAGGCTTCAACCTGCGGTTTTTGATTAATAAAGATATTACCCTACTTTAAGAAAAAACTATACATTTTTCATGTCATAATAAAAATTTGCATAATATTAAAATTAAAATATATTTGCAGGCCGATTACAAAAAATAGAATCATTACTTTTAAAAATAATATTGCAAAAAAAATAGTTAAAGTAAATTTAACAGACGATAATCCAAATAATCTATATAATAAAGTATTCGAATTTGTATTACATAAATTTAATAATACGTTTAAGTCAAAAACAAGGATAAAATACTTTAATCTTAAATTTAGTGATTGGGCGACCGTAGGAATATATAGAAGTAGAGAAAAGTTATATGATTTATATGGAGAGAGGCAATGGATTCATGATCCGTTGTTCTTGAATAAAGTTAGGATATTTTCTAAAATATTAAGGAACGTTTGCTTACATGCCAAGTCGATATATATTCGAAATAAAATCGTAAATTCAGACGATAAAATAAAGGCAACTTGGGATGTTTTATCTAGTGTTACTGGGAAAACTAGGGCTGCTAATGAACCTATAAAGTTAAAAATTAATGATAAAGTACTAAGTACAGATATAAATGTAGCGACCAATTTTGAATCATTTTTTACTGAAATTCCATTAGCAGTCACGCGTAATTTAAATTCTTTTGTTTTTAAGCCTGTTTCATCTGATGAAATTGTTAAAACGTTCTCTTTGGGGTATATCAGTTCAATTACTTAGCAATATTATAAATGAAATTGCCCCACAACTTTGCTTAATTTTTAACAAATGTATTGAAACCGATATTTTTCCAGATTTGAGGAAAAGTAGTAAAGTAGTTCCTTTGTTTAAAAATGGCGATAGACAAGAACCGAGAAACTATAGGCCTATCTCTGTTTTACCGACCTTTAGTAAGATCTTTAAAAAGATTATTTTAAATCAAATGTCAGAATTTGTTTCTAGCAATAAAATCATGCATAGTGAACAATATGGTTTCACCAAAGGTAAATCAACAACTGGTATATTAATGATTTGCCCTTTTTCGTAAAGGGTTTATGTGACATTGTGCTTTTTGCTGACGATACCTTCCTTATTTTTAAAGTCGATAAGCCTTAACAATGAAATTTTGGAAATGACTGACTCAACGGTTTTCCTAGATATAACTTTAGATATAAAGCGCCAGTGGAATCCCATCTCGCAGGCAAACTCAACTCCGCCGTCTATGCAATTAAAAAAAAGACAATTAACGGATGTCAATACAGCTCGACATGTTTATTTTAGTTACTTTCCTTGTATTGTTTCTTACGGTATTTTGTTATGGGGCAGTGCTGCCGAAGTTAATTCTCTATTTATTTTACAAAAAAGAGCTGTGCGGGCTATATATAACTTAAAAGCTAGAGTTTCTCAAATATGGCGAATATGGAGTGATGGCTGACCTTTGCGTTATACTCGTGAACGGGTGCTGCTTGCGGTGACTGGTCGTCTTGCTGGCTCAGTTTCATAATTATAGTTTTATTTTATTTGCTTAATTGGTTTTTATAATTTAGCCTCCACAAGGAATTGATTGCGATGGTTCTAGTTGTTCGTAAATTGTTTACTATATATGGACGTTTGTGAAACAGTGATCACAATACAAAAAAAAAACCCGGCTGAGGTTGTTGTGTGGTTCTTCTCAGACCAGGGCGCGCTTGGAACCCTCGTTGCTTTAGTTATAAGTTGGACAGTGTCTCTACAGAAGAGCTTATTTCGATATATAAGGCATCGAAATAGGCCCTCCTGGCACTTCCATTTGACGTACACAAGTGATCATTGGTATTGATTGAAAGTGGAAAATATAAAAATAAATAAATAAATAAATTCCCTGAAAGATGTCTTTAAAGAAATTGGTCTTCTTACGGTCGTTTCTTAATACATATTTAATAACATTTTATTTGTACGTCACAATTTGGATACATATGTAAAAAACAGTGACAGACACGCTATAAATACTAGAAATAAAAATAAACTTTCAACGCAGATATTTCGTCTGCAAAAAGTCCTTCATGGGCATGAGTGTTCGCATATATAATAAGCTTCCACAAGATATCTTAGACCTTCCTTTACTTGCTTTTAAATCTAAAATTAAAAGTATACTGTTAAATAAAGCTTATTAAAGCATACAAGAATTCTTAGTTGATCGTATTTCGATCAAGTAAAAGGTTAGGTTGTGGAGCTTTGGTTGTTGACTCATTTGCAGGATATTCTAATCTGTACATCAAACATTGTTCACATATTTTAAAAAGAGCAACTGTTGATTTTCTGGCCAGTTCTTCTCAACAGAACAGCATTCCGAGCTGGTGGTAGCTTAAGGACGGACTGACTACTGACATTTTTATAATGTAATAATTGACGATTTAAAAGTGCGTGTAAATGCCTATTTGAATAAAGATATTTTGAATTTGAATCTAATTATTAACGTGAAAATAAAACAAGATATCCAAGAACAGCTTAATTATCAACTTTATTCTTCTTAGCATCATCATCATCATTATCATCAACATCATCATCTAACTTCCTCTTCACACCCTCCTTGTCCACATGGTAGTCATTTTGTAACGCTTGAACGTCACTCGACGTGTCAACTCGTAGCAATTCTCGTAGTGCCATAGTCGCGTAGCAACTCGTAGGTAAAGTCATCGTCAGAAGCAAGGCTTTGTATTTTCCATCTAAAAATATTGTCAAACCTCATTTTTCTCGAAAATTATTATTAAAAAGCATATATTTTTGAACAATTATTCAATGAACTTAAAATACATGCAGACTCGCAAACTTTATATTTCTAAAAACTATACCACACCATTTCTTTACTACTCATTTACTATACATACATACCAATTACTCACGCACACGTATATGAATTTATAAGATATGTAAAGATTATATACTTAAATTAAGCTATTGAATATAGAATAAACGATAAGCGTAAGGTCATCGTTTTAATTGTTTAATATAAAGCTTATTTATAATTATTGTATTAAACTTAAGATTTTTGATATTAATTTCTCTAAAATTGTATAAACCAAGTCAAATTCACAATATAATTTATTAATAGTTCTTTGTTTGTGCGTGGATAGAAATGCAAAGAAATACCGAGATGTAGGGCAGTCATTTTTCATATATTGAAGCCAAAACCAAGATGCAGTAATAGTAAAAGTAGGATTTCTGTTGAACTGATGTTGATTGAAGGTACAATATATGAATTACGTATATTTATTGTTATTTTTTATATATTTTTTATTTATTTATGGTACAATATATTTATATAAAATAATAAATGATAAATACATAAATGTATTATAAGTTAATTTTGTGTTATTTATCTAGTTTTAATAAATGATTTTTAAACTCAACTTGTTACGTAATTTAATACTTAGAATACTGACAACATAATAAAAATATACATATGTATGTGAGATGTATGCTTGTATTAGAGGTTTTCAAAATATATTACTTTTAGTCCTAATATAGCAGTGCAACCTCAATCCTCTTTCTCAATTAAAGTACATTCTGATGTCGATAATAACAATGTACTATGTAAAACATGTAATCGGACTGGAAAGAGTCATTCAAACTAAATATCTAGGAGTAATAGTAGATAGATACTTGAAATGGGCATCTCATGTCGAAGTCTTGGCGTCTCGTATAAGGTCAATGGCACGGGTGTTTAAAACCTTGAGACATTTGGGGAGTCCTAGTTTTCTGAGTAATATATACTGCGCTTTCTGTGAACCCCTGATAAGATATTGTATAAATGCATGGGGTGGTGCTACCAAAAGGTTTTACTTAAAGTTGAACTCAGCGTATGTTACTAAGAATAATGTATTTTAAACTGTTTAGATACCCGACTCGTGATAATAATACCAGTAATGTTCTGTCTGTTAAGAAATTTTTGTATGGAGACTACTTCTATACCAATTTAAAACAAAAACAATTGACTCTCTTTCCAAAAGTAACCGAATTATATATACCGTTCCTAAAACAAAAAAAAACGATTCGCTCAAAGGCACCTTCCATTTCTAGGTCCGTACTTGGTAAATAATGATAATAAGATTTTGAATTTCCAAGATTGTAATAAACATAATGTCAAAAAAAATGTGGAGAAATGGCTCAAATCTTTGGATTATGATGGTACAGAAAATATTTTAAAACTATTTTAGCGCTGCTAATATCATGATTATTTTACGTAAACTTTATTTATATGTAGATTTATTATTATTATGTTATGTAATTGATATGTAATTGTTTGTCTATTATTATTATTTATTATATATATTTTTTTGTTTTTATTATTTTATACTTCATGCAATAAAACACAGGTGTAGTACTAAAAGAATAACGCAGGTGCAGTAGTAGCACGAACAGAGTTCACTGGATGTCTCAGCACAGGGTATCCTAGTGAGATATCCAGGTAATTAAGTGTTCAAACCATCCTTTTTGAGTTCTACAAAATATTGATAAATTGTATTGTAAGTGTGTGTGTATGTATGTAATAAATAAATAAAATAATAAACCTCCATTTTACAACTCGCGCACACTACCTTCAGCAACGTTATGCTTGACGCCATCCAGCACGTCTGCATCAGACAGTATGAGGTCCTCGGTGGGTCGGGAGTACTTCACGCAACTCCACGACATGTTGGAGACGCGGGCTACCACATGACGATAGCCACCGCTAAGGTTATACGATCTGGGGATGGAAAACAAATTATATCTATGTATTCAAAGAAATAAGACTATCTGCAATCTTTGTTTCTACACTTTTTTTACAATCCCAAGAAATAGTGCACACACTTTATAATTATAGTAAATAATATATATATTTTCTCAAGAAAATTTATGTAATGTAATATATAATAGAAATTTTAAATTCTTAAAATTTCTCTCTTATCCCAAGACGGTAAGCGTGGTTTGTTATTATCAATCAATGGCCAAAGCAAGTGACATTAAAATTAATTTTAAAAGGATCATTAAAGAATAGTTTTAAAAAGAACTAATATAACGAGTTGTATTTGTTATCTAGGTATACTAGCGTGAAAATTCCAGCAAAAGCTTAAATATTAAAATATTTCGTTGCAATATGGCAAACAAAAATATTTTTTTTTTTACTCTAAGTTAATGCTTGAGTACATTCCACCTGATGGAAAGTGGAAATGTAGTCATAGATGGTAAGGCACATTAACTCAGTAACCTATTCACTCTTCTCTTGAAGACACCCACATTACATTCAGACGGAAATACTGAAGGAGGCAAGCTGTTCCAATCCTTCGCCGTGCGAATCAGGAAAGACGAAGCACAGCGCTTCATTCGGACAGGTGGAATGTCAACCACGTATGGATGGATAGTCGCCGTGCGTCAGGATGTCCGTTGGTAGAAGAGGGATGAGATTACGTAATGTAATTCCTGTGCACACTCTCCAAAATGTATCCTATAGAATACTGAGAGGCCAGCAATTCTACGCCTATGTTCAAGGCTTTGAAGGTTGGCTTCAACCAATTCTTGGTCGCCAATAAGAGAATTCATTGTTTATGTTTAGGAATTTACAGTTTTAAAATGTATCCTATAGAATACTGAGAGGCCAGCAATTCTACGCCTGTGTTCAAGGCTTTGAAGGTTGGCTTCAACCAATTCTTGGTCGCCAATAAGAGAATTCATTGTTTATGGTTAAGAATTTACAGTTTTTTATTAGTCTATCAATATTAGTGATTTACAAAGGATATAGCTGTTACCATAAACAAACTTACTTGTATTTATGTTTCATGTCCATCTTTAACTCATCCTTTGTCAAGAGTTCTTCATAAAAATCCTTCATATTAGGAGGATACTCTATACTGTATCCTGGCAACGGCAACACTATATCAAACATGGTATATTTCCCACTCTCTATATCTCCTTCCGTTAAAGTTTTTACTGGTATCACTTTTTTGGGGGTATTACCTTTTTTCTTTTTATCCATGTTTTCACTGTCACTATTACCAGTGATATTATCTGTGTCATTATTTGACGTTTCATCTGATTTGTCTTTAGCGCTATTAGTATCTGTGCTTCCGGATTCGTTTTGATTATCCGTGAGATTCTCATTATCATCACTGTCTGAATCTTCTTCTGATTCATCTGCAAAATAAAAAAAAAAAGATAAAACGTTTAGCGTTTACATATGTATGATAAAACATTTTTAATATTACCTTCAGCGATCTGAGCGATCGGTTCCAAAGGCACAAGATCTCCTACTAAGGGCATACGAGAGCGTTGCAGGCGGTGCGTGGCCGCGCGGTTCCATATCAACGACTGATATGAATGTATATACAACAGGCGACAGTTGCGCGACACCTACAGAACAAATCACCATTTAAAATGTATTTATACTGATCCTTAATATGTATATTACACACAATGTATGTTGTATTATTTATTTGCCTCGAAAAGGCTCAAGATTGTCATGGCGCCTAAATAACCTCACGCCGTGCAAGACAAATAAATTGTGAACTCAGTAGAAACTCAAAAATACATATACACGGAGAAATGTATTTATATATATTCCAAATAATAAAACACTACGGAAAAACTGGTGGAAGCCTGCAAGGAGTACATAGTTTAGCAAAAACGAGGAATATGTTATTATGAACATTATTTTGTTCTAACTATTTGGAATTTAATCTGTTTGAAATTATGAATTACTTCAAAAATTATGTAGTTGAAATAATTATCCAAATATATTAAATATTATTATAATTATAATTAATGGGTAAAGGTTGCTGTATTGGTTATATGATTTAAAAACATATTTAATTTGCAGACACTTTTAATTCCCATATTTTTTTTTATGAATGAAATACCCATTTTATTATTTAACATATAATATTTCTTTATATCTTATATATACATTTTGAATTCTATTCTTCTGTACATTTTTTCGTGACATCAATGATTTAAGTTTTAAAATAATTCCGTTAGAACACAATAAGTGTTACATTGCACAAATAATTTTCATATTTTTTTAAAAAACCTAAATGTAAATCTTTATTTAAAAATTATATAGTTATTAACTATGCAGAAACAATAACTAAACAACTAAATATTAGCAGGAAAACGATAAATATATTGAGCTAACAGTTCTGTAATTTATAAGTATATAACAACAAGGGAGGGTCAGGGCGTGATGTATTGCTTTCTGAGAGATGTTTAATGTCACGTGACCGAATGCCTAATTATAGAGATTACATTTTAATATAATTATTACTATTAATATAACTATTCCGCTATCGAGCCTCAGGTGTTCACGACTCTCGCGGCTGTTTAGCTGCTGCAGTGTGTCACGTACCTGGTGCAACGCGCCAATCAGATCGTTCGGTCGTGCTGCGAGCGCCCGCAGCAGACGCGCCTCGGGCGTGGCCGACTCTCGCGGCGGTATAGATCGCAGGGCGGCGCGCAAGTCACCCGCTGCGTAGTAATGTAGGGCTGTGCTGAGTGCACCTTCAGATCGTTCTTTGAGGATGCTCTCAATTGCCTGAAGATAATAATACTGGATATAAACACCAGTTTCAATTGTAGTATTTGTAGCGGTAAAAACAAACTCAATCTAATATAAACTGTTACTCGACTTAACAAAGTCAACTACTCTTTTACGGGGCAATGTACACACTCATTCAACAAGCTCCCAGAAAATGTTAAAATTTTAACAAATTATAATAATAATAATAATAATATTTTATTTCGGACTGCGATCCATAAATTTGTTAGTAACATTTCTTATAAAACAAAATATTTAAATTAATGGCACTAATAATAATAAAAATAACAATAAATAATTTAAAAAATTAATAACTTTCAACATATTTTAAAACAAGTAGTTAAAGAACGTTTGTGTGCTTGCGGATGTTACAGTATTTCGGAATATTGACATGATGATGCTTCCTAGTTATGATGCGATCGCTGCCAGATAACTTCAAGTTTCAACATAAATGTAAATCATGCTTAAAAAATGACTATAAAAATATATAAAAGACAGGCCCGCTGAGATCCTGTAACCAGCTTTTCTCAAGTCTGTGGCAATATCTTTCCGAGCTGGTGGTAAATTTGACAATGGAAAGAGTTTTGTAAAGAACTTCTTTCAATAAAGATTTCTCGTTCGATTTCTAGTTCGACAAAATCTTTGTGAAAGAAAAATCTTTTTTTAGATTTTTTACAAAAAACTGATAGGTCAATACAAATTCGTCTAAGACTGGATTTCTATATATTATGACGTTATTATCACAATATGTATATACACATCCTATACAGAATAGGTAAACATTTTTGTCTTATATATTGTTCAACTGGTGTCACAGTACTGACACTATTGTATCAAAAAAAATTAATGTATTTTTTAATTTAAACCAACCTTTTTGAAGTTTCCTTGAAGCAATTTAAGGCCGATCTCGTGCGTGGGCATTTCTACACGTGACCCAAAACGTTGAAGTCCATAATAATTAATAAACCCATTCTGACGAAGCAACGTACAAGCGTTGTCAACGCACTCGTCCGACGCAGTTACATTGCGAAGACAGATGCGAAATCTAAGATATACTAAATCATATTAGAAATTATATATATATATACATCAATATACTTATGTAAGTCTTTCTATTATCAAAATTCCAGCTCTAAAGAAATCTGTGTCTTGAAGGTTTCAAAAACCAAAATAACACTGACACAAATAACACCCAGACTCAAAACAGCAATTTGTAGATCACACAAACAGCTGTCCCGTTTGTAAATCGAACCCACGATCTTTGGCTCAGCGGTTATTGTTGCCAACCACTAAACAAAAGACCTTTAATAATAATTGATAATCATTTCACTTTTTCGATATTATGTGCATGTTTCAAAAATTATGAGACTTAAATACTTTGTAAAAGTTAATTTTTTTGGAGTAAATGATCTTGTCAAAAGAACATTTTATAGAAACTTACTTGTTTCCCGTAAGCATCCCTAATTTAAGATGGTAGTCCTTAAAGCAGAAGTTCCCAACCCGCACTCGTGGCAGTCGGTTCAGTTGAGCTGCACCAGCGATACGACGCGGTTCAAACCGACGGATACTGAACCACTGACTGGTCTTTGCTCGACGGTCCTTTGTACCGGCATAGCCTAGCATTGATGTGCTGAAAAAGTGAGAAAATGATATATTTATTTTTTCAGAATTGAGTATCTGATATGATATTCAGGAAAATATAACATTTATTCATTTTTTCATAAACATTTTCAGCATAATTAAATAGACAATTTTTAATGTGTACACAAAAATTATTGTTTGACATAAGATTTTTGAAATTATGATACTAGTATCATAATTTCAGATTTTCCTTAATGTTCTAGTTATGAAAAAATGTAATAAAGATTTTTTGGACAATGAAGATGATAGACTTTAGACAGTGCTTTATAAGTACTTACTTAACATGCATTCTCTGAGCAAGAAGGGATGCAGCCTCCATGGTGTCACAGTTCTCCTTGTACACAACAAAGTGTACATATTCTCCTCCCCACACCCACTTTATGCGATTGTCAAACCTCACTAAAACATATTTAAACTCATGACCTTTACTGCAATATTAAGACATTTCAATAATAATGGATAATCATAAAAACTGCCAACTACAATGATTCTAATGAACTAGTTAATTAATTTTCACAAAAATAAAAAATAAACAGATGCAACTTGAGTTTAACAAAATAAAATTTTAATGCTAAAAAGTAACTTATTCAATAAACAAATGGAAATATTCACCTCCTCTACGGAACTTTGTAAAGGTGACAAACTTTTTATCTTCAACTGTAACTGTGCTCCCAATTATACTTTCCCCAAATGCTTTCTTAACAGCCTCATGTATCTTTGTCCTATGATCTTTGGACATGCCGGAGACATCCACCTGGAATTAATAATGGAAAAAAATATTTTAAAATTTATTATTAAGAAATTATATCATTTATTATGATATTTTCACACATTGCCCATGGTACATACAAATTGATAAGGGTTTTTAATCCCAAGGAATTGCTTAATAGAGTTGGAAAAAATTATGTATTTTTTATACATACAGTTCAAACAAAGCCACTAGAACAAGCTACTAGTATTATATAGCAAATGCCAGCAAAAAGTATAAATAAATTGAATTGTTAACTAACTTCAACTTTTTCTGCAGTTTGTTCAGTAGATACAGCCAATTTATTTATACTGTCCCAAGTTTCCATAGGTAAAATCTCTAAATTATACTTATTGAGGAGCAGGTCTTCATCATCCTCCACTAACTCCTCTGAAGGCAACTCAGGTGGAGACTCATCAGTCAGCTGTGCTATTTCTCCAGCCTCATTTAGTTCTGATACTTGAAAATCTGAAAATCTAATTGAAAAATATTCACACTTCTAATAGTTTTTCAAATTACAATCAAGTGTTTCAATTTTACTTGTAAATATGTTGTGCAGTTATTGATAAGCAGACTATTCCAAGCAAAGAGGCTACCATTTAATATTTTCTACTTACGAACATACTATAAAGTTTAATATTAGAAGTTATCTACCTTGATTTAATAATTCCATTGAAACCTTCATGGTCACTTATGTACTCTGTTGCCCAAATATCGTTTTCAGAAAGACGTTTCGTAGGTAAATCTCGTTTTGGCTGCGACTGCCAACGTTTATTGAAGTTTTTGTATTCAAAGTTATTCTGTCTATCTCCACGTGAATTACTGAAATTTGATCTCGAACCTCTAAATCCTCTATTACCACGATTATAACCGCGACCACCTCGATGCCCGCCTCTCATTATTTTGATAAATAAGAGTTAAGTTTAAAAAACGTTTTAACCTAACCTATGTTATGATGGAATTACAAGAATAATTATAGTTAAAATCATTAATAAACAACAATGGATTATTATTAAAAGCAATGTTATATTTAAACAATTATCTATTTAATCAATAACTTTAATAAAAACTGTATCGGCTACAGGAAATAACAAAATTCAGAAATGTGAATTGTGAATTCAGATAGATATAATTCTATCAAGTATTAAAATCGGCAATTCTAATTGCGATCGAAATTGACACATTAACATGTCAAAAAAGTCAAAAACTTGACGTCTTGATGCCTTTTCGCTAGATTAATTCTAAAGCAAGACGTTCACAATCTTCATGAAAAAATAAATAAGGTTAAAAATTTATTCAGCTCCAGGGCTTCAAAATCTGATGCTCGTGCGTCCGAGAGCACACTAATCATATCTATATATATTAAATAATTCAATATGTGAAGCAGGCTCCGGATTACCGCTTTCTAGTTCAAGTTCACCTATTTAAAGTTTGACAAAAAAGTTAGATGAGCTCAATTTAATTTTCACTCTTTGCTTTTTTTCTTATTATTAATTTTTTTTATTTCATTATTTTCTAATCTGATTATAAAAAATTTAGCAGACATTATACTATGTCATAAAATTTTTAAGATTTTTGTTTAGAAATGTATACTTATAAAGCATAGTGTATTTTCAGATAACAAACAAACACGACTTATTTAGTAACCATGGCTTTCAAATTTAAATCAAAGACTGTGTCATTTTAATTAATTTGAATAGCATACAGGTAAATCACTTTTGAGACGTTTTTGAATTTGTAGTAGGATTTATATATTTATAGGAATTCTAAACTTGAAATTAAAATTTCATCGTACAGTCTGAAAAAAAGGTTCATCACATTTTGAAGAAGTGTTGAAGTGTAGAAGATAATTCAGATCGACCGTTGACAATTTGTGTATAAATCAGCGCGGGCAGTAGCTCGGATTCACTTTTTGCGTAGCGTCCGACTTGTAAGGTTGTTAATTAGCATCTCAGGTTTAGTGACATTTTTTTTTTGTGACTAGGCTTGTCTATTGTTAATTTGTAAAACCAAAAACTACTTTAAAGTAACTTTAATTAAAACTAGGAACTTATGAACTATTACAAGATTGAACCTACTCGATGTAAATTCAAACAATTAACATATCTTAAATCAAGTTATTGGATATTTATGGTATTATAAAAATTCAATTTGGCATTCAAAATTGTCAAAATGACGATATTCACACCTGACAAAATTCACACAGCATTTTACCACAATAACGCTATTCACCTGGCAAAGTTCACATATTTCTCCTGGAACAGATTTACGTAATTCACTTGAACCAATAACGATATAATACACATAATTTTAGTGTCAGCGATTCTTGGAGCAGGTGTACGTAACTAACGTTATAGGTGATTTTGAAATTCTTTTTTTTTAAATAAAATCGATTGAGCTTTACTAAAATATTGTATAATTCAGAATTGAGGAAAAATTTAATAGCATAACTGTAGAAGATTGGTAAAATGTATGTCTATATGCTACTTAAAGAGAAAAAAAAAATTAAAGCACGGATGAGGTTTTAGAAATAATATCAGAAAAATGTGCGAAATATGTGCGAAATATCTAAAGTTAAAGAAGATTAGAATTAAATGCTATGTCATGTTTTTCTCAGTCAATTATACGAATTATACGAAAAGGTTAGCATTATGTTCCCGAAACTACTATTGCATGTCGGTACTTTAACTTTCAGATATAAATAAAACTCTTACAGTATATTAATTCAAGAAAAAATTGTTTAAATACTTGATTAATGAATGTTTTTATAATGTTAGCGATTTTCTTGAAAATGTAATATATGACATTATTCATAATTTAATAATCTATTTGCTGTTAAAATATATGTTATGTCTTTCAGTTTTGTTTTAATCTATTAATAATTATTATTACATTATTTTTTCACATCGCAAAAATAAATTGTAAATTTGTAGTTTTGTTAAACTTAGTATTGTAAAAATCTTTATTTTAATAAATCAAAATATTGTGATGTCATGATATTTAATTTTGCACGCCATACATATGGTAAAATGTGGAACAATTTTATAATAATAAGATTTATGTTTATACGATGTTTAGCGAATTTGAATACATACGTACGTAAATATAGATATTCTTATAAAGCGTAAGTATTTTTTTTATACAACAAGACTCGGAACTCAGAGCAATCACCAGTTTAACGAAATCGGAAATGATGTTTCCATAACTTCCCGTCGTTCGAAGTGGTATTTGTAACGTTTAGATTTATAATTCCGTCATTTCTATTGTAAGTACTGATTGTAACAGACTTGTTACTTTTGTACTTTGTGCTTTTTGAATTTGCATTACTATTATTTAAAAAAAAATTTTAATTGCACTGTTAAGATTTACTGAGTACTCGATAACAAAATTAATATGGCTAAGCGAAAGTTAAGTAAGTATCAAAAACTTAAGTTTATGCCTTATATGAAAGGTAACTATATTTTATATTTTGTTACAGCTCAAACTAAAAAAAGCAGAAGTAAGCACGCAGGTCTGATATTATCAGTGCCAAAAGTTGAAAGAATTTTTCGAAGGAATCAATATTTTCGACGAATTAGTAAGGCCTCAATAATCTTTCTCACAGCAGTGCTTCAACACTTTTCTAATAAATTATTAGCACTGTCTGCTAATATTGCTAAAGTTCATAAAAGAAAAATGTATGTATTTTTTTAAATAGCCTGAGGGTAAACGAAAATTTTAATCAACAAAAAATGAATTACATTGACATAAATTCTATTTTCTTAACTGTTTATTTGTTTTAGAATAACACCCAGACATATATTGCTTGCTATTAGCTATGATTATACTCACTAAGTTGTTGAGTCATGTAACAATAGTAAATGTTGGTGTCGAACCAAAAATTAAACCAGAACTGTTACCTAAGACTGTTCCTAAAAATCAAAAGCAGTGAAAAAGGGTTCTTTGGAAGAAAATTAATAATAATGATTCTTATTTCAATGATTATGAGTTTGTTTTAAACTTGTATCATAAAGGTCTAAAATTTAAGTGAACCAAAATGTTGTTAAATTAATTTTAAAAGAGTTGAATTTAAAAACAATGTCTTTAATAATTATATTGAAATGTTACTATTTTAATTAAATATGTTAAGTTTTTATATATGTTTATTGTAAGTTATTTAGTTATCTGAATGTCTGTTCTATCTCAAATAATGAACCAAGTGACATCAAGATTTATATATATCCATAGTTTACATGATATCTATCATCTTTATTATAATTTGTTTATAAGGTAAGGGTTTTGTATATGGCAGTAAGAAGGGGGATATCAATGCTGATTACAACATTACTACTCTCCACTCTCAGCGATGCATAGTTTCAGATAATATGGAAAAAATCTTAACATAGTGCTCTGTGAGCTCATGATATTTATTTGATTTTTTTTTCGAAAACTGGTACGCCAAGAGTTGTGAGTGGTACCATTGTAATCAGTAAAGAACAAAAATGGCCATCTAGTTGTAAGCATGAACCTGTGATATTTAATACTTTTAGTAACTGTTAACTTTTAAAACAACTGATGTCACAAAAAGTTTCTGAAAGAACAATAGATGCATTGTTTGTATACATTAAAATGTGAAATAGAATAAGAAACCAGTCAGATGTTTTTAAAGGTTTGTATCAAAGATGGCTGTGAAATTTATTGTTTTATAATAAAGTCAAAAAACAACAAAATACATGTTTTGATTTTATATTTAATATGATAAAAACCTGCTTAAAGAAATGTCGGTAGATGAGACTGTCAATTCCTACCGTCACTTTTGGCGCTCGTTCATCACTGCCTGCAAGGCGAAAGTTTTAATTAAATATATTTTATATCAGATTTTTATTATATACAAGCTTACGAATTTATTTTACCTATTAAGGCTATTGTTATCAACTTCGGTCCAGCGTAGCATATCTCTACTTCATAATTGGAATATAATAAATTGTGGAGTGCTTGCAAAAGTTTATAAAAATCGATGTAGAGGGTAGATCGAGTTAGTCGTCTTACAACAGTCGCCAAATACAGAATAAATGCAAACGCCGATGGTTTTGTACGTGAAAGGTAATATCTGTTTCTTTGTTTGACATCATCCTGACTCTACGTCCTTTTACAATATATATTTATAATCATACTAAATATTTTCTACTATTATCATAGGTAAATTTGATTGTTATCAATATTGTGATTTAATATATAGTATAATTTGTAAAATATACGTCAGAAACTTCCTGCAGGGTCTATTACATAACAATCCACGACTCCGTCACAAAGGTATATGAATTAAATTAAACATATTTTAATAAATCATCGAAAATTTATGTTCTAATTCATTTTTGAGAACTTTACATTGTAAAACCTTTTTAAAACGCACTAATATAAATTAGATAAATGTGTAGGTACCCTACAGTAATTAGGGAGTTATGATGTGAGATAGACTCCTGCTTTAATGAATGTTTTAGTAATTATTGTTTTTCTATTGACTTAGAATACTTCAAAAAATATTTATTATTTACATAATTAACTTTTAAATAGACTAGAATGTAGAACATTTTTAAATACAGTATTATCTCGACTTAGGCGAACACGGAGTTACGCGATTTCCAAATACCGATTCGTTTTATATTTAAATTATAATTGTAATAAATTTAGAAGTGGATGAACAGCTCGTAGAAATACATGAGCAAGAGTTCTTGTTGTTTAGACTCAATTCTATTAGGAGATGGAACGACGGTTGAAAAATTGGTTAGCTCATTATAATTGATAGGAGTTACAAAATTTTAAACAATATCGGCTGCAACAGATAACGCTGTACGTGCACAAAACGAGAAAAATATTGGCATCCATTAAGGAAATATTAAGAATTAAATCTTGAACTTGTCACATCACCTCGTTAGATTTTATGAAGCCTTCTGCTTCAAAATAAATTTGATTGGTTTTTGTATAAACCAAAAAGTTTATATATATTTTTTAAATTGCTATTTTTTTGGCTTTTGGCGTCAACTAAAAACATTCTATATATATATATATATTTGTAAATAAATTATATGCCGATTTACTTGAATTTTATTTACGTGTTTATAGCCAGGTCCTAACTATTGCTTAAGTTTGGTGTATTATTTGTATGTACTTAAAAAAGTTATATACATCATTGAAACAGCAAATAAGCAAGTCTTAAAATTATAATTTCGATTTTTAAACACCAACGTTATAATAGATATTTAAACATGTAACTCTCAACACTAATATTTAAAATTTTGTTATAATTATATGGACATCGTCAAGATTAAGTCAAGAAAGAAGAGCAGTAACACCAATCTATTTAACCTGTGACCGCTGACATTGTCAAGGACGAATATATGAGGTATGAGGTAAATAAAACAACCAAAACCAGTCTTGTAAATGACATGTAATTTTAAATACTGTAGGTAAACAAGAGATCCGATAATTAATTCTTTATAATCGTAATTACAATGTACGTAGTTGTTCTAAGGACATTAGTAAGAAATGACAACTAATAACTTTGATACTTCAAATCATTCGACGAGTCTCGAGAATTTTTCGATAATTTATACTACACATTAACGAATAAATGCTATTGTAATATATTGCAAATATAAGACTAGCTACAGAATTACGAGGCTACGAAATTATAAAAATAGTTACAAACTAAAATTATAGAAAGCTTTTAATAGCAAAGGAACAAATACTAATAACTGTATATTTTATGGCTAAACGCAGATAAAAATCTATAATTGCTTAAAAATCAAAAATACTTTAGAAAATATGTAACTAAATCTAAACATTATAAGTGCCAAGTAAAAAAATATATACAAAAAGACTTATTTAAAAAAATAAATGCAAAGTGAAGTATTGATAATGTCATGCAATCAGAGACTCACCTGTTTTAGTTAAAACATTTTAATAAGATATATCAATTAAATGTTTTTTTAAATGGAATAATCCAATTATAATATACATCAACAATAAATAACTGCCTCGTGGTTTTATTGAGAATATACATGATGTTATAATAATTAAGATAATATTATGGAAAACTCAAAATTATCATACGGTCAGAATTACATATAGATTTTATATAGTATTAATAAAGATTATTAAAGTAATTATTTATGAATACATTTTGAAACCAAAGTTAATATATAAATTTAAATACATATACTGGAACTAGTCAAATTTAAAATGGCAGTTTTTTTTATAGAATATTGTTTGCAAGGATGATGGATTGTTGATAATGATGTTTTAGATTTTAAAACTTTGATAAATGATAATAATAAAAATATAACAAGAGGATCCATATAAGTTTTGTTACTCATAACACTTAAAAAATATATATATTGTAATTCTGATCGTAATACAATAAATTGCACATATATAGAATATAGTTTTGCTGTTATTGCATAAATTATCTTTGTATATAATCTATATAAATATTTAATATATTCTTTAAAAGTTTGATTGTTAAGACCAAATAAACAGGCAATTACAAATATGACAAGGGAATGAAGCATCACTTGGCAGTGTTAGATATTCATGGATAAGATTCACATAGAATTATGAATTGATTAACAATATCCTATAATTATCAAGAGATCATTTTAATAATAAGCAAAACTCTCAAATGCAAATTATTGCTACACAAACAGACAAAGATAGAATTACTTTACCAATATAATATGAGTAATGATTTTAATTTCAATTATTATTTTCAATATCTGACTTTATATTTTTTATAAAATTGGCAACAATGAAAAATATAGCAATGTACAAAAATTATCATTATTAAATATATAATGAGTGTTTAATAAGATTAGTGGGTTTTTGCTACCACTTTATAAAATACTAAGAAAAATACACAACCATTATGTCTTTAGCACTCATGCATGCAACTTTCCTTACTTACTCATTTTATAGAGCCAATAACTGGGGATTACATGAGACATTCATAATAGTAAAGCACCCGGCTTCATGCTATAGACACGTGGTACCAATATTTATAAAAATTAACCATGCTTTGGTCTTTTAGTAAGTTACTGGGCCTAGGCATGCAAATAAGAAATAAACACTGAAAATACTATTCAAAGTTTAACTATTTTTTATCTATTGTCCACATAACATGACTAGCCACCAATAATTGTTTTTCTACATTCCTTTAATACATATCTCATAAACAACAGTAAGCCAATACATACCATACAAAAGTTTTCTGTAAAAGCTACGGTAATTACGAGCTAAATGAGCTGAGAGCACTTGTTTTGTTATCACATATTTTGTTATCAGTCGAATGCAGAACTAGTTTCTGCATTGGGTTTATAATTATTTTAGAATTGTCTTCATTTATTTTTTGCTCTATAACTGAATTTTTGTCTGCATCCATATAATTAGGATCGTTGCTAATTGATGTTTTATTATCAAACACTGGATAAAAGTCAAAATGTGACTTGCCATTGATGGACTTATTTATCTTATCACCTTTTGTTTTGTGTTTCTCACTTGACTTCGGAGGCAAATCACGTTTGGAAAATTCATCCCAACCAGGAGTAGATTTACCATGCGATGGTTGCCAATCTTTCTTAAATGAGCTTGAGGGTTTTGTTATTTCATTTGTTGCAAATTTCTGTTGAATGTCATTGATTTGATTATGATTTTCTCTGCTTGAAACTATCTGACCATAGACTGGTGTACAGTATGTAGTGTCTGCATTATCTCGACTCAAGTGGTTCTGGTTGAGCTGATAGTTGTTCATCCCTGAATCAAATTCTGATTTTTGACCAGCATTTTTAAGTATTTGTTTTGATGATTTGACAATATTCTTTTTGTCATAATTTTGCATTTTATTTGAGGAGCCATTGTCATTTTGCTGACAATTTCTTAATGTCTGATCGTCATCCATACCATCTTCATTTCCAATACCATCTATGTCATAGACCTGTAATTATTATTGTGTTAATTATAATGAAAATATCTATTATTTATTTTAGCATAATGTTTGAAAGGTGTAAAATATGGAATAAATCAAAAAGTGAAGTATTCAAATAAAAATCATACCTTTATGTATGTACCTAGAATAATGTAAAATATTTCAATATAATCATTTCCCCATAACTTTAAAAATAAATGTTTTTTCAATACTTCCTCATAATAACCTGTTTAAAATATAGTAACTCTTAGTTTTGAACTAGATCACCAGAATATTTAAATTACCTTGTACATGACATCTTGATTTAGGCCCTTCTCTCTTTCTCTCTTGTTCTGAACTGCAAGCCAGACATCCTTTAGCTCTCCTGTTATATCCTTGTCCTTCATAATAACTGGGTTCCGTGCCAGTGCCAGCCCAGGGTTCATGGCCTCCACAAAGTCACAGAGCAAACTGACCAGAGCTTCTCGATCCTATAATGTTAATAAATATTTGTAAATTATAATAAACAATTAACAAAAATGGTTGTTCTCAAGATTTACCAATTATTATTATAACCTTTAGGATTAATATTTATATATATATTAAAATGAAATATAATTAAGGTATTACTGTGGGGTTTGAAGCATTTTTTCCATTAGCCTTTAAAATATCTGGGTTGACCATAACAGCAAACACTAACAGAGGTGGTTTATTACTGTTTGGACCACACCCGCGGTGCACCTAATGAAGGAATAAAATCATTAAGTAATTACAACACACTCATTCATAAAAAAATGTTTTTCGGGAAGATCGTGTAAATACTTCACCTGCATGCCACCATAAAGTGGAATTGGATCAGAGTATTGTTTGGGATTAGCGATTTTTTGCCATCCCAGAACATTTATATATAGTTTTTCTGTTGTATCTTTTATTGTGTCCTGAATGCACATATGAGGCTGAGGAGGATTTTTTAAATGTCGAAAAGCTCGCGATCCCCGTACATATTGTATAGGTACGGTTCTTTCTTGATTTGCTTGGTTATCCATATCAAACTGTTTTACACGTGTTTTAACACAGAAAATTTACTAGAAAATGAATATACCCTCGCTATAAATACTAATAACCGATGACATTTCTAAAAGGCCTCAGTCCGTGCAGACCTGACTTAAAAGTTTATTGAACTCTCGCGCGCCGCATTGAAACGATTTACCTAATACAAATTCTGTTTATCACCACAAGTTGATCTATTTATATTTCCTGTATATGTTTGTATTAAAACGATAAATATATCGTCGGAAACTAAAATAAAGTTCCACAAAAGACTAAAGAGAAAGACGTCAAAACTTAAAGGCGAGCTAGGTGCAGTTGATAGACCTTTTCTTACAAACAATTGCGGCAGATAACCTTAAACATAAGCTAGAATTATGTGTTATCATTTACTTTTTCATAAATATATTTTTTAAAGGATAATTATTTTTCATTTTATATTAAAGGATATTATTTAATTTCTTAGGCAGTAGCGATTTTTAATTGCAATAGCAATAAAGTAATGGCAACTATAAACATAAAGTTTTAGCTACGGGCTACACAATGTGAAACAACACGAAATTTAAATACATTTTTTTTTTCTCAATTGTATTTTATCTTAAGTAACAAATTAAAGCAATCTTCTTTTATTAATTATGATAATTAACTTTATGCAAAAACTTCTAATTTTCTTTTTTTTATTATTAAATTATTGTTTAATAGAAGTTTAACGTACAGCTAAATACTCATATATGAAAGTGCACTTTGTATGTGAATAACAGCTAATATAATTCATTTTCTACTTTTAGTAAAATTAATTAATTTACTTAGATTATATGTCTTTTAGTCTATTGTGTCTCTTACGACCAATGTTATAAGATCTTTAATTCGAAGAATAAATGTGGCAATGAATCATCTAATTTTAAAATAATAATTATGATTATGAACATATGTGTTCAATCGAAAATAAAGAACTAATGGTTTTAAAATGCGAAAATATTAAATAGTTTAAAATAATGTTAAAAAATGTTATGTAATAATAATAATAATAATAATAATACACTTTATTGTACACCAATAACACTAGAAATTTAAAACAAAACAATACATATCTTATTAAATAATGTACAAGAGGCGGCCTTATCGCTAAGCAGCGATCTCTGCCAGGCAACATTGACGTATACAATTGTACAGAAAAAAAGATAGCGTATGAGTAGGGGTGCACAAGATGATAAATTATAATAAATAAGTTGGTGGAGAGTATTCTTATATAAATACATTAATTATATACTAAATACATGGACATATACACGTATAAAAACAATATACAAAATTAATAAATCTACAAACATACGTATGTGTATATATATATATACACATAAAAATATAAATATAAATACAATATACATATTATATGATTAAGATAACTAAAAGTAAATAAATATTATTGCAGCGTTAAATAAAAATCATTAACAAGTTTCTTAAAAACATTAAGAGATTGTGCTCGTCTCGCTTGTATAGGAAGAGCACTCCATAGTCGACAGGCTTTTACAGAGAATGATTTCGTGAAAAAACAAGTGGAATGCGAAGGAATTTTTAAAAGGAAATTATTTTCGGAACGTAAAGAAAGGGAATGACCATTCGTTAAAAATTTAAACTTTTGTTTTAAATATAGAGGAGTAGATGGATTGAACAGCGTGCAGTACAAAAGATTTAGAACATGAGCATTCCGGCGAAGGTGAATTGGGCTTGAGTTGTTTACGAAATTCAGAAACATGGTCATATTTACGTAGGCCAAATATGAACCTTATACAAAGATTTTGGAGTCTCTCAAGTTTATTTAAATGCTCCTCTTTTAAATCTAAATAACACACGTCAGCATAGTCAAGAATAGGAAAGAGAAGAGATTTAACAAGCAGAATCTTAGTGGAAACCGGAAGGAAATTACGTAATCTTCGAAGCGATCCGATCGTAGCAAAAATTTTTCTACTAACCTCAGCAATCTGTGGGGTCCAAGATAAGAATTGGTCGAAAATAATGCCAAGGTTTTTAACTTTGCTGCAGTAAGGAACTTGAACACCATTTATACTAACCTCCGGAAGTTGAGACCAGATTATTTTGGATATAAGTCTTTGACTTCCTATAATAATCACTTGTGACTTGGATGGGTTAATATTTAGGCCATAGGAATTACACCACTCCTGAATAGCTGAAAGTTGGATATTTAACGTGTTTATAGCTTGTGGAAGTTGATCTAGCTTTGATTTCAAATAGATTTGCAAATCGTCAGCATGCAAGTGATAAAGGGAAGAAATACTTTTACAGACTGTATTAATGAATATTGAGAATAGGAGAGGAGACAACACGCCACCTTGTGGAACACCAGCATTCATCAGACACCACTCAGAGCATGAGTCATTAATTCGAATGCGCTGCCGGCGTCCAAACAAGTAACTATGAAACCAGTCAATTAACTCAGGAGATATGTTAAGAGAACATAATATACCAAGTAAAATATCATAATCAACATTATTGAAAGCGTTGGAGAAATCTAGCAAGATCATAGTTGTAACCTGTTGATTATCCATCCCCTCTCGGATGTCATCAGTAATCTTAACTAAAGCAGTAGTCGTACTATGGCCCGATCGAAAGCCAGATTGCATATGATTAAGGATTTTATTCTTGGATAGGAAACTATTTAATTGATTATAGACAAGACGTTCAAAGACTTTAGATAGATAAGGAAGGATAGATATTGGACGATAGTCAGAGAAAGATGAAGGGTTTGTTTTTTTAGGAATCGGAATTATTAGGGCATCTTTCCAGATAGAAGGAAATTGGTTAAGACGAAGAGAGTTATTAAATATTTTCGTAATGGTAGGGATAAGGATATCAATAATAAGAATGACCATTTTTCGACTAATGCAGTCAGAACCAATGGCATCCGACTTAACGGACACTAGGCTCTTCTTAACATCACCAGGAGTGGATAGGCCTGAGAGTTGATTTAAAGTATTGAATTTAGCCAGACCATCAATGGTAACAGTAGAGGAAAAATGCTGATTAAGCTCGTTTAAATTAACACTAGAGGAATTTATATGCTGCTGAGTACGCCCAATACCAAGTGAGTTAAGAAACATCCAAACCTTATCAGGGTCGTCTTCTTCTACTATGGATTTATGAATATGGCGTCGACGCGAGTCTCTACACACCTTATTACATTTATTGCGTGCTTTGTGGTACTTTTCTTTGTTAAGGTCAGTAGGAGATAATTTAAATTTTAATTTGGCACAGTTCTTTTTACCTTGTAGGATTTTAATGTCACCACTGAGCCATGGAGCAGGAAAATGCCTCATACGAACTGGCCTTATAGGAGCATGTTTGTCATATAATTTCATAATTAAATATTGCTATCTGTTCGTCAATAGTTTATATTCATACCATAATATAGAGCAATATAATGTTAGATATACTGTAATGGTGCCATCTTTAAAAATTACTTTGTTTATGACTTATTTGGAACAGCAATCAACCGTCTCTAAAATCCTAAGTTAATTTGTCATTAACACTTAGAAGTCAATTGTAGTGAAAGCTTTAGTTGAGTACTAGTAGTAACGGTAGTGAATTTGAAGTGAGTAGATACTTATATAGTACCCACGTTGTATGGGTTATATATTTATTTATTTATTTATGCATAAATACAATGGCGGACTTAATGCCACAGACATTCTCTACCAGTCAACCAAAGTTTGTGGTTTTCGTTTACTACTTTTACCACCAATTAAATCTTTCCTATTCCCAACATTACTAATCAAATGCTACCCTCTCTTTATCTCTTAAACGAATATCTTTGTGTATTTTATATTATGTCGATGATTTCCAACTTTATGTATAAACCCTCCCTGAAGCATCAAGCACCTTAGCCATGATCTAGATATCGCATGAGGTAGGATTAATTACTATGGTGTTCACGTCGACTCTAGTACATGGAAATAATTATTAATAGCATCTCCCGGAAAATATCCAAAATACACTATTCTTCATTTCCTCTTGTTATTTTTTATCTTCTTCGCTATCTTAAAGCCAAACTGTAAAAGGCTTGTGATTATGATGGATTGGAATTCATTTAGCAAGCTAGAAGTATCAGCTTTCAGTATTTTTTTTGCCTGTAAAAACCAAGATCTTTCTTGCTAATGCAGAGCATTCTTTCATCTTTCTAGTATTTTTTTAGATTTTCACGGCTACACATTCGAAATAAAACACGATTGCTGCGAAGCATTCGAAACCTTGGGTTAAAATTAAAATGTAACCAAACTATACGCGAGTTTTAATCCGTAAAAAATAGTGTTATTTCATCTTTCTTCCTATCTTAGACTATACTGAAGTCTGCTATCTGGACTTAACTGATGATATAATCTGAATACTGTATTAAACTCTAGTGGATTTTTATCAAACGACGCAAGTTTCATGTCCGCTCCATCCTACTTATTATCCTCTTCCATTCTTGGTCACCATCGTATCTCGAAGAGTACTTTGAATTTGTCAGAGCTTTTAAAAATTGCACCTTCTGACCTCCTAGGGACTATGTTCTAAGAATATACGTCCCCTACTCTATATCTGACATGGATTCTTTTACTATTAAAGAAGCTACTATGTGGAACGCATTTCTAATTAATATGATACGTTCCCAACTAATAACAGTTAAAAATCGTATTAAAAATATTATCTGTCGCTATAATATGTCTTCTGGGTACCTATTATGTATAGCTGTATCTGTTTAAAATACTCATGTATATTATATTATATATTAATAATAATATTGATACACATGTGTATATTGTATAGTATTTATATTTTGATTGTGAATCCCGTCTATTAGTGCTAAAATCCATATGACTGGATTATTGAGAAGAAATCACTTCAACGATAAGGCGGCCTCTTGCAATGTATCTTTTTTATTAAATTTTGTGTACTGTACCTCTTCCATGTGTGTGTTATAAAGTTATTTAAATAAATAAATACAACTAGAAAAAATGCCATGTTTGGCGACTGGCGTCGTGGTCAAGGAATATACTACTGTAACGAGAATGAGTCGTAGTATTTATCATAGACAATGAGGGTAGATTTGAAGAAAAGAGTGCTTAAGTCATGACAAGATTTAATATCCTATAGCTTATCAAGTTACTAAACAGCTGCTCATGCAGCTATCCCTATGAAAGAATGAAGTTCTAAAAGAACATCACAATTAACCATTTATTACAACCTTCATAGAGAAAATCTTTTAAAGTTTTTTTTAATCGATGAGTCTTCACAGTTAATAAAATGTTTATTTACGTAATGACATTTTAACTTTAAACCTATCTGTTATAATTAAATATATTGTTATACATTACATATCTGTTGTCAAATGTAATGTTCAATAAAAATATCCATGAGATATTAATAATCTGTTTTTTCACTTTCTCACTAACGATTTACGTCAAAAGTGTGAAAGAGACAAAACCAAGAATATATACTGCTTTTAAATATTTTTATTAGTAAGGGGGTAACAGTTTTAGGTGTTTTATTAAAATAAAATTGTCTGTTAATTTTCATATATTTATTAAGTGGCATAGTAATTGTAATATCCTTATATTATTTTATTTTATTAGTGCAAAATGAAATTGAAATATTACATCATAATATGAGTAATAGTAATTATAATAGTATTTTTCAGTATTGTGCTATCTGTGCTGAGTACCGTGTGAACTACATATTAGTCTCTCAAAAGAGTGTAGTAGCTGTAGGCGCCTTTCAGGATCTGAAAACGATATTATTTAAATACGTAGTATATCATAAGCATTATTAAAAATATTACCCTGTGTCTAAATATTGTCTGTTCTGTGAAGTTACATTAGTAATATTAAGTTAAAAAACACGTACAGTTATAAAGCTATACAAAGTGAGTTGAGTGAAGGGCCCGGCGGTGTACGTGTGTACCAAACTCAGCTGTCCCGCCAGTATTAGTACATTGCGGGATTGTTTTGAACTTATTGCCCACCACTGGCTCTCGTAAGGCCCGATCATCACATGCTGACTCTGGAAATGTTTATATTTTTTTAAAATTAAGCTATTTGTTTATAGTGTATTAATTAATAAGCTTACTTTTACAAGAACATCGTTGCTGTGCCAACAAAACAAAAATAATTGCGCTATACCGAATATCAAATATTCTGCCATGAGCAGTTTTTGGGTAGCGTTTGTCGCTGACTGCAAAGTATACAAAAATATAAAATATTTATATATTAAAAAAAAAAATTAAATGTATAATTACTTACGGTAAGTTGCACTGCACTTGCACATAGCATTAAAGAACACATCACCACATACAAAAACATTACTGGTGACAATAATGAATTAAAGAGCCTTGAATATCTAAAAAGAGAAAATTTCAGAAATACATGATATATATATATATACATCTATAAATATAGCTATTACTTAAAAAGGGAATAATTTCATTTAATATGATATTGTACTTGTTAACACATAGCTTACAAAACAGTTGTTTGTCCCGTAATGGTAACGGGAGTGCTCGGAGCATATATCGATAAAAATACATACTTAATATATTAATATAAAATAATTAAAAGTTATTAAGTATTCGTGATAGTATTATTATAAGTAACAATATGTTGTCACTTCTTTAATAATAAATGTTTTTTTAAGTAGATTTTGATTGTTTCATCTTTATCTATTTTAAACAGCAAATTAGGAAAAGATTATATTTATAAAATTTGAGGACAACATTCAATTTTGAAATCAATCTTTATCTTTTGATGAGGCATGAGGTTAATTACAATTAACTATTTCTTGGAACGTGTTTCGATAAGTGTTTGTTTTGATTTGATTTACACGGTTATATATTTGGTTATATAATTAAAAATAAATGGATTACAAAATTATTAATAAAATAGTATAATTAATTTTACTTACAAATAAAATTTTGATCTATTATTTCCTCAGCGTAGAAAATTTGGGAATCTTTAACAATTTTTGTAAATAGATGAATTAAGGAGTCATTTAAGTAACCAAGTTTACAAGGCACTTGGGTTGGAAAAGGCTGATAGAAAGCTAATTGACATATAATTTCTAAGTTACTAATTCTTGGAGTCAAACAGGGTTTAGTTTTTTGAATAATGCAAAGGCTGCAATATGGTGTCAAAAAATGTATACTAAATACACGATTATTGTCCAAAACTCTGCCCTGGCTGAAAACAATAGTTCAAACGTTGGCGATGAAACTGGACCAGGCTTTAACATGGATAAAACCTCTAGGTGGCTTTTGTGAGCTTGAATGGTAATAACAGTAAAACATTTGAACGGTCGCAGCTCATCGTATTTGTTTAATATCTCAAAAATAAATAACCAATATTTTGATTTTTGATGTTAATATTTCCTTTTTTTTGGATCTCAAGGTTTCTGCTGTTGATAATTTTGGATTTGTCTCTGTTTCTAAATAAAAATGTGGTGGAATGGACGAGCGGTAAAGATAATAGATTTAAATATTATTTCATTAGAATATTAAAACAAGCTTTAAAGTTTATTGATGGATTTATTTCGTTTTACTTTGACTATTTAGTTTTTCCGAAGTATCTTCGTTCTAAGACAGGAGCTAATTTGTTTTGCGAATCAAAACAAGTCTGAAGCTTTGTACTCATACTTTGTCGTAACAAAAGAACATAAGATATATAATACATTAGTTCGTTATAATAAATAGTACCTACTATTATAGTTCTCGTTTTCCGAAAAAAAAATACGAAATACCTCCATAAGTTTGATGGAAGCCATATTTTAGTTCCATCGTTGGACGTCTAATTAGTAAAATTACTTAGGTTACAAAGAGTCATTATAAATTAAGATAAAAGTTATAACTGACAATATTCAGTTTAAATATTTGCAAAGACCGCGTAATTTCTAAAATACTTCTGTTTACGGCCATTATAGTTTTCGGACGAATCAGATAATCAATTTATATATGTCAAAAAAACCCTTTAGTGAGCCTACGAAATTAATAAACACCAAAGTGCAATTGCAGATAAAGTAAGTACAAATTTATACCAAAATTCAATATCTATATATAAAATATATGTGTTTGAAGCTGACTATCTATATTAGCCCACAGCAGAAACTACTCCGCCTATGAAGGTCAAATCTTGCACCAGGCTATCATTGATGTTGTAAATAAGCACTAAGAAAGGGTTTGTAAGTATTGGGAACTGCAATGAAAGATGAAAATATGTTTGGAAAGCAGAAAATCAACATATACCTATTATATTTTCGAAAATAGAGTCATTAAGTTTTGGATTGCTTCCAATTTGAAACTAGATAAGATGGTTTAAGAGTTTTTGACATAACGTCTTAGAATAGTAAAATGAGGACTAAAGTTTATATTTCAATCTTCATTCTTTAAATTTGGAGTCGAAGGACCTCGTATGTTGGAAAAAATAATAAATTTTAAAGATCTATAATTAAACATTTTGAACCTGGGTAGGAATGAAATAAATGAAAACTTATTTAAGCTATATCTGTATAAAAGATAATTAAAGCAAATCTAAGGTATGCCTCATATGACTCTGGCTCTGGTTTGAATAAGTCGAAAACTAATTATAGGAACGACATACCATAACATATTTTTATATAACGCAATATTTTATTAATGGTAATAATAAGTCTCCATACAATAGTTTTTTTAAATTATATATATATATATATATATATATATATATATATATATATATATATATATATATATATATTTGTAGAGTTATCCTTTAGTGAGAATAAAAAAAATATTAAAAGTAATGTACATTTATTAAAAATTATACTTACTTCATCAAACGAACATGGATGCCATGCAGTTCATGAATCCTTTTTTCGACCTGATTGCTATTGTCTAGGTCATTGATATTGAACATATGCTTACATCTTTCTCGCAACAGTTCCAATTGTCCTCCAAAAAAAACCATTAACACAATAATAATGGTATCATAAGCTGCCATTATGCCAGCACCGTAAGCACACAGCCCTACATGCCACAAAACTGTGAACCAAGAGCCTGGGAATCTGTATTTATCAAACGGCATCCAAGAGCTGAAGATGTGAGGAAAGAGTTCTGTTCCATTCTTCAAGGCTTCACGGTAAGGAGCCGAAGATAAATATCTCATCAAAGGTGTGGTGGTAACGGTTATGAAAGTAATAAAAACCAGCACACAGTAGAAATATAGAATCCGACGGCAATACTTAGTATAGAAATTAGTTATGCGACTTCTTGCGTTTGTCTGATTTTGCCTCTCATATTGATCAGCTCTAGTCGCGTATTCGATTACTTCTATCCAGTTAACCTGCCAGAAAACAAACGTATTGGCTTTCACAGTGCACACTATGCTTAACATTGATATCTTCAGGTTTGTCAGCACAAGGTCTAAGTTTGATCTTATAACATACAGCTCCATGTATTGGGTGAGAACAAAGAATGCTACTATTTCATGTAATATGATGTACGCTATTTTAGCCACTCGGTTCTGGGGTAAAATTAGACCCATCTTTTTTAAAAGCCAATAGTTTGGACCCAGAAGCGGCCTTTTTGGGTCTTCCAAACTATTCACAAATGTTTTTATCATTTTTAGTTACTGTTAACTCAAAGATTCCAGTTGAAATAGATATTTTTTTCAGAAAATTCGTTGTATTTATAGTTTTTCACCCCTTGTTCGCGTGTGACGTTGAAAGAAAATTATTGTTCGTTTAGAATATTTGTATATTCAATGTGATAAATAGTTTATGTATTAAGTACATTTGTATTTGACTTTTAAAACAAAAAAAGAAAGGCATAGTTAAAGCCAAAGTCAAAGATATAACAAGGTACGAAAAGCAAAATCTTCGGTTGGCAATTATTGTATTTTACAAGAGAATAATACATACATTTTGTATATGCTTCGTTAAATATTAAAAAAGTAAATAAGTTAGAAAAATGTTTATATTAAGTCTATTTCCTTTAAAACTATGTAATGATCAAATATATTTTCGTATTAGTTAGTCATTGTCGCCGTTAGAACATGAGATAAGAACTTAAGTTTATATTGTACCTAATTAAGAAATGGTACATGATATTTCCCTGCCAAGGCGGTTAAAACTTGATTAAAATTGTCATACATCGTTAATTACTAATTAAGAGTAATAACTCAATATTCGAAACAGTGTAAAAAAAAAAATAATATCGATAAACTATCTAATGCGTCCCATCACTACAGGATTTTGCGGTATAATAACGTTTATCACAAACCCCTAATTTGTCTGTATTATAGCCTGTGAATGTGGGCGTTACGGTCTCGCTGTTGAGTCCCATCAGTAAAAAAATAATGAAGTTATCACGCCGATATTATAGGGTGACAAGCAGACAATAGTACAACCTGTATTTTTGACGCCGACATCTTTATTTTAATTTTAAATAGCTCAATACTACCTGATAAGTTAGATATATCATATAATAGATAGACTATGATTTGCTTACATATTTTTTATTCTTAAACTAGCTGTGCTCGCGGCATAGCATAAGCTAAGGCTATAAGACCTTCCTGATGAACCTGCCTATTATACTTCATAACGCTTTATATACTACATAACACCTTAAATATTACGCAACGTTCTATATATTATATAACGCTTATAAAGTTATTTTAAAAAACCAAAACAATTAGATATTAAAAATTATTTGGAGATAAAACTTTTCCTGCATTACCACCTAAAGATTTCTGCAATTAAATAAAATTTTTTCATAAATTTGAAATTATTATGATTCAATTTTTTTTTTAATTACCTTGATTTGAATATTAACACCAGAAAAGCTAAAGTTATTTTCTTTGGAAAAAAACACACATTTCTCTGTGCAAATGTAAAAAAAGTTTTGGCGGTTGTAACTGACTTTAAAATTATTACTATTACTTTTAGTAGTAATCTTTCTTGGACAAAATATGTCGATGATATAATAATTAGAGCTTCTAGATCTCTAAATATTATTAATCTTTAAGTAAACTTATTGGGGAGTAGACCCAAAAACTAATATCTTTGTTGCTATGTATATAAATCACAGCCATATTAAATATGGGTTCTTATGTTTTGTTTTTAAGAATTAATTAATTTATAAGCTTGAACTAATACAAAACTCAAATACGCGCGTTATTACAGGTGCATTTAAAACTACTCCGATTATCTTAATGCAAATTCAAAGTAGTTTTCCTCTTCTCTGAAAATAAGATTTGAATGTTTAAAAAACAAGTTTCTCTGAAAATTATATTCTTTTAGAAATAATTATCTTTTTAATTGTCATTTAAAAAGATTTTTCCAACTTTTCAACCACAAAAAATATCCATAGAACTGAGAATAGCTAGCCATGCTTTAAAGATATTTACGTGAGTAAATATGTTGGTATTAAAATTATCAAAACTTAAAAGAGGAGAGGAGAACTTAACTATATGAAATGTTTTCTTATTTAAAACAAATAATCATACTGACGGATCGAAGATAGTATCTCGGATTGATTGAGACCTCGATCGTTATTTATAATAGCAAAAATAGTATTGGTGAAGGTGAAAAAATAATCCAGACGCAAGCGTTTTCACTGCTGAACCTTTAGCCAATATGTCAAAAAAAGGAATACAAAATTTAAATGCATTGTAGCAAGTGACAGTATGAGCGTACTTATAGCATTAATTACAAGATTAATTCGAAAAACATTTTGTTAACATATGAAATTAGACGAAAATGGCTTCAGCTTACTGAGGATGCATATTTCGTATCTTTTATTTGGATTCCTGCACGTAATGGACTCTAGTCCTTGAAATCGCTAAGAAATCTGCGTTGATATTTCTAAATATCAGAACAATATCAAATTTCAAACCTTTAATACCAAACAAAGATTCATCAAGATCAAGATAATAATAATATTTATCTCACTCTAATGCTGGTGAGCGTTTAACCATCGCAACGCTCAGTCTACTCTATATGTCGATGCAATTACCCAACTTGTACAAATACGTTCAAAATACGATACAACCATTATAAAAGTGGATAAAATATAAAATAAAATATAAAAAAATAAAAACTATCGCGCTAACGTAAACAATGAAAAAGACAAATTAGATTTTATAATTATATACACAAAACAGTACCCTCTTATACTGAGAGTAAATCTTTTTGGATTAGTTTAATACAAAAATACGATTAAATACGGTTGCAATTAATAAACTAAAATTAAACAAAATTTCAAACTTAACCACTAATTTATAATATTGATAAAATAACGAATAAATAGGCGTTGCCTGAAAACAGATAAATAAGAAATGAAGAAGACCCTTAGAACAGGATGTATGGTCTCTGATCTTTGCCTTGTCCAAATTGCTATAGGACATATTGAAAGACAACAACCTTGTTCCAATTGAATTTTATGTCAAATTAGTTATATGTAAATAATTTAAACCTGAATTCAATAAATTCGATTGTTAAAAAGATCTTTAATATAGTGCCTGTAATAATCAATAAGATATTTAAGTTCTGTAACATCGTGAACATCTGGAGGACAAAAGTGACAGTAGAGGTTAGTGTTTCATATTTTTAAGGAAATACAATATTTTACTGTGTTACTAGTTGTATCGTTGGTTAATACAACTAACTAATACAATTTAAATAGATTATTGTGGATACAATATTCCGTTGACGTGTTTTATCGAAGGAATTAGGTATACAAAACATAATAAGTATTTGTTCAGTTTGGCACTCAGTTTTTTATTTAGAATTAAAATGATGACTCGTAAAGCCATCTCACGCCAGGAGGAGAACAAACTCAAGCGGGCATTGCAAGACTTAAAGGTGAGTAAGGAGTTGTGTGCACAACTGATCAATGACAGGGATGCTAATGAGAAGAAACTGGTAAAGGTTTTAAAGAGTAATGACAAATTAAAATCTCAGCTGCTGTTGATCTATTTAATATAATGATAGTGAAGAGGAGTGTAATAGGCTACAATTATTAGTAGATAGGTTTGATGAATGTAGTAGTTGTGTACAAACAGACCCTTCAACTCACTACTACCTGGATCGGAAGCTGAGAGATGCCCACCAACATATCTCCAAGCTGGAAGACGATGCTCACAACTCAACCACTCATCACACCATAGTCTAATGAAAGAACTAGTTAGTAATGGTCCTCAGATTGTTCATGCTGCAATTGAAAAGCCCTGTGTTACTATACATTTAACTAATAACACATCACCAACACAAGGACTAAGAAAGTAGCAATAAAACTTAAAAGATTTATCAAAATTAAAAGATTTATTTAAAAAAGAAACAATTTTGTAATTCATAATTAGAAAATACAAATAGGATATATTAAATTGACACACAATTATTGGAAACACATTTAGCGGGCTGCAGACTGCTACTAAATTTGGGAATACAGAAAAATTTTGAACTTGAAATTAAAGAAAAGCTAAAGGTAATTTAGAACAATTTGTTTCAATAACTAAAAATTGTTAATGTGAATGTAGTGTTGGACATAAGAGTAATTCAATTACAGTAATATTATCTACTCCTTCATCTGGAAAATTGTGTGACAGGATTGATATTCCTGTTTCTAAAAATAGTTACAGTTCATTCAAACAAATGTTACATACAGCACATACATGTATGGCATTGCTATATGAAAAGCTATAGGCTCAACCTCAAGTTCCTATTCTGATTGACAAAAGCTAATTAATGACTGTTTACTTGAATGCAATCTAATAGACATTACTTCTTTAATTGAGAAGTATAGTTAATACTTTAATAAATCAGTACACTTAATCATTTTTATAGGAAATAATTAAGATATTAGAAAATGTATTGATACACTAAATACTCTAAGTGTAAGTAAAACTGTACTGTTACCATTCCCTAATAATAACAGCTTGTCACAGGCTGATAATCAAATTAGATATAAGCTCAATTCATTATTTTATTATTTATGTATATATAATAGTAAATATAATATTATGGACACCAAAATGATAGTTAATTTTGTACTCTGACAAGTAGTATCCTAACCTATTTTATAAAACACAGGAAGCTGTATCGCTATCATATTTTTTATTATTTCAGACTTCAATTATTATTAAAATCATTAAACCTTATTAAACTATTTAGAGCCAACTAGAATTACTGAGTCCACTAATACATGTATTGCAATCATCTATGGTTAAATAAATGGGTGAATACTTAGTAGTAGGAATAGGTAAAATTTATATGACCTCTATAATGAGAGAGAATTCACTAGTAGTAATGTTTTCATTCAATATGTTCAATATTTGTAATTACTTAATAAAATGTGCACATTTGTTAGATCAATACTATTTAGAAGCTTGATAAACACTTCACTGCCACATAATGATACTACTGCCAAGGCAGTCTATTGCAGTTATTTTCATAGTACAATAGCTCAAGGAATTTTACTTTGGGGTAATGCAGCTGATATAAATACAATTTTTATTTTACAGAAGAGCCATTTATGCTATTTACCATCTGGACCCCAGAGTCTCTGCGTGCTACGTTGAAACAAATTAATGCACCCATGGTCGCCAGTCTAGTCTGTATGTTTATAAGAATATCGAAAAATGAATATTGATAGCCATGATTTTAAGACTAGGATCAAACATAAGCTTACTCTGCCTTTTATTTGACTTAAAAAAGTAAGTAAATGTTTTGTTTTTTATAAACTTATTTTTAATAAACATTTTAATTTTATTTCATTCACTAATAATTTCTTCAGAATAGTCACTCTAAGTGACTAAGTGCTTAACAATAATAATAAGTTATTATAAAGAGTTTTTAGCAGTGCAAAGAATTGGCTGCTTTAAAGAAATATAAATGAGTTTCTACGCTTCCCTTAAATTTTATGTAATTATTCTTTCATAGTGTGTTTGAATGATTGCAATAGAAAGTTGATTAGATATTGTTCTGCTTTTGGAAATACCTACAAAATTGCTTATTATTTGGGTTACTTTTATTTAACAGAATTGAAAAGAAACAGCTGAAATTAAAATTTTTAATTATTAAAATTTTAATTTAATTATTAAAATTTTCTTTGTGTTATTAGTATTTCCAAATGTATCAAAACTGTTTTGTCTTTAGTATTAACCCCTTTTGACAAAGAGTAAGGAGGTAATATCTCACTGCCAGAGTTTAATCCTCTTATATATTTAATTTATTTCATTTGTTTGGTTATATTTTACAAAAAATATATTACATAATAAAATATAAAGGTCTTTTTTTTATATTTGTGATTTTTTTTAAGTGACCCAAATATCAAGTAGTTTTTGTAGTACAGAGCAAACAATTTCTAATCAACTTTCTATTGCAATGTTTTAAACATACAACGAAAAAATTATTAAATTAACATTTAAAGTGGAGGTTATTAGTAGCCAAAAACTCAAAGTCATCTTGCACTCACAGTGTAAAGAGAAAATTTAGAGAATATGAAATTGTCATCAAAGGTTTATTTAAATACAAACAAATATACATGTTTATATTTTTATTATATTTTAAATATAGTATAAATTTATTCAAAGAAAATATTGTATATATTTATTTATTTATTGACTAATAAAACCGTCCTCATTTGTTTCGATTGGATTCTACCAATCTGGAAGGTCATCTGAAGTAAGCTACACGTAAAATGTACTAGAAAACGTCTTAACTATGAGTTTTTCATATCGCAATCGCAAGACTTATTCAAGAACCTCATTCTTAGCTGTATGCAAATAATAACTCCTCATCAACCCATCATCAATGGCTTTGGAACACATAAACAAACAATTTCAGCCATTCAGTAATATATTTGTCTCTTGAAAATTTCGCTTAACAATGGTTGCAAGAAGACCCAAAAAGAGAGGGAGAAGAGCGTCTGGGATACAAGGGACGTACAAATTTTTTTTAGAGAAATATAGTAATTATTTAATATCTTTAATCAATTTAATTGATTGAAGATCAGTCATGTCGTCTGAAGGTTCAAAGAGAATAAAATACTTCTGAAAAATATTAACGAATTAAAATACGAACAAAAATATTTCAGTAAATTTTTTTCTTAAACACCAGGTCATCTTGTAATAGTTTGGAATTGTGTTAAGTAAAGACATTGCGTTGACAATTAGATAATACTTGAATTTACTTTATTTTTAATAAATGGACTAAAAATCCAGCGTGCGTAGCGTAAACCGTCCAAAAATTACATTAAAAAAAAGTTGTTAAAATAAGAAATTATTTAGTAGATTCTAGTTCATGTTTAATTTATTGAAGGGTTTACATTAAGGATAAGTTTGTAATATTCGGTACCAAAAAATGTGATTCTTTTTTAAATTTTTAACAGTATATAGTTTGGTTCGACTAGAATCCAGGAGTAAACTACTGTAAACGCAATAGTAATCTAGTTCAATCACCCTTATCTTTTCTATCTTATTCTCTTTTATTATCTGTTCCCCAAAAGAAGTAACTTTGCATATTTGTCATGGATAAGGATTATCTACCATACATTACTTTACGATTTGATATTAATTTATTGTTCTAAAGTATTATAGTCATTAATTATATTAATTTCAATCAAAGTTGCTAGTTATAGTTAGTAAAGACTTAATGGTACAATTATACTAAAGCAAATGTTTGAGAAAAGAAGATTTTAATCAATGAATATTCAAAAGAAGCAACTAACCAACCAAAACTCTAATAAGAAAATTGTTATCAATATAAAGCAACGGTAAAATATCGCTACGTTCAATTACGCTGACCGCGGTTTTCTAAGATAGCTTATCTGGCCATTAGAAACTAAACGGTAATGGCATGAGAGGCATCGAGTCAAACTTCGAAGGCTTGTGGCATGCGCGCGAGTGGGGCGACTCCCACCAATCACCGCGCTAGTACCTCCGCTCACACCGCGTAAGACGCGCGTACCGTCATACGTTAAAATAAACAAATAAAACGAATAACACTGCGTATTTATAATATATATCCATTACAATTTTATCCAATAAAATAGCTGTGCTGGTACAAAAGCATGTGATTTACTATTTATAAATGTGTGTTAGTTTTCTAAACTATGTTGATATGTTATACGTATGTCATTGAAGAAAACGTAGCCAGCTGCAATCGGCGAAAATGTGACTGTTAGATCGTATCATACGTGTTATCGACCAGTGATTGAAAAATGGCCCTTACAGACAAGTAGTTGCTCATGTTTAATAAAATGCGGGAATTTATTAGAATAACATTGGTCTGTGTGTGCGTTTTCCTGTTAGCCGTGCCTGAGGGTAGGTGTGAGGACGATGGCTTCTCCGAGGTGAATGTGGAATCAGAAGCTTCTGGTGCTAAAGCTGAAGAGACGGGCGATAGAAAAGATGGCAAAGGACTCCTACCAGGTACGTATTTCTTGTTTTGAATTCTATATTTTTGTTTTGTTTGTGAACTTGGTCATGTGTTTACGCCACGATTATTATACAAAATTATGTAAATTAACATTTTATAGGCAAGGACTATTCCTTGTCTATAAAATTAAAACGATATTCAAGTTCATATCTTAGTTAATATTATTATTTATAAATTGCACTTAAAATGAAAATCTAAAATAATCTACAACATTTGAGATTGAAACGATTAAGTGAATACTTAAGACGTAGGTATGTTACCACATGTTTACCTAATTTTGTTTTGTGAAATCAAACGTTTTACTTTATTTATTATCCTTCGAGGAATCAAAACATCGTAATAAATGCGCATTTCAATGTGATGGGTTTAAGAATCTGGTACGTACATCACTAGCAGAACAAAAGCATTATTTCGCCCAAATATATATTTTTTTAACAGACTACTGAGTAACTACAATTAATTAATATATTTTGATTTTAATGATATTCAATATATGTTATTCGTATATTGCGTGATCAAACAAAAATATTACTAGCCAGTGTAGCGTAAACGCTAAAAAGCGAAGAACCGAATGCAAATGGATGTGTTATGTCACCGAACTTATTCATTAAGATAATAGTGGAACCAAACCGAAGTGAACCGTCACCGAACCTATTAATAAAGATTTTATTTCGATTGTGAAAACAACCGACCTTAGACGTTCGGTTACGCGTCGCTTGCGTAACCAGTGGTAGCTGTTCACAAACACATTTGCATTACAAAGCCGGTAACGCACTTGAGTTGCGTGCCGTGAACAATGCATGTATTATTTATAGTCTAACTATACTCCTAATCCTTATTGCGAAGACAATAGAGTCGCTAATTACACAGCTTAGCTGTAGTGTGAATGCAAGTAAAGTGTGTAAATCATACATAGGCAGAAGGAATGCTGTCAACTTTCTGATGCGTGGATTGACCGTCTATTAAAACAGAAACCGCACGACTATCATTAACTTAAAAGTCTACTTAGACTTAATTGTTACATATAATGTATTATATTGTTATGCTATGCAACTACTAATTATAATTTATATACTAGATATAAAATAGTTTTTGTTCCTTGAGTAATGAAATGCAAAATTCTATCATTACATTTTTTGTAAATATAAGCTGTTATAAAAAACTACAGATATAGATTAGTTATACTACGTATATGTTTAATGATAATAATTTTTAAAATTGTAATTGTGCAAGGGGTTAAGTAACTTAGTGTCATTGCTGTAAAAACTTATTGACTCCGAAACGACTTATAAATTTTCTATTTGGAAGGTTTTTATATCTACTAGCTGGTAGCAGTGAACCTGTATGCCTCCCTTGTTCTTTCCTTCCACATCAGATTGAAATCATAAACCATAAACATTTTGTAAATAAAAAAACAATTTTGTAATTATATTCTAAACCAATGTTTAAGGTTTCGCTTAAAATAAGTTTTTTTCAGACTGAAAATCCTCATGTCAGTTTACTAGCCAACGTAAAAAATAGTTGGCTGTATTTTAATCTTAGCTTATTATAAAAAAATTTTTACTTTAAAAATTGAAAAGAACTTCAGATTACAACAGATAATATGTTATTGAAAATCTATCGTTTTTGTGTTTTTCAACTCAACTGATTTCAATACAATTTTTGTGTTTTCCATAAAATAAGTTAATTCGTAATAAAAATAACAATGTGTTTAGCAGGTCAATAACCAGTAACCATCACAAATTTCATTTATTTTTAGATGATGCTAGAACAAACAAATATACAATAATTTAACACACTATTGTATTAAATTGTCATATACTGAACATCTAGAAATTATTTCAAAATATTCCATATACAGATTTTTCCACTTTACTAATGTTTTATATTTTATATTAGGTTTTATTTCTGACTTGAATTTTATTTGAATAATTTCTTAATAAACTTTATAACATAGAAAGAACAAACGATAAATAATATATAAAAAAAAAAAAAAAATCTAATATTTTTTTTACTTTATTACCAAACTACGTCGTATATAAGGGTGATTAAACTTTAAAAGTTAGCAACTAGATGTATAGAATAGAAACTTTTATAAAATTTGAAGTTCTTTATGCTTTAGAATGTTCTTGGGACTTGACGAGCAGATATTAAATACTAGGTCCATGCAAGCGGGGTTAGCCTCGCGACGCAGTCGAGCGCATCAATGTCTAGAGTTCAATATTGATATTTATTTATGGATAAAAATTATGGTTTGATGTCACTACTTGTTTTGAGCAAATTTATAATTAATTTACGTCTCACACACGACTGAGGGGAAAGCACGTGAGACGCCTCTGAAGTAGTCTAGTAGGAATGGTCGCGCGCGCGAAACAAAAACGTTCTATATGTTAACTATATGGGACACATTTTATCATTTATCTCGAAGACTACAATTACGATTCGGCTGATTTTCAATCCAGAACGAGTTTTGCTCATTATGCCTATGTGTGCAAAATTTTGTGCGTGTAGCTTGTAAATTGAAGGAGGAGTATGGTAACAAAGAATTGAAAATTTGAGTAGTAAAGAAATTAATAATGAAAATGATTTTTAAAAAATTGTATTGCATTTTCATTTGACATTTTTTTTTCATTACAAGAAAATTATAATTATTATTACTTATGTATGTATGTATATATTTGTCACAGGATACATAACACGAAAAAGAACTTTTTTGTCCCAAAAAAAAAAATGTTTTCCCAAAGTTAAAAACCCAAAAGAGTAATAAGCGTTTGTTTTGTTTTTATTTAAATAAACATAATTGAATAAAACTTTTGAAGGATTATTATTACATTGTTAATTATGTATCGAATGCTATGTAAAAAAAGTTATCTCGTTGAGGGTTTTATCGCCTTAAAGAGGTTTATTCAAATATGTAGCACTCGCGAAAATCTTAGAAAACATTAAGATATTTCTTAGCAATGCGATTGTAAAACTATTTTAAAGTTTTATGAATTTCACAACAGCAAATTTTGTGGCAGCCTGCGGTTATGCTTTCGACTTGTGTGGTTTTTGTGTTCAAGATCAATGCAATGTTACATTATTTCATATGTATGTTAATATTTTAAGCTATATAAAAACATAATGTACCAGTAACCTTGGTAGTGTTGATTCTTAAATCCAAATCAATCAATTGTTCATCTGAAGAGCATTGAGCCTTCAGATCTCGAGTTTTTGAACGATTTTTTGTCTCAAATAAGTTGCGTCACTCTCTCGTGATATTTAAAATACAAGTGAAATAAAAAATATTGTTAATTTGAAATACAGAGATTTGGTAATAAGTTATCTTTACAGTTAGAATTCAAATATATATTTTTCTTTTATGATTCAAGAAAACAACACTGCAATAAAATAGCTGAGCACTCACTATGCAATCATACTTTACTGTTCATTATATAATTGTTATGTATTATTATTTTTGTATTTGATTACAAAAAGTTCTGTAACTGTTACGGGTGCTGAATTTTGTTGAATTAAAATATTAATTATTGTACTGGAACCGTGGGAGGTAGGTGACCAATAAACTGACTGGCAGACAGACACCATCATCTCGTCTTACCGCGAACACGTTTGCTGCAAAGCATTCGAAACATCGGGTTAAATTTAAAAATGTAATAATAAACGCGATTTATATCCGTAAAATAGTTTTATTGAAATTTGTAGTACTCGTGTAAATCTTAGAAAACAGTATTTGTTGAATTAATCTACACTTTTTTTTTTGTGACTCGGGCTGCTCCACATAAATTACAATCTAGTCCAAAGACTAATGAGTAATATTAATTTAACCTAAATTGAGAAGTAAAATTAAATTAAGAATGTGTCCAATAACACTATACTTATTGTTGCTATTAAGGCGAAGACACTTTGTTGTTGTGTTCTTTGCTAATACTATAAAGTTTAAATGTTTGTTTGTTTAAACGAGCTAAACTTCGAAACTACTGGATGGATTTGAAAAATTTTTTCTGATTGTGATTGTCAGGTTTATGAGCTATCATTACGCTACTATTATTAGTTAATATGATTTTAATTTCAAGTCCCAAATAATCTTGTTACAGGAAACAGTCAATTTCATTGGTATTTTCCACGAAATTAACAATAAAAATATCATCATGTCTTACGAGCACGTGACTTGAATTTTTGTTGTCAGCGTTGCTCGTTAGACGCATTATTGTAGATATCTTTATAAAATAACTACTACAGACATATTTTATTTGATTTAAAACTATTGTATACTAACAAGGTACACCGATATATATTGGGTTTTTTACGCCTCAATTAATTTTAGGACACGATTGATTACATACTATTAAAGAAAAGCCAACATTGAGGTAAACGCAACATTTTTACATTGTTCTAATGAAACGTATACAAAGAATGAGTTGAACGAATCCTGATTAGGATAAAGGTGTATAGTTCGTAACAATAGTTGCTTGTGTTGATTGCGAGGTGTTAGGCTATAAATGCACTGGCGACTTAATCTTTTTAAATTGTATGTCTTATATATTTATATATATATATGTTATGAAAAGTATACAATATTTATATTATCAACATATAATTTTAGTTACTTTATATTTAAATATAGGTGTGTATAGAATATTCTCTTTTTAGCATACCTACTCATAATTTGAGAGATTGTGAATTGTAGTATTGTTCCTATAAATTTTACCCACACTACACGCATTTGTGAATGAGGCCTAAAACGCAAAGGCCAGTGAAAACGTTCTCATGCGCGTGCGCCGTTCCTTATTGTTTCGCGGAGGAAATGCCGTTTCCATTGTGCTGTGTGATTGTTGTGATATTGCGTTTGGTAGCCAGTTGTCTTAAACATACTTGCATTATACTAATATAATATTAATAACAGAATTTTAATTAACAAAAGATTTACAACATCTGAGTTTATATAGATGTTTATCACAATATTACTAAAATGGAAAGTTATATTTTTAATTACATTTATTAAATTAAATATAATTCAGATGATTTAAAACTAAAAAAGATGCATAGCGTTCCGTTGGCCGCTCACTTTAAAACTGCGTGTATTGCGTAAAATAGAACAGATACGTTTTACGAAAATCAACTCTATAACCAGGGAACAAGGGCTCGCGGTGTGTTTGTTACAGGTTTTTCTCGTATTACATGAACATATACGAGTAGCGGTTACATGAACATATGCTTTTGCAATTAGTAAGGTTTCGATTACGATCCACAGTATTGTTATTTGGTAATATCCTCTATATTAAATCCCTGAACAAAAGAGAGCGGTTAGACTGACCCTCGACGATCCACTTAGATATATCGCATTGTTTTATATTAATAAAATTATTATAATAGTAATTTGGTTGCAGTATTTATAAGCATTGAGAATACCATTATCGGCGTTTAAAATAAAACTATTCTGAATGGATTGAATTTCTCTGAAACAGACATAATATATTATTTACTACTACGATACGATATCACTACGATACTATGGTACTAATATTACATTATGAAAAGGTTTTCATTGCGCGTATTAAATATAGTTTTAGTTCACTGTTTGTTTTAATGTCAAACAGTGTTTAGTTAATGGGATGTTATTTAAATATATAAAAATTTTTTGCTTAATTATTTAATACTTTGTCAATTCAAATAGTTTTATTTTCTATGTTGTTAATATTTTCCACTTCTTGTTCTATAATATTGAGTATGTTTGAAAATATGTACATACATACGTATATATGTATATATATTAATGAAGTATGTCATCTTAACATGTAGTACGCCTCCAGCTCATACAAACCTTGCCTTGAATATCTTTATGATTGTCTTGCAAATGTGGGCGAAAAACTTGAATGCCAAACAAAACTAATGTATATGAAAATTAATATTGCGAAATATTGTCTAAGATGAACAAGTACAATTTATTTGTAATATTATGAGTGGTTATTTAAATTATTTATATACTTGAGGATAAATATACTAATTTACTTCGTAAAGATGTTAGTTATACACTTAATTAAAATATGAATAGCGAGGTTGGTGACGTTAAAAGATTGATTTTCATCCTTGAGAGTATTTAAAATTGATGAATGAACTGAAAACAAAACAATCCATTCTTTTATTTGTTATACATATTTTAACAGGTTCTCAGTGACGTAAATAAACTTTAAAATATGTCAATTCTTTAATAGGTTTCATAAATCATTTTTTAATTTTAATATTTAAGTTTTAAAAAAAGTTTTCAAATAAGCTTTTCTTAATTATTATTATTTGACGCCATTTTGTATTAGTCTTGGTTTAAATTCTTTCATGGTTTAATTCTACAAATCAAGCCATTTTTATTTCAAATTCATATTGGGAGCACTGTAAAAAATATGCAATCCGCCATTTTGTTGCGGCGGCCATTTTGGTGATATTATGATATCGATAATAGATAAATAATTGCATTGTCAGCAGTATCAAAGTCATATTCTAAACTGTTTGGTTTTGGTTAACTGGTTTAAAAATCTTTACAGATTTATGCCTCACTAGCGCAAGTCAAATTAAATATAAACTTTAAAATTTTAAAATAATGAACCAAGACGTATTAATTTTTGTTTTTACACTTGAATGCAATGACCCCAACGGAATGCTTCATTATTCTAGATGTCATTCAATTAATACAGATTGTGATAAAAACTGTGGTCATCAGATGGATAAAGATGTAGCATTTGACATTTAGAGGATTTCCATTTAGTAATTATAATATAATACGATTTTATTATAATAATAATAGATATTAACAATAATTTTTTATGCTCTTAAAATATTTGTAGCAAATCAGTTATTAAGTATAGTTTATACTATATTACTTAAAAAATAAAACTAATATATAGATACATATACTCACAATTCACGCCTGTATGTTTATGTGTGAATGTCAGTGTTGCGTGTATGCGTGTTTGTGTATAAAGTGAACATTGAACAAAGTAAAGCTTTAATTTAACAACAGATTTTCTCTGACTTTAATGTACAGTGAAGGCTTTAATATAATAATATCTAATATTTTCCCGATAACATTTGCGATAATACCTCAAGGTAACTAACCGGTACTCAGCTGACTACAAGTTACTATTTAACGCGAAAATATAAGCAGTTAAGTTAGTGAGGTCAAAGATAACTGAGGAAATTCTGGACTAAGTATATAATATAATAGAGTATTATTAAATTTCAAATAATAATGTTCATTGACATGGACAAGTTCAAATCTGCGACCTCTGGAAAAATCGTCCTACCGATTTAACAATTGAATTTCTGCGCCGTTATCGGCCTCCATAAGTCCAGTATTTTGTAGAAGAACTAAGTCTTATTTCGAAAATCGTTACCAATGTCACTAATAACATTCAAAAGATGCAATGACATAAATTAATTCACAAGACTCTGATGTATTACAAATAAATTTAATAAAGTTTTATTTTTTATGTGTGTATTTGTGCGTCTTTATATGTGCATAATAGCTCTCGAAGTTATGAACATTTTAATGCGGTTTTTATAATCAAAAGCTGTGTGAGCGAAAAGTGTGTTTTTATGGCAAAAAGTGTGTTTTTACAAGCAAACGCGAAATCTAATTGGTTCTTAGCTATGTTTGTTCTAAATTAAAGGAGTAGTTTCCAAGATATTCAGCTTTCAATGAGACTAGCTATAATATCGTCTTGAAAGTTGTAGCTAATGGGTTATTATTAATATAAATGAAATTAAACTAAATTTAGAATATAAGTCGGATCAAAGAAATACAATCCATATTTTATATTTAAAAGGAAACAAACGCTTGGCTCAAAATCACTTATAACAGACCAACACAACGTTTATTTATATATATAAATTCACCTGTATCTTATTTTATTACAGTGTTCCTTCAGCTAACCTCGGCGATACAATCTCATAGAACAAAGTTAACTTATAATCACGATAACTCTTATTGCTTTAGAAATATGATACATATTTGATTGGCTCAAGTGATTAGTAAAAGGTTAGCTGGTGTACAAACACGCTGGAGTTTTGCCTTCGAGAGGTTAACTTAAGCGATGTTGAGATATTGTACTGACATTTTGAATAAGGATGTAGTGGTCCGAAAATTATAAATTATTTAAGGTTTCGAAAGTTGCCATATACATATATTATTATATAATAAATACAAGCGTCTGTAGAATCGTTCCACATGACATATGTCAGTGCCATTTAATGTATATTGTCACTGTCCTGTCAAAACAGGTACAAGTATCCAGAGACTAACAACAATAAACAATATTTATTTTCCATTATAATCTTTATAATAAAAGGAATAACACTCGATGCAATACGATTATCATGACAGCTTTACAATATAAATAATTAATCGATTACGCCTTTTGTTCCTAAGATACTTTTTCAACCTTACAAATCTTTTATCTCAAAGATACTGACGAAATATTTTTTGTATTATATTCTAACAATATCTGCTCATTAATTTCTAAGAACAAATACTTATATATTTTTTATCAGGTGTCGTAATGACGTTGAAAAGTTTATAAAGATAATTAATTTTGGGTACGAATTTGAAAAAAATACCGTGTACTATATGATCTATTTTTGACACATGTCTAAATCACAAAACTATTGTAAGCCTTTGCAATAGTTTAAAACAAATGCCATTTTGCAATAGGCATAGTATTTTCGTTTAAATAGTTAATAATTAATGTGTAAGACGACCTACGAACAATTAACTGCACTGATGCCTTGACCTGAGATGTGGAAACGGTAAGGTGATGGTGAATTCTTTTGTAAATTTTCTGGTCTTAATAAAAATTGTTTATATATAATTATATAAAATTATATTAGATAATTAAAATTTCTATAAATGCGACATACTCTTACCGTCATCTTTATTTACAATAATATTTCTAAAAGTGAATTTATTATCAAATAATATGATCCATAAAATGGTTGCATAACATTTATACAATTATAATTTCTACATGTTTATAAATAAGTCACATTTCCTTTAACCAATACTCCAATCACAGAGCGTGGCGCTGCAGTACACGCATCAATTAAGTGCGCAGGCGCATGCGCTTTTCCCCGCTGCTTTCTCGAGCGGCCATGCGTAACGACAACGACGCTACATAGAATCGGAAAATTATATATATTGAAATAAGCATAATAAACGCATCAAGGAGAAATGTCTTTTAGGTTTATTACATTTCTTCGAAGGGTATTCTAAGGTTACTTGATTTTTTTCCCATAGTTAAAGTGTATTAATTAATAAGTTGATTGATCTTATTATATCATTACCATAAATATTATTAAATCGATTTCTAGTGATCGTGACTTGTTCAATAGTTACAGAATTACACAGAGGTACATCACGCCAACTCGTTAAGTTTCTTTTTTTTTCTTTTTACAAAAACTCTTAACCATTTTTTATACTTATCTCTAATGCAATAATTTTTATATATTTAGCGATATGATAATTAATGAAATATATATGTGTGACTGTACGTTGTTTATTTTTATCTGTGAATGTGTAAACTCGACATTATTTTCATATATATGAAAAAAAAAACATTTGATCCGTGGCTATTTAAAAAATAATTGTAAGCAAGGCAGTATGTATTCTGTTTTTCATCTGTGGTTTAATAATAAAGGTTATATATATTATCACAGTTTAGGATACTGTAATTGTTATAAAGTAAATAAATAAACAAATTAATGTTTTCTAACGTCACAAGGAAGTGGTTAACGAATTTGACCTCAAATTAAGGTTTAATAGATTTGATAATTATCCAATTTGAACGGTCTTCAGGACTGATTTAGCATGTTATTGATAATGTAATAATTACTATTGTTTTATTTAACATAGTTATATATAATTGACATATTATTTAATACAATTTAGCGTTACATATATATATTATGAATAGTGAAGAAATTACAACAAATTGTTAATAGTTTTATATTATATCGAATAACATAATTGAAGAGATTTTTGTGTACAATTGTTTAAAAGGCTGACTGCAGAGGGACCTCTTAAACTTGTCCTATAAATCTCAATTTCACCTCTCGCGTATGAACTCGATACAATGACCGCTTTGGCTTCTACAAACAATTCAACTTAATTCTATGTCGTTTAGTTGAAATATATAAACTGTTTAGGTTATGACCGAGTTTGTGACAAAGCACACATGCGCATGCGCACACACTCACAAACTTCTAGTAAATTTACATTCGACTATTTGGTGTAACTTTTTTTTTTAGCCTTTGAATTGTGTTTTGAGTTATATTACTAATTAGGTATGTGTATGTCTTGTGTTAAAAAGAATTTTACGTTTTAAAACATATTAATATTTCATTAAATGCACTTTATATCTATACATTTTAATGTTTAATTGGTAATTTAGCTTGTCTTTTAAGTAAAACATTATTTGAGTAAAGTAAATATTTGTAAGTTAATTGAGATTTGAAACGTAAATTATATATTATTAACCTTTACAATAAAGTCTAGCTGACATTTCATTTGATACCTAAGTATGACAAGAGTTTAATAACTTCAACCTAATAAATAGATGGACCCTACTAAGAAGTTGGTATAATAATAAACATTTTAAAATATAAAATACAAAGTACAAACTATACGTACGTACGTTACTTTTATTATATCCAGCAATCTATGTTTCAAACATTTATGCTACAATACCACAGACTTCCGCGTGCATAATTTTCATGATTTCCATCAAAACGAGCGGACTGGTTTACATTGACGGCATTCCATCTGTCCTTTGTACGTTTATTCTTTCACTCATTGTACGAGTATTACTTTCTTATAAAACATTGTTTTAATAATACTTATAATATGTATGAAAAAGAACTTGCTCTGGCTTGGGCAGAAAGAATTGCCCAATTTAAAATAAAGGCTAATGATGCATGTTTTTTTTTTTTTTTTGTACAATAATGTTTGAAAAATATATAATCTAGTCAGACTATCAATTATTTTTATGTTCTTCTATTGGAGTTCCTATCGTCAATATGATTGCAATTGATTTGTCATCAGCCCTTTTTGATAAAAAAAAGATTTTTTACATTTATTTTTAAGGTGAAATTATATATACAATAAACGAACTGTATTATCTTTTACATATAAATATAGGGTTAAAAAAAATAGTAATTAGCCATTCATAATATTTGTATCTTTTCGACCAACCGAAAATAATACCCAACCCCGACAATTTTATATATTTTAAATATTTTATTGTCTGTAGATATTTAAGAAGATATATCAGAGGGTTTTAAGTGAAAAAGGTTTCATATGGAACCCTCCTAATAACATCTACCTTAATTTAAGAATCCATAGCTACAAAAAACAAAACTTATCGTTTTTAATTTCGGTAACAAAAAAACAATTTTGGGTCATTTTATGGAACCCAATAAAGTGTATGATATACTGAAATCATACAAACTTATTAAGATTAAGAAATACCTTCTATATATAACATATATACAGTCTAATACAGACGTAAGAAGTATATAAATATTTGATATATTTATTTTATATATACTACACTTAACTACAGATAGTGTACCTACTACGAAACTACTTTTTACGAGCTTTTGTAAAGCGTATAGCGTTGTCTTATGTCAAAACATATATTTATTTTCTATACGATTAATGCCACTTGTCTAGGCCCTCTGGTTCTCTCGTATTACATATTACGTATAGTTTATATCTCGAACGTAATCGTACAACGGAGGAAAGAACGGAAAGACCGGTCCGCCCACTTTTACTTTCGCGGGTGAAAGTGACTGGTGCTACTTGCGCCTTTGTTAGCTGCATACCAGCTATTATTAAAACTTTAATTATAGAATTAATAATAATTCTTCGCTTTATTAATATATTTTGATTATATTGAAATAAATTTTTCTGTATGTGTAACGTTTTATTTTAAGCTGTGTTAGCGTAGTTAAGCTTGGAATAAAACAAGGCTAAAGAGCACTTTTTATACTTTACTTTTTAAAATCCTACGTTTCACTTATTAATGATGATGCTTAGGCTAGCTTATACTGAAGCAAAAAATAAAAAAACAGTGTCTCTGATACTTTATAACATTATTAAATTATTATACAAATTAATTTGTTTTATTGTTTTTATACTACGGTAGCGCCCTCTACTACCTAGTCTCCGGAGCGCCGGAGACTTTTATTTGACATATGATACAAGCATATCAACTATCCCATACCATGATACAATAATTATAATTGTAGAAATATTTTGTTATAGTGATTATATAATATTCGAAGTGAATCTTAAAAGTTCACATAGTGTTTGAAGAATTAATGGATTAACGGTTTGTGAAAGCATTTTAAGCCAAGACAACTTATAATACTTTAAGAAATCTTCAATCTCTCCTGTATGTTGCTTTGTACGTTTCTAGATCGTGTTGTATTACGCATGTGATTTATGGCAGCTAAAAATTTCAATAGAAACTGTACGTACATATAGATAAAAGATAAAAGAGTTTCACTAATGCACCCATTACACTCTGCAATATATTAAGTACTGTTTGAACTCAAAGTAATGTTTTCACAATACAATATTTTTACCCTTTTTTTTGTTCGTTGGTAAAATCTGTTACGGATACTCTGTCGACAAGAAAGTGATATTCGGGGAGTTAAGTGGAATTACCCGGCAGCAAAGCGGCCACCCACTAAACGACAATCGCAGTTAATCCCTCATACGTCTATCTATCGTCTCACGACGGAGAGGATCAAGGATAGAGACAAGTTCCCCGATACGATCCCCGGCCTCCTTCGCGGCAATGACTTGCTCACAGAAAAAGACCATGGCGATCCAAACAGTCTCACTGTCCAGTACTTGGGTATGACAATAGAGAGTGACAAAAGATCCTGCTGTCAATTACGACGATCCTGCTGTCAATTGGCGGTCCGACATCACACACTCCTCACCTCTCTCCTCGCCACTCTGTGCAGATACTCGCCGAAGCAGCCATAAACCGATAGAATCAGCATAAGGTGGAACGTTAGTGTTCCTTATGGCAGATCTATTCACTGCTAGAGTAGGGGCCGAACGGCCCCTACAGTCGGCAGCCGGAAACTCCAACATGTGTTTCCAACGCTGGATCAGGGTCCTGTGTGCTCTGATCATGATCTTAGCAACATAAAGTATGCCGCCCCCGGCCCGAGTCTTTTACCGATGCCAGTACATAGACCTCCGCCTGCAGCTCCCAGGAGGGTCGCTCGTCTGCACTGCTGCTGCAGTAAACGATACCGTGCGTTTTCTCCTGATCACCCTCACCGCGGTGGTCCTCTGCGATTGTTGAAAGAGGACCTTAGAATCGCCAATGAAAGCTCCCGGCCATGGGAGCACCGTAGAAGTCCTTACTCCTCACTATGCCAGCGTACAAACGTCGGCGCGGAGCGCAAGGCCCTTCGACTTTAGGCAGAAGCCTATCCAACGCTGCAGCGGTTAAAACGAGATTTCGGGCCAACGAGGAAAAGTGGGCCCCGAATAAGGTAAGGCCCAGATATTTTACGTGGTCCTTATCCACCGTAAATTCCTGCAGTCCTATACGCTTAGTCACCAGTGTAGCACAGACTGATGCCAGTCTGACCACCTGCACAAAGCTCCCTCCCCTTGCAGTTACGAGGGTGTCGTCTGTATAGCAGTTCACCCTCATGCGCGGGAGAAGAGAACATCAGAGTAGCCAATCCTAGCTGGGGTTCCACAAAACAGGCCCGAGCACAGAGCCCTGTGAAACCTCACAACTAACGCCACGCTGGTAGACCCGTAGGTCACTGCCCTCCCACTGAACCTCTCTGTCCTATAGTTATGCCTTCAACAGCCGCTCTCCATGTTACCGGGGCGCCTTTACCACAGTCTCAAACGGCAAAGTATTAAAGTTTGGCGACAACTAACGATACCGCCAGGTCCCTTGTGCTTCAGAGTCCTCAGGACGTTGACCGTAAATCGACCCACCCTTAAACCGAACTGGGTGTCTGAAAGACCGGGAACTGCCTCGTTGTAGGTGTGTGATGAGATCGGCAAAAAGGATTCTTTCGAAGAGCTTTCCCATCTCATCCAAAAACACGCCTGTACTCGGAAAGTCTGTAGTCAGGACAACCCTCCTTCCGCAATAGGCACAATCTTCCCGACTTCCAGGCATTCGGGAAATGTCTAATGTGCCAGCAGAGATTGTACAGTTCTCGAAACTTATCCCTTAAATATTCCAGGATGATGCACAGACTTCGCCTCGGAATTCCGTCCGGCCCCGGCTCCGTACTGCGGGCTTACAAGCAACCCAAGATTACCTCCAACTCAACCTCCGTGATGGGTGGGATAGAATCTACGGGCTAGATAACCTTCCCCTTCCCCTTTGTTTGAGGGCACATCATCGGAGGAGAATGGCCGGTGGAACTCAGGAATAAACCCACCACCAGCCTCTCGAGGAAATCCGTTTGCAAGGACTTCTTGACCAGGGTGCTGGTGACGCGGAGTTTACTCCGTGCTATATACGGTCGCATTCATGGATCCATGTTGACGCTGGCTAGCAATGCCTCCGGAGACTTGTCGTCTGTCGGATCTGTCGGTCTGTCGTCTGTCGGATCGCCATCCGAAGAGCTGCTGTTGCTTTGCGGTAATAGCTCCACAGCGAGACCTCCGTTTCCGGGTCGTAGTCGTTACGGCTACGACACCGTACGAAGGCCCTGCGAGCCCCGCAGAAGGTAACCTGAAGTTTAGCAGTTTTGGGCAACCACAAGTAAAAGCTGCGGCATCGGGGTCTGGAGTACACCCTAGGCATGGCAACATCGCAAATGCACGTCAGAGCTTTGCGCATGCAGCCAGCCACTGAGCAAAGCTCTCACGTGCCTTTGGGAAAATATAGGCCCATCCTTGGATTATGGCTGTCTCCTTGGCCATCTCCGGATCCAGACGCTTGATTCCACAGGCAAGAAAACGACTTCCCCCTTACTGTGGCCTGGCTAGAACCAGGCAAAAGGAGGAGACCACGCTACGGATGTATAAATAGTCCGAAAGGGTCTCCATTCACTTACGATCCTCCAAACTATAACCCGACGTGCGATCTCTGGGGTGGCGAAACGTCCACCACCGAAATCCCTGCACACACACACACCTTCTATTAAAGAGGAGCGCTCAGATCTGGATGACCTTTCCCCCAGGATCTGTAACTAGTTTACCCCAGGTCTTGACGGGTCGCCGAGGACGATGACACTAGGACGCCTATCTGCTAACCGCTGTACTGACGGAGTCAAGATAGGTCACAAACTCCACCACGCTGCGGTTGAGGGATAACAACGTACTCCCCCTACCTCGCTACTGCCAAGTCTGGAGCCCGGGAAAATCTCCAGAGTGGAGATGGATCGGGACTGAATCCCACCACCACAGCCACAGTACCCGATGTGTCACTGGCGCGATATTTGTACCGTTTTTTTTTCCGTTGGAAAAATCCATTCGGATACCCCGTCAGTCAAGGTGATGACCGGGGAGTTATGTGGGACTACCCGGCAGCATATAAGATGCTCCCATTTTTAAGGCTACCCACTAGAAAACCAAGAGTTGCCCTCATCGCCTTCAAACAGCGCTTAACATAGCTCACTCACCGTGACACCGGCGGTACCCCCATATGAGGGTGCCCCGAGAAACTTAAAGCACCCTCACAACGTAGGCCTTTGATAGGTAAGAGGGGTCGTCATGCCCCTCTCTCGTCGAGGTAGTGGAGCTGAGGAAAGAAGCGATGGACGTATTCTCGCCTCCTTCGATCCAGCCTACTCTTACGGAGCGGATCAGCAGACGAAACTGACGACCTGTCCCGCTCCCCGATCTCCTTCGCCGCAATTATTTGCACTTAGAAGGAGACTATTGTGACCGCTCATCGTGCTGATAACGCACGGCAGCGAGAGGTTTCTGCCCACCACGGTTCAGTACACTGGAGGTCCCAGACAGCGCATTCCGCCAAGGTGTGACCAGCAGCATCGATGGACGTCACAGTGATGGCAGGAGGGAGTTGCCTCCCTTCGAGCTATTTTGTGCAGGTACTCACCGCAGAAACCATTCCTGGGAGCATCTGCATAAGACGGAACGACAGTGTCCGTACCACCGGTTGATCCAGCGATCAAGATGAAAGCGGATCGCCCCCATTGTAATCATATCGGCAGCAGAGGACTCCAAATCCCTATTCTACCGTCGAAGCAGGGTGTGCTAGAGTCCTTCCTCGCGCCACATCGGGCCTTATCTCCCCGGCCCAGGCCTCCGCTTGGTGCCAATACACTTTAGCAAGCTCCTCCGCCTGTAGCTTCCAAGGCAGATTACTCACCAGGAGTGTGGCCGCAGTGTAGGACACTGTATGTTACCCCCTGATCATGCGCACCGCAAGGACAATTTGCATCCTTCGCAACAGGGTTCTTGAGTGCGCATTGAGGGACCCCGACCATATGGGAGCACCATATAGGGCCATGCTCCTTACGATGCGGGCATGTAGGTTCCTGCGGCCCAGCAACGTTGGGCAGAAGCCATCCCAAGGCAGCTGACGCAGAAACCAACTTCGGGGGAGAAGGTACCCTAATTGACCTAGTGCTTATAAACAAATAACCTACCAATAATCCTATATTCGACACAAACTCTTCGAAGTAAATAAATAATAGATTCCAAATTTTTATTAATTCCTTTTAATATAACAATATAAATTAACCTGGTTAGTTTGGTGAGTTATTACTATTCATAAATGTCTGTGAGGTTTTACCTCACCTCAGTTATTCTCAGAACTGAACCGACGCACACATTGTTTGTTTGTTCACAGTAACTATACTCGGAAATGTTCAATATTTGTTGAACCTTCGAGACAGAAAATATATTCTTTAACTCATAAATCATATTAAAAAAATATTATACAAAGAGTTTTAAAACAAAGTTTGACTAATATCTTATAGTAGTAGATTCTCTAGGAAATAGGGGATAGAGTTGATGAAAGAGTCCCATTTTTTACAATACATAAGAACGTATATTGGATAAAAAATATATCAATTTTAGGAAATAATTAAAGTCTAAAATTATAACTATATTTAAGGCATGATATAGGTAAAAAAATTATTAAATTAATTATTTTTCACGTAATCGTACCATAAAAATATTGTATGGATTTTAGAAATTCCGTCAAGAAAACGTAGAATTTTATAGATGAGAAGAGTTGGAGTAACACCAAAAAAAATGGTTTTCCATAAAAAATCCAGTCTTGCTCTGTTAATATTTCGTTTATTTTACTTCAAACACTTCCTCTTAAGACTTGAAGACTGTTACAATGTAATTTGATAACACGCCTTCCTTTAACATTTAATTAACAATAAAAAATGGATATGGTATTGTATTTTAATTTTATTTTATTATAATTTCCAAAACACGACAAAAAAGAAATATAATTGCTTAAATATATTTTTATACATCCTTAAAATTATAAAAAACACTTCTGGCGATTGTAATTACTAAACCATAATATATATTCAATTATAGTTTAAGGAAGCTCTTAAGAATTCATAAAACATATAAAAACTTTTTCAATATTTGTTAAGAAGTTTGTGTAATGTTTGGTAATTGGCCGTGGACCGTGCGAGTCTTAAGCCTACATTGTAATATTCATATTATAATGAAAAATACAATGTTTCGACTTCGCAGCGCGCATAGATAACTCAAATTAACCATATACAAATATATTTAAAAGACAAACACAGTTTAAAGTTTACCAGAGTTGGCATTATATTACAAATATTAATATGTATTAATTTAAAGCTATTACAATTGACAACTAAATAAATCTCATACCAAGATTCGTTAAAGTAATGAGGCAAGCAATCACACGCATGAATTGTAAAAATCGTAAATCGTAAGGACGTCATGTCCTATCGTACGTGTGTGCACGACCTAGTGTCAGTATAAGTTATAAGATGAAGCGATTTCCATAAATATTAATTTACAATGTTCAAAAATGTTTTTTAACATATTAATAGTACCTAAGATAAATTTTATGTAATTTTGTTTTCTTTTTTTTTATAATCTTTTATTGCGAAAAATATAAATGTTTTAAATATTATGTCTTATTATTAAGACCACTTCAGGGCAGAGTTCAAGTAAAACTAAGGTCGAGAGTACATCAGGTACAAGTTTCGAGGAAACGTGAATAATTTTGTTGCCGCACACAATTCAACTGCACGAATGACTTGAAGGTTTTCTTGAAGCTAAGTAGTTCTGTACTTCTTCATTTTATGTCACAAACATAACCTAGTTTATTTATTAGCTTTAAATATATAAAAAAAAAACAGGTTAAAACGAAGATGTTTATATATTTCACTGATTACTTTAATAAATAGATATTGTTACAAACTCTTTAGTTACAACAATATATAAGGGTATTTTATAAAATAAAATCTTTTTCCTTGTATTATGATTAAGATTTATTGGTTTTTGAGTGAAACTTGTCATTTGATCCGTTCGGGTCAGGTTTGTAAAACAAATCCGCCATTCTATGAAATATCATGTCACCGCTGTAATTAATTTTAATTTATTGACTTTATAATTGAGTATATTAGTATTTTATGTTATAAGTATAAAAGAAATAACTCTCCTAATTGTGAAATGTACATATACTGAATAATAGTTATTATTGATGATACAAAATAAGAAAGTTAATATACCTCAAGCTGACAGGAATAGATAGATATATAGGAGATAGAAACATATTCTATACCTGTCTTTGCTATCTATATTATAAATGTGATATATAAATAATTAGATTTTAAAAATAGTAATAAATATGGATGAGATTTCAAACCCGGGATAGAAACCGATGCAGTCGAAAGAAAAGAAATTGAAAAAATTTTGGAAGATTAATTTCAGTATTTCAAATTAATATTAATTAAAAAAAATACTGTTTGTTGTAAAAATACTACAAATAAGATATATTGTAAAATTTTAGTTTCGTTATTTTCTCTTAATAACTTAAATTAATTGTTTCGTATAGCAGGAGCTAGGTTCCAGAGGGCGCCACATTATTAAAAAATGTCTATTTCATCCTAAAACTAGTCCATGACTTGCATTGTTAAAGATTACTTGTGGTCTATTACCCCATCTTATTTCACAGTCGTTTTGTAAACTATTAAATGCTCAATCTAAATACAAATTACAATTTAAATGAGATATCTCAATCAGAATCCGCGACGATTATTTAACGCCAGGTCTTGCGATACTTAGTTTTTAAAATACTATTTCAATTTCATTTGTTTTGTACAGTAAGAAAAACGAATGATTTCAAATAAGCTAATTTGATTTAAATGAAACTTTAAAAGTAGTTTCAAAAGTGATAATAATAAATTCAATATTACATAATTTTTCTTTACTTATATATATCTATATTTAGTGTTTTTTCCATCTTTAGTAGAACGGAACTTGCATCATTTCATTTGGTTCGGTCGTTATGTTGAAATTATGTGTTTTGTGACGAGGGCCGTCTATTTAACAAGTATTTACGATTTCAGTTAACTTTAGATAATATTTAAATAATTTATATGTCATTGAAATGTACACAGTAACATCACATATATATTTATATTGTATATTGTATGCATTGAAAAGTTAATTTATTAATATTTAGCTTTCACCTGCGTACAAGCGTATAATGGAATATCTCTGAATAGATAATAAATGTTTTTTACTATCTGTTGCTAACAATGATCATAACAGCCACAGCATCAATCATTATTACTTAATATATAAAGAACACTCAAACATGATTTATTATGTTTGTAAGATCACAAAAAAAAAGTAAATTGTTAAGTACTAATTGTCTTTGAAGGTGACGAAGGTGGAAAACTTCTCTTAAAGTAATATTACAACAATGTTACCTTCCTTATCGTTCAACTATAAAACAATATTGTTTTACCCAAATGTCTAGGATTCACTTTTATATGAATTAGTACTAATAAATTAATCTTTTTCTAAAAACTCAAAGTTAAAATCTTTTTAATATTTAAAAACTAAACTTTTATAATCTATGACAGTTTAAAAATGACCTATCATCTATTATGTATAAATTATCAAAATGTGTATCATATGCCTATAATTAAAAAAATAAAATTCAAAATGGAGTACAGTTGCTAAGCCGCGCCGGGCCAAGGACGATATTTAATTATATCATTACGGATCTTCGTGACGGTACCACAACTGACCTTTTGTTATTTGTTTTATTTTAATTAAAAAATCTATTTCAATTGTTTAATCTATTTGAGCTGAAACTATAAAAAGGAATTTTATATGAGTTATATACAATATTTATTATCTGTTTTAAACAATTGTCCTTTGGTGTCTGCAACATTAGTTCTCGACGCGACCTCACATTCAATGTTTGTTCAGATATATCGAGTTTTTAATTGGCTTTGTTTTCTCACGTGTTTTTCCGAATCAATGTAATGTCTAAGGCGACCTTAAATAAATGAAGTTTCAAGACATTTTTTCTTAAAGGTGAATACGTGATACGGTAATAAATGCTCATTGTTTTAATTTATTGGAAACATTTTGCTATATAAAAAATAAAAGATTATTTCTATAGAATTTAAGATTTAATCAAAATCCGCTTAGATATTTTTTTAAGTAGCTTGTTGGGGAATAAAAAAGAAACATTAATATTTTGATGTCTATATAAATGTTTAACGACAGTTTAATTAAATTACATACATATGTCTATTGTATTTAAACATCACAATACACAAGGAAACAATTGAAACTCAAGCCGCGTGAAACGATGTAGAGAAAACAATATGGCGACTCTAATTGCAATATGTCATCCACTATTGTGAATTTCCTGCTCATATTCACATAAATAGTGCTGTAATGTATGCAATATTTATTTTATAAATATTACCTTTGAGTATTATGCAAAAATTTATATTTTTCATATTAATATTGTTCTAGAGACACGAAGTATAAGAAGCGTATCTACTATTTAAATCAAATATAAATATAGAGTCACATATTTGCATGATTTATTAATAACATGTTGTATATAAAATCTATTATAGTTTCTTCAATAACCGGCAGTATTATTTATCATGTGACATTGCTGTGCAAATATCCTTAAGAGGTCACAGCTGTAACTAGCGCCTGCGCACTTTGTGAGTTATGTGACGCAGTATATCGATTCCATTTGATATTATTATCGTATTGTAGTATTTAGTTATAACTAAAGTCAATTAGCTAGATATAATTAAATATTCCCGGCAACTCTCTTGTGAGTCTTCGGTGTTGCAAGAGTTCATGGGCAGCGGTGATCAGATTTGAGCAGTGACCCGCATGCTCGTTTTTAACTCCTTTTACATAAAAAATAAAATAAAAGCATATCTGACTGATTGACATCAACGCAGTTTAAACCAATTTTGTATGTAGATCATTATTAAGGAAGAGTTTTTGAATATATTTATAATATTGTTATTAAGTATGAAAGTTCTTAGGAAATTCTTTTGTTTTTCAAATAGAGACCTAAAATAATGTTTTCTTGGACATACAGCTTTCCTATTAAAAACCAAAGAAAATGTGTTTTTGGATCATTGCCAATTTATCCCCACTGGGTGAAAGGAGGGTAAAAGTTGCAAATTTATTAAGTGGATGCGAATTCCAATACCTACTTGTTACAAAAATGCTTGTAATAAATATTTGGCTTGTTTTGTCACAAGGCCAAGCGCTCTATACCAATTTTAGTTAGTCTTAATATAAACATAGAATCAAAAATTTATAGAAACTACCAGGATTCGAAACCGCGACCGTTGAGAAACATTCCCGTGGATCTACCAAATGAGCTACCGTACCCCCGTTCACTTCTATGAACTTGTTATTCTGTAAATAATCTTCCATATCGGGACGGATCAATAATATAAGTCTATTTTAAAGAAAATCATATTTTTTTAATGTAAAAAGAAAATTAATTAAACTGCCTATTGTAAGTTCGTATATCTAAAATATAATATACTAATATGTCGATGGAAACTAACACCTAAAGGTCTCATTTTCGAGTTCTGTCAGTGTTGATGATATCTTTATATATTTAAGTGAGGTTGATGCTCACTTATGCTAATTATTTAGGAACGGTGCACATAGTGTATTTATTTTTTTAAAAGATGAGCAAACGAGGGTACGGATCAACTCATTGAAAGTGATCAGAGCCCACGGTCTGTGTCATCTGGAGATGACCATAACACCTTACACCTACAAACACACAACATTCTAGTACGAACTACAAGCATGACGTCAACCCTTTTTGGTAATGTTGGTAGGATTTCTGCCACCATTCAAATAAGTACTGAAGAATGGTATCCACTTTTTTGTTCCTGAACTGGGATCCTTGGAATAATATGAAGTGATGGCATTCTAAGATATTACATATAACTAAACAGAAAATAATATGTCTTAAATGTTTATCAACAAATGTAATATATGTTTTTAAATAAACAAATCCTTGTGGATTTGAGTTATGTATATTAAATTGCATTTTAATGATATTATATAAAACAATTCCTTATTTAGTGGTGAGACACGGCACGCGGAAGCGTCAGTGCTGTTCATCTTCATTTTCCGCGAACACCGGAACAGATTCTTATCGTGCTGATCCTCTTATAGTGATGTAGACGAAGTCTTTGTTTCTTTTTTCTTGTTTAAATTATGTTATTAGTAAACTTTGTTCCTGTTTATGAGCATGGTTATAAAGTAATTTAACGTATATTTTCGGTATTGTATACAACACTATGGGAAAACTTTTTACGCTGATAATATCGGATAATGTCCAGTCGAATTCCGTACCGCAAAAAGGACAAAACAAAACCCTTATAGGATCTCTTTATTGGCACTTAAATTGGAAAACGCGTATATATATAGAGTTAAAATGAAAACCGTATACTCAGATCTACAGTCCCTTGTAGCCTTGTGAAAATATAAAAATGTAAAAATTCAAAAAAAAAATCTAAATTTACTTCAGGTACTACATGTTTTTTTTATGACATGTAAATTCTTGTTAATAATGAAAAATAAATAAAATAATAATGAAAAATATAGAAAAACACGATATTTAAAAAAAAGAAGTACAGCCAAAGCTAAGGTTTTAACTGTTGTATAATTTGTCAAGCATAGCTATCAACTATTAAGTCGGAATCGAACTTGTCAATTTTTTTCATTTTTTTTATATTTAACCTTAAAATTGTTTTATTTTGACATTTTGAATGGAGTATTTGAAAAATTAAAAAAAAAACATTTGTTATTAGTGAATCTGTGAATTAGAAAACCGGTCCTGAGTGTTGTGATTTTTTGCTATTATATGCATAATTTAATATACGCAATTGAGTCGTAAACATTTTATTCACTGAACGATTCAAGAAAAAATATAGGTATCATTAACTAAACGCTTACATCATTAATACGAAGAAACATTTGAAGGTGTTGCTATCTTTAATTTAATAAACAAGATTTATTTATTAATTTTATTCCTGCCAGTAAAAAGTCATTAGTACCTCTTTGAACGATAAATCAACTTATATTTATGTCTTATCGTTTCGTGTAACTTAAATTTGGGATCGCATATTTGGCGGGTATTGTTTTTTTTTATTTCGTACGCAAAGGTCTTTGCCCGTTCGTCCGATCGTAAACACCAAAAAACGTTGCCCACTTTCGCTTTCCAATATTATCACTTAATTAAAACAAGTTTTGGATTCTAAAATATTTCATTATATTTGTTGTATTTGTATTGATATTAAATAATTTATTCATAGAGTGTCCATATGATAGATTTTTTTATATATGTTTTGGTATCGATATTTTTTTAATTAAGTCACTTTACTAGAAAATAGATAATAAAAAACAAATACTTTACATAGTTCAAGTTTCTAAAATCATCTGTTCAATATTTTAAAGGAGAACATTTAAAAATACAATCAACCTTGACTTATAATGAAAACAAAACTATTTCAAAATTTAGACAATATTTTGATTACAGATAATTAAATTATAAAAAAATATGACAACAATAAACAAAATGTTTCTTGTCCGGTTCAAAATCATTATATTGCAATCATTATTGTATATCTTGTCATTAATTTGTTTTGCAATATTATCATGATTCGAATAATCAAAAGGCAATCATAATTTTTTTAAATCGACGTCTATGATGCCCGATATATGATTTATGTTTTTAAACTGATTGAAGTTTTTTTTTTAATAAATTTAAGCTATGATATTTATAAAACATCCTGATGATTAAAAATTAAGCATAAATATTAGTTTTCTAAGTCCAATTTTTCATTAATAGTATGAAATGTTATAAAAGACTTATTTTGCCTTGAATTCAATTTACTATTAATTAAAAAAACTTTTTTTTATTATAATAAAAAAAAAGTACAGAAGTAATTTGCCGGTTTAAGTTTAAATCTGAGATTATTATATTTTAATATATTAGTGTAATATATTTGTACTGCAGTTGGATCTATTTATTCTTCAAACACTAAGTATTTTTGCAGAAGTTAGAGAGAACGGAATTACGATTTATGGTTTATTTGTACAATAAATTAATTAATTATATATAATATTATATCTAAACCTTGCGTTGTCAAAACATACAAAATGTTTATTTGCTAAGAGACTTTAAAAAAAGATGGTAGTCTTTTTCACAGGTGTTTTATATATATTCATGTATATTTCTATGTTTGTATGTCTGCGATTTGTACAGTCAAGTTAATACATACATGTTTAACGACAATTGAAAACTAGCATTACTTCGAGAACCGATAAAAAAAACAAATTTTACAGTTAAGAGAAATTCTCAGATAATCTTTAATTTTCCACCGCAAAAAGTATTTTTTCATTTTGTCAGGTATTTTAAATTAATAGTATTAAGAACTTTCTTTATATTTTTTTTATTACAAAATAAAAATGTAAAAATAATCTCTGATATCTTGTATTTATTGACTTGTATATAAAATAAATTGATGATAATTGTCTTATATATTTATGTTTTAATAACAAACGCATCAATAACTGGTAAGTAATTAAAGTAATTAAGTAAGTAATTAAACTCTTTAACTATAAAAATAAGTAATGTAACACATTTTTTTATAATTAAATTAAATCGTAAACAAAAAATGGAAACGTTACGGATTTTCCATGTGATTGACGTTTCAATAAATATTTTTTGTCTGCGCGCTGTCAAACAATTGACTGCTTTATCGCGTTAACTTAAATTTGACTGGCGGCTTGTTGCGCCCGGTTTATGGCCAGTGATGTGTAGAAAAAGACCCAGATACGGTATTATAGCATTTCTTATGTTAATTACGTAAAAAATATTGTTTTAAAATGACCTTTGTAAGATTTTATTTTATTATAGGAAAAAAAAGTATTGAAATTGATTTTATGATTAAGATGCTTAACATTTTTGTAAGAATCTTTTTGGTCATATATTTTATAGTCTTCGATATTTTTATCATATTTTAAATAATAATGTTTAATTTTACAAGGTCTGTCAGAAAAGGGCGGCAAGAAGTTGACAGCGCCATATTGTCTGCAGTGTTTATAGTATGTTTAAAATGTTTTTACCTGAGGAAGTCTCATCATTATTATTATTAAAAATAAAAATGTTTTTTTAGTTTAGATATAGTTTGTTATTTGTTTATTTCACACAAATGTCGCCATCATTACAGGTATGTACTAGACCAATAGCGTGGCTATAACAATTATAACTTAGCAACTCTTTGTAGTTCTGGTAAATTCACGCCGCGAACAGGTAAATGGTCAATATTTAAGCTTAAAATTGAACAACTACTTCGTTGATATACTTTAATATATATATTTTAAAACGAAAAACATAAATTTATGAAGTAAATTATAAATCTTCTTCAGGCAATGATGTAAATTTTAAGGTTATTTTAAAACGAAGGTTACTCTTCTATCATTTTAATTTTGTACTATTTTTACTCATAAAAAGTATATAGTGCAAACATTATTTTGTAAAACTTATACAATTCGTATACATTAAAAATGAAGGCAACGAAAAATCTTTTAAATCGCACAAAATAGATTTTGAAATGTATATTGAAGCCGTGGACAAGTATATATATTTTGATATTACAAAAAAGTCGAGTGACGAAAATAATTATATGTAATATTAGAATGTACTTTATGGTTATATCATAGATAAAGTGATTTTTGTCTAAAACGGAGACGGAAGTGCTTGTATGACTTTTCAAATCTATCAAATTTAATTATAAGTGCAAAAAACTATGTGTAAAATAATCGATAGAAAAATATTACGAAAAGTATATATAAATTAAAATCAATTATTGATTTAATAATAAAGTTTTTTATTAATTGCTTATAAATTTCATGGATCCCTGATTATTTATTATTAGAGATAATTCACGGTTTGATTGTATAGATTTTAACGCAATTTTAACGCCAGGGAAAGCGTTTAATAATATAATTTTCTAACACTCACAATATTTAGTTATAAATATATTTTGAAGTAGATTTTTTTTTTATAAATGTACGTAACAGCTGAACAAAACCGCAGTCATTAGGTTGGATAAAAACTTCTAATGGCCGTAAAATCGATTAACCTTAATACGTAAAATTATATAAACAGGTACTTTTTACGAGAAGGTTATTGCTCTTTATTGTACATTTATACTCCTGCGATGCAAAAGTATTTTTCAACAATAAAAAAACATTGGTCATTGCTCTCTAGTCAGTCAACGCACCCCAAATCAACGCCTGAAAAAAGGAAATAATAATTATGTCACAAATGTCAAAACAGAAATCTCACAAATGTCAATAATGTTAAAAATATTACAAATAGTAAAACTTGATGTCACTAATGTATTTCTATATTCCGCAGGTAAGAGGCATTTCATCATCATGAAGCAACTGTAATTATTCGCTAAAAGGTATGACCGATTAACCGTCACAGATTTTTGCTCCTCGTTGCACTGAATAGCGTTTAAAACATTCAAAGGGATGTCGCAAATTATAATTTTTTGCTTCTGTTACATCTACTAACAAAATATTTAGCAATTAAGACACAATGAACTGTGAAGACAGATTTTGACTGATGTTCTAGTGACCTTCGATTTGTTTGAGAATTAAAAAAAACTGTTTTTTTTTTTTTTTCTTTGTGTCAATATTTTGCAGTTTTGCAATGTTTATATTTTATACAAAATATATTTTAAGTCAGAAATTGACTTGTTCCTCACTAAGTGGGTAAATTTTTTCTGTTAAATTATTTGTAGGATCTAAACTAAATAAATAAAAAATTAAATGATAAAGACAATAAATTTTGTTTTAATTTAAAAAAATTGAAGAATTTATTATTTTCATTCTTCATTAATTTAAATATTTTTAACATATTACAATATCTGAAGGTAACTGTCTATTTTCCCGATTTTTTGTTACATAATTTCTATTCCCTGAACCACTCAGGTTACACAAGAGCGTGGAATATATAAAATATAACATTTTACAATATTACATAAAATAAAAAGCAAACACAGCAGCCATTACGATATGGTTATGTTCTAATAAACGACTTTCGCTAAAACTAAAATTATATACGCGTGTAATAACCGTATGGGATTCTCATCCGTATAATTATAATAATAAGATCTATAATTGATACGTATAGCTATAGTTTGAGATAAATTAGCAACATTTGTATTTCCTCAATGATTTGGCTTGAAGTATCCACGTTGCTTGAATTTGTTGAGAGGAAACTTAAATTCTAAAAATTATTACTTATTACAAAATAGTGTATACTTTACTATTCGATGAGTAAAAATACATAATGATGTAAGCAATATAATTTATCTTATTTTACAAACGTCACGACACGTTAGCGACATTTGAATCCGTCACGAATCCGTCTCGTGAAGCGTGATATGTAAACATCGGTAATACAGTTAAGTAAGGACATTAATCATGGATTTCGTAAATATGTATAAGACTTGTTTTACTTCTATAAATAAAAAAAAGTCATACACAATGTTATCATACAAAACATTTTTGGTTATTCTATATTCAAAAATCTTCCACAAATAAAAGAGGTCCTATTTAAAAGTCATAGATGTTATATTATACGGGATATGTAATTCTATTTTCAAAAATGGAATGAATTGTACTATCATGCTAACGGGTAAGTGTACCTAACGGTGTTTGACGCGTGCGCCTGCGCATTCTATCCTCATATATACGTGGATATATACGTAACTTAAAATGGAGTGCCACAAAAATATTATTCTTATTTACCAGCATCAGATAAGACACTCCTTTTTAATATTAAATTATTTAATAAAATTATTTGGAAGTTTAAAACACATTTTTTTAAAAACATATTTATAGTGTAAGTAGATTATATCTATACTTATATTATAAAGCAGAAAAGTTTGTTTGTTTAGACGTGATAATATTCGACACTATCGAATAAATTTGAAAAAAATCTGATTATGATAGGCAAGTTCATGAAGAAGGCTATATATCTATCATTTCGCTACTATTATCTTAACAATAAATAAAATTTTTTGTCCGTGAGTGGAACCACGAGTAACAGTTAGTCATACTTTTGGTATAGTTATTTATTAGTCTAGTCGCGTGCGCCTGTTCCCGTCGACAGTGCTTGTGTTAGTGTGAAGTTACGTAACCGTTATATACAGCCATTACATTCTAAGTACCATATCTGCTTTGAGTTTATTGTGAAAGTTAAAATCAAAGATATAAGAAGATTTTACTAAAGATAACACTAATTTCAGTAAACATTCTCAACTTATACATAATAAAAACAAATACATCATTCGAGTCTTTCTTCAGGTTTGTCTTGAGGTAGAGGGCTGTCAGCGAGCGGCCACAATAGAGCCAGGTACCATCTTACTCCGAACACACCTAAAAAATTCCTTCCCATTTTAGTCCAGTTCATCCAAGTAGAACTACCACGGCTCTCTTTGTACTCATGAGATGTTTCTCCTTTGAGAACATTCCGCATATGAAATGTGAATAAACCGCCTGACCAAATCAAAAGTCCAAGGTTTAGAAATAGAAATAATACATACAGGTCTTTCAAACCAAGCGGCTCTGGTATCAGATAGCGTAAAAACGGATTAATGAAACGAGCTATCGATAAAAATATATCATGATCTTCGAATTTCGTTAGCACGTAGTAATAGTTGAAATAAGTGGTATACATCATAGATATGAATATATAAGTCAGGTAGGTAACATAGAACCTCTGGTTACGTAATCCAATGCAGCGTGAGAAGAAGAAGCAATGATGGTCTCGTTTGAGAATGCAGGTGTTGCACTCTTTGCAATGCCAAGCTTTGGCTGGGCGATTGGTATTGCACTGATCGCAGTATGTTGCATCAGATTCCAGTGCATCACAAGTTTTGATGGTCGTATCAGTGAAGATGCCCAGCATCATATTTCCAGTAACATTCATGAACAGAAATAAAGAGAACGTTATGTGGAACAAGTGCTTCATTTGGCTGAAGTTATATGTTTTTACTATTATTGGTCTCACAATCATCATCTCAAAGATGAAAAAATACGGCGTTATCACTAACACTAACGAATAACACATACTCTTTTCGAAAATCCGTCTTATATATCGCAATTTTCGAGTAAAAAGCATTTTCTCAATTTATTAGAAAATAATATGAGATCAATGACGCGCTTCAATATATCTTTTATATTTTTTATTCACTCTCAAAGAGTTTTTATTAAAACTTTTAAATATGTAAAGTTTAAAATCTATGTAAAAAGATTGATTGTGACTAGAACTCTTTTGAATAATATATTTTGTTGACGATAATTGTATAATGTAGCTTCATTTCAAGATTATTAGCATTTATTGTCAATAATATCATTAAACAAACATAAGTTATTAGATATTTATCTCGATACCAATTACCTGACTATCTATCATACGTAATCCAGGTAATATATAGTATGCGCCTGCGCACGATATTGGCATTTACTTACCGAGCGACTGCCTCTCGCCTGTCACCGCTCCTACTGCTAATGGATTGGATTTCCACTGTTGCTCAAGAGTACTCGTGTGTTTTAAATTATATGCTTACCGTTATATAGACTAAATGTTTACAAGATTTAAGTAGCTTTAATTGGTTTTATGTGCTTCTGAATTTTTTTTTTAATTAATTATTTATATTTTTTTTATACGGCCAGTAACAGAAGACGTACTGTTAATAATAATAACAATAACAATCCAAATATTGATAGTGTTCGATCCATTATCAAAACTTGACTAATACATTAAGTAGACATAAGTCTATTGAAAGTCTGCAAATAAATTATTTAGTAGTAGTTGGCAATATAGCGATTAAAATAAATCTCATTTTTCTATAATATATGTATATAATATCCGTCTGAATAAACAAGGTCTTGAATAATTATAATTCTAAGCTAATACTTTGAAATCTTTGCCTAACAATTATAAATGACATAAAAAAAGAAAGTTAGATAAAAATTTAATCGTTATTAAGCTATCGGAAAATATGCAATTGTAACCGTACTTTTAATAAACAATACACTTGCAGTTGCTTTATACGAAGCAAAAGAAAACATTTAAAAGAATGCGGACGCAAAGAAACTCAAGTTATTTACATATAAATGAAACTGGAACGGTCATTATGGCAATCCTTGTTAGAGCCTTAAGAGGAGAAAGTTGCTTTATGACTACATTAGCCGGCGCTTTTAAAAGTAAAAGTAAGACGTGTCTTTGTTTGGAAATATGGTGGGTCAGAGGTACTAAAATGTAATAAGATATTTTATACTATTGTAAAGCGGCAAAGTTTGTTTGATTTAATCTTCGAAATTATCGAATGGATTTGAAATTTCTGATTGTGATAGACAAGTTCATGAGGTATTCTATAATTTATATATCATTACGCTACTATTCTTAGTTTTTCTTATAGTAAAAAAATCGTTCGTCAGCTTATGGAACCGCGAGTAACAGCTAATTTTATATATTTTAAAGTATTTTTTTTTATGGAAAAGGAGGGCAAACGAGCCTGTGGGCAATGATATTGTCTACACTTTACTATTTTTAAAACATTGATAATTCTTTACTTTCTTTGAAGCATTACGACGGTATACTATTTTTGAAGCTTTGTTCAGTTTTTACTATTTTTAAAGTATTGTCTACTTTTTACTATTTTTGAAGCTTTGTTAAGTTTTAACTATTTTTAAAGTATTGTCTACTGTTTACTATTTTTAAAGCTTTGTTAACTTTTACTATTTTTAAAGTATTGTCTACTTTTTACTATTTTTAACTTACTGTCTACTTTTTACTATTTTTAAAGTATTGTCTACTTTTTTTAAATATTTTTGAAGCTTTGTTAACTTTTAACTATTTTTAAAATTCTGTCTACTTTTTACTATTTTTAAAGTATTGTCTACTTTTTTACTATTTTTGAACTTTTTACCATTTCAAAAGCTTTATCTACTTTTAACTCATTTTTAACAATTCACTTTAACAATAACACGTATATTGTACATTTGTACCATTGTCTACCGAATTTGTATACTAATCATAACGTCGAGTTATTTATTACGTTTGAACGATGTGAACATTAAAGTGACCGCTTGTTAAGTCGTCAGCAGATAAAGAAACCAGTGAGGAGATAATGAGACAGAGTATTAAAACTAATTGAGGTACTTTATCATCATTTATACTATTGTTATGTTTGTTATTTATGTAATATATACGTTATGAAAATATATGATTTAATATAGTTACGTTGCTGTATTTTAAGTTCCGTCACAGGGTATACGAGCCGTATTCGTAGGGTATGTGTTTATTTGTAAATATCAATTAATATATAAATATATAAATAAGAAGCAACCTTATTAAAAGTATTAAAAAAAAAATCAAAAAATGAAGAATGCGCATTTTGACTCTTTTTATTTAACGAATGTATAAGATTTAACTAACAGTGGCTGTGACTATACCAACAATAACCTATTCTTTCAGGATAAAATGTATAATTTAATTTTCAGGTCGCAGTTATTATGCAAAAATCTATACAAATGATGTTTTTATATTAAGCGTAACATTGTACTGAAGATAACAATAATATCTAAGAACAATAGAAAAAATCGTCATGATTTGTTATGGATATAAATATAAAATATTTAGTGTCGTGAGTTATAAATACAATATAAATATATATAAAATATGTATATGTTTTGTAAACATATACATATTTTATGTTGCTATAAGTGTCGTAGTTTAGTTATCGTACGTCGTGGTTGAGGTTTCATTCATTTGTAATAAAATATGTTTAGATAACACATGTCTAGAAAACATTAAAGTTTTATGTGTATTAAAAATAGTTTGTCCTTTACACATTTTCAAAGTAGTTTTTGTACTGACTGTGTATTAATTCTTGCTAATATAAGTTTGGCATTTATTAACAATTAAATAAGATTAAGATATTAAAAATAATATCTATTTATTATTTTGTATTGTATTGATTTTAAAAACGTCTGAATACATATATATTATTTATACCAGTATAACATAAGAAAAAGCCACTGGAAAAGTTTATCACATGAATCTGTCATATTCTCAACAAATTTAATATCAGATTAGGATAGTCGAATGAGTGTAAAAGTAGCCCGATGACTCCACCGGCAGTTATTTCAATTAAAAACAAACAAACAATAATAAAATTATATAAATTCCGTTAACTTTGTTTATATCATTAAGGAAATAGGAACGGAAACTGAAAGAATCGGAAGTATTATGACGTCAAGAAAGACACGCAGTAACGTACGAGGTATATGCCGTGCTGTGCTATAGAACTATGAATGTTATTGACCAGACATTAATATGAATTAATCAACATATCAAAGCAAACCAGAAGATGATATTTATTGTATAAATGTAGGGCATGTATTAATTAAAAAATAATAATAAGTATATACTGGTTAGTCTTCATGTTATTTTTTTAATAATAATTCGATTGGATTTTAAAAAATAAAAGTAACCAGAAATTTTTAAAGTTTAGTAATTAGTTAAAAAAATACAACCTTACTAAGTTTTTATTTTAGCTTTGACAAAAAAAAATATAGAAAACTTAATTTAAAAATAAATTGGATATCGCTTTGTACTCACGAAAGCTTACACACGAAAGCCTATTTTTTACTTGCGTTTCAGTTATTAGCAAATACATTTAATATAAACCTTTTATATAAATATTTATTATAAAATACCGTGCAAATTGTGGAAGGTGGGTGAAAGTTATTTAAAGAGCCGTTCAAACAGTAAATGTTCCTTCACAATGATTTATCATCGCTGATGCATAAAACAATATTGTTTGTATTAAAAACTATTCAATACATTATTTGTACTGAAATATACCAAAAAAAAAACAACTTACAAGAAATTCTTATATACATATGAATTAGAAGAAATGCATTTTTAATCTAAAAAAAATATATACAATTTAGGAAAATTGCAGAAAATTAATTTCGCTATCATTATACAATTTAATCCTATAAGGGCATAATCACTAGTGCGTTTAATGGGTTCTGTTCCGCAATACAATTAAGATCCGCAACTGGTCGCAAGTTGCAATCCCTTGCAATTTTACGTGACTCTATGCGGACTCATCTTATCTGATATCACATTTTGCAATGGGCTTATTAACTTTAATCAAATAAGGATGTTTTATTATCTTTTATGTACAAATTTATTTGTGTAGTTCAAACATTCATTAAAATCTTTGTATTTTTTAATTCCACACCCAGCTTAGAAATTAAACTTGCAATTTCCTTTTGAACTTGTTCATCGACTTGACAAACCACTTTCTTCACCAATTAAAGTGATAAAGATTATTTAATGAATACCTTAATAAGACAAGCAATTTATTTATAATTATCCTAATTTTGATAACTAATAAAAAAACAGGTCTTAATTGTTAAATTTCTCTATTAAGTCTTATATAACATCGTGGGTTGGGCAGGAACGGATGGATTGCGTTGGTTTCCGTTCTGAAGCTATAATTATGATATCTACGTTAGTCAAAGTGTTTGTATATATGTTTTACTGATCTAATTTGTTCGGAATTAGTCCGACTAGTTCCGAACCCTTCGGAGCCCTTATTCATGAGGTCCACATTATAAAAAATAAAACCTATATATTGCGAAATCGCGGCGTGAACTGCAGTTCTAAGTTCGAAACTAGTCGGACAAATTCAGATAACATTGACATAAGTACAGCCGTATATTTAGCCGTTAAGTGTGTTAAGATTAAATTTTGGATATGTATCATTTTTAATTGAAACGATATTATTTTTATAATTAGTTGTAGGTAGACGTGGGATGTCTGTGCATTTGGTATTCTTGCATAATCGATTATTTTTATCGATAGTGTCGTTTGAAAGGTCGTAACTAATTGAAAACTCCATAAATTGTAATATTGATAGCACATATTAGAAACATCTAAATATTCGCGTTTATTACCTAATACGAATATTGTATGTGGGTTAACAGCGCTCGCATTCGACCGCAACAAATCGATTATATCGGTGCAATCGATAGAGAATCGATTTAATCTCACGGCCGCGCCCCCCATTGACCTGAACATCCTCTCCATTTACGCTACATTTAAGCAACAGAACAATACATTATAACTATTGGTTAAGATCTTCTGTGTAAGTTAATATTTAATCTAAATTCAATATTATCATATTATTTGCTGCTTTTTATTGTTTGTATAATAAAATTTTATTTGTCATTATTTATTTTATCACTTTGTTTATTCTTGTATATTTTCTATATGTTGTTAGATTATTTTTACCAATAAAAATTATCTATGATTATAATAATATTCAAAACAGAAATGAACCTTAACATGGATTTATCGCGTTGTCTGATGATGAGTGAACAGTGTCTGGTACTTGCAACCTAGATGTAGACTTAAGGTGCTCCTTTAATATGCGCAAACACGCTCTTCTTCACTGTATTTCAAACGAATTATGTTTACGCTAGTTATTATGAATCACCGCCGTCGCCATCTGGCGCCAAGAACAATAAAATTTTGTTAAAAATTTATAGCCGAAGCACTCGAGCTCTTGTCGTTTAATTATCAAGACTCATATAAATGTACCTTACTGTGCCTGGGAACTACCCCATCGTAAGATTCGGTAAAAAAGTTCGTTTCAATGTGCTTGAAGACGTGGGGGGAATGGGTGATCAATCCTCGAAGAAGGAGTCGACCCCGAGACTGCTTTAAGGCAAGCGCTGCATGCCTTCTTCACTCGCCTTAATACCACGTATAATCTTGAAGTCATATACAGTGCACCGAATATAATTTTCTTATTACCTTAATTGACCCAGTGCAGAATTTCTATAATATACTAAATTTCATGAAATGGGTAATTAATTTCATGTAAACTTAGATTTTCTAGCAATTACCAATTTTCATATTACTAATAACACGGACATTTCGTTATGCGGTTACGGAAGTATATTTTTATTTAAATAGAATGTTTATAAGTTTCTTATAACCAATATTAGCTGAATCAATTAACAAGGCCGTTAATTTAAATTAAATATACATAGAAATGGTTTTTTTAAAACTATAGAAAATAATACAATTCTTACCTTCGTAATATTAATTATACTCAACTTTTTATCATCATTTTATCTAATTAATTGATTTAGTAATTAAGATTTATTTATTTTAAATGAACGGAAGATATTTTAAAATAGAACTGATAAAAAAACTATTATAGTATTGATAAGTTGTTGATAAGAAGACACGGTACTGATAATTTTACAGTTTTTTGATGACCAAAACCGTATATAAAAGTTAGGATATCATTAAAATCAAATTAATATTATTACATAAAATGTGCAATTTAACATAACTGTATAACCATAAAATATTTATATTTTATTTTATTTGTATTGTATAAGTTATTACAGTTCACATCATGTTGCGTGATAAAAATCTACGTATATATTTCAAACAATTTATTAACTTTTTCGATTTAAACAATTTAGGTTTAGAATAAAATCATATCAATTAAAATAATATAGACGAAAAACTGTGAATAAGATATATAATAATTACACGATGTTGGGATTTCTCAATTACTTATTTATTATTACAATTAAAAAGGCGTGAACTGTTCACGCCGCGTTTCCGCCCTGCTCAGAGCTATCGACGGGTTTAAATCTCATCGCGTAATCTCCGACATTATTTACATGAATACAATTGGACAATTATATATAGTCATAAATTTAAAAACATCTGTTTTGTTATATATGTATATATTATGAAATCAAACTGCAAAGGTCACACATTTATGTCATCTGATATGTAAAGTATATAACGCTGATGTATATTTTAGTTAATTATACAATATCGATTATTGATTAGCCAATTTGTAGAAACAAGAAAGCGACCCACTGGTACAGATAACTCAATACTCCCCGAGTGGAACATCACTGGAGCGGTTCACTTGTTATATGAAGCAGAAACTATACTTTGTAAACAAAACTAGCCCTTACTCGCGGTTCCACTCTCGGACGAACGATTTCATATATTATTAAGATAGAAACTGTAGCGTAATGCTAGATAGAAAGAACCTTTCAAATTTAATAGTTCAAAAATTATGTTTAATCAAATAAACAAAATCTTTAGATTTATAATATTAGTATAACATTACATTTATATTAAATCAAATTCAAATTAAGTTTGACTTTGACAGTCGCATACACTGCACTTATGAAATGTCAAACGTTCCATAAAAAAGAACCTACAAGACACTCCATGGATATTCTTTTGACTTATAAAATTAAAACTGCCTATTGATTGAGTCAGTCTTACTTGATATGTAAGAACAAATTAGAGAAGTAAATTGAAGAATGAATCTGTAATAAATAAACACGGCACTTCTAGTCCTACGATACTCTCACATTTAAAAGGGCTAACAGTATTCTTATTCAAACTTTGATATTAGTAAAAATATAATGAAAAGATAATGCTAATAGACAACACCTTTAAAATGGTTGCCATGTTGTCATACCCATGTTACTTCACTTCTTACAACTCGTATAATAAATACTTAGTGTATTGTATATAAAAAATAATTTATTTATAATAAATACAATACCTATATAATTACATAAAAGAAACAAACAATTTAGAAATTACAATAGTTGCTAGTTATATTATTACCGCATGCAATGCGCAAGCGCAGGTCAGCAGTTCAAAGAAAAGAGAAAATTAGATCGATAACTATCGCAACTGCTTCACGTAACAGAGCGAAAGGTTAAATATAATTATGTAAAACTAGATTTCGGACTGCAAGTGTCGGAGTAGAAATAAGACAGACTAATCTATTTTATCTTAAAAGGTTAGTTTAGTACGTGTTATATTAAATATTAACCTTAATAAAAGTTAAATAAAAATATTGTAATAAGTTGTAAGTTTAGAAACAATATGTTCAATTGTTGTTGTATTTCTAAAACAACTGTTTTTGTAAAAGCAGAAGTATATTAAAAAAAATTACATTCCATGTTTAAGTTTTTAAACATCATCAAAAATAATTATTATAAACTTTAACAAAACTTGCATAATATATACCACGCTCAGAGCTCATGAATGAGGACCCAGAATGGATTTCAGACTAGTCAGGATTAATCGAAACTAATTGCGAGAGTATTAACATGAGTTAGGTGTTTTTTATTATTGAAGATGAAGTAATAAATTAATATATTTTTAATGTTAATTGTTGCATCAGAATTTCAATGGTGAATTTAAAGTACGTTTTCCTATTTTATTAGCTCCTGCAAGCAGTGTAGTTACGATAACGGATTACATGTTTTTAAAATATATAGAATGAAAAATTTATTTACACCAGCAGGAATCGTACCTGTGACCTGTGTAAAGCAGTGCAGTCGCTTGACAATTGAGTTATCATTCCTATGTATGCATACGGAACGGAACTCTGCAATTGTTATTGTTAAAAAGATAAGTATTATGTTCCATAGACGTTCTACATTCATGTGATCGGATAAAAATTTCAGTTTAATTTAGTAATATTATAATATTCATTTGCTGTTTCATATTATATATAATTTTTTTATTTTAGCGTGTGGTTTTGCACAATTTTTCGTGAAACATATTTTATTTGCCCGATTTTTAGGTATATTATTTTATTTAAATTTTTTTTGTGTTTCTTAATAGGCATATCCCAAATGTTTTCAGGATAAAAAAAAAATGGTTGTTCCAAAATTTACCCGAACATACAAAACAAACCAAAAAAAATCTTGGTATCATCTAAATAGCATTAACAATATACAGTATAAATGTTTTGAGATCAGACCAATATGATATAATTTTGACTATATATAAAGATCAAACATATATATGTATATGTTAGTGAACTGTAGTGAAGTATCAATAACCGTAACAATGACGATTAGAAAGCGGGCGTCCTTGAAGTAAAAGGGAGTGAAAGTGATCTGAGATTAACTCTTTCTCTTTGATTGTAAATAAACATTGTTATAAAATATTATTGTTTTCTTATGAAGCTCTAAATAAAAACGAAATATTATACATACAAAGATTTAACGAAATTATACTTTTAAGAAATTTAATTATAAGGTGAAAGTTTATTATATATATTTATAAGATAAATTATGTAAATATAATATTTTTATTAATATTATACGGAAAAGTTTGTTTGTTTAAACTAATCTTTGATATTTCTGGATGGATTTTAACAATTATAGCAGGCAGGTTCTCTTAGTTATCTTAAAATCCTATGTTGAAGCGAAACTGCTAGTAAAAGCTAATTCTCTAAGTTAAATGTAAACTTTTCATGAGAATTTAATTGCAATTATAAATATAGCACTAAAAATGTTACATTATAAAAGCGTATAAAGGCGAAGGCGGAGAGTTAGTATATTATAAAACACAGCTTATGATTACGTTATTTTGTATAAGATCATGTAAAAACTCCAGCCGATGTCAGAGACCGCGATGCCCGCAGAGTCCGCTTCGTCACTTGTTTTTGTCTGAGCGTCGCAAGCTTTTTGTGTGAAACAGTTAACTAACACTCGCGCACTACGGATAGTTAAAAGTATTGTGCAAACTTTTGTAGTGGACTGTATAAAATAATTATACACAATTTAAGAATAATATTTATTGTGATTGTATAGCTTCAATGTGTTACAAGAATCATTAAATTTAATTATTAAAACCTCTTTCATTTTGAGATTGTTAATACATTTTCCATCGTAAGTCGGCATAAAAGGTTCTAGATATTTTTGTCTCCTTTTTTATAATATTTAAACGTATCGTTGCAAATGAATACAAACTTGTTGTGTACATAAGTTATAATTAAAATAAGACATATCTTTTTTTGCGTCTTTACATCTCGAAAATGTGATACGAACTTTTTAGGTTTTTAATATTGATAACTTATAATATACATTTTAATATAAAATATGTAAACTGTAGTGCGTCTAGAGTATGTAATAGTTTTTTCTGCTCGACTTGAGATGACTGTTCCGACCCCGCACGATCTGCGGTTGAGTTTTTCTTCAAGTAATTGCGATGTTTCTGTAAATAACTGTAATTTTTAACAAATCATTTTTTTTTTTTTGATAGTTCATGACATTTTTTTTTGATATTTTAAATACACGAAAGTCTATGAATAGAAAAATTTGGTTAGTAGCTATCTATTTTTTAAAATTACCTTAATTAATTAATTAATTTTTTATTTGATTGCTAAGTATATGACAGTTTATAGAAACTATTTCAACTATTATTAATAAAATATGTATATTTTATGGCTTTTATATATGTATATATTTATATATATATATATATATATATATATATATATATATATTATTAACACAATCTGTCCGTGATCTGTTCACGCCGTGATTCCATTATGCGCCAAGCTCATGATAAAGACTCTTCAAGGTAAATTCCGGTAATTTTCACATGAGTGAATTCAGATAATTAAATATGTATAGTAGCAATAGTATATCACCAAACTTTAAATAAGAAAAATTCTTAGAGATGATCTAACTAAAATGATAATTTGTTATTTATTCTAGGTTATATAAATATATTTTATATAGATAATTTTATAAAATCTAGAAAAACATAATGGAAAGAGGAAGTAGTGACCTACAATATTATACAATAAAATGACTAAATAAGGGATTATTACGAGGATCGAATGTTTTTTGTCTGCGTGTGTGTGAGCTGTATAGCAATTGTATTTATATTATTCTATAATCATATTTTATTCATTCATTCGTTCATTCACTTAACATTTATCCAATTAACTTGCTGTGAACTTATTTTATTTATTTAGATTTATTATGCAATATAATTTTTTTTAATAATTCATTAACCTTAATAATAAATGTTTTGTGTAATAGTGGGTAAGATAAGAAAGCAGTACATTCGATGAAACTTCCCTAAAGCTTGTCATCTCGCTCTAATTAGAAAGAGATGAGTGAAAAGTTTTCTTGGAATGAGCATAATGTGAACGAATTAGAACAATGTGATGAAACCCTTTTTGGTCATGAATGTGGTCATGATAGCGGCTAGAGGGAGGCAGAAAGAGATACCTGAATATAATGAATGAGGATATGAGGATACTGGACTTGAGGTAGGACAGGCCAGAAGTGAGTCGAAAACAAAATTGGATGGTATACGTTATCCCACTTTATGGTATTTATACTATTACAAAGCAGGAAAGGAAAGGAGGCAAGAAAAGTTACGATTGTGATGAAATAATATTGAAAACACGTTGTTCTATGATAGACCTCGATTATTGTATAGAGAAAAGTTTGTAGGTAAACCTTTGGTCGCAATACTGGCAAATAAATGACTCATATCTCTTATAACATGAATTTATCCATACTATATTATTAATTTATATGTCAAAATGAAGGCCAAAACCACACCCTCGTTTAATAAATGCACATTTGACATAATATATTGACCTATATGCTAAATTTGCCCACGCAATGAAATATAGTGATTAGTATCCACTACATCGAATCCTCGCACAAAAATACGAAAGATAAAATCAATAAATAAATACATTATGCAACCAGTGTTGAAATAAAAAAAAATTGACTAATTAAAAATTGCATCTCTGCAAAAACTTAATAACAAGTTTCACAATCTGAAGTTAAGAGAGTATTAGTATAAGCATTGAAAAGAAACATACATATGTATTCTGACTCCAGGCCCTAATAATCCACCACTACAGGTACCAACTTCTAGGACATATATTTGGGTACTAGAAGTGGAGAAAAGTTCATAGGTTAGTTAGATTTTTATACATCCTAAACCGAGCTAAAACTACATAGTAAGAAAAGACATCTCTTTTATAATGAATAAAAGAGGTACTTAGTGAAACAGTAACCAAAACATGAAGCGCAATATATTTGAACATAGTGGATATACACCTTTACGTTAACAAGAAAATATATTATAATTTATTAAATAAAATATAAAACTATATCGTGTTTTTTATCATTTTTATTGTTATGGAATATTGTATGTCAATATAATATATATTATTTTTTATATGTTCGCTAAGTAGTAGTAGTATAAAGTAATTATTTGAGATCCTTTTTATATATCTATTGTAAAGAGAAGTAGAGCCCTTTCCTCTCGGTCTGTCCTAGACTCCTGTTGGTCTACCATCACCTCTTAAAATTACCATAGTTTAAAAAAGTTTCGAGTTTACAATAATTTTATGGTTTAAGATGTATTGCATTGAAATGAAGTAGTGACATCTCAAAAAAAAAACCTCAGAAATTTGATTAAAGTAATATTTTTTGGTAGACGTGGTAAGAGATGGTGGTAAGGCTTTTATGCTGCTATTGATGGTAACACTTAATATGTCGAAGATTGTATTCAAACTAAAGGTTTTTTGCAAATAATTTTAAAACAAAAGTCATATTATTATTTATTTCAATTATTCAATGAATAGAAAAATTTTTCGTACCTAATTTTTTAATAATTCCATTTAAATTTTTTAAGGCTGTATATAAAGTAAAACTAAACTCAATAATTAGTCTTAAAATTTTAACACCATTGTAATTGTCTTACTAGCTGTTTCAGGCGGATCTACCTGCGGACGAACTATTTTATTTGCTATCAAGACAAATAAGAGCTTAAAGAGTAGTTATAGCTTCACGGACATATTAAAATTAGAAAGAATTAATCAAAACCATAAAAAGTTCGAAAATTAGCACGTTAACGTTTCCGCTTTAAAATATAGACATTATATAATACAAATATATATTACAATATAATAAAATCTAAAGTCTAACCTAAAGACAGACATTTGCATCTATAGCGGTTACCTCATTACTGGATAAGGACCGTGCTCAATCTACTTTATAACTATCTCGCTAATTGGATGCAATATATATTAAACCTTATGTAATCAATGAGAAGGTTTCAATTCGTTAAATCTTATCAGATATTCTCTAACCATGTTTGTCTAATGCAACTTTATCTCTTGAAAGGTGTCGACCTCACTCAGTCTATTAAAGCTGTTTCATTTTCCTATAGTTATCTTGTAGAAGTTACAAATTACATATATGTGTATATTATTATTATATTATTCATAAATGCGTTAAATTCTTTATATGAAGTTGTTTTATCAAAGAAATAAACAGATATTTTGCTATATTTTTAATTTAAAATATAAACGTAACTTGGCGATATCAAAAACTATTATATTGCTTATTAAAGATTGTATGACAGCTTCTAGACGACATTTTTATTTGTCAATCGTATGTTTGTTTCCTAGTATCTGTGATTTGTGTATTGAAAAAAATCATTTCTAAAGATAATAGATTATAAAGTAAGTACATGTCAGCTTTATAACATAATACAAAATAATGTTTATTTCATAATCATTTCTGATATGTTACAATATTTAGTTATATCTAGTTTATAGATATTACTGCTAAATTTAATTAAAGCAGCAAAATTTTATTTTAACATAGAAAGACGATATTTTATTAATAACAAAATAAATAACTGAGAAAGATTTCTACAATTTCAAACTTATTACATAATATAATTTCAGTTTGATATTTAATCAAAAATTTTAAGACTGAAAGATAGTAAAAGTGTGAAATACTTAAAAATTTTCATCAAATAAAAGTCTACTTTTAAATTAACCTGAACTAAAGTTAAAAAAAACTAAAGTTTAATGGAAGTTTTAATTTTTTTTTTAATGTAGCTTCGTTCTTAAGAGTTAATTAAATGTCACACTAATGCTGTTTCTATCGTACTGAGCAAGGCTGTAGTCGGCCATATGCGACCTCGTTACACCGTCTCCATACGTAACCGGTTGGAGACATGCGCATGCACAGTTCACCTTAAAACCAATTACTTACTATTTAGTTACAAACGTATACAAAGTATTAATAATAATAAATAAAAGAAGTTATAATATGATATTTGTTGAAACTTTTTGTTTTAAACTATAACTACTATAAAATATTTTTAATATGTTATAACATATTATTATGTATGTTTTCGTATCTTATTCTGTTATTATATATATATACTCAAAAAGTGGCTTAAAATTATGACCCGTACAATGTCAATTATACGTCACATGATAATTGACGACAAAAAACATGTAAACTTATACAGAGGTCATGATTATATTTTATATGTAATTCTAAATATTACATATATTATATAATAATTCTGATCAATAAAATCATGAACTTGTTTTTATCGTATTTCAAACGGTTTAAAAAACTAGATATAATCGTATATATCTAGTTGTATATATTTATATACATTTTATTACGACGGAAATGATACCAACATTGAAACATTAAATCATTTGTAATTTATTATCGAATTACCTTGTTTATGGCTTAGTCTACGAGCGGAAAATAATTTGATATACATACTTATATATATATATATATATATATATATACATATATACATATGATACTATGTTATTGTATTAAAGATATACATATTACTGTTTTATTCATATATTTAGTTTAAATTCAAATATGTTGTTGCTTTATTCGATTTTTTTATTATTAAATTTTGATTTTTTTTTTATTTACAGATTTCAGTCTGTCTTTAATAGTTATTGATTGAATTAAAAGTAATTAAAGTATGTTTGTCTCCAATGGGAACTAAACAGGCCTCAAGTTCGAGACCTGCTGTTTTAATGGATTTTTAACGAATTTAACGAATAAATAAAAAAATATCAAAACTAATAATTTCTTTATTTTACATATTTTAAAAAATCGGCTATTTTTATGTACTATTAAATAAAATAAAATGTGTTAATTAAAGAACTTATAAAAGTGTTTAGACAATCTACTTGATATTAAAATTATATAAATTCAAGCCAATTTTCTTCAGTAAATTATTTTAATAATATATAATTCCACATTTTATTTAACTATTACGAGCTTTGAATATTCATAAATCGTATTTCTTCAAATGTCCAATAACTGTAATAGAATTATAGATAATAATATAAATATATATAATAATATAATTGACATCATAAATACAATATTGAAACCATAATAACAACGTGAGCAGTTAATAGTTTTTAGGCATATTTTTTAAATCAATGTTTTAAGCACAGAACTCATAATTATGTTATAAATTAAGTTGTGACAGGTGTTCTATAAATTAAATGTCAAAATATGTAATTAAGTTTTTTATTATTTTCTTCATATTAAATACGTATTTTTATGTCTTCATATATTTGTCCGTTTTAAAACAATATGTCAAATTGTTTCAAACCCAAATAACTCTATCTTCTCTCATACGTTATTTTAAATTCCTGCTTTGATAAATAAATTTACATGTTTTACGTACTTCTGCATTACTGCTCTATTCCTTCTTCATTAACAAATGAACCAAAATCTTTTGCTAATTTATTCTTAAAAACCAAGAAGTCTGTTCTGTCAAAAAAAAGACAATGAAACAAAGATGGCGTTCAAAAGTATTATATTAATTTATAAAGCATTACAAAATGTTATACAAGACTTAATTCGCACGAACTGACAAATATTTCAATCGCACTTATATACTAAATGACAACACAATAGTTTCATGATTTTAGTAATTAAATAAATAGAGTATTAATTAAAAATTCTAATACATGATTTTGACATTTCTGGTAACGTTTTAAAAACGAAAAATAACTTTTCTATAAATAAAAATACTGTAGTTATAAACAGTTATTTTATTTGTTGACCTTAATTGTTTACAAAATACAATTACTAAGTCACAAGACTAAATCCTACACTAAGTTATTATTAATTGTCAGATGTTGAGAGCCTGAGGCTTGAATTAAAGTATTCTGTAAGTCATCCACTTCTAAATAATGTCAGTTGCGCAAGACACAAGGGGTCTGCCATGCTGGAGTACTTAGCATGCAACACAAACAATCTTAAGTAATATTTACTGATTGTTCGTAAGGTGCTAACTCTGCCATTTGTATTATAATAGCACCGTTGTGACTTGTGAAGCAACCGATCATTATAATTGAAGCTCTTTTAATAAAAATAGGTCAGTAACGCGGACTGTAATATTGATGGATTCTAAACTATAGATCGTAACAGCGGGCAATAGTTAGCGGACTATACCATTGATATAAATAATAAATTGATGGTTCTTTCAACAGTGTCAGAGACCTACACTGCAAATAACTATGATATGATGAGAGTAATTTTCAAATTTTGCAAATTTTGCAAATTACTCTCATCATAGAAACAGAGTCAGTAAATCTACACTCGCCGTAACATATCAATATGGATATAGTTATCGTAATAAATTCTTTCTTATTTCTTACCTTTCAGCATAAAAAGCGCTGAATTTATATCATTACTAAAAATATAATCATCAATAAGGTTTCGTGTGAAAGTTTAACAATCGCTGTAAGTAGAACAGCGGCTTGATATCGATCATGTCCAATTAAACTGTTAAATTCAGGAACGTCAGTGACTGATGATGTCTGATACCATCTTATCTTACGACCGGTTGCGTTATCTTAAAAATAACTATTTCATAAAAATAACTATTATTAATAACGCAATGTTTACTTTGGTGCAATTTTGCAATCGGTTATAAAAAAACGCAATTCATTTGTTAATTAATCTTAATTTTATTACTTATTTTTTTAATTCTATATGCACAAATATATATAAGATAAAATAGTTTTAAGGTGTCATTATGTTATTCTGGTACTTGGTGAGCAATAATTATTTGCAACGCTGTGATTGGTTGATATTAACATTATATCAATACAAGTAGCTTTGCGTAACAAACGACAACTCTATTAATTCACTCGAATTCCTAATCGTATTACAATACAATGTATGGATTAGTTATCCGGCTCTTGCGACTATCAACCAGATTGCTATAAAAATAAGGCTTATAATACTGTGTATGTATTTCTACATAAGTATGTTACGTAGGTGCTCGTCATGTCAATGTAATTTCATATGCGCGTGCGCAACCTTAATGCGTGTCGTCACAATCTCTCATTGTTTCATCTAAATTTCCATATAATTGGCATGCTCAGACATATTTCATTTTTAGATATCTACGTATACAGCATACAGAGTAGTTATATTCTTTGAGTCGTGTGCTTTCAAATATAATATAAAACTTCTTACGCATATATTTTTCTTAGTAAATAAGGTTTGTTGATGACTTTGATAAAGGAGAATAATATGAACTAGAATAAAAAACCTTACGAAATGAAAAATCAAAATATAATTTTAAAATAGTAGGTGTATGAGAAAAAAATAATAAATTATTTTTAATGTAACACATGGCAAATAAAATGTTCATAAATTTTCATATAAAAATTACTGTAAACTTTTATTATAAATCTAACATATAATTACTGTACAATGAATTCCTTCTTGTCTCATTCTGTTTATGAACACTGTTCGAAATTACCTTTATTCTTCTTTATTTGCAGGTATGTCTGAGAAGTAAAAACAAGAAGTGAACACAAAAATCACTGTTATATTAAAAGTTCATAATTCTAACGTCGCTAGATGTCATATGTCAAAGTTGGTAAGGTCATAACTGAAATTTAAACAACAGAAACATTAAAATAATAATTAAATTTACAATCAAATTGAAATAAAAAAAAGTTACTCGTCTGTAAGCGCCAACGCAGCAAAAATTCTGGTAATGCTTTTTGGTACTGGATGACGTTCGGTCTACTTTCGTTTTTAGATAAAATATTTCGATCCTAGAAAAATATGAGTGCATTTTATTCTGTTTTTGGCAAATCCTAAATAAACAGAAATAGCTCTAACACAAAAAACAAGACGTTATTTAAAACTTTGTATAATTTACATAACAATTAAAGACATACTAAAAATATTTCAAAACATATTTTTATGGTTTAAACTTTAAATCATTACCGTCAAGGCGGTATTTGTCTCAGATTTTGACATCACTATTATTGTTTAAAAAAAAAATCTCAGTTCTATTTACTTTAAATATATATTTTTATAAACTATATTAGCCTATATATATATAATATTAATAATTCTTTAAACAATAATAATAACAATAACTCATATATCCAAGGAAAGTAGATTTTGGTATCAGAATTTATTAATAAAAACATGGAAAATGCGATTTATTAATATAAATTATTATATATTATAACAATAATTATTAATTCATGTATTAAAACAACTCAAGGTTCATTATATTGAATACAACCCAACACACAAAAAAACCTAATTGCATAAATAAATCAACTGTTACATATAACATATATGTTATATATAAGATATATGTTATTAAAGCGTGGGAAAATAATTATAAAACACCGGAAACAGATGTTGACATTTGATTGGCTTTGTGTCCAAATAATAAAACCTTTTTTAACAATGTACAGCATCCTACTGGATGTAACCGGATATAACGGGTTACTTCCGCTTAATTCAGAACAGTATCTGAACCGTGTATCTACAATATAAGGTTTGTATTTTTAATAGAAAAGTTTTTTCAATTTGTATGTCATTGCAACAATGTAGTTGAAATAATATCTTTACAATAAACCTAGTTGCGCTTTTATATGTTACTTCTTTTAAACAAATGATTTTATTAACTATATATTGTTATAGCCTACATTACTCAGGGATAATTTAGCATTCTAATGGTGAAAGAATTTTTGAAATCGGTCTAATATGTATTGAGTTTGTTTTTTACAAACATACAAAAACACACACCTCTCCTCTTACACAGAGGTACAGAGGTTAAAAACAATATTTAAAAAAAATCTCTTTTATTTAATTTTGAATAACAAAAAAATATTTTATAATATATATATTTTGAATCCTTTTTACAAGTGTTCGTTATTTTATTATGACCTTACAAGGTACTATTTTAATTGCGACTCTAAAACCTACATATGCAGTGATCGTATATTTTATTATTTTTTACTCTAAACGTGTTAAAAGCGTACATAAAATAGTTTTCCTTATACATCGATGCTCCATATTCCACGTATCGTTGGACGGTTGCCAATGCGCTTGCGCACGCATTAATAAGTGCTGCTATTCACTATACTTAAACCTAACGTCATACTTGATATTTACCTGCCTCTCTCTCTCTCTTACTATATCTTGATGCATTATTGTAGTTTGATGAAGACTATGAAGATATATAAAAATTCACAATTATAACGTTCTTCGTTTAATCAAAATAATATTAAAATATATTACAGTTAATATTTTTTTTCACATTTACATTATACTTAGAAACTTCATACTCTACTTGCACAGTTTTAAAGGATAGGTCCTTGACAAAGAACCAGCAAAATGTCCATGTTCTATGTCTTACAGTTCTCTATATTTTTATATAGAATTATAAAATAACAAATATTTTATACTATCTTAATTATTTTTATAATATCTTTTTAATCGCACTATCTCGTATTTTGTACTGACATCCTTTCACCTAAAGGTTGTCTGTCAGAGATTGCTTGTAGCAATAAGACCGCCTTTGCATATTTTTCTGTTTCTCGTATGTATCATTTAATATAAGTTTTTTCTTTTTATTGAATTGTCTAATATGCAATAAAGTACTTATCTATCTATTTATCTTATTCCCATTTGTAATGAAGGTCAGTTTGCTTAAAGACAAAAACTGACAGACATCCGCTGGTGGATAAGGTAGTTCTAGCATATATAAGGGTAATTAGATTTAGATCTATTCTATATAACTATATATCTTTAAAATGTTTACTAAAAAAATGTTAAGTACAAGAATATCAGTCTATAAGTATATAAAATATGTTAAAAACATATAAGAGTACCTTTTTTGTGACGTAATATCCTCAAATCTAATTTTAAAAACTTAATTATTTTAATTAAGTTAAGTTCCGCCATCTATTATTATCTAAGTTATGTATATATTTTTAATTTTATTTGTAACGTTTATTAGATAATGAAATCAAAAACGTATTGAATAATGTATTAGTTATTATCTTCCCACGGTTTCTGTGCAAAGATCTGAACTTTCATACATTGTTTCCGCGATTTTATATTGTTTAACTTTTTACAGCTTGCGTTCATTAATATTAATAGTAATGAAACCCGACATTACACGCTATTTCAAACGCTTGGTAGAAAAACTTATTTTTTGCTCATTACAGCGTCTATCGATCATATTTCAAATGTTTATTTCATAACATTATTATATATTTATTATATAATTTTAACACACAACATGTGTGTTTTAAGTGAGATGTATATCACATGGTGTGTGTTTTTGCGTGTCATAATCAAGATGTAATTCACACACGGTGTGTGTTTATTTTCTTAACATTTCAAATTTTTAGAAAAACATTTATAAAGCTCAAAATAATTAGTTTCGTTCATTGACCTGTTCAGTTGACGTTGACACAGTTATGAATAAAACATTATATTTTTTTTGGGCAAAACAACATTTTTTTGTTTTTGGCCTCGCGTACTTTGCTTATGGTAATTTCCTTGCGTCCACATTCTCGTGTCTGTGAATGTTCTATACTTGCACTCGTTTTAAAACTGAGGCTGTCTGCTCAGGAAAGTTGAAATTATGTAATTATAAATTAACGTATTATATATGTAATATCAATTATAAAGTTATTTTTCTATCGGTTAGCTGTTGTTAATGATTTTATGAACTGCCCCTTCTCCCCAAAATAATATTTAATTTTATACAAAATCTGTATATTAGTAGTAATTATATAGAAAATTAAAAAATTATATCATAATTACTTAGCATTTTCTTAGTAAGTGTAGAAGTAAGATGTAGCTATTATATTTTTAAAAAAAATTAGAGTGTTGACCTCGTCATCATATCAGTCATATCAGTCATTCTTGTTACTTAAAATTTAGTTTTTTAAATCCAAAATGGCGGAGTAACACACTAAAATGTGTACATTACAGTTCACACGATATAATGCATATTTCAAATACTCTGTTATTTATCAAACTGTGTGTATAAGAGATGCAAGGACCGTGCTATTTTAACTATTACTTAAAGTTCAAGGCAATGGTTATTATCCTATTACATGGGTTTGAAGCGATCGATGTAATGTAATATGTTTATAGAAAACTAACTTTAATGTCTGCAGCGAGGGTTCAAAATTAATTGCGATATTAGAATACAACAATGTTTAAATCGACTGGTTAGAAGTAATTTCATTCAATCATGTTGTTAAATGTAATTAAATATATCACGTCTATTCATTGATTATTGATAAGTATTTTATTTTGTTTGTGAACTTTGGTAATCAAATTCTCTGTGTAAAGATCTCAAATTCAAAACTGGTATATTATACGTATACCATTTATGTATTATTAAAATTACCTTCTAATTAGTTGAGTTATAACCGATCTATTTTTATGGCTTTTAAAATTTAATTAATTATATAAGTTTCAAAATATTTCATCATTATCTATATAAAATTCGTTTTATATCGCTTATTATATTTAACTGTTAAAAAGTCTAAAAACTAACTTAATTACAATTAGATATATATTTGATTACTCCTGATATAATTTAAAAAAATATGTATATAAAATATTTTATCAGTCCTTCAACACACACTATTGAATTAACACACACCATTAGATACAATAAATATTAATTACAGGACCCTTTATTCGCTATGACTAAATGGCGACATAACGTTCCGCTTTTTGAAAAAATTATGGAAAGTTCTGTATACCAATGTCAATTTTTAAAACGCGTTTTCGTTCGTTATGTCCAATTAAAAACTGTACATAGTCAACTTATTATATCGCAAAACAGAATACGATTTTTCAATTTCACACCATAGTGCGTTTTTTTAGTTTAGGACTGCGCTGTGACGTCACTCGTTATTTACAAGGAATGCCTTAGCGAATAAGACCCCATAGCTTATTACAGTATCTTAATCTTGAGTAATATATGATACTCTAGGTAGAGTACATACAGAAAACACGTCCACTAAATGACTTGTTTTATATGCTTCTTAAATGCTAAATGATGTTGCTCTCAAAATGCCAAAGTAGTTTCCGATCTTTTAGATTATTCTAAAATATTGTTATAAATTCTTATCCTTATAAGTAGTAAATGCCACATGAATCATGCCTTATATAAGTAATAATTTTATATAACTATGAATATATTATTTTTCTCCGTATCGATTAAGGTATGACAAAAACCTATAATCTGCAGGAGTTAATAATAACAATCATAAGTATTGCAAAAACTATTAATATAGAAATAATAATCTTAATAAAAATATAGAAAAAATAACCATTAAGTATACTATATTATAAATACATAAGTAAAATATATTAAATTGCTTACAATACTTGTGTACACAAGTGTACTTTAATATATAGGTCGCGTTAAAACGAGTTTCAGACCAATCTTTATCAGGTTTTGAAGGCAACGCTGCCATTTTAATTTCTTGTTTCACTAGAAAGTTGCATCTTGTACCATTGATAACTAGAAGTATATTGAATATTTATTAACTATGTTTTTGATGTACTAATCTAATATAGATTATATATTTTATATATGATATATTAATAATACAATTGAATTATATTTACTGTTTGCGAAGGAATGTTGTGAGACTGGTTACTATTTTTTACACTGTGGTTAATAATCTCGACTAAGCATCTTGTTTCGGAGATATCAATCAAACATTTAGAGCTAAATGTAATGCATTCTAAAATTTACTTTATAGTGTTGTACATAGAGTTTAAAATTTCTTTGTTATTTGTTTCAAACCAACTGCCAACAAAAATAAATATAATAATCAATTCTCCGGATCTCCATTGTCTTATATTTGCATACTATTTAGCTATGAGTAATTCTTTACAATGATTAATGTGTGTATGTATGTATGTACTTTTGAATTTATTAAAGCACGAATCTGTCTTGACGTTCGTGTTAATGTGTTTTAAAAGATTAATATCTTACCTAGAAAAGTATAAAACCTAGAAAATTGTAAAACATAATATATTTAGGACGGATTAAAATGTAGTAGTTTTATAGTATTTTTCTTTAATTACACAGAAATAGCTAGAAAAGATATATGCATAAAGATGCGTACATACATACATACAAAATAATTATAATTTTAATGGTATAATTACAAATAATAGGTCTTAAACATATGTAGATATTATGTATTTGTTATAATACTTCTCTGTTACTAGAACAACATTGATATACTTCATTTGTACACACACGAGGATATGTTAATTTTAGGCAAGTTGCATGTCTGTTTAATCGTAATCGTTCAGTCCACGCAAGGTTACTTCTTTGTTCGACAGATCTTTATATGCCTATGTTTGATTATGATCTTATTTCAACACTAGCTATTGTCAGTGGCTTTGTCTGCTCGAAAAGAATTCGACAAGTTATAAAAAAAGAATAAAATAGAATCAGTATATTTTAAGTTTTATTGTTGAGATCATTTTCAGAATTTTTTCAGTGGTTTTATAGTTAATTTATAACTAGTGAGTTTTTGTACTACACCATAATAATAAGAGAATTATCAGAATAAAAAAAGTACATATCTATATTATAACACAATCAGACAAAGATAAAATATTAATGGTTTTAACATTACATTATAACTTCCATACCATGTATACAACACGAAAATATTTTTTTGGAAATAATATTTAATGTACAACCATTCATTATTTTCTAGTAAATAATAAACCATAAATCCAAGGGTTCTAATAACACATAGTTGGAGCCTGTTCGTGGCGTGTCAAACGACCGCAGCTTCCGCCACGAGTGCAGAGGTGCTGTAATTACAAGGATTTTAGGACGCAGCCTTCACATCATTTTACGGTTATGAGTCCGATTATTATATGTTTTATTCATTAATTGTTTTTTTTTTTAAAACATTTGTATTATTTTTTAAAATTCCTGCTGTTTTCAATACAGTTGAAGGTAAATTTAGGACAGGAACACATATATTAACGAAACTTTGGATTACTTCCAAGGAAGATTTTGGAATTTAAGATCAGAAATATTTATGTATGGGAAGTAGTGAATATGTTGATATATATATATTAATATATTGATTGATTACGTTATAGTTAATATATTTTTTAGATAGTCACAAAGTATGCAGGCCGATTGCTCCCCTGCCATGCCCTGTCCTGAATTCTAAGCCTTAACTGGTGGGTTCGTTCCCCACACGTATACGAGTGGACCAAATAATCAAAAACATAAAAACTTTGCATTACAATCGAATTCCAAACAATTCGCGCCTATCGTAGAACAAAATCATTGTATTCAGAAATAACAATACTAGCGAATTCCGTAATCATTTTTCCGGTTGAAGTAATGATTAATGATAAATGTAATACAATGTTATTCATGATTATAACAGGCGGTGCTATAAATTAAGGTTAGGCATTTTCTTACTAACCTGAGCTAGACAAGTGGCTTAACGCTACGGTATAGTAGCGCTTACGTCTATATCAGTAGAATCGACAATGAGCGATTGCAGTTGTCTCCAGCCTCTGTAGGCCGATGTCAGGTAACAAGTATGCATCCGCGCCCACTTGAATATTTGTGTTACGAAATAGTTTGCTGACTGTATAATTAATAGACATTACAGCGTGAAGTGTTCTTGCATTTTGATTATAGTATTTCGTAGATTGTCTTTTTGCTTGATCATAGATCGACGTGTTTTCTTACATACACATATTATGATTATATTAGGATTTTCATTAGAGGCTGTTATTAAATTGCAGAGAACGTTAAATATTTTATAATTGTAAACAGAATCGAAAATTATATATTATATATATTTTGAATCTTAGCAGTTTAAAAAAGTATTGAACTTTGTAATACGAATATATAATTATAAATTTATTATCTGTTATTCCCAAACGATTTTATTTACTATAAGGATAACTAAGAGCGTAATGATAGCTGGTCTTTCTCACGAACCTGGCTTTCATACTAAAATAGAATTTTACAGATCCATTCGGTAGCTTCTAAGATAAGCACACTAAAACAAACCAACAAGCTTTATATTATAGATTTTAAAAAACCATAATGGATAAAAAATTTAAACTCCTCGAGTCTTGACTTTAGCTTAGGTGTTAAAGAAGAATGTCATAAAACAAGAAGTAGATGTACACAATATTTATAACTTTCATAAATATAGAGTTATAGGTAAGTTATAGCTCGTGACCACTTGAACGAGACGTCGTGAGATAACGCACGCTCGATTTACGGATTTGCTGATTAGTGATTACATACGATTGAGAACATAGTTACTTGTTGAAGTCAGCTATTGTTTTTAGTTTCGCGTTATTCTTGACTCATAAATATAATAGTTAAGTACTAAGAAACGAACGAACAATAAACGACTTCGACTTTTAATTTATACTCCTATGATATTTTAATATATACAACATTTGGACATAATTTAAGTATATATAAGAATAATATAAGGATTTCTATGATTTTTTCAAGCAAAGTGGAGTGGAGTATACGTGGAAGGATATGATTACATACAGAAAGGAAGGGAAGTGTTCGAATCATTCAGCTCTCTCGATCACCGCACGAAAGATATCTTTAATAACTGGACGCCAATTTTATATAAGAATGTGTCAAAAACCCACTCGAATATTTATAAGATCTACATTTAAAAGCTAGACTCTGGTCTCTGGTAGCTCAGCTCCCAAACTAAAATTCTACAAAAACAACTCTAATCTACAAAACTTAAAATAATGCATTCTTTTGTGTTATTACGTTACATAAAGATATGCTAAGAAGTATATGATACATTGTTAAAATTTGTTAAATTTGTTAAATTAGATACATTATTATTATTAATATTATTTTATATGCTCTTATAAGATAATTATTATCAGCTGTATTTAGTCATTTTAATGTGACTCACTCGTGTATCCATTTAAAAGAGAGCTATGAGTAAGAATTACATTTTCCCTTGTGGTTAAGTATTATGTGCTTGTTATGTCATAGCGGTTAGCTGCGCAAGCGCAGGTAATGTTAGCTACAGTAACGTCTTCCTTACATATTTTGTAACACCTACCGACCTAAATGTTATAAAATGATTTCTATGATACATATTTGTACTTTAAGATAATAGTTTCTCAAACAAGAACAGACAGACGTCTTAAATATATTACTTAATTTTTCTAAGTATCATTTATTGAAAGCTTTAGATGATTTTTTGAGTTTTAATATTATATTATAAAAAAAAATTTTGAAAAAATGGTTCCTCCTTTTGTATGAGTCCAGTAGAAGTTACTGGAAATAGCTAATTAATATAATTTTCTTTATTCTTAAACATTTTAATCTGATACGTTATAATTTAAAAACGTTTTACAAAGTAATTATCAATAACTATACTGTGTCTGTATTACGTGTGTGCATACCGAGGCCATAACTCGCAAGTAATAAACGAACCCATTGTGGGTCACAGGCTGCACGCGGCAATGCAGGTGCTGCTAGTGATGGATACACTTTGTCATCGATATCGATAGAAAAGACCACATACTACTACTGTTTTTTAATAGTTGTTATACTATGACATTAAATATTTTTGTTTTGTTTTGATATTTTTTTATATAAAATTTAGTAAATATTGTATCGAGTTGAATTGTTGCAATTAATTACGAATTAAAAAAGATGTATTGCATATTTGATTATTTGTCCTAAAGACATAAAAAATATATATATTAAAAGATCCAAAAAATACCTACTCAGGTATTTAAGACTTTAAAAAAATCAAAAAACTAAAATTATATGTCATTTCAGATGAAATAGAAAGAGGGATGCCAAAAAAGTGATGGATGAACTGTGTGAACGTCAACATGGAGATCCATGTTGACGTTCACACAGTTCATCCATCACTTTTTTGGCATCCCTCTAGTCACTTATCCGTTCTTATTGATATCCGAAACTTGCAGACTTACGTAAATTGTATGGTACCAGTTATCATCCCTTCATTACATGAATATAACGTTATTTATTTATTTTTAGTATAAACATTGTTTTTTTATTTCATATAAGTTTTTGTCGATTATTTAAGCACATATACCAACTCAAAAAATATAAAAGGTTTTTTATCAGTACGATAACAATAGGGTGGCAAGGTGGCAAAATGCCAAAGGCCCTCGGTAGAAAAGTATTTAACTACTTCACATAGAGGTTTAAAATACTAGGTCCACGCAAGCGGGGTTGGCCTCGCAGCGAGCGCGAAACAAAAACATTCTATATGTTAACTATATGGGACACATTTTATCAATTATCTCGAAAAGTACAATTACGATTCGGCTGATTTTCAATCCAGACCGGGTTTTGCTCATTATACGCATGTGTGCAAAATTTCGTGCGTGTAGCTCGTAAATTGAAGGAGGAATAGTAGTAGTAAAAAAAAAATTGCATCTCGGGTTGAGTTTATTTTATGAGAGAAGGAAGGGCCCCATCCTATGAATTTGGTCCAGGCCTCACACAATATAGCATCGCAATTGTTACGTATAACATTTTTTAAATAGTTTTTTCAAGTATCGATAATAATATACAAGTTCAAGAGCTGCTCTATAATAACGGTGCGCACTGCTAGCCAAGCGACAATCGACGCCAGACGTAGATTTAAATGTTGAAATGCAGTGATTATTACTTGTTTATTATGCATAATATCACGTAACCTACATGCACAAATTAAAAAATGATTTAGTATCTTATACGCATGTTAATTAATATCAATATTTTAAAATGAAATTCTCTTATTAAATCTATCTTTAACATATAAATATGTTATCTTTAATCAGTTGTAACTATTTCACAGCAACACTTATCTTAAATCAGTTGTAACTGTTAAATAGGTGATACTTATTAGTAATGTAATCTTAATTAGTGTGGAATAATATTTGTAATATGCATTTCATTGTATGATTGTGCCGCTTTAGTTAAGAACATTTAATGTGTGTATGTGTGTGCAAGTATATTTGTGTGTATATATTGCACACTTATCGTATACAAAACATAAATCTTGTGATTTCGTATCTAAAATCCATTAGAAACAGGATTCATTTTATAAAATGGGAATGCATTTGGACTTGAATTTATTTAAATATATGTATTTTAATTCAAAGATGTTATCTATATTGATACCTAAGCATTGGAACTGCTATAGATGTCACTGCAGTAACATCAGTTCTAACTGATTTACTTATACTCTTATAATTATAAGATATAACAATAACTATATCAAAATAAATTAAGAACTATAATAAATTAATTATATTAAGGTACTTAAAAAGAGAATATAATTTTTTTCGTAATATTATTACATTAAATTAAAAATATAATCTTGATAAGTTTCCACGTATTTTTTAAAACTTATAGCAGCTATTGTATCTGTGGGAAATCCCTGTGAGAGATATGTTTTTTATAGTAATTTTTCTACGTGTTTGCTGTTAAGTAAAGTTGGATATTTTCCTAAGCAATGATCAAAGTCTGATAAGTTACTGTACATTTCAATAAAACTATTTTACGGATATAACTCGCGTTTGTCACCATCATCTCAGCATCATCTCGTCTTACCGCGAACACGTTTGCTGCAAAGCATTCGAAACGTCGGGTTAAATAAAAAATATAAAAATAAACGCGATTTATATCCGTAAAATAGTTAAATTGAATTTGTAGAACTCGTGTAAATCTTAGAAATCATTAAGTTTCTGTACGATAGATAATGCTATTTACTCCTAATATTAGTATCAACGAAATTACCTAAAGTTTCTTCTTTAAAGTTCTTACATTACACCAAGAACCAAATAGCTAAAATATTAATACATACTATTTATTTGAAAATTATATCAAAATTATATGAAATGTAGTATTGACAAAAATAATATTTTTTTAGTGAATTTATCTATAACAAATAAAATTATAATTACACTTTTTATATTTACAAATATCTGAACTTTATTAAACTGTTATTATCTGTACGTTGCTTAAGTCGTTTTCCCAGACCAATCTACCGTTAATAGTAAAATAAGGGCCAGCACACATTATTTGTATTCTCAACCAATATCACGTCTTATTTCCTACGCTTAAGATATATTTTGAAACTACCAAAACCTATATAAGATTGACTTAATCTGAAAAGATTGACTTAATTATTTTTCAACGATTTTTCCAACCATCATCATGACATTATCAAATTTCATAAGTATTATATCCAACCATTTATGTGTACTGACTACATGTCATAGGTTTGAATAAATAATGTATAAATTAAGTGAATATGTTTTTGGATATAAATTATTGAATGTGAACCAGCTTTTGCTAGGCCGTTGTAACAGAATTTATGAAACAATCCAGTTATTTCACCAATTGGGTCCATTAAAGCCTTCAGCTGCGGAATGTGAGAGGCGACGGTTATAACATGTGGTATCCACTATCCTGTAAATTTAAGCTAATATATATGAATATTTTAATTATCAGTTTATATATATTATAATTTATAAATTTTATTTAACTTTCCTTAGTTTTACAAAATCCAAATCTTCTTCTTCTTCTTTTGCTTTTGTTCGTGCAAGAGGACACAAAATATTTTGCCAATGTCAAGTGAGAAACAGAAGTCAAATCTTGAAATTTCTGAAACGTCAGACTTATAGTTATGTCTCAAAAAGGACATCCATGAACAAGAATCAGCGAAAAAATATATAGATAATAGATTTACCTTTGTTAACTTATTAATATTATATATCGTTTAGAGTATCACAAATATATTTAATATCAAATTTTTTCAAAACTTATATCTTTATATTATATAATAAAAAATTATAATAAATATCTACCGTTGAACTAATTGGGTTCAATTAATGACAGAAAACAATTACATAGCACAATTATGGCAGCTTTAAAGAACTGAGTCACGACAGGCAATAAAATAAATAGCGAGATGGATGGACTAATTACTATAATTTTTAAATTGGACAAAACTATGAAGTAATTAACTATTAATTAAAACATTTTTAAACGATGGTAGGGCTGAATGTCAGTAATTATATGTAGAATCCTTTTTTTATACCCGTCGATTCATATCCTTTTACGAATGTCGAGAAAGGTGAAATCTAGGTTTATTTATTTTAGTAAGTTTGTCATGTGTCACCATCAACTTATAGACCTCAACATACAACTATCTGTCTCTTTGTGTCCACATATCGATGGTTTTATATATTTCATGAGAGCTTCCCTGGTGCTATTGAAATTATATTTTACCTTATTTACCATATTTTTTATATCATTTTACGGTTATATGTATATTTATTCAAAAGTTTTTGAAACATATCCTTTTTTTTTTTTTCCGTTGGAAAAACCCGTTACGGGTACCCCGTCGGCCCAGAGGGTTATATGTATATTTATTCAAAAGTTTTTGAAACATATCCTATCTAATGTGAAGATTGGTCTAGCCTAGCGTATAGGCATTTGAACTAGTGATGCAACTCGAGCCCTATTTTTACTCGAGTAACTCGACTCAGTTTCTCAAACTCGTACTCAAGTGAAAAAAAAAATTACTCGAGCACTTGATTTGCCGAATAAAGTCGTCATTTCGAGTTCATTGTGTGACTTAGGTTTTTGGTTATAGGTATGTATATAAATAATTGCAATATGCAACTTGACATTTTTTACTCAAGTGACTCGAAAACTCGATTATGATTCGAGTGAGGTTAAAAAATTGCTCGAGTGACTCAAGTCCAGAATCTTATTCGAGTCGCATCACTAATTTAAACAATTCTGCTTCAAAGTCAGTCATTTCTTGACTCCAAGGAGGCATACACTCCTGAAGTCAGACAAGTATATAAACAAGCCTAAATTAAATCTAATCTAATAAACCTTATCTAAAGTTAAAGTGCACTAATTATGCTTATAAAATACCTTTCGTTATGAAAGCGTATCAAACTATCGTCAACCGAATTTAGTAGTTCTTAAGCGTGCCTGTTTCTAATATTGCGTGTTCACAAATTTCACTGCATCTGTCACTCAGATTTTACTAATATTATTAAGATGATATATCTAATTAAACTACAATATTTGTTTATACATATTGTTTTCAATACTTAAATTTACTTAAAATGGAAATATTAATGGTGTTATTACTTGGTAAATTATTTTAAGATTACGATGGTTATTATTATTTAATTGAAATAATCATTTTAATTACGTCGGTCTATCATAAGTCAAGGTTATAACGACAATCTAGTGTCGTTTGCATTTCATCTCTCGCTATTGTCTCGTTTTGGGGTGAAGGCTTCCTTGCCAGCCGGTTATGAAGCTGATTATCTAATTACTATCATGCAATGTTTCGTTTATGCAAAATTATTTGTGGTGAGTTCATTTTACCCTGCTAAGATAATTACAGGCTTGAAATTAGGGCTTCATGATTAAGATTCTTGTAATATGAAAAGTAAATTCTAAGAACTTGTGTAATCTTAAACAAATAAACGGATTAATCAATATTTCGTATTCCCATTACAGGTGGAGTTCGACGAACAACAACTCAGAGCAGTGCCAACACGACGAGGGACTCGCAACTGCTGTCCCTTCTCGCTGCGAGGCGAAGACAGTTGCTCACAGGGAGACTAACCAGCCATATCAACACCATAGCTTCTCTAGCCCATAAACCTAACAAGTTAGTTTTATTCTCTACTCATTAAATATATCGATCAATCTTTCCATTTTGTTAACTTATTTCATTGTATTTTCAGAGGAAATACAACATTCGCTCAACTAGAAATCAGAGACATTAATAGCTCCGTTGTAAAGAGAATAACTTTCGACAATTCTAGTAATGAAGCCATTGCTCCAACTTTAAAATTTGTATCCCGTGACGGTAACAAAGAAATACGACAAGATGTAAAACCTCACGAAATACGACATCTATTTATACCTAGAATTTATCAAGATAAAAATAGAGCTGGATTTTTAAATAATAGAAGAAGAGATTTTAGTAATAGATCAGCAACGCCAAAAGAATCAACTACAGAAGATACAGTAGTTTATGTCCCACCTGAGAAACTAGAGGGACTTGATAAAGAAGTGGACTTAGATCCTGAAGAAGAGTTTCAAGTAGATGAATCTAATCATGGATTATATTTGCTTAATTATTCAGATACAGATAATGTAACACAGGAATTATCAAAATTGAACAAAACAACTTCAAGTAACGAAATCAAAGATAATGGAACGATTGACGTGCAAACCACAACGTTCTTAAGTACCGATAATGTTGACAAAACCACAGTTTTACCAGAACCGCTGATTAAAGAAGAGAAACCAGAAGTCAACAGTATAGCAAATAGCACCGATGTACAGAATACTAAATTATTAAAGTTAGACAATGAAACTGATAAAGATAATCAAACTTTATTTATGTCGAAGGAGTTGTATGATCATTTCCGGCCACTTGAAACTGACTTGAATGATGAAGAAATGGCGCCGTTTATATTTTTTGGTCAAAAGCTAGGAGGTCAAGGAATTTCGGAGAACTTAACTAATTATCCATCGCTTTCTGCATCGACAAAGTCAGTCAATTTTATTGCAGCACCTTCCACTATAGAGAAAAGAAAATTTAACTCACGATATTCTGCTACCGAAAAATACCGTAACACTAGTGCCGGAGAGGATGAAATTAATGAAGACATGGATGTATCCGTTGTCAAAAACACTATAGAAAAAAATAAAATTAGAAATACAGTTAAGGGACCTGCACCCGCACGACTCGGTTTAGTGAATGCTTATAGAAAATATTCCAATATAACAGAAACAATACAAAAACCGCAATTAATAGATAATTTAAATTTCACTGAAACACTGTCACAGAATGTAACTCAAAATAATATTAATAAAAATAAAAATCTTACCATCACAACATCACTTCAAGGGTCTTCAAGTAATATAAACGAAACCTTTACTAAAGAAATTGTCGGTAACAAAACTTATTCTTCACCGCCACCAAGAAATTTCACTAGAACCTACTATAACCCACGTCGTCGTCCATCGCGACTAACAACTTCATCAAGTACTGACAGTATTTTGCCAGAAATAGTTAATAATACTACAACAGAAAAAGCATCCACTTCAGTATATACAGCGGTTGTAACATCAGTGTCTATAACATCTTCAGTTAAGGGACTTAATAAAACTGACGCTCCTTTGAACGAATCTGGCAATAACACTGCAGCAGGAGTTTCCGCTGAAGTTTATAAAAATATATCTATAACAACGGCGATCCCAGTAAACGAAACAGACACGACCACCGTCCCACCCCCCAATAGTCGACCTTACAGACATAAATATCGAATAAGGACAACAACAACAGAAGGGGCTCTGAAGTCAAGTCCTACGCCCTTAACGTTTGTTCAAACAACCAAAGATGCGTCTCTAGAGAAGAACAAAGATATTGAAAGTACATCAAAAATTTCTGAAAGATTGGCTAATTTATTTCGACAAACCGATTACGAAAATACAACTAATGGTATAACAATAAAACCTACAAATATATTAAAAAGGCGACGACCAACAACAACAACTACAACTACTTCTACTACTACAATTCCAACACTGACCACAAACGATAAATTTATGAAAATTACTGAAACTACCGTTTTACCAACAACAGTCGCTACTACTCCACCTGAAGTAACGGAAAACACTTTAAAATCTTTTATTGTTACATCGCAAACATCGTCAAAGTCTAGTTCCAGACCTCTTACTTTGTCTCGTAATATTTCAATAGAGAATAACAAAAGTGTAGACAACAATACTCAGCGAATAAACAATAGCCGTGATGATTCACAAAACGAAGAAGTTGTTATTGAAGCTGAAAAAACATACACAGCATCTTACGTCTTAGCTGGCCTTGGTTTTCTCCCTGTTATTGCTGTTGTAGCATTTGTTTTAAGAAACCTTCTTAACAAGAAAACCAAGGAAGTCGATACAGAATATGAAGGCTATTTCGACGAAGGCGGTGATGTTAAAAAGGAATCGCCTATAACTCCTGTCGCTCGACCGCCTATGCCAACACCGACCAAGCCTGATCAAAAATGGGAATTTCCACGAAACAAGCTGAGGTTACAGACTCTACTCGGTCAAGGAAATTTTGGACAGGTACAACTTAAATATCATGTTTCTTTTAATATTTATTATTAGATATTTTTGACTTTATTTATGTTTTTTACTTCATAATTGATCCAATAAATATGTTATTTAGCTTATTGTTAAAAATATAAAATGTTTAGGTATGGAAAGCTGAAGCAGATGATTTAAATGGTCACGACGGGCTAACCCGCTTGGTTGCCGTGAAAACAATCAAAGAGTCTGCTTCACAAAAAGAGAAACAAGAGCTACTGCACGAAATATACATCATGCAAAAGATCGGCACTCACCCTAACGTAGTTACAATTCTAGCTTGTTGTACTGAACAAGGTAAATTATAACAGAATATTTATTTATTTTTAAAAACGCATACTGATATTACCTTCTTTTAATATAATCATTTCTAATATTTATAAATATAAATAAAGCAACTAATTACATTTTATTATTATCAATCAGAACCGTATCTCCTGATAATGGAGTACGTGATGTGTGGTAAGCTGCTAACGTATCTGCGCGAGCGTCGATCCCGTCCAGACCGCTTCAGCGGCAGCGGCGCCCTCACCTCCAGAGACCTCACTGTGTTTGCTTACTGCGTCGCGAGGGGGATGGACTACATCGCTTCTAAAGGGGTGAGTTTTTTAGTGATGGTAAATGTGCAGTGTAAATACAGTTATGAGTTTCGATTTAAGCATGCCTGCAATATGTACTCATTAATCTGACCTTTTTACTTCTTTTTTATTACAGCTCGTTGTAAATTAAAACCCTCGGTTTAAAGCAATGTCATACTCAATATACTTGTTTTAATGTTAAACAATATCTTTCAGATCGTGCACCGTGACCTGGCTGCTCGCAACGTGCTGGTGGACCACAACAAACTATGCAAGATCGCAGATTTCGGCATGTCTCGCACGGCCGGCGGCAGCGGGCGTGCACGTGGGGCGCTGCCTGTGCGCTGGATGGCCCCCGAAGCTCTGCTGTACAACGTGCACACCCACCAAGCTGACGTGTGGTCCTTCGGGATTCTGCTGTGGGAGATCGTCACACTCGGTGAGTTTAGCATAACCTGCAGCTAAACCGTAACGAAGCTGGTCTCGAATCGTCGATACGATACACATCATCTTCGATACGATACACATCATCTTCGATACGATACGATACACAACATCTACGATACACTTGCAGGCTCAACGCCGTACGCGGCTATGTCGGGGCGTGAGGTGGCGGCTGCGGTAGCGGAGGGCTACCGCCTGGAGCGACCACCACACTGCGCGCCGCCGCTGTACCGCGCCATGCACGCGTGCTGGCACGCTGACCCCTCGCAGCGCCCCTCGCTCGGTACGCTGAAGGCCACGCTAGCGGAGCTCCTGCGCACCGAGCCCGCCGAGGGAAATTACGTGGACCTCGACTCCTTCTACCAGGAGTCTTCCGTCTACAGCGACCCGTCCGCCATCATACACGACGACGAAGGACTGTCCGCCGAGTACGACCGCGAAAGAAGGTGCTTCCGAGAGTAAGTTACGGCATAGTAAATTATATCAAATTATTGTCAAATGTTCAAAACTTTTTATTCTCTTTGTTTAAACAAATAGTTTCATTTACCGAATGCTAAATGTTCGTTGTTAATTATTTTTCGTCCTAAATATCTTGATTTAATCATTTTTTCAGGCTCCAGACGGGTCCATCGAAGTTCGAAAACAGAGGATTTAACTTACGTGACGAGGAGCTCCGTAACAAATTTGGTATCGGAACCCCGCGAATGGGCGGCTTCGGTATCCGAGACATGCCTTTTGCGGAAAGAAACTTCTCCGACGGAGAGTTCAACGATCGAAACTTCCCAGAAAAGAACTTCCCGGACCGAAGTTTCCCCGATAAGAACTTTAACGATACGAACTTTACCGAACGGAAAGACGGCAAATTATCGACTTCCAGCTTCCACAGAGAGAGGGACAGAGACAACCCGCTCGTCAGCAGGAACAGCTTCAATGGTTTTCCGAGAATCGGAACAAGAGACAATCATTTTCAAATGACGCCAGATGGAAGAAACAAGAGAGTCCCTGAATTTGAATGTGATATATAGGTGCTCGACAATAAGTACCATTACGTACTGTAATTTTAAACCGTCCTTAAAATATATAAAAAAAATGGTCTCAATTGTAAATTACAAAATAAAAAGTTTCCCAAATTTTTACATATAAAATATTTGAAAGGTAAACTTACTAAAACAAAATTTTATACAGTCGTTAGATATTTTATGATTCAAGCGAAAGTTCATGACAATAGCTTAAAATTCAATATTTACTTCAGTTAGGTCGGGAATGTTTTGTAAATATTAATTTATAACAGTATTGCAGTGAATGACTTGTAGTGTACTTAAGAGTAGGTTTATCTTATTGTAAATATTATTAGTTATTAGATAAGTTTTGTAAAGTATTCTAAAGCACGATCATTTGATATAGAAATTATTTGTGTTTGACACACAGTCTGAACGAGCCTTAATTTTAAATATATCTAATTTTTTAACTATTTCTTTGTTATGGGAAGTGTAATACAATGTATAAGTAAATCAAAGATAATTCAACGGTGCTGAAAATTGTATAGAGTAACAAATATATGTTGTTATTGTAAATAAGGCTTAACAGATTTTATACACGTTACAAATAAATAGATTCCTTCAATTTCAAATCTCAGTTCATTGCTACTGTCTAGTCTTTAAAGTGTATATCTATTGGGTTGTTATATGATCTGATTATTTGATAAGTTTGAAAGATTTATTTTAATTAATAAAGTAATGTATTGAAATATATTTGCGTTTTTTTTTTTTAAACAAACGGTAGTAAAATAATTTTGAATTCGAAATTACAATATATATTAATTTAGCTTTTAAAATAAATAAGTTCAAAGTTATTTGGTTGCTCACTCCCAAAGTGCAAAACACAAAATTAGAGGAAAATGTCAAAGGAGTTTACAATCTTCTTTCTATTGACTTGATTCAATAAATCTTTTTAAAATTTAAATATTCTATTCATTTATTTAATATTTAAGTGTATCGAAGAAAAATCAATTGTTTACTTCAGAGATATACTTGTTGTTACCGATTTTTAATGTTGTTTAATTTTTAAGGTTTTTTTCCTTACTTCAATCACAGATGTACATGATATAAAATGTAACCTTAATAGGTTTTTAAATAAAAACGCCTAGAAATTCTATTAAATTACAAAATAAAATTAAATGAAAGATGAACATTTTCAAAACAGTTTTCTTGGTAACACGTGAATACTAAATAGCTATAAGTGCTTGAGAAAAAAGGTAAAATAAAACTTTCCATCGTTATGTCTATTCATAAAAAGTTTGACAAAACAAAGAAAATCGTTTAAAAAACAACAAATGTGAAGATTTAAGACTGGTAGAAAATTTCTATGGCATTAAGTCCGCCATTTTACTTCGTTTAAACAAATAATTTTTTTTTTTTTTTTTTTTGTCTTTAATATGAAATAATAAATTACTATTTAAGTATTTAAATATTTATACGTAAATTGTATAATAGTATTAATTACATTAAATTTTTAAGAAAATATTAAGTAACCGCATAAATTTCTTACGTTAATATGAAAAAGGAAAAAGGGATAGGATATTAAAATAATTTATCTGTGGTGGTGTGAGGTATCTTTACATTTTGGTCTCTTATTAAAAATAGTTTTGGGATATCTGTAGCCTTCTCCGATATTATCCAAATAAATAATAATTTCAACAAGAAAACCCTGAATTTTGGACTTGGACGTTTAAAAAAAAACACTGATTATAGCTTAATGCTTTTTAATTCATAAAATTAACTCACACCTCACTCACACATATAAAAATTAAATAATATGTACTAGAGAACCACATACATAATAGAAATATAAATTTCTATGGACATCATATGCTAAAAGCAAACTCTGGCAACACTTTTATGTAATGAGCTCTGATATTGCTAGTATCGACAAAAAAGTGGATATTCTACAATCAGATTTAAAACTTCTATTAAAACCATTTTAACATATACTTTAACATCATTGGATAGGTTACTTATATATAAAAGTATTTGATAATCTACAAATATATGTTATTTAATAAGTGATTTCTTTCATAAAATCCTTAATGTGTTTTTACTAAATCCTCAAAACCTTTAAACCAATTTAAATGTTATTTTTTTATGCGTCTGTGTCAGTTTTTCGAATATTTTCGTTGGCTAGGCAATATAATAGACAATTTATTTGTTTCAACGCTAAAATCAGTGTTTGTAACACTTGCATTTCCAAAAAATATTTGCTTGTGATCGCCCATTTATTTATCGATTTTAAGTGCCATATAACATACTAGATTTAGATATTAAAAAAGTCTTGATGTTATTAAATGTTATAAAACCTTTGTCTTCAAATTTGAAAAAAAATAACAAATATGGCGATCATAATTTTCTTGATTCGATGGACGTCTTCTGAAAGGTTCTCTTTAGTTACTTGAAAAATTAAGTGAATAACTTTTTATCTATGAAATATCTTTTGGACTTAAGTACTTTTAAAAATTATGAACCCAAATTATATCAATACTTATTGACACTTACATTATCGAAGCACGTCTTCACAGAAAGTTAAAGAACTCTTACAAATAATTTCACTTTGCTTTCTCATTTTAAAGTTTCTTAAATATTATAAAAATAATATTTTTAATTTTATTGTAGTTGTTCATTTAATCATTTTTCTTAATGAAACTTATGTGCTACAATTTCATACCGAGATACACCATCCACTAACCCTTACTCCTTCCTTCCTTAATATAGAAAATGTAAGGCAAAAATATTTAAAAGAAATGTAGAAGTAGAAGATTAATTGAAATATAAAATAAAATAAAGAAAAAATAAATGTAAAATAAAATGTATAAGTAGTAAATTAATTGAAATATATTTTATGAAAGATTATAATGATGTTAATTTACTATTAAATTTAGTATGAGAATAGAAAATTTAATTCAAGTAAATAAAATATACAAGAGTTGATTTTTAAAAACAACTTTAATTTGATAATTTATACAAAATCATTGTTTTTTACTATGATATAGTAAAAAGTAATAATACTAAATATATATTATTTATCACAAAGATTTGGTCTGATCGCATTTTATCCCTTCACATTTCATTCTGAGGTAATCCTCACCCCAAGGAATAATAAAATAAAAGAGGCAAGTATTATTATAAAATTAATTTATTATTAACTTTATAATAATTTTAAAGTTTAGTAATAATTTCGTTTTAAACGAATTGATGTGACTGACCTCCCTTGACTTCAAAGTTACGTCAAATAATAATCGAATATTTCTTAATTCTATTTTCGTAATATTTCATTTAAAAACTCTTTGAATTAATTGATCTTAGATACTCAATATTACAAACTACTCAATATTATAAACTGAGGAATATTACAAATATTACCCAAAGCTAAGACAACAGGAGTAAGTTTTTAAAAGGTTTCCTGTAGTCAATTAAATTGACATATTATCGGCAGAAATTTATAATATATCTACAAGCTGAGATTGAAATCAATCTTAGATTATTTCCTACAAACTTAAACCAAAAGCGAATGGTTTTTGGTTTAAAGTAAGGGTTACATAATCAAATAACTGATTATTATTGCTTAGTAGTGTAAATTAAATCACTGTCTTTGTATCAGATATGGAAAAATAAGAATGAACACTTTAAGGGTACATAAATAATTTATTAAGAACTTGTGATTTGCTTAACAATAAAAAAAATATAATTTATTTAGTTAAAAAGGAAAAAGATAAAGATAAAGGAAAAGATAATGATAAAGACTCCATCGATTAACAAGTCAGTTTAATTAACGCGTTTAAACAAACTTTTTCGCTTTTTAATATTAATATATACTACATTTTTGAACTTAAACAACAATATATATATATTTACAGTTATATCATTTCATTAGTTATATTGACAGGATTATTAATATAAATATATCGCTTTTATAATCTAATCCACTAATTTTAAAATTATAAAAAAATAAACAATTCTTTTATTAATACTTAAAGAGCATAATTCAAGATAATAATCTGTTACAACACTCAATTTCTAATCTACGAGTTTAGAAATGATTTGTAAAAATATATTTTAAGCTTTTATAAGCTCTATTGTTTATGAAATAAAATTCATATCTGTTTATCATAAATTATTCAATATTATTATAATGAAATACTAGAGACGATTACTTATTAAACGCTTGCGGCTTGACGATATGACTCGTTACTTTCTTTGCAAAAGCATTGTTATCCAAATACAAGCTGATGTTATAAAAAACGGTATTAATAAAATAGTTTTCATTCCTTATATCTGAAAAATGTAATTTTGTTCCTCTATAAGAAGGAACAAAATAGCTCTGTTTCGATAGGAACTTTTTAGCGGGTGGAAAAGTTATTTGAATTTGGAATACATATAGGAATATATAAATGAAAATTCATAGAAATCGAACGCAAAATGTACGAATTACTGGCTGTATGTGTTGGATGCACGGCGCGAAGAGTCACGCTAAATAAAAAATAAAAAATCCCCGCGAATGACGTTTATGTATCTGTTTTTGTAATCAGTAGATACACATTTTTCCTTAAATAGAGCAAATTATTTTTCCCTCGGGCAGGCTACTTTAAACTCCTCGCAGCTCTCAGGATCCACAGTAGCGCCCTCTCTGTAAAGATACTACTCTGCTCCCTTGTGATACAATCTACTGTTGTATATATATTATACAGTAATAACATGTTCATGATCAGTAGTAATGATCAATTGTGATGAGGCTTATTACACTGAAGAGGAAATAAATGCAATGATGTGAATGACTTTGATAGACTTTCATGATACAGCTTATTTTTTTAAATTAATGATTGTCTGATGTAGCATTACTAATTATTTTCCTTGAATTTACATGTTCTGGTTTCAAATCACCTGCCGACAAAAATATCATATATAAAGTCATATTTATAATCATAATAATATATAAAATCAATAAAAAATAGACACTTTATTACATGAGATAGTACAACGTGGTGGACATTACATTATTTTCCATATTTGGAAATCTTAATAAATCTTATTTGTTTACTAATACCTACCAATTAAAATATTTTATAAGGGTTTCATTTAATGTCATAGTGTTAAAATGTAATTTATTATTTTGACGACGATATGATCCATTGGATAAATTGACATCTATGACATCTATGCTTAGGTGACATCTATGTTGATTTGACATCATCTCTACGCCCACCAGTTCTGATTGGTGCCATCTACCCAAATAATATACTTAAGATTTTAAAAATATGTATATTTTGAAGGTTTACGATATTAAATGGATATAAAAACAACCTTTGAAAACTTTTTAAGAAGTCTTAAATGTACTTTTTTAAAGATCTATGAAACTTCCAGATAGGACCACAAATCTTAGAATATATTAGCTTATCTAACTATATTGACAAAATACTCAGTAATAATATATTGTTTAAAAAAATTAAAATCATTTATATACATATTTCCCGTTGGTAAATTTTAAATTTTGTTATGAGAAAAGTTGCTTTTGTTTCAGGAATAACACATACAAATTTTATATTTGAAATTCAAATATTCTAATTATTAAAATTTAAGTTAAATATACACACTAGCTGTTACACGTGGTTCCACCCGCGGACAAACGATTTTATTTACTATTAAGATATACATTACGATATACATTTTAATTACTATTAAGATAATTAAGAACAGTATCATAATGATAGATAATCTTCCTCATAAACCTTCTTATAATAATCAGAAAATTTTCAATTCTATTCAGCATTTTCGAAGCTTAGCATAAAACAAACAAACTTTTCCTCTTTATTATAATTATATAAATAAATTAATATAAAATTGTATTTTCTGAGGTTTTCACGAGTACAAATTTGATATAAAACTATTTTTTACGGATTAAAACTCGCGTATAATTTACTTACATTTTAGTTTTAACCCAACGTTTCACGGGTAGACGAGATGTAAGTGTCTGACACTTACATCTCGTCCCGTGAACACTGCTGCAAAGCATTCGAAACATCAGGTTAAAATTAAAATGTAACCAAATTATACGCGAGTTTTAATCCTTAAAAAATTGTTTTATTTAAAATATAAAATTTTTTCTTTGTATTTTATTTGATAATAATATAATATTAAAACACTCTGTAGCACTCACACAAATATTATTGAGATATGCGGTCAGGTCAAGTCGTGGTTGAGAGGAAAGTGTACAAGTCAACTGTTACGTAATCATAACTATTGACTAAATAATATAAACAATCCTTTTAACATTTACTAAACTTTCAATTTACTTAAAAGTTTTAAGTTTTTACATTAATCTTATTAGTACTTATGTATACTAGCTGCTACTCGCGGTTCCACTCGCAGATAAACAATTTTAATTAATACTGCTTTTCTTATGAACCTGCCACCGGTTAGTTGGGAATATTAGCAAACAAACAAACGAACTTTTTTTTTCTTTGTATAATATTAATATAGATATTATGCTGGTAACCGTTCTACCATTTTCATATTTTCTTCTTAAATACTATACTGTGTTTAAAAAATCATTTAGAGTATTAAATATAAACCAAAAAAATCAATACACTTTACTATAAAAATACAATTTATTAACAAATGGAAACCAAAATTATAAAATCGCTAATAAACATATTAATAAAAATAAAAGAAACAAGAACAGAGAATAGAAAACGGACAATATTATGTCAATTATTGCCACAAATTAACATTCAGAATAATATCTTAATAACTAATTAATTATTAATTTAAACATTAAATTAATTTATTTAAACAGTTTCAACAAAATATATATAACATTAGAAAAGAATCCTTTGAATATTCTAGATGATTTCTAAAATTAATAAATAAATTATACATAATAATACTTATAAATAATAAAAAACAGATTTATTAAATATATTTTCGCTCCAATAGTCCAAACCCATAAAACATATTTAAAAAGAATTACACTATTAAAAAAGATATAAGTAAACTATTATATAAAGCATAACATAACATTTTGTATTAAATAACAATATCTTAAGAGATATCTTTAACACTAAAGTAAGCGTGAAAAGATATTTTATAGCTAACGTTTTGGGAGAATGTATTGTATACTACTATATATGTATGAATTTAAAGCATTATATGGTTCATATTGATAATAATCTTAATACATATCGACATATGTAAATACGCATATCTGGTCAAGTTTAATATTCTACAAGATTCCCAAAAACACCAGCCGCGTGCGAAGCTTATAGTAAATAATTTTTATGTTCTATTATTAGAAATTTCTTGAGAACAATTTATATTATATTGTATTCTCTTATTGATAAGATGTTGTAACAACAGTGATATGCCAAATTTTTGATGGGTCATATTTAGTGACCCTAGGATGAGAGAAAGTTGAGAGTTCCGGTATTATCTGACACCTTACGTACTCGTAAGAGTGGTGTGCGTGTGGGGATCGCGCACGCGCTCATTCGCCTGCCAGCCAGAAAGCGGCGCGCGCGCATCAACTTTATATATTGAAAACATGATTAAGAGTTATGTTTACAAAAAAAAAATAGTGTCCTTCATTTAAAACCGTTATAGCAATTCGTACATTGTAACATAATTAATATTAAAAAAAAATGGCGATGCAATTTAGATTTTTGGTGGTATTAGCGCTATTTGTAGCTTTTTTGGATGCTGAAGAAGATATAAGAGACTTTGAGTTTTCAGAACCAAATGAACTGCTAATAGCTCAAGAGTCCAGGCGCTATGAGACCGTCGTTAAGCCACCAGTAATGATCTATAAGCCTAATGGAGTGACCAACTCACACAGACCCCAATATAACTTAGACTCTGTAGAATCTGATCTGGGTTTAAATTTGGCTAACTTCGAGAGGACTTCTAGAAAACCTTTGGTGAAAAATTATAAAAGTAAGAAAGAGAGTATGATAAAGGACGCAGTATTGAGGGCTTTGGAGAGGAAGGACCATGTCGGAAAATTCGCACAGATCATACCCATCATCAGAGCCATGTCCGGAAACCAAAGAATCGCGCTAGCGTCTCTAGTAGCAAGACAGGTCACCACACCCCCCGGAAAACAACCTCTCAACTTATCTCAGGTAACACTATAATATACATACAATAATATACAAAGAGATATTTAAGCTTATATAGAATAAAATAATTGCGATTTGAAAACTATTTTAAATAACATAATGTTGTCTGTGTGCGATTTTTTATTAATAAGTAAACATTGTTAAAGATATATTTAAATACACTTTCTTATTTTGAAAGCCCGGGTGCGATAGCTTATGTAAGTTTAATTTGCCGTTTCTTTGTTATTTGACCAATATCTGCTTCATTTGTATGTCACAATGTATAATAATATTTAATTATAATATAATAAGTAAAGTGGTTATTAATATATATCAAACAATCAACAATAAAGTGTCTTACTGCTAGCGATAATATTTGATCTCGTTTAGAAATTACTGATTGCAGAGTTATGCATTGTCCTCGCAAGTCACAAATCTATAAAAACTATCTCCATTTTGCAACACTTTAGAAATACGAGAAAAGTTCTCACGAGTGTTAGGCTTTTTACAGTTAAAGATTATGTTGCAATTTCTATGAGAATTGAAATGTTCGTTTTCCTTTTAATTTGATCTGTAGATTGTAGAAATAACTATTTATAATAAACAAAGCTGTTTCAGAATAATTTGGAATTTAGTTAAAAGTTTGTTACAGATTTTATGGAGCGTGTCTTTTGAATATTTGAAATTATTTGATCACTTTTGCGTCACTGACTCATTGTGATGCTGAATATACATTTAGATACAGTTTTGAGTTACTTTATATTAAGAGTATTAAATATCTGTCCATAGTAGGAGGATCATACCAAATAGAATGACCAAAATACAATTTCTATTTCTTTAAAGAGAGTTTCATCATTAAGTAGTCACTCAACTGTGTAATACGAAAAAAAATTTGCGACGAAATTATTATATCGATTATATATTTTTATATTTTAAAATTGCGTCAAATAATCGAAACTTTAATGGCAAAAAAACATGATATTCTACGGTTCATTTGAAATTTATTTTTAAAAGATTTCGAGTTTCATCATGTACGACCACTTCAGAGCAACTGACGGACGAATTAACTTCACTGGACTGTAAGATATCGGATACGGAACGGGGACGTTTTTTCCTAACTTGAGGTTTCTATACGATAATCAGACCGAGTAATCGTCTTTACCTAGTTGATGGAATTAATCGGGAAAACTTTATTTGGTATTACTTGAAATAATATCTATATATATTTTTTTTTGATTAAATTAACTTATCAAATATTTAAAAAATCACTCAAGGAATTCTATCTGACGTTAAATAATTAGAACGACTTATTACTAAAATTTATTTACATAATATATGCGTAATTTATAATTTCAAATATTCTTTAGTTTAAAGTTTATATTATATATAAAGTATATATGTATATGTATACGTATTAGAGTGTAATTATTTGCATGTATGTCTATTGCTAATTTATAACTTTACACCAACTTCACTCAAATGGTTGCCTGGAAGAAATCGCCAGAGGTGATAAGGCCACCAATTGTACTTTGTTTTTCTTTTTTGTTCCTTTTAATTTGTTAATTTAATCTTATTATTGGTGTACAATAAAGAATAAATAAACTTTTATTCAAATAACAAAGACACAACATTTGCAATCCATGATTGTTAATATATATCATTTTCTGGTTGTTCTGAACGAGAATACAGTCGGATATTTATACATAATAGTTTTTATAGATAATACAAAAAGTTTTTGTAAAGTTTTTCAAAATAACTCGAAATTTTTCATATCTACTTACTTTTAAAGTTAATTTTTATTTTACCTGAGTATGAGAAATCTTTACCAGATTCTTGTTTAGATACACTGCCATTTTAAGAGTAAGTCATCAAGTTGGTCTGTATAGTTTGATACAGTCGAATGACGGCCAACTATGCAATCTCCATCAATATGCAGCAGTCAGTCATAACCATCCGCATCTCACCATTTACCGTATCCACGTACCACAAACAATGATAACTTGGAACTACTTTTGGAAACTTGGAACTACTTTTCGTTTGAAAGTTTCAAGACTTGATGGTCTGAGGATTAATGGTCATGTTGAACTAAAAGTAGGACTCCAAGACGTATGCTCCATAATTTGTTGTTTTTTGAGTGTTCGTTATATATTTCTAAAACCTCCGAAATTCCGGTTATTCTTTAAGTATATATAAAATATATTATATCATACAAATAGCAATAAAACCGTACGTATCGACTTGATGCGTTTCAAATTGTTGTTATCCATAACTTTTACTGTTAAAGTCTTATAGGTCTTACGTCATAGATTATTGCATTGGTTATTACTTTGGTTATCCATATCTCATTGATTCAAAACTGTTTTATTGTTGGCTGTAGATGGTAAATAAAACGTATACATTTTTGTGAATATTGCTCATTATCATATTTAAACGAAAGGATGTTTAATGAATCTTCAATAATTAAAATTTTAAGAAACTACGAAAAAAAAATTGTTTATATTAATAAACAATATTCAAATCTTATTTTTGTAATAATCAGTTTAGTAAGACATCTTGTCAGCAGAATTATATCTTAATATTAAAGATTATTTGATTTCTTTACTATTTTTGTATGCAGATTATACAATCATTATAAACTGTGTTATAAATATATACATAATAAGGTAAATAAATATTATGATTAGCATTTTGTAAATCAAAAACCTTAATATGAATTAAAAATAATTGAATATTAGAGCAAACTATGTAAGATCATGTATGTATAACCAACAAAGTCAATACATTCGTAAACTTCTTAAAGTTAAAATTTTATTCAATGAAGTGGCAAAGAAATTGATAACTTATAACATTATGTTTTCACAAAACAATTTTTATATATTTTATAAATAATGTCACGAGAAAAAAGTTTATTTAAATCACTTTTTCCCTTATAAAGGTGGTAAGATATTGTGAAATGTCTTAAAAACTTTAAGTAATTTAAATATTTAACAAACATATTTAGTGATTCCTCTTTATCTTTTGACAAAGGGTCAGATCGTATTGACCTCTTGCAAATTAAGCTATTGTTTAAAGACAAAATAACTAATGAACTTGAACTACAAAATAAGAATATAGTAGTTTGAAACATTGTCTCTCTTAAGACAAATAAATAAGAACTATAATGCCTTGTATTTTTAATATGTAAATAATAAAAACTCGTATTATAATGAAAGTTATCCCACAATTTAATTTAATATATTTTCTCATGACCGTCAAATAAATTATGATATGTATTCAAACTCAGAGCTCGTACAATTAACAATTAATAACAAAGCTGGGATTAAGACTGAATTTTATAACAATACGTAAAACTTTTATAATTCTAACATACAATACTGAAGTTAACGATACACATATTGATAAGAAAACAATGTACCTAATGTACGCTACTATCGCCAATTTATTTTAATTAAGAATGTACTTATAGCTAAATATCCAATATAAATAAATCATTAAAAAGGCTTATTTTTTTCAGGTGAGATCAATGTTCAATAACAAAGAAACTTCTGACCTAATGTTGCCAATTTTGTTAGACACGGCCAATCTGATCCGTCGCGCGATCGGACCCGGCAAGGAGATTCGGGAGGTCAAACCTCATAACGCACTCTTTCAAAGACGTTCATTCACTGAGGGATCACTAGACGAAAACCCTTTCGACACTGGGGTACAAGATAACCTCCTCAGTACCAGCACACAAACAATATACCAAAAATTTCGTAACAGACCTCCAAGACTACCTTACATTAAAGCAAATTCAACAAAACAAACTGAAGATACACGAGACAAAAATACAAATTTTACACAAAGTTCTAAAGAAAAGCCATCAGACATTACACTTGATCCCAGCACTAATGTAAGTATGTTTACATTTGAACGACGCGACGTGGTCATATTTAAGAATAAGACAATAAGGATATGAAAAAAATAGTTAGGAATATAATTAAACTCATTATTTCATTTATTACGTGAATGAATCCTTAATAGCTTTCTGCGGCTCAAACTTTGGTAAATAAAAAGCCAATAATGATTTAACACTTACTCTTAATTTTAATCAAGTAGAACAACTTTCTTATTATGGTGTTTCACAAAAAAAGACGTTCTTTTTTTCTTTCCATTCTGATTCTAGTCGGTAAAATTCATAATAATTAATTTTTCTAATAAATTCTAAATTTCAGCGAAACTTGACTAGATCAGTAATATCATCAAGGGCTGGTTCTAAAATACACACAAATAATGATCCAAATGAAATCAGCGACACCATGGACTTAGACACTGAAGCATCTAATCAAACCTTAGCAGCTCAAGATCTTCCCGTTCCGGAAAAACTTCGATCACTTAATAGATACATTGACCGAAAAGGTAAATTATTTATTACTGAAAAGTACTATCAAACCTGCTTTTTCGTTTTCTTAGCATGTTTCTAATACTAAACTAATAAACATTTATTAAACTCTAATTCAAATATAATATTATTTACAGGCAACTTACTCCATAGAGGCACCTATCCAGCAAAGCCGACACCAGTGACACGTCGTTCGACGGAACCGACGTCTCCGATCAGACGCAGGCCGATTCCCACCAGGAAGCTGATGATGCCAAGTGACAACGCCAAGTGTGAACTCTTCACTAACACGCTGTGTCTACATGCAGATGACTATCCTATGTAAATATTAATAGCATTTTTCGGATATTTTATACTACTAATGATTTAACATTTTAACATTATCTGATAAATTTGTCATGCAAAAATATTGCTGTTAAAAGAATTTTAAAATGTTAAATAAAAAGTTAAGGTCACTGGTTGTGTAAGTAGAACAACGACGAGAGCAAAAGCAAATAAAAGGAAAATTACAGTATCGGCGACTTGAGCGAAAGTGAGATCACAACGTGTCGCCTAAACAGCTCAGTGATCTTGCCAAAAGTTATATGAAAACAGAACATTATAATATTATTCGGCTGTCGATTTTTCTACATGCTACAAATCTAAAAGTTTTCGATAAAGTTTTAATATAATAATGTTATTTTTGTTGCTATGCAATCCATTGTGCATTAATCGTGTGAAAGAAAAAGTTATGTATAACTTACAAACTAAAACATAGTCAAAATCGTAAATCTGTCAGAACTATTATTAGACTAATTTTTTGACCTAACATACTCATTAGTTAAAAAATATTAACCTATCTCTGAAGCTAATAAATGTTTTTAATATCTCTAGTTACAGCTAGACGAAATATGATGTTAATATCAATTTTCTAATGATCCAAAAGGGCGATATTACAAGTCCAATAGTAGTTAACTACTATTGGACCTGCTCATAAAATCTTAAGAAAGGTTCTTTCTACTAAAATCATGATTTATATTGTTTTAAATTCATTTGACGGATTAAATATTGACTATAGGCATTGGGATTTTATATTATTAAGAAAATATTTTTTTCCTAAATGTTGGTAGAGCCCAATAAGATATACTGAATATTTTGCTAAAAGCTAAAAGCTACAATAAAAACTTATCACGTCCGATTAGATTTATAAGCAGTTACATAAATCAAAATAACACTATCTAATGTTATAGAGATGCGATAGTGCAAACAATTCGTCGCAACAAAGCAGCGGCCAGCGCTCTCCTCGCAGACTTCAAAGAACCAGGCGAAGGTGCTGTCGACGGCATCACACAGGCCCAAGAGGCCAAATACACTGCGGAGCACTATCTAGTCTCCAACAGGTATTTTTAATTTTGTATTAAATATACATTATAACACTTAATTTGAATACACTTCATTTAAACGAGGTGTGGTCGTAATGCGATTTGGTAAATGTACTATTTGAAGCTAGCTATATTGCGACATTTTCTTGTTTACTACTTGACATATCATTTTAAAGACGAAAAACGCTTACGTTTAAGTAATTTAAAAATTAAGTAACAACCTAACTTAGGTTAGATTACGTAACAAAACTTTTGTCGTATTTTTTAAAGTGTATTAATTACAAATTACTGTTACAGATTAAACTTTTCACAGATGCATTCTATCAACTTATATATGAAAAAATTAAGTTTCATTGTATCCATATAAAACTTTAGCAAGTTGTAAATGTGTATTTACTTTTAGATGTAACGAACAATTTTCCAACTAGAGTATGACCTTAAGACAACACACAAATGAAAACCCTTGGAATATATAAAGAATGAAAAATTTTATTTTATGAGATGTTTCTCATTACATTTAGAACCTTACGCTAATTAGGTCAAATTTAAGTTGTTAATGTTATTGTGATAATAAAAAGATGATATAATTTTTTATTATACCTCCAGGCGAGGTGACACTGCGAATCGTGACTTCGCTGGTGCAGGTGAAGCAGGCTTCATGTGCCCGAGCACAGTGAAGTACGCGCGGCCGCAGCGAGCCCGCGCCACCTCCGGACAATGGAAGTACATCGTCAACACAGGAGAACACACACAGACGCTTCGCCTTGAAAAGTGCCTGTGAGTTTATAGTTACGTCAAGGAATGTCTAGTAGCAATTGCTAAATATTGCACCAACTTGTTCTGCATTAAATTGTCATTGTGTGAGCCATTTCTTTCACACAATCCCACATTATTTGTCTATAAAACGTGGTTATAACCGTCAGCCATAAATGTTATTGCAGCCAGGAACATTAAGTAAATTTATTTAACTTATTTAGATCATCATCATCATCATCATCATCTGGTCTCCATGCAGATTTTAACTTTTTCCCACCTAACCTCTTATACTTCGTTCTTCACGTCCTCAATACATGTCTTCTGCGCTCATTCTTTTCTCTTAATACACTTAAATAATTTGTGTTAATTTTCAGAAAACCAAAAGAATCGTGCACATATCTCACTGACAATTTTAAATCAAAATGTGTCCAAGTTTACAACTACCACAGGCTCCTTACTTGGGATCAACAGAATGGATTGCATATGGATATATTTAAAGTGGGTTATTTTATAATATATATATATATATCTATTTATATTTTAAACTTTCAAATAAACAGGTAAATATTTTTTAAAAATGTTAATGCCACTTCAGGTTCCAACGTGCTGTTCCTGCCATATAGAAGGCTATAGCGTGTCCTTCCCGCCTTTAGGACACAGGGTACACGAGACATCATCAGAGCAATTGGCAGGGGAAGAGCTTTCATCGGATCATGGAAATCAAGCCTTTGAATCTGTTCAGTCCACTATCCAAAGACCAACTGTTACAAAGTCACCATCATTTAGTTTTAATAAAGCCCAAGAATTCCCTTTCACGGATAACCATAATTTAATATCTGGCTCATCATTTAGTAGTGGAAAGATAAATGACAATGATGATTATAAAATCGGACCTTCCAATCCGATGGATTCTTATGGCAATACATATTTTTCAGATTCATTTAATCAAGCCAGTTCAGTAAGAAGTATAAAAAGACCATTAAATCGCAATCCCGTTGGGAATACAGGTTTAGATACATTACCAAGCTATTTAGAACCGCCAACTCCTTCTGCACCATCTTCTTTTTCCTTTTCTAAACAAGATATAAACAAGTTTAAAATCATAGATAATAATCAATACAAAAGAGGTCCAATAAGACCGAGTCGCAGACCCATAAGAAAGAAGATATCCAGCGGGCCAGAAGATTTGATGTCGTCAGGTACATCTGCTATTGTAACCTATTCTGATGATAACCCGGAAAGTTTTGAGAATATTAACGAGAGCCAAGATGAATCAGAACTAAGCAATGTCCAAAATCATTTCAAAATAAAACCAACAATATCTCCAAAATTAGTTTCAGTCACATCTGAAAGAAGTTTAATTCCTTATAAGCCTCAGGAACCAAATTCTAATATAAAAGAAGAGGTGTCAAATGGGAGAAAAGTTAATTATAACTATCATCCCATTATCGATTTCTTTGATGAAGAAGTTACGGAAGAAGATTTAATCGATAGAGAAGACAAACAACCCTACATGACCACATCAGAATCTGACTGGAAGCCCATGAGTCATCAATTTTCAAGCGATACGAAGAACACAAATTCAATAAGTTTGAAAAAACATTGACGAGTTAATAGTAAATTTTAATTTATATTTATATTACTAAGATTTATATTAGTATATAGTTTTATTTATTTACGACTTTAGTGAGCTTTAAGTAGTAGGTATGTGATGGCTTATTTTGGAGCTGAAATGAAGCCAAATTAAATATACTTAAATTATTTAACTTATATTGATTTAGTTTTTTTATAAATAACTTATTAATTAATTTTTATATGAATCTAATGCAAAAATAAATGTAATTCATTACTTCTTCATGTTTTTTTTATCCTTTAATAATAACTTAACAATCTTAATAAACTCGTAGTTATATATTATATTTATAAATACAATGTAACCTATTCATTTAAATAATCCAATAATTATTAGAATATTTTTTTAAATAATGTTTAATTATTTATTAAAAAATAGAGAGCACAGTAGATATTACTAAAGTAATTTCTGTGTGATATTTTATATAAAAAATATAATTAAGTTTTTTATAGTTCGAAAGTTACAATAGTAATAAAAAACATAAATAACTTAATTATAATACTATAATAAGTCATATAATAGTAATGAAATCTATATTTCAATAATTTATAGTATTAACACTAAATAAACAAGATTACTTTTACTTTCCTTATATTTGGAACATATTTTTATTCTTGGAACAAAATGTGTTACATATTGTTATAAATATTTCGAAAGTTATTTCGTTCTACTGCTTTCAAAATACATAGTATATTTATAATTAAACAAATCAAGAAATACAAAATCCATGTATCTAGTTTAGAAACTCAGTACTCCATATATATGCTTGGTCAATTATAATTTAAATTCTTTATATGAAAATATAATTTTTATATGAAATTTCAATTCTTTAAGGTAGCTCAGATAATTTTTTTAATAGTATCTTAAATGCCATTAGAGTTCTTTTTTTCGTTTTTAATAATTTATAATACATTGTATGTTCTATGACATTGTCTTTTAAATATTCTTTAATTCACTAAAATAAATATTTCTTAACGTGATCATGTTTCATTTGAAGTTTCTTGAGTAAAGGTACACATCTATTAAAAACAAATTTTCAAATCATTCGTACAGATTTCTTTTGCGCTTTAAAATCTTTCGTCAAACTACAGAATTTCATTTTGTTCGCAGACCGTATGAAAGGAGTGATAGCCTACCATGAACTCTTAAAACTATCGTTATTAAATTATTTTATAACAACTAGAAACACTTTAAAATAGAGTTACTTGCAGAAATTTGAGTATGTCTTGGTACGAAAAGGGAAAGCAAATGTTATATTTTTAGTTTTTTTTTTGTTTTAAGGCACCTGAAGACATAGTATGCTTTTAAATATTATTTAAAGATATATCAATATAGTTTAGAACTATTACAACTTGAAAATTCTAATTGAATGGACCAGAGCTCATCTTATTATTTAGAAAAAATATTTTTCTACACTTCTATCAGAATTAGTTAAAAAGTTGCTTATTCTATCTACTAAACCAGATTTTGAATTCTGACATAAAAAGGCATTCATCTCAGTATTAATAATGCATATTTTTATATAGATAATAATAAAAAAATTAAAGTTCTTTTACCTCTAATAAAGATCTAAAATTTTGTGACAATATGTATGTTTAAAATAATTGCAATAAGGAGAAAGTGAGATTTCTGTATTAAGGTGAACGTTCGAAACAACATAGTATTTGGAGCGATTTAGTTATATTGCCTTACTTTGGAAATATATTTCACAGTACTCGTTTTAAATGTTCAAATTACAGGTTATATCTAACCTGCTTATACCACGCCTTCGCTCGCCTCCACTTTTACATTTGCATAAATACTACTAAGCGAAGAACTTTTATATTCTGACCAACATCATAACGATATATAAAAAAATGCATTTTTTGTATTTAAAATTTTATTTTTTCTATAACAATATATAAATATTTTACCTTTTATACCTATAATAATGTTTCTATCACAGAATCTTATTAATAGTCTTTTATAATACCATTCTCTTAAATCAAAATTAGTCGATAATATAACACAATGTAGTGTGGAGTATTACCACCGTCTGCTGTAACTTCACAAAAAATATATATATTTATAATTAAGGTTATTCATCTACATAATAATACATACGTTTACTAGGATCTAAAATATACACAGGCGTGGCTGTAAGAATCGGAACAGCACGAGCATAACCGTCCAACAATGCAGCTGAATTTACCGTTTCTTCCTTCCTTTTCGATGTCGGTTTCACATGAGTTTTCTCATCCTCGACAATTCTAGCACTTCTGTAGTTACCTCCATGAAGGTTATGACCCCGTGAAGTTTGATGTCTTGACCCAAAAGAGTTGAAATTTCCTCCGTGCATATCAGGTTCTATTTCCTCATGTTCCTGATCATCTACTAATTCAACAAATTTTGCATTCTTATTTTGTCGTCTCGGCGATAAACTCGACGGCCCACCACGCCTAGATTTATGTGCAATACTTTCAGAATCACCCAATTCTATATTTTTTCTATTTCTCATATCATCTTTGTTCAAATAAGTTTCTTGTCTGTTTGATTTACGTTTACCACTACGTGTTGGTATCTGATCGCCTAATTTTAATTGTTTTACAGATTCAGATTCAGATGTCTCAACGTCTTGTGTAGGTTTTGGAAGCAGTGTTGTTGTTTCGTGAATTTCATCATTAATACTTCTATAATTACCACCATGTCTTGGTTCTGATTTAAGATCTAAATTTTCTTTAAATATTTCAACACCGCCTAATTTATTTATGTCCTTAGCCAAATTTTCATCTCTATACAAATCTAAGGCCTCTAAATTTTTATTAACTTTTTTGTTACTTTTAGACGGAGTTTTTCTTACTATTTCAATCTCTTTAATATCCTGCTTAAATTGACTGATATTAGGAGAAGATCTATTTACTGGAATCTCCTTGTGTATTTGTATGTTCTTTTTTATTTGAAACGGCCTCGATTTACTATTTTCCCTATGAGGAACAGTTGTTGTTATAGGAGGTTCCGTAGTTCTTGCTAAAGTTCTCTTCGTTGGTTCTGAGGTGGTAACTCTTAACCGAGAGTTTGATGTGTCTTTGTTTCCGAAAGTAATATCTTTAACATCATCATCATCTGTTTCCTTATCTTTTTCATTATCAGCATCCTCGTTCTTATCCTCTTCCTCATCGCTATCTTCATCGCTGTCTTTGTTTTTGTTTTCTTCCTCATTTTCCTCTGCATCATCATCATGATCATCATCATCATCGTCGTCTTCTTCTTCTTCTTCTTCTTCTTCTTCTCTGCCTTTTTCTTTATCCTCTTCTTCTTTTTCTTCATCGTCTTCCTCACTTTCATCATCAACAACTTGTCCTTTTGGGTTTTTACTTTCATCACCACTATCATGATCTATCTTTTTTCTAATGTTACTTTTTTCATAGTTATTATTTTCTCTATTTTTTTCATACAAAGGCAAATAGTCATTCATATCTTGTTTAACACCTATGAGTTTATCAACTTCTTCTTTTTCTTTATCTTCACTCTCGTCTCCGTAAACTTTTGTATCCGTGACTAAAGTTCTAGTTCTACTCTTTCTTTTCATCTCTGTATACTTTGGACTACTATCCTCGTAGGTATTCTCAGATTGGGACTTTTTTTTATGAGATTTCTCAGTACTTTCAATATTATCCTTAAAATTAGGGGAGTTAAATCTAGTCACAAATCGAAGCTTAGGTAATTCCGTAACATCATCAATTTCTGATTTTGCAGTGGTTGTTGTAATTCTAATTCGTTTTCGTAAAACTGGTTTCCTCGTCGTTGTTGTAGTAGTAGTAGAAGTGGAAGTTATTTCTTCTTCCTCATCCGTTTCTTCTTCATCGTCGTCCTCATCGTATTCTTCGCTTTCCTCATGATCAAAGGGTCGTTTATTAATAATATCCGTGGATGGAGTAGTTGTACGAATAACTTTTCTTACCACCGTAGATGCTGCTATTCTTTGAGTTTCTAAGTTTTGGGGCAAAAACTGAGACACGTCAAAATAATACCCGTTTAATGGCTTCATGTCCGAGTTTGATTCTAAATTTTGTTTGTTATGACTATTAGTTCGCATTTCATAGTCTTTTATAGACATTGTCCGTTTATTATCCACGGGAGAGTAAGATGTTTTATGATTTGTTGGTTTGATTTCAAAACGGGGCTCACCGCGACGCTCCTTTGTACTTATATCAACAAAACTAAGTTTCGATAAATCATTTTGTGCATTGGAATATTTCTGCCTATCTCTTTTTGAAATATCTTTGTAGAATTTCGGATTTGAAATTATTTTGTCAGTTTTGTTTTTATCTGGATTTGATGAAACTTGGTCAATTATTCTGCTTGACTGTAGTTGTTTTATTAAAGGACTAATATTCCCGGAAGAAGTAGTTTTTTTCGAATCTTGATATTGACTATCTTTAATAATCTTGTAAGGTTCGTAGATAAAAGGCGCTGCCCTCTTTTTTCTATGTGTAGAAGTTAAATTAATGTTATATTCCTCTTTTTGAAGCTCAGTATCTTGTCGTGGTAATCGTGTAATATCAGCGGTTGGAAATGTCACCGTTTCACTATTGCTATTTTTATTTCTGTGTTCTTGCTGTTTAGGAAAATTATTATTTTTTTTATGTATTTTTTCAAGAAGATGGAATATGTCCGTAGTGTTTTGTAATGTTATTGGTTCTGGATTTTCTATTATATCTTCTCTAAAAAAAGGACTATCTAAAGGATTTTCACCAAAATATTTAATCTTGAAGCAATCAATTTTATCTCCAAGTCCTATAAGACGTTGTTTATTTTCTATATTTTTATTAACATTATCGGTCTCATCTTTGACGTTTTCATCATCTGGATTTTCACCTTTCTTTAGTTTGTCTGGAATAGGGTCGATCTCACTTACTACTTCTGGACAATTTAAATTAGCTCTTGAGTCATAAAATTCTGTACCTCCTCTTGTTTTTTTTGGAATCAAGAGAATATTTTCTGCATAGCGGATTGGCGAATCCTTATTAAAAGTATTAGAATTTTTTAAATAATAAGGATATTTGATATTACTTTTATTACCAATTTTATTAACTGCCTTTGGAATTTGTTTTAAGTTTTCCACTTGAGATGTTAAAGTTATGTCTGGAGGCAATAGTAAAGTTTCACGTTTAGTAACATCGTGTTCCAACAAACTTTTATCAATGTTATCTGTAACTTCTTGAGCTAGGCTATGTTTGTCTAAAGGAACAGATTTTTCTGTTTCATTTGGTATATTCACCAAACTTAATTGATCGTTACGTTTATGGCGGTCGCCCTCATTATTTTCATTTATATTGTCAACATAAATATCATCTGAATGTTCTTCTTCATCTTCAGTGTAATCATCAGAGTCTTCTTCATCATCTGTTTCTTTCTTGGAGTTTGCCCATTTTTTTCCATCTAAGACTTGGTCCCTGTAAGCTGATGCCTTTGTTTCATCATTACTATTACTTAAAGATGGAGCTTTGTATTTGCCACCACTGATTTCATTTTCTTTCAAATATCCACCGTGGCCTTCGTGTTCAGAAGCATGTTTCTGTTCTCCAGCGTGATCATAAGCACCATCTTCGTATCCCTCTTCTGAATAAACAGTTTGCGCTTTTGTACTTTTAATTGCTTCTCTTAACCTTGGAGCATTTTCTATGTCTTCTAAACTTTCCGCATCATAAACAGCAGCTTTTTTCGGAAGGTGTTTAGTAGTTTCAGTTTTTCTAACTTGAGCATAATTTTTTATAGGAACAAATTCTTCTTCATCGTCTTCATCACTTGAAGATTCATCACTCGTATAGGCTTCTAGATTTGGGTTATTTAAGGACTTATTATTTTTATCTGCGTTGTTGTTAAACTCACCTAGGTTATTTTTTATGTGGGTATATTTTGATTTACCTTTTTCATAAATATCGTAGCCATCAGGCTTCATAGCAAAGTTTTCTGGTGGTAGTTTTTGAGGATATTCATTACGTTCATCGTTGAACTTAATTGCATGTTGTTGCCTTAAGCCCTGCAAATGATGTTTTATAGGGCGGTAATGTGCAGGAGTAATCTTAGCAGTGTTTGTTTTCCACGGAGATCTTAATTTGTTATTCAAAAAATGTTCTCGGTGATGATTACCAATTTGAGGTCTATAATAAATTGGACGTCTATGTGGCCTATGTATTTCAAAATGTGTCGGAACATTCTGTTGAGGTCTTTTATTCCTATCAATTTCATGTGGATTTTCTAAATATTCATTACTTCTTACATCAGATTGTCCAGCGTCGTGTTCATATTGCTGTAAACGGTTTTTACTATCACGCAAATCATTCCTGATGTTCGTTAAAACAGGATCTTTGTAAATTTGTTTTAAAAAAGGCTCCTCTGCCTTATAAGGATGATAAACTTCAAAAGAAGTTGAAGCAGGTGTAATGAAACTTAAACTCTCCGCTTTTTGTACATATTTTTGATATGGATGATATTTAGTTTTCACTGGATCTAAAATGTTATGTTGGCCTAGTTCCGGTTTAGTTAAATCGGTATGAGGTCTTATAGGATATGCTTTATAGAGGTTTTGAGGTGATTCGACTCCATGTTCAGCGGCAACATCAATTGCAAATTGCGGTTTTTGACCAGTATATTGAAAATAGTCTTTATATATCGCTTTTGGGGTAGTTTGTCTATTTTTATCTGTATTTAGAACTTGGTCGCTTTTAATCACTTCACTGTCATCTGTCCAGTCCACTGGCACTCTGATAGAAAGACAGCGTGAACACTGTAGCACTAGTAACACGAGCACTGTGGCCACTTGCATTTTTTACATCACGGGTCGCAAGTGGTTGTCGACTGGCCGGGCCGCAGCCACGCGGTGACTATTTATCTCCTCGGTCAACCATCGCAAAACGATTGCTACTAGCCATTCGATTTGTATTTTACACTTTGCCATAAGTCATAGCCTAGAGCGTATTTTGTTATTATACTTATTTTAGGTATAAAGTATACGTAGTTTCTCTTTGTATAATTTTATATAAAAAATGACAGTAAAATTTTATATCAAAAATATAATAAAAATTTTTTACATATGTTTCACAGATTCGCTTGACTAACTTGGTCCAAGCTTTGACTTTTACCATTAGAAAAGTAATAGAAATGAGATAAAGTATTGTATACAAAGTGATAGATTAGTAAAATATATAAATTTGAGGACACAGCGACAGGTAATAGCAGTATGTCTAACTGTGAAAGCAACGCTTTCACGTTCACTCAAAACTTACAATAGAAGTAATGTAGTCATTGTTTATAACAAAATTTACTATCTAGAATAGTTTGAAATCTATATAAACATGAATTGAAATGTAGTTTTTCATGACATTATTATTCTAATGGTATAAATAGAAAAAAATTAAAAATAAGAGCTCTTTATATAATTGACACAAATTACTATATCATAAATATGCTTAGCAATAATGTCACTAGTTTGCGACAGTCAAATTCAAACATCCACCAAGAAACCGATTGCATTAACCACAAATAATAGATTTAATAATAAATATAATTGTACACGAAATTGTAAAAACATCAGCAATACCAATCACGATGCAATTTCATCACGAAATTAGTTTACTCTGAAAATAAAAGGGATATCTGTCCTGTTAACCCACTTACATTATATGATATTAAAATACTTTTAAATTTTAAATTTAAAATAATTTGTTTCATTATATTGAAAGTTAAAATAGTATCTTAATTTGCTCTACATTAATTGTATTGTCAACTGATCAAAAGCTTAACAGGTTTTGACGCAACAGTTCAGTGTAAGAGTATTTGTGCAATGAGAGCCCAGGTACTTTTATGTAATGTCACTTGGCAATCGATGGAACAATTGATAGCATTGACGTAACGGCACAAGTCGAGTCCACCGCAGCGTTGCAGAATTAGATACCAATGTTAAACAACGAAATCTCATAGCTTATAAAGCGTTTTGTCAACTGCTATTCGTTATAGCTTAACAGGAAACAAAGGTTGATGTTAGTGAAGCTAGCCGTTAGAGACAGTTACAATTATAATTTAAATAAGATCTTAATATAAGAAAAATATCTGCAATAAAAGAATTGATATAGAATGAAAGTGTAAATAATTTATTAGACTGTTTTTATAAATGTGTTACTCATATGGCTGAAAATTAAGCAAGGATCAAAATGTACTAATAAAATAAATATATATTGTTACTGTCCCTGTATTAGACGGATAATTAACTCGGGACAGGAAGTATTAATTAATACTAGCATAATGTACCGGCTAGAATTTAAACTGTGGCCCAACCGTGTATGGGCGTTAGTAATTCCTAGTTATTGTTGAAACCTAAGAAATCCAAATATGAGAAGTTATACGAACTCTGAACTGGTTTTAAGTTCTAAATTAAAGAAATTGTGTAAATACGTATATGTAACTATTACTTATGATTTAATTTGTCAGCACTTCAACTTAGTTATTTATTTTAATTAAAGATAAGTACAGATATATTATCACAAACATAACAATGAAACCAATGGATTTTTCACAACTCTATAAACAAATGAGAAATGCATCCCATTAAAATTATTGCATTATCCAATTAAATAATTAATTACATAATTATCATCATTAATTAGGCACTATTTTACATCATTAATAATAAGTTAAAACTAAGTATATGACAATTAGCACTGTCAGTCTTCTTACAATGCGATATTAGTACCATAGTTTTTTGTAGGGCTATTAGAAATCAACATAAAGTGTATTTTTAACAGATTTAACAGCACTTGGCTGTTAAATGCAACCTATAAATTGTAAATTTTTGTTATATATATCAAATAAGAATTATATTTAACACATTATATGAGTTTGTTTATCTATAGTAACATAAAAATTCATTATGCATATTTGAAGAACTGAGATAGAACGCTTGCGTAATCGTTGACAAACTTATCTGCGCAGTACAAGAACAATCATCATAGTAGCGTATCGCGTTTCTATGTTTCTTTTGATAAAATGTTTAAACCATTTGCTCTATTTGTGTTCAATTTAAATAAAACTAATGTTTTCGCTCAAGCTAAGTACGCTACAGCTATTTTACCACAGTTTTCGGCGGTAAGTTTAAAATAAGTGTTGTATATTTATTTTGACTTTATTTTCCTATCTTGATTATTAAACAACATATAACGTTTAAATTTAGAGAACGTAATGATTGATAACAAAACGTTGTCATTGTGATAACGTTTTGTTATCAATCATTTTGTTGTTTATTGGAAGAGTTATTATAATTTTAAAATATGAATATATATAGTTCTCCATATATAATGTTTCAATTAAAATTTATATTTTTAGGATAAATATGGTATTAAAAGAAAAAAGTTTGGATCAATAAGTCCATCGGATATAGAATACTTTAAAAAAGTCTTAAGTGAGGAAAGAATATTAACCGAAGAGTCAGATGTCTTACCGTATAATATAGATTGGATAAAGAATTGTAGAGGTAACTAAATAGTACACATTAATAAGAAATGATATTGTTAAATTAAATTTTACTATTTTCTTTGGTATAATCAGGGTCATGACCCATGGTGTTAAAAACGGAGGAAATACGATCGATTTTAACACCGAATATTAAAATGTAATGATATTTTTACCCCTAATTTGACACATGTATGTATGAATTATACAATTACAGGACAATCACAAGTTGTATTAAAACCGAAAACAACAGAAGAGGTATCAAAAATATTACACTACTGCAATAGAAAAAGATTGGCGGTATGTCCTCAAGGAGGGAACACGGGTCTGGTCGGGGGTTCAGTACCCGTGTTTGATGAAATCGTATTAAATTTATCATTAATGAATAAAATTATAAGTCTCGACGAAATATCAGGTGTGTTGATTTTATTAATGAACTTATTCAATAATTACAAAATGAAAATAAACCTAATAATGTTTTTTGATTTAGGTATGTGCTGTAATTAGTTATAATATTTACATAAACAAACATTCTTGATAATATTTATAATAAATGTAATAAATTTTAGGAGCCCTAGTATGTGAAGCAGGTTGTGTTTTAGAGAAACTAGACGACTATGTCCGGGACCGAGGTCTGATAATGCCTTTGGATCTTGGAGCTAAGGGTTCTTGTCATATTGGGGGGAACGTAAGTACGAATGCAGGAGGACTGAGATTACTTAGATATGGCAATATTCATGGATCGGTTCTTGGAATTGAGGCTGTGAGTATAAGTAGTATAAATTATCTTGGCCTTTAACAATTACCTATTAACAATTCTGATGCACTGTAATTTTCTATTTTAGGTCAAAGCTGATGGAACAATACTCGATTGTCTTCGAACTCTAAAGAAAGACAACACAGGATATCCGCTGAAGCACCTGTTTATAGGTTCCGAAGGCACACTGGGGGTTGTTACAAAAGTCAGCATACATTGCCCTGCTGTACCTAAAGCAGTATCCCTCGGATTTTTTGGTATAGAGCATTTCATAATTATAACTGTATCTGTTATTTTCTTATATCAACCAATTTTTAATTTTAGGCGTGGAGAATTTCGAAAATATTCTTAAACTGTATAAAAACGCTAAATCATCTCTAGGAGAAATTCTCTCAGCATTCGAAATGGCAGACAACGAATCAATTACTTCCACTGTAAACCATCTAAAACTCTCGTAAGTGGCTGAGTACTCAAATATTTTTAAGTGCTAAATCAATTATATTATCTTATATTTACTCATGAAACATTATAATTAGCTTGAGAGTTTTCAATTCAAAAATATTTACACTCAGATAAGTATTTATCTGAGTTTTGCTGTTAATATATTTATGTATTATGTATTATTTAACATCTTAATACAATTTAAATAGAAATCCAATAGCGGACTACCCTTTCTACGTTTTAGTGGAATCCCACGGTAGTGATGAAGCTCATGACGATGAGAAACTTTCTCGGTTTCTATCTGAAGGCATGGAAAGTGGACTTATATTGGACGGCACCGTTACTTCTGAACCCAACAAGATGAAGGTAAACCTATTAAGATTGACGCGACAAATTTCATTTTCGTTTCATAGGCACCGTATATTGTAATCGTCAGTTATACACAGATTACTAACGCGTATACAGTTTTAAAAAATTGTATATACAATTTTCTCCATTCTCTGTTAGCAGAGATAAATGTAATTTTAGAATGTACCTGCCTATTGCTCTAATAACAATATCTACTTTATGTGTAATATTAAATTATAAGCAATAAAATGATAAAATTACACTAATATAATCGAGTCATTGAATAACAATAACTTTCCTCAGTCAATCTGGAACATACGCGAAAGCATCGCAGGCGCAGGTCTGCTGGACGGCTACGTGTTCAAGTACGACGTGTCGCTGCCGCTGTCGCGCTACTACGAGCTGGTTGACACACTGCGACATCGCCTCGCTGGCCGAGTCACCCGCGTGTACGGATACGGACATGTTGGTAAGTAGGTTACGTAATATATAAAGACCCCTTACGTAGGTTACGTAAAATATAAAGACCGATGTTCCTAGGAATATGCTAGAAAGCAGTAACCCTTAAACAAAACGAATCCTTTCATTTATAATTTAAATGCTAGCTTAAGAACGCAAATTCGTTTGGAAGAGCGATAGGAAACAATGTACTTCTTAAAATAACTCTAGTAACAATGTCATTGAACTTGTGCCCTGATACCGAGTGGTCGCTGCACGAATAACATACTAAATAAAACCTTGATTTTTATTTAAAAACAGCCAGTCTTCTGTCTATCTGTTTGTGAATAAAATTCTAAGAGCACTCGCCCATCAAATACTTTTTACGTGATATGAACCACGTAAATAACATTCATAGATATTCTAAATAATATCTTCATAAAATATTTACAATTAATACAATATTTTTAATTTTAGAAGTGTCAAGTGAGTTATCAATTGCTATGAACATTAAATATAACTTAATATATAATTTATAGTCTATGGATATGTAAATGAAAGCAATACTCTTACATTAATTTAGTATTCAAAGCATTCAGTATCGCAAAACTTTCTCATTTAAATGAATAGGTAACAACTTACAATCTGAGAACCTGATCGCTTTGTTATTTTCACTCAATCACTTTGCGATATAATTATAATTAATACGTCAAGGAACTAATTACTAATAATTGTGTACTGGTTAGCAATGAGACCTTCCGCTTTTAAAACGTAATTCTAGATATCTTTCTAGATATCTTTTCTCGTGTCAGGACACGAGAAACAACAAAACATTACATATGATGATTTTTTATTTGATTTATAATATCTGTAATATATAAATTTACAGGTGATGGCAACATTCATATCAACGTGACAGTGCCTAAATACTCTAAGGAAATAAAGTTAGAATTGGAGCCGTATATCTTTGAACAGATCTCCAAACTGAAAGGCTCCATTAGCGCGGAACACGGCGTAGGTTTCAGAAAACCACAGTTCATACATTACAGCCAAGGAGAAACCTCCTTGCAACTTATGAGAGACTTAAAAAAAACTATGGATCCAAACGGAATCCTTAATCCCTATAAAGTTCTTCCTGATGTACCAGAGACTGAATAATTATTATATTATTTTAATTATATAATAAATTTGTTTTATTATAACTTTAATGTAAAAAAAAAGAATATATAAATAAAACAACAATATATTTAAATGCCTTTTATTAAAATATCCATTTATTCTTATAACATTCATAATATCACTGCAACAGAAATACAATGGAATATTACAAACATTCGCCTAATTGCTTCGAATAAATAAATCCAGTATTGCACAAAACATATTTAAAAAATTATTTTATAATCTGTTACGGAAAGTTAACACCAGTACTACACAAATTATTATATCCGAACGTCTGTTACAAGTCTTATTATGCAAATGGCGTCAAACAATTCGGCTTAAAAGACAATTTATACTTAATTACCAAATAAGAATAGGCAATTGTATTATATTAAAAGGGTATGGGACTTATAGAAAAAAGCAATTACAAATTGTATGAAATAATTTATCAGACTTAACTTTTTTGTTACTTTTTTGCGCGTATCTCTAAACAAAGAAATTTAGATAAAAACCCTTCATTAAAATTTAAGTAGATCAAAGACCGGAGCCGGTTAAAAAGTAGTATAAATAAAAGAAAAACATCGATTTCGACAACACGTTTGTTAAAATATTAAAATCATGAGACTGTTTTGATATTTTGAGACGATTGAAATTTATTTTTGAAATATTATTTTATTGAGATAATTAGACAAAATAAATGGAAAAAATAATGAGATCACTAAATAACTTTTTTTTTTTTACACGCGACAAAATGTAAACAAGAGCTGATTCTGACCTAACGACTACAATGGGGAACTACCTTCTCCAAAAAAAATAACTAACCTACACAATAATTATGCAAATAGGAAAGAAAAAACATTTTCTACAACTATGAAGATTTTATACATGCATTTTTTTTAGAGAAGCGATCAATATTAATTAGAAACATTTATTATACGTGACATTTATTTACGTTAATACCAATTTTGTACTAAAATATTTATCAAGGCGAGATAATAATATCTTATGACGTTATTACATTGCATTTATTTCATTAATTCATTGTAATAACAGCACCTTAAATATTTTAAAACATTTACGGGTTATATGACCATCGAGTGACATTATGTACTTAAGTAGTTCACCTCTAGTCTTACATAGCTCTAATATGTTTACTTGTTTACATTAAGTCCCCAATATTATGTGCATAGTTGCATGATTAATTAAAATATTAATATTTCATTAAAACGCTAGACACTAACGTCCCACAAATAAAACATCCAGAGGTCACAGAACATTATGTACTTGAGATATATGATACCGGTGTAAATTATTCGAGCTAAACATCAACCTACACTTACGCACACTTATCTAACGGAATATCTATATATAATTCATTAAAATTCATTAAAAGCTGTTATTGCGATTGAAATGAAGAATGCGTTTATATTACTTATGTATGCACGGAGTCGAAAGAGTATTGCGGTTAACCTAGACTTGATATCCTGGCTATAGACATATGACAGCATGGATGTGTGAGGACAGTGATATTATCGCTTAATCTGGTTGGATATCTTGAGAAACTCCAAGAAGCCCGCCTGCATCTCGGCGTCCATGCCCGTGTCCCAAGCGTCGTTCTCCAACTCCTCGCTGGAATTTCTATTATGTTAATACTAATTATTTTCTATTACTATATACTCAATTTTCGATGATTTTCGATAAATTTATCCATCCCATAATTCTCAACACACAAAACATACATATTACATCAACAATTTATTAAATTTATTAATACGCTCCAGTTTTCTGTAATTAAAAAATTATTGTCTTTTATCATTAAGAAAGTTATTTTAATAAAAATAAAAAAAACAACTAAACAGATTTTTAAAAAATTTGGTGTTTTGTTATGAGAATCTGAGTGAATAGTTTGAATGAATTAAATTGTATATTTATTCTAAGGTATACAGTAATTTATGTGTGGATAATGACAATAAAAGTATGAAGAAGTATGACAGAAAGAGATAGATGAAGTCGCTGGCAGCAGTGAGTATGTAAAACATATATCTGTGATTTAGGAAAGAAATATATTAAACTACATGTATTATAAAATATATAAATATGTGTATGTGGAGGCAAATATCTGATATATGGGCGTATGTGCATGTGCGTGCATGTGTGCTCACAGTATGTCATCCTCGATGGCTGGTGGCTTGGCGGGCAGGTTGCTCTGCAGGAAGGCGCATTCCTCAGCCGTGAGCGAGTGTCCGTCGGCGAGAAAGCCACCCATACCATCCGCTTCAGAGTTATCTGGAAACGTCAGTATCATTATTTATATAATGAAGATCCTAACGCCTAAAGGAACGCAAACATTCATTGGAAATTTGTATAATGTAGAAAAATAAAGATTTTAGATTTGAAATGAATTAAAATAATAAAAATTTTGTTTTTTTTTTTTTCTTTTGATTGTGTCATGGAATGTAGTGCATTAATGTGTTAACAAAAAAAAAAAATTAAATGTTAATTCCACAGTCGGACTTCCATCTAAGTATAAGCGCCACCTTAGAATCCGATAGATATCAAAGCACGTCACCATCCTTACCGTGTCTGCGGCGGTTTTCCTGCGGCGGCGGATCAGCGGCAGCGAGTCCCCAACGAGCAGCCCGCAGCGACAGCACGTGGCGCACGCTGCCCAGAGACGAGCGCGCTCGCAGCCGCTCGAACACCTGCTGCATGCTGCCGGGGCAGTCCGCGTCCAGAGCGATACCCGACAGCTGGGAACAACACGAGCTTGAGGATAGCCGTTTAGATGTGAGGGCAAATGTAGTCACTCACCGTAGCATTTTTTTTTTATTACTGTTTTCGTCGAGTGGACAGAAGCCTAAGAATCGTTATCGAGTGAGACTGTTTTAGATGTACGCCAGAATCTGTCGTATTTACCGATTGTAACATAATTTCAATAACAAACTCACTTTCAACAGCTGACAGACAGCTTTGATGTTAACTTCCTTGTCGGTATCCAGCAGATGTAAGAACACCTTGCAGAGACTTTCTCCCAAAGATCTTATTCTCCTTCCCTACAATTGACATGTAATTATTTTATGATTCAATATTTTAATAATTTTAATTGTCAAAATTATTAAAATTTTAATATGATACCTATAATAAAACACTTCCTATTTTGTCTAAAATAAAAATATAATTAACACATTTATATCAATATAATAATAAAAAAGAATAAGTTAAAACTCAATAAATATTAGATTTAAAACCAGAATTAGCACAGAAGTCCTAGCAACACTTGTATTATAAAATTGATTGCATGACTGACTATGAAATATGTAATTGATAGGAAACAAATTAAAGTCTTAACTTTCTGTGTCTACTGTCTGGTAATTGTATTTAATTATATCTAAAACAATTTTTTAACTCTTTATTGTTTGCGACTTTATCCAGATATATTATTTTGATTTGTATTACATTCAATATTCCTTGAATTATGTGGATACAAAATGGCGTTTAATACATTGAGTAATAAGAAACCATCTTATACAGAACTAAACAATATGAATTAATGATACCAATGGTTTGGTTGACTTACCTGGTTATCTTCCAGCTGAGTGTATATTTCAGCCAGGAACATAGCAAAACCCCTCATGTTCTCTTCAGACGTTTCAGCTCCACTTATGATTTTGTTCTCTTCAGCAGTGCAGCGCTCAAGCAGACAGGCTCGGAAAGTGGAGTCCTCAGGCGAAGACACAGAGTCATACATTGAGCACAAACGAGCGCCATTGTAGCGGAAGTTTGCCTCAAATATTGACTGTTGGTAAAGACCAGATTTCAATTTAGAAAAGGTTAACAAATTACGAATAAAATATTGTTGGTTAAAATATAAGTTTTGTCAAATCATCAATCAATAAATTTTACAACCAATACTTATTTTACAACTAAGTTATTTTTAAACTCATGAACTTTACCTGATTGACAATAGCTTCAACAAGAGGCCTGGTGTAATTTGCGTCATGAAGAGTCATAACAAATGAATCTACCAATGGCCCGCAGAGAGTGTCAAATTTGCCTGGGTCAAATGTTATCTCGCACATAACAGTAATCAGGTTGGCTATGTTTTCCTTTAGAAACAACAAATTTTTTATTTTAATTGTGTTATTATATTTACTTTATTAATACTATATAACTAGGATTGACAACCATTTATAGAATCGTCTAAATAAATCACATTTTTAAAAAAACTCTAAAATATATAGTATGATTAAAGAAATATAGTATTTTATGGGCAGAATAAAAAAGATGAAGTTAACATAACTTCAGCTTTTATATTTGATAAGAATTATATTGTTTTCAATTCTTGCATTTAAAAATGAAAAACTGTTTTCAATAAAACTTGCTAAAGCTTTATCGCAGTAATTTTTTAAACAAATATAAGTCAAAAGCTATTTTTTTTAAACATATACTTGCACTGTTCTTTCCTTCACGCCATTTTGAATTCCTAATAGAAATATTTTTTTGAATTATCAAATTCTATACTCAAATTCTCAAATCTCAAATTCTATTCTCTCAGCAGAAATGGAATATTCTTAATAAATAAATGTGGCAACTTATTTTCTGTATTTTTTTAAGAAATGCTGACATTTGGGATATGGTATTTGAATTAAATCTCTTGAATCCTTTAATTTAATAAATATTTAGTTTAATATATTTATTTCTGAATAAAGTTCTATCTGTATTACTAAGTTTTGCTTGCAAAATATTGAACTTCTAACATTGTCTTACAGTCATCAAAAGAAACCTTGTATTTTAAATAAAATCCTTAAATTTTAAATTAGGGTTGCTAAAGATCAACTTTTATACATTGTACTGAAATATATTTGAATACTAATAGTATATAGTATGAAATCCTGAAATACCATACAATTCTATATATTATCATTGTTGGTAGCCCTATGTGTAACATATAAATTCAGGTTAAAATGATTCAAAAGATTGTATTCATATCAATGAATGTTATTTATATTATAATTTCATATTGATTATAACCTAAAAAAAATTAAAATCAAACTATGTAAAACATAATAGTAGTTAATTTTATAATAATTTAAAGTGTATTACTATTATTGTTATAAAACCTAAATGTGTTATGTACTTTTATTAATATATATATGTCCAAGATTACTATTGCACAGAAAATTGTAATCTGTCTTTAGATATGAGTATCAGCTAATTTATGCCTGATTTTGATAATGATAAGCTTAAGGATAATAACCAATCGAAACCAACAGAAAAATACCAACCCGCAAATCAGCATTTTCTCGATCCTGCAATGAGTATGACATATCTTCAAAATCATACGGGTCTTGGTCTTGAGCCCGGCGAATTCTATCTTGAGCAGAAAATCGAGGAACCCTGTAGTAGTTCTGGGCATAGGACCCTTGAGCCTGGGGGACGTAATTTGGCGGATACCATTCTTTTGCTTCAGCTGACAGATTTGATTTTACAGGTTTTGGAGGTTCTAAAGATAATATTTTTTTTTTAATAAAAAAAAAATTGGATTAAAATCCATATAATTTTAATCTAATAATTTAGATTATTTTAACTTTTAATAATATTCTATTACAACGGCAATATATTGAAATAATTTTAATAGAACGGCCGGTTGCTTTCTGTCAAACCACGCCGACGTCACCAAAATTGTAAATCCTCATAACTTTCACCTAACGATTCTGATGTGCGTCTTAAATGAACAAAGAGCAATAGCGTAACCCAAAATCTAATTTTTACCGTAACAATGAAATTCTAAAACTAAAATTTACCTTTTCCCTCTTCTACCATAGCTTTTGGTCGACGCAGTTCGCGAGGTTGGTTATCGGGATTCCAAACACGGCCGCTGCCTGTGGATCCTCCGTATTCCCCGTTATTCATTTCAAACGATATGGCCGATTGATGTTTTATTACAGTTTTAATGCAAATATATCTTCTCAACGATTCTATATACTGCACCGAAACACTTCGTATAAAAGAAGAAAGCGTTCGTTTGATTTCGACACGTAAACAAAGACGACCACTACAACAAGTAATAACGTTTTCACAGACACAAGGATACCTCCATGTTATTTGTGCAAGAGAGACAAAATATTTTCATGACTATCTATGACCTAAATTTTGTCTATATTGGATGCGTTCGTTATACATAGTTTAAGATTTAGAATTTATTTCATAAAATGTGGCTGCACAGTGAAATTGCGTTATTGATTTCCCGTATTTATTTTAAAAAATAAAAATTTCAAGTAGAGCATAATAAATTGTATGTTGACCAATGGGACTTTATTCTTCTCCAGTGCTAATATGATCAATTTTAATATTCGAAGAACCAATTCCTTAATATTTTAATTGTATAATATTTCATAAGATATGATGAAAACATAAGTGGATATAGTACTCATAGAATTTCGTATATTTCTAAAAAGTTTAAAGGGTGTTATATAGGTATTATTGATTATCATTAACCAAAACCTAGCACATTCTTTGAACAAAAAAATTGTTTTGTTTAAACAAATAATAAAAGCATTTGTTTGTTGAATATTTTCTGATGGATCTTTATACAATACTAAAAAAAGGTATTAGGGAAAAAAAATTAGAATATACATATATAAAAATTAGGATATGTAAATAATATAAAAAAAACTTCTTGACAAATCAATAATAAAAGAGATAGAAGATATTATGGATTTCTCTCCTTAACCTCTCAATTGACAATATACAATAGGCAATAATTTTGTATATTAATTTGTTAGTCGTTAATAAAATATTTAGAATGTTTTAATATATTATTATATTTAAAGCCTTGCAAACGCTCCTACAAAACTTTACATATATTTAACCATTAACAAGGTTAGATTTAAGATGAATAGAATTAAAGAGGCAGCGAGGAATATAATATGCCGAAAGGGGAAAATTTACATCATTCCTGTTTACACTAAATCACAATAGGAATTGGCTGGAAAAACATTAAAAACCTCATGCAAACCCCCCCGTTATAGATGCAGTTGTAAACTCATATCTACGCATCGTCTAAAAATCTAGCCTTTAACAGAGCACGGGGTCACAGAAAACAATCCTTGTTTTTTTTTTGTTGCGATTGAATGGTAGAAGCTGATATTGTAATATTTCCGCAGTATTCCATGTAGCTTAACCTAGGCTTTATATAGGGCCAGAGGGTGACCCAGCGTAAATAAGTACTTCACATTCTTCATTGCTCTATTAAAATCACTCCTATTACATCGCGACTAGCTTGCCTTTGTTCTCCAGACGACTGCAAAAATGGCAATCGCTCGAAATTTCAAAACCTTTGTTAGGAAGTGTCAACCAATGTGGGATACAACTTTTTATGGTTGCAAAATCATAAACAGTTCTTTCCGCGAGGTCAGTGTCTCGTTGCCCTAAATTCATACTTTAGGAAGGGATTGAGGAGTTGGAAGGTGCTTGACACTAATCCCTCTCATTCGGACACCTTGTCTATCTTGTGTAGGTCTGATTGCCAAATAGCAAATGCCTCTAGTTATCTTGATTCATTAAAATGTATGTATCTGTTGCGAGTAAGTGAGCAAGTCTGACACAAAAAAATACACAAACCTCATGCCACTGTAGTGAGTGTGTTAAGGTCAAGTTTATTTACTCAATTGTTCATCAAGCCTTCATGATCCTGATATAACTTCAATAATATAATAATACTAATAAGAATCCTGATATAACTTCAATAATATATAACGAACATAACAATTGATTTAATTATATAATAGTGACAATGATTCATAAGTAGATGTTACATAATAAAATATATAACCACAGTATGTTAATTTTGGGTTAACAGAATTATTAATTTCAGATGTATTTAACAAGGTTAATAGGAAATTATCTTTATTTATTTTTTGAATCAGCCAAATGTGTGTCATTTCTGTGCTACCATACAGTGTTTCATAGTTATCATTTTAATATATTTAATAATTAGTCCAGTAACTTCAGACCAATATGGCACCCCTATAATCTACAGGAACATATAAATAAGTGGAAATAAAATATGTATACTTGGTATTCTAAATCTTGTAATCCAACAATTAGGTAACTATAGTAAAATATTAATAAAATATATGGTTATATTTTAAAATTAGTAGCAAATTGTGTTTATTTATGAAATAAGCAGAAAGGAAATGAGAATGAAGCTACAAACGGAATAAAATAATTTTATTCAACTAATAGGTAATCTAGATTCATTTTATAACTACCTTTACAAATAAATGTGCAGTAATTAAATATAAAACATCTATTTACAATGATACCCTTTTTTATATGCTACAAAAGACGCAAGTATTTAAACTAAACTTCCATAATGATTTTACATAAAAAAGGGGTAACAGCACAAAAACAATTAACTAAATATATACTAATTATATACTGAAAGATTCTCCACATCCACATGTGCCTTTTATGTTTGGATTATTGAACACAAACTCTGCTGAAAGCTTGTCTTCCACAAAATCCATTTCGGTTCCTATAAAATAAGTTAAGTATAAACAAGTTGACTCGTACTACATATGCTTGTAAAATATCATTACTTTATTAAGTATTGTAATTTTTTTTTTTTGATATAATTGGATGGTGTTTAATACTGACTATTAGAATAATAAATGTTAAAATTTGAAATATAAAAGACCTTGAAAATACAAGACTAAAAAAGGTTTCATTTTTAACATTTAAATTAATATATAGAATTTGTCTAGATATTATTTGATTGGTGTTAAAATAACTGCCAATCCTCATCCACAATTAAGTTTTGGCCTTTAATGATTTTTGAAATTATTGAAACCTCAATGAAATACATACCTAGTAAAGTTAGCTGTGCCTTCTTGTCAATGATAATAGTAACACCGTCTTGTTTCACTTCTTCATCAAGTTTTCCTTTTGATGATGCATAATCCAAGGTATATGATAGCCCATTGCACCCTCTTTGTCGAACACCAACTTTCAATCCTATAAAACCTTTTCCTTCTTCCTTAGCCATAATCTGTTTAACTTTATTTACGGCTGAAGGTGTTAAAATTAGAGCTGCTCTAGAAGGGAGCAGTCGTTTTTTTACTGCCCTTACAGTTGCGCTCGCTATTGTTTTAGTCGACATCTATAATTAGTAAAACCATTTATATTTTTTTCTTATTCAAAATGTTAATTATTTTACGTAAAAGATGACGTTATGACGATATATACATTCTTTTGTATGTTTTTATAAAAAAATCATTATAAGATGAAAAATATTCCAGAAATCTAAATCAGTTTATACCTTTTAGTTCTTCTATATTTTTAAAATCCCATTTTTCATACTTTACATACGACCAAAATATATTTTCTTGATGACATGTGTCAAAAATCAAAATGAAGTGTCATCTACCCTTTGTTAATGACAATCGACAGATTAATAAGAAACTCATACCGTCAAGAGTGAAAGCGGAAATTATAAACCATTAGGCTATAGACAACTATTTATCATCTATTGCAATTATAAAATAATAACAGTTTTATTATACTTCTAATATTATACTGGGTTCCGAACTAGAAAAAAAGATATTTTGTTTGGTTTTGTGTGACATTTTTATTTTTGTCTTTCAAAGCACAAATTAATAAAAATCTTATATCAATCGTATTAAATTATAGGCTTTCATCCAGCATATCTACTTTTTCAACTGATGCCTACCTAATGATTACTTTATTCATAGTTTAAATCAAATCACTAATCCCTATGTGCTTGAGGTTGTCTCGCTCGATAATAAATTACACGTTTAACTTACTGTATTCAAGAGATGATTTATCAAGGTCATAACCAAATGTAATTTTGAGATATTTTGCATATATTATCATCATCATCATCAATGAGTCCAAGATTCATTTTTATAAATAAATATTAGTATTTCACCATAACGAAAGTATAAAAAAACAGCCATATTTTATATGATTTAGTATTTATGAATCGTGATTTCTGAATGACTGTCACAGACTATATAGAGATACTACATACTACGTATATGACACGTCAGGTTGTACTTCTCGGTGGTTGTACTGTGTAATAACGCGGTACATATTTTTTGGTATAAATCAAATAATGTAAATTAATAATTATGGGTGGACAAAAGTTTGAATATGATGAAAGTGGATCCACATTCTTTTATTTCGTTTTGTCATTCCTCGCACTTATATTGGTTCCGGCGACATTTTATTATTGGCCAAGAAAAAGAAAAGAAGGTAATATTTTTCTTATAGAACTAAACAGAAATCACTCAAAACCAAAAATATTTATTTCTGTTAGCTGTAAAATTTGCGTATTAGCGAAAAATTAATCATGCGCCGCGTATTTATTTTTTAAATACTAATAACTCATTCGGTTCACGAAAACTTTCATGTCACTATACGGTACATGTTTGACGCATAGCACATAACACGTTGATTGATTTTTTTAATTAGGTCTAAATAAATACATGATAATCAAATTTTAGATCCAACTAAACAGGCGGAAAGATGTCAGTGTACAAATTGCAAACAGAAACAGTTAATTTTAGAACAGTCACAGCCTTACAAAAAGGTTAAAAATTTCTTTATAATGCTGGCAATTATCTCAGGATGGGTGCTACTTGGTTTTCTTGCCATGAAAGTATCCCAGTTTGATTATGAGATGTCTAATTTTGATCCCTATGAAATATTGGGCCTTCCTCCTGGAGCAACTCAGGCAGAAATAAAAAAATCTTACCGTAAACAATCTTTAATATTGCATCCAGATAAAGAAACAGGAGATGAAAAAGCCTTTATGAAGCTAACAAAAGCCTATCAGGTAACACTGATAAAATATTTTTATAACCTAATCACTCTGATAAATTATTTTACTAATGTGCTAGGTCTGCCAATGTGCAAGGTGGGTGGAGCTGAGCGAAGCATTGTTGCTGATTGCGTTTTTCATACTTGAAAAATTATGAGAGTTAATTGTGGCTAATAATCTTAAGCCTAATAAGAACTGGTGTGTGAGATTTCAAAATGTTCCACATGTTAACTCAATGGGACACACTTTGACCATTTAATAAAAAACTACATTCAGAAGTGTCACCAAAAAAATTCAGGACCTATCAGTCACTGCCCTCGACAACTATGCCAATTTTCAACATCCTACCAGTATTTGTCTAGGAGGAGTAGAATTAGTAACGAAAAACACTTTTGGCCAGTGAGAGCTTCGCTTCGCTCAGCTCGATAACCTCAATACATCAAACATTATTAAAAAATTTACAATATTTTGGATTATTCCAAATTAATTAACAAAATTCTTTTAAATATGAACCTAGGCTCTAACAGATGATGAAGCAAGGAGAAATTGGGAGAAGTATGGAAACCCAGATGGTCCAGGTGCTATGAGCTTTGGTATAGCTTTGCCAAGTTGGATTGTAGAGAAAGAAAACAGTGTGTGGGTACTTGGGCTGTATGCATTAGTATTCATGGTTGCTTTACCCACTGCCGTAAGTATAGCTACAATTGAAATTTGGCATATATAATTTTTGATAACATTTTCATAAGTACAATTATTATTGTGTTGGGCTGGAATAAGTTTGTTTTGCACTTCCATATTTACTTATTTTTGTAAGTGCCTTATATGCTATATGAAATTTTGGTTAATATTCTGTTACCAGGTGGGAACTTGGTGGTACCGTTCTATTAGATTCTCAGGAGAGCAAGTCCTTTTAGATACAACTCAAATGTATTTCTACTTCTGTCACAAAACACCGTCAATGCCTCTTAAGAGAGCTCTAATGATTTTAGCAGCTTCTTGTGAGTTTGATAAGAGGCACAACTCTGAAATTATAGAAAGAATGACTGACAATGAGGAAGTCCCCAGTGTAAGAATATTTAATATTTTATATCAGTAATCATATTAGAAATTGTAATCATGTCTATAGGATTGATGAACTATATATATGGAAAATAATGCAATTTGCATTGCTATTTTGCAGTTACTCCGAGACCTTCCAAATTTAGGAGAAAAGAATAAAGAACAACCTCTTTGCCGACCATACAGCATTAAAGCTCGTGCACTTCTCCATGCACACTTATCTCGTATACCTCTACCACAAGACACATTGGAAGCTGACCGACGGTATATAGTCTCGAGATGCCCAGATCTTATAGTGGAGATGGTCAATTGTGTTAATCAGCTAATTGCTTTAGCCTATGCAAGGAGGAGTAAGTTCAATAGTAAATGTTAATGTAATGGAAAAATGAGTACAGACAATAAGACTATTATTTTGACTCTTAGTACTTTCATTGTTAAAACATTAAAAAAAAGCTGTGAAAAATCCAATTCATGTACTTAAGATTTCTTTAGAGGTTATATCTTAAAAATGAGTTGACACTTTTCACACTAGCTAACTGATTTCTTTATTTTCAACAAAATAATGAAGAGAAACTTGAGTTCACCTGTGAACATGAAAAAGAGTTCACATGTGAATATTCCTATTTATTATTTCACTTTTTTTTTTATCTTTGTAGTTCCTCGGTTACCAACAATAGAGACGATTGAAAACTGCATGAAAATGTCCCCAATGATTGTTCAGGGCCTTTGGGAATACAAATCTCCGCTACTCCAACTGCCATATATTACTGAAGATCATTTAAAATACTTTACAAATAGGAAAAAACATATTAAGTCACTGCTGCAATTAGCGCAGCTATCAGGAGATGAGAGACGGCAGCTGTTAAGATTTTTGAATGATAAACAGTATGAAGATCTCATGAAAGTACTCGGAAATATGCCTTATATACATTTTCAAGTTAACACTGAAGGTGTGTTGGTACACTTTATTTTAATAATTTAAAATAAAGTAATGGAATATGTTTAATAAAAATTATATATTATATATTCTAGTGATTGACGACGAGAATCCAACCGTTGTTACTGCGGGGGCCATTGTCACAGTCACAGTATTCCTCCGCAGAACTGACATGAAGGAACTCTTCGGGGATACCTCTATCAAGGAAAAGAATATAAAGTATAAAAATATTTTTATTTTATTGTTATAATAGTGTTCTCAATATTTTTTATACTTGTGAGTTTGTTTTTTTATTTAATTTTTCTCAATAAATAGGGACGAAGAAGATGGTGGTGGGGAGAACACAGAAAAGGGAGAAAAAGGTGAAAACGACAAAAATGATAAAAAGGATACATACAAGAGACCAGTATGGATGAAACAGAAGAAACATGCACCAGCTAAGAAAAGCAAAAAACCGCTTGCTAAAACCAAACCTGTAGTGACAGAGAACAAGAACGATGTTAAGAAGGACGTCAAGGAAGCCAAGGATGTTAAAGAAGTCAAGGAACCAAAGAAGAAGGAAGATGATGGTACACTTCATTTAATTATAAAGAACCAAAATTTATTTGTCTTTCTATAATATCAATTTCTGTTTTGTTATTAATATAAAATGCATATATTAGTAATGTTTTAATATTAAATATTATATAAATAGGCGAAGATTCGGATGACGCCATCTCCGACGAGTCCGGTTCTCACAGCGATTCAGGCGACGAGTCTCGCGACAAGTCCTCGGCCGGAGACGACGACGACGACCAATGGGACAAGTTCCAGAAGCGCATACAAAAGCGAGAGAGACTCGAGGGACGGTCTAAGAGCTCACATCCTGTACATTGCCCGTACTTCCCATTGGTAAATCAAATTTTGTTATTAATTATTGTCGAAAAAAAATGATAACATGTAAGTCTGTTTATTGTCGAAAAAATTTAAATATGATAATGATAATATGTGAGTATTAAGTAGCCATCTTAAATTTTATGTTTATTTGAAAGACTTTACCTGTTCGCGGACTATTCATGTGATACTAATTATAATCACCAAATTATATATAAAAGTATATAATTAGTTGTAAGCTATAGCGTGGTGCAAGTGACGTCTGTCAGTACCATATGACTAGGGATGGACGTTATGCATTTCTTCTTTGTCGTTTACGATACTCGCAGCATAAATCTAGTTCGCTTTAATATTGTTATGACAATTAATGTGTTAATCAGTCGTGCAGTGCAACTCCGTGTATTAATTTGTCTTTACAAATATAAAATAATCAAAATAGGGGTAATGATTTTTATTCGTAAAAACATTTTTTCTCTACGGTCTTCTATCCGCTTGGCGGCCATTTTGTTTACGTGCGATGCTATCACTTCAAGTGCTACGGCTGACTCTGATATGAGTTTATATGAAAAAAATATTTATTTATATAACAAAATCCTCATCACATTACTTAATTTTTCTTTCTTTTACATTTTATTTGTAGACTAGAACATTGTGGTTGGATTAAATTTAATTTATGGGAATTATTAATGATTTAATATATTACGAATGTGGTACAAGCTGAAATAACTAAGTCATATTTTGTAAATCGCGACCACTTTCGAGAGTTAAACGCTACGGTATTGACACACGTCACCCGTACCATGCTACAGCGCACAGACTATACATCTGAATATTTTTACATAAAATGGATGCACGACCATATCACTAAATATTGTCGTAACAGGAGAAGCAGGAGTTCTGGTGGTGCTACATCTGCGACCGCAAGTCTCACACGCTGCTGACGGCTCCTGCCCACGTGACTGCTCTGGCAGCAGCGCACGAGCTGCAGCTGCGCTTCACCGCACCGCGCTGGCCCGGCCTCTACACGCTCGCCTGTTGCCTGCGCTCCGGTACCACGACATACACACACACACACGCGCACAAACGCATACACGCGCATACATGCTCACACGCACAAACACGCAACATATGAACACATACCTACAGTACGCACAAACACGCACACACATGAACACATCATACACATACGCACACACACATGAACACCTGCACTTACATGTCTATACACTTGTGTGTACATAACGAACACCTGCAGATGTTCTAATGAATACTTGTATGTACATATTGCATATTATCACGTTCTCACACGCACACTAATACACACGGGTACACATCTAAAGAAACGAGCACGTGCACCGACAAATATTCACATACAGACTGCTAGTGCACACAAAAGACTATGCACATAATTATATATATATATTTGAGCTAAAATTAACTAAGTATGCTCATTTCCACTGTTGCATACATTACACTATGCGGCATAATGCAACATTGGAAGAATTAATGTCTAACCATACTTTCTGTTTCAGAAATAATTATTTCAACATCGACGTAAATTTTAAACCCATGATATACATACGTACATTTTTAAACCCATAAACAATAATAAAGCAACATACGTCAAATTAATTTTAAAATAAATGTTTTGTGACTAATAACTTCAAGGTTCACAGTTAGCTGATAAACATTACAAGTCGGACACGTATTGCGGTTTTAGAATACTCATATAAATGACACAGGAAATAAGATGTGTGTATTTACTTGTAACATTCGACTTAATATGCAAGCGGGGAATCGTGATCACATTAAGAAGTATAGTTAAACTATGCACGATCTATGCAAGTTCTAGGTTAATGTTATAATGGATACAATATGTATATAAGCGAGTAAAAGTCACGAAATTATGACAATGATTTATATTTTAAGGTTATTGATTTGAGATTAATTTGTTCGATTCGAGATATTAATTGATATGTTAAGGGATTACGACAATATTAGAGGGAAAATAAATGGTTATTATATTTATCAACATACTTTGTTTCATAGACAAACATTGCCAAATATACCTATTAAAAGAATAGCATACCAGCACATAACAAAAAATTGTCTATACAAAATATATATCTCATACATTATAAACAAACACTATTCTATTAAATATAATGTTCTTAAATAAATACTAAACTCCTAGACTCTTACATCGGCATGGACCAGCAACAGGACATGAAGCTGGATGTGAAGGAAGCGGCTGCCGTCCCGAGTGACCACCCTCAATGGGACCTCAGTGACTCTGATGACGACCAGCACGATCAGGTAGACTCCACCACTCAGTGACATATAGTATATACTGTACCAGTTTATACCAGTTTGTAAAAGCCAGCGATACCCGGGTGCACTCGATAGTATAGCAATACAAGGTACTATCTGATACGTAAGTACACGTAGCACACAGTAGCACCGACTACTCTTTGAAGTAGTATATGTGTCTTAAATTTTAACAACCTATATAGCAGAGTACTAGAATTTCAATGTCAAGGCCAGTAATATATTAGGTTATATATTTATCATTATTCAAAATAAGTAATATTTTAATGATTGATAACAAGGCCTTTTGTTTTATAATTGCAGATATTATTAATAATAGGAGTTGCATAATATCCAAAACATGCTAATAAATTGATTTAATAAATTCCAATACATTATTACTTAAAATGAATATATGTAAATTATAAATTTTTGTACGTATGTAAATCTTTTTAACTCTGTTATATGTATAGAAATGTAAGAAATTATCTGAAACGAATTTCTATTAAGGAAAGTAATATAGAATTTTTTAATTTATTTTTTACCATTTAATATAATTATAATATAAATTCCTTAATTACTCTTACAAAATTATAAGTCCATAGCTACCGTTAACTAAAAGAAATATCTATTTTGATTTCACAATAATGGAAATATAAAAATATGCTGATGGATAATATTGTCTTGATAAATAATTCAATAACATTAGGTTTTATATTACATATTCTTATAATGTTCAGAATATTATTAAATAATATATAATCGAGTAAACGTGTTAATTTAGTTTTTTTTTTCAGGGCGGCAATGAGAGTGAGTTTACAACTGACGACGAGGTTGAAGACGAGTAAAGCAGAAAATTAAATTATTTTTATAGAGATTTTAATGTGTACACGGGGATATGATGTTGTACGGCTTCAGAGCGGTTGAGTTACGAATATAGAAACTTTTATAATCAAATATAGTTTTTTATTTTAGCTTTAAGTTATAATCTTATGTTTGGTATTTTTTTGTTTTATTTCTTTTTAAATTAAATCATAAAACAAAAGTATATATAGTTAATGCTAAAACAGTATAGTTAATATAAAAAAATAAATCGCCCTCATGACACTATCAGGACAATGGGAATATTACTATGGAATCTGCATTGTTTTATTGGTTGTATGTGCCAAAGCCTTTAGTTATATTGCACAAGCCACAAATGAGAGTTACACAAAGGGATGGTGCGCAGGCGCTTCATGAGGGTATCGTCCTCTGCAGGCTGTGAAGGGTGGGAGGCGGAGGGAGCGAGGGTAGGGAGGGGACAGGCAACACGCTGTCAGCCGCCGAGACGCACTTGCGCGCCATCGCTCGCCACGCTTATACGTCCTAAGGACCGACGCCTGCGCCCGGTGTCGTATTACCGCTCTAAATATATCTCGCGAGCACGATCGCCTATTTGAAAAACGGTCGTGCGTCGTGTTTTGAACCAGTGATTGACAGTGCCGAGTGAAGAATCTAGCCTAATCGACGAACTCCACTGTCGACGTGAGTATCCTCGCTACTTCTCTAGGACACGACGACGCCCGCGAATATTGTATTACCGCATCGCAGTTTTAAAATAAACAGCTGTTCCCGGAATCTATAGCGCTGGTAACGTGCTAAATTGGGATTTCGTTTCGGCCTTAAAGATTAAGAAACCAGAGATGCTCGAAAATATGCTGATTATGTAAACATTTTGTTGTTTTGCGAATGTTGTTTCGTAATTATAGTGCATTAATTAAGATCCAGATAATATATTTCCACAAATTATATAAATATAAGCATCATTGGAGTAGCTCAAATTAGATACTTTACAATCGTTATTACAACATTTTTATAGTCTTTTTATGAAAATAGCCACAATTTGATAATGTAATACTATTCGATTGCATTTGCATTAACCAAATAAATCCTAATAAGCACAACAATAGTTAATCTCAATGTTCATATAAGGAAACTCGAGCGGGCTTCGAGATCTGGAACATTGCATAAGCATGTTAAGCGATTGTTTTGCTCCTTTGTAAAGGATTAGTTGTCCGGTGAGGTTTACTGATTCAAGTTTAAAATTTTGCAGTATCTAATAACTTATTAACTGTAAAACAAAGCTAGGTGAATTTTAAGTTTGGCTTTGATAATAAACATTTCTTTCAAGAGCATAAAACATAAAATATACTTAGATAAGTACCTCGTTTATACATTCAGTTTTATTAGCGAGGTATAAATCAAACTAACTTAATTTTATTAATACGTATTTATAAAAACTACTACTAAAATATTTTCAGTCTTTAAAAACATCTTACAATATGCTTATCTTACATTATGCTTGCTTGCTTTGTTTTTCATATACTTTTGCATGCATTATGAGTATAGTACTGCCGTTAAGAATCATTTCAATAAAATTTTATGTAGGTATTCTATAATGTTTGTTCATTGTATCTTTGGATATCCTTAATTTATCTTTCCGACTTATTAAATTATTTTACAGATAAAGAATTCTCGCAGTTATAATTTATTTAGTAATTATGAAATTACTAACTTTAGTTTAGTTTAGTTTACTGTAAAAACATATTTTTTATTTGGATTTAGTTAGTACTAGTTGCAACATTTTATGCTAGTTTGAATATGGCCTCCAGTTACGATTTGTGATATCCCAGCATTGGCCGAGCTGGCGCGATGAATCGAACCGAGGACTGATAGTGGGCCGGTTAAACGAGTCCCAAGCCGGAGTGCAACGGCCCAAACCAAAGGGAATTTTAAAACGTTCATACTTGCAAGCTCTGTGATCTTGTAATGCATAGGTTTTCTCTCATTTGTTTATTATTTCTAGATTAAACTTTTTATTTTAATGTTTCATGGAGTTATTGTTTCTATATAAGAGTATTACAATCTTTTGTTGTAAAAACACCGGATAAAGAAAATGAGAATGTAGTTTTTAAGATGCACATTTAACATCATTGTCTAGACAAACTAACGGCTAGTTTCTTATAAATTTATTGTCACATAAATAGATTTTTATTATTTATCTCAATTACTATGGTCATTAAGGAGATGATAAATAGCTAGTTCCTTCTAATTGCGTCGTTAGGATACGCTGTGATTAAATAATAGATAAATACAGATGTACCATAGAATTATGTAATAAATAATATATGTAACTGTTAATTAGATAAAAGAAAAGGTTTCATATTTCTGAAATTATCTTAAGTTCTGATATTAATTGCTATTTTCGTGACAGCAAATAGGATAATAGTCTGTCACGTCAAATTTTGTGATCATTAATTATAAACTATTAACCCAGTTACAAAGCGAATTTATTCTTGTAACCTTGCATTTTCCTTATTTATAGATAAGCTAGTAGTGTCATGTGTAGTAATTATGCACAGTGTGCAAAGAATTTGTAATGTCTTGTGAAGTTCAAGTGGAAATTGCTCTAATTATATTGAAACTGGCGCGTGCGTCGTGCGTGTTTCATCTGCCTTACTAGGTTATTATTTTTTGTTTTAAACATGAAGTAAGAAAAAATTCTTACCTTTTAATGATCTTCGTCGACCAATAGTTGTGATGGAGATAATTATAAAGAATTACGTCATTACTCACATCTTGGTCTCACGATTCTTTGTTGTTTAAAAAAATATATCAGGAAACTGAGATGAATAAATAAAAGTATACATAAGTTTGAAAATATAATCAAAATTTAAGCAAAAAAAAAACTGCTGATTTTGATCAAGATTCCTTTATAATTTTTTTGTTAAGTTACATATCGCCAAAATCTCAAAGAACAATAAATATTATATTAAAACAAACACACACACACACATACAAACAACACTCACACATTTACAAACTATCATGATAAAATATAGACCAGAGAGAATATTCTTGTTTTTACCTTGATGTCAGGAAGGTTTAAATAAATCTGCTTAATGATTTCTAAATCACTTTGATAACCTAAATATTAAGTGGAACTGGTAATTAAATTGTTTTCGTTCATTAAACAAACATTATCGAACTTTTAATATTACTAGATAAGACTTACCTAGTTACATGCGTATGACTCATCTTGATATTTTATTTTAATGTACAGATATCAAAACGTGTTTGACGTTTGAGGAAGCGATGTGTGCTAGAAAAATTCTGAGAACTCGGATCTAGTTTTTGTCAAAATAACAAGAATCATGTTGATATAGGTTTCGTTATCCAAATAATTATGATAAACAAACAGCTGTATCGAATAACTTTAAAGATATTTATAATAAATTCTTCAGAGTTATTAACAAGTTTCTAAAAAATTTAGGTCTGTTTTTTGTTTTTTTTTTTAAATTCGTTTAGTGAGTCACAGGTCGAATCATGGGGTAGGGTGTGGATTACTCATAAGTCAACTATAACACATCCCAGCCACGGGTTCTTTGTTTGATTCTTAAACATTTTTTTATCGATATATCTAAGTATTCGATAAAAATATATTCGTTTTATTTAATGTAGCTACAACAGCACGTGACTTTACAATTTTTCTAATGTATGTAAAATATGTTTACAAATTTCTAAAAGATATATCTTTGGTATTTTCTCTGATGTTGCAAATCAATTTGGTTTATAAGTTAGAACTGGAGACGAGAGCCTCAATGGGTAAATTGAATAGGTAATCGTGCCATTCATAAACATGCCAATATGGCACCGGGATCAATCGGGCACATCCGTTTCGCTCATTCTTAGGTCGTAAGCCAAGACCTCGTCTGGAACAATGTATATTATATACATGAGGCTTGCATTGTCTTGTAAAGACAGACGATAGTTCCTCGTTGAGGTAATCGGACTCTGTCGTCTTGTGTTTAAGCATATTTAAATTGAAAGATTCTTTTAGATTTTTTTTCTATTCCGGAAAAATGAAAATATCTTTAACAATAAACGTTTGTTTAATTTATATCAATAAATTACCAAAGGCTAAAATTATCTTAGTTTTTATAAACATTACAGATATATGATGAATAAATAAATTTACCTGAATTTGCTCAAATTTACCTACGTCGTCGTACCTCGTTTGAGTCAGCCCATATACTTTATTCAATTAAGATTACAAAGAGACTTAACTACAATCTGAAGTTCTATCAACTACAATTCTCATGTCTTTCCGAGCTCTTAATATATAATGGATAGTATAAGACACATTTGAAAAAGAAGAGAAGAGTAATAAAACAAACAGCTTTATAACTATTCTATTGGTATCAAAATGATATTATCTAACCCCCAAGGATGGGACAAATATAATATTATCATAGATAATCATAAGACTTGGTGGTTTGCCAATATTTTTTTGCTGCAAATGTTTACTTCATTATTTTCTTGCACTCGTCACTATTTTTCGACGAAGTTATTTTTGTCAATATCATTTTAAGGATATTTTCCGCTTGCGATATATTAAGTGAATATTCCTGTATTATTTCAAACAATTTGTTTAGCATAAATTATTAAATATTAAATAAATATATTCAAGAAATTAACCATAAATACATAAAGTTTAAATTTAATATTTAAAGTTTAAATATCATTTAATTTATGAGTGATGTCTTGGGATGTAACATTATCTATGGAGTACGGGGGCGATAGTAAGTTTTAGTCGTATCATCAATGAGGCGGCAAGTAGGGGGCATCTATTACGTCGTATGGCTTTCCGCCAAGTGTTTCGCAACCCGTCTCTATATATATCCGCCAAGGTTTCATTGCATTTCGGGGGTTATTGACATTAAAAAAGTTATACAATTTGTTATTTCATGAAGGTAAAATGGGGGGCGAATTCACGAAAGTAGCGGTTCCGTTGCGTGGTGACTCCAAGTGCCAAGTTTACGTTACCGCCCACGGCTACAGAAATAACACGAGGTCATGATGATGTCTGCTTTGAAAAATTATCACATCAATTTGTATAAATTTATTTTTTAAATAATTCAAATATTTTCTACGTTATTTTTAATAATATCCGATATCAAATTCTTTATCAGATAACCAGAATAATAATAATTATTTAGTACGAAAATATGAAATTCGGGATCCATAATTTAGGACTAAGTTACTCGACCTATAAATCAATATTTGCGAACGTTTCTCAGAAACATCAACCCATTAAACTGATAAGATCGAAGAAAAAGGTTTAAAAGCTGTATTTGTCAATATTTGCGAAGGTAAAGAATTAATTTTTTCAATATACCATAATAACCATAATGAGGTGAAGACAGTTCATGTATTGAAATAATATTGACTTTTATAGTGTTTATTTTCCATTGTTTTTTGCTAAAATATACCCTTTGTTTCCTTTTAATTATATGAAACCTTTTATTATATATATATATATATATATATATATATATATATATATATATATATGCATTTTGTTATAAGTTATAACAGTTATGTATCATAAATAATATCATCGAAATATAGCCGATCAAACCAACGCAATATGCATATTTATTATTTGATAAGCGTGTGATAAAGTATCATACATAAACATTGTATTATATTAGAAATATCTAGATCTATATCTAATATAATGTAACGATAGCGATACACCGTTAAAAATTCATGCTCAGAGCGAAAATAACTGAACATTATTAAGATATTTCATTTAGCCGTCACTCATTTTCAGCATTGTCTGAGAGACAGCTTGGAATTTCGAACCGCATTCTTATATAAAATATTTTTATAACAAATATAATATTGTGTCTGTATTTAAATTAAACGTTTCTTTTTAAAAATTGTTAGACACAGGTATTTTATGTCATAATTTCAAATGGTGTATAAAACCGCCATTTTGAGTTATTACTCAACTACACAGGATAAAAATACAAAGTGCTGTCTTGTAATTTATGACACGAAATAAAAATAATGTTTACTTAAATTGTAATTCAGACCATAGAAAAATACCTAGAAGGTTTCTGTTGTATACAATTTTGTCGATATCTTTCATATAGATATACAATTTATACATAATAATTGCATTGCGTTTATACAAAGTAATTATAATAACATTATAGCTAGATACGTCTATTAATTCCAATCCGTTTTATTAACCGTCTTCATATCAGATATCATCGAAATAGGCATAATTTATCGTCTAGATGAGAGCAAAGCGTAGTTGCTCATAGAAAAGATCAAGCATATGTTAACATAAACATTGAAACGAAAGAAAATTTCCTGTTGATATTTGGAGCTCTAAATTTAAATAATAATGTATGTATAATTATGAATAATTTCGATGGCGCCATGTTTCTTTTACTTTGAATACTCGAGTGCAACTGACGCCAATGCTTGCGACACCTGGACCGGACTCGGGCATGCGATATGCGTTTGTCTCATACGCAATCAAACAGGCCCGGATTGTAGCGAGGTGCTAGTGAAAGCGTCGCTTTTGTTACCAATCGGAAAAATCAAAAGTTTGTAACATTGAAGCAGACCGACCTCTAAAGGCCGCAGCTGAGTAAACATACTACTTATTCGTCTCGTAATTATAAGTGGCAATGACATCACCCGTACAACGCGTTTTTGAAAATAGAATTAAATAATGCTGAGGATTATTTGTGATAGTAAAACTTTATGTCACGTCGACTGACATAACTGTATTTTATTTGTTTAGTGTAAAGCCTCCCACGCTTCCCGACCGCTCTCGGTATCAATACACAGGTGTGAATATTTAGTTTAACACCTACTCGTTAAAATATAATTTACCTTAGCTAAATCTGTTACTGCCTACTTGGCTAGTGCTTGCCAAAAAACCTATTTTTAAACAAACACTCTCTCGACATTAACTTTGAGCTGTTATGCCAATGCCACAATACATTTGCATCCATAAAACATTTATATTTATGCGAAACGAATTTGTCAAAGTGGGCTGTAAATTGTCTGTCCTTAACATGTTTTATTTCGGGGACAGTATATCTTTAATGAGAGATTATTAGGAGCACCGTCTTTTATATCATAAGGATTGACTGCTTGGCCAAATGCGAATAAAAAAAAAAAATTCTTTACGGCTCTGACAGCAGGAATGTTTTTTAAATTTCGTATTAAGTATAAATAAAAACATTTTATTCACAAATTTTACCCTTTATAATTTTTGATATTTTTACGACTTTTCGTAAAAATAACATTTCAAATTTAATTTTTATATTAATAATAATAAATGTATAACAAATTTACAAAAGAATGTATGTTATAAATATTTATAAGTTTAGTATTTTAATTTATAAAACAATTGACAAACTTATATTAATTACTTAATACTTTTATTTATTAATTATTTACCTATATTATTTTCTTCTCTCAAACTCGTTTTAGAATTTGAGACTATTAAAATTTATCTTGATTCGTTTAGTGGTGAAATAATATATGTTTTTTCTTGCTATTTTGCTTACCATCCTAGGTTGAAGTCGCTGACGTCTGTACAACAGTTCATACTACAACTGTCGTCGACGGTTGTTATTTTGATTATATTAATTATATGATTATTAATGTAATAAGAGTATTTGTATGAATTTTAGTATGGAATAAAGATTATTAATAGTAAAAATAAAATAAAAAATAAATAAATATATAAGATGATGTCATGAAACATATCTGCAGCGTCAGAGCACTGGAAAAAAATAATTGATTTTTAAGTAAACGCCTATTTTATTTTAAATATACGAAGTCAAATATTATAAAATCTTAACACTATCAACAGTAAAAAAGTTTTGTTTCAATATTACAGTTCCACTTTTTGAATCCTTTTATCTCTTAGAAGAACAATCAGATAGTAACACCTCAAAAACAAAGAAATTCCAGAAGTTTTAGCAAAACAATATTGTTTTAAAAAAGGTGGTTCTAATATTACTTTAAAAGATGGTGGTTTGGCTTAAAAATGGTTATCACGGACTGGCGCAAAACTAAACATTCATAACAACCAGTTAGCACGCCTTCTGGTCACAACGGAAAGGATATATCAGATTATACTATCTATTGTGATTTAAATCGCTGTTAAATATTCATATAAGTACATATAGTTAAATATCTATGTCCGTTTTTTTATCTTCTGGTAACAAATATCTCGTGATTGTTCTAACTTCTAAAAGATATCTTAAGAAAGGACAATACTTATTTCATGTAGCTACTTCATAAAATATCATGGAGTCGTTGAACTTTGTAAAATATTTTTTGTGTATAAAATATGACCTATTGTCGAAACAAGTTTTATGTATGTGGGTGGTGTATATGTGTTTATTCGAACTTCAAGTGATAGCACACATGCAAATATTTTTGTTATTTTCAAACGCTTGTTAATTATTATCTATTTGTTAACAATACAAACCACTTCTTACAAGAAACAATAAGAAACATAATATTCGATATATAAGATAAAGAGAACATTTATTTTAAATTTTAAAAAAATTATCAAGAGTATAGGGATACGTTTTTATATGCTTAAGCAACTTAATAATGTAAATTGTGTCGTAAAGTGACAAGTGACGAAGCACTTTACTGTATTCTTGATTACTCATAGAATTTACGTCATCGATTAGCGTATGAACAATCCGGTAATCGAAAACCCATGCTAGTGAGTGGTGAAGTCGAAGTAGACGTCCAAGTCACCCAGACAATAGATCTCAAAGGTTACCCACTACTTACGTACTGACCAACCTATTCATTGCATAAAAATATTTACGAACATTTGTTTCATTTTTATTTTTATATCATATAACTATAAATAATAAATATATATATAAATTATAACGTACTAATGGTGGTTTTATCGCTTAAAAGATAACTCTTACAGTCAACCTTACCGTTAGAAAAACTAAAAACAATTGGGTAATTAATTGTGGTGATTACAAACATACTAATAGCTACATGCAAGTATATATGAATATACACTAATACATAGTAAAAATACTCTTCTGGAGGACAAACGCAGTGGTTAGCAACCTTTACGTCAAATATACAAGAAATCGGACAAGTCATCGAGGTATCAGAATATTTTGTTTCAACACATTTAATTACGTCGTTTGTTAGTTATGCAAAGGAGAGGGCTGTCGACTCATTCGTGTTTACTACATTTTAATTTTCTCTGACATTTATAACGAGGTCACCGGGCCTTTTTATTTTAAGTTTGATGTTTTTGAGGACTTCACGAAAAGGATACGCACTGAATAACAAATTAAATAAAGTAAAAACCTATTAATTTTTAATGAAATAATAAAAACTTGAATATAATGCAATCAAATTAAAGATAAATGCACATACCTATGAAATTTGTATAAAGTAGAAATTTTCTTTAGCAATAAAATATACTCAGAACCGATTGCAGTAGAAACATCGATTATCCAACTTTCAGTAATACGGATTCGCGATTATCCGGAATACCAACTCGAATCATTTGATTCAATACTTGAGTTATTTAACTCTTGCATATTTTCAAAATCACAAAATTTTATTGAAATGAAATTTAAACTCATCTCAATATTATTTCAAACTCAGAATTCAGATAGAGTTTTTATAAAAACTATGATTAAGTCAATAATTATCTCAGATTGCATTCTTGAGATAAGGCAGTCGTACGTACCTACTCCGATATACGAGTATACGATCTCAAATGACCACACTTCAAGAGCAGAGATGACATTGTAGTTTGTTAATAAAATGAAATCAATTGATCCAAGGAAGAGGTCTTTAATTGTCTAAATATTATACTGACAAATCATGTACTTAACCTTTTATATAGTTATTAATATAATGAAAAGAATAAGCAATGGACATTTGCGAATAAAGACTCCAATGTTTAGCCATACTTAAAAAAGGAAGGAAACTAGGAAAAAATGGTGACCTATCGTATTTCTCTTTCTCTCATTGCACGTAACAACTTCATCCTGATGTTCAGGGAAGTATTACTTCTGTCGTACAAGCCCATACTTAACTAGTAAAATGTGTACAGCATCACTACCACCTACCTATTGCCCGTTATTTTCAATTACTGTTATTATTCAGACCACTCACTATTGAATTGATCATTAAACGAAGTCTTAATTTGTTGTTTTTGATATTTAATTTTGTTTGATATGATGTGATTGATAACACATTGTGGGAGAAGGTTGATTTAACTAAATATTCATACTAAATTCATACCAAATATATATTTAAATAAATTTATTTTTAAATAAATGAATTTATCGTTAGATAAAAGTTTAATAATTCAATAGGTTATTTTGTTCATAACAAAATTAAAATACCAAGTAATTTGTATAGTTAGTAGTGTGATTAACTATGAAGTATGTGCTGACGGTAATGTATTGTGTATGTATTTATAATATGTAGATGGAATTAATAAAATCAGTGATAGTACACTTCATTTGGAAGCAATTTGATGATAAAACCTGTAGATGTTTTGGAGATCAGAAATAAATTAATGTCCGGAGATAGATAGATGACTAGTTCTTGTATCTTTCCTGTAAATATAAACGAAAGTTTTGCTCTCAGCCTCCTTTCACTAATGTCTGTTGGTCTGCACTTAGATCTTCGAGGAGATAAAATAGATCGCTGTCCGAATAGTTAGTGAGTGCGGTCAGTGAAGCTTTGAGGAGAAAATAAATTTACAATTAGGCCAATCAAATGCCAGGCCCCGCCTGGTCGACTGCGGTGTCTAATTGCGTTATTTTTATTATATTTATGTTGGATCATGTCCGTTTATTGGATATTGAAATAATATATAGGGCGCAACCTTACAACATTTATGTTTAATAGATATTATTTTATAATATTGTCGTTTTGCTTAGCGTTGTAATAAAATTATGCAGATATTGCGCTATCCAATTTAAAAGGCTTTATAAAACTCCAAAACTAGATAAATGTATTTTACTTATATATGACAATTAGCGCTGTAATAATTCTTACAATGCGATTTTTTTGTCACTACATAAAAGCTAATTATAATATTATTAGATTTATTCTTGATTGTATGCATTTTTACGGGTATTTGACTGTTTTTATACTTTGCAGATGGCACAGTTGATAACTGTGCGGCTTAACAAGTCAGACCAGCAGCCTCTGGGTTTCAGGCTGCAGGGCGGCAAAGACTTCGGTACTCCACTGGTTGTACAAAAGGTAAGTTATTGTAAAAAGTGTTATCAGTTATTTAAGTTATTTGAGTACAAAAATGTTACTTGTTACATAAAACATAAAAAATCTATGAGAAATGTTTCTGTGATTATTGATAAGAAAATTGTATAAACTTTTAGCGTTGTTTTAAATGAAAAGATTATTCGACTATAAAAGAACTTAAGAAAAAATTGTTTGTCACAGCAAATAATAAAAATAATTTACATATAACGTTAAATGTACTGTTTTATACATATATAAACAAAAAAATTCAAATATTAGGACCCTGCCATCGTTCGATCGATGACCTGCTAACAAAAACTGAAAACTTTAATTTGCTAATGATAATACGACAATAAAATCGATATTATAATCAGTCAAAGTTTTTTTTTAATTTTTACATAAACAAATATTGGACTTATAAAATGTCATACTTATTCAACAATTCTATGAAGAATCTTCGAGAAACTATATGGATACTCTTTAAACCACTTCATAAAACTCAATTAATCATATTGATTATTTTAAGCTAGGCATTTTGCTTTAATAATTAGATGTAATCCCATCAATACCAACTGTTAAAAATGTAATACAAATTACTATATATTTCTCGCCTCATACAACTAGTAGCTATTTGTCAAGTTTTATCAATTTCCGAGTGTTCAAATGGGTGATTAGTTATCCGAAGGAGCTTTTACCTCTCATTAACAGTTAGATAGCCTCGTTTTAGTAGTTTACACTCATTATTTTTAAGGTCTACTCTACTTTTGTATATATTATTTATGTATAAAGAACTAAACACAAAGACGCTAACATGTTATACGTATCTTTAGAGATTTACGTCCTCGAATAAAAAACCTTTGTTGTTTATACATACCTACATTTCTCTAAGTACACATACTTGTAAGAGCCTCGGAAGTAAAATATGACCTTTGAAAGAACATATTGACCTCTAGGATGTAAGTACTCATATGAAGCTTAAAAAATAACTGCACAAAAATGTAATATCTTAAAGAATACATATTTATAAATCACAACTTTTATAAACAATACAATTATCGATTTATTATTCATATTTCATTCCATTGAATAAATATAACCTCAATGATGGTAATTAGTTTGAATCACGAAATGACGACACTTTACAACATAGGTCTTATTAGATTTATTTGCGACCTAATTGGCTAACTGATTCACCTTGCTGCTGTCTAGACTTTAATAAAGATTTATAATTTGTTTTAAAATAGAATTCGATACAGTGTTCCATAAATTTTAATAAAACACTTTCCCTCCAATAACACTGTCAAAGTCAGAGACTCAGAGAAAAAACGGAAATAACAATCTGTCTGGAAAAGAACGTCAAAGAGATATCTCTTTCTTTTTTATTAAGACAATAAAAATATACAATTAAGCTTAATAAAAATTGTACCTTATTTGGCCTTAAAAATAATTGACCCAGTCAATAAGATAATTATTGATCGTGACGTTTAAACCTCAAACGGTAATGATTCTGTTTTGACTACTTCAACGGTGCTTTTGCTTGAATTTATCTTTGCAATAATATAGTGTATATAATCTTTTAGGAAATTAAGATTATACTTTTGCCTATAAATGAGCAGAATACATATATTTTTAATTACTTATTTTTTGTTGCCATATCCAATAATTTAAAATATTACTTAATTGTGTATTACAATATCGCACAGTTCAGTGAACTGTTAATTCCCGGATCTACATAGATGTGCTTAATCATAGTAAATGCTTTGTTTGTAGAATGCTATTAGATGTTAGCAACTGGTCTAATTTTATCTGTTATGACTGACGAGAATAAAAATGTGGGTGTCGGCGAAACGGTGCTGTCAACCGCCAGCTAAAAATTTAAATACACAGGTTAAAAATTTAAATAGTGTTCATATAGAGATTCATTCGTTCTTTGGTATATATACATTCGTTCATTGTTATTTTATCTATATATGAAATATTTTATATTTCATATTATTTATATATATAAAGATCTGTATTGACAAATTTTTCAATAACAAAACTTAAAAATTTCTAAACTCCTTAATAACGTAAGTTCTTTATTAGATATTATAATTCTAAAAACCATGACGCTACAAGGATTTCCTATTTAGGATAGAATGCAGATATGGAGCAATATGATATGCCAAATGGTATGAGTTTACTCACGTTTGTTTAAAAAAAATATTTCTTACAATGAAGAAAGAATAAACATTTTAAAGTACTAAGATTTACATTTAAAAATTATTATTAACGAGGCAGCTTTTTCTGCATTTGCAATGGAAGGGTGGCTACCAATTAGTCTGTAATAGGCGTTGGCTTTTACTATGTCTAGACGAGGTTTAGGTATCGATTTGAAATACCAGAAGCTTAATTCGGAGAATTAGTTCTGCTGTCTCTTTTTGTCTTTTGTCTTGCTTTGAATATTATAGTTAAAAATTTGTAATAATATTTTAAATTCAAGTATATTCTAAAATTATAATTCAAATTCAAAAGCGCCATCGTTTATCATAAAGCTCAGACTACTGAGAAATAAATTGATTTCAAAGAGCCCATAATATTTTCTATAAGTATAGCCAGATTCAGTAATATAAATGGACTGGCTGGACAACCGATGTTGCGTAACTGGTCGGGTTTTGTAGTGTCGAACTTCGAACACAATCTGAGTCACGTACTGGCGGGGATTTGTTTTGAAATTAGAACGCCGTGTGGCGATAACGTTCTGTGGATTATCGCCATTGGTATTTTCTAATTATCTTGGTATGTAAATAACAATGGGAAAAGATATATAAAATAGCTTCGTACATTAAATATAATAGCAATGAGTGAAGAGGAACTCCTATTATGTGTAAATCGAAAATGCTAATTACCCGTTAGCATTGCGATAAATTGCTAAAAGATTATACGGTTTCATGGTTGATTTTAAATGTATAAAAATTTCTTTTATCATTGTCTATGGATTGTAGAGGAATTGTCAAGTCACTATGGGGAGGAAGTCAATATTTTTATGCGAAATGTAGGTACTTCTGAAATTTAGATGTTTCTCAAATATTTATGAAGGTTATAATTAGTACAATAGTCCTTCATTTAGACATATGATGGTAAGTCTGACCTTGAATCAGAAATAAAAAAGCGATATATTCACATTTGCATAATATAATGTACTTTTTCGAGATTGGTTATCTCCAGACGTCATACTTGAAAAAAATACACAATAAAAAATATATTATGGAATGACCTCGCGTTCGGGACCGCATTAATCTCTGGTTCTTGTATTTCTGCTGCCGTATATGGCGTGCGCGTGCGCAACCACTTTAAGGGCATTGCCATAGACTATAACAGAAATGATATTGTGTATATTTTTTATACTTTATTAATATAAACTACGGAATATTCTTATATCTATTTTAATTTCGATCTGTTTTGATAATGATTTATATATTAAAATTTAAAATTAGAACTTCATTCTAAAGTCATCAACCGGTACAACTTTGACATGACATTCAGGGTTTCATTACAAGAATGCCCATGAGATTTCAATTTCTTTCTTAACAATGATCTTAACAAATAGGTTTTTAATAAAAGTCGCCAGTACAATAGTCTTCATTGATATAACCTTGAAGATAATTATACTTATCGATATCGATACTATTAATCACTGATTAGAGTTTCAAACGAATTAGTTCGTTGAATTTCATACTTATATGAGTCTGAGGTCAATACCAACCTCTTCGCGGTCAAAGGAAGGTTTTCTTAAGACTTGCTCAGTTGGCTGAAACTTAAATATCCGAGAAGTGAGTGATAGGAATTAAAAACAATATAAAGAAGAAACGATACAAGTATCGTAGTGTTTTTGTTTTGAATATACATTGTTTTCAATTGATTGCTAATATTAAAATATTTGCGTACAGATGTTAAATTATACACATGCATAAAATAAGTGGGGAATATTATGTAGGTATGTATGTTGTAGCAGTTCCTATAATTACCTCCTTTTGTTTCCATTTTACAATAAAGAATATCGTGTCGTTAAATAATACTATGGAAAAATAAGTTTTTATATGAATAATTTGAACTTATTTCGTGAGTAATCAAAAAGTTCATATAATACTTTTAAACTATTAATAAAATCTATCATACATTAGTTTATGACGTATATAATGAAACAAACGCTAAAAACAATCATACAACTAATTTGAAATATACTGAGTATGTATGTATGTGTGTATGAGTAACTTTTTATCACACATGGGATGCAGTCCGGTTAAGGCCAGCCAGCGGCGCTGATCTCACGATGACGTCACAGCTTCCTTCCGCTCCCCCTACCTCGCATTCCTTACTAAATGTGTCTGTCTAGGAACCTGGATCTTATCATCTAGATCTATTTATAACTCACCTACCGCACTATGTAATGCGCTAATAAAAAGAGAGATCTGTTATATGTATTGTTATGCCTTAAATAGTAAGTAATTACTATTAGTGCAACCAGTTTAGGAGAAGAGATCATTTCTAGAAACTGATATTAGTTATATTATGGTCAGTTATAAAATACAGTCTTATAATTACTAATAATGCTAATTGAATTTGTCATGTCAAGGAAAATTTTGTAATTTCTAAAAATATGTTTCATTGTTAATCATTTTCCAGGTACTGCTTGTTTATAGAGTCTGAATAATTTCTGAGATTTAAATTAAAATTATTACTTAGTATATAGTCGTTATACGAAATATATATTTATAATTTTGTATTTAAACTTTTGTGATGCATTATTAATATTAATTATATATGCTATACTCACGAATATACTACCAAGATTTGCCTGACTAGTTTCATGCCGTGAACAGTTCACGCCTCGATTCCCCCTTGTTGAGACTTCATCAATAAGGAAGCTGAATGAGTTCGAAAGAATTCGGTAAAATCCAAAAAGGTATTTTCGTGAGTGCAGTCGGATAATTATATATAATAGTTTATTTACAAGTTGTATAATACATAAAAATACTCGTATTGAAAAAATAAATACGGATGAAATTTATAATCGATTATCTTTTGATATTAACTTAAGATTACTTCCTATAAACGTAGTTCAGAGATCGATTATTTGCAGGAAATTCTGTTGGAATAGCAGCAAAAAAATCGATAAGGAACGATTATTAATTCGATCAGATCGAATAGATATACGTAAATAGTTGAACAGTTCTTATATAAATTTCATACTTCGTGTATCCACCGAGCGTAGCCATAAATTTTTCTCACAAGCTTTCATTGTTCTCCGCTCCCCAAGAAATCGAGACGTCTGGCGAACTTTTTCTAAGCATTATATAGAGCCCATTATTTAAGACGTATGGGATTTCATTTACATTATGTATATATTAATCATAATATAACAGGAACTATAACGAACTCGGAATTTTTGTTCGGTAACTTTTTATTAAAACTAAGTTTTTTCTAAACTAAGTTTGTATACATGGATATTGAAATTGTCATAAAAATTAGATAAAACATTTGACTACAACTCTATACTGAAGCAATTTTGTGATATCTCGAAAATGCAACTTCACACCAGAGCCAAATGACTAAAAATTTTGAAATATTTACAAAAAAATTAACAGCGTATCCAAGCTTAAAAATTTCGTTGAAAATTTAACCCCGGATCATTAGATGCAGTCAAAAGATAAGTAGGTTTATAATGATTATATATCAACTGTTTATAGGTGAATGGCGGTAGCGCCGCTGAACGCGCTGGCCTGCAGGCGGGAGACTCTTTAATCAGAGTCAACGCCACTGACGTGTACGCTCTGAGGCATCAGGAGGCCCAGGACGCCATACGCGCTGCTGGTGGCAATCTAGAACTTACTGTGCAAAGGTGAGTTTCTTCACGTAATTCTATATCCATATATCCTATAATCTGCCCCCAAGACTAATCATGAATACTTTTATTGATTATTTGTTTCTCCCTCAAAAAAGTATTATTAAAGTTCAAATTGTTTGTGTATTGACACGTATATGCCCTAGACCTGCATTTTCTTTAAAAACCTGTTCATATTGACTCGTGTCGTAAAATATTTATTGAATGGAACAAACTTGAAATTAAAAGAGATCTTATTTTTTTTCCAAATGTAATAATGTAGGAACTATAAAAAGCCAAGGCATTTCGAGCGCGTGGCGCCTAGTTTCAGTCCACTCATTAAATAACTGTATTGACATTTAAGACGCTAGTAAGCTAATTACGTCACTTGAATGCCACTTATATGGAAGCCAGGTGGAACCCGCTATACAAGTAATGGAAGCCCCGCAAAATATGCCTTTGTTTTGTTGTTTTTTGCGGCACTTAAATTTCTTTTACCTTAATTTACTCCTTTCAAACTCGAGTTCTAATAAATTTAACTTAATTTTTAAACCTTTGTCAAATATAACTGGAAATATTTTCTATATTATAATAACTATCGTAACGAAAACATTAACTGAAGTCAAATCAGTATTTTTTTTTAGTGTACATTTTTAATTTGAAAAGGAACAACAGACGTTGATAATTACATAATTGCCAGAACAAGTACAACTGTTGTCGACGTATATATCATTTGGTTGGTTCCAGGGGTGGCGGTACCTGGCGTCCCTCAGTGACCCCTACTGGTAGTCTGCCGAGACCCGGCTCCCGTCCGCTGGGTGCCAGTCCTGCGCCGGTTACAAACACTTCGCTCAAGGCGAACCCGCAGCCCTCGAGAGCTTTTGGTTCCGGACATAACAATGTTGCGAAGCCATTCGGTTATGTAAGTATACTTTCGAGTTATATCTGACTTACAATCTGTATACTCGTTATTGTATAAAGATTATTCGTTTCCGATACGTGGCCTTAACTGGAGCTGTGTAATCTGCTCATTGCCACTTTATTGTAAAAATTCTGTTGTTGGTAACCTTTGCCTTGTTTGCCAGCGGAAGTCCTCGTTTGAGACTATCTCGCTTCGAAATGTAGAACCTTGCTCAATCCATTGATACCTATTTTAAGAAATGTGTTTTGATGATAATAGAAGACATGTTTTTAGCCATAATTTTTATAATACTTCCAGATGAATGGCAACGACTCGGTGAAGAGCATTGTCAACAAACAATATAACACGCCAGTTAGCATGTATAGCGACAAAACAATTGCCGAAACACTCTCCGCTCAAACTGAGGTTCTAGCCGGCGGGGTTCTAGGGTATATAGTTTTATCAAAATATTTCTAAAAAAATAAAAAATATTTTTTTTTGATAATTATGTTCTTATCTTTTGTATTGACTGTCTTCAGAGTTAACTTCAAAAAGAACGAAAAGACCTATGATGCAGAAAAGAGTGCGGTGTTCAAGGTGCTGCAAGAGGCAGAGAATGAGCCCGAGCCAGGTATGAGATTAATGTGATAGATATCATTACTGTTTTCGAGTATTCTTAATATACAAAAACAATTATTAAACTAAATATTTCATAAATTTTTCAACATTGTTACTACCTTTACATCATAAATTACACTACATCCTGAACATTCGTTTCTTTCACAGCTTATTTCGTAGGTGATGCTTCAATTGTGTTAAAACATCAAAATCATTTATTGTGTTATTTGTAATTATCAAAATTGGGGTTAAATCAAAGAATTAAATCATAGTATCGGAAGCGACCCCGGGGGCGACCACCCCCGTGAGCGGCTTGAGACACGTGAGCGCGCCCGTAACGCGCGACCCGCCCCTCAACACCGGCGGTCTGCCACCCGGACAGAACATCTGCGAGGATTGCGAGCGCCTTATCACGTGAGTCGGACGCTTATCGCCCGACACGGTCGCAAAACGTCCGATATATTCCTTTCGGCCAGCGCGGAACCTTTCAGTTTAGTTTTTTTATTTGGGGTATTCGACAATGATGAGCGACGGATCGTCATTTCGAGCAGATGATTTCGGAACCGATGTGTAATAACAACCTTGGGGTCACAGAGCCGTCCCCCGCGCGGCTGGCACCCGAGCCCGCGCACCGGCCCAGCCTGCCCGTGGGCTGGTGGCGACGCCTGCCAGACGGCCGCGTGGCGCGTGGCCCGCCCCGCCCACAACCGCAGCCGCGTGTCTGCGACGCGCCATACTGCTCCGACTGTAACGGCTTCATCGTGTAAGGGCTGATGCCTGACGTGTTTGCGACCGTGTCGATCTGTGCACTAGTTATATTGTGGTAGATTAGTTGAGTCGTTGTCGATCCTTTTGGTTTTGTACGTTTCGAAACTTCTTCGATTGAACTCGTAGATTAACACTTATGAGATATCGTACTCGTATCTCTCCGTATCTCATCGCGCACATCTCATCGATTAATCATAATCATTATGTACCTTAGTTACATTTGTATAAAACGGAAAAATCCATCGCGCATGTTTGCACTTCGTTAGTTGACATAGAGCCGCACTGTTTCTCAGAATGGAGCACGATGACCGTAAGTACGCACGTGCCGTGTAACAGGCTTGATGTATAAATATTGTAGTAGTTTAGTTAACTCCATCACGTGTATATGAACCAACCATTTAAACTAAAACTCTAATACTAAATACTCTAACAGGGGCGTATTCGTCCGCATCAAGGACAAGAATCTACACGTCGAGTGTTTCAAGTGCGCCACTTGCGGATCGTCGTTGAAGAATCAGGGCTACTACAATCTGAACGGGAAACTCTACTGCGACATCCACGCCAAGCTAGTCGCGAAACAGAACCCGCCCGCGCCCAATTTGGACCCAGTTACTGTGCCACCGTTAGTATTATGTTTATCATTCATTTCGGTTGTGGCATCTTTATTGTTACTCTATACTACAAAGTTAGACTACACTGTTCAGAATGTTCAAAAGACGCCTAACAGATATCGTCTCATTGTGTTTAAAAAAATAAAAACCCAAATTCAATGAAACGAATAGCTATAGCACGAGGTTGAACAACGTTCACGAGAATTCGATTCCTGCTTTCGTCTTAAGAACCAATTAGACTTTATTATTGTCTTCTGTGGTGAAGTGGTAAGCCTATAATCTCAATTACAATTGTATCAATCCGTGATTCACTACCTTCGTAGTTATTTATAAAATACTTATAAGTCGGAGGTTGTAGCGCACGATTGAGGCTGGAGTACTTCAGGGTAGCATATTGTCGCCTTTTATATTTTTTAATTATATCAACACGATTAATCTTAAAATTTCTTCTTTTATACCTTCAAAGGTGTTTGATTACTTAATATCACTTTAAAGATTCTGCCTAAATTATCTTCGAACTTAACCCAAATTTTACTTATTAAAATATCGACTTGAATTAATTTTTACAAGGTTCTAGGCTCTCTCTACCAATTTAATGATAATTATAAAGGTAGTTCTTTTAAAAGTTACTGTCTGCCCAAAAAAATTCTAAGAACTTCTTTAATACTCTTAATAAACTAATAATAGATATGGGATCTGGAGACTTATGTAATAATATTATGCTTACAAGCACATGTTTGACTATTGTTTAATTATTTACAATGCTATAAAAATAATTATAATATTTAATTCCGTACAAAATTTTAATTTCAATGTGTGTCTTTTCACATCACCTGAATACTAAATGGTTTATTGAAATCAAATTTTAAATAATGAATTATATAAAAACTTTGGTTTTATAATATTTTCCTATTGTGTTTAAGTCTAGTAAAATTGTCTAAAAACGCCTAAACGGCTGAACAAATATGAGGGTGACATTTTGAATATATTCTTGATCATTCTAAAATATGATTGCATAAAGAATGAAACAAAGTTAGATAACTAATATTACAATAATACATTATTTATTTATTTATTAATATATCTTTACTTTTACGGTTTCTCGTTGCAAGGTGCACAAAATTATACAAAACCATATAAAATGTTGTAGTTATAATTAATAATATATGAAAATAGCAGTATAAAGTCAAAATTCTGCCCCTTAATCACTAAATATATATATAATTTTAAAACAAAGTGTCAAGGTTTCCCGTCCGTTACTACGTAATATAATATACGCATAATAAAGTTCAACAGAGGCCAAGACAGAGCTCAGGTGTAAACACAAGGGCCCTGCACGACCTTACAGCGACGACTTAAAGAATAGGACGCTTTTAACAATTATAAGTAATTGTTAAATTAAAATTTTCCTTATTTCTTAGATTTTTTTTGTTCTTTGAGAGTTCGCAAAGCCTATAATCAGTTATGTACTCATAATTCAGAAATTAGAATTTATTTGACTACACCTTCATATAATTTTTTAATAAGAAATCGCTATTAATGCTGTTAATTAAACATTAAATTACATTTTGAATAAATCTAAATCTGAAAATTGGACATTTCCTATTTTGTTCTTTTTCATGGTCATTCTTGTATGGATTTGGATGTGTAAAAATAATGTATAATTTGGATGTGTATAAATATGTTTAACTCGTTTCAACCAGATTGACGGAAAACTATTTATTTTTTGTTTAGCGGTGGCCGTCTACCAACGAACGCATATTCGACTCCGTTGCCGCCTCTTTCGACCACCAATTACACCAACGGATCCTCTTCGATGTTTAGCGTGAGTTTATAAAAAAATACTAAAAAACATAATTTGAAAGCCATTTTGGATTTCTTTTTAAGTAATACTTATTTTATATTTTTTTGAGTCTGTCGTTTGAACTGTTTTTTATATAATAAGATGACCAGTACATGTTTAAAAATATTGCCAAAATAATATCATTTAGTCACTTGATATCTGACATCTCAAATAAAATCATGATTATCACGATTTAAGGATTTAGGATTTTTTTGTCGGTTTTATAATAATATTCTCCGTTCTGAAACCGATTATACTACTCTCTATGGTTCTTGGACTCTATTGGCGCAAGAATTTTTTTTTTTTCCTACAACAGTAGTTGTAGGTAGTACGGAAGTACATGGAATAATAATTTCTCGCACGGAATTCCTAAGAGGTCCATAAAGATTGTTAAAAAGGAATTGAAAGATGGAAGAATCTGTCCAATTACAAGAGAACGAAAAAGATATAAAATCTTAAGAACATATATAGCAAATAGAGATATATATACTGTAGTTATTGAAAATAATTTAATTCAAACTAGGGTATACCTTACTTTATAATTATTTAAAAAATGGCACTGTTTCATGCCCCTGTCGATGACAGACGGATATTTAGGTCCCAAAATTCCTATCGACAATGTGTGATTTGTTGAGTGATATATTTTAGTGCCAGTACATCCATTAACTTCAACACATCAATTATGTTATTCTTTGTATAACGTACACTATATTTAACATAAAACATTCCGTAATAATCTTTCCTAATAAAAAACGTTAGCCTGATATAACATTTTATTTTATTATAGCAAAATAACAAAAACTTCATTCTTTTTTGTAAAAAAAAATAGTAGAATAGATCTGAAATAGTTGAGGTCTTAGAAGAAGTAAAATATATTTTTGTTTATATATAAAGCGTTTATTGTAATTTTCGCCCTTCAGCCGTCCAGCAACCTATCCGGCCCCAAACCATTTGGATCGTCCCTGGGCACGTACTCACCTTCGTCGTTGTCGCCCCGCTCGGCACCGCTGTCCCCACGCGCGCCGCCACCAGCACTCGCGCCAGCACATGCACCGCCAGCCCTGGCGCCAGCACTGGCCCCCGCACACGCGCCCGCGCCCGCTCCTATACAATCTTTCGCTCCAAGTAAGAGAGTTACCTTTGCTATTTAAATGTTTGTAAAGAGAATTACAGTCGATTTAACTTGTTTAGTATTATGTTAACTATTGTCAAAACAAAAGTTTACTGTGACAAAGATATAAACAATATGGCTACATAAAAAAAAATAGGATATTAAGTTATTTTTACAATATTTTTTGGACATCTGATTGTTCCACCTTATCATGTTGAATCCGTATTTAGTACTAGTATTGTGCAGTGGTCTATTATGACTATATGGTACATTTCTGAAGATGTTTAAGATAGAGATTTATGCAAGCATCACAACTCAACAAAGATTAAAAAATAAAAAGTATATCAGCATTTCTATACCTCTCCCATAAAACCAGGAAATTAAAATGCGTGTTCCCATTGACCTTTAGATCATCTTAAGTTTCATTACATTGTTAATCTAATTTTGGACGGAATTCAACAAGCAAATAAATATTTTGGCATCAAGTAGGCTGGCTGGTAGCCTAAATATAGTAAAGTTGGCAAAGAATCAATGGCTCCGGAAATATTCACTTTCTAGATCTCCGAGTTAGATAATCTTTGCTCGAAAGATCTTCAGTTTAATAGTATTGGTCAGTCTAATTAGTCCAGTCTTGATACTTTAACGTCTCTGTCAGGAGTGGTGGGAATAAGGTAATTGAAATCTATTATATAATACTTTTTACCATTAGATATATTTAGCCTATATAATTTTATTGTTTTATAGTACTGTTTATTATTGTTTTTTTAATGGAAATAACACATATATCTTAACATAAAAAAATTATATAGCACTAGTTTTATTAATTCTAATCTTGGAATAATTTAGAACTGTTCAAAATAACATTTATTATATTTAGCTGTTCTTTCAAATTTATTTAGCACTACTATTTATTTTTGACAGAAACCCCAGGTTCCATTTTTAAAGGTAATAAATAAATAAATGGTAAACAATTTAGCTAAGCTTTCTACAGCTAATAATATTATTAAATGTAAATATCGTTTAATATGTATGTGCTATGAGAGCAGACGCTGCTATGGACCCGAACTCAGGCTCTTTGTATTTAAAGCCAGTTTCTTTTGCCGCTATCAATTACTAAACTATTTAGCCCTAGCTTAAAAAAAGAAGTCCTTAATGGTTTAAATTATTTATGCAGCTTCTTTATTGCGAATGAACTAATAATTATTTTCATCTATTTTTCTTTCCTACCATTCTTCACCAAATCTAACTCCCATGCTTGTAGCCAAAAACGTCAAAAGCATTGTGTGGCCCCCTCCTAATCCCCCAGAAGATGAACCAGAAAGTGAGACAAATTTATTACAAAGTGATTTAACTGCTTTGTCTGAAGAAAACATTTGCGTTAATACCAATAGGAGTAAAATATTGGATACACAAATAAAGTCAACCGAACAAATTATTCCTCCATCGCTACAAACCATGGAATTTTCATCCAACACTTCATACGATTCTACGCAGATGGCATCCTCTACCATAAAATCGGAAACAGCCATACAGAAACAACGTTCGGAAATGAAGCAGGAAATTTCTAGTTGCACTGTACAATCTTACTCCCAAAAAGCTTCTGAGAGTGAACAATTTTCTGTTTATCAAAGTCATATAGCATCAGACGAGCTTAACAAGAAAATGCAAAACATGGAAACAAGACAGGAGCATAGTGCGATTGCATCCAAATTCAAAACTGGAGAAAATTTATCAGAATATGGAATGAAAATGCCTTATGTAAATCTTACTGGCATTAAAATGCAGCCAAATTCTGTGAAAACTAATCCAAAAATTCAGAATAATGAGATTCCAATGCCAATGTCTACTAAAGTACCAAAACCAGGAGGTACAAAAGTATCTCTGACCAAAAAACCATTCAATGAAAGACCACGTACTGTAGGTCAAGCAAGTTCAATTCCATCGCCAAAAAAACCTACTTTTCAACGAGGATCATTATTGGAAGCTCTTACCATAGCTCCAGACCGGCCCTATAGTCCCTTATCTTTTCATTTGCCATCAATGCAATATAGCAATATAAATACAGAACAGGGTCAAACCCTAGCACAAGAAGTTACACCTCCGACTTATAATCAATCATCTATTAAACAATCAAATCAAAGCTATAGCGAGCAATATAAAACACAAGATACTGGAATTTTACAAACGTCATCACACACATCTGCCTTTAAACCAGTATGCAAACAAACTTTTCCACCACCACCCCCAGAAGAATTGTCTTCTCAAGTTGATAAGCCTGTTGATATAGATTATCAAAATCCAAGCTATAAAGAGGTTTCCCAGTCAAACCAAGAAACATTAGAAGAATCAAAGGTGTTAGAAAATATGGCAGTTACTTCTACTAATGCTACACAAAATTATGTTGAACAATTAGATAAACAAGAATCATCTGCTTTTGCTAAAACAGGACTTAGCTTACATACAACCGATAGTATCCCTTCATACCAACAAGCCATAGTTCCAGAAGTTTACAATTCAGGTTTATTGCAAAAGTCTTACATACCGACAAGTTTAACAAATAAAGTTACAAATAAGACTTCCTTAAATATTAAAAGTAAAGATACACGAGAATCGATGACTTTCCAGCCTGTTGTAGATGAAACGTCCCTTAGAATTTCTCCTGCTCGTAGCCGGCCTACGACACCTAGCATGATTAATAAACCTGCGCCTATAATACCTCATTACCAGATGAATTTAGTTACCATGGAGCACCTAGCCCCAGAGAGTCGTTTATATAACCCCTCCAGTACTGATGCTAGTCGATCGTCTACACCTCTCTTAAGAAGCCGTTCACCTGCCGGTCAACAGGCATCCAGTACTTTTAAAGCCCAGGCGCCTCGGATAAAACCAATGACACCTCAGTCCAACCTTCAGCAAGCACAGTCCCAAAATATTCAAATTTCTAATTTAAAAAAAGAATATGATACAGCAGCGACTGGATTACAAACTCAGACATCAAATCAATTTAGTTGCACGTCTGACGTGCAAAGTTATATCCCAAATCAACCCGTAGTTATAAAAGACGAGATCCAATCAAATGTAGAGTATCATGCAGAAAATTACAACAAAGGAGACATGAATATCAGAGAGGATTCCATGATGAATCAGAACTATGGTGAAAGACAAACGGAATCTCAAAACATAAGTGAATATGGAAATACTACCGTACAAACTACAAAAAAAACTTATGAAGAATTTGAAAGTGCCCGATCTGCAAAAGTTATAGAAATTCGTAAAGGTTCACAATCTTCTGGTGCAATTCAACAGATTGAATCTAATGTACAACCATTTAATAATAACCTAAAACAGGTTTTTCCCCCTCCTCTCTCAACCATGACTCCACCCCAACAAAACTTACTTGATACTAATGACAGTGTTGTCAATGCTAGTAAACGACCACAAATTTATCAACCAACTCCTTTTATATCTGGTGCTAACCAAGGTCCAGTGTGTGATCCTACCCCATCAACAGGTTCCAGTGTAGGAGCTGCCGCTCGTGGCAAAGCTTTTGGAGTTTCCTCAGCTCCAAAACGTGGAAGGGGTGTCTTAAACAAAGCCGCTCTCCCTGGCTCTCGTGTACCTCTTTGTGGGTCCTGCAATGGGAACATTAGGTGATGCTAAAGACGAAATTGTTGTGTTGTGTGATGCATGATTTCTATAACACTCATAGTATTTACGCGCCAGAAAGTAGGTTATGTATTAGGATTATAAAATTTGTAGTAATGTAATAACTAACAAATATAACCAGTGTGTTGATGTTGTGTTTTGTTTTTCTAACAGTTAATGAATCACAGACAGTGACCAGTCAACATAAAACAGAATTTAAAAGCCCTGCTGAAGAACGTCTAATCAGAAAAATGGCAAAAATGGCTCTAAATGGTTATGAAATCGGAATTCAAAGGAAAATAAAACCCGCTGATCACATTCAATCTATGGCTGATAAAATTCAAGACACGGTGGTAACAAAACATCCACTGAACACTGACAATATATCATCAGCCGAGAGCAGTCGTGATAACACTTTAAAGCGACCTGTCAAAAAATTTGAAAACAATGTCAAACATTTAGATTACATTCCACCAAAACAAATCAATCATCAAAGTGGAAACTTTTTACCAAACAACAATTGTGCAAATAATACATTTAATAACACACATACACCCATTCCTCCACCACTTCCTACAACTCCGGTACCGACGTTTCAAGTGCACAGCACACCCATTACTAATATATTAAACAATATTGCAACACAAAATTCAGATTTTAATAAAACTTTTAAAAACAATGTAAGCCCGTACACCGACACTTCAGTTATTGATAGGTCTCAAAATAGTGGATACTCAAGCAGTGACGATTCTAATAAAAGTAAACCAGAAAATATATTCGACAGCATTTCTAAGAAGAAATCTGCTTTTGAAAAAACTTTTGATGATATGAATTCCTCACTTCACGAAAGTTATAAACATGATTCAAAATCCGAGACAAACTATTCTAATACCCTCAGCAAAAGGAAATTGTTCGAGAGAAGCGATGCTTTTAGTGAGTCTTCTTTCTCAAGAAATAACCACAAAAGTTCAGATAAGATTAAGAATTCTTATAATGATAGAGATATTCAAAACAGAAACAATGTTACTAAAAATATACTTCCCACTGATTTTAAGATAGAAGAAAAAAAGAAAGAGCAAGAAGAAGAGAATAAACAGTTATCTAAAGATTTATATGATAACACTTTATATACTTACAAAGCTGTACCAAACGGTACTAATGGAAGTGATGAAATTAATAACAAAAATGAAAACCAATCAGATGGGGCAGACAATGTAGACCATAAGGATAATTACTCGGAAGAGGTAGTGGTAAAACGTAGACAAAAGAAAAATAACAAAAATGATGATGGCAGGCGAGACTCTCACATAGTTGCAAGACCACTAAGTACGATGACTTCAGTGGATGTCGCCGACGGTCAATATATTTGTCATGTATGTGACAAAGCTATTACCAGGTAAAAAATTAAATAATACTGTCATAATGAAAATACAACAACGCATAGACGTAAGATAATTTGCACGCCCTTTACTTGCATGCGTTTTGATTTAAAAATAATACAATAACCTTTAAAAACAAGCGACACACTTCAGACTTTATTATTATTATTTTAATTATGTTATTAATTAAAATGTTTGCTCAGGGGTCCGTTCATTACTGCGCTGGGTCGTATATGGTGTCCAGAGCACTTCATTTGTGTGAACGCAACTTGCCGTCGCCAATTGCAAGATATTGGTTTTGTGGAAGAAAATGGACAACTCTACTGCGAATTTTGCTTCGAACAATATATCGCTCCTCCCTGCGACAAGTGCCACAACAAAATCAAAGAAGTATGCATTTATATCTTTATAATTAAATTTATTGTTTTTTTTAAGAGCGAGGCCTCTTAACAAAGGGTATCCTTATATCCACCAGGAAATATCAACCTTAATGTATTTATTTTGATTTCAAAAGAAAGCTAATAAAATGTTGCTAATAACAAAGTTATTCTTATTTTTAAGGATTGTTTGAACGCTATCGGCAAACACTTCCATCCAGAATGCTTCAGCTGCGTCTACTGCGGCAAACTATTCGGAAACAATCCATTCTTCTTAGAAGATGGTTTACCATACTGTGAAGCAGGTTTGTCGTAATTTTTAGACCATAGGTATATGCACAATATGAAAATAACACCACGTGAATGGCGGCATTTGAATAAAATATAAATTTGTAGATTGGAACGAGCTGTTCACGACGAAATGTTTCGCGTGCGGGTTCCCTGTGGAGGCGGGCGACAGGTGGGTCGAGGCGCTCAACAATAACTACCACAGTCAGTGCTTCAACTGCACGGTGCGTATGATGCGAGCATATACATAAACAATATAATTTGTATAGATACACAAGATACACATAAAATAGTCAAAACTGGACGCCGATGTTACTATCCTTATCTCACATGTTGTTTTTTCGTGTCTAAATCGTAACAAACATTAAACGATATTAAATTTACAGAATACCGGGATACAATACTGAATTATACACAAAAATGAACATTGAGTTTATTTACATGTCTATACATATCGGTCATTTTAGCGGAACGAGCTCGTCATACGCTGCCATAGTGTGTTATGCCAAAATTAACATTGTGTGTTTTCCAGTTGTGTGTCCCACGAATGTACATAACTTATATTTTTGGTATCCATTAAAAAATAACCTCCCAGAAACTTCGGGATGGTGATTTATGTAGACGTAGTAGTTAGATAGTGCTTGTCTTTCGTATGCGTGCGATACCATATAAATAACAAAAACTGTTTTGGCTATTTTATGTATTACGTGCATATTATTATTACATTTATAAAACACTTTAGTATGTTATACACACATTTAAAAATAGTGCCAATGATTATATTAAACAATAAGTTTAATAAGAGTTATATCAAATATGACTAACTATACAATATTTAATTTAATATATTATAGTTAAATGAATGTATGAAATTTTAATAAATGTATTTTGTAAATATATATGGATTGAATAGTGATTGTTATGTGTGATGTTAACAAAATATTACAAGTGAGTTTGCTATAATAATTGTGCTATTTTTCAGGTGTGCAAGAAGAACCTGCAAGGGCAGAGTTTCTTCGCCAAGGGAGGACGACCCTTCTGCAAGTCTCACGCCCGCTAGATCAGATGCGACGGACAGACAACAGATTATGTACAATTCTGACACTGTTTACTCAACCACCACTTTTCGACCAGTTTCTATATCCCCTTCCATCGTTACAACTAACACACCATCCCCCCAAAGAACAAGAAAGTTAGAAACGCCCCTCCACTTTGATGGAGGATTGTTTTCTGACATACGGAGCACAGATGGCAAGTTACTTAGCAAAGTAACCGTAGATCGAGTTCATAGCTCGACACGCCGTGATGTCACCGACACGCCACATGTGCACGAAAGTATTGATAATCATGGAAACAAGGATTTCGTTGATGACATTGTCAAAACTGAAACTATAACCAATGAAGATGTCATCAAAGTTAAATTTACTCCCGTACTCCAAGAAGTAGATTCACTACTACAATTGCCTGCGACGCAAGGTGCTGCTTTCTGTCCCTTGAATTCCGTTGAATATTTAAACAATGATTATGAAGACTTGCAAAGTTATAAAATCGTTAATTCTTTATGCAAACAAAAGTTTTTAGAGCCAAACTATTCGGAAGGACATACCCGGGATGCAAAGTTGGAAACAAACGTTACGATGGATAGAGGACATAGTCCTTTAGCAAATTTTGTTATTTCTGAACATTTGTCTAAAATAGACAATTACTTACAAGAAAGTTTAAATATTTGTTCTGAATCAAAAACTATTGCAGAAATCACGGCAACACCTGAATTTTCAACAACCCCCTTAAAATTAGAACACCCAACCGAAATTCCGAAAGAGGAAAATCTATTTGTAACACATCAAAACCAAAATGAAACTTCCGCTGATTTAATGACTAAAATAAACCCAATAGAAAGTAACCTTATTAATGACACAGGTTATCGTAATGAAGAAGAAATTAATACAAAATCTCATAACAAAAAATCTAAATCGAGCAGTGTCACAACAACAAGTCCAGGGATAATAAGTACGATATATAATATGCCAATGCACTATCATGCGGCCATAGTGTGTTTTCTGTTAATTGTATATAACCTAATTCATCAGTATATTAAGCAGAATTGCCATGGCAAAAATAATTCTATAGTTTAGGAAAAACATAATTATGAATCTTATATGATAATGTATTCTAACAACTAGTCAACAAATTTTTAGCAAAACTTCATTTCGAATTTTTTATGTCCTATAAATTGAAAGGTGTAAATAATAACAGCTAACAAAGCCTTGTGTTTCTTGTAAGTTTATTAACAATTTGGTGCTTTTGAATAAAAACGCTCGTAATTATGTCATACTTCACTTCTTTAAATTGTATTGTTAAGGCTTTGTAAACAGCTTCCGGAATGTTCAGTAAAATTTCACTAACACTAACAGTAGCATATATTACAACTGTTAATTTTAGCCCATTCGGAAACTATCGGTGCACCAACTTTAATTGTTTAAGAAAACAATCTTAGTATTAATTTTTATTGAGAAATAACAAACATTTATTTATAAGAATATTATTTTGTTTTATTTGCTAATTATAATTGTGCAAGGGCACATAAATATTTTACATATTTATGTGTCTAATTTTATTGTTTATTTATTTAGAATTTATGCAATTAGTAAAACTTAAGAGCAATTATGTGAGCTTAAATAAAGTATTTTATCCTACAATACTGTTTTATTATATATACTTAAAACATAATTAAAAATTATGTCAAATGATTTTAAAAAGTTAATAAGCAATATCTGACTTATGAATATTGTATTATGTAAACTGGATTGTCACTTGGGTAGCAAGTATATAATCATTTAAAAATTAAAAACGGGCAAGAGGGAGAGCCGTGTTCGGATAACGAGCATGCTTTCTTATCAGAAGAAATATGCAGCTAAATAGAGTATATAAATCTGACTGCTTGTTAGTTTGCTGCAATAAATGAGTACAAATTATATATATTGTAAGCAAAAATAGTTAAAAACTTGTGAATATCCAATTCTCTGACCACAGTATAAAGATATTTGTGAAAGGACACAAATAATAGTATTTGGATAATCAATGAAGTTACAAGTAGATATATTTGAATGGTATTTTACACACATATAACGATTTGGAAGAGGAATTTTTCATACAAATTATTTCTGAAATAAAAATAAGCTATTGACAAAACCAGTGTTTTTCAGCAGTCCTGGCTTCACCATTTTAATATCATTATTTTAAATAAATAAGTCTAATATGAATTTTGCTTATTTTTATATTATAGTTATTTTTAACCAACATTTAAAATAAAGAAAAGATGGTACATAACTCATGAAATGAAAATCATAATCAGAAAAAGTGGAGCAAAATGATTGATAGATTTATGACATTAAAGAGTGAGCCAATGGTTGCAGCCAGCAGTAACCTAGTAGGTATATACTGATTCCATAAAGGTATTATATGTTTTTGTATATAAAACATTCTCTTGTGAATGTGAATTACATAAATAAAAAAGATACACTGATTAATTTATTTATTCTAATTATATTTACAAATATTCTTAATATTATTTATTCTCACTACTACATTCTATACAGATCTTTTAATCTAAAGGCGATGACATACTTTCATCTGAATCACCAAAAAAAATTCTTGCTATTCTGTAAAAAATTTATTTAACATTAGTATTTTACACATTTGTTATTAATAAAAAGGTTAATAACTTGATTGACATTTATAATTTATGAACCTGTACTATATTTGTTTGTGTTTATGATGTTATATTTATACTATAGAATTTATGTTGTTTTAATGGTAATGAAAAACTAAATATTTTTGTCAAATTATATGGGTATATTTTATATTTTCAATAAATTAAATATTAAACCTCATTATTAGTGTTAATAATTATGGATATTCATGTAGTATGCTCATAACATTCTTTTAATTTTTTTTTTTGTATATATATATACTAAATATTTAGCCTAACATATAGATAATGATTGAGACTACATACTGGGTACAATTGAACAATTATAAAATCCAGTTATCTTTATCTAGAGAGATCAAAGCTAAAGAGGTATCATGAAAGTAATTCAATACTAGCTGTGATTCTCAAAATATCGTTAAAATTTACAGTTTTAGACATCTAAGGCCTTCATACTAAATAAAAAATATTTCAAAGCATTACACTGAGTAACAAAAACTTATTTAGTGATTTTAAACTTGTACTCCTTTTAAACTTAAGTATCGGTGATGAAATTTAGTTCAAGCGTTGGGAAATGATAAAGATATAATTTATAATGTAAATTAACCTGACCTTATAGGTTATTTTTTTTTAAATTATTTTTGAGTAAAATAAACTACCCTTAGTATTACAAGATTTACGTAAATACGTAAGACTTACCATTAGATAACAATGAATTAAATATCACTATGAATATAGATTTCGATGCAAATAAAGTATTAAAATATGGTATACCTTTTCCATTCGATGCCCATACCTATAAAAGTAAATGTTAGAAAACCATGCCATAACGTAGTAAATTTAGACACTGGTTGTCTTTTATGGCCAAAATTTTTAAATGTTCGAGTGGTTAAATAGTTTGCAGATTTAAATCTAATAAAGTTTAACATATTTATTATAAATTTTCGTCAAGTCTGATATCTATTACTTCTGAAACTTGAAATTTCACTGTTTATCCGTCAATTGTCAAATTGGCAACCTCAACTGTACAGAATGCTACAGAATGCCAATATATGTACATGATATTCTTATGAAAGATGGATTAAATGAACCGCAAGCTCATGTGCATTATATGAGATTAAATATTTTAATCCATATATTTAAACTAGTATTGTTGGAAACAGAATCAAAATAATAATTGTATAATAAAATAATAAACTAAACTTTAGATAGCTGGCTCATTCAGCTTATAAATTATTGATCTTTCTAGACCCTAACCCGATATTCTTTCTAGAACAGATTGAACTACCTTACATCTTATTTTAAAAAAAAAAGTGAAAAACGTGTGCGTCTCGGGGCGACCGAGAGGAATGACAAACTTAATTAATATTAAAAGATTGAAATTTTTTAACTTGGAAAAGATTTGGTTATACTTTATGTACCTATAATAATATCATAATGTAAGGAAAGGTTTAATTAATACAATATTTTACTAGGAACCCGACCTGAATTTTGATTCGATGCGCTCGCAAAATATCGATGTGTTAGCATATTGAGCGAAGCAAGGTGCAACAACAACCGAAGTGTCATTTACAAAACGTCGACGTATTTTGACCTTCCCACCAATGTCTATCAGCGTGCAAAATTTGAAAATTTTCGGATATATCTTTTTGATCGATGCTTGCACAAAGGATGCAGAAGTCTCATAGAGAGCTTCGCTCGCTTGACTCAACTACTTATAATTTATATTTTAATTTTAGTAGCAATTATTAAATATGTACTTTAAAATTTTTTATAAGCACTTTATTAGTACCTATCATTATTTAATCCTACAAAAAACGGCTATATGTAAATTGAAATATAATATTATATATGTGCGCTTACCCACAGCGCTAGCTGTTTCGGTAAATCGGTCATCGGTCACAGACTCCTCCTCTTGAATGTGTAATACTTAAAACGAAGTGAATTAATAAGCAGTACCCTACATACCGCCCAATTTATAAAATATATATATTGCATCTGTTACCGAAGTAAAAATTTATTTTTAAACCTGTATAAATTTGCTTTAGCAAATTTATACAGGTTTACGAACCACCATTCAACAGTTTCAAACATACTTTATCTTGTAGACACCATTAGTAATAGTTAAGTATAATCAGAAAATTTTGCCTATCATGCTAAATATTTGAACTATTATTTACAAAATATGTCGACTTATCATCAATTGGTTTTGTTGTTTTTAGTGCTGGTATAATAGCTGTCTGTTACTATGCATTACATCTATCTACTCAATTTAATCAAATTATCTAAGGTGTCATGTAAATGAAAAAACGTTTTTAATTAAATATTTTCATTTTAAACACATTCTTGTATCATCAAGGCGGTTTTATATTTAGTGTAACATCATTACTTCCACAGTTAAAACTAAACATCTGTATTCTTACTTATTTAGCTTACTTATGTATACAATAGCACGTTGACTACACTGCACGTTATTTACATAGTTATTATAAACTAGATCGAAAAATAGACTTAAAACATTTTAATTAATTAATAATAATCAATTATTAATGAAAATTTTCATATAACTTGTAGGTATATTTTACCTATAATTATTACATTGACTTACAAAGTGTAAGTTTTAACAATTCAAAAAAAAAAATTTAATATTAAAGTATAATATTGAACCAGTGTTTCTTCAATTAAACTATTTTCACCAGCAATCAAATATAATGAGAGAATCTACCTTATCCCTCACATACAAATATCATAATACTCAAGCATTTTAAATTAAATTGTGTGGGATACATTTATAAAAACTTTAAGGATGTCAAAATAATAAAGATCAAAATGTAGGTCAATCTTCAAACTTGATGGAATGCACACCGGTGTCAATGGCACCGCCGCGGTAGGAACCTCGTTTTTTCTTAGTTTTTTCGTGTTTGAATGACTTGCCGCGTGTGTGCTTCAAGTCGAGATTAGCGCGCTCGCCCCAAGATCCGCTCGACCCAAACTATATTAACAATCTTTATTAATGACTTGAAATCAATTTACTTTTATAATTAATAAAATTATATACCAAACGTTGATATTTTATAGTTACTAAATTAGATAACTTAGTACTTTGGAGATTTAGTTATATTTTTTTCTTTTATATTTAGTTATTTTACTAAATAAAAAAAAAGAACAATTATCATTCCTAAATTAAAAAAGTAATATTTTACCTATCTCTAATCAAAAACAATTTTCTTATTTTGTGAGTTGTCGCCTCCACCAAAACTCTTTCTATCATTAAATCCCCCCTTGTTGAAGCCCCCCCGATCTCCTCCCCACGAGTGTCGGTCACCGCGGCCTCCGCGACCTCCTCTATCGCCTCCGCGGCCGCCTCTGTCTCCTCCGCGACCCCCTCGGTCGAATCCACCGCGACCCCCTCGGTCGAATCCACCACGACCGCCTCGGTCGAACCCACCACGTCCTCCTCGGCCTCCTCGACCTCCCCTATCGTTAAATCCTCCGCGACCTCGAAAACCTCCACGACCCCCTCTATCATTAAAACCGCCGCGACCACGGGGGCCCCCGCGGTTAAATCCGCCACGACCACGATCCTGCCAACCTCCGGATTTGTAGCCATCAGTCACATCCTCCGCGTCGTCATCATTTTCACCCTCCTGTTAGAGATAAATAATTTTAATACCAAGACAACCCTTCGTAATTTCCAAATGACGATAAAAGTAAATGCCCAAAATATAAGCCATAGAGCCATACAGTTTTTAATTTGCGTCAATTGAATCAAATGACATAGAGTTGTCTTGGCTTCTCAAATTTTAGGGCATTTACCTTAGCCTCAAATGAATTGTCCTTAAGCCTAGGATCCACTTCAACTTTTTCAGTGACAACTCTCCTGAAGGGGATTGGTTTACTTTCCTGGCCTTTTTCACTGGGGGTTGAAGCACAATTGGTTCCCTAAAATCGTTCAGCAACAAACATACATTTAAGTATGTATGAATATATTGTTATATATTATAAACAAAATAATTCTGATCAAAGATGTCTTTTACTTTAAATTAACTCCTAAATTAAATTATAAGCAACTATTGTTTTACCTTGACAAAGTTGCTGTATGGTTTCTTAGCAGGGGTGGGTTCTTCACTATCTGATGCCTTCCTCTTCTTACCACTTTGACCATTTTCAAACTGAAATTAATAGGATACACATTAGACATTGAAGATGATTTTAAAATACATAGTTGTTTGACTTGTCCAATATGATTAAAATTACCTTGGCTTCTTTTTTTTGAACTTTAGTTGGGGGCTCTTCATCACGATCGTCATCATCACAATCACTTGAATCCCGTTTTGCTTTAGCTTTTGGAGTAGGCTGTTGTTTCTTTTGTTCATCTTCACTACTCTCATCACTATCTGATGATGACTTTTTCGATGCCTTTTTGGCAGGGTTTTGGACGGGTTTGGCAGCTTGTTTCTGAAGCTTTTTAGGTTTTTCATCTTCACTATCATCACTATCGTCAGAAGACTCCTTTGCACTTTTTGCTGCTGGAACTGCTGGTTTAGCTTGTTTAGCTCTGGGTTTTTCATCCTCACTGCTGTCATCACTGTCTGAAGAGGGAGCTTTATTAGCAACTTTGCTAGTTGGTTGGTTGTTTTGCTGAGATTTTTGGTTAGACTTAGGTGGCTCATCATCACTGTCATCAGAAGAGGATTCTGGTTTCATCACTGGGGCTGGTTTAGCCACGGGTTTAGCAGGTTGCTTTGCAACTGGTTTAGGTTTTCCATCTTCACTGCTGTAATCACTGTCTTCCGATGAAGATTCTTGTTTCTTATTTGCTTTAGCTGCTGGTTTTGCAGCTACTGCTTGAATTTTAGGAAAAGCTTTTTGTTGGGGTTTTTCATCTTCACTACTGTCGTCTTCAGATGATGACTTTTGTTTCTTAGCTTGTGGTTTAGCTACAGGTTTAGCAGGAATTTGGGGCTTTGCAACACTTTTTGGAGGTTGTTTAGTTGCATCATCATCATCTGAATCACTGTCATCCGATGATTCCTGGGCTTTCACAGGAGCTTTTGCAGCAGGTTTCACTGGATTAGCTTTAGGGGGTTGTTTTTTCGGTTCTTCATCACTGCTGTCACTATCAGAAGATTCTGTCTTCTTTTGTGGAGTTGGTTTAGCTGCAATTGGTTTTGGTGGGGCAAGTTTGGCTGGAGTTGGTTTTTCATCTTCACTATCTGAACTGTCATCTGAGGATTCCTTTTTAGTTACTTTGGGTACTTGTTTGTTAGGTTGAGGTTTTACTGGTTGTTTCACTGGTTTCTTAGTGGCATTGTCGTCACTACTGTCACTATCTTCTGAAGACTCTGATTTCTTTGCAACTACTTTTGGTGCATTGTTTGCCTGAAGTAATATTTCATTAGTTAAACAAAAATTTCTTTAATATATGTTTATTATATCAAGAGGAAGACATCAGAGGTAGTGACGAAACAATATAATAATATCATAGATTATCAACCATAATATTTCATCATTTGTATTATCAATTTGTATAAAATACTAAACAAAGAAAGAAAAAATCATACCTTTGGTGGTGGTTTGCTTTTGGGTTTTTCATCTTCAGAACTATCAGAATCAGATGATTCTTTCTTTTTCTGCTGTGAGTTGCCATTTATTTGGGCTACTGGTTTTTTAGGCTTTTCATCTTCACTAGATTCGTCAGAACTGTATCAAAATTGTTTTATATATACCAACAATATAAAATAAATAAAGCGTAATATTTATCATAACTTGTGGCTCATAATTATTAAGCAATATTAAAATTGCCATCAATATTATTTAAAACAATGTTGTAAATTGTATTTAATTGTTGTATAAAGATTTGTAACATCAATAAGTACTTTTTAAAAAACTTACCTTTCTGCAGCTTTCTTAAGTGCTTTTTGCGGCTTCTTGAATTCCAGAAACATATCGACAAAAGATGATACATTTTTCCCTTTTGGTTTCTACAAGTTAACAGTGAATGTTTTGTTAATCTTTATGCATATGTATGATGAAACAATATAATACCGTAAATTTAATTGAATGTTATATAATATAATAACTATTTACTTTGCATAGAATAGGATTTTTATATAATGGAAAATGGGTAAAAGGGTTTTTATTAATAATAATTTACAACAGAAATCAAGCATTGCAAACTTGTATAAAAACAATTTCAATCTTTTTCTGAATAAAATTAATATTCACAAGTAAATAATTTAAGAATGCAATATCCAAAGCATGCCATGAGGAAGGTACCTAACCTCAAAATTTGTGAAATATGTCGAAACAAAATATAAATTTATTGTAAATAAAGTGGACCAATTTCTTAAATATCCAAGAATACATATTGGGGTAAAACTATATGAACGGATGGAATTCTCGTATAATTGGTTACATTTTCAACCTATTTGTAGTATGACGCTTCCGATGTTTTGCATTAAGACGACATGTTCAATTCTTGTCTTAACGTGAACACGATTGTTATATACAATAAATATATATAATAACCAATAATGAAAGCAAATTAAAACCGCTATAGTTTTATTTCATAACGAATCATGTTAAAACACCACATGCGGTAACGGCGAGGTTACTTTAATATTCTACTTCTATTAAATACCACGATGTATTAAATACCACGATGTATTAAATACCATCTAATAATACGAGCGCAATGGTTTTAAAAGCCTTTAATTCGCAAAAGTCAATATATTAACAATTTATAACATAAAAAGCAAACATCATTAATATGCCAACTGTGATACTAAAAATTTTAATATGGCACGTGACGCATTAAACAAAACTTAAAATTTCTAAAATATTTAGGTCTTGCTACACGAATCTTACGGAAGAGAAATGTTATTTAATATCACTTTAACTTCTGAGATGAAAGTTTATGTAAAATGCATAGCTTGGTTTTAAAAAATAAAATGTATTTAGCAGCTTGAATTAAATATTTGGTGCATTTATAAGATTATTGTTACGAAATTGTTTATAACAGGACATTATAATCAACACGTGGGTTCTTCAAAAATTAAGACGACACACGTGGTCATGATTGGTATAATACTTACAATTTTAGTCAGCTTTTGAAAATTGTTGGCCAGCGATTTGTCGATACCCATTAGGTACTGGTGAATAACCAAATTGGCCTCGGCCTTCATATTTTCAGGTAAAGCACTCATTTTAATTAAATAACTACAAATTTTTACCGGCAGCTAACTACCGTACTGTTCTTAAAGTAATGCGACAGATTAAAGAGAGAATATAAGCATCGGCACAATAAAATTTACAGAAACCATAGACAACTATTTATTAGTACGGGTCCAGACGTTCAGTATATTGAAAGCTTTAAGGTGCTCATGCACACCCGAAATCGATCGCAATCTAAAATACTCAGTCTGACCTCTTTTTATTTCTTCCCGGTCGGAATTGGTATCTCGAACCCTCTTTAAATCAAAAATGTCTTAAGAAATGTCTCCATAAAAATGATACTTTTTGCATGACTAAGGAAAACAACATGATGGTGTTATTTAATTTTTTTTTCTGGTGACCAAACTGAATATGATTTAATTAAACATTAAAAATATTCAAATTATTAACACCTAAAAAATGCAAATAGTGAAACTGTAATTTAGGGGAACAATTTTGCTACTGTGCTGAAACGAAATATTTCTTTATAAATTAAAAGGAATATCTGCATATGATTTTTTCAGACCCAGGGTTTTATTAAGTGAGCTATTGGTCATCCAAGGGCAGGCGGAATCAACAGTAATCTCCTCGACTTCCCATTTAAGATTTACTCAGTGAATTGGTAAAACAGATAGTTGTTGCCATTATCACTGAAGATGAATAAAGCAAACGTGAGGGCAAATGCATAAACACTTTTGTAAATTTGTTAAGCTTTGAAGGTATTCATGGCTCTCGACATATTTGTACGTGATGTCACACCATAATTTTACGACTATATAGAAACTTTTACTATCATTATATTTTGAATGTTAATTTAACAGAAAAAAATAGAAATACATTAGGTATACTTTATTTTCAAATCGATGGTATTAATAGTGACTAGAATTTTATTTCACCCTAAATAATATTTATAAGGCTTACCTTTATTCTCAGTATATTAACTATAGAGTATAAATCTTTGAACCATTTCCTTAATGTTATCTATATTTTAAATTATCTATACCTATATTTCTATGCAGCTATTGATGTTTTTATCTTCACAAGTCATTTTAATGTAGTGAGTGTGAAAATATTAAATGACAATATATAATAATTCTTTAAGGTGTTAATTATTAATTCATTATATTTTACTTAATTTAATTCTACATGATTACTTGATATTTTTGTTTTAAGTCCTAGTTTTTCGAAATCTCTATCGGTGTATTTTTGAAATATTCCAATTTAAATATTATGATGAGCCAATTTGTATTTTTTTTTCTTCGTTTATGAGAATACTATGTTACGGAAGGCGTGTTGACTGATTAGCCATAATGCCGGTTCAACAAATAAATGTGAAGAATTCATCTGATATCGAAAGTTGGGAATGGGGCGGGGGATGTGGCAGAGAGACGGTCCGCGCAGGGTCTGGAAGCAGCCAAACCTCGTGCAGCAACTCCAGCGGTGATATATGTCGAATATGTCATTGTGAGAGCGAAATTCACAACCCCTTACTGGCACCTTGCTATTGTTCTGGTATGTGTTGCAAACTGTTACATATGTATGTTTCACAATATCTATTATGTAGCTAGGTACTGCGTTTATGCATTATAACTATAAAAAATATTACTACAAAATGTAATATTTTAACATATTCGTATACAGCTGCTTGTTGTTTACATAACAGCCATTAATATTGTGTTACACACCCTTAATGATGACTACAATTTATAAATTTAGTATAAGTATATTATATATAATATATAATAGTGTTTAGTTTATAGTGTTTTATCTATTTATTTAATTAAAATTTTGCCATTCGCCAAGAATCTATATAAGACACTTATATTTATTATGAAAACATAGATAAGTATGAAACAATACTAAACATCCTTTTCTTTATGTTTTATGAGGAATATTCTAACGACAACAGTGTACCTAAATTTTTTCTTCTTGACTGTTATACTTGATGTTTCCAACAATATACATATCTATGTTAATAGTAATCTTTGTTTCAGGGAGTCTTAAATATGTCCATCAAAGCTGTCTTCAGCAATGGCTTACAGCTTCTGAGACGAGGTCTTGCGAGTTATGCAAATTTAATTTTATCATGCATACCAAAATAAAACCATTTAGTGAGGTATTTATGTTATTTTATCTTTAATTATAATAAAATCTTTTATATAAGTAACTTTAACATAAACTTCATAACAAGATACATATTTAATACACATTAAAATTACACAATTTTATTTTATAATGTTTTTACACTAACACTTTTGTTATTTCACTGTAATCTGCAGTTTTAAGTCTTTATAAACAAATTAAAAATAATTTTAGCGAACATATTGCATATATAGTTATAAAACGTGTAAATCACATTACTGGCATATTATAAACAAACAATATTAAATTATTACAGATATTATATGCAGATGGATAGTTTTATTATTTCTTTGTTTTATATAATCTTTTGTTTTTAATTTCATCTATCAAGTACTTACTTATCAAACAATACTCCTAACTTTGCCTATCATAGATAACCATTTAAATAAGTTGTTATTTTACACTATTATCATATCATATCTATAGATTTCCTACATTTAAGCTTAAAAGGAACAGATATGATTTTAAATATAAAATAAGATGCTATTTATATTGTAAAGCAATAATCATATTCAAATTTTTAACAAAATGTTTAACATTATTGGTTTATATGACCTTACAGGTTTTATGTGATTCCATCAGAAATGAGTGGTTTGTTATGAATATAATGAAAAGTTATTGTTTTGAAATTTGTTGCTGGTTAATATGAATGCTTGTGAATATTTTAATATATTTCAATAATTACAATTTTAATGAAAAGTACTTTTTTTAAGAATAATTTATTTTGTAGTGGCGTCTGCTAGAGATGTCAGGGGTGGAGCGTCGTAGGTTGTGCTGCGCTGTGCTGTTCCACTGTGTGGCCGCTCTGTGCGTTATGTGGTCACTGTTCGTGCTCATAGAACGTGCTGTGGAGGAGGTGAACCGAGGATTGATAGGTAATTTTGTTTATATCAGACATTATTCAGAATGGCTTCTAGAAATCTCAGGATGTGCCGTCGGTCTTGTGTGCCGTGTCATGATGTTACAAGGTGTGGCTGCATTGTATTTTTTATTGATCCCAATAATACATTGTTAGGTATTTTTGCACACAACATTCGTAGAACATGTGCTGGATATGTTGTTAGTTCATGTGGTAGTAATGTGCGTTTTTTGTTCACGTCAGACGTATTGCAGAACATCTGCTAGGGATTTTGCACAAAAGTTTTTTAGAGTGCGTGTATTGTCCACATAAAATATAAGTTTTCTAATAAAACATTGCTGTTTATTACATTTCTTTTATCATACCTGCTTTTGTGGAAATTAGTATATTCATTATTTACTTGCTCAATTTTTACCTTTTAACTTATTTATTTATGTAAAGTACACATGCATACATATATATATTTAAATACATACATATATTTATTTGCGTTTTTTAATTAGTATAAATAAGCCACAAAGACAATTTTGTATCATTTGGTACAAATTGTAGTTTAAGGAGGAGTTTATATATGTGCATTATTAGTAATACAGAGGTTAGCTGATAAATACCTATTTTAAGAACATTGTTTAATATCTATGTAACTGTAAACAACTAATCCATTTTGACCCACACTAGAACATTATGAGGTGTTTTTCCTTATGCGATTAAAATTAATTCCAAATGGAGCAGTTTTTATTTTAATATATTTTTTTAAAATAGTAAACATTGTGTGAAAAATTGACCAAAGTTAAATTTAAAGTGTATACATTGTTTTGATTGTATGGCTTTTAAAGTTTTGAACATACTTTTTATATCATTATAAATCTTTAATTGTTTTCTACTTATATAGAAGTATAAATTATTTATTAAGGCATCCTGAACGAGAGAAATCACGTCTCTAATTATTTAATAATAAGTATTACTAAATAATGATAAGAGTATGAAGCATGCCATAATGGTCTCTGTGTGTCCATAAGAAGCACTAGATGATTAGTGCCGCCTTCAAAACGATCAGATAAAGTATATTTACTCGAAGGCGATCACCCGGGAGTCACGTAAGCGGTATGAGATGTAACGTTGCTTAACCGACGAAATACTTTCATAACGCCTTGCGCAAGTAGGCCACATGGGGTTGCCACATAGAACATTTTATTGCTTGTACGTCTCGCAGAATCTTAAAGAAACTTTCGTTTCGTTTAAAGCACAATTATATCGGTCTCGATAACGAGAATTATGTAACTGTTGTATCAAGGTCACCGGTGACGTCACAGCCGTGTTTATAGAACAAAATGCACGTAACTTTGTTTACTTGGTTATTTCGTGTTCCATTTAGATGTCAGCGTTTTGCATTTTGTGTGACTAATCATATCTTAAAAACTGATAAATAACTTAGAAAGATTTGAAAATATCAAGACGTATATGGAAGTTATATCTTCCAGCTTGGCCATTCTGGACGAAGCTGGTGGTGGTGGCAGTGGGGTTCACGGGCGGGGCTGTCTTCATGTACATACAGTGCAGGCAGTACTTGCATCTGTGCAATCGATGGAGAGCACATAACAGGTAAGTGAAAACAGATTAGACATTTTTAATATATTCATAGACTTTTATATTTTATTTTAATGAGAATTATAATTAATTCTTTAAATAAAAGATAACAATCCGTATATAAGCATTTTTTTAAATAGTTAAGGGGGCAACGACCGAGGTTTATTGTTAAAACGGAGTTTATTTTTTGTCATAGTGACTTTTTTGTTACTTGCGTTGTAAATATCTTTATAATTTAATAAACAAAAAGTCTTTATAAAAATAAAGGTAACATTTGAAGATACTTTTCCAAAACGAACTAAGATTTAAATATATCATCATTATATTCTCGGTATATATTTCAATACAGTGAAAAGTAAAAATAATGAGGCGTTTCTTTTGAAACATTTAAAAGTTTAATTCAAGGCGTTTAAATTAAAAACATGTGGTACAGGTTTACAGTATTCAAGTTTGTTAAGTTTAAAAGTAATATCAAAGTTTTAATGTTTTATATCATTTTACTTTGATATTTTTAACTCACATAATATAATATTTAAGTTGCTTAGAGGTAGTTATTGCACCAACACTCAAGTTTCTTTTTCAATGGAAATGTATACAAACAAATGCCTTGTATAATATTTTACAATAATTTATTAGGATTATACCAAAATTTATATTTTATATGAGTGGGTTTCCTCAAGAAAAAATAGGTGTAACCTATGAGAAATGTATAGCAAAGGATCTAGGAAAGATACCGACGGAACACCCCACCGAATACAATAAATGAATTGTACTTTTAAAATTGTTTCTAAAAACAGAATTAATTAACTCATATCTAGTTTCATAAGAAAGAAATAAAACAAAAATAGAGTTATTTATGTTAGTGCTAGTGTTGTTAATAATCAAGAAAGGCCGGTTAACAGAATATTAAATATACCTGCTTTTGTCGACAATATTAATACCGATTCCAATACTCATAATTTTAACTTTATTACGGAGTTATGGTTTCAATATAAAATGAAACTTTTATGTAAAAGACAAATCCAAAGTTTTTTATTTACCTAAATAGTAAGATATACTTTGTTGTTTGCGCAAGCCGAAGGTCATTGTTTTTTTGGAAAATTAATATTTATTTATTCAGGAAGTAGTTATTTATTTTTAATATATATAATAAGTTAATGTTTGTATGTATTTATAGAGAGAGTGAAGGTTAAAGACAAACTGGTTTTTAAAATATTTATAAAATTAGAACTGTGCTTTATATTTTCCGTAAAATTTTCACTCGCTTGAGAGCCATCGCTGCCAGATTTCTTCAAGTTTTATGATTTGTATTTGTAATACGCTAAATATATAGCACTATATAAAAAGAAAGATACAAGGACAAACTTCTTTTGTCGACTTTTCTCAAATTTACAAATACATTTCCGTGTCGGGGGGATTTTAAAAGATTAAACGAAATAATGATTTATTATTTTGTGAAGTTTGGTTTGACTATTAAAATTCGTGCACCACAAAATTCCAGATTTAGTGTTAGAATACAAAATGCTAGGAAATGTTTATACGATAATAGTATATATTATTATCACTTCTAAGAATATAATTTAAAAGTATATTTATCAACAGAATACTTCTTATCCAAAATGCTCCAGAGAAGATACCGATAAGTCGTTCCCCTCCTCTCCGTCAAAAACGTCGCGAGCGCTGCACGCTGGGTCAGGTGGTCGCGAACATCGAGCCTCTCCCCCCGCCCGCCGCCTACCATGAGGAGGACGAAAGCGGGGGCTTCGAGACTTACCAGGGGAATCCTCACCGACGACTGTCCGCCTTGACGGAGGACCGCAGACCTGCCGAGCAGGAGACGGGAGACACTAGGAGATACTCGGACACGCGGCTCTCTCAGCCCGTCAGTGTTGCCATCGAGGACGCCGCTCAGCCTTCGGTTGAGGTTCATCAATATTTATTTTTGCCATACGGTCTCTAGACCGGTAGTCTACTACCTGTTAGCTTCAAAGTTAGTAGACTACCGGTCTTTAATTATAATAAGCTCACCCTGATTCCCTTGATTAATCACATATATACGCTATACGTTGCGTTAGGATAGGGCGCTGATTCGTGTACTTTTGCAGGGTGGCGTGTATCACATCAGCGTGGATCCGCTGGAGGCCGACATCCGCTCGCTGCTGGCCCTGGAGGCCCGGCGCGAGGCCCGCGCGGCTCGCTCGCTGCCCAACCTGCGGGCCTCGCGCGAGTCGCTGCTGCCGGGTCCCCTCGGGCCCCCCACCGCGCCGCCCGGGGAAACATCCTGAGGCCGGGGCCTCACACTCTACCCCGACCCCACGGTATACTAGCAATCCGCCCTCGCGCAACACGAGATGTCCACCAAGTTATAGTGCGTGATCGTGCGCGAGTGACTCAGTGCATTTAGTGATCGTATAGTGAATTGTGCTGTGATTAATTGGAGTGACCTCTTGCCGCTTTTATACTGGAGCTTTTAAAGAGTTCGAAAATTAGCCATATCCTAGTGTATTACCCGATCTATGATTGAATGAGAGATGTGGAAGCGATTTATGAACCTGAAAGAATCAGATTCATATGTAGAAATGATTATTAATTATTGAGTCATTCTCGCATACAATTTGTTGATTACAATTTTTGTGTATAATATGCAAATAAACCTAATAATACGAAATATTCACAAATAGTTATATATCTGTACAGGAATCAATATGAAATCAATATGACCTAAATGATCTTTCTTTGTGACAGTTACATGAATGATAACATTTTCTAAGATTATTTGAAACAATAATAGTAATGTTTAAACTCTTGGTGCATTTAAAATATTATAAAATGGCTTAATTCATTAAAAAAAACATTTTATCACTAAGTAATTTTCGTAGGAAACTTATTTCATTTAAAAGTAAATAAATCTAATATATTTTTCAGTAGTCTGTGTGTGAATGTAAAGTCTGCTTTTTCCACATATATCCATTGTCTTAGGTCCTATTTGGGTCATTACATGTACTATTAATACAAATGTTATTTTCACATTAAAACTAAAGGCATTTAAAACACCAATTTTAATAAATACTAATAATATTAACATTAAATGAAATACCAGTAAAAATTATTAACAACACTGGTAGTTTAGTATTTAACCGTCTTGTTCCATGTAAGTGCAATATTCAAAGTGCAATCTTTTGCATTCTAACATATCCTTCTTATTTGGTCTCATTAGATCTGGTCTTAACCAATATCTTTTAAGATGACTTTGTTGAACCTATTTCTGTCCATTTCATTTTTTTTTATTAGTGCTTAAACTTATGTTAAAAAAAACTAACATTTAGAAATTAATTTTTATGATCTCCTTATATATGGAAAAATTATCAATATTGTCATTTTTATTATGAATATTTGAAAGTTATATTTCTTGTGTAATATTTGTTTATAGGTGTTTTAATCGTAAATACAAATCAATAATTGTTAATAATGAAACCATAACCATGTAATGAACAATAGAATTTGTAAATAGTACTTATATTTGTTGTAAATATTAATTGTAATTATATATTATACATAACATACTGCGGTCGAAACCAATCTTATTTGCTAATAAAATTGACGAGCTCTATGTACAAAAAATAATGATTACTGCAATAGAATCATAATATCAATATATTTTTGTGGATACAATGCTAGGAAAGTATACTAGTGTCAGTATAACGGAGTTTAAATTTAATGTTCCTTTACAAGATCCGTCCTAGTAAGTCAAAATTAACTATACACCCTTATAAGAGTTCGTCAAATTAACACCTTGCTTAACATCAATTGTACAACAATAGGCAATGCATTTACGTTACTATAGAACTATCCAAAGTACAAATTAAATTTTGTCACAAATATGTTAGTTTCATCGGTAATAGTTATTTATGTATAAATAAATATTCATATTTTCGCAGTTCGTTCCGCCTTCATTCTTCACGCTTCTCTTGATGTTTCAATAATGTACAAGGAAATTATATTTAATGTGGTTACAATAATATCTTCTATGTATAAACTATTTTCTGACTTTTATTAGTAACTGTGAATCTCTTGCTTCATTTAATAGTCATTTCTCTCTATTTACAATATATATTTTTCATTTATATAAAAACAATAAAATTTATATTATTTTAGATATCAATAAGGCCTCGTGCACATAAACTAATATGTATTACGTCTCTTTCTATGAAGTACTCAAGTACATACACGATCAATCATAGGAACTTAATTTTTATTGGAATAGAATGTCTGTTGATAGTACAATGTGCTGAGTTTTGTGATCTTTTAAAATTTTATTATCTCTACGTGATTTTATACTAAAAATATTTATAAAAATAGCTCAAACCTGGACAGTTTGTAGATGTGTTTAAAATAACCTTGTTTGCTACTATAGTGTAAAGTATGTAAGAATATTTTTCATAAAATGCTTATTAATTATTATATGTTATATTTTTCACCCAACAATTCCTTGCAATTGTATGTAAATATAGCTGTTTTTTTATAGATTATCATAGTTTTCGTGTGTATATAAGTATTCAGTCTTAGACTAAGTCCTCTCTAAACGTAAAAAGATTAAATTCCTATTGAAAATATACATATTTCAGCCAAAATAAATCGATTAATTGTCCTAGTTACTGTTAATCATTATTACATTAAACTCATTTTTTTTTATTATTGCATCAATATATTCTTGTAATATTGACTAACAGTAGAACTAGGTTTTAACAATAATATAGCATAGTTCTGTAGCTCATGACAATAATTTCTGTTAATGGTATTGTGACTTAATGTTTTGTTCTTATCCCATGAAGTAGCTAGGGTTGTCACCTTGCTTCTAAAGATGTTTTTTCAAACAGTGATAAAAATATAGTATTTTAGGAAAATTATTGAAAATAATAAGTGCAGACATTTTTTAATATATATACTTATTAGTACATTTATTATTATTTTTTGCTTTAGTCGTCAAAGTTTTTTAAAATAATAATTTTCTATCAAATATAATTGAAAGCTTGGGGCATTGTTCTTAAATATTTTTTTTTATCAAATTGAGGTAAATTATCTATTTTTACTTGAAGTTAGATATTATTTGTACGGGTGACAACCCTAACTGTAGCATCATTACTAAGTACTAACCGTCATGTATTTATCGAAATAGTCATGATAGATAGTCGTTTTATTAAATGGCCGCGATTGTATCTGTAGTTAGATAAATAATTTTAATACATTCCATATTTGGTGCTAAAAATCAGAGGCTTGTTTTTAAATTTCAAAGCGCCGTTATTTTTTTTATTGTATAAAAGCATTGATGGTAAAGGTTTTTTTCAGCTAATCCAAGAGTAATTATTTTCTGAATGTTCTAAATGTATGTATAAAAAAAAAGCTTTTTTGTTTCATTTGGTTTTAAGTTCAATCACGTATAGAATTAGATAATGAGGCCATATTTGACCTTCGCAATTGTAAATAGATTTAATGTTGTATGGATTATGTTATGTCACGTACCTACCGTATTTAATACTAAGACCTAGCACACACTGTTGAAAAATATTTCTATTATATTAAATGTTTATAGTGTGCACTGCCAATATTAAGTAATGTCAATATCCATTGTCAAAAAGCTTAATAGGAGATGCAAAAGTGAAATTAGATCAAGAAATGGATTTCAGAACCACGCAATATAGTGTGTGCTAGGCCTTAATTTATAAATATTCGAATAATTGATAAACAAATTCTTCTAATGTATGTATAAATTCCAAAGCCATCTGTTTTTATTAAACGTTCAAATAATGTAGTTAGTGCCTTATTTAACAATGTTTTGTATGTATTTGTTTTAACTATTAGTTTATCCCCATGTTAGCGCAATAGATGATCGTTAGGTCTATATTTTTGTGATATCAGTTTTTTTTTATTTTCATTTTTGCTCAAAATTATTTTTTTCCGTTCGTTCTGTACTTATCTTTCATGAAATTTGTAAGACTGTATTTTTTTGTTATGTGAAATTGTTAAATCCAGGTTATAAATATAGTTATTTTGAGACTTATGGCTGTTTATTTTCGGGATTGATGAAATAAAAAAATTTTTAGATAAAAATAGATAATTTATTAAAAAATCGAACGAATCTCATTCTCGTAGGCGACCTGAGCTCGGGCCGAAGTGACTAGACTGTACACTCAACATCTTATAATCATTGTATACATAATATCTCTGTACAAACAGATAATCAACACTTAGTATTAAAAGTTACTTCGCTACTTATTATAAACATAAATAATATTGCTAATACTCGAGCATTAGAAAATCCACCGAAAAATAACATAACACACTTTGAGGAGCATTAATTTGCGTCCTAAATTAATTTTGTTAGTCCTATTTCTAACACCGCATCTAACGGACCGTGAGTAGAGGTCGGTTGAAACATCATCTGTACTGGAGACGTTTTATTAAATACACCAGTATTTATAAAACCCTGTTTCCTTCACTTGATGGTATTGACTGACGATTGCGAAGAATTAGAACTCGGTTTCTCCGAGCACGTTGTACATGAGACGCTTAAATGAGTTGGATTGCTGGATATGCTCTTCGTGTAAAGAATTCACCTGGAATAATTTGTGATATATAATTGGGTGTATGAAATATATTAGTTTTATTTTTGTAAGTTTTACTTACGAAGGTCGTTTGTTTGCCGCTGGGCGGAGCCTCTGCCTGTTTCGTAGGTTTCGGTGGCACCGGCTTCTGCTGTTTACACAATGATTATCTATTTAATATTAGAACCAGTGATATTATTTTAAATTAAATTTTATGAGAAGTGAGACGTGCCTTAGCGGCTGGCGCCGTGAAGACCTGCGCAGCGGGCGTGGGCACCTCCTTTACGTCGTCGCCGAGGGTCTGCTCCTGCAGCGCGCGGTACGTCTCCGACTTGGCCGGGTCGTACAGCACGGTCGGCTTGTGGCTGCGGTGTCGTGGGCGGGGCGGATGGCGGAAGTTAGTGTTTAGTCGGTTAGCGGGCGCAACACAATCAGACAGAAACGATTAGAGTCTCCGCGGGGCGGTTAGTTTACGTACGCATTTAGTGTTTGGTTTTAAGGAAGGACAGGTCGATAAAAATACTAACATTAATCGTGTAGAATAGGTTCTATATCTTAATATTAAATTATTATTATACACTTAATTAGCTAATAGTTTACGCAGCACATGTAATTGTGAATGGCGCGAAGTGCTCTGACGCTTGGTCGTTGTTGGCAACCTGCCGACGTAATCGCCAGATTTTACTATAGTTCGGCTTGAAAGAAGTTCGAAAGAATCGAAAGACAGCAAAGTATAAATAAAAAAGCATTAATGCGTCATGTGAGATGGGAGTCGACAGTTGTTTTGGCGGCGTATCTAGTAAAACACTTGCCTCTTGACAATGTTCGGCCGTCCATAATACCCGTTAGAGCTAAGCAAAGAAATACTTTATTATATAACATGTTTCCATTTTATAATAACAACCCAGAAAGTTCTTTATAACTTGTATTTTATATCTTCCGCATAGAGTTTGCTTTGTTTGTGAATTGTATGTTATACGTAGACCTGTTTATTTTAAGATAAATCAATAACAAAAACAAGGAATAATTATTTTTTGATGTGTTATAAATCCTAATTTGCCTATATTTATATACTGTTGAGTATACGACTATTAAGCGAATTATTTTAGTTGAAGTAATTGCGTAATATGAAAGAACATGTAGGTAATATATGTAGGTATAGTAAAATCTTAGGTATTTTCGTTTGGCAAACAGCCATGATCTTGAAATTTACTTCTAAGAGCAGCGTTATCCGAATGACCTTCACTGATTTACTTTTAGTTTTATTGAATCTACTAATCAATGCAATATATCATTAATTTGGTTATAAATACTTACGGCAGGGGAGATGTCTGCTGTCTGATAGAATTGGCAATATTCTGTTCCGAATACAGATTGATGGGAGAGTTGAACTGCTTGTGAAGAACCTGAGGAAAATTAATATGTCACTGTTTTTTAAACAAATTATAATATATTATAACCAATAACCGACGAAGATATAATTGAATACATATTGAACCATCAACGTTATATAAGTTTGGTGTACATATCTCTTATTTAATATGCGTTAGTAGTTGAATAATTCATTTATTTGTAATTTATTAGGTACATTTATTATATACCACAGAAATGTCTTAAAAATGTTTTCATTAGTAGACAATGTTCAGGTGGCCTACCAACCTAACTTAAGCTTAAAAAAGATTTGTGTGAATATTACAATAATATTACTTTTGGAGACATTTGAGTAAAACAATAAAGTATTAAAGAAGTAAGATTGTTGTAATATTACTTTAAGAGATGTTGGTAAGACCAGAACCTGTACGACAATGAGAAAGAGAGATAAGATGACTTTAAACAAATGATTTTGTTATTAATTAGATCCACTGAAAGAAATAATATAAAACGGGAGTTTTTCGCATTTTCCAAATATTTTTTTTAACTTAATTATATTTTAGTGTACTAGAAGTTATAAAGATGACAAAACGACTCGCTTCGTTGAAGAAGTTTATAAATTCATGCTTAAGCAAATTTTTCTGCAATTTCACACATTTTAAAACCACCTTATTAGACTCTTCACCGACCACTCGCTGCAACACCGATTCAGCCACCTGAGTTATTATCAAAAATCTACATGTTATAAGATGCAATTTAGTATTTTACTGTGAAAGTCTTCTGCCATTTTTAACAGATATTAAGTTGCTGAAGCTACTTTGGCTAAAAACAATGGAAACGGTGTAAATTCTTGTGTTTATTAATTTTTCTATAGGAACTCTTAAAAACAGTGTATTTCGATCTACAGAATTAATTTACTAAGCATTAAAGTGCAATTGTTTTACTACAACTTTGAAGTATAGTGTATTGTATGTGTACAGTAGTGCTATGGTGATGTGTGCGTGCGTGCGAGTTAAATATTTAAAGAAATCATTGCTTGTTTCATTTAACAAAGCTAAATTTAAATTATTTATCTGTATGTTCGTGTTGAAAAAAAAATATTTTAAACTATCATGGATATTTAGATTATTAAGACGGTAGGTATTTTTAATATATTCAACTGCTTACTTATGCAGGAACTTGAAATAGTAATGATTTCTTGTCAGACATATATAATATATTCTTTTGTGATGATACCTTTATGTATTCACAAGTGTTCGATGTAAAGTAAAAATAACTACCATAGTACAATTAAGTCTTATTTATTATAAAAAAAAATATTTACGTATAAATTTTGTGACACAATAAAAAATCATGAGTAATTTTTCTGTTTTTTTGAATAATAATATAATTGCATTTTAGTGTTCATATGTTATTACAAACCTTTTGCTTCATCAGCGTGTCCCGCAGGTCGTGGTGCGGGGGAGCCCTCATGGCTGGGTTGGGATGGTGTCGCAGGTAGCTCTCCGTGGGTCCCGGCTCGCGGCGGACCTTAGCGCCCGGCAGGACCAGCGGAGTTGTGCGGTACGGCTGCAAGTGATGGAGTCACAAAAATTATAAGTTTCATAGGCCTTGGGATTGTTAAATATTATCAAAGGCTAATTCAGCCTTTTTATTTAGATTTAAGAATACGTATTTGGAACTACTATATTTGTTGCCAAAATTATGAAATATATGTTATCAATACTTTGCATCTAATTTCGTCGCGAGGTTATTTAATGTAGGTTATTATTTTTGATACCTTTTATTTATATTTCAGTGGGTCGTGGATCATATTTAGGTCTTGGCCGCTCATAAAAATATCTGAGAAGCATTACTGTTAGGTATTTGACTTTAAATATGTGTCCTTTGAAAAATACATTAAATATGTTTGAGGTTCGTAATAAATTTCAAGGTTCATTGTTAAGATTAAATTTTGGTTATTAAAAATGACGCCAGTATTCAAGAGCGAGAATTCTGAATTGTGCCAATGGCCAGTGGCAAACAACGGAGTTTCAACGTTTATTTCTGTCCATTAGATGTTTACAAAGTTGTTTTAGCGACTGACGCAATGCCCAACAATGAGTTACTTGAAACATTATCTTTAATTTTATGATTTTTTGTATAATAATTAAAATTATATTGACATTTAAATTGCAATTTTATGCCTACCGTTTTAAAAATTCGATATGAAGCTAAAATATATATTTTTAATGGATTTAAATCGCATATAATTTCGATTTACATTTTTAAATTAAATATATTTTAACGCGACGTTTCGAATACAGCAATTGTGAAGTTATTAGCAAGTTATTATTGAGTCCTTTAATTTTGTCTATTACCTAATATATATATTATATTATATTATATTATAATAAAGTAAGTTTTGGCTAATGATTTAAATTCCAGTTTATTTACATAATGCGACATTGAGATTAAAATAGAACACAGCTGGCGTTTTCATATGAAGTGAATATTAATGTTGCACAGTGAGAGTAAAATATATATAGAAATTGATTCAATATAATTTATCAAAAACTAAATTCTTAGTCTATCGTAAAAAAAGAACTTCGCGCTGCCAATTAATAATAAGAATCTGTCAAGTCATATTTTGCATTGCACACTTTTATTATTTTATTTATTATCTGTGGATAGAAACTACCGAAGAGTTGATTGCTTATGCGTACTTTCGAGATAGTCTGTAAAATGTGAATGTTGAGTTCTACGTATGTTAAACTAAGTACGAAGTAAATTGTATAAAGATAGTAGATTTTTTCGAATATTTTATATGTGTCGCATTAATAGCACCTCTCCTTCACCGGCTATCAATTGTCTCACGTAAAAATCTATCTAGAAATCCATAAACTTGTTAAAAAATAACAATTGAATGAAGGAAAAAATAAATAAAAGCTTGCCAGTTAAACCTAAGAATAAAAAAAAACATTTTTATGACCAATAAAGCTTTATTTGTTTAGTTTTATTTTCTTTCGCAAAAGCAATATGTTAAGAAGTATATAGCTATTATTAATATAGCGATAATTATATATACAGTTATTAGATATTCGTATTCGTAAATATTTTTTTATAGAACTTGTTCATTGATTGTAAGTATATAACCAGAATTTAGATTACATAACAGTTATATATAGATTACATACAATGAAATTAGTAATTAATTATTCGTGAGAAGTAATCTTTTATTAGTGTCATATTGATTTTAAAATAAATCTAATTAAAAAATTGTTAGATTAAAGCACACAAAATTAATTTTTTTTGATCACTGCAGATTACAGTTTTGTGTTCGATTAACGAACCCAGTTCGAGACAACTTCTTCTTCTGGATGCATGGAGTCCTGGTAACCGTTGGGGAAGAAGTTAGGGTTGACCGCCATTGTAGCACTTGATAGAGCGAACGTGTGGTGGAACGAGCGAGCACGGACTGACTCCAGTCCCTCCCAGTAAACGGCAATTCAATGCATTCTATTTTGGAAATATGACGGGAAAATAGGCGTCGATGTGGGCGAGAACCTACGCCTAGAGCCTTGCGTACAAAATATTCGTTATTTATGCCAATGAAAATCTGAATATTAGCGACGTGTTTGTTATTAAGATTTAAATATTGGCTTGAAACTTATTATAGCTTCAATTAATATGTTCTGACTAATTTGTAGGAAAAAACCGCCACCTATATAAGTGTATTTATGTAATATTTCTTAGATGTTCTAAATGTTATTTGAGAGTGTCTGATATTACAAGATACACGGTGGCAGATTTAATACGTTGCAACTAATTAATATCAACAAAATAAAGAGAATTCTGGCAAGAAGCCAGGCTATAAACGACTAAGTTAGTTTAAAACAGTTTAGTTAACCTATTTTGTTAGGAAAATATAAAAATAATAAAAAGTATTTAAAAGTATATGGAGCTACTTTATTAAATAGACTAGCTGCTTGACGCGGTTCTACCAGCTGCTAGCCTAGCTTTTTATTATCTAGACTATGATAGGAATATCATAATGAGAAAGAATTTTTACAAAATCCATCTAGTACTTTCGAATATTAGGACGTTTAAACAAACAAACTTTTTCGCTTTATAATATTAGTATAGATTATAAAAATGTGACAAACAGCTGCTAATGTAATGACGTCGACAAATTCTATTATTTGTCCAAGATCACAGATCGGCAGTGACATGACTTCAGCATTCAGACAAGAATTTAGAGGTCAATGACATGAATATAAGCTTGGCAAAGAAAATATTACACTCAAGGATTTTCTTCAAACTAGATAAAACAATTATCACAGAATATCTAATAAATATACGTTCTAAGCATCTTAATGAATTATATCAAAACGTTTTTATTGTAAGTTTATTACCAATGCAATTTACGTAACAATTTTTCTTTTTTATACGATAACTGTGTTCCAATTTTTTATGTTCTATATTTTATATTTAACTTAAAAATACTATAACTTTCGTTTTCAACAATTACATTTTATAATATAGCTCATTAGACTTAATTTGTTTCTTTTTTTTCACCTTTTGGTCTGTACGAGAAAGTGTAAAATATTAATAAAATATCTTCTAATTTTATTAATATAATTAAAACAAGAAATGTCATATACCATTTTAAATTATGCAAAAATTTAAAAGATGATGACGTAACATGTAGCCTACAGACAGATTTATATTCATTGAAATTAAGTCTACAGCGAATCCTTCTACGAGATGGATACGAACTGACTGAAAGAAGGCAAGTAGGCTGTAGACGTATTGTTAATATTTCTGTTGAACTGTGAGAGAAAACTTTTAATACTATAATAACAAACAAAGAGCAAAATAAGAAATATTCTACTAACTTTAGAACAATTTTATATTCAAGTTTATTGTATGGGTGAGTTATATATGACAGTTGTGATTTTCACATTCTCAAATCCCTTAAAAAATAATAAATACACATTTTTGGCTAGACCATAGAACCACTTACTTGGGTACCGATCGACTCGTCTACGACACCATCCTCGTTGCGTGCGTTAGGGGACAGCATGAGGGTTCTGTACTCTCCCTCCACTTGCTGCTGGAACGGCTGGGGCGTGCTACGTGGAAGAGACTCCACTCCGCGCCACGCACTACTGGGGAGGGGGCTCGGCGTTCTACATACAAGTACATATTATAAAAAAAATAAATATATATTTTTGAATTATTTTACATTTATATTATATATCACGGAACGGTCTATGTAAATGGCAGTTCTCTAAAAATATTACTACGTAAGGATAAACATGATAAAATTCTACATTACTGAAGTAACATATATATATATATATATATAACATGTTACACATGTGGTCATACCTGAACGGGGGCACAGCATTGTGGATGGGAGAACGCGGCGCCAGAGCTGCAGAGCGATGGAAATCGCGATCTATTTCCCTATACAAATAAGTAAATATGTAAAATCAATAATGATTGTTGGGATTCTTAATATTATAAAAGTCCCTGAAATTAGATAGTAACAATTCATTATGTTGTTTTTGTACATTAATTTGGAAGTTTCTAGCTCATTCATTATTTTACATACCTAGAAACTGTTAAAGTGCAACATTGTATTAACATGAACAATATTGTTATTAAATTAAAAATTTTAATTGTGTCAAAGGTTTTTTAATGAACCTAAGCATTATGTTTTTTAAAGTAATCAATCGATAATCATGTTACCTTTAAATACAAAATACACAATAGTTCTGAAGAATATAAATAATTATAATACTTTTATCACCAATAAATAAATACAATATAATTATTGATAATAAATTAAATAATAAACAATAATATATGGGGAAAGTTAAGGAATTTAAAATCAAGCATGTTATTTATACAAATAAAATATATATAACATAAATACAAGTCCACAATACGACACCTAGACTCTTACTCATAATCACGATAATTGGGAGTCGACACTCTGGAGTAGCTCACGGGCGAGCGAGGAAAACTATATTGATGTGAGCTCGGACTTGTCCTAAATCCAAACTTGAATTACAAATCGAATATATATTTGAAATAATAAATTTCATATAGAAAATTTCATTTCCATTTTTTATTTGATGTTATAGCAAACAATACAGTAGCTATATAGTACATTTCAAATCTTAGCGATCTTAGATATTACACAAATACATTTCATATGATTATAATCAACTTGTAACATAACATTAATTTGCATTAGACGTACTTGTCGCTTGTACATGATCTGATGTTCTCAATAACTATATCACTGTCGAAATATATCAAAATATTTCATGAAATTAGTCCAAGGATAGCTGTTCTGATACCAAAATAAATCATACGAGAGCTGGTTACCAGTATCATTTACGTTACAAGTAATAAAACCTTGAAAAATACCTTAAGAATATGACTTTTTGTATTTACCTTTGCACTGCTAGTTTGATTTGCTTTGGAGCATTTCTGAAAAGATTCTGTGCGTCTTCATGTCGCAGGTCCCTTGCGTCGTAGTCCCCAACTTTAGCGATGATATCTCCTCTCATCAACTCCTTGCCAGCTGGAGTACCCGGTGTTACCTACAAGTAATGAAAATAATATATATTTTGTTATAACATCTGTACGATAAAAAGTTATAGTTTCGTGATCCATGATTATTATCTGAATTTTCATTTTATTGAAATTTGGCACTTCGAAGTGGCAATTAATTTTATCCGAATTTGCTCGAGTCAGAAATTATTTGTGGTTGTTTAATATCTTAATCTTTTTCAAAACAAAAATAACTGCAATATGCAATAAATAAGACTTAATCATGATCTTGTTTTCATGTTATTATTTATTGTTATTTGAGTGTTATTTTCAGTTAGTCTGACCTAAAATTGTAAGTTGTCAAGCAATCACAAAATGAGGCTAAAAATTTGCTTCAGCAAAATAATGACACGAATATTATAATTATAATGAAAACACTTATTCGCAAAGTGAAAAAATTCCTCTGACAGTACATTCATGGCTATAAAAGCAAATAGTAGAAATATGTTGGTCGTAATTTCGTAAAACTTTCCACCTGGGGTGCAAGAGACTATAATAACCTCAAAAAAATTACAAAAACGTCATCAAAATTATCCAATTCCTGGCACGACTTAAAATATATAATGGTATATATTATCGATATAACGTTACTTTAACAGTTCTGGAAAGTAAATACTCCATCTAACTTATAATTAAAATATTTCCATCTCCAAATTTCATTGGACCCATAGTAAATCAATTAATAATTTCTTAGGCTGCGAGGCGTAAGGCGTATCTTTCAGCAAAGTCACAGCTCGGGCGACCTTGAGTTTGGGCAAGGGGGAGGTTGGGACGTGTGCTATGCACTGAGTCTGGCGCGGGGCCAGGCTAAATGCGTCTATGTGCGTTGTCGTGTCGACCCTCACTAGCATTTTTATTAAAAACAACACTCAGCAGATGGAGGGCGAAAAATTGACGGCTGATCAGCGCAAATCCATCACCAAAGTCAATAGCGAGGACATGAGTATAAATACATATCCTATCTGATAACTATACGTTTAAAGAACGAGGTGACTATTGTTATTGGTGAGTGATCTTCGTGAAATGAAATAATAAAATTTATCTAACTCTTACGAGATGAGTTGTATCATTGAGATTCAAAATAGTATTGGAAATTCTTATTGGGTTCGAGTCAAAATTATCACATCGCTACAGATATTTCGAAACTACAATTATTTTTATAATACACAAATAATAAAAAAAAAAAAGTTATTTTACGGAATTAAAAAAGAAGTTTATTATAAGAAAGGACTTTATTCCATTTTTGTTCATTGATTTATATCTGAAAATTAATAAGTCTAAAGATGCAATATTAAAACTTAGTATGAGTCAAATGTATGAATTTGGCAAGTACTGGAATCGCAAATATAGAATCACGTAATCACAAATGTCATATTTGCCCTGACCTATTCTCGTTGAGCCAAAACATACCCAATACTTACTAATTAATCATTATTACTACACATTTTACATCAGCCAATAGAAATGCAGAAAAGAATACTAATAAATTGAAAATCATGAGATAAACAAAACAAAAAAATGAACTTTTAATAATCACCATAAAAAAACGATTTTTTTCATTTTTGTGTTTAAAACTGATGATTCATGATTACTATTTTATATAAGACATACAAAAGATATTTGGCTGAGTTTCGAACACATTCATAAGCTTGGAGCATGGCAGGGAATTTGCCGACTAGTTTCAAAAATCATTCGGGGTCCTTATTCATGAACTCAGAGCAGGGCAGAATTGCTGAGTTCACGTAGATATTTATGTTCGTACAGACAATTATACATATATATATTGCAAATAATACTTTAAAATATAGTTTTTCTCATAGGCATAAAGAAAACTTCTATAAACGAAAAACTATATATGTGTGCACCGATAGTATTAGATCATGAGTCATGTACAAGCCCCACAACACAAGAGGAAATGCTTGTAATAAAACTACTTAACATATCTAAAAATTAGTTCAAGGCAAGTACTAATGCATTAGCGATAAATCTATAAAAATAATTTTAATAACATCCTACATCTATTGAAGATTGTTCAAGGAATTTATAAATAAACATTATATTAAAGAATAACATATAATTATTTTTCTTAATGTTTTTGGTTTCAAATTTCAATTAATGTTAATGTCTATGGAATAAGATATCTAATACATTATCTGATTTTATATATATATATATATATATGTTAATAAGAATTCATTAATAGAAAAAATAAAATATTTAATAGTTATACTAAATACGAATTCCATGTGGACGTTATTATTTTTTATAGTTCATTTTAATAATTTTAATTTAATTATTATAATAATTTCATTAAGAACACCAGACACAATTGAAATTAAGCATATTAAACTAAGTTTCGGAGTAATTATCTTTAATATTTTCGGCGATCTCGTTTGTTTGCTTGTTTTAAGGAGAGTCGTTTCTTGGAGGTAACTTTTTTTTATCCAAACATATCTATCCATTATGACTTATTATTTAAGTGCATTTCAACCAGTTGATCTGTTAGGAGGTGACACAACAAACATATAACAAAAACAACAACATATACTTAAAACATTCATTTTCGGAGGTTAAGCATATAAACTGTCTTATTTCCATTCATTTCTTTTAGGAACTGATTGACGTTTGACAGATTTTGATAAAATTTGATTTTTTTTATATACTCCTTTAAAAGGTCAGAATTTTAATACATTATTTTATACTATGACTTTTTTTTTTCGCACAACGGGCACTAAAAAAGGTACACAACCTTCATATATGTGTATTTGATGTATTATACGATATTTCAAACTATTTATTTATTTATTTATTTATTTTATTTATTACATGCATATACACACACTTACAATACAATTTATCAAAATTTTGTAGAAGTCAAAGAGGACAGTTTGAACACTTAATTACCCTGGATATCTCACTAGGATACCCTGTGCTGAGATATCCAGTGAACTCTGACCATGCTACTACTGCACCTGCGTTATTCTTTTAGTACTACACCTGTGTTTTATTGCATGAAGTATAAAATAATAAAAACAAAAATATATAGCTAAATAAATAATAATAATAGGCAAACAATTACATATCAATTACATAATAATAATAAATCTACATATAAATAAAGTTTACGTAAAATAATCATAATATTACTATGTTACTATAAGGAATTTTCCAAACTTTAAAATTGGAGTACAGACAGTATAAAAAATTTGTGAGATTGATTACTTCTCGGAACATTGACCAGTCTAGTCAGTCAGTCGTAACAAGTCTAGACTACCAATCACGAAGTACTTACAACCTAATTTAATAGACAAATCTCTGGGTTCATCTCAGATTCATCTTAATTATGAAAACGTTATCAAAGTTATAATTTTAATTTTCATAAATAATAACCTTTAAATTGAGCTTTGTTCAATAAAATAACATTATAAGAATAACGATTGTTGATATAAAAGAGTCAACTGTACAAAGAAACTTTTGCGACGTATTTAATATAAAAGTTTAAAAAAGCTCAAAATCTATTTATTTTAATAAAGTCATGACAATGTTATTATTTCTACTTCAAAGTACAGAAGAAAATTAGTTTATTTGTATTTACTTCTTGTTTTTAAAAGATCTTACTTCAAACATGCTTTTATTCGTGAAACGTGATGTTTACTTTGAATATGTGCAGGGAAATAGTTTAAATGAGCTACTTCGCTTTACTTTTTGTTTTACTTCTATTCTAGACGTTATAATTGTCAAAACTATACATATTTCAAATTATTTAGTTTCAAGTTTATTTTGTTACTTGTTTGAATATCTATAATAAATAATTAGGTATTTCATATTGTAAAAGAACGTATAATTTTGCATTTCAGTCATTTAATTACTTTTAATACACATTAAGTACATTCGCACAGCATTTTATATAAATTAAATCTTATATTATAATTTGGCACATTAAAAAGTTTTAAATTGAAAAATATTTATAACTGAAATAAACCTATTTTTTATGGATTAAAACTCGCGTATAATTTGGTTACATTTTTAATTTAAACCGACGTTTCGAATGCTTTGCAGCAATCGTGTTCACGGGTAGACGAGATGTAAGTGTCTCGCGAGTTTTAATCCGTAAAAAATAGTTTTATTTCAAATGTGTACTCGTGAAAATCCAAGAAAATACTAATAATTATAAATATTCAAAGTAAAGTTGTTGTCATGTCGTTTCAACGCACACGGGACACGTGACATCCTGAAACGAGCCGGGTTTTATAAATAAAAGTCAACGCTGGCTATAGCTGACTCATACCAAACACTTAAAGTCATGAAATCTAAATTTTATTACTTCAGAGATTGTTTAAATTTTCAATGCTACATTTTTAAATTTAAATTCTACATAATTTACATTAAGAATCGAATTAAATTATAATGTACTTCCACCTGTTTTTTTGATATCGTGTTTTTTTTTATTTGCGAGTACCAATTGTGTACATTTTTTATATACATTTCACACAATATTATTAACTGGAACTATCAATTATTTATTCTTGGATATTTATGAAATAATTTGACTATTTTTTTTTGTTGTTCTAGAAACTAAATCTAAATAGACTTGTGTGTAGGCAGCTTAATAAATTTCGGACTTAAAGAATTCCTTTATACTTTGAACTGATAAACAAAGCTCAGGCGAGGACAGACGCGAGACTATGTGGGTCAACCCGGATCTTGTTATCACGCTACGACAGCTGTCGAATGTGTGACTGCTCCCAGAAATCCCAAAATAGTATATAACAGAAAAAAATGCATTTTTGTTATAAAATATTATAAATAGTATTGTTAAATAAATAATATTATAATAAATAACTTAATATTGATTGCTGTGTGGAGGTAATAACATACAATTATAACAAATATGATAAAACATGGTGAATAGAAGCCGGTTTGTTTACACCGGCATAAATAACAAAATAGAGGCGTACCCTCGTAACTATGAGTGGTGTGGCGAGATCCGAGCCGCCCACCAGGCGTAGGCCCCAATTAGTGTCGCGGGTGTCTCTTCGGAGTGTCACCACGAACGTATGCATTCGCCCCATCGCGGAAAGGGTTAACTTGCAATGCGCGGGCGCGCTTTTGGCGCAGACTTGCGACCACGGCGATGTAACGCGACGTTGTGCGATCAAAATTAGCTCCACCGCAAACTATACCCGCCCCTCTCCACTGCATAGGTAACCCTGCCGCAGCCGACCTAATTCGTATAACGGAAGCTGACCATGTCCAACCAGATGGCCAACTGCACAGCAATGTTTACTTTGCTTGTAAACTTTACATACGTTTAGGCAAATCTTTTCTTTATTTCAACGCATATGACGTGAACTTCACAACAAAATAGCAAAATTATAAGAATATTACACGAAACCATAAGGTTTATATGAACTAAACAGGGCTGCAAAAGCTTTTCGAAATCCTACACTGTAAGCATAGACTATTGTTTCACATCGCAACGCAATTTTTAGCTTTAATAGGAACAGCGATTGTTTTTGTAATAGAAACATCATGCTGCTTTTACTGTGTACTCGTCCCCTATGTAGTCATTATACTATCAAATTTACTAGGCACTTTTTATAACAAAAATATAGTTAAAAACTATATACTACAATTAGTGCACTAAAGCCTATTCACAAGGCTGTATTAGCATTCTAGTTGATTTTATGCTTAGTAAATGGTATAATGTAATGACTTCATTAGGATAATACAATTACCTAATAAGTGGTCTAGATGCACTCATGTTATGACATATATATATATATATATATAATTTTCAAATATATATATAATGTCTGATATGATTTTCTTCAGGTCTAATCTCTTTATTACAGACATTATAATAACTAGAGATTTTGGCACAGCATTACAAAATGGGTATGTACTTACGTTAATTTGTTGCATATCATTTAATCGTATTAGTCTTTTGCTGATGACAAACAACAATTTATAATATATGTAATTGTAACGAGGACAGATATAAATATAATAGATATAAACAATTCGCAGATCTTAGAAAAATGCAAGTTTTATAACGCATGAGAATTTTTAATTTTCTAGGGAAAAAACCTATGACCACCGGTCTTAGATGCCTATAGAGCCAACCTTCATGAATGAGAAAGATTTTATTTATTACTGACAAAATTCCCATATGTATAGAATATACAATTTGTTTCAGCTAATATTTATATATCTCACCTCAACCTCATCAATACCTCGATAAAGCTCAACAGATTTGGTTAAATTTGTGTTATAAAAGATCTAGTTAATGATTTGAATCAATAGTTTGATAAATCTCAAATAAAACTATTTTTTACGGATTAAAACTCGCGTATAATTTGATAGACGAGATGTAAGTCTACCCGTGAACACGATTGCTGCAAATCCGTCGAGACGTCGGGTTAAAATAAAAATGTAACCAAATTATACGCGAGGTTTAATCCGTAAAAAATAGTTTTATGTGAAATGCGTATTCGTGAAAATCTAAGGAAATACCAGTTTGATAAATCTGTACGGTAACACCTAGTTATAGATAAAAATGTAGATATTTTTAATATATTTCATTTGTATCTATATGTGATAGCCGGACATTGCTACAGAAGCGAAGTGATGCCTGAGTCACTGTATATACAATTGCGCTGTTTCATTGTTAAGCGGTGATTTAAAGTAATGCAGATATAAATAGATTACTCATTAATCACCCATTAAAATACTAGCAAATTAGTATTTAGCGGTACCTAAAAGTATACTTAACGATTTTGGCAAACACTGCGATAACCTTAAGCATTTAGAGGCTTTAATTCAACCTATTTAAATGTTTCAGGATATTAGATTCTTTTGAGAAGTAAACTGCCTTTAAATTCAATTGAATTTACCAGATAGATGCAATAATTCAAAGCCAGTCATTTGAAAACATATTTATTTTTCGATTTAAATTGGTTTTAAAAATTATATGCTTGACACCTGTCAAAATACAATGTCATATTAAAAGCGTAAGCCAAATTTTTGTCCCAGTAATGATGGGACGATAATTGCACATAAAAATCAGTAATTTGACCCAAGATTCTGTAAGTTTAATAATTAATAGAAATGTTATTTTTTGCCTATGCATAGAGGTCTGTTTTCGTGTCAAGTTTATCTTAATTTCTTACTTTCTTTCATATCAAATATGAATGTGTTAGTCAATGCCATAAGAAATTTAAATTAATAATTAAATTAAAAGAGCAATTTTGGATTTTTTTCTCCATAGATCTTATGAACTGTATAATAAAAGTCCTAAGTAAGGGCCAATATATGCCCACTATAAATAAAAAAAATTGATTTTGACTATGAAGAAAATTAAATGTTTGTATAATTCAATTCATCAAAGAAAAATTTAACGATGTTTTTATTAATATTAACACTAAACATACCATAATTAAACTGGAAATAAAATAATTAAAATGTACATAAAACCGTCTCATATTGGACGTGAATGTTAGTTATCTGTTAAATATGATTTAAAGGTTCCTACAGAAGTACTTTAGAATTATTAGACGGTTATATTCTAGGAAGAATTTAGGAGGTGGATGATTTAAGATTAGAAACAAGAGGTCTTTACCAAGGCCCTCGACTTGGCACCTAAACTAAAAGATTGACATCTTTATATCTTTTACCGCTGATTTATACGATATATATACATGTATTGTCTAGCTGGCTAATTTCTATTCTCTTCTTTACTTACGTTATTGTATGTCTAAACATTACTAATTATAAATCAGTAATACCTCTTTATTGGATATATATTTTGTAACTATTATCACAAATTACAATGCAAAACTTGGCAAATCTTTTAACTCTGGCGAATTGAGGAATGATGAAAATTAAATTTCAATTAGTAAAAAGATACATCTTAAAAAGCTTTACAACAATAACGCATAATTGTTATAACATAAATAATTTTATTATATATAAGTGACATTTGAATGAGACATACCCGTCTCTGTGCAAAGGACCTCGGCTCGTCCTCAGGGTCCATACGCTGATGAGGCACTCTCCAAAAGGCTGGTCTCTGGTAGGCCATTTTGATATTTCCTTGTGAATTACTATAACAAAAGCAACCTTTTTAAATATGAAATATGTTCTACAAGCTTCTAAGATCGTTCAGTGAATATTAAATGTTTGTTGAACATGATGTGTGTTCTTGTAATAGAATAACGCGTAGTGATGTCGGTCAATGCGCGATTGGCTGTGATAAAAATTAGACAACCTACGCATTCTTATAAACATTCATACATACTTTGATTAATTTTTATATAATAATTGTTCCAAATGAACCAAACATCCCTTTGTTTTTGTTTGAATTGAAACTTCAAATTTAAAAGCATTATTATAACCTCGATCGAAACAACTGTATTAAATTTTTATATGTTTATGATCGCGAAATTTTAAGAGTAGGCGTTTGGCAGAGTTTATTAAGTAAATCAGGTATTTGATTGTTAATAGTTAATATATGATAGTACTCACCAGAGGGCGTGTGGCGTCGTGTTCCCGTCAGAGACGCTCGGTCAGTGTCGGCTATTATTTAGAATTATTCCGGGCAACATTAAAGTATGTCTATTTTTTGCGACGCGAGGCGTTCGTTGGTGCGAGAGTTGTAAAGACGACCGCGCTGTTTCTGGGCCGATGTTGAATCCGCGATTTTAGGCTTCGGTTCATTGCTCCCGATTATTTGGGCTAGCGTCTTGGCATGGGGTTCTTTAACAGCTTAGATATTTTTTAAGTATATCAATCATTTATTTATTTTTGTCTATATTTCTGGGTCTAATGAAATAGGCAACTTTTAAGTAAAAAAACAAAAATGTTTAATATCATATAATTTATTTCTCACTAAGCAAAAACTGAGGTAAAACAGTACAACAAATGCGAATAAAAATATTGATACATTACAAATAAAAAAATGGACGATAGGTTATACGATAAACACATTTTACATATTAAAATTAAAGCAAAAATATATAACACTTACGCTTAAAAGTCTAAGCATATGGCTTATAACAAACTCTTGTTATCTAAACTATTATATCTTTGGAAACATAAGTCTTGACAAACAAACAATAGTAATAACGGGTATTATACATTAATATTCGTTGATTTTCTAAATTACAAGTAACTATAATATAATGACCAGAATAACTTTTAAATATTTAAATATATATTATTATTTGCAACTTAGAGTAAATTGAGTTAAAGTCTCACGCAAGAAAACCAGGAAAAAATTAATTATAAAAAAGTACAAACAGGCTTGTTTTTGATAAAAAAGTGTATATTAGAAGTTAATTAAAACCACGCGGTGCTTAAAAATTTCTGAAAAGCGAGTAAGGTGTGAATAAAATGTGAATTATTAATAAAATGATGTGCAAATTTTTTATTATTTTTTTCAAAATTTGATAGTTGAAACATTCTTTAAATTTCACTTAAAATTCATATTAACGAATATTTTGACCATATGTATTTTAACTCATTGATGTTCATACAAAAGTAATAACAATTGAATTTCCAGACGGTATCCCAGAGGTCACAGGTTCGATTCCGCCCATATCAATAAATTTTTCATTCTAAATTTATTTAAAAATTAACTAATTTGCTGTTAAATTTCCACTGTTTAAATTAAACTTTAATTATCTTCTTAGAAACCGGTCGTGAGTCAAAGTATTAAAAGTCAAGTAAGGCAGGTTTGGTGTCCTTCGCGCATTTCATAATAGAATGCATGAGTTTAACAAATCCTGTGTCTTTGGGTTTTTCCAGACCGCGTAAAAGTCGATTCTTCATAACAGCTACAAACTCTCTGTTGCTGAGCTGGCCGTCCACTGCGGACAAATATCTTATATTAAAATACAACCATTATACGAAGACCTCTCAAATTTATACATTTCTTCTTTAAGCTTGTTTTAAAATAACCAGCTTCAGGTGTTTTCAGGTTATAGGTAAAATCTAAGATTTCCTTAATAACCCTTGATTTATTGATTTTATTTTAATTATATCACTAAAATTATTAAGCGTTCATATCCAATAGATTGCGAGAGTTCTAGCTGTTCACAAATTGTTTATTAAATGTTTGGACGTTTGTGAAGCAGTGACCATAATAAAAAATATTCGGATAACTTTGTGTGTGGTTCTTCTCAAACCAGGGCGCGTTAGAAATCCTCGTAGCCTTAACTTGAAAGTTGGATAGTGTTTTCGCAGAAGGGCTTATTATAAGTATGGTATAGAAATAGGTCTTCCTGGCTCCTCTAATTGACGTACACAAGTGATAACTGATATTGATTCAAAGTGAACAAGATATAAACAAATACACATTTAGTCTTGCCATAAACACTGTTACAAAGAAACATAACACTACATTTGAATTTGGAATCTGTCATTTCATTCGGTGTTAACTATTTTTGTGATGATAAAATGGAGTGGAGTGGTAAGGAGAACCGAATTGTTATGATAGAATTTATTTTTTTAAAAAAGGAGGGCAAACGAGCGTGCGGGTCACAGGTCAAATGTGATCACCGTCGCCCACGAACTCTTGCAACATCTGAAGACACACAAGAGCGTTGCCGGATAGCATTACACAGAGTAAGCATGAAGACTCTATATAGACTCCATACTATATCTCCAAGCGAATAGCTACTTGGTTAATCAAATGTAAGTTTACCGCGCTATTGATAGGTACAATTATACGTCCTCTGTTTGTGATAATAAAAAATCTGGCCGTCAACTTGTTAATAAGAAAAAGAAGATCGAAGAATAGGAGAGAATTTGAAAAAACCTGTTCGAAACCAAAAACTTTAATACCGGGAAATGAAACTTGTGTATTTTAAGAGATGACATTCAGTTTATAAGAGACGTACTGGACATTACTAACTGATAACTTAAAAACGAAAAGGTCGTAAATTAAAAACAACACCTTAAGGGATACGTAAAGGGAGGTCGCCGAAAAAATTTACTGATGACACAGTTTTAAATTTAATTTTTTTTTAAATTTAATTTTTTTTACTGATGATACAATTTTTCACTATTAATTGTTTCACCAAGCAAAATTACACGTAAAAACTTCCCAATTAGTAGAGTACAAAGTGGACATTGTCTGATTTCAATGATGGTTGGGTGGAATGTTAGCTGTCAAGGGATGACTGAGCCATGATTTCATGAGTGTCAAAATATTGGCACAAGTGTACCAAAATACGATTCTGAAGTGTTTAAAACTCTTAAAGTCACTATATTCCATAACCAGAATGGTCCTTTCAGCCAGCCTCAGCATCAAAATACAAAGCTTGATACACCCAAGTATGGTTGGAAACGAACGTTCCAGACTTCATCAGAACTGTAATGAAGACTGGTCGTCTTCCAGCCCAATCTCAATCCTCTAGATTATAATATACAGACAGCTAATGAGTATATGATATGCTAACAATAGAAAAAAAAAATTAAACAGTATTTATAGTAAGACTGTGTATGTATTACTAAAGTATTTTTTTTTCTATGGATGAGTGAGGCAGTACTCACTGTTCTCGTCGAAGATGGTAAAGACGACGTGCACGAGGTGAGGCTGCAGCTCTACGCGTGCTACTGTGCGCGCCACGTGCCGTAGGGTGGGCTGGTCTATGGAGGCGCCCGCGATGTGGTAGAAGGTCAGCGCTGTGTCCACGTCGTTGATGTTGTTCAGGAGGTGGAAGAACTTCAGGTAGTCGTCCTTGGTGATGCCGACACCATGGTCTCGGAAGCTATAATGATTCATTATCTTTAATCTGAAGTCAGTACAACTAATAAAATAGCATATAATACAATAGAATGCTATTAAACACAGTTTTGGTATGTTTTGTAGATAAGATATTTTAAGAAACATTAGCAAAAACAAAAAAATACAAAGACTCACAATGTTCATTAAAATAGTATATATATATCAAAACTTTTTTCATAATCTACTCTTTTTTTAGTAGCCACGACACGACGAGAGGGTGTCTAATAATAACAATAATAATAAAAATGTACAGAAAGGATACAAAAATACATCTCAACAGCTGACGAAATACTATGTACAAATTAGGCATCAACAGACAGATAAAATTGTACCTATACTTTCATCTACAGGCCTCATGTCAAATCCCACTTAAAAGACTAAGCCTACACAAAAACTTACATCTCATTACAAAAATCACTGATTATAGAAAGTTGTTCCATAGTTAGGAGATTCCTCGCATCAAATTATAATAATACTAATATTGTAAGAAAGTATCTTCAGCAAGACTGGAACTTTCACACTAATATCTCCATTTAACCGAGGTTCATTACTTGGTCCTAGCCCAAATCACCAGTTTTTAGCTGAGAAATCCAAACAAAAAATAATAAAGCCATTATTTAGTCCATATTTTTTTTTGCACATAATACATAGTAAGCTATCAAGTAATATTTCTTAAATTTTTGTTATTATGATTAGTCTTCAATATTCATTAATTTAAATATGGACTCTGTTTTGGTCTCCGCCATTGCCGTTCATTTATCCCTGTGCTTATGTAGGCTAGTCTAGTTATTTCCTGTTATCTCAATTGTCATCAGTGCACCTTCTTATTGGCATTCCTGTTTCATTTCCTTACTACGCCTATCCATGGCGTAGCTTCTATAGCCCTCCTTTTATGAACAACAATTAGAAAGAAAATAAAAAAAAAAGAGAACAAATCATTCCCTAAGCCGATAGGTCCTCATGGAGAATTTTACGACTACCCTCCATCGAGAGGGTGTATATAAATAATTAAAATTTTTGTTAAATACCCATACAAAGCCTGGTGAGTCGCAAGTTTTTCGAAATTATAATGATTCATTGACAATATGATATTTAGTTAATTTTTAATTGTAATGGTGTTTATCTATTATGTGTGTTTAAATAATTAATAAATATATAAATGAGAACTTACCATTTTTTTACACGCTTGAGCATTCTAGCTTTCTTTTTCGCTGGGTAGCCGGCGTAGGCCAAAAGTAGTTCCGCGAAATCTGCCTCAGTTATGCGACCATTTTCATCTGAAAATCAAAATCAGGATTTTAATATTTTTCTTTTAAAACCATATTTAAAATATTGAAAAATATACCTGGCTGCTTTCTTTGAAACTCGAGAGACAAAATTTCCTTCTGAAGTTGATGTTGGAAGTCCAAAAACTTTTCAATCGTCAGCTTCTCATTGAGTTTAGAACCAAAGAAGTATGTTGTAAGCGCTGAGTTTATTCCCTGGAAAATCGTTGTAACATGCACTGCTCAATTTTAAAAAGACTTAAAACTTAAGTGAATATCATTAACAACGAATGAACACTTTCTAAGACTGTAAATCTAAAATCCAAAAAGAGAGGAAAAAAATTATTTTTTTATAATTTTGCCAATATAATAATAGCGATTAATACAATTTTTAAATCAATATATAAGATATCTAACATCATTCATTTGTGATATCATGATCAAGTAAAGTGGACTCTTGAAAAGCATATCACGAGACGAATATGGATGGTCATAAGAGGTCATTAGTGCAAAATTATAATCTGCTTGGATAACAAATATATCATCAATAAAAATAACTAGGCACAGAAAAGGTGATTATGTGATGATGACGATGTCGGTGGACCATTTTTACCTTAAAAGTGTTTCCAGTGTTAGCGTGGTCTCGGTGACGGGATCCAATACTACTTTGTTGTCGGATCAACGCTGCGACTTTCTCAAACTCTTCGCAGTCCACGTCACCATCACCGTTGAGATCGAACATTCGGAACGCAATTTCGAAATGGCGGCGGGAAGCTGTAATTTAAATGGAATTTATTAGTCTTTTTGTTTGTACGTCTTGAATTTAAAATATTTAGAAAACTTATTTCATATTATAATTTGCGATACTACTACAGAACAAGCGACCAGTTCTCATATATTTATAACGGAATAAAGTGGTTTGTTTTTCAGTATAGTTATATATAGTTTCGAGTTACCTAAAACATTTTTTTCTAATTTTCAGTTGATCTAGACATTGTACTTCTTAGTTTGATAAGATAAGAATAAATTTTATAGATTAACCCCTTAAATAAATTTTAATGAAATTTATTGTTAATATCTATTTCTGAAATTACTTTTTCTGTACATAGCCTAGTCGTTCATAAATTTGCAAATGGAGCTGATTTTAGATTTAGAATAAAGGCTTTATTATAAAATATTAAATGTACTTTAACAGATGGAAACGATCCTTAAACATACTTTTTATAATAACCCCAATTTTAAAAATTATGCTAGAATGAATTTTATTAAAATATAAAATATAAGAACAATATAATTTTTTTTAACGAGACATTTAATGCGAGGGGGCTTGCACTCATTACCGCTTGTTTTTATAATCTACGTTTATTATGAAACTGTGTTCTATTTATGTATTATTAACTATGTTTTATGTATTATTTGCTAATTAAAGGCTGAATCAAACTTATATTCGACTCTATTTATAGAAGTGAATAATAAGATACCTTTTAATTTTTACTTTTATATACTCCTTATAAAGAAAGTGTATTTAAAATATGTTTGTAGATATAAAATGTTGTCAATTTAACCTATCCATTTATGCTAGGTAAAATTCATTATCGTATCTGAGATAAAAGCAAAGCCTGACGTCAAACGGGATAGCAAAATCATTAAGTTCGCTCATGCTCCGTGCGAGGATGCTGCGTGTTACTCCCACAAGTGACTCGAATTTACGTCTTATTACAGTGGCGCGAAAAATGTTCTAGTTGATATTAATAAAACACTTTTGGTTAATTTTCCAATAATTTAACCTTTTCTTCCATATTTATTCTTGTTGAATACCACATGACGCGACAAAATGATTTTCTCATTGAAGAGGTGTCGCTCGCGGATAAAAACAAAGGTATTCCCTTGTTTGAGATGCAGTGCGAAAACTGTGACTTTTCTATTTTGGGCCGCCCTTTACGTGGCTGTGATGAAAATGACGTTTTTGAAAAGCAGCGGGAACAATACCGTGAAAGACTGGTCGATGGAACCTGACAATTACACTAAGTGGCTGGTAAATAATATATTTTTGAATAATTTTAGAAATATATTATTGTAAAAACTATAAAGCTGTCATTAAATATATACAATTGTTACTTCAGTCTACATATGACCCAAACATTTTGGGTATAACTTTATTTATAACTATAACGGTGATAGAAATGGTAATAATCATAATTAGAAAATAATATTAAGAATATATAATTCCAGATGCAAGGCCCTGTATTAGGTGAAGACGAAGACCAGGGCCCAAGCAACAGCGAGTGGCACGAACCAGATAACGCTACTATAATCGAGCTGGAACAACGGGTTGCTAAAGTTCATGAAACATGTTACTTAAGGTCCCTTGACGAACAAACTATTAACAGCAAGGAATTTTTCGTAGACCATGTTCACAATCTTGTTTGGTGCAACATATTTAAGGCAGCTAGCTCTTCGTGGTTATTTAATTTCAACATATTGGGTACTTATTGTCATTAGCTTCGATCTTATTCTTTTTAGGTTACATCAATAATAACAATACAATTTCAGGTGGTTACGATAAAGCATTCCTTGCTCGAACGAGACATACTCCTCTAACATTGGCGCGTAGAAAATTTCCAAGGCCTACAGAAGAAGAGCTAAGAGATGCTGTTAATACTCCAGGGGTTTTATCGCTCTTAGTTGTCAGAGATCCCTTCGTACGATTATTATCAGCTTACAGAGACAAACTGGAGAATATAACACCGCCCTATTATAGAAAACTGGCTAGAGCAATAGTGGCTGAACACAGAGAGGCAGCTACAAAAGTTTTAGGACCAATAAAGTCTTTTGGGCCAACGTTTTACGAATTCGTAGCTCACCTGGTTTCAAAATATGAATCTGGAACTCTTACTTTTGATGAGCATTGGGCACCGTATTACAAATTCTGTTCGCCTTGCGCTCTTAACTATACGGTGGTCGCCAAGGTTGAAACACTATCAAGAGATTCATCGTATGTGGTACAACAATTAGGGTTGGGAGATATTTTGGGACGAAGAGTTATAAATCGTAGAATGCGTCTAAGAACGGTAATGAACAAATCTCGTGATGGTAAAAATACTGCTGCCTTGCTAAAGTACTATTTCGGACAACTCAATACGGATATGCTCGAGAAATTATTACTTATTTATGGAATAGATTTTGAAATGTTTGGATATAATTCAGATGTTTATCGAAGTTATGTAAAAGAATAATAAATTTTAAATTTTAAATCTTTAATTTCATTCTTTTATTTTCTTTTATTACTTATATTATATTTCAAATTTTAAAAAAATGTCTGACTAGTTCATACGTATTACAGAATGAAGATCCCTGCCGAGTTTGCCTGTCTGTATGAACGTGTTAAACTCAATATATATTACGATTTTCATCAATATACAGTGTGATTACAAAACAGGTTGAAATGTATAATTCATTATGGACTATAAATAAATATATAAATAATGAAGTTAAGATCCTAAACAGAAAATACTCACTTTTTAATATTAAGGAAATAGATTACGATTACCGAAATCCGAGCGGACAAAATTGCGGGCGAAAGCTAGTATTAGATAAATTAAATATATATACTTTTAGTACTTACTTGACAATACAGTAAGCAAGAAGATGTAGTCGCTAAATGTGATGAGACCAGACGATCCAAGCTTGTAGAAAATGGAATCTTCATCCAGATCCAGGTTGAGACGTTGACTTATAGTCTGCACAAATACAATTTCTTTAAAATAATAAGTATGCTAAGATTAAAACGATGTTGGGAAAGCGCCTAAGTTTAAAATCTCTTCTAAGTAAAATGCATAATCTAAATCTAATTGTATGTTTAAGCTAAAATTAGAAACTAGATATATTTGAATAACCTGTTTATTGGATACATGACACTATATTAAAAACATTATAAAAACGCAAACATTTGTATAGAAGTCTAGGCATCTTAAATTAAAAGGACATCTAGAAATAGCATGCGAAAATAATAGGCTAAGCTTAGAATTAACCATATATAGGACTCAATAAAAACCAAATCTATAGGTCTACTAAAATCATTGGATTTTTAAGGATTTTATCTAAATTTGAAAGTGAAATTATTCAGCATAGTGGGAGTAAGTTAGAAATGTGCGAACAAAAATGTTATTACGAAGGTGAGTATAGTTAGTGGAGAAGACGCGAAAGAACAGTACCTCATCGATGCTCTGAAAAGAAGAAAGTGCCGTGAGTGCTGGTGCTTTGGAAAAGTTAGCTTTGTTTAAAATGAGCCTCATCATATCATTATTTATTTTAAACAATTTTAATATAGGTTATTAAGCGTAAAATAGACTTCTTTTGGTTGAAAAATAATAATTCTATGGATATACCTATATTGCGACGTTCTAAAACTATAACATGTACGTACTATTTTTTTTTATAATTTAGGATATTAAATATTCTTCAAATAATATACATAGAATACCTAGAATCTATTTAGAACACTATCATCCAAAAGAAGCCATAGAAACACCCTATAACTAATATCCATATTTTAATCTTACCTTTGGATCATATCTTCTGTATTGATCAAGTCCTAAGCCTGTAAAATTTAAAAATAAAGCTAAGTGCAAGTTAAACAAGCGAATTCATTAATTTGGAATGGTATATACATATAAATATATCTTTATAATCAACACCAATTATATATTTAATCCAAACCATCATTATTTAGTACCACCTTAATTATTGTTGTTATAACCTTTGCTATTTTCTATTCTATAACATATGTATCATAATAGAATAGAAAACACCATCTACCAGAATTTTAATGGCGGAGGACTTAGATTTTGAGATCTCAAATGGTAAAACTTTTTTCATGATATTTTGTTTTTTTATATACAATATTCAACCATTTTGTTAAAATATCTAATTATAACTAAAAGTTTGAAGGCATTCATAGTAAAAAAAGACTGAATTTCTTTTCTCAATATAAAAAAAAATAATAAAAATTAACTATGGTTTAATTCTAAGTCCGCCGCTGACAATATGTCTACACATTTATATATACCATCAGGTTGCTTGACCCCTGGTGTCATAGACCGTAGGAAGTCATCAGGGGTCATAAACACCTCATGCTGGTCGTGGTGCTGAGCTTGGAGTGTGGCAAAGTAACGGAATACCTTATCTGGAGTTGAGTAATGACGCATACGGTTCTCATATTCGATGATCTATCCAGCAGCATGGTAGGAGGAAAATTAATTTTATCTTTATTTTGCCAGCTGTACATTTATTGGAAAAACAAAAAAAATATTTTAAGTTCCAATATGCTTTTTATTATTTGTAATATTGTGGTGTTAATATGTAATTACTCAAATTGTATTAAAGAATAAATATATATTTAAATAATATAAAACAGATAAGCAAAAAAGTCTGTTGCACAAAATAATTATTTTTCTGAAGCCCATAAAAATATTTCATATACATATTTTTTAAACTTTTAAATGTTTTTGAGTATACAATTAGTAGTTTTACTAATCTTTAAAATTGTATACTCAAAAACCTTAAAACTTTGACATTTGACTAGTTATTCTAGCAATATTTTTTTGGTATAAATGGTATTTGTAAAAATATAGCCATATTGTTAGTAAAATTTTGTTTTTTAAAAAAATAACAATTATAATACCATCAGGCTGCTTCATGCCAGGAGTAATGGCTCTTAAGAAGTCATCTGGAGTCATATAAACTTCTGTGTTTTCTCCAATAGTTATTTTCACAGTAGCAAAATATCTAAATATTTTATCTGGTGTTGAGTAAGACCTCATACGATTTTCATATTCAATAATCTGTTGTATAACAATAAAAAACACAAAAAAATCAAATAAGGAACAGCAAAGTAATGAGAACAGAAAAAAAAAAGTAAAATGATGTATGTAATGAAATTGTATTAATTTTTAAGGTTTTATTAATTGATAAACATTGAAAAAAAATTATCTTTACATATGTTAAAATCAGTAAATTAATTATCAATTTTAACTTATTTAAACAATTTATTTCTATATTATTATATATCAAAAAATATTTCAAAAGGATTTATTTCATAGAAGAATGTACCTTCTGTAAAATTTATTTTAAACTGACATTTGATTGCTTTGCAGGAAATACATTCACAGAAAGACGAGATGTATGAGATGAATCATTATACATTTATAGTAGATACCAACACGTGTTACCATGAATACCATTATTATTAAATGCAACATTTTAAGTTATAGTAAAAATGTTAATCAACACAAGTAAATTAATTTGGAAATAATTTTATTTCAATGTATAGAATGTTTTGTCTACAATTATTTTTACAAGAAATTTTCTCTTGTTGAAAGAAGAATCCATTTTTTTATGTTTTTAATTACCTTTCTATCTCTGAATCCAATCTTTTCTTTTTTATATCTTTTTTTTCTTGTTTCTACTTCACTTTCAGATTCAGTTTCTGCAATTTCTTCAGCTGCCGTTATTGAAGGTATTACTCTGTATTGACTCCTGAAAAACAAACAGACTTACTTGTTATATAATATTTGTAAATAGTTATGTTTTAAGGCATTCATTATTGTTGACTTTGGATATTAAATATTTTATTGGTAAGTGGAAATTGCGTTATTTATTAAATAAAGCTAAGCCAATTTCATTTTAGAATATGAACTCAATTCAGTCTTTTTCATGTCTAAAGATTTTTTCTTAAAACACTTTTTTAATAATAATTAAAAAATTCGATACTCACCAAATCTTATATGAAGAGTATGCTGCAATACCGAAGAATACAGAATACAATAATCCTTTATTAGAATATTTTTTAAAATTATCATAGTAGTCGTTTTTTATATTAGTGCTATAAAATTTCGGAAAAATTATTTTTCCCTGGTTGCATTCAGAATTATTATTAACTCCTTTTCTAATTTGTGGCAGGATAGACACTTCTTTTCGAATTTTAAGTAACTTCGAAGAAATACTATGCATTATGATTTCCTGGTTACTACTCTTCACAATATAACATTAATAAATATTTTAATATTTCATTACAACAAGTCAATATACATTATTCAATCTTTTAAAATTAAGAAATATCATATATGGAAACGAAAATGACAATTCAAAATGTCAAAAAATGACATTTGATGTAATAGTAAAATAGAGTCAATAATTCTCTCATTAAAAAAGAGTTAAAGAGCACTAAATTGTAGGTTACAAAATATATTGTTCTATTAAGTATTTTTTAAATTGAGTTTTAATGTAAAACTAAAGTATATAAATCTGGAGAATCAATAAAATTTTTTAATACTACTTGACGAAACAATAATAATAAAAAAGGATTTAAATAATATTGTTAAAGTCTGATTAAAAATAATAAACATTTATGGTTTTGTCTACATATTATTTCATTTTTATATTTTTTTTAGATTTCTTATCACCTTTTTAATATTTTTTCTCGTAAAAATTTAAAGATTGCATGCCATCCATTGTCCAAAAAGTTTTTTAATAAAACATGTTGGCCTACTTTACGAAATAATTAAATATAAAAAATTTCTCAAACTCTTAATTAATATACCTGAAACCTGATAAATTAAAAATTTTCTAACTTTAATTTTACTTTTTTGATTTTCGATCAAAAATGCGAATGTTATTACATTCTTCCATATCCATAATATATATTTTTATTGATAGTCATAGCTTAAGTTATATTTATTTGGAGATAGTGCATTAAAACATTTTGAGAACATTTTGAGAAAATTTATAGAACTAGCTTGTAAGAAGTTAGTCGCAAACATTCTTATAGAGATTTATTTCCTCAAATTTGTTTTATGCACAGATTTGTAAACATTGATTACGAATTGTTACAATATAATTACATTTTCGAAAATTGCATAAGAAAGGCTAACGAGCAAAGCGATAGCAGACACACATTGTCTATGATAAATCAATTTTAATGACGTCAGGCCTGCACTACTTCACATTCTGAGTTCTGACTTCAGTCCTTGTCTGTGGGGGAGGAAAAGCACGAAGCGTTTAAAAAAGATGTTTAATATATTTTTATAATTTATTTCAAAATCTAATCTGGTTACGAAATCAAACTAAAAAGTTAAAAAGGTAATTACTAAGAATGTATTTTTTAAACTGTCACAGATTACCCTGCTGGCTTTCTCAGTGTTAACATTTTATTTTATATACGTAATAGAAAGGTGCGTATTATGTAACCTTGAATCACGGGATTTTCTTTATTGATCTCTCATCTTGAACTGATTTTGGATACCCTCTCAATAGGTATGTTCACTTAATTTAAATTACGAGGCAACGTACATATGTAACTCCATTTAAGGTATAAGATCTAACGTTCATAAATTTAACTTATCAGGATTGATTTTATGACATATTTTAATATAATTAATATAAAAACTTTTTAGATAACTTAAACGTCTCATTTATTTGCTGTGGTGTTTCAGAAATAATTACTAAAATTTTAAACCCGTCACATAACCTTGACAATTTTTACTGTTACCTTTTTAAATGCCTATTCGTCTTTGTTTTTAATATAATTAATTATGAATTATCCTATGTGATATATATTGAAATAAAATATTTATTTATTATAAGTTCCAATATTTATTATCACACGCATCTCAATTTACTCAATATTGCATATTGTAATGTTAGTTATATTTTGCTACAGTAGATTTGATATTGTGGCCTTTAGAGGAACCAGAAAAATAAATATGCCTATCTTGTCAGTGTGCCAGATATTTTGACATTGTAATTGTCACTATAAACCACTTTAATGTTTTATTATGATCATCATTTTATCTTTTTACAAATTTTAAACATATTTGTTATCATAATTTAAGTAATTTTCTTTTCTTGGTAACTTTCTTTTTTCTTTTTTTTAACAAAATTATTTTGTACTTTTACCATTAATTTCATAATTTCTTTAGCTCATAGTAATGCAAGCTTAAACACATTATGTATAGTGAGGTTAATATGCTAAATCTTCAGTTTAATATAAAATTACCAATAGTTTTTGTGTAATGAAAGTTTTACATATTCAATTACAAATGTACTATATGAATTATGAAAATAGCTATAGATATTATCAATTATTTCAAAATATTTTTGGGGTCTTATTTTTATTTTTATATTTTTTTCAATTTACAAAAAATAATAAGAGACCTCTTTACAGGATCAGCATCTCATTAAAATAAGTAAATAATTTAAAGAAATAAACATGCATCGTGCAAAGATTGTGCTCCAGGCTACGAGTAAAATCGGCAACTCAGAAAGATTTGCATCATGGCTCCTGAACAGACCCCAGGTAAGATTTACTATTTATTTAATAATTTTGATGTTGGTAAGGTATAATTTATTCATAGCAGAAACTCCACTGTTTTCTGTTGTGTTTTTTATGGTTTACCTCTTTTACTTAATCATTTGATATTTTTAAAAATATGTATATAAATATTGCTTAAAGAATTAAATACAAACCTTCTTTCTTTTAGTAAAATTTGTTGTGGATACAGTTATCTTTAAGCTAACTACTTCAAACAGTTTATAGAAAAATCCATAGTATATTATGGTGTTACTTATAGTATAATATATATATATATATATATTTAATAGTTTAATAGTAATAGGTAATCGTCCATTCTTAATATTGTATACTTCTTGAAGTTTGTTGGTATATGTATACTGAAATTTATTATAGATCCGTTGCTTGCTGAGTCTGTAATTCGCAATAAGTATATCTTTATATGTTACCTGTCTTATTTTCTTTAACATGTATACAACAATTTAAAATGACATATCAAATCTAAATAAATTATCATTGCAATGATTAGGTTGTTGTGTCATGCTAGATTATAAATTTTTATCTACAATATAAATATTGAACAATAATAAGATAAATTTAAATCATCTTTATAATGCAATACCTTTAATTTTATAAATGTTGTTCCAATATAATTAAATTATTACTTATAAAAAAATAAATTTTATTGGTTTATGAATTTATGATTTTTGTTCTAATCAAAATTGTATTAACAAACAATATAAATTGTATTAAATGTTGTGGTAAGTTATTTTATAAAATTACCAACACAATAGCTAAACTGGCTATGTTAGAGTATTTCAATGAATATAAAGCAAATTTTTTATATTGGATGGATAAAAAAATCCCCTTGAGTAGTTAAGTTACAAGTCCATTAGCTATTTTAGAGCAGGAAAATAAGATATTTATATTTCTGTCAAATATTAATGTGAATGAGGAAAATGTGAACACCAAAATGATGTATAACTTTAAATTGTTAGATATACAACAGAATATCATTAATATTTGCTGTTAAAATATATAAATATGTTTCCTTTCTTTGTTTTTTTACCAGACTGCTGCGGTAACAGTCAATACTCACAGATTGAAGAGTTCTACAGCAGCTGAACCCTTCCTTAATGGTTCCAGTTCTGCCTATGTGGAGACCATGTACAATGCCTGGCTCTCTGATCCCAATTCAGTGCATGCGGTGAGTAATATAAAAGTTAAAATCTCCTGATAGATTGATTGTACACAGTATAAGAATAAAAGTATTCAAGATAATATTTTTAATATATTTATTTACAATAGTATCTAAAACAATATAAAATTAATTTTTAAGGGTAAACAAAGCTGCAGCTACAACTTGTTACTGCTGCATTTGAGTAATGTACTTAATTTATTGTCTGTTTAAGTACAACACTAAAATGATAAGAGAGTGAGATTAGATAATCTTATTGAAGTATGGCATACAAGTTAACTTTAATAGAGTATGAGATATGGCATAGATTTATATATAATTTCAAACCTTATAACTACTAAAAAGATAAGTAGACCAAAAAGACAATTCTGATACCCAAAAGACCTAAGCAAAAGTCAGATTGTAGACAATAGTATTGATATAATAAGTGATTAAATCTACAATGATTTGAAACTAATAAGATTAAAGAAAAATTGATTGATATTTAAGTCAATGGACGAGATCGTATTGATGTCAATTAAATTTTAATTGCTCAAGTATTTTTCTTTTACGAAGTGTTATATATTTTCGTATCTTAATTTGAATTCCATGTCGTATATTTCAATGTCGTATTACATTATCGAATGAATAATAGAATTTACGAAAGTATTGATGGCAACTTTTGAACAAGCGCTTAGCTTGAATATGTTCAAAGGGTTTGTAACCCTTTAAATTTTAGGAGACTTCAAGATATTATGTAACATTTTTGTACCTGTTCTATTGTCGTCAAGGTCGTTAAAATTGACGGAAAGTCGTGGACGGCCAATTTGTTGGATCGAATCGTCTGAAATGGTTACGTATACAATCCGCTTGGCGTTTGGATTTAACTGGATAACTACGCTACTAGAAACGTTGCTAATTGGAAACACCTACTAGAAGTCACGTTGAAAGATTATCTCTAGTTATATTGTGTATAATAAACAGACTTTTCTTATCCAATTTAATAAGCACAAGG